>JAUMJL010000093.1:940000-2350710 GCA_033558185.1 Dromococcyx pavoninus | reverse complement strand
GCTGCAGTGTGCGAGACGGAGGACAGGGCGGGGCGGCGGCCGCACAGGGGTAGGAGTCGGGGCGGCAGCGCTGCTGGTGCTGCCGCCGGGGCAAGATGGTGTTTGAGTCGCTGGTTGTGGACGTCTTGAACCGTTTCCTCGGCGACTACGTGGTGAACCTCGACAGCTCCCAGCTGAAGCTGGGCATCTGGGGAGGTAACGGGGCTGCCGCGTCGTGAGGGGACCAGCCCGGCCCGGCCCGGCCGCGCTGAGGGGCCTCCCACGCCCCCCGTCCCACTCCCCCCCCCCGGCAGACCCTTGCGCCAGGGCTCGCAGGGGGCAGCCTGGAGCTCACGCTGGGCGCGGAGGAGGGAGGGAGGGAGGCCAGGCTGGGCCGGGCGGTGCTGCCGCCGCCGCCTCACTGGGCCGACCGACCGACAGCTGCGCCGCCGCTCCACCTGCCCAGCAGCTTAAAAATAGCCGGGGGAGGGAGCGGGCGGGCGGGCTGGGGAGGAGGTTTCGGCGCGGGGCGGGAGGTGCCGCAAAACCAGTGAAGAGCCCAGAGAGGCGCTTGAGGTGTAGGAGCGTGCGCCGTGCCTTTATTTTTCCACATGGAGCTGCCGTTGCTGCCCCCTCCCGACTGGGGAACCGCCGGTGTGGCGGGCCCTGTGTGAGCAGTGAGGCAGCCGGGGCCGCCAGCGGCTCCCGCCAGCGCGGACCTGGGCGACTTACTGGCTTTTCCCTGTCCGCAAAATAGAAACTGGAAATAAACATTTCGGGTTCTGATATCGTTCTCGTGTCAGTGCTGTGCTGGTAGAAGTCCCTAGCCGCTCTGCAAAGGGCAGTGATAAGCCATTTTTGGGGTGGCTGCCATCCGTGATTCTGGGATAGTTGTGTTTCTCTTCTCTGATGCTGAAGAACTGGGAACAGAGGCGGTGTGAGGTGCTTGCAGGGGCTGTGGCCGGCTGTGCTAGGCGAAGTAAGAAGTAGTCCGTAGAAACAAATTAGCATGCCAGGAAAAGTATTCTGGTGTAATGTGTCATTGTCCGTGTAAGAAAACAACAACAGTATGTCTGGGCAAAGTAAGGTGGCATAAGAGAAGTGAGAGAAGTACAATTAACGGATACATGTGCAGTGACCACTCCTGAATCGGTTTTGAATCCCAGGTATCTGCATCATCAGCACAAGCAAACAGAGAGGTTCAGGTTTTTTTATATGTGTGTTCATATGTCTGCAGATCTGAAGCCTCCTCGAGTTATTCCCTATCTCTGATTCCATTCTTAAGTACTGACATGTGTGAATCAGATTTTCCTGGAAGCTTTTCCTGGAGTTTTTTGCATCCTGGACATTTTTCTTTCACACTTGTTTTCTGAAATTGCATCTTTATTTGGTTTCATCTCTGCAGTAATTTTCATTCTGTTAGTCAAGTAATTTGTTGGGTCTTTGCAGAGTTCTGTTTATATGGAGTCTCAGTGCTGCAAAGGAACATGTAACTGCTGTAGAGAAGGTAGTAGTCCATGAGCTGTAACAATAAGGCCCAGTGAGGCGTATTTATTGATTTATGAACCTATATCTTGTTCTGAGATACCCAGAACTGCTACTGTGTATCAGTGTTAAACGTCACTTTTTTTTTTCCTGGTGTACTGCCTGATGCTTCCATATGTACATACCAACGAAGTTATGCTTAGTGGTGTGTGCATCTGCAGTATTTCTTTTGTTCCGAAGATCTTGGAGGACCTAGGAATTGCATTCCACAAACCAAAAGGCATTAGCTATTAGTAGAAATAACAGAAGACTACTGTCTTTATATTGAAGTTGCCATTGCTTTATAGATCCCTACGCTGACAATATATCTAAAGTCTACTCATAATTTTACTGATTTTTTAGTTACTATAATTATGGAACTAATTTTTTTTAAATAATACTTTTTTTAGTTCATATTTTTTATAAACGTAGTACTTTTCCAGGCTTGTATGTGTGCTCTGGAAGTGTTTCATTGCAGCTATGTGTTTTCATACAGTGTCTGTCTTGTGTAGCTATAATGGCTAATTTGCTAAATTTTACATAAATCATGTAGTATGAATTGATTTAAGTCAACTTAATTCAGATATTTTAGTAGTGATTCAATGTAACAAATAGCCAGTGCTTTTTGGATGCTATAGCACTGCACAGGTCCTATATATATGTATCCTAGTTTTTAAAAAGCCTGGGTTTTATGTCTCTTAATGGTTGTACATTCAAGGGAGTACGAATGACCCAAAATATAAAAGGCAATGCAGAAAGGAGAATGTGGGACTATAAAAGTTAAAAAGGTAATTTCAGTATGTAAGGCCGACATTGGAAAGGCCAAGGCTCAGAAAAGAATGTAAGAGGGAAGGAAATAGTATTCCTTGTGAACTCCACTAGTGTGAAGCAGAATGAAAAGTTCATGTGTTGGACAGCCATCAGGTAAGGCTGTTGGATGGATGTGGCTGGGAAGGACAGTGCTGTTAACCTCTTCTTGTTTTGGTCTTCACTTAAAAAAGTAGTTTCAATGAGCTGTGTTAACAAATGTGTAAGCACTTAGCTTAGAAAAACAGTTTACATAAGTATTTGGATGAGTTATATATTTTTGAATGGTCTAGACCTAAACTTATATTTCAATACCTGAAGAAATGACTGAAGCAATGTGAGGTGTTGACAGTTATCTTTGAGAAGTAAAGTATGGTTGAGGTTTCCAGACACTGTGTTCAGTGTCAGATCGAACAGTTGTTTGACCAGGGGCTGTGTTGCCACTATTTTCTTTTCGCTACGTCTAAATAACTTTTAAGTGTTTTGATTAGACCCTTTGAATGGCCCTTTAAAATACTTAATTCTGGGTTGATTTGGTGCACCTACTTATTAGATAATGTCTCAAGTGTATCTTGCTTAACAAAACTTGTTATTTGAAAAGCCAGTGTCTCTTACTGAGGCATCTACATTAGAAGGAGGGTGTAGGCAGATAACTGACACAAGTTTTTAAGCACACAAGCACTTTTTACCTACTGTTTTTATTCTGGCTATACCTATTATCCCCAAAAAGGGTACTACACTTGTATACCTTTCCAAGTCTAGGTGTAGCAGGTGCAATCTCCCGATTACATACTAGCAATTTGAATTGACTGAGTAATGAAGTAGTACTTTCTGTTGGCTTTCATGATCTGTTTAACTGTAGATGTCAGTAGAGGAGGTATTTGGCAGGCATTCAGATCCTCAAATACTTGCAGCTTGTATCCAAAAGGTATGCTTAAACAGGAATAATTAACAGCACAAATGCAAGTGGGAAACTAATGGCAGAGGGAACCGTTTGTATGAATTGGTCAAATGGGTACACAAGCTGGCAATGCTGTTGCTAAAAAGCAGGAATTCTGTAAAAAACTGTTAGCAGAAATGTTGGGTACCAATTAGATACCATCTGAAGTATTTTCAGTTTCTAGCACCTATTATCTTTCATCTTGCTTTCTCTCATCTGTCTTGCTTGCTCCTCCACATATTAACAAGAGAGCAGAGATGTGATAAACATATAGGTTAAGTCTGTGGGATTTTTATGTTGATTAATTTTCTTCCTCCTCTTTAACTTATGTTGACATCCATAACAAAATTTCACTTAGGCCTATTTGATGAAATGGTTTACTGTGTGTTATCTTACTTTTTAGATCTCTTTTGCATGCTAATTTCTTGGTAGTTGATGTTGGCTTCTGCACTCAAATTCATGAAATTATTTTCAGAACCTAAAATTAAAATTAAAAACCTATTTATTCCAGAATTTTGACAAATTTTTGATCGTGTGGGATTATTTACAGTGTCCAGAGATTAGTACAGATAAGAATTTGGTTTATAATATAGTTTAAATAAATCCTAGACTGTGGTATGGGCATTTATAAGCATTCTGGCTTTTATTATTGTTTTGGCTGTTAGTCTGCATGTTTAATGCTAGATATTTATACAACTCCAACTACGTGTATATACAGTTTCAAAGGTTCCCTAGTTGGACAATTTTTAACCTGTCAAATGGGGTGATTTTCTCATCAAAACAAATATGCAGTTGCCCCCAATGTGGGAAAAATCCCCAAAGCTCCAAGAAATCAAGCAACCAAATCTTTCTGTATTTTGAAATTCTTGCAATTAAAATCCATTGGCAGTGTTCCAAGACAGTAAGATTCAGTAGCTGTATTATATCCTGTAACAGGCCTTTGCTCCTTGTTTTTCTTCCTTCTGTATATAAGGACTTTTCCCTTCTCCTTTTAATTTTTTTCCTCTGGCGTAACAGTCAGGATTCAGTGTTTTTGCACTTTGAGATGTGTTTCATTGCAAATGAAGGAGCCAAATGTGACAGAGTCTTAATGAAGGAGAATACTGACATGGTCAGTTACTGCATTTCGAATTGTGAATGTTAAAATTGGTTGCCAGAAGAGGTATGGTAACTTTGGAAATAGTTCATGTTTAGTTAATCTCTTTCTTGCACTCTCTGGGAAGAGTATAGGAATTCTGCCTGGTTGTGTAGCGATGAGGTCAGGAAGGCCAGGGCACAGGTAGAGCTGAACTTGGCAAGAGAAGCGAAGAATAACAAAAAGGGTTTCAAATAATAAAAATAACAAAATAACAAAAAAAGTATGTCAACCAGAAAAGGAAGGTTAGAGAAAGCATATTGCCCAATAAACAAAACAAAAAGGGTGACCTCATATCAACAGGTGAGGAGAAGGCTGAGGTGCTCAACAGTTTTTTGCCACAGTCTTCACTGGCAACTTGTCTCCTTGCCCCTCCTGGGTCAGTGAACAGCAAGATGGGATCAGGGGAGTGTAGCCCCTCCCACTGTAGGGGAAGATCAGGTTTTGACCGCCTGAGGAACCTGAACATAAATAAGTCTATAGGACCTGGTGAAATGCACACCAGAGTCCTGAGGGAGTTGGCTGATGTGGTTGCCAAGCCGTTCTCGGTGATAGTTGAAAAGTGATGGCAGTCAGGGGAAGTCCCTTGTGACTTAAAGAAGGGCAACATTGTGTCCATTTTTAAAAAGGGTAGAAAGAAGGCCCCTGGGAACTAGCGACCTGTCAGCCTCACCTCTGTGCCTGGGAAGATCATGGAACAGATCCTCCTAGCAGCTATGCTAAAACACATGGAGGACAGGGAGGTGATTTGAGACAGCCAACATGGCTTTTCCAAAGGAAAGTCCTGTCTGACAAACTTAGTGGCTTTCTATGGTGAAGTGACTGCATCAGCGAATGTGGGAAAGTCAGTGGTTGTAATTTATCTGGAGTTCTGTAAAGTCTTTGACACAGTCGCCCACAACATTCTTCTGTCTGAATTGGAGGGATATGGATTTGATGGGTGGACTGTTCAGTGGATAAGGAATTGGTTGGATGGTCACATTCAGAGAGTAGTGGTCAATGGCTCAGTGTCCAGATGGAGGTCCATGACAAGCAGTGTCCCTCAGGGGTCAATACTGGGACCAGTGCTGTTTAATATTTTCATTGATGATATAGACAGTGGGGTTGAATGCGCACCCTCAGGAAGTTTGCAGATGACACCAAGCTGAGTGGGGCAGTTGTCACACCAGAAGGGTGTGATATCAGACAGAGGGACCTGGACAAGCTGGAGAAGTGGGTGTGTGTGATCCTCATGAGGTTCAAGAAGGCCAAGTACAAGGTCTTACACTTGTGTTGGAGCAACTCCTGGTTTCAGTACAAGCTGGGTGGCAATGTGATTGAGAGCAGCCCTGTGGAGAAGGACTTGAGGGTTGGCGAGAAGCTCAAAATGGGCCGTCAGTGTGCATTCACAGCCCAGAAAACCGACAGTGTCCTGGGCTGCATCAAAAGAAGAGTGGACAGCAGGTTGAGGGAGGTGATTGTCTCCCTCTACTCTGCTCTTCTGTGACCCCACCTGGAATATTGTTTCCAATTCTGGAATCCTGAACATAAGAAGGATATGTAACTGTTGGAACAGGTCCAGAGGGTGGCTATGAAGGTGATCAGAGGGCTGGAACACCTCTGCTATGAGAACAGGCTGAGAGAGTTGGGGTTGTTCAACCTTTAGAAGAGAAGTCTCCAGGGAGACCTCATAGCAGCCTTCCAGTGACTGAAGGGGGAATACAAGAAAGCTGGGGAGAAACTTTTTACGAGGGCAAGTAGTGATAGGATGAGGGGGAATGGCATAAATTGGAGGAAGGAACACTTAGGTTAGATTTTAGGAAGAAATTCTTCACACTGAGTGTGGGGAAGCACTGGCACAGGTTGCCCAGGGAAGCTGTGGATGCCTCCTCCCTGGAAGTGTTCAAGGCCCAGTTTGATGGGGTCTTGAGCAGCTTGGTGTGGTGGGAGGTGTCTTTGCCCATGGCAGAGGGGTTGGAACTGGATGATCTTTTAAGGTTCCTTCCAACCCGAACCATTTTATGGTTCTGTGAAGTGAGGGAAGAAAAAAGTCTGTGTAAATGTACAAAACAGTGCTTCAATATTAGCCTTTTGTATGCTTGCGATAGTTAGACACTCAGTCAAGGTTTATGCAAGTAAACTGTGTTGTTATAGTGAATGTGTTTTCAATAATCTTACACTAAAATGGAGATGATTGAGGTTTTGCTAATTTTATTTCTTCTAGTGATTTGTTAACAGCTTTAAAGTTATTATGAGTAATTGTAAACTCATAAGTGTAGGGAAAATGGTGAAGAATTATTTACCCTACTGACTAATTCCAGCATTTCATGTAGAACTGTCAAATGTTTTTGTTTGAAACAGAATAAGTGCTATGTTTATTGTCTGCCATCATGACCTACTGGGGTAAAATAAGTTATAGTTCTCCATCACAAAATATTGTTTATAAGTGCTGGAGGTAATAATTGTTGCTCACTTTGCAGTACGATGTTTTTAGAAGCATTAGGACTGCCAAATTATTGCAGCTTAAGTTACTGTGCCTCAGATGAAATGTGTCATGTGCCAAACCCTTTGTAAATTAGAGGTAATGTTTACTTGACTGACAATGAGAGTGAAAGAACTAAAGCCAATTAAACTACTTCGTGTCATGCAGTCTTCAAGTTTGCCTGTGAACATTTTTACCATGGTTTAGCTAACATGCAGAAGTTATATGTGTAACTCATAAACCTGAACCTTTGCTCTGGATGCCATTAGAATTGCTTGCACTTAATGTGATTACAGTTAGTGATGTCTTCTTGAAGATGAAAATGCCTTTTTTATTTTTCTCCTTTGTCTAGTGAGTGTTTAAATGATATGTGCAGTGTCAGCTTTATCAGGGAATAAAATTAGAGTAGAATTGAAGCCAATGATATAATAGCTGTTATTACTTATAAGGAGCATGTGAACTAGTTATAGTTATTAGAGTAGTTAGACACTACTGCTGGGAACATTTTCTTTTTTTTTTCCCCCCATTTTCTAATGTTTCTATCAATGTGTATGTATTATAAAGCATAACATCAGAGCCATCAGCTCTCAAAAATCATCCTTCTGTGTGTAGTATTTTTCTGGAGAGGCTGATGGTGGCACGTCAGATGAACAGAGTTGTATTAGAAAGTGATAATAGAGTGTTGCAGTGAATAAATTTAATCATTAAAAATGTTATAGTATTTTGTGAGTACTACGAGGTGGATGGTTAGTTTGCTGGATCAGATCTTCCACAGTAGTTCAACAACAGCCAGCTGTTCTAACGAATGCATGTTTAAGATTAGGATTGAGTTTCCACAAATTGTTGGTATTTTGAACAGTAGTATGATGCCATCAGCACTAAGTGCAAGAACATATCTTGTAGTTGGAGCTCCTATCTCCCCATATGTTTGGCCATTTCTAACTTGCGTCCTTGAAAGGAAAGCATTATTGGGTCAATCAAATCTTCATTTGCAATCTCAAGTTGTATTGCTTTCTCAGCCTGTAATCTGCTTGTGGTTTCTTGAATCTCATTTATGTTTCTGCTCAGCTGTATCAGGTATCTCTTCCATATGCAAGTGTTAATGGTATGCAACTAATTCAAAGGCAAGCATTGCAGGTGTTCTGGCTTTCTTGTAGAATTTTCAGGAGACTGCTTTAGACTATGTACATGTTTTTGAGTTTCCTGGTCTGTTACAATGTTCTTTTGTTAAGGCAAATGTCTAATGTCAAGTATGTTGTCGAAACAGATCTTGCAAGTTGAACTTATGCATTTTCAGAGTACTGTTTATCGTTGTCTAAAGACAGTTAAAAATTAGATTTACTGAAACGCTTCCTGTGAACTTCTGTAAGCCCATAAATAAAAGTTGCAAATGTAAGATCTTTTGAGGGCTAAGACTTCACTCTAAAATCTAATATTGCTAGATTACCACAAGCATAACAAGCAGATAGTCAAGGAAAAAGGCACAAATTTTAATTCAAAATGAGTCCTTACAAAATGTGACGGTGACTTCCAACGTTTTTACTTTGAGAAATCTTAAGTTCTTTTCTGTGAACATGCCAGCTCCATGAAGAAATCTCAGATAATATTTTGTAACATGAATGAATGATGTGTTCATAAATACCTTCCCATGGGTATTTGAGATGTAGGTTGGAGATATCTTCCACAGCAAAGAACTGAAGAATCACAGGTTGGGGACCACTGACTAAGAGTTTGGGATGTGTAGTTTTCATCACTATTACTTTGCTCATCATAATTTTACTTATTGGCTTCTTTGCTTTTAGGAGCGGTAGCACTGAAGAATCTTGAAATAAAAGAAAATGCCCTGGTAAGTCAGTGAAAATAAAAATAAACTGTTGCAGAAGTGATTCTTGGACAATGTTTTGGGTTGTATGTGCTTTTTTGGTTCTTATTTTAGGACACACTGTAAGTAAAAACTTACTGTTTTGTTTTCTCTGCACTTATGTGAATTGTATAATAAATTTGAGATTAAATTTAAAAGTGAATGTGTATGCTAGCTGCATTCAGCTTCCTGCCCCTTCTCCACCCCCCCCCCCCCCAATCTCTCAGCAATTGCTGAAACAATGTGTTTTGATCAAAAACAGTACCCAGAAGACCTTTTTTCTTATAGCTCATGAAGGCAGAAACTTGCTTTTGGGAATATATTTAGCCTGGCATGGTTTAACAGTCTAAACCAGTAACCAAACACTTGCTTGTTCCATTATACTGAATGATCTTTTTTTAGTGGTTGAAGGGTAAATTTGTTCTTCAGGTTGTCATAATCTGTTTTCCTGTGTAGGAACACTTCTTAAGTTGCTGATATGAGCTTGAATGTTCTAAACTACTTTCTTTCAGAGTCAGCTGGATGTGCCATTTAAAGTTAAAGCAGGACATATTGGTAAGTTACATTTTCTCATATATCCATGCAGGAGTTCCTAAACATATTACTTCTCCTTGCAAGTGGCTCTGGGCATCCTAAACAAGTAATTTTCCTAGTTTCCTTGATTTACAAGATTTGTACACGCTGAAGTTTGACTTTTCTGAAAAAAAAAAAAACAAACCTGTTTGAAAGAAGCTTCTTTTCTTGAGCTGACATGGTAAAGTTAAAATATTCTTGATTCTTGTCTAATCCCTTCAATATTTATGAGAAACTAACCCAACACAGCAAAGAGGAGCAACTGAGAAAGACTGGACCTTGCCCCTTGTCTTAGCAGGACTCCACAATTAATTTTGCCGTACACTTCTTTTTCTGTCCTCCTTTTCCGTTTTCTCTAATATTAAAAATTTTCTCATTGCAATTTGATTATCTTGTAAAATTTAGTAGTTTTTTTAAAGCAAACTAAATTTAAAGCCATTATATTTTCCTTAAGTCTACCCTGGAAGTATTTATTTTCCTGTAACTGATAAGTTTATTACAATTGGTACTTGTATGAAGAATGAGAGATGCTGTAACCTCGGAGTCTCCATGTTCACATAACATGCATGCTACTTTAAGACTCTCTTTAACAGAAAAAGAAAGAAAAATGTGTTTTACAAATTCTGGGTTTGGGAGTGTTTAGCTGATTGATCACGTATGAGCTGTTGGCTCCTCTTTTGTTTATGAGAGGGCTGCAAGGAGAGAGAGGTTGCTGTTAGGAAGGGAATATCATTTGAGGAAGTAAGGAGAGGACTTGCACACTTACTAGTTCTACCATGGAAAAACTTGCCTCTTGTTCATATATGTGCTGTATAAAATAAACGACCCAAAGGACATGTGCCTCAGATGCACTCTTTTTTCTCTCTGCTGTAATAACTGTTCAGAGATTTTGTGGTTAATGTCTGTTATCTTTCTAATCTTTTTTCTAGTCAATTATTTAACTGTATTCTTTAACCTTTTTCATTTGTGTTTTTAGGTCAACTTAATCTACAGATTCCGTGGCAAAACCTTTATACTCAACCTGTTGAGGCAGTTCTTGATGGTGTTTATTTGCTTATTGTGCCCACAGCCAGTAAGTTAATGTAGAGAAAAAGTAGATGATTGGTGGGATTTTAGAAGTATCTTGAATGTTTTATTTTTTTTATGAGCGTTAATCCTGGTACTCCTACCAAATACAGTTAGGTAATGGGAATGGGGTGTCTTTCTATTGTTTACTTTTGGTCACCAAATTTGTGCTGTTATGTAACTATTAACAAAATGTGAAAATTATTGCTTTTGAAGCAGCATCTTCCAAAAATGTGTAAGGCTTTTTGTTTCATACCTTTTTGCATTGTGTATTTAGGCATAAAGTATGATGCTGAAAAAGAAGCCAGACAGCTCTTGGAAGCAAGACAAAGGGAATTGCAAAGGATAGAGGAAGCAAAGCAGAAAATAGCTGACCAAGGTAAGAATGGGAAAAGCCAGTGAAAGTGATTCTATTTCTTTATTTTATACAGAAAGATGCTGGATTTGTCACTTAGAGTTTTAGATTCTTGTTTTCCTCTTCATACTTAAAAACCTATTACTTACATAATTTTAGGTGTTGCTGCCATCAGTATTGCAGAACAGGCATCCTGAATATAAAAATGCGCAGACATTGACACGACCTGATGTAGCTAAGGCCATTGAAGTGTTGTTTGCTTATGTCATATTGCTGGACACTTTCTTTTCCTCTTCTTTTATAAAAATCAACTTTGTTACCAGTAGCAAACTAATCTTATGGTTACGCCTTTTTAAAGATTCTGTTTAAGATGTTTTTTGATAAATGTTAATTCTTAACCTTCAATTCAACTTTTGATACTTTCAAGAAATATGCCTGGCCCAGCTTAAGTATCAGTGGGCAGAATTAGTTTTTGAAAAACCTAATTCTTTATGCAGCAGCTAATAAAGATGAAATAGTATAGTGTGAGGCTATAAATGTTTTACATTATACTGAAAGGACATGTTTTTATTCAACTAGGGTACAATGTAATAGAAAATTTAATTGTCTGTTCTTTATTACTTATTTATCCTTTATATTTATTTATTTATTATGTTATTGTTTTCTCTAGTGTAGTTTAAAAAACCTTTAATGCAAACGAAATATTAAATTATTTTCTTTTAACTTAGATAAAGTGAAAGAAGAGAAGCAAGACACTTTTGTAGAAAAACTTGTTACTCAGGTCATAAAAAATCTTCAGGTGAAAATTTCCAACATTCATATTCGCTATGAAGATGATGTAAGTACTTCTGTGTGTCTAAGCATAAGGTATTATGCACTGCAACATGAAACTAGGAACCTGTCTGATTTCTCTGCTCTGCATTGCTTTCTGTGTTGAGAGAGTCCAAGTAAAGCACTGGAATCTTGATAGTCTTGAAAAACCCCAGCAAACAAACCTAGTATCTTTATGCACAGGGTTTTTAAGCATATGGTTGGGTACAAAGAGGATATAGTTGTCAGATCTTTGCTATATGTTTTTTATTGTTGTTCCAAATCTAAATTTAGAGCATAAGATGATAATTTTTTTGTGTTTTCCTTCTGTTCTATTAGATTACAAATCGAAATAACCCCTTGTCATTTGGTATTTCACTTCAGAATCTAAGTTTGCAGGTAATATTATTTTTAATCTAAAAAGATTGGTGATTCATACTGATGGGTTAAATTACGTTTTTTGTCACTTATTGTGTGGTACCATACTATTTAATGAAAGTATACTTATGATGAGCAATGCACAACGGAAACCACTTGGTTTATCAAATCCGGCTTGAATATTGTGGTGGTTGTGGCATTAAAGGTAAAATGCTAGCATTGAAATAGACCTTTGTGAGGAGATTCTTACAATTCTGTCTGCTGGACTTTGTGGTTGCCAAGTATCAGACGTAGGTGGATTTGGGCTATTCAGAATCCATGAATATTTTACTGAAACTGCCATGAGTCCCAAGAAGGGAAGTTACTATTTGGTATTGGAGAAGAAGAAAAAGAGTTTTATATCTTGCTTCAAAAAAATTTTTCTTCCAGAATTAGAAAAAGAATTCTCACTCCTTGCTTTCCTAAAAATAATATTAGTGTAAAGGAAAACAGTTTGCAATACTGAAAATAGAATGTTAAAGAACCTTTTGGTTCTTGTGCACAGCCTGTCAATCACTGCATGTACATGTGTGTATTTTTGCGGTGGAAGGAGCCTTATGAAGTTTTGGCTTAAAATAATGATATAATAATCTAAAATAATGGGATATCGTTTTCTGATTTTCCGTGGGGTTTAATTATGATGGTGTTCCTCTCATTTTTCCTGTTGTATTATAGATATTGGGATAACTTCTTTTAATTCTCATTTCTCATTTCAGACCTCAGATAAGAATTGGAATCCATGTTTACATGACGAAACTGCCAAGTTGTTCTATAAGGTACAGTATAAACTGTATGCTAAAGAAGTATCTTGAATAAAACAAGCTGAATTAGAGTTCCTTTTCCAGAAAGTGAGATTGACAAACATGTAGCTGATTGGGCTCTGAAATAAAAAAAAAAAATCTGTATTGTGCAGGGAACATTCTGCATATTTTTATTCATCCAGACGTTGTGAAATCTAAATTATTGATATAAAATTTTGAGGTGTCAATACGTATGTTCTGTGTTTTCAGCTTGTACGACTCGATAACCTTTTTGCTTACTGGAATGTGAAATCTGAGATGTTTTACCACGGTGGTTGTGAAGAGTCATTGGTAAGTAAAGCGTGAGGCGGTGTATCTAGTATTCCAATTAGTACTGTGAAGTGTAGAGCCTGCTTTGCATTTAGTTCTACTTCCATTTATGTCAGTGTCCTAGAAAACTGTCTGGTTGTTAATAACTGTTTTTTAGTAAAAATAGTAAATAACCGTTGTACATCCACCCATGAAAACCTTAACAGAGAATGTTAAAAAAAAAGTCCCTTGCCGATTACAAAATCATACACAATCATGTGGTCATCTTACTATTCAGTGATTTTATGCTAAAAATGGAAGTCTTATTCTGTTTTAAACATAGGTGAATATTCTGAATTTTACTGTGTGTCAGAGGATTTATCTGGAATCTGTATTAAAGTCTTAACTGTTTATATTTTAAAACTTTATCATGAAATAAAATTTATTTTTAACTCTATTATATATGTAGGTTAACTTAAAACAGGGAATTGCTAGCCAAAGTGTGATTCCAGAAGGTTATGATTTTGGTAAGTGGTATTTTATTTGTGTTTGTAGTATAAGTGGATACTTCAGTTTTAATGCTTCTCAGAGGTTGCTACCTTGGCTTTTACTCAAAAGTCTTAGAAAGGAGTGCAGTTTAGTTCATTTGTAGGACTAACTGTCTTTGACAGTCAATACTGCACCCTATCTGTGGTCTTAAAATACAAGCCATTCTAATGGAATGTCATGTATAAAACCTTATTGTTCACATCTATTTATAATACCTTATTTTAAGAAGTTTACTAATTTGTGCATCATGTAAGTTTTATGCATCAGATCGGTTTGAGTAATAGGTTAATGTTTTGGAGGTCATCTGCCTTGTGCAAGGTGTATCTTTTCATTACACATGGAAACAGTAACCACGCAACTCTGAAACATCAGCATTTTTGTTTAATTTTTTTCTTAGTATGGCCATATTACGAGTTGTATTCCTTTGAGTATTGCTTACTTTAGTTAGAACGTCTCATTGACTCCACTCAAACATGGTGATAGGTTGCTTTTCATTGTATGGAAAATACATGTGTTTTTTTCTTCTTGTGCATCTGTGTGATTGTTTAGTAACTGTTTTAGAAGTCAGAATGTCTTTTGAAGTGGCTTGTTCTCTAGCAAGCAAGCACACAGTTCACTATACACAGGGGCAAAAAGCGCTCAGTTTTATGGTGTTTTCTTACTATCTTTGCTTGAGAAAGGAAGCCTATTTTCCTGCCAGAAAATTATTTAGTAATTTCTTATGATGTCTTTATCTTTTAAGTTGCTAACTTGGACTCTTTTTACAAGAAAATAAGTTTAAACATCATCAATTGTCTAAGTCTTTACATAGAAGTTAAATTGTTGTATGCAAAATTGCAGGTTCAGAATTTACACTCTTGAAATTCATCAGTGCCATCAGAGATACAGATATTTAAACCATTACATACCGATGTTCTGTCATAAATTACAATTCCTGATATTTTAGAACAACTCTTTAGATTGAGACCTTAATAGAAAGGTAGTAAGCACAAAGGCTGCTTCTGTTGTTTGATGTAAATACAAACATAATGCTTACACATAGGAAGGATGAAAAAGAAATTTAGGAAGCTAAATATGAGGAGAAAATTAATAGAAATGCTATGAAACAAATGTGTCAAAAGTAAAATAAGCTCCACAAGAAATACAGGGTTTAAAATGAAACAAAGGTAAATTGGTATAAACATGGTTTCATCTTGCAAAAATGTCCGTCTGCACTTGTATTAACCTCTCAGTGTATTTCGGGTATTTGTCAAGTAGATGGTCTATCAATATTTCTGTTGAAATAAAAGGAATTTATTTAATAAAAATATGCTTTGCATATTTAAATAGTATACAAATTCTTATTATTGCATCAGTTGCTGAAAGAGTTAGAAAAAATGAACAAAACATGGCTTCTGAAGGCTGTATTGAATGAATGCCTGATACTGCCAAATTTTGGAACAGATAAAAAGTTTCTGCTTTGAATATTTCTAATGTGGTGTGCTTCACTTTATGTAGGATCCATATTGTTTTTTCTGTACTTACTTAATCTTGAATTTAGAAATATAGAATGTTTGGTTTTACCCACTTTTGTGAGTATATTATCAAACAGTGTACAACATCAGTAACTTTAAAAATTATATCCTTAATGAATAAGAGTTATTACAGTGAAATAAGTGCTGTGTTTGAAACTGTCTCGTGTTGTAAATTGCTTATAGCATACCCTAAAAAATTAGATTTGTTGCAAATATAAGCTATTAAGTAAAACATCTGCCATGTAATACTACATGCAGAAAATCTTGTGAGAATTTTCCACAAATATTTGTTCTGCAAATGTTACCAGAACGAAACTGGAAATTGAGTATACTTTATATTATATTTTAAGTTATGTTGATGCCTAGCATTTTTAAATTAATAATGTGCCATGATTTGAGCTGATAATAAATATTATGTATGTTTTATGGCAGTTTTAAATAATTTAATTGCACTTTTTATATCAACTTCTGTTTTTTAGTATTCCGCCCCATTTCAGCTAAAGCCAAACTCCTTATGAATCCTCGATCTGATGTTGACTTTTCATCACCGAAAATGGATTTAGATGTAAATTTACAGGATATAACTGTTGAATTCAATAAACCACAGGTATAAACTGTTTTTCTGAAGTTATGTAATGTGGTAAAAATGTTAATTTGTAAGAGAAATAAGAAAAGCATTCTGAAATTTTATGATAAACACTCAGAATTGAGTAACTTCTTAGTCATTTTCTCTTTGTAGTTTGTTTTCTTTGTAAAGAGAAGCTTGATTAGTTTTCTCAGAAAAACTGTAACAGTTTGATTTTTTTTTTTCCCAGTACTTCAGTGTTATGGAACTTCTTGAGTCTCTTGATATGATGACTCGAAATCTACCATATAGGAAATACAGACCTGACGTTCCGTTGCACAACAATGCCAAGATGTGGTAGGCTACCTCAGACTTTGGAAATAATTTGTTAGTTATTAATTTGAAATAATTACTGGGGAAGTGCTTCTTGCTTAAGAGGTTAGAATTCATTTTCTCTTGAGGCAAAATCTTCTGGCTTTATCTTCTTTTTTTTTAACCTAAGTGTATAAAAAAAATTTACTAGGGACCTCTGTCCAAAAGTAAGGATACAATATTTGACAGCTTGCATTTGCAGTCTTGAAGACCATTACCAGAAGCTGAAGTCTCATAATGTTTTAATATCCTAACTATGTTTTCAGAAGGAGGCCCCTCTATATGTTAGGTCTGTTAGAAGGGCATAGCTGCTATCTGAAAACAGGCAAAACTTTTCAACACAGATGGCAGAGATGGTTTATTTTCAGAAGATTCCTTATGAGTATGTTTTACTTTCTGTTTCACTCACAGGTATATATTTGTGGACACTTTTCATACAAGGTTACTTTTAATTTTAGGGAATAGTTACCTGTCAACTTTGTGTGGAAAAACACCAAACCTTTGTTTCCTCTACTGATCAGAAGTGTCATATCATACAGAGGTTTCACTCCTTCACAACTTGAAGTGGGAATTTGCATAACTCTGGGTATCTTTTCAGTATACCAAAAGAATGTAAACTATACTTCATTTGGATTTGCTTTTAGGTGGAAATATGTTATTTATGGCATCCTTGAAGTGAATGTTCAACCTAAGCTCCAAATGTGGTCATGGGAACATATTCAGCACCATAGGAAACAAGTGAAGAATTATAAAGAGCTTTATAAAACAAAGATAACATCAAAAAAAACTAATGAAGAAATCTTAAAGTTGTTGGAGGTTAGCTGTTTTCTATCAAAGACTTCAAATATTTTTCATCTTGCTGTTTTCTTAAATTTAAATGTATACATATTCCTCAGTCAGTACTAAGTTAAAATACAACTTTAAGTGGCCGAACTTGCAACTTCATTGGTACCTTTATGAGTAGTATTAATAGATGTATTAGATATTTTTAATTTTTATTTTTTGTTTATTTTGTTTTCAGCTTGAGCAAATTAACTTGTGTTGCAGTAAAAGAGTTGTTTACTGTCGTTTCCTGTTCACAGCCAAGTGAATTTGTCAAAGTAATTTCTCACCTGTGTTCTAGGAATTCGAAAAGGCCTTGGATATTTTTAACATCACTCTAGCAAGGCAACAAGCGGAAGTTGAGGTAAAATTTTATTATTTAATTGTGTCTAACCACAACATGAGGTTATGGAGCTTTTAGACAGATGCATTTTAGTTCTGGTGTTTGAGTTGTGCTTCATGCAGTCTGTCTGTTTTTCTCATATTTCACATTCGTTATTATAAAATGTAATTATCTCAGCTTGTAATTAAGCAAGAATTAAATAGCTCCGTATACTGCTTCTTAAGAGTGATGTGGGATAAACTTTTTTCCACTTTTGGTAAGGAAGATCTGTGGAAAATATGGTCAAACAATGGTAGGATCAGTCAAGTTGAAAGCCATTATAGCCAAAGCTTCAGGCTTCCCCTCTCCCCCAACCCCCAACAGCCTAGGCAATTAGTTTTTCTTTCCTTCCTGATATCCTGTTGTGTAGACTGAAGACCTGTATATGTAGTAAGCTGACGTTTTGTTACTATTTGCAAATGTTATTGGGCATACAGCAAATATAGAATACTTAAAAGTAGATAATTACAATTAGGCAAAATAATATAACTTGAGAGTTACAGAACTAAGAATGGTGGTCTTGGTTCTCCCTTTCTTTTAGTCAGAAAATTTTACCTTGCTGAGTAGTCTTTCCATAGACTATGACTACATTAATTGCTAACTCATTGTAAATAGAGGACAGATCTCACTCAACAAGATTTCTTCAGGAGTATTTGTTAGTTCCCATACTGTACAAATGTTTTCTTCATCCTTGCAGAAGTACAGCTCTGCTCCCTTTTGTCTGTAGCCTTTCTTACCTTGGAATCTGGTGCCAGCTGCTGCCTCAGATGTATTGAGAATCACATCTTTAAGGATTACTACTTTGTCATCATAGAATTTTTAAGGTTGGGAAAGACTGCTAAGATCAAGTCCAACTGTCAGTCCAGCACCACCATGCTTACTCAACCATGTCCTGAAGTGCCATGTCTACACATTTATTTTAAACACTTCAAGGGGTGGTGACTCCACCACTTCTCTAGTCAGCCTGCTCCACTCTTTAAGTGAAGAAATTTTTCTTGATATCCAGTCTAAACCTCCCCTGGCACAATCTGAGGCTACTTCCTCTTGTCCTAACACTTCTTACATGGGAGAAGAGACCAACCTTGCCACAACCTCCTTTTGTACAGCTGTAGAGTGCAATAAGGTCTCCCCTCAGCCTTCTCTTCTCCAGGCTAAACAACCCCCATTCTCTCAGCTACTCCTCGTGAGACTGGTACTTGAGACCATTCAGCAGTTCTGTTGCCCTTCTCTGGACACACTCCAGCACCTCATTCTTGTAGTGAGTAACTCAAAAATAAACACAGGATTTGAGGTGTGGCCTCAGTGGTGCCGAGTACAGGGGCGCAATCACTCCCCTACTCCTGCTGGCCACGCTATTGCTGATACAAGCCAGGATACTGTTGGCCTTCTTGGGCACACTGCTGCCAGCCAGCACCCCCAGGTATTTTCTGCCAGGCAGCTTTCCAGGCACTCTTCCCCAAGCCTGTAGAGCTGCACAGAGTTGTTGTGACCCAACTGCAGGACCCAAAACTTGGCCTTGTTAAACCTCATACAATTTACCAGGGCCGGTCAATTCAGTGGGTCCAGATCCCTCTGCACAGCCTTCTTCTTAATCTCAAGCAGTTCAACACTGCCACCCAATTTGGTGCCATGTGTAAACTTGCAGGGTGCGCTTGATTCCTTCATCCAGATCACTGATAAAGATATTAAAAAAGACTGGTTCCAACAGTGAGCCCTGGGGAACATGGCTTGTGACTGAGTGCCAATTGGATTTAACTCAGTTTACTGCAGCTCTGTGGGCTTGGCTATCCAGCCATTTTTTTTTTACCCAGCAAAGAGTATGTCTGCCCAAGTCATGAGCCCCCAGCTTCTCTAAAAGGCTCTGGGACACTGTGTGAAAGGCTTTACTGAAGTTGAGGTAAATAACATCTGCAGCCTTTCCCTCGTCCACTAGGTGGATCAAGATCAGGTTGGTCAAGTAGGGTCTGCCTTTCATGGACTCATGCTGGCTGGGCCTGACCCTCTGGTTGACCTGCACGTGCCTGGTGAGTCTACTCAAGATGAGTGCTCCAGTACCAAGTTCAGACTCACAGGCCTGTAGTTTTCCAGATCCTCCTTCCAGCTTTTCTTGTAGAAGAACGTCACACTGACAAGCATCCAATTGTTTGGGACAACTGTTAACCAGGCAGGACTTCTGATAAATGATGGAGAGTGGCTTGGCAAGCTCCACTGCTAGCTCCCAGGGTACTCTCGGTTGGATTGCAGTTATTCTGCAGCTCTGCAACATCTGTCTTTCAATACCAACTCCTTGGTGTCCTAGAAACCTGATATTTTAGAAGTTTAACAATCCTTTTTTCTAAGGCTTTGATGATTCTTTCATTCGAGTGTTATCTCTGTAACACCTACTTGATGACTGTGTCCTTTATAAAGAGGACTTTGGAGTTCAAAAATTCTGAGGCTTTGTTACATAGGTGACATCCTATGTCATCTATTTGAGGTAAATCATTAATACCAGTTCAGAGGCATTTATGTTTTGGTGAGGAGTCCTGCCTTCCATTGACCTGTAGGTAGATAGGTGTGTCAAGTCCTTAAAAAAATTCTGATTTGTAGACAGCTGTTTTCCCTAATTGTGTTGCAGAGAGATCTTGAATTTTTTGAAAACTGAGAAGGGATCCCTGTCTAAATCACTTTGGGTATGATAGTCACTAGAGTATCTAAATTGAGGGTTTATCTGCAAGTGTTCATAGTTTTTCAGATCATATTAGTTTTCTGGATGTAGTTTGCACTTTCTTTGAGGACCTAGCATTGGAATCATTGCTGACAGCAGACAGCAGGTCCCTTAGTTGTTGAAGTAATTAATGTGGAAGAAGGGAGGGCTTCCTAACTGTTACAGCTGTGTGTATCAGATCCAGGAACAGCTTTCTATGTTTCTTAGAGTAAATATTCTATTACAGAAGTAATGATCTTTTTTCTTCATTGCTTTGTATCTTGAAGTGAAAAATATAATTTAATATGTGGCCTATGCTGGCTATTTAATTACTTACATATTTTTAATGACCTTATGAGTACACTGTTGTAGTGCAGAGCACTAGGTAACGTGGAATTTCTTTTTTTGGTGGTGAGAGCTAGAGAGAAGATCTGGTATGTAAGAAACATACTAACTTAAAATCAGCTGCCTTTTGCTTGCTCTTTTTGTTCATAAAGATAGTCAATTTTACACAAGTGAAGATTGTTCTAATGATGCACTGTGTGCTTGAAAAGTTATTAGAAGAAAAACTGAAAAATGTTGCCTTTTCAATGGTCATCTAATGATGTTTTGATGTGTTAAAGCATGTCTTGGGTCTACATTTGTCTTAGGAAACTGAAGGAAGAAGCAGGAAGAAAATAACATGTTTTTGTGTATTTTTTATTTCAGGCAACTAAGGCTGGATTAAAAATCTACAGACCAGGAGCAAAACAAGATGATGAGAATTCTGGTGGCTGGTTTAGTTGGATGTGGAACTGGTCAAGTGGAAAAAAGGATGAACAGAAACAAGAAGTCAAGGGCTCAAGTATGCACATTTTTTGGTGGTTCTTTTCTATTATTAAAATTTACTTATTAGAATAACAGGTCCCCAGCAATAGGACTTTGAGTGTCTTTAACATTTAGACTATGGGATTATTGATACTTATGTTTTCTCCTAGCCATTTTTGCTGGTTAAGTTGTTAATTGCATGTTACAGAGGTGCCTTATCCCTTCCACAGGTCTTTCTGAGCTGTCTTCAATTTGTGCTTTCTCTAGCCATTTTTAATGTTTGTCTACATGTTGTACTGTGTATAGGGATTTGAAGACAGTGATAGAAAACAACAGCTGTTAATGGAATGTAAACAATTTTACTTCCACTCATTTTGTAATTTGGCTATTTTATGCAGTGTATTAGACTTCGATTTACTTAAGTACAGGACTCCTGGTAAAGGTTGTCGAACATGGAAAGTAAATAAGAAATTTTACTTTTACTGTTAGCAAGCTGGGAAGTAGAGTGGGTCAGAATAAAAGTATAACTGCATTTTAAAGTATGCTATAGGAGACTTTGCGTTAAACCTCAGGATTTTTGCTTTTACTAATTCAGGACAGTACTGATGTTGGATAATGTATGTTGTAAAGCTACCAATTACTGTTAAAACGTATAACAAGTATTGCATTTTTCAGGTACCTGTATTGAGTTTAACTAACCTCTTGCAATATGACAGGTCTTGAAGAGCTGATGACACCTGAAGAGAAGGCTAAACTTTATGCAGCAATTGGATACAGTGAAACAGCTGTGGATCCAACCCTTCCAAAATCAGTAAGTTGTAACTGATTATGATACCAAACAATTGGTAGCTTTATCTGCTAATAAAAATCTAAAGGTGATGATAGGGAATCACGTTTAAGAGTACTTGAGGCTCTTGTCTCTATATGTGGATACTATTTTGACAACTTTTAATTGTAAGTTACTACACACTAGCTTTGTGCAGAATGGGGCATCCTTAGATGTAGTTTCAGGAGAGTGGTTACAGAGTTTACTTTGGATTTTCTGAAAAAGTTCAAAATGAAGTTTTGCTCAGATGAGGCAGAATAAAATCATATAAATATTATATTGTTTAAGTTGTTAAATGCTTTATATATCCTCTTAAAATATGCAGAAACTTCTTTAAAAAAATATATTAAGTGATTCACTGGAATCTTAAATGTGAGTGATGGTAGATAAGGAAGAGTAGGCATGTATGTAAGGAAAGAAATGATTGAAGAATTTTAGTGGGGAAGATCAGCAATTTTGACCCATTCAGAAATAACCTGAGAAGTCATCTTTATGTGAGGTATGAATGGTACAATGGACTGCCTTCCAGCTCTGTGTCAGGGGGCCTTTATCTCAATGTGGTGTAGAGACATAAAGACAAATGTTTGTAAGGGCAGTCTGCTTACTCTACCTTTTTGTAATAACTATTTGCAAATGAATTTACACCACCTATGAACAAGAATAGCGCTAGCAAAATAGTATCAAACTATGTATGGTATTTATCTTTTCATAAACTGTATTAAAATGTGTATTAATGTATTTTGTAATCCGTTGTTGTTTTTCCTGCATATCTAGTATGAAGCCATGAAGTTCTCTGTGAAGTTACTAAGTATGTCTATATCAATAAGAGAAAACAAGCAAAGTCCTGAGCTGGTAGAATTTGCATTAACTGGCCTGAGTACAGTATTTACCCAGCGACCAGGTGCACAAGCAATAAGGTGAACTTTTTCTGTCAAACTTTTTACTCCTCATGAAGTGTTGGTGACGGCTAATAAAAATTTTAATGCTCTGCTGTGACATTTAACTTCCATTTTTCACTGTCATTTCTTGTGCAGTTTGGGCACAGTATCATCCTGCAACTGATGGGCAAAGTGAATGGACATTTTTTCCATGATTAATTTCTCTCCAACTTCACTATTTTTTGTGCATTACATATTTTTTCCTTTTTTCAGTTTATTGTAGTTTCTTAAAAGCAACCCAGTTATGAACTTGTTTCTTGCTTTGAAAAGTGACTGTTATTCCTTTTGAAAGTTAAACTGAGCAAGGTAATCTTGTAACAACTTGGGTGGAAATATTTAACTAAACTGAAAAGTTTCTGAGTTTTCAGTTTAGCTTTTAGATTTGCAGGAGAAAGCTGTAACATGATTTTTTGGCTTGATTTTGTGCTTTCACGGTAGACGATGAAGAGAAGCAATGTGTGAAATATTTTCATTTCAAATGTAATGATTTAGAAATTTTGGGGAGGAGTAGCCTTTTTGTTTCAAACCTTTTCCCTTCTACTTTAGGAGCATATTAGTATAATCTACATATGATACTAAGATACTGCTGATCCTGCTGAGTGTTATGCATAGCGGGTTTTTTTAAAGTTTTGGTTGCAGCATTTCTATTTCTGTTCCCGTGTATCTAAGTGACCTTAATAGTGCTATCAGACTAAAAGAAAAGGGAAAATTATTGTATTTTCACAGTGAAACATTTCCCTCTTGATGAAGATCTTTAAGTGAGAGCTGTTAAAGAGATGGGCAGGATACTGAAAATAAATTTAACGCCTGAAAAATACTTTCTTGGTGTAATATGGCTATTAATCTTGTCCTCTTCTTGTCATGTTTCTTTTATTTCTTTGCACTGAAACTCTTCACTCTCTGTATCTGTGTTACCCAGAATAAGCTGTGCAGTCTAATTCCTGAGTTTATGCTACAGAATATGCATATGCCTGTCTCTTTCCTGCCCTGCCACCTGCCCTAATGAAAAGTATAGGAAGTAAATAACTTGGATCTCCTCTGACATTTACTCAAGCATGGCTAATAGACACAAAAGATAGTGAAGTGGAAAACAGTTAACACACGGATGTATGTGTTTTACCCTTAGACTGAACTCATCTAGCCTTAGACTATCCTTATCTAAGACTTAGATTATATTTGAGATAGGATGGAGTTATATTATTGTTTTGTTGTTGTGTGTTTTTTTTTCTCTCAGCTCATTCTTCATACTCTTACCATCCAATTGTACCTAGCCAGGTGGATATTACATCTGAACATGTTGTTTACCATTCTTTACAGATTTGAAACAGAAATTACCTCACTTGAAGTTACAGGCGTGTCTCAAGAAAAGTGTACACCTTGTCTTCTGTCTTCTCGAACAGTCTATTCGGATGAGAGTACTTCACTCTTAAGCATAATGTTTGAGACTAATCCTTTGGATGAGAAAGCGGATCAGAGACTCAGAATAGAATCACAACCACTGGAAATAGTATATGATGCAGTAAGTAAATATTTGAGTTAGTTACATATCTTCAAAAATCTTAAGTAATAGTAAATTTCTCGTGATAATTTTTGCTTTATTTTAACAGATGACAATAAATAGCTTAGTGGACTTCTTCAGACCTCCGAAAGATGTACATTTAGAACAGCTGACATCAGCAACTCTGATGAAGCTTGAAGAGTTCCGTGAAAAAACAGCAACAGGCAAGTGCTATGTGGTCTTTTGGTTGCACAGTTAAATGAGTTTTAGACTTTACGAGTATGAAAATATTATCTCTTTCCACATGGAGGTGCATGGATGCAAGTCATAGATTTCTAACATACCACCTAAATAAGCTGAATTCTGTAATCTCATTGCAAAGCAGTTGTTCTATGTATTGAATAATTTTATATCTGTATCTTTTTAAACGTAAACTTTTCTTGTAAAATATGCTCCACAGCCTAAGGTAGTATTTTAGTATTAATAAAATTACTATTAGTATTTTAGTTATGCTCCATGCAGAACTAAAAAGTTAGTTACTTCCAGCTTTTCTGGTTTGTTCATCTGACTATCTAAATAGTCTTTAATTGTTTTATACTCTTCAAAAACTTATACTTAGGTATTGGTTCTCTAATGAAACCCCTAAAGCCTTTCCAGAGTTGTTGTTTTTCAGGAAACTATTTACCTTTGTATAGGTGTTTTCTACTTTCTTTATTCTTTGATTAATGTTGATTTTTTTGACTTGGATTGGCTCAGATCAAGTCATATAAACTATATTTATCTGTCTTCCAGTTACTCAATGTTAAAGCCATTCCTCTAGGTTTCATTTCATCCTAGCTTTTTATCTCTAGAGATCTTACATTTCATGTCATAGATAAAAATGTGACTATTTTGAAGACTAACTGAGATTTGTGGAATTAACCTGTACTAATAAGGGGGTCTGAGGCTTTATAAATCAGTGTGTCAAGCACAGGGTCCTGTCTCTGAATGGATGGGAGAGGATGCTAAGGGGAGGTTTCATAAACTCGTTCTAAAAGGAAAGATAGGTTTTTTACCCTCATTTAAATTTGTAACTATTAATATTTAAATCATACGCTTATTATCATTGAGCATTCAGATTTAAAGAAGTTGCAGAAGCCTTAAGCATATTGTATTTTTATTAAATTGCTTTTATCAAACTAGTATCAGCAATTAAATTAACCAGCAGTCTTATTTGTCTTCATTAGTAGGTTTAATGTCAAATGAACCAGTCAAAGCTGGGTGCATCAACTTGCTTGGCTCTTCTATCGGAAACTTCTCCAGCAATTTTTAATATATTGATGATACACTTTATTCCCTAGATTAATTTGATATTTTGCTTAGATTCAATATGCTTGGTTCTCTGCTCATTACCACTGAATAATCTGCTTCTGATCATGATTCATTTGTTTTGTGGAAATAGGAAATCATGTTATGTGTCTGTTACATTTAAGCGTAACAGTACTTTAGAGGTATATTCAATGATTCTTACCTTCACCAGAGTGCGGAGTAGCCCAAAAGCTTGTTCCATTCACAAATGAAAATCCTGATGGAAATTTCTAAAATTATGCTGTGCTTTGCTGGTAAAATCTTGACTGAGATTTACAAAATTATCAGGGGAAGAAGATTCATCTGCAGAATATACTATTGCAGGGGTCTGCTCTAATCTCAGAGGCAGAATAAAAAAAAATTGAATCATATCCATATAATTAATATGTTCAGACTTGCAGTCCTTCTCAGGAAAGAAGTATTAATGCTTGTCTTTCAAGCAGTAGAAGATACTTACTGGGAAACTGTGAGCTGCAAAAATGAAAAGGAACTCGCCACACCAAAATAATTAGGATTTTCAGCACCATTGGAAAACACTATAAAAGTTTACTTTCCCTTTCCCAGACTTCTATTTATGGACTCACCTATGTTATCTTCCCAAGTGAAGGAAAAATTAAAGTCAGTTTTTGAACTTTATACATCACTCAAATATAGTTAAGCATTGAAAACTGAAAAAAATTTTAAGGTTTTTACTAATCTAGGTTATTTTATCTGTGGTTGCTGGTTCTTTGTTGACTAATCTAGTTCTCCCTATGGCAAGACAGCCTTTGATATTGTTGGGACAGATTTAATTGCTTTCTTACGAGTTTGGGTAGGCTGCAGTGTTATGTTGTCATCTTCAGAATGTATTAACTCTACTGTGATCATCAGCTTGTTGCATCTGGTAAATATTTCATGGCTTGTGGCTCCATTGTAAGGCAGTTTTCAGTGCTAACGTGAAGCAAAAGCTTTAATTTGTCTTCAGATGAGCAAAAAATAAAGAAAAATGAGTTTGGGCTGATGGTTGGATTTGATCTTAGGTAACTTTTCCAACCATAATGATTCTATTCTAGGATTCTAAAAAAAACCTCGTAATTCAATCTCAAATATTCTGACAATCTGAATTTCCCAACTAATTACATGATTTTTAAACAAATTTTGTAAGACTTTTTTATTTGCTGGTCTTCAAGCTTGAGACACTTCTTAGTATAATCAGTGTAAACTTCAGTATCTCAGAAGTAACAGTAGCAGTTTGGCCAATGCAGTTGGATACTTCCAATAAGAACCTCTAGAATGAATAAATTTCTGAATCTACAGAGCACATTGGGTTAAACTCAGCAGTTGCCAAGTCACAGTATGCATTCCAGTTCTCATTTAAACTCTGCTTAGTGTGAAACTTTTTTGGATTTGCATGTGTCCTGTTGGTATCTCTGCTTGTTCATTAGCATTGTTTGCTATCATCTGTTCATCTGCTTCGTGCTTCTTTAAAGAGTAACTGTAATTGATAGTCCAGAAGAAATCTGAAGAACATCTGTAGCTGCAATTAAACTTAGTTATCTCGCATTCAGAGCTCATTTGAAGTTAGACTGGAATTTGATTTTATAGCTTCATTTAATTCCATAGCTTCTCTATGGATTAATTTGTTAATATTTACTAATTGTATTATTTTAGGTTTGTTATATGTTATTGAAACCCAGAAAGTTCTTGACCTCAAAATTAACCTCATGGCTTCATACATCATTGTACCACAAAAAGGATTCTATGACCGTACGTCAAATATACTACTTCTGGATCTTGGTAGTCTTAAGGTATGTATTTACCTAATGAAGTAACTTACTGAAAATGTCATTTTGGTTCTGATGTGATTTCCACTTTTTTTGTTTGTATTTTGCTGTACCAGTTAAGTAAAAGTTCCTCTTGCAGTTTATTACTTTCAGCTGCTTTCCAGTCAAAGGTGAATTTATTGAACTCTTCTTCTCGGTAGACTTATTTCAACACAAAAGAATTGTTAGAAAATAATTTTCACCTGGTATGAAATCACTGACGCTTTGAAGATGGAAAATGTCTAACATTTTTATACCTTAGAACATGAAATAGTAAACCTTTTACTTACACAGTTAAACAGTCTTCCTTCCTCTGTTTAATATTGCTACTGCTCAGTTTATTTTAAAATGAGAAAAGTAAACGTACTGGCAATTTATAGAATAACATGGATAAAATTAGAGATATGTTTGAGATACTTCATGCAAGCACTATGAAATCATAAAGGAGGCTGTTCCTACGTATTACTCACTCTTTGAGTGACATATGCTTAAGTGGGATGTAGGTCATTTGTTGAATGAGTATGTTTAGGGCAAAACAAGTAGTCTCTTTCACTCAGTTATGTACTGGACAAGGAAAAGGCCCAAAGGGGAAAATGGCATATATCTCAATGCAGATACATAAATGGGCTTAATCAAGGTTGCACAGGCAATATTAATTTCATAATTCAGAATTTTCAATCTGCAAGATACTTTTAATGTAAAAGTAGTAATAGTTCAGTAGTACTACAGAAAGATATACTATGTCTTAGACATTAGTATTTAAACCTCTTTCAGGGTTATGAACCTTATATTGAATATTACTTGAGTCTGACAAAAATGTATCAAAATATGTATCGAAAATTATTAGATATTCAAGGATAAAGACAACCACATTTCATCAGATAGGAATCAGCAGAGAGGGCACATACAAAGGTGAAATGCTAAAGTAGTATAGTCATTCCAAAGTTGAGTCAAAGGGATATTGACTCATATTAAAGGAAAGATAGTGGACATTGATGAACAGTCCAAATCCCCTTTTTGCTTTTACACTGTTTTAGTGATATGTAACAGGGCAATGCTGCAACTAAATTCAACTGAATTCAACTAAATTCAAAATTATATTTCATGTTTCTGAGGCCAGTAATGCAGTAATATTTTTATATATTAAAAAAATGGAACATTTGTTCTACTGATACAAGGGGTCTGAGTGCATGAGTCACTTATTAAAGGAAATTATTCTATACAAAATAAGCGTATAAAACTCAATAGATTTAAAATAATGTCTTACTTTTTTCTTTGAAGGAGACTAATTTTTTTATATAGGCTACTAATTTTAGATATTTTCTCTGCTTTGGTACTTGTAAGACTTCAAACCCTTACACTGGGTTTAATCTTTTGTCATGGTAGTATCGAGTATTTGTAGAACTAGTGCTTTGAATGTTTTTGAAAATTATTTATGCTTTTTTTTGTTATTTTTAAGATGAAAAGCAAAAGTCGTTCTGATTTATCAGAACTCAAAGTAGGACAAAGCACTATTGAAGATATAATGTCAAGAGCCTATGACAGTTTTGATATCCAGCTTAGCAGTATACAGTTACTGTACAGCAAACATGGTAAGTGTTCATGAAAGTAGTCTTTCTTTGAGTAAAAATAATTTGGTGGTTCATGTGCCTTTTAATGTTTTATCTGAAGCAGTGGAGAATCTTTGGAACTATGTCTTTGAAGTCACTTTCTAAACTCAGGCCTATGAATATGTTACCAATTTCCAAAACATACTTTTAGGCCTTAGATTCCAACCTTAGCTTTTGCTAAATAAATAAATTTACAATAAATCCCTTATTTTTGAAACATCTCATTTGATTTGTTGCGTAGTAAATGTAGAAGTGTGATTTATTTATTTATAGTATTTTTCTGCAGGGCCTTTTCCTTCCTCCCTCCAAATTTAAAGTGGAATCCAGGAATGGCTGGAGGTTTGTGAGGGTAAAGAAGGGATCAGAATTCCTTAATGAAGGAAACTGACTAGTATTTTGGGAACTAACAATGTAGGAAGTCAGATCCAGAGAAGCCTTTGTCTGTTAAACCTCTGGTTCCAGAGGGGAATACAGAGCTCAAACTCCCAGTACCATGCATGTTAAGAATTAGGCCCTTAGAAGTCTGTGGCATGAATGGCTGTGAACGGTAGAAATTGAGTAGTCTTGTGTGTCTGAAGTTTGAATCTTCTATAATATACATGTATAGATAGATTTGTAAAAGGGATTCTGTCACCTGATTTTTTTAGGAATCTGTACTAAATGATATCAGAGACTTTAATTCTTGGTATGTCTACTGAGAAGAAATCTCTTTCAGTTTTCGAAGCTTACGTTTTGTTTGCTCCTCTAGATGAGAACTGGCAAGAGGCTCGGAAGCTTAAATATTCATCTCAACATATCTTGCAGCCCTTGGATGTAAAAGTGGAATTTAGTAGGGCTATGGTTGTTACAGATGCAAGAATGCCCAAGTATGTATGTCTTCCTATTTTGAAATTTTGTGGTAAATGACTTCTATGCGGAAAAAAAGAAAACCAATGATCTAATTATTCTTGTGATATTTTACATCAGTCATGTGTGAATCTTCGAAGTAAAATACCTTAATTGAGAAAAATAGAGAATAAACCCAAGAAATTACCAGATATTGAAGAGGTGATAGAATGTTCTGGTGTTATAAGTATGTATAATACATTTAAAGATTTTTATTAAAGATATTAATAAATGTTCTAATTAGGTCTTTTTAATAGCTACGTTTCTGTTCTTGTTGGAAATACCAAGGAGAAAAAAAAATCTGAACTTACAAAGTCTCTGTTATAAATAGCACAAAAATATTCTGAAAAGTAATATGCTGTCATATATTTCCCTGTCTTTTACTGCAGCTGTTCATCTTGTTTGTTTACTTGCTAGAGAACGCTTTTCAGAGAAACACCTCAATGCACTGTTTGCACTTGAGTTTATTTAGCAAAGCCCCCTATTGTTTATGAAAGTTGCACTCAGAAGAAAATGTATGTTACTATTAATGATGAACTTTTGATGTTAAAGATGACTGAGTCAAAAGGGCAAAGATGAATTCTGCATATATTTTGGAAAGTGCATCTTCACTAATGTCTGAAAAGGGCACTCCTACCTAAAAAAATTCAATCAGTTTTGAAGTACGTGAAAACTAACACATTAATGCAATACAAGGTGATTTTCTGTATTAAGTCATTAATTAAAATCATATTCTTATGTTACAACAAGCTAGCATATGCTTTTTAATTATAAAGAATGTTGGAAATTCAGATTTTAGCTAGGCACTTCAGAAAATTAATGGCATAAAATAAACCTCGGCCGTTGCATAGAATTGTTTAGTACCATCAGCAAAATCAAGAGGCTTATGAAATAAAAATTACGAAGAATCTAGGGTTTGCTTAGCCAGAAATAATAATAAAAATGTATCTCAGTATTGTTAATGCAAGTCACTGATTGCATGGCATAATGGTGCCACCTTCTGGAAAGCTGGGAGGTCAAATGCTGAATTTTGCCGCTTGACTTTACAGAACATTTTGTTCTTTCCCTCCTTACCTTATCTCTGTTTGGTGGAGAAGGTGAGATAAAGGAAATAAAACTCGTAGGAATCTCTCTTTTTATGTCAGGAAGTCCAGAGAAGGAAAGTGAAATTTTGTTTCTGTGGTCATATAACAAAATGTTGTTTTAATGCAGATTTGAGATTGACATCTTTCCAAGTTTTGCTAGTATAACTTGGTTTAAGGAGTGTCTGCTGTTGATGAGAACAACCGTTGCAGTGTTGTAATACTATGTGCCTAATTGTTTTGGCCACCAGATATGCTTCTCCTTTTGACAGGTTATGTATTTGGAGTGGTTCTGGGAAACTTTTCCCTAATGGATGTTATTTCTGTATTCTGAATTCTTATACAGTCCCTTACTTGACACTACATAGTTTACCTGTGTCTAAAAATTGGCAATGTTTTCTTCCACTGAGATAGTCGTATTTCTTGGAGATCCATTGCTGCTTCTTTATGAGCGCTGTCTACAGCTGTTGGGAATGCCATGACAGTAGTTTTGGTACTAGATAAGCATATACAACAGTGAGTTACTAATTGTAACTAATACTTTATACTCACATCAAGGGCAAGTAACCATTTCAGATCTGTAATACCATGACTCAACAACAGCTGAACTCATTCATTTTGTAGCTGGTTCAGTCTCCAGATGCTTCCAAGGTGTATTCTGCAGAGGGTATAATACTCTGGAGTAATCTACCAGTCTTAAAATCATAGAATCATAGAATTGTAGAATTATCTAGGTTGGAAGAGACCTCCCAGATCATCAAGTCCAACCCTTAATCCAACACTATCATGATTACTAGGTCATGGCACTAAGTGCACATCCAGTCTTATTTTAAAACCCTCCAGGGGTGGTGAATCCACCACCTCTCTGGGCAGGCTATTTCAATGGCTGATTACTCGCTCTGTGAAGAACTTTTTTCTGATATCCAGACTGATACATTAGCTTTTTACCCCCATGGTGGAGATTTGACATTTTCTTTAAGGCCTTGCTGCTGCTCTTCCTTTTTGCTCAGAGCTTTCAAAATGCAATAGAAGCATAATGATGTTCTTAGAGCCAGTTTTCTGCTTACATCTGTCCTGCTCACTTCTGTGAGAAACTGTTCTGGGTTTTAGGTCTTTAAAAAGTCAATGTCTTAAATATACATAACTTCTTAAATATACATAACTTCTAGGAAGTATTTTTTATACTTGAAGCTTTGAGTTGTAAACATTCTTATGTACCTCTCCGCCTTTTCTTCTATAAAATACTGTGTAAAGGCTTAGTTATGTGATTTATTGCAAGTAATTAAATATACAAACAAGAGGGAAAAATTTCTGATTGTGAGGAAAATGTTTTATGTAGCCAAATCAGAATTGGTTATTAGTGTTATTTGCAGTCCTGATCCATAATCCGTTGTATCAAATGGAAGTATAAATTCTGTTAATAACTGGATATCTGCTGGTTGACTCCTCTGTGTGCAACATGCAACAGTTAGATTTTTTTGACCAAGAAGACTTATACGTTTTTCAGAAGAAAACTAGTGTAATGTTTGAATGACATAGTTTTAAGATAACTTTGATTGTTTACAAAACAGGTTCAAACTGTCAGGACAGCTGCCTTTACTTTCTATCCAAATATCAGACCAGAAGCTGACAAGTATCTTGGAGCTAATTGATAGCATTCCTAAGCCAGAAAGTGCTCCTGCTACCAGTTCTCCTCCAAAAATAACTGAGGTAAGTTTTAAAAAAAACATTCCATGAATAATTATTGGAAAAATACTTCTTGCTGTTAGCATTGCACATGAAAGGAGCACGAGAAGCATTTACTTAGTACCTCTTGAAAAACGTGTTTCATTCTCTAGAAATTTTGCTTATTATTGTGAAACATTAGCCAGTAATTATGAGATGCTAGTCCAGTAATTGAATTTATAATAGAAAAAACCAACACAGACTTTTACTACCCTGGAATTACTTTGTAGTTCATGTCAATCTTGATTACAAATGTATCTACTTTTGTTGAATTGTGTCTACTTTAGTTGTTCCTTCAAGTTTATAGACATATCAGAATGCTGCAGGGTTTGGGTTCACCTATTTTGTTAGCAAAGAAAAGGTTGAAATCTTCCAAATTTTAAAGTTGAAGTATGATGTGGATCTTAAGAGTTTAACTCTGGAACAAAAAATATCAACTATCTGTGGCTAACATTGGCTATAGAGTAGTTGCTGGTTATGACTCTGAAAAGTATGTTTTATCTTTTGATATGAGCTATTTTTAATAAAGCTAGGAAATTAACTCAAAATTGCTAATTTTTAACACGACTGTAGTCTGTGCGATCTGACTATGTTGTAGATATCTTTAAAGCAATCCTGTCATTTGAATATGTGTGAAATATTAAGGATGAAGACAGATGGACTATCTGTTTTTCTGTAGCATGTAAATACGTCTAATTACCTGTTACTTAATCTTTTGTGTACTTGATTCAAAAGGAGTAATCATTTTTTTAAGGTTACTTAATCATCTTTCTGTGTTTATAAAAATTGCTCTGTTTCTGATGGCTGTTGCTGCAGTTTAGGTAATATTTTCTGTGGGTTATGTTAACATAATAAATATAAATGCACACAACTAGACATATATACATATTGAAAGTATGTAGAGTGAAGACTGTTTCCCTTCAACATGTAGCTCTTGCTAACTAATTCTAGCTAGTTCTGACCTGCTCTTTCACTCTTCATATACAAATAGTATCCCCAGCCAAAAGCTGCTCTAGTCTCTGTTTTGTGGAACTAATCAGAGACTGACTTTCTTCAAGGATAAGTAATGGGATTTTAGTTTTACATAAATGAAATGTGCGCATATAGGATGATTATCCTGTACTTTACAACATTGCCTATGCTTGAATTTAATTATAGAATTCACTATTAAAGTATTTGAATTGAGTTTGATGTGCTTAGTATTAGTTATACATTAATTGTAGCTTACAAGATGTGAGGAAAGGCTGTTGAGCCAGTGTGAATGTACCTGCAGTACATCCAGTGTCCATATTATGTACTTACCTCTGGTTAAACCTGTCTGCTCCCATCTACTGCAGAGCTTGGCCGATTCTAATTGCTGGTATTTAAATTCAGTTAATTCAGTTAATTACTACTTTGATGGTGGCAGATATACTATCAAACTTTCATCCTTGTAGCTGAAATTCTTCTGGGCTTTGTTGCCATCACATCACTTCTGAACTGAAAAGGATGTGAAATCATTTTTCAGAGCTCTGTGTGTGAACTTTGTTCTTTACATGTTGAGTTAGAAGAGGAATTTGTTTTTGCAGCCCAAAACCAGAAGACCTTTCAGAACAGATCCTTCGAGCTTTTTGCATCTTGCATTTGGTTGTATTTCAGTTCAAGGAAGCTCTCCATGTAAGCAGGGAAGACTTTATTTCTCATGATTTGGTACTGTGAAGTGAAGCCTTAACGGTCTCTCCTTGTCTTCTTGGAATGTGGAAGCAGTACAGATAAGATGCTTTCACAATTACCACACTCTTCGAGACTTGACGGATTTATAATTCATAGACATGAATATATTCATTAAGGTCAGATAGTGTAGGCTGGAGACTGAGGAGAGAAGAGACTGTTGAAATGTGAAAAGTGTGTTGTAAAATGGAGCCTTGGAAACAACCGTCAAAGATTTAAAGTTTCTTTGTTGCGATAATACTTAAATGTCTGTAAAATACTATGAGTTGTTGAATAATTGTCTGAGGCTGGGCTTTGAAAGTAGCAGTAATGGAGGGCAATCCCCCCCCCAAATTACTGTCTGTGTAGTCTAGAGCCAAATGCACTCAGGAAGAATGAAAACACAGACAATGCACTCGTCTCTCCTTACTTTAGTATTCTGTGCAGGGCACATGTATACTAAATATGGAGGTGAAACATGCGGGTGAGAGTTCTTTACAAATGCAAACCACCAAGACTGCTTTCTGAGGCTTGATGGGAAATCTGACCTTGGGGAATAAACCATTTGGTTATCTTCACTTAGAGAATTTAATTCTGTCATATGATACCACATAGAGAAGAATTCTTGTCCTTTTTGTCCACGCTAGTGGCAAACCAGTGTCCTTTCACACTTTTTCATTTACTCCTCTGGTTGGTGCATAACTGCAGCTTGCAATTAAAGACACTACTAGCATCTGTTCTTCCAGATACATGAAGAAAGGCCAAGTACCGATCCTGTGATTGGGTCACAAGAACCTCATGCAATGCTATAGACTTGGGAAGAGTGTCTGGAAAGCTTCCTGGTGGAAAAGGATCTGGATATATTGGTTGACAGTAGGCTAAATATTAGCCAGCAGTGTGCCCCCAGGTGGCCAAGAAGGCCAGTAGCATCCTGACCTGTATCAGAAATAGGGTGGTCAGCAGGACTAGGGAGGGGATTGTTCCTCGGTGCTGGTGAGGCCGTGTCTTGAATCCTCTGTTCAGTTTTGGGTCCCTCACTACAAGAAAGACATTGAGGGGACAGGAGTGTTTCCAAAGAAAGGTAATGAAGCTGGTGAAAGGTCTGGAGCACCAGTCTTGTGAGGAACAGCTGAGGGAACTGGAGTTGTTTAGCCTGGGGAAGAGGAGACTGAAGGGAGACCTTGTCACTGTCTACAACTACCTGAAAGAAGGCTGAGTTGAGGTGGGTGTTCATATCTTCTCCCAAGTAACAGCTTGTAGGACAAGAGGGAGCAGTCTCAAGCTGTGCCGGGGGAGTTTTAGATTGGATATTAGGAAAAAAATTATTCACTGAAAGGCTTGTCAAGCATTGGAACAGACTGCCCTGGGAAGTGGTTGAGTGACCACCTCTGGAGGTACCTAAGACATGTAGAAGTGGTGCTTAAGGACATGGTTTAGTGGTGGACTTGACAGTGCTAGGCCAAGGGTTGATCTTGGCCTTAGAAGTCTTTTCCAACCTAAATGATTCAATGATTCCATGCCTTAAGGGTCTTTTCCAACCTAAATAATTCTATAATTCTGTAAAACTTAGAAACAATTCTGCAGCTCTGATGTTTTTTTCTAGCTCTTTTTTCCCTCCGCTACTAGTATAATTTGATTTTCATACTGAACAGTTTATCTTTTACTGTTCTCTGAAGTTGCCATAATGTAGTCCTGTGAGGGACTAGGTTTTCTCTTTGAGTTTTCATATGCTGTGCTGTTTCTGTCTATCTTTTGATTTGTGAAGTTGGATGTTTGAACCTCTTTGCTGTGTTTCCTGATGTATTCTCTCTGTAGCTAGATGAATGCGCAGTACCTGCTGCTGCTAACTGATTTAAACCAAGTTTCTTCTCATGCTTTTAATTTTAACATAAATGTTTAACTGTAATGATTTGTACTTACAACTTAAGGAAATTTGCCTTATTTTAAAACTTGCATGCAACATATGTGCATGCAATAGCATGACCAATGAATTCCTACAAAAAAAAATTTATGCTATCTCCTGTTTCAGGCTGCAATATCCCCTGTACTCTCAGCACCTCATTTAGCACAAGATGTATTTCCTGTTTTGGATCTTCATTCATTTGCTGAGTCAGGTACTGCGATCTGTTTTAAAGTCTGATTTAATACAGGAGTTAAGTTTTTGAGTTCATTGGGTTAATATGTTTCTCTTGGAGTAAAGGAATGTTTGTGGTTTTGTTCCAAGATTTTGAAGGTTGAGTAGTGTTATATTCTGTTCAGCATATTATGTTTCACTCTGTACAAATTATTTGTATATTTTATCATTGCAATAAAATTGTGTGTTCTTACTGTTCCGGTTCTGAAGGCAAAAGAGTAAAATGTTTGTTTTGGAGGTTGAGTTTACTTATTTTTGTCTTTTCATATATTAACTACAAATCTCTATTCAGAACATCTGAAGTAGTATGTATGTAGTATTTCCTTCATTGTATACTTAGTCCTGTGATAGTAGTTCTAGTTATTTTCTTGTAGTGCAGGATTTCTGTCCTACTTAGCTGGGTGTCCTACTTAGGTGGATATATTTAAATTACAAAATACTAAAAAAAGTGTTAGGAACTATTGTGTTGTTACAAACAAACATAATTTCAACTTTGTCAGGATCAAATGGAAGATTTGCTTTGGAGAAATTGATCATGTTTAATACTGCCTTACTGTTCAAACAACTTAGCTAGGTTGTAATGTTCCATCTAGTAGTTAAAGTTGAAAAATAATTGAATATATCACTGTTATTTCATTGTCAATCAACTTTGTCATGCCAAAACAGTCAACTAGAGAAACAAAGCACAATACTTCTCTCTCTTGTTAATAGTGTGTGGTTTGTAAACACTAGCATAATTATCAGAAAAGTTAATTTTTAGTCTACTTTATTACTTTGAATTCGGTGTGTGTACAGTATGCATAGAAATATGTGTCTGTGAATTTCATCTGTTTTTTATGAGTTTCTTGAAATGCCGGAAGGTAGAGAGAAAGTGTCTTTCAAATCTTGAAATGACAAGAGCAATTAATTAGGGAAAGTAGTAACTAGATTTTTTTGAATCAAGTCTGGGTTTCAGTTTATACTGTAGATACAGCTGTGCAGTGATTTTTAAATGATTCATATTATTTTTCTGTCTTCAGTCTCACTCAAGGGTGCTTTCAAACCTTAGAAAATACCTCAGTTTTGTCAGAAGGATACTTCTTCCGCAGTTACCTCCACTATTTATGTTTTTTAGTTGAAAGAAAAGAGCCTTAGAAGATGGTGCAGTCTATTTCTTTTGGTTTTTCTTCTGTAAAACTCAGGTGTCTTAAAAGCTTGATGGGCTTAGGAGTCTCCCCTAGAATGGGAGATTGTAGCAGGGAGGGATCCAAAGTAGTGCCACTCATAGTGAGGCTGTTGTACTGTCAGCAGCAGTCAAAGCAGCAAAAGAGTTATTAATCTGTTAGTGCACATGGGGGACAAGATGAGCCCTGGTTTTTGCTGTCTTTTGTACAGCCAATAGTGAGAGAACGCTGGCAAAGGAGTTAGTTGGCAAGAACTGATTAATGATGTGAGCTGTAAGTGTGGTGAAAAACGTGGAGGCAGGAGTGGAGCTAGTTATAGAAACAAACGTAGATTACTTGTTATCAGCAGGGTAATCTTCCCATATTTGTATGTGTAAGTTTTTACAGATGTAGGTGTAAAAATTCTAGGTCACAGTACTGCAAAATATTGGCTGTTTAAAGTGTATATGTAATGTTGTGAATTAATCCTTAGAGTCAGAAGAAGAATTTTATGATGCTCTAAGTAGTCCTGTGGAAGACATTCCGTTTTTTGAAGCCCAGTCTGGTTCCCTCAAGCGAGCTAACAGTACAAGGCGAAAAAAACTGCGTAAACAAGAATCTTTGAAAAATATGACAGAATTCCAGCTAAGGTTTGAAGTCGCTGAGGTAACTTTTTTATTATTTCTCTGAAGCACATCTGAACTGTACTTCTTCCCTCTTGTGAAACCATATCTGCAGAATTTGTTTCTTGTTGGAACTGTTGTGTAGAGATTTTTTTTTTGAAGTCACAGTTGTACTTCTGCATGTTTGTCATACTGAAATAATTTATCCACTTTATTTCCCAAGTAATTTTTTTCACTGAATTTCTGTTTTCTAGGTATTGCTAAAAAATCACGATATGTGTTTGTTTTGGCTTAAGGTATAGCTTTGGACATGTCTTTTCCAGATATTACTGTGATCTCTGGGAAGAAGGGAAAAACTTCATTAATATTTCATCTTGTAACAAGCACTTTATTTTTCTGCTCCAGTTTTTCATGGACTGTTTGCCTTACGCCTAAAACTATATCATGTTCACTGTGAGGTGATTTATGTGTAGTTCTTGCTGTTTCAGACTACGGGCGGGGGGGGGGGGGATAGAGTATTTTACCAAAATGCAGGACACTGTTTCTAATTGCAACAGCTGGGCTAGTAAAAGAGATGGCCTCTTACCATTATCATTACTTTTATTGTTAGATCATCATGACTCTAACAGTGTTATTGCTACTACTCAGTGTATAACTTTACAAATAAACCATACAAATTCAACTGACTTTACAAATTCTGTGTAGGGTGCAACGTATCTTACCGCACCTTACAGAAAATACGTAAAACAAAATTGAAATGTACTGGGTTTTGTTTGATAAGACTTTAAGAACTGCTTTTTCAAAGATAGGTGCTATATTCTACACCATTCTCTAATGGAAACCATCTTACAATCCGTAAGAAAAAGGTAGAATTGAGAAGCTGTTAGGAATCGCCTTCCCCCTGTTTGTCTGCTTTATAGTTTAAAGTTACTTGTTTAGTTTGGCTTTGGTTTTCGCTATTTGTAGAGAGCATTATGTGGAAAGGAAGAGTATCTTTGATTTGTTTTGGTTAAAAGCCAGATAACAATAGCTCAGTTATGTATTTTATTTAACATCATCTTTGCTATGTATGGGTGAAAAAGTAGGAAATCCTCTCACCTGATATTCAGCTTGGGAATCTTAGCTCTTTCCAGGAGAGTTTATTGACATTCCAGTGAAAGCAGTAAACCCTTTATGCGGGCTGAAAAATGTAGTTTTGACTGGGTTGAACATTACTAAATGCTTGACAGAGTTTCTTTTTTTTAAAAAATGATTCACATCAGTGTAAGTATTACTTGTGTGCCTATTTCAAGTTGTTCAAATTGGAGCAAACAGTATTCTAGCAATTTTGCTGGTTGAATTGTTTGTTTTTTCAAGGGCATTTGAAGTTAAATTATCAGTACACATTAATCACTAAAAGGTATGTGAATGTATAAAACCTATATAAAAACCAAGAGGATGATCTACCTCTTTTCCTGTTTTTATTTGTTTGTTTGCCTTTTTTAGGTCTTAATTAAATTATGTCGTCTTACTGGTGATACTGAAATACCTGTGCTGCAGCTTGATATTGTGGGTTTAGGCACTGAACTTAAATTAAGAACATTTGACATGGCTGCAAGTGCTTTCCTTCGTGAAGTTTGTCTGCTGTGCCCAGAGTATATGGGTAAGTTGTTATAGTCTGACCAAAAAACTATTCACAAATAACACTGTGAATTTGTCTTCAAAAAGCCTGTAGGGCTTCCTTTGGGTAACTGAGGAAGCTTTGCTTCCTAAATTAAATGTGAAGGGGGAGGGAGGAAAGAGTAAGTTCCTGAATTACTTTCCTAGTAATGCATTGATAAGTATATTCTAGTGCTGATGATATAGAAGAAACGTCTAACTATTTTAGGTCTGCAGGAAGAGGTTTTGTGATTAATAATGACATAATAATGACAACCAGTAGCTTAGTTTCTAGTCCATAGGAAGTTAAGAGCTGTAGAAAACTTGCAGATTTTTCTTGAAAAAAAAGTAATGTTTTTTATTCTTTATGGTTTTTTGTAAGATGATAATGACAGACCTGTTTACATAATTACTACTTTGGATAATGTGGAAGATGATCTTCTCACTCTGGAGTATATAAAGGTGAGAAAAGAGCAGACTTTGCTTTTGCATTGTAAGCCAGTCGTGTATAGTATGATATTATTGAGCAATTGTTGAAAGTTTTTCCTTATTCATTCCTTAACATATTGAGTGTCAGGTGCAAAGATTCTGAGCTCCCTGTATCATAAGTTGTAGTAGTTTTTGAAATAAATTCTCTGATAAAATTTGGAAACTTCTCTTGATTTGTTTTATGTACACGTTTTATGGAACAGGCTGATATTAATGGACCAGAATTGAGAACTACCTATCAGAATGTTCTACAGAGAATAAAGGTATGATACCTTTTTTTAACATAATTTTCTCATTGTGGGAAGAGAGGCATATTGGATAAACACAGTTTGTTCTTTTAGGTCAACTTTTCATCTCTGGACATTTATTTGCATACTGAAGCTCTACTGAATGCTATGAACTATCTGAATAATCTTCTACCCAAACAAGAAAATAAAGCTGCAGAAGAACCAGTCCATGAAAAAACAGAAGAGAAGAAGGATGTTCTTAAGAAATTAAGTAATTTCTTTATTTTTTTTCCTCTCTCTTCATTCCTCTCAACTTATTTAAGCAAGGAAGAAAAAAAAATTATTTTTGTGAGCCTGTCAATGACTTTTGAAATGAGAATTTGTTTAGCTTATGTTTACTTATCCACTTCATAGGCTTTTTAAATTTCAGTAGTAATAAGAGTATTAGCCATCGGAATACTATCTATGGAGTTGCAAGGGTATGTTCTCATTCCATGGCTGGAAGTGTTTAGGTGAGGAATAACTGTGTAATTGCTGACGCAATTTAGATGCTGCAGCTGTTGACATTTTCTGAAGTAGAAATACTAAGAATTTTTTTTAAAATGCGTGTTCAAATTCACTTAGTTAAGATAACCTGCATTGAACAGTAGCTTACTGGCAGTTACTGTGTTTCTAATGGTATTCTCCCTAAAATGAGCTTCTGTGAAGCTTTTGACCCAGTCCCCCACACTATCCCTCTCTCTAAATTGGAGAGATACGGATTTGATGGGAGGACTGTTCCGTGAATAAGGAATTAGTTGGATGGTCACATTCAGAGAGCAGTGGTCGATGGCTTGATGTCAAGATGGAGATCCATGACAAGTGGTATCTCTCAGTGGTCCGTATTGGGACATGTTTAATATTTTCATCAGTGACATAGACAGCAGGATAAAGTGCATCCTCAGCTAGTCTGCAGATGACACCAAACTGAGTGGTGCAGTTGTCATGCCAGAAGGACGGGATATTGTCCAGAGGGACCTGGATAAGCTGGAGAAGTGGGCTTATGTGAACCTCACGAGGTTCAACAAGGCCAACTACAAGGTGTTACACATGAGTCGGGGCAGTCTGCGGTTTCGATACAAGATGAGGGACAACATGATTGAGAGAAGCCCTGTGGAAAACGACTTGGGGGTGCTGGTTGATGAGGAGCTCAACGTGAGCTAGCAATGAGCTGGAGCACCTCTGCTATGAGAACAGGCTCAGAGAGTTGGGTTTGTTCAACCTGGAGAAGAGAAGGCTCTGGGGGGACCTCATAGCAGGCTTCCAGTACCTGAAGGGGACCTACAAGAAAGCTGTGGAGGAACTTTTTACAAGGGCAAGTAGTGATAGGACAAGGGGGAAAGGCTTTAAATTGGAAAGAGGAGGATATAGATTAGACATCAGGAATAAATTCTTCACTCTGAGGGTGGTGAGACACTGGCACAGGTTACCCAAAGAAGGTGTGCATGTCCCCTCCCTGAAAGTGTTCAAGACCAGGTGGGATGGGGCCTTGAGCAGCCTGCTCTGGTGGGAGGTGTCCCTGCCCATAGCAAGGGGATTGGATCTAGATGGTCTTTAAGGTTCCTTCCAACCCAAACCATTCTATGATTCTATGAGAGAAGTATTTTTGCAATACAGCATTTATGTGGAAAAGGTGTTGTAAAACAATCATGTAGATCCAACCCCCCGACATGGCAGGGGCACCTACCACTTCATCAGGATGCTCAGAGCCATGTCCAGTCCCCTCTTGAACACCTTCATGGATGGGGCAACAATGACTTCTCTGGGAAACCTGGTCCAGTGCCTCACCATCCTCACAGTAACAAATTTCTTCCTAATATCTAAACTAAATGCACCCTCTTTCAGCTTAAAACTGTTCCTCCTTGTCCTAACACTGCACTCTGTGATTAAAAAGTTCCTCCACATCTTTCCTTTAAGCCTCCTTTAAGTACTGGAAGGCTACTATAAGATCTCCCTGGAGTCTTCTCTCCTGCACCCTGAAGGTATTACAGTAGAGATATTCTTTTCCTTCCTAAAGCTTTTTACATCACAGGAAAAGAATCTTCAATTTTAGAATGATATCATGTGGCATAGAATGCTGCAGATGACATTGTATATACAATGTTTAAATGTTTTGGTGTTTAAAAGCTAAGTTTAGAAAATATAGGTTGTGGAAACTTAATAAAGTCACCTACCATATGTTAACAAAAGCATTGATTGCAGATGAGTCATCAACAGATCAGATAGAGTAGTGTATTAGTATAGTTACCATGTTACCACTGTTTGAGGTGAACTGCTTAGTCCTGAATAATCTCTAATTTTGCATTGTGCTATGTAGGTGTACATTAGAGGTACTTATTACAGTTAATAAAATACTGATGTTGATTACCACAGTTTGTGAAGCCTACAAGGGCTCCTGTGAATACAATGCTGTATATACAGTTCCTTCTGTTATACTTGGTAGTATGAGTCCAGTGCATTTTGCAGTGATGCAGGCTTGATGCAAACTAGGCTTTGGGAATGGATATATTCCTTGAAGAACTGTAATTTTTATTATTTTATACTTCCCACAGCATCAAAAAAATCGAAGTATGAAGATGTTATTGACCTCAATATCTGTGCAGATTTATCCTGTTTACGTATCTTTATTAGAGAGAAAAAACATAGAATAGCTGAAATTCACATTGAAGGTAGGAACAGAGTTTTTTTCCTTTGTGATTGAAGTTTCCTAGCCAGAACATTCTCTAGATTTTGTATGCTTTTTCTTTTTAAAGGTCTAGATAGTGAAGTGATCATGAAGAAGACAGCAACAGAAGTGACTGCGAAATTAAAGAACATTGTTATTGTGGATTCTGATGAGACAGCATTGTATAAAAAGGTATGCATTTGCATGTATAATAGACATCTGAATGGAATATAGATGCTAAATTGGACTTGATTTGTGAACTTGAATCTTTAACTGTGTGCAGTTTTTTTAGATAATGTTTTATATATTTGCTGGTAACGTTATGTAGGCAGACTGATTTTGCCCCTACCACCAGTGATTGTCAGGCCAATATAGATTTTCTGCATGCTTATTGCACCCTTTGTTTAGTTGACTTCAGTGAACAGAATTATTCAAGCTGATGTTCAGCTATATCAAGGATTTTTTTTTTAATGTACCTTTTGTTGTTGATCTGTTTGGAGTAAAAATGTCTTCAAAATGTGGGCTACTACATTTTATTTTGGAATTAATTTTCTCCAGCAGAAGTTTTTACAGTAGAGATATTCTTTTTTTTTTTCTTCCTAAGGCTGTTTACATCACAGGAAAAGAAGTCTTCAACTTTAGAATGATATCATATGTGAATGCTACAGATGGCATTGCATATACAAATATGGATGTTGTTGACAATCGTATTTACCTAACTGTTGGTTGTATTCAAGTAGTTTTTGTCAACAAGTTTGTTTCATCTGTTTTGGTAAGTTACATTTTCCAGATACTGTTCATTAGCATTCAAATAACTGTCAGAGCTAGAAAATAATAAAACATTCCATAGAGGGTGCCGCTTGTTTGTGTAAGGACTATTATATACTGCTGTAAAATTCAGTGGGATTGGTGGTTGGCTATTTACTTTTCTTCTCTGTATGTTTGTTATTGTGGAGTGGGTGTGTTAAGCAACAATATTTGCTATTGTTGGTAATTTTTCTCTTTAAATGACTTGTGGCAGCTTTTAGATATAAACAGTGTTCCTTGTTTGAAATATAAGTAATTAATGCCTTTTCCATAAATCCTGGTAAGTAAATCTATTTATTACTCTCCGTATGAGTAAATACAATGTGATTCATACAAGTCATGTTACAAGATCATTGCTGTTACCAGATGCCAAATAATTAGTATGGAAATTTATTTTTATATGTGTACATACTTCATCATGTTTTGGGGAGAGATTATCCTATTGAAGGGTTCTGAAAAAGCGCCTAGAAAAAGTAGTATTTTAAGGTGTTTTGCTTTTAAAAAACCCAATGATTCTTAGTGTGTTTGAGGTAGAGTGATTCTTAACAAAATTCACAAGATCTCTGTTCTTTTCCAGGCTTTTATAAATAACTTTCAAGCTGCCAAGGAAGCTCTTACTGAGGCAACTGTTCAAGCAGCAGAGAAAGCAGCTACAGGTGTAAAAGAGCTAGCAGAACGTAGTTCCCGTTTGGCACTGGATATCAATATTAAAGCACCTGTTGTGATAGTTCCACAGTCAGCAATGTCTGCAAATGTCCTGGTGGCTGATCTTGGTCTAATCACCATAAAAAACCAATTCTTTATTGCTAAAACAAAAACACGATATAATCTTCCACCTGTCATTGACTCTATGACAGTGAAATTGAGTGAACTGAAGTTATACAGGTAATGTTGTGGGGGTTTTTTAAGATTAACTTAGTCCTTCTGGCGTGTTTCAGTTGGAGACCTTTGAGAAGTTATCAGAATGATTAGATGATGGTTGGTGTAATCTTGAAACATAACAGCAAATTAATAAAAATTGTGTAAAAATAATTCAGATGTATGGCTTAGGAGAAATAGTATTCTACATGTCTTTTAACAGAAGCAAATGTTTGTTTAGGGAATGTTATGTCGAATAATATTTATACTTCGTTTGCTTCTTTGAGACAGGTTATACTCATTTTTAAATGGCCATTTTGGTGGGATTTTCAAGCTGTACATAGCAGGAAAGATACTTGTTCAGGTAGCTGTAGTGTTTGAAAGTGGGCCTTAGTGCAGGAAATTTGGAGGGGGAGAGGGAAGAGGTTTTCAAACACAGTTGAAGAGTACTGAAGAAAGAGAGATTTCCAGTGGAGAAGAAGGTAAGAGGTCTTGCAAGGAGTTAGTATGTTGTATGCCTGTGCCTCCTCCCTGCCAAGAGAAGTTGTCTAGTTGATGGAGTAAGGCTTTCACTAGAGATACCAGGAGTAATATGAAAACTGTTTTACAGTACTACTCAAAACAATGAGGGAAAGACAGAAATATGGTTGTGCTTGTTAAAATATGTATGTAAAAATATATCAGGCTGGGAGTAATTTTATATTTTTGTCTTTTGCAGATCATGCTATGAGCAGGGTTCATTGCAAACTGAAGTACAGATGCTGCAACCACTCAATCTGGAAGTAGCTGTTGAACGAAATTTAGCTGCTGCATGGTATAATGAAGTTCCTGATATTGAAATATCTGGCCGACTCAAGCCTATGAATGTAAGCACTCATTTCTGAAAGCAGCTTTTAAAACAGCCATGGAAAATGAAATAATTTTTGTGTCCATAAATGCCCAAGTTTCTTAGTTTGGGTGTTTTTTTATTTCAACACATATAGATAGAGTGAGTTTTGTTGTTTCATAGTGAAAAGGGAAGTGAATAGGTTTCTATCTGAATCTTAAGATCTATATTTCATCTGTGATTCTGCAGGCAGACTTTGTACTGAGTGTTACTGTTGCTGATTAGAAATTCGTAGGCTCTTACAGCCAACTTTTACTTGTCAGTATCCTTCAGTGAGGGATTGGAAAAAGCTGAGTTTTATTTGTCTGTCCATTAATAGTACCATCATCTCCTGAATTCACATCCATGACAACTCTGAGCATGCGTTAATGCTTGTGCTCGTTTAAATTTAACATCAAAACAATAAACTACAGCTGTTTGACTAAAATGAGTTTGCCAGGTTTTGAATTAGAAGTAGTAAAATTACTGTAAGATAACTAGTGACTAAATGAGGATAACAATTTTAGGCAACCGTATGTCAAACTATACGTGTATGTCTTCTAATGTTTGATATCTAAATCATAGCCTGGTGAAGAAATCTGTAGACTAAATCAAACTAATGTGTGAATGACTTCTGAATTTACTGTAAGTGGTTGTGTGGATTTGAGAAAACCATTTTATGTGGTTCTCTAGGCTCCTAAACAGCGACTCAAGATCTGAGATTAATTTGGTTTATCTGTTTATTTGTAAGCATATGTTTATCTACCAGAAGTTTCATGAACTGAGTTGTTCTGATTTTAATAACAATCTTTTTCGAAGCTAATTCTTAGTCAGGAAGACATTACCACGATATTGAGGACTCTAAATGAAAATATAGGTGGAAGCTCTGCTTCATCAGCATCTTTACCGGAACCGAAAGACATGCCTAGCCATGGTAGTGATATGCGTAGTACTTCACAGCACTCTGCAGGTAATGCTTTCTGCCCAGCACTTTTAGGTACAACTGTCAGTTTCTTTCTGTTAGAAAAGCCTTTGTGAAAGGATGCCATATTCAGTTGTTTTTAATAATATGCCTCTGTTATGTTGGTGTTGTAGTTTGACCTATACCAAACAATAATGATAACGAATAGGAGCAACTGGGCCACTGTAGTGAGGTTCGTTGCATGATGTGTTCTAATGTAAGGACTGTATTGTTCTATTTGCAATAATGCAGTAAGTACCTAGAACTCTGTCAGCTTAGTTAACATCCCAAATTTGGACAGTTTCTATTTTAACTCTTTATGTGTATGCTGGTTCTGGTGCTGTTTACTTTTAGATTCCTAAGTTGTTACTGTTCAGCAGGCATCACTGCCCACAAACTGTTCAGCACACACTAAAAAAAAAAGTAAGGCTAAAAAAAAATCTTTTCTTCAACTCTTCAATTAAATGTGGAAAAATATCAAAAAAGTGGCAAGATGAACAAACCGATGAAAGTAGAGTTGTATTCTTTGTAACATTGTTGTACTTGACAGTGGTACGTTTATGTCTTAACCATGGTAAAAATTGCACATAGAATATATAAGTGGAGTGTTTTGTTTTCTCAAGCATTGTGTGATTTTGCCAAAAGTAATTACAAAGGATACAATAAACATATCCTAAGCATGGATGGATTTAGATCTGGAGGAAAAGGATAGTTGTCTTCATAGTCATTAGTGGTGATGATGTTGGGTTTGTTTTGTTGGTGTTTTTTTCTTAATTTCATTCAGGTAATTTTCTTTAATATTAAGTGTTTTTCTTATTTCTGAAAGGTGTAACTGTTGTGACATCAGCTGTGGTGGAATTGCATTCACCTGTGAAAATAAAAACAACACTAAAACTGGACTTCAGATTTGACTCTCTGACTTTAGTATTATATAGTCCAAATTCAAAGCAGGTAAATATAATTTATATAATATAATTCATACTATATGCAATAATTTATATAATAATATATAATTGATACTATATGATATAATTTATATAATGTAGAAGAGAAAGAAACAGCTTTAAGGTTGCCTAGAGTCATGGAAAATCTGAATAGGAATAGTTTAATTTCTGAGTAGAGAAACTGATTTCTGGCAGTAGTCACAAACATGATGGAAATGAAAACCAGCTATTTGAACTACATTATGTGGCAGATATTGAAGAAAAGAATAACCATTGGTAGCACATAATATGTGGCATCTTCTGTGATATGCCTGAAAAGTTACTGAAAACTTACCTTAGTTTAAAATACAGTTTGGGAGGAAAAAGTGCAGAGCAATGCAACATATTCTTTAGTTACACAGGTGTGGACACTCACACACATAAAATGGTGCATATTTATTCTTTTTGGTTTAAATTTACAAAACTTGTCAGCAAGTTTCTGACTAAAAGTTTGTTAATATTTTGCTGTAAACTTAGTCTGTTATTTTACATTTTGAACAGTTTTCTAGGATCTGGTTAACCACTGGGTAGTCATAAGAGAAAAACTTAATTACTTATTTGGCATCTTTGCATATGCAAACAAACCAAAATTGCGTATGACAATTCTACATTCTTTTAAACATTTTCTCCCTCTCACTAATGTAAGCTTATTTTAGTAAGATGGTAGAATGGGAAAGCTTTGCCTTTTTTGTTTTTCTCTTTGCATTATCGATTTTTGTTGTCTTTTGAATTACCAATGGGTTCATTAAATATATAACTGTTAGACTTATAACCAGTTAAAATAAAGCTGTATGTCTGTATATTATTTCCATTACCTGCAAGCAAATCTACAAACATATTTTTGTTTGATTTGAACAGGTTACGAATTTTGATCAGAGAGATGACCTGTTGAAGCTTGCAGAGTTTAAGTTAGTTTTGATGTCAGCTGCTGTCAAAATGTTATCAGATGGTTCAATGAATGCTTCAGTCAAGCTGGCGAACTGTACATTAGATGATAAAAGACAGTCAATCCAGAAGGCTACACCAAGGTCTGCATTTTGACATGAGATACTGTTTGTTGGAATCTGACAGAGTGCCATATAGTTCCATCTTAGTATTCGGTTGAAACTTCAGTGGTTTTCCTGATGTATGTGTTACTGTAGACTTATGTCTTACTTGCCTTTTTTTCCACATGTTCTTCACGAGACACCAATATAAATGCTGCAAACAAACTTTAAATATTAAATTAATAATTGCATTTAGAAACAAATTTCACTTTTGGCTTTAGTCGACAACTAGCTGAGACTAAGATTTCTTTTTTTTCATGGAGCGTAACAAACTTCAGTCAAGTGTAATATTTTTGATGTGTAAACAAGGAATTGTGGTGGTTTAACTTGTTAGACTTATGAACACCTTTAGTTGCCAGTGTGTGGGAGTGCAAGTTTTTTTCAAGTTTTAGAGATTTTATTTTAACATTTTTATTGCTTGTTTAAAAATTTTTGATGTTACCTTTTAAATTCCCTCTTGTTAATGTATTGCACGTGGAGTGAGAATCTTGAGTGTTTTCAGTACTTGTGGCTGGTTTTTTTGTTGTCTTTTTAAATGCCACCTTAATGGTCTTTCAGGATGGTGGAAATGAAACATGGATTTGAAAAGAAAGTGATGATGGATATAAGCTATAAGCAGGGAAGAGATGGCACTGCTCTTGATGTGATTGTTCAAGAGATATACCTTTGTGCGAGCATGGAGTTTCTACTTACTGTTGCAGATATATTCCTAAAGGCTAATGCAGAAAGTGCTGCTGCACAGAGGAATCTCAAACAGTCATTACCTTTAAAGGAACAAGGTATATACTGGAACATTTGTATTTAAGTATCCATTTAACTTTGATGTTCTAATACTATTTTTAAAACTATAATACTGCTTTTTATAATATTTCCTGTGATTGTGTGTATGGAACAGTTTCTTTAACCATTAATGTTTCTTTATTTGTATCATGAAAAAGTGTTTGTGTCCCTTGGTCTTCATTTGCAAATGAAGCTTTGTCTTACCAAAGGAACTAAATAAAAAATGTATTTCTAAAATAAACTAAAATGGGCAAGGACAATTACAGCTGACACTCTCAAGATTTGTTTGGCTATCTTTACAGTCTCAACAAAGCTTATAACGATTACTACCATAGTCATTTTCATGCTTCTTGAGAATGATGGAGCGTATTATGCCTAAAAATTAGTTCAGATATTGCTGCCTAAAAATGTTATCATTTCACTTGTCTATTACGTGCATTTATTCCCATGTCAGGAAACAGACTTACAGCTTGAGTGCCTGCTTTGTGCAGGACCTTGTACTTGACATAGGAAATAATTCCATTTCAGCATCAGAGCAGGAAGTTGTCTATTTATGCTTCCAGGCCTCAGGTGGTTCACATCAGGTCTGCAAAGCAAGTCCCTTTTTTTGCTTTTGTTTTCCTGTACCCTGAATATCTTAGTTTTGTCCACCTCAGTGATGTCTTCTGTGGTGATTTAATAGATGAACAAAATCTCAACAAACTGAGGAAGTCTTTCATAGGAGTATATTGGTACTGCGAAGAGTTTCATCAAGCAATAATGAATGCTGCATTACTGTCCTGTGGAAAAATGTGCATTTTAGAGCTCCAGAGAGCACAAAATGTGTCCAGCACTTTCATAACACCTTATCATTGCTGACTGACGTAGATTTTTAGTAAAACTGGTCTATTCGCTAGTATCAGAGGTAATAACAGTGGTGATACTGTTAATATTTCCACAAAGCTTCTTTGCTAAAATGGAATGTTTTGTTGTACCTAAAGGTAATTAGAGCTTTAAGAGTTTTGTATCTCTAGTGAAGAGCCTAGAAGTAAGTCAGCTGCAGGGATTTACAGGGTTTCTGACACCAGTTACGCTACATCTTACCATTGAATATTTAAAACTTCTCTATAAGTTTGATGGTTGAACAATTGATCTAATATAATTTGTATTTTTAAAGCACCTGTACAGCCTGTGTCTACAATGGAAATGAATGTTATTGTTAAAAATCCAGAGATTGTGTTTGTGGCCGACTTAACAAGAAGTGATGCTCCTGCATTGGTGGTTACAACACAGTGTGAGGTCTTCATTAGAAATAGCCCTGAAAAGTATAGCATGACAGCCGCTGTTAAAGAGATACAAGTGAAAGCATGCCCATTTCTTCCAGAAAAAAGGAAAGGGAACATTACTACGGTGAGTTTGCAACATCAAATTTGTGTGGTGTAAGTACTAGAATGCAAGTCATTTCTGAAGCTTTTATCATTAAAATATGTATTACAGACGTGAGTAACATTTTGTGGCTAGCTTATTCTGTTGATTTTGTTCTGTCTGATATGCTAAAAAATGTTACCTTAATATGTGACTTTAAAGTTTGCTGTGTATGACAAGCTGAAATCAAGAGCCCAGAGGAGTAATATGTTAATAATGTCTTATATCGTTTATAAAATTTTGATAGTACACTATTTCGAATAGAAAGTAGTAAATTTGGAATACTTCTGGTTTGCAACTTTGCATTAAATGTAAGCAAATAAGAGAGGGTCAAAGACAGAATGGGAATTAGGTTTTATGAAATAGATTATTTAGAATATGTTGTTTATAAGTTAATTTGTGTTAAGGTCCATAGATCCATTATTTTAAAACTGCCTGTTTGTGTTTTGGCAACAGAATCAGACTTATTAGTTACTGGCCAGGTGGGAATGCATTGAGTGCTCTGAGTTAACTCAGTAATGATATTGTTGTAGGAGAGAAAAAATTCAGTATATCCAGCTGTTCTCTGTGTCCTCAGACAACTTTTGAAGAATGAAACTTCACCTGTTTGTTTGTGCCTGCTTATATGATGGAGCTACATAAGACAAACCAGAGCTGTAAGCACAATGGACTGAGACTTCCATTGTCTTATCAAATACTTCCATAGCAGCTCAGTTTACTCCCTGCTTAGACACAGTCTTTTTTTGCATTAACCTATTAACAGTCTAGTCCTTGAGGCAGTGATGCACTTGCAGTGATAGCCACAACACAGTGCAGAATTGTTTGATGTCTGTAGCTGATGAATGTGGCACAAATGTGGCTACCTTTGTAGAAAACACTTCGAAGGCTTTAACCAAACTTTCCCTCTTATACAAATATGTTCTGCCACAATCTCTTAACTCAGAGTGTAGAAACAGAGAAAAAGACCCGTATCTGACAGGATGCCTGTGGTGTAAAGAGGAAAAAAACTTCAGAGGAGCTTTAGTTTTGATGGTTAAAACAGTACCTTCTTTGAAATATTCAGAAAACATGTATGTGAGGATCTTTGAACCCTGGTTTTCTGTAAGCAATAACATTTCAGTCTGGGAAAATCAGATGAACAGAGATTCAGATGACACTTAAGTCATCATGGCCACCTTAAGTCAAGAAAGAAAATGTATGATATGAGGTTACGTGACAGTTACAAGATTTCTGAAAGTTGATATTGATGTGAAGATTTTATATTGCATGAACTTTGAGGACACTAGTGAAGGATGACTTCATCCTCCTGATGAACAGACTTTCCCCAGATACACAGGAAACTAGCCTCTGGATTTAAAGTAGCACAGGTGATGAGATGCTTTCTGTAAATTTCTCACATGTACCTTGGACTAAAGAAGAATATACTATTTTTCATTCCTGTCTGTAATACAGAAGAATTAAAAAATAATAATTTTAGTAGCAGAGGATAAAATAATAATACGGTCAATAATTTATGTTAGATCAAAGTCACTTAGATAAAACTGATTCAGGGTGTTTTTGTTCCCCAAAATTTGATTCAGATATGAAGAGAGATGTTGGGAGAGATTGCAAAACTGATTTTGTTTGATGTTACTTTTTGTTGAAAAACTTCTCAAGTAGGACCTGGAGAGCAATTTTTCCTGTCAACAGAGTATCAGTAGACACTAACTACATTGGAGTGCTTCATTAAATTATATGATTTTGTTTATAGTGAACCTTAGATTTGTTTAAGTAAAACTTGGCAACTGGGAGTGTGCAAGCACTGATTGTAAAGTCCAGCTGGAAGGCAGTGATTGTGATTCAAGCAATATTTATTCAGAAAAACTATAACTGTTATTGCTTATTACCTTTAACTGAAAAGTCTGATTCTCCTCAAAGTCCCAGGCATGATGATGTGGTATATGTGAAGACCTCTGCTGACTTTACCAAAAGAATGGAGTTGCTGAAGTGTAGTGCATTTTTCTGTACCTAATGTATGAATCTTTAATTATTGAGAATGGCTAAGATGATTATTCTGATATATTTTTCCTTTATGTTTGAAAACATTGTCAGTCTTCGGATTACTCTTAATTTTGAAGAACCAAATAATAGTAACATTTCCTGTTGGTACTTTTGATGCGTAGTATTTAAAAGTGCATGATTTTTACAAGATTTTTTCCCCCTGTATTTAACATGCATTTTTACTCTTTTCTGTAGGTTTTACAGCCATGTGACTTCTTCTTTGAAATGAAACAGTCAGGTACTAATCCACAGACAGCTGATCTAGTGATTAAATCTCTGACAATAAAAGTAGGTGGACTTTTATCATATTTTTAGTTCTCTACTACTTCTTGCTCAGAAGGCTTTGAAGTTTTTTGTAGGATATGTTTCTTGAAAAAAATATTATCAGGAATGGCTAAAGTGGGAAGTTGTTTCTGTTCTTCATCAGGTCACCTACCTGTTTAGCATGTGAAAACAAACTAAGGGGAAAATTAGAAATCATGTCACACTTGAGTTTGGAATCTCTGTTTTATAAAGTGGCCTGATGTCCAGAGAGAGTTTTTGAAGTGTTTAGATAGGGCATTGGATGAAGTAGAAAGGCAGAGGTTGAAAACCTGAATAGACTGAGCTGTAACTTGTGAAAATTAATGAGTTTTCAAACATAAGAGCCCTGTAGAAGAACAGAAGTGTTTTGGTAGTGTAACAATTAATTATAATGTTGTGTCTGAAAGTTTCTGACTCTTTCCTGGACTAGCTTCTCATTTCCATTTATTCCAACTTCTTATTTGTAGGTTTCACCAATAATCATAAACACAGTAATTACTATTACATCAGCCCTTTATCAAACTGCAGAAACAACAGAAGAAGAGATTAGTCAAATTCCTCCAGATTTGTGGAATAAGAAAGATATAAAAAATCTAAAAATGTGGTTTCTTGAAGAGTCAAATGAAAATAAAGATACAAATCCAACCACTGAACTGATACCCACAGGGGAGACATTGAAAATGAATATAGAATCTGTTTTTCTGACACTTGAAGCTGGTGTTGGGCACCGAACTGTACCAATGCTTCTAGCCAAGTCCTCATTTCTTGGAGAAGTCAAAAACTGGAGTACTCTAATCAACCTGCGATCTCGTCTTGAGCTAGAGGTGAGGAATCATATGTAAGAAAGCAAAGTTTTAAGATAACTAAACTCTTTATGTTCTTTAGACAATAAAAGAAAAATAATCCATATAATTGATGACTAAACTCCTGTAGATACATGTGGAGAGAACAGAATGAGAATGAGGTGCTAAGGTAGTTAAAATGAAAGTCTAATGTATTAGATGTAATATATTAATGGCATTAATTGGTATTACACAATCACATTTGATATGAGTTCCCAAAGGCCTGTTGCATCAATACTAAGTTTTGGAGTAGCAACTGGCTAAAACCCTTTGGCAATCTTAGTTTTAAGATTACAGTAGAATACATTCATGTGCCGTTTCTATAAAATACTATGTGGTACCAGTATTGTACAGGTTACGTCCAAACTGGATCATATGCGGCAGTTAGTGACCTAAAATTCAGTAGTTATTGTAGGTAGTGTCTTCTTTATTTATACTGCATTAGACTACCGCTTATTTGGATTTGGGTTTTTGCAGTAGAGACTTAGCAATCTCATTTGTTTCTCTAATGTATTTACTTCATCTTATGGTGGAAGCTGAAAGTGCAATCTGATTATAATAGTATCATAGAATCATCTGGTTGGAAAAGACCTTTGAGACCATTGAGTCGAACTGATACCTGTCCAATACTAAACCATGTCCCTAAGAAGCTCTTCACCCCATCTTTTAAACATCTTCAGGGCTGGTGATTCAACCACCTCCCTGGGCAGTCTGTGTCAGTGCCTGAACACCCTTCTGGTAAAGAAATTCTTCCTAATACCTAGTCTGAACCTCTCCTGGTGCAACTTATAGCCATTTCCCCTTGTCCTGTCACCTGTCACTTGAGAGAAGAGATCAACACTGGCTCTGCCACAGCCTCCTTTCAGGCAACCGTAGACAGCGATGAGGTCTCCCCTCAGCCTCCTCTTCTCCAAACTAAACAACCCCAGTTCCCTCAACCATTCCTCACAGGACTTGTTCTCCCGCCCCTTCAGCAGCCTTGTTGCTCTTCTCTGGACGTGCTCCAACACCTCAACATCCTTCTTGTAGTGGGGGGCCCAGAACTGAGCTCAGTACTCGAGTGCAGCCTCACCAGTGCCGAGTACAGGGATACAATCACCTCCCTGGTCCTGCTGACCACACTGTTTCTGATACAGGCCAAGATGCCATTGGCCTTCTTGGCCACCTGAGCACACTGCTGGCTCATATTCAGCCAGTTGTCAACCAACAGCCCCAGGTCCTTCTTCTCCAGGCAGCTCTCCAGCCACTCTTCCCCAAGCCTGTAACGCTGCATGGGGTTGTTGTGTCCCAAGTACAGGACTCTGCATTTGGTCTTGTTAAACCTCATCCTGCTGGTTTAAGCCAATTGATCCCTCTGCAGAGCCTCCCTTCCTTCAAGCAGATCAACACTGCCACCCAACTTGGTGTCATCCGCGAATTTGCTAAGGGTGCAGTCGATCTCTTTATCCAGATCATTAATAAAGATATTGAACAGGACTGGACCCAGCACTGAACCCTGGGGAGCACCACTTGTGGCAGGTTTCTAACTGGATTTGACTCCATTTACCACAACCCTCTGGGCCCGGCCATCCAGCCAGTTTTTCACCCAGCAGAGGGTGTTCCTGTCCAGGCCAATGGCAGCCAGTTTCTCAATCAGAATACTGTGAGAAATGGTGCCAAAGGCTTTAGCGAAATCCAAGTACACCACATCCACAGCCTTTCCCTTATCCACTAAACAGGTAACCTTGTCATAGAATTATAAATCTTTAATAACTATTTTGTTAATATAATACTTGTAAATAAGAATTTTAAGTCTTTCAGCATCTGTGGATTTTTTGTTGATTGTTGTATGAAATTTCCTAATTCACTTCTGCATTTTGATAGGTGCACTATTTTAATGAGTTGTTTGGAGTGTGGGAACCTTTGCTTGAACCGCTAGAAATTGAGAAGACAGATCTATTCAAACCATGGATTCTTGAAATCAAGGTAAGTTTTCCGAGCTGAATTCAAATCTTCTACTTCAATACTTTAGAAAAAACAAATGCTCTGTGCTTTTTGTTTCTGAGACTCATCTAACAATTTTATTCGTCTTGGTGATTGAGTCTTTTTTTTTTCCCAATTAGTGAATGAAACTAGCTCTTGCAACTGTGAAGATCTAGTCACAGATCTTTTTAAACAGGTGTCTTTCAGGTTGCAGAAGATTTGATTCCAATTGCAGTAGATAATCAGAATGGCTTTATATCAGTTTCTCTAAAGTTAGGTCATAGCTAAAGAAGCGTTCAGTGACTGTGGAAAGATAGAATACCACTCATTTCATTCCATTCTAGTGTCTGTAGCAGAAACTTATTGGAAAAACTGATGCATGTTACTGACTAGCACAAAGTGCACTGTGGGAATAGTGCTCTTACCACTTTGGTTTTATAAGAAAATAGTCTAGTTTCTGGTCTTAAAGTAAAAAGCATATATTTAAGGAAGGGAGATTTTTTTCTTTCCTCCTTGTATGTTAACTGTTTTATTGCATTGTTTTCTGTTTATTTTCAAAAATTCGCAAGTATTTTAGCCTGAGATGTTGCTTAGAACGGGAGAACCATTCTTTTCATTGGACTGTGATAATCAAACAATTTTGTATAGTAATGGACTAAGGCATTGCAATTAAGAAATGGCTATTAAAAATATTCCTAAAATTTTTCCAGAATTTTGAGAATTAATGCAGCAAAAGCGTAAAGATAGTGAGTCAAACCTTATACATATTTCAAACCTTGCCCAGGTTTGAAATAAAATTGCAAATACATAATTTCCAGAAATATTGAAGACCTGAAAATGTATTCCGTGTCACTTTTATTTTTTTCTTCAAATAAATTGAAAACATACAAAATAAATATTTGTTTTGGCAACAAATAAAGACTAAGGTTAGAGTTTTAAGAATAGGAAATCAATTAGCTCTTACACACTGTTATTAAGTATAGTATGGTGAATGTTTTCATGAGACTTTTACCATGTATGCTAGCTGTTGGTATGTGTGCATGTTCTTCATTTTTGAGTAGTGATAAATATAACTACTGTTACTGAAATTTCATTTATATCTGAGGTAGATCTTTTGCCTTTATTCTCTTGTTCTTTTTGAATAAAAAAAAAATACAAAGCAAAACCATTACCATGTCAGGACATAGAAATGGGAAAGGGAAAGAAAGTCTTGAGGTGAAACTTGCTTCTACGGAAGAAGTCATCAAATAAGAATTCTTAAAAAATTTCCTTTCAGATGAAAAAGAAGGCTAAGAAAGCACTGGTTGAATCAGATGCAGAAGAAGAAAATTACAAAGTGCCAGAATATAAAACAGTAATAAATGTTTCCTCAAAAGACCAGCTAAACATTACACTATCCAAATGTGGGCTGCAAATGTTGAGTAACTTGGGCACGGTAAGAAAGATTGCTTGACTGTGCAGTGTCAAAATTGTTAGATGAATGTTTGCAAAGATCACTTTGAAGTTTTATTCACTGTGTTTGTGTTTTGTATCTATGCTTTTTTTTCTAGGCATTTGCTGAAGCAGCTAGCCAGACTTCAGACATATTCAAAAAAGATCGAGCACCATTTGTAATAATAAATTCTTTAGGACTTCCTATCACTGTCTTGCCTAGTGATTCCTTTAGTGTCCTTAATGTTGAATTTGGAGCAAAAATATTTCATTTAAAAGATGGAGAGAGTTTAAATATGGAATTTGTCAGAACTAAAAATGAGAGTGACCAGTTCACGGCAATGACAACTCTGAGTAGCAAGAGATTTTACATTCAGATCTGTAAGTTCAAAACTTCATACCTCTTCTGCTTTTGTAAATACTGCATTATGAATAATACTGCATCTTCTGCAAGTCAATAAGTATTGGAGGACTGCATAACATGAAAGGAGCATTTAGATTCTACATGTGTGGCAGTATTTGAAATCCTGCTTTAGTCATTATGGCTAAAAGTTATATGTATCATGCTTGTTAAATTTTGTAGCATAAATTTTCTGTTATAAATTATTTAGGTAAACTTTATTTCATAATTTTACTGCAATAAATATTTTTGGTTTTGTTCACAAGTTAGTGCAGAATTAAGCTGTCCAAATTTTTTTGTAGAGTTCTGAGGCCTGTATATATGTGTTCATACAAGGTTACCTTTAAGAGGGATATTTTTAAGAAAAGATTGTTTTAAATAATTTAGGGTGAAACACAGTCAACACTAAAAGTGAATCATAGCTATTTATAATGGATATATGTTAACAGTTTAAGTTGATTTGTTGTAACAATTGTCACTTTTTCAAAACAGACTTTTCAATTGGTCTTGACTACATGATTTATTATTTGAATTATTTTCACAATATATATGAGCTGTGCTTTGTTAATAAGCTATTCCATCATGTGTAAACATTTCTCTCTAGGCACTAATCTTATTTGTGGTGGCAAGACCCACATAGACATTTAAATCTCTGACTCACTCTTTTTTCCTGTGGTGTAAATAGAATCTTTGTTTCTTTTGTAGCGCTGTGAGATTGGCATAGTTAAAAGCGATGATTGTACTTCTGCTTTATTTTTTTTAATGGATTGAATAACACAGAAAATTCTATTGAATGCACACTTCTGTCTTTCAAATCTCTCGGTGCTCCTTTTGAGTCTTTAATTTCTCATGTTGTTAATTTTAGGTCCACATCATCATTCCACTGTGGAGAAGATTCCTTTGACAAAAGTTGGGCGGTGTATTTATAGAGTGCGACACGAGGAATCGGGTGTTGAAAGGTCCATTGTCTGCCAAATTGATACTGTTGAAGGAAGCAAGATGATAACAATACGTTCTCCTATTCAGGTTATTATATTTCTGTACATTAGAATTTCATTGTTTTAATTTATTAAAGAATTGAAATGAAATAAACATTTAAAAATCTTAAAAATTCTTCTGAACAATTAATATTAATCTTCTGTTGTGTATTGTAATTCAGAAGAGATTTTCAAAAATAATAACTTTTTTCAAAGTGGCAAGGACAGAGAATGGGTTGGGGAAGGAAATCTATCAGAATTTATATGAGGGTAATTCATCAGTAGTGTTTTCTGGTACTATTTATAATTTCAATTCTGTAGAGCCATTTGGTTTGTGTGAAGTGATCTAACCTCTCTTAACCTTACCTTTGTTCCACAAGATTATCCCTTTAAAAGATTATTTCTTTTTTGTTTATGCTGTGCCATTGTTACATAAATTTCAAATCTATTACCAGCTCTGATGGGGAGTGAGCCCTTTCAGAACGTATATTTTTTTGATTCAGTAGTATTTTTAAGAGTTGTTATATAGTTTACAGGTATAGGGGGGATGGTCCAAATATTAGAATTCTGTAGTGACAGTGTCCCTGTTATATTTGACTTGCTGGGGAATGCCCCAAGTGATTGATGACTGGGTTAACAGATGTTTACTGTTTTGTTCTTCCCTCAATTAAATTTTAGTTTTTAATTCCAAAGCTAATGGGTTTTAATTAACCCTGAAATTAAAAAAAAATGTTTGCAAAGAACAAGAGAACTATATACCCCACAAATTGTAATGGGCTTTGGTGGTTTAACCTTAAATAAATGTTTGATTACCCTTGTGTTTTCTGCCATATGGATTATGACCCACACACCCTTGTATCTCTTACATTTTGAGGAGATATTTCTTTGGGAAGTTGTGTTATAGTTCACATTTACTTGTCTTTGGTTTTACAGGGCTTTGTATTTCTCCTTGAAGGATTTTATAGCTAACTTATTAATTTTCTAATTAAAATACAGCATTTAAGGGGATTTGCTGGTATTGGAAACATTTTTTTTGAAATACCTAACCTTGCATGGTAAATGGGTGAGGTGAACAATGAGAGAGTTCTCATTCTGTGGTCTCTTAGGCTCAGACCTCTTTGTTTCTAGTATTTCCTAATGTACGTTACTGTATTTTTATTTTACATAGATAAGGAATCATTTTTCGATCCCATTAAATATTTTTGAGGAAGGAAGATGTTTAGGGACTGCTTCACCAGAAAACGAATTCAACATACCATTGTCCTCTTACAGGTACTTTATTGCATTGATTTTTTATCATGGAATATGATTATACGTTGTTGATTTTGTGTTTAACTGTATAGATACAATAAAATTGTTTACATTTGCTGCCTAATGCTGCAATTAATACTGTACTATCATTATTGGGTAGGATCTTCTCCTAGGACCTAGTTTGAGTTCAATAGAATACTATTTAATGCTTGAACTGGAAGTCTTTTGAAATCCATTTTACCTAACAACTTAAATTAGCTAATTTATTTAAGAATCTGAGCCCAGGTGCTTCTAGAATGTAGAGATTGTTATCCACACAGTACAGACTTTTCTTACTCTTGGTTTTTATGTAGTTGTGAAGTAAAATTGGAAAGTAATTTGTTTAAACTCATATTACTGCTGTAGAAAAACTTGTCAACCGTAGAAAAACTTGTCAACCTTAGAAAAATTTGGCTTCTAGCATAGCTATGCTGTTAGTGTCTTCAAGCTAATACCCATTTAAAACTGCAGTGAGTTTTTGTGTACAATTTAATTAAACTATCACCAACTTATAGGCAGATGTTTTCTTTGATTGTTTTTTATGATTACAGAGACTTTTTCCTTCTGTTTTGTCTTAAACACTTCCCATTTTTTTAAGATGACAACTGTGTATTTTTTTAGTAAGTTGCAATTTGCTGTAGGTTATGTAAGTTTATTAATATTTCTTACAATCTGTATTTTATTAAACAAGGGTTAGTGACTTTCTGATTCATTGCACTTATATATGGGTGAGTTCCTTTAGGCAGGCAGGAAATTTTTACTGACAAAAATCTTCAGTCAAGGAGCAACTGGCTGGATTAAAGCAGTTACCTTGTGAAAAATGTGGTTTTAAACAATCTATTATAAACTTCATGCTTTGTGACTGGAAAGAGAGGTGCTTTCTACAGATGTAAGGTGGGAGTGAATTATTTATCCAGACCTTTTGTTTCAAACGGGAATACAACAGAACTTGTAAGGGAATTCAATAGCTTCTGCATAAGAATCTTCAACAGTCCCTTCTTTCCAAGGGAATTATGTGGAGGTACGGAACAAAAAGCTCCAGCTAGTACAATTCCATGGACTTTAGCGATCCAGGCCACCTTTTTCTTCTTCCTTTAAGCAAGATGAAGGCTGGCAGTGAATTACTATCAGAAATCTGATAAAATCCAAGTAGTACTAGAATATTAGTGTTGCATTGTACTTTTTTTTTATAATTGAACAGTTCAATCTCGAATATTTAAAAAATGTTTTCATTTACAGATCTGTACTGAGTTTGCAACCACTAGCTAATGAAAATGGAGTGGACAGAGCGTATGATACGTGTGAAGGAATTACATTTGATGAAATTATGAAAAATGTTGGCAGTTTATTACAAAGGAAATGCCAGTCTGTAAGGTCAACTAACCACTCACTTATCATCAATATTGTCTCTGTAAAAGACACACTGACGTCTTCGTTATGTGCAGAAGATCAATGGGATTTTCCATATGTTGTTCATTTATGGCCTTCTGTTCTTCTCCACAATCTTCTTCCTTATCAGATAACTTATTCTATAGAGGTAATTCTTTAAATATATAATTCTTTTTGGTGATACTTCCTATCTATTATGTGAAAGCTGACAGCTGGTTGAAATATGTTTATAAATAGATGTTAAAAGAACAGACTTCTGCAGGGTATTTGTGAAGGAAGTTTACAGATCTTTTAAGGGCAAGTCTATATCTACAGAAATGAAAAAGCAACAGAATCTGAAAAGAAGATTATTTAGAAGTCCTACTTTAGATACATATGCAAAGTAAAACTTAAACTGTACAAGTTAAGCCCTATAAGTCACTTTCTGTTGCTGAGGTGCAATTTAGCCTAATTAAATAGTGTAGTTTTTGTGCCGCATTTTACGTGCTGTCACTGACTTTCAGCGCTAGCATGCTTTTAATGAAGTCACAGACCTGCCTTTTTGCCAGGTTTTGGCTTGAATTACACCCTAGCAACAGAAGGTCTGTTCCTTTCAGATAAAATTAAATGATGAGGGACACTTTGACTGTTAATAGGTATCAATTTCGGGGCTAGATGAGAGCCAGGATCAAGCAGAATACTTAAAATATCAACAGTGTGGATGTCAGTTCCTCAGCACTGAATATTTCATTCTTGGATCTGCTGTGATTGTGTCCCACTGCTTACTCATGTAGACTTAAAAAAATAGAGATGTAGTAGTGAGATACTGAATCATTTTTTTCAGATGGTCTTAGTATTTAGCATTGGACTCAAGCAGTAGAATTTAATTATAAGATTTTGTCACAAATGCACAATTACTAGAGCCAAAGACTGTAGCCTCTACCAAATGTATGGAAGTAACAGGCTCTTCTCTTTGTCTATTACAAATTTAAATTTACTGAAAGAAATACTGAATTGAGGAAATCTGTCATTTAAACATGATTACATATTTTAATTTGATAATTTTTTTCTCTGTAAAATATTGAGGACCATCTTAGTTTGTTTTGGTTTTTTTCTGTGAAATGTTATATTAAAATAGATGTTTAAGAATGTAACAAAAAGGCTAGCAGCATTCCAGCCTTTATTAGAAACGATGCAAGCAGGACTAGGGAAGAGATGTGTCCCCCTGCACTCAGTGCTGGTGAGGCCACATCTCGAATCCTGTATTCAGTTTTGGGTGCCTCACTACAAGAAAGACATTGAGGTGCTGGAATGTGTCCAGAAGAGGTCAATGAAGCTGGTGAAGAGTCTGGAGCACAACTGTTACGGGAAGCAGCTGAGGCAACTGGGGTTATTTAGTCAGCAAAAAAAGAAGTCTGAGGAAAGACTTTATGGCTCTCTACAAACTATCTGAAAGGAGTCTGGAGTGAAGCGGGTTTTGATCTCTTCGCCCAAGTTGCAAGTTGTAGAACAAGAAGAAACGTCCTCAGGCTGCACCAGGGGAATTTTAGTTTGGCTATTAGGAAAAAATTCGTCACTGAAATGGTTGTGGAGCATTGGAAAAGGCTGCCCAGGGAAGTGGTTGAGTTGCCAACCTGGAGGTACTTAAGACATGTAGCTGTGGCTCTTAGGGACATGGTTCAGTGGTGGACTTAACAGTGCTAGGTTAACAGCTGAATTTGATCCTATAGGCCTTTTCCAACCTAGATGGTTCTGTGATTCTGTGATAGTTAAATAGCATAATAACCGTTCTAAAATTTTGCATAAATAACTTGTGTTTTAATTTTCAAAGCTAGCTAGAAAATTTTTAAAAATGAATGAGATTAATTTTGTGACTCCTGTAAGTGGTTTTTCTTTTTAAAGGGAAGTGGGAACAAATATGACACTCTACAAGAAGGATGTTCAGCTCAGATTCATAATGCAGTCTTGGATCAAACAAAACTAGATTTACAATTGCTTAACTATCTTGATCAAAATTGGAAAAGTGAGTACCATATAAAAAGCAATCAATCGGATATCACCTTCACGACATTTTACTGCATCACAGAGCTGGATAAGACTGAACTGGATATTGCTGTCCACGTGACCTACACAACTGGGCAGATGGTTATAGCAATCCACAGTCCGTACTGGATGGTGAACAAAACTGGTCGAATGCTGCAATACAAAGCTGATGGTATACACCGCAAGCATCCTCCAGATTACAAAAAGCCACTGCTTTTTTCTTTCCAACCCAAAAACTTCCTCCAAAATAACAAGGTATTATATTTTGTAAAATCTGGCAATTTTTGCTCCCCTGTATTGTTGTATGAAAGCATTTTTACACCTTTAAGGTTACTGAATTATGCTGTGCTCTGTAAAGGATGGTATCAGTTATGCTTGAGATGGAAAATTTACTTTATCGCATAGACATTGTTAGGAAATAGATTCTCATCTTTGAGAGTAGTAAAATTCACTGAGAAGTATTTCATAAATAAAAAAATTTCCTCTACTCCATTTAAACTTTGTCAATAAAGGGCCTTATTCTTAAGATCAAGAAGACATGTAAGAAATATAAAGCTGTGCTTGAAAAATGAATGCTACTTGAAAAATTAATGCTTGTAGTGGTGGCTGGTAGATTGGGTCCGAGTTAGTAGTAAGCTAAGGTTAACATGTAGTTTCCCTTTTGAGTCTGCTATGTGAGCTTTTTAACACTGAATTTTGCTGATGAATGAATTGTACAAGAGAGATTTTAAGACTGTTGATTTGCCTTTAAAATTTTAATTGTGATAAGTTTTAGAAAGAATCCTTGTGGTTGCTTCCTTTGGAGTATCTTACACTTGCAATGCTTATTCCACATAACTTATAAGTAAGTGGGCTAGAATCTATCTTTGAGACAATATTGGCGATTGTTATGTCTTGACATTTTAATGGATACACCAGTATTTCCAGTATGTGCTTATTTATTTTATATATATATACTTGATATATAATTTTAAATGTGGTCTGTGTCTGTAAAATGAAAATTAATTCAGGATGCTTCTTCATAGGTGCAGCTTATGGTAACTGACAGTGAATTGTCTGATCAGTTTTCACTGGACACTGTTGGAAGTCATGGTTCTGTGAAATGCAAGAGTCATAAAAAGGAATATCAAGTGAGTTAAATTTCCTTCAAATTCATTACTTGGAGGAGACTTAAATGAGGTTAAGAGAACAGTTTGCTTCTAACAATGTCTTTCTATTCACAGGTTGGTGTCACCATAAACAACAGCAGTTTTAATATTACTAGAATTGTAACATTCACTCCATTTTTTATGATCTCAAATAGAAGCAAATACACTTTGGAAGTAGCTGAAGAAGGCAAGGAAAAGTGGATTCCTATTGTTTTGCAACAGGTAAACTTATAAAAGGAAGTTATTCTAATTTGTTTCTGTAAGAGGGCAAAAAATTGGTTTGAACACTCACTGATGGAAAACGAACCATACATACTGTTCAGTGATGGTGTCTGAATACATTGTGTTCCAATAAGTTATGTGTGTCCCGTTGTCTTTTCTGATTGTTACTTTAGGACATACTGTAAAACTGGTTTATGTTGTAATTGGAATGTTTTCTCTATTACCTGCATCATAAATAGTATGAGAAAAAGACCTGTACTGTTACTGGATTATTCTTCTCTGCAGACTTGTGTTAGGGTTTTGCAGTAGTATCTCATAGAGTGGTTTGACTGACCTGGTACACATCATGCTGCTTTCATATATGAAAACTCCTCAATTCAAATAGCTTCAAACTGTTATTCTGGGACTAGTGTCAGTGCTAGTTTTTAGTGCTTAATGCATCATCTCTAGAGAAGCATCACTGGCCCACAGGCCAAGTGGTGTGGAAATGCCTTGTTGGCTTTTGACTGTGCTGCTAAGGTCTTGACTGTTGCAAACTGGGTTTGCAGCTTGGGTGTTTGCACTTCAGCATCCCACAATTGAGTTTTGTATGTGTTTTGAGACCATTGTTCCTTCCTTCATGGCATACAGGAAAAGCAGTGTGTGTTTGGGATAGTGTTGGAGGTCTATGAAAACTGAAATTGATCCATGTTGCCTCCTGGGAACACTGAAATCACACCCCTTCCAATGAGTTGTCTGCAAGACAACATATCTGAAACAGGCTAACAAAAAATGTGGTTGGAGGCACTCTTGCTTTTCTTTAGCTCTGCAGATACTCCAGATAGTTACCAAAAATTCTTGCAAACTAAAATAACAATGTTAAAAGAATATTTTAAATCAGCTTCATAACCATATGTTTTTGTTGCATTTTTTGGTACCTTAAACACATACCTCTTAGGTGTGCATTTAATAGAGAAATACCATTTATGTATTCTTTCAGTTCATGAAATTAATACTGCTTTGCTTGGTTTTGGTGTTATTGTTCTGTTGTGTTTTTTTGTTAATGATCTTTTGATCTTTGAGTGTTGAGTTCAGCTTCCCATAATGTTTATAATTATTTAAAAAAACCCTGTTTTTTAATTCCAGAATAGGCTGTTTGCCATAAACCTACACGTTTGCTCTGTTTTCTGATATTCTTATGTTCTACTGAACAAAACTTTTGTTTGACTCTGCATAGTTTTTGGGTTATTTACATGTGTGATTTGTCATCTGGTTTGTTGGTAAAACCCTGAAATGATGAAGGTTCACGTGTAGAGGGCTGGGGCACCTCATAGCTACCTTCATACTTGGAGAAAATATGGTTAGATTTTATTACTTTTTGGTGTTTTGTGGTTTGTATTTAGTATAGAGTTATTAGAATAGATGGAATTATTTTACAGGAACTTTCGAAATTTTCCATAAAAACTATTTGAAAATAATATTTTGGAAGTTCAAATACATTGCTACGTATATAATATGTGGTTTTCCTGTGTTGGCTGTCTAATTGATAGGCTTGCAGAATGTTCTGACGTGTCCTGCAAACATTATTGTTTCTCAGGTGTTTCATAATTGTATTAATTTGTCTTGGTTTCCTTTCAGTTATGAAGTATCAGAGGAGGACTTTGTAGATTTTAGGATCTCTCCTGATATCTTTTGAAAGATTAGATAAGGCAATTCATCAAATGTAGTAGTAGAGGTCAACAAAGGAATCTGTATCCCCTCCTAAATTATTCTGAACTGGACTCCCTAAATTGCTTTCGTTTGCACATGGTGTTGATATTTTGCCTTTTGATAAGCAGTCTCTAAAAATCAGCACTGTGACAAGTTCAGCCTGCCACAATTGTTTTATTTGTAACCCAGTTACTCAGTCCAGTGTCTTCTAAATCTAGGTAGAATCTGGCCACTATTGGTCTGTCTTGGGCATCCAAGACGGATCTCCAAGAACAAGTTCCCAACTGATTCTGTTCTTGATATATGAAATTCTGCTATCCAGCTAACCTGGATTTTTAAAATGTCTGTGATTTCTCAATTTAATCCTTTATATTAGATTCATCTTCAAAATAATAACAAACTTGTTGAAAGATAATTCATATCTCAGCTTGTTCCCGCTCTCTTCTCTTTATTTTTGTCATTTTAAGTTAAGCAGAGTCCTTCTTGCTGCTTTTCTTTTTTTAATCTGCTCTTGTTTCTTAGTAACAGCCTGTCATATCAGGTGAAAAAGGAACTTTTATGTAGAAACCGTCTCCTCTTGGACGTGTTCTCTGTCTGTAAAGCAGTCAATCTGTCGAACTTGAAATGTATTTTAGAAAAATCCATTGCTCATCAAGGGTTGTAACAGAAGTTGTTGGACAGTGGTCACTACGAAATGGCTTTCTAAGGGCAGTCCTTTGAATTAGGTATAGTGCAAGACAGTTGACCAATATAGACCCTTAGAAAAAGAAAGAAAACATTGCTAAAGACTGTACATGAGACCATTGCTAAAACCAAATTAAAGTAATGGGGATTGGTATATAAATATATAATCTAAGGAAGCATATATTAAGTGTGTGGCAAAACATTTGGAAACAGTGTCATTGTGTCACATTTTGTGGATAAAGACTATTGCGAAATTTATTTTTCCATTTTTTCTGGTTGGTTCTGTAACTCCTTTTTTTTTTCCCCCCAATCCTTTTTACTTATTTTGGTTTTGATTTCAGACTTTTATTTACTGTTGACTGGTTCTTGAATTTCCATTTTAGCTCTCAATTTCCATGTTGAGACCTACTTGCTATATTTTATTCTAGTTTACAATACAATTTAAATTTTCTTTGTAGGATACGTGTTGAAGTAGATAACACCCTCAGTCTTGCTGTTTAACTATATTTTTTTCCTTTGTCTTCCTGCTTCCTGTGGTGTGAGAAACAATGGGAAAGGGAACTTAGTGGCATGGTAAGTTGGTGAATTAGTCATTCTTCATGGAAGATTAATTCTAAGGATTCAGACACAATTAAGCATAAACATCTCATCTCAGCCTGTGTTGGAGAAAGATGCTCCTGAAAGTCTACAGACTTTGACTCTTGCTGGTTGAGAATTGTTGTTAATCATAGCTTGTTCCCATGGCAGGACTCTTAGCTGGACATTTCTCATTAGTTACAATTAAAATTTGCCTCTTGTCTTATCCATTTGGTGTATAATTATTGAAGAGAGATTGTGGGATTTTTAAACCCAGAATGGCTGTGATTTTCAATTGTGGGTGTGAATACCAGAACATGCTCTCTGATTTAGCTGCCTAATGCTTCATATTTTAGTTGTGTATGTTGTGTACCCACGTATATAAGTATGTGTGTTTGCCTGTTTTTTATGTATATGTATAAGATATTTCAGAAGAGCAGCTAGTGTGCTGATGTCCTGCGAACTCAAGCTACTATGGGGTGTGTTTATTCTAATGTTCCTTTTTTCATTGATTGTCTCTATAGGTTTATTTGTAATTTATACTTATTTGGCCTCTCAATGGAAGAATGGTTTTGTTGATTGCATTTTTTCTTTCTTATTTTTTTTTAACAAGCCTGGCCATTTCGTTGTGGTAGCCACAGTCAGCTTTACAATCTAGATTTTGTATATATTATCCATTTTAAAAATATTCCTTCTTTTGAATATGAAGTCTTATGTTTTCGCTTTTAGCTCCTTAACTCCTTGGTTCCTTCACTATAGTCTGAATTATTTCTTACTTCCTTTCAATTCATTTTTTTCAGGTAAGTAATTAATTTTAAGGTTTTTTAATAGTTTCTGATCCAACTCACTACACTTTTGGGTAGCATTTTAGTAGACTTCGGGCTGAAAAGAATGCCATTTAAGATCTAGTTTGTTTTGTCATTTACTTGAAAATATCTGATTGTTTTTCTAGTGCATTCCTTTTTGGCCTGAAAGTGATGCCAACAAACTTCTTGTTAGAGTTGAAAATTCTGATCTGCCCCCAAAGAAGATAAATTTTGATAAGCAAGAAAACTGTCTGCTGCTGCATTTGGACAACAAGGTAAATGAATGCCTTCAGAAATTAGGTAAAATAATATAAATAATTATTTCATTTCCTTTCTCAAAATTTCTGTCTTCTCATGCAATCAAGTAGTGCAAAACCTTAGTTGGGGAAAAGAATATGTAAAAGCAACTGTATTATTCTCATTCTCATGCTCTTTCCTGTGTGCATAAACACAGATTATAAGTAGGTGTTCCATTTCAAGCCGTTCTCTGCAAAGCAGAAATGTAGAAGCTGAAACAAAGATTGTTTTGCTAGTGTTCTCTAGCTGAGGCTGTAAAGTATTTATGTTACTTCCCAAGTAGCACTAATTTACTTTGAAAAGTAACTTTGACTCCATTAAATTAACTTCTGTGTTGCATACAGACTCATTTAGCAGAGGGCTACAGAGACGATCAGAGGGTTGGAGCCCCCTCTGCCGTGCAGACAGAGAGAGTTGGGGTTGTTCAGTCTGGATAAGAGAAGGCTCCAGGGAGGACTTACAGCAGCCTTCCAGTACCTGAAGGAGCTACAAGAAAGCTGGGGAGAGCCTTTTTACAAGGGCAGGTAGTGATAGGACAAGGGGGAATGGCTTTAAATTGGAAGGGGGAATATTTAGATTAGACATGAGGAAGAAATTCTTCACTCTGAGGGTGGTGAGACACTGGCAGGGGTTACCCAGGGAAGCTGTGGATGCTCCCACCCTGGAGGTTTTCAAGGCCAGGTTCGATAGGGCCTTGAGCGGCGTGGTCTGGTGCGAGGTGTCCCTGCTCATGACAGAAGAGTTGCCACTGGATGAACTTTGGGGTCACTTCCAATCCAAACCATTCTATGAGTCTATGATTTAATAGTAAAGAGTTTTGGACAGTGTTAATGGATATGAATGGTTCAAGGAAGATTCCTCTACTGTCAGCTTAGATCTTGGCAGTACTGAACGCCTCCATAGTTTTGATTACTAAGTGCAATGCCTGTTACCTAGTAGTTAGGTCAGGGAAATATTTTAATGTTGTTTGTTTGACTATTTGCAGCTTTTATGACAGTAAAGGTTTTTCCCAAAATATTTAATTTACATTTGATTTACTAGAAATTCATTCCACTGTTGTTTATAATTTTTACATCTAATAGCTTGGAGGAATTACCGTGGATGTTAACCTGACTGAACATTCTACAGTGATTACTTTTTCCGATTACCATGATGGTGCCGCTCCTTTTCTGTTGATAAATCATACTAAAGAGGAAATCATTGAGTATGGACAAAGGTGTGTAATGAGAGTTTCAGTGTGAACTGTTATTTAATGAATTGTAAGCATGCCTATTTCTTAAGAAGCCTGTTTTTAAAGAAATGAGTCTAATTTTGTCTGAGCACTCAAAGATGTCTTGTTTAGAAATTGAAGGAACGAATTGTTAACAGCGTGGTGTTTAGGTAGCACTAGGTGCCTCTTTCTCCAGTAAAGAAAGTGTTTTGTGAGCTAAAGAAGTACTCTGGTCTTTTTATGACTTTTGTGACCTTGCCCTCTACATTCCTCTGCTTTCCTGGTGGTAGATATGCTTGGATATTTTTGGAAATGTGCAAGTGCTGACTGTGCAGAATATGCAACAAATGAGTTTTAAATTAGATCTGAGACTTCTACTCTTTTATCATATTTAGTCAATATTTAGCTGAAAGAATGGGTTAAAAGTTGAAAGACATGAGGGAATGGACTGAAAAATGTGTAGGTAGTTACATAAATTTTGTCAAGCTAGACCAAAACTAAAATTTTTAACAAATATGAATTATCTGCAATCAGCGAAACTTTCCTTGTGCCCTTACAGGCAGCTATACTGGTTCTTTCCTCAAACTGCAGTCTTTGTTATGCAGTTACTGTACAGTGCTGAGAAGTGTAAGCATATCCACAGCATTCTTGACTTTTTTCTTTTTAAAAGCCAAACAGCCTCTACCATTTTTTTCTTTCACTTGATAAAATTAGTGTCATTTCAAGATTTTTACTTCAAGAAAAATGGAAGGGCTGCTAGTCAAATTGAGCTTGCATTTGAACGTTCCTACTTGTCTGAAGAATACACTCCAATGTTTGCTTTGTTTTTTATCTATAATGATTAGTAATCTTGTATCTTTTTAGCTGGCTTTTGGGCATTCTTAGGGTAAATATTTCAGCTGGAAGGGGCCTACAACAATGTAATTCACTTGTCTGACCACTTCAGGGCAGACCAAAAGTTAAAGCAATTATTAAGGACATTTTCCAAATGCCTCTTGGACAATGACAGGCTTGGGGCATCAGCCACATCTCTAAGAAGCCTATTCCAGTGTTCGACCACCTTCTCTGTAAATAAATTCTTTCTCATGTCCAGTCTAAACCTCCCCTGGTTAAGCTTTGAGCCATTCTCATGCCTCCTATCACTAGATCCCAGGGGAAAAGATCAGCACCTTCTTCTCTGCTTCCCATTCTGGGGTAGGCTCCTTTCAGAGAGCGGTAGAAGACAAGTCTGCCAGTTTTCAACTATGAGGAGCAATGGAGTTTAAAATGTTTTGTCTGAAGATATCCACTGTATCATAAGCAATGGATTTTAAATGCACTTTCTTTTTCTTGGGATGTTAATGTTAGGCAGCACAAATCATGAGTTTTCCTCTTGGCTTTTAAGCTCCACTATCTGTTTTTTTCCCCCCTACTTAATGTTTCCCTGATACTCACAAATGAGGAAGAAAATGAGTATTTAATCTACTGCTTATACTTTATTTCTAAAGTATACAGAAGTGTTTGAAGTATAAATCCTGTTTTAATTATTCTATTGAGAATGGTTTTGTGCATGCTTTTTCATGCACAGTTGGTTTAAGTTTTCGTTTTCATTATTTGAAAGAATTATTAAAGTGTTCTTGTTGAAGCACCAGAATGCAGAACTCATTGACACAAAATATTCGTTGACAATTTAATACTACTTTGGTCTAGCTCTCTCAGTGAATTGGAAGACTGTCTTCAGCCGAATAAGGCAGTACTGTATACTTGGGCAGACCCAGCAGGATCTAGAAAATTGAAATGGAAATGTGGAAATAGAACTGAGGAAATTACCCCCAAAGAGGTACATTTATTATCTGAATTTCATTTTAATGCTGTCTTATTTATTATCCTTGTAATCAGTGTATGTTTGAAATTCTATATGTGTATGTAATGAGTATGATCAGCAATCTTATATATGATGTTGAGACAGAGAACAGTGACTGGAGTTTGTTGAAGCTTGTGCCAGTAATCGTCTTCAGTTCAAAAGCATATATGTGTGACAGGTTGCTCATAATTAAAAATTCTGTTGTTTTCTTCTACATATTGAAAATGTCTTTTTCTGTTCTTGTTGCTGAGACTTTTGCATTTGCTTGTGGGGTAGAATGATGAACAAAACTGTAAAAAGTTTTTCTCTCTTGTTTGTAGGACAAAATGGAAATACTAAGCCTGGATTGTAGAAAAGTGGTCTATTTAGTGTCATTTTTTGAAGGTTTGCAGCGTATCGTCCTGATCACTGAAGATGAGAATGTATTTAAATTGACATATGAAAGTGTAAAAGCAGAACTAGCAGAACAAGAAATTGTTCTTTCTTTGCAAGATGTTGGAATTTCATTGGTTAATAATTATACAAAGCAAGAGGTGTCTTACATTGGAATTACAAGGTAATTTAATTGTCTGCCAGCAGTCTAAGATGTTTAAGTTCAGATATTTTCACTCACTGAAGTTCATTTTGGGGTGCAATGGAAGAGAAAGGAGGTCTGGGTAAGATTATTTAAAACTAAATCACTATGTTTTCCTGTTGTAATGAGAAATGTTTTCGGTGTTTTATATTAATGCATATACTTTCTGTATTTGGATGTACATGTTTTTACAACATCTAGTTTTAACTCTACATGGCAAACTTCCCAGTAGATTGGCAGGAAATACTTCTGTTCAGTGTTGTTTGGGGAGTGATAATAGAGTTCTAGAGTAAAGGCACTTTGTATTGAACTTGATGAAGCATTGTTCCACCCTTGCAGTTCTGGGATCACAGAATGTCTGGGGCAAGTGGGAGGAGTTTTATAAATAATAAAAGTAAGAAACAAAAGGAAAGAACTGATTTTAGAATACCTTTTAAAAACAAAATAACCCCAAGCCCTCCAAAACCCAAACTCAACCAAGAAAAAAAATCCCACCATAAAATCAATAGAGAAAATGTAAACAAAAATCATGGTCTTCTGATGTAGACAGAAAGAGTGAAGGTAACTATCAAAAACACAGTTCAGGAGGCAATTTGTATTGACTTGAAGTTTTCAATTTCTAGTAAATTCAGATATACCAAAATACATGCAGGAGTGTATGCATAAAACTACGTTGAAATGTTAGAATAATGATTGGCAGTACTATTGAAACTGAGCTTCCTAATTAAGTATCCTTAAGTATCCATCTTTATCAAAGTTGGGAGTTATACAGACTTGCTGTTAACTTCTCTTTTTTTGTTACATTGAAGATACTGGCTTCCACTTAATACTGAGAAGGCAGTGGATGATTTATTTGCTACAGTAGAGCTTTATGATGTGATTTCTCATTGTGTTATTAAGTTATTAAAAGGCATGCTACAGTAGGTGAAACTTATTTTGAAATAGCTAATCCTTCTCTCTTTGTCCTTTATTTTGTTTTCCCAGTTCTGATGTGGTTTGGGAGACAAAACCCAAGAAAAAATCAAGATGGAGACCAATGAGTGTTAAGCAGACTGATAAATTAGAACAAGAATTCAAAGACTACAGTGAGCTAACTCCTTCAGAAAATAAGATTATTGAGTTGGAATCAAATGTTTTGGTAATACTGATAGTTGTCTAATGTTATTGTTTACATGTATGCATAAGTAAAATAACAGTATTGGTTTTGCTATTATTGAAAAAATTTCCAGTGAAAATTAAGATGATTGATTTGCCTAATCTATTTCAAAACCCTTCTTCATTTCTGTCTTGGAAAAAACATTTGAAAGTTTGCTATTGGTTTTTTGTTGTTAGCCTCCGACTTTGAAGTGTTACATTTTTGCATGTCGTGGTATGAAATATGCATAAAGCTAAAATAAAGAAGGTTTGCACTGGGTTTGTTTGTTATACTGGGAGGTGTGCATAGTGTTATTTTGGGTTATTTTGTTTGTTTTAGCACAAAGTCATGTTTTTCAAGCGTGTTATTGTGGGATAATTCATACATGTCATTCAACCATATACATATGAAAAAATCATTTCAGAAATTATTCTGGAATGTAGAAGCACATAATTTCCAAATGCTGCTGTCCTTGTCTGTGGATAAATGGTAGATACTAATTGAAATTGTGGTGTAGTTAAATGAACATGGTATAGGTACATGAGCTATTTTTTTCTGTCATAGAACATTGTATTGGACTACTCTGCCTTTCCCTTAGAAAACCATGTATTAAATGCCAGTAATCCTCCAAATATTTTTTGGTAGTTTTACTTCTATTGAAACTCATGATAAAAATTGATTGCTTTATAAAAAGGAAATTTATGACATCTGACCTAAAAGCTGCAAAACTTTTACTGCTAAGCTATCTTTCCAATGTTAATGAACAGTGAAAACTTTACAGTGTAGTATAAAAAAGTATGAAAAAGCAGTCTTTTGAAACACATATCATACTAAGTTTACTTTAATAATATAATAGGTATGTTTAACTCCTAATGGAATGAACATGAAAATTCAACAACCACATGAGATTCCTATCAGAAGGAATTATCTGCCAGCTTTAAAAGTAGAATACAGTTCATCTGCACATCAGAAGTCTGTTAGAATTCAAATTTACAGGATACAGGTGAGTCTTGTTAGAAAACAGTGTTATTTAAAAAAGTGATTTTTTTTTTGCTTTATTTAAAAAAGTGGATTTGGTTTTACAATTGTTTTGATTTGTCATGTTTTAAATTTAATTGTACTCACTGGCTTTTACATCAGTGCTCCTCGGTCTTTGGAAGTACTACTTAAATGCTTCTGGAAAAAAAACCAAACAGACAATGGTGACTGTTTGGGAAAAACATTTACCATTCATTTTCCGTACTTTTTTTTGTGCTTTTCTTTTCAATCAACATAAAAACATAGGTACAATTTGTTGTCTTGCATATGTTCCAAATTTTTAAAAAGAAATCTTTTGCAAAAATTATGGGGACCATTTATTACCACCAGCTTAGAGAAGTTTTTCTTGGATATTTGGATTGGATTATTTCATTTTGAAAAAAAACAATATTTTGAATCAAAATAGTTGCTTTTTTTCTGCTTTTGAATTAGTGGTGATGTTCATGATTCCTGTGTTTATCCTAATTTTATAATATTTCACTATTGAAAAGCTAACATGCTGCGCCTTGTCCTGTCCTTACCCCTATTAGATACAAAACCAGATTCCTGGAGCCATATTTCCCTTTGTGTTCTATCCTATTAAACCTCCAAAGTCCATCACCTTGGATTCAGGTTTGTTGTTCTAGTTTAACATAATCCTTAATTCTAAAATTGCAAGGTAAATTGCTTGTACTGAAGTTAACCATGTCACTTTTATCAGATGAAGTCTTTGTAAGCTTACTGGGTATAGAGAACACAAATACTAACATTAGAGATAGCAAAGCAGTTTTCTCTACACAGAAGATATACAGAAAACTATTAAAGTTCACAATCAGAAGAAAACAAAATATCTTTCATCCATCAATATCATACCTTTTAAGCACATCTTTTTTGACATATTAATTCAATGCTCTTGGAAAGCGTAACTTCAAAGTTACTTTTGGCTCAACATTGAAATGGGCTTTTGGCAGTTGCATTCAGACCATGATTAAAGCTTAATGATGACTTGTATAGGAAGAGTTGCCTGCTGAAAATAAGAGAAGATCAGATTTTTGCTTATTTTGATAGTAGTGAAATCTGTTGCATCAGTTGCATCATTTCTATATTACTTGCATTTGGATTTCTGTGGCAGTCAGGATACACTTTTCATCTTTAAACATCCGACATCCCTACTGCCTCAAATAATAAGCAATTTAACCGCATTGCACTTTTTTTTTGCCTTGCCTGTAATAGGTCACCTAATGACCTATCTGAAATACCTTAACTAATTAGAAGTGTGTGGTGATGTCAACCAGAAGTCAAAATTACTATGTAAGGCACCATTTATAATATCTATAGATAGCAAATTCTGTTTTTCCTGTTTTGTATGTAGCTTTCCAGCTCCTCTGTTGTTTGGAACTCAGAGCTTGATGCTGCTATGCTATGTGATGAACTGCAGTCTTTCATAAACTTATTTGGGAGAAGGTCACTTGAAACACCAGAATAGTCTCAGGAGGGAATCTTGATTGAAGCAAATAATAATGCTTGTAATTTTGTACAGAAGCTAGTAAGATGTAAGCTGTTTATTCTAAATGTGATCAATTTCAAACAAATTTATGGAATTCTTTTTTGTTGTTGTTTTTTGGTTTAGTTTGTATTTTTGTATCAGCTGTTGGATAATCCTGTTACATGACTAGGGAAATTATGAGTCTAAGGTTATATCAGTATTAATTTGCTTTTAATTGAAAATGGTACATTTTCAAAGATATGTTAAATAGAATTTTTGATGTTCCATTTCATCTTTGTCTCCCTATTCCTTTCTGTTCCTGCTCTTTCTCCTGACTTAGTTGTTTGCTGGTCCATATCCATTATGTAGTCCTACTTTATAGGATTATGAAAATCCTGAACATATGACATATTCATGTTAAAATATAAAGGTATCTATAGCCTGTAAAAATCTGTGCTGATCTCTTGTTTTACAACTTCATAGCACCAAAACCGTTTACTGATGTCAGTATCGTCATGAGAACTGCAGGACATTCACAAATATCTCATATTAAGTGAGTATTGTGACATGTTCTGTCTCTTCCGCTGTTAATTATGTTTAACCAAACTTTAAAATTGTTATTATAGTTTTATCTGTTAAACATTTTCATAGAATACCTTAATAATTGTCTTTTGTTTCGTATGCAGGTATTTTAAGGTCCTGATTCAAGAGATGGATCTCAGATTAGATCTTGGCTTTCTGTATGCACTGGCTGAATTCTTTACACAAGCTAATGTGCCAAGTGACCAAGAGGTAGAACTTTCTGTTGTTTAAATATTAATAGATTTTAAGTTTACAATTATTCAACTTGTATTTAAAAAAAAATAAAAATAACAACTTGGTCTTCTGTGTCTATGACACTGTACAATTGCTGTCTCTAGGACTTAATATGATACTGAGAGGTTTTTAAGAGTTACCGTTGCCTGAGAAAAACAGTAAACTCATTCCTTTATCCTCATTCTGCATGTTATGCAAAGAAGGCTTCAAAACCTTCAAAAAAGAATGAAACTAGTGCTGTTCTAGATTCTTTGGTCTAACTAATGCCTGAGGGATCAGCTAATTAAGAACCCAAAACAGAAAGGCAGTGAAAATAATAGTTTTCCTTAATGCAGCTTATTTAAAATTATAAAGATAAAACTAAATCTAGGAACATCTTGGCCAGGAAATCACTGAAGTTTACGTGCCTGTAGGAGCAAGAGAATATAAAAGGAATCAAGTGAAATGTTGAGTAGAAAGTGAAACTGTCTTCAGCTAGTTTATGCAAAATTAAAAAATGGGAGGATGATGTAGTTGACACATACTAAGTGAAGAGAGGGTAGTGGGAGGGAATTGAATTACTGTACAGGGAAAATGGGAGTGTTCGTACACAGGAACAGTAGATATGAAATATAATAATATGAAATGCAAGGTAGCCTGTTTGAGAAATATTAATGAAAACTTCAGATACCACCATAAAGCAACAGCGAAGCTAGAGTTTCTTGGATTTGCCAAAGAAAACTAAAAAAGATAATAAGCTGTATAGGTACCATGCAGTTCTGATGTATATTTGGCATGCTGTCCTTGTTAAGATTATTGAAATTTGAATGTCAGTACACAATGAACCAATAATAAATTTTTTAGGAGAAAGTGTACCTCGTTTGTCTGCATCTCAGAAATTATGCTAGTGAAAAATGAACCAGAAACATTTGCCTGAAATATCTGACTGAATGTGTAGAACAAAAAGGTCCTTTTGATGAGGCATTAAAAGATATTTTCTTAATGTGGCAAGTGAAAAATATGCTGGAAAGACAACTTAACTATTATTTCAAAATTACAAAACAGATTAAAAAAAGTGTTACTGCTCAGGGATTATACTAAAACCAAGGAGACAAGATTGAAAAGTTGCTACTCTGTAAATATAAAATGAAAATTACAAAATACAAAGAAAGGCAGTAAAAAAACTAGTTAAGTCCTCTATAATGTCAATTCTTTAATTAAAAGTACAATCAGGAGGATATACTTAGTTTATGTATTGCATCTCAATGACAGATACATGGTAGTTTTATATACTCTAAATTTTAAAGTAATATTTTTTCTGAAAATGCATTCACAGCTAGAACTTTTCAAAAAGGATGTTGAATCTCTTCAAGAAGAACTGATGAGCGTGTCATCAATGGATACATCACAAATCAGCTTGTATGAATACTTTCATATCTCTCCAATTAAGGTATACTTTTCACTGTACAGCCTGCGTTTGCTCTCTAACTGAAGGATTTTTGCCTCTTGCAGGATAATAGATACTGGAAATGAATAAACACAGAAGTGACAAAAAATAAAATAAAAACGTTTCAGAAAAGTATTTTCATTGTTGCCACTAACTTCTATGACGTTTATGTTAATATTTCTCAGATATTTACATCAAAAGTTAGTTATTTAATTTCTGTTCATTACATCCTTCATATACATTAATTCTTTTTATTATTTAAGAGATCCTTGAAAAATGCTCTATTTGTGTGCAGACAGTGTGCTGAAGATTGGGGGTTAAGGTCATTTCTGAAAATGGATACAGCCAGCAATACTGCGCAATTATATTTTCTACTTAATCACTAGGAAAGCAGTTTTGTTTTTTGACTCAGGTGAAACTTACTTTTGGCTGTTTCCCTATTCCCGTAAACATTCAGGTGCTGTTGAATAGTATTTGCATGCTTACCTGGGAACAACAGCATGTTTTCCCAAATCTAACTCTCATGCATTATTAACTTACTGGTCTTCATTTTTTAGTTATTGATAGCTGGTGGTGTTAAAGCTGTGTAGTCTCTACAGCAGTTCTTAGTAAGAGAATTTCCCCTCCATTCTATGAGTGATAGATGAAAGAATAATTTGAGTTTCACCTCTTTACATTGTCTGGTGAGATGTTAGAAATGATCTGCTATTAGAAAAAGTAATTCTAGCAAATGCTAGTCTGACTTTGTTAACCTAATTTGTTCCAAGTATATTTAGTAACTATTTCAGTGTATCTTCGTTTAGATGTCTCCAGTTGTTTTATTTCAAAAACTGCTCAGGACTTGACAGAAGTAAAATGCCCTTTACATGTTAGGATAATGAAGGGAACTCTTTGATACAAGGTAAAGAAAAACATATATTTTAATGTATTGGGTCATATTTGACAAAATTCATATGAAGGAGGTAGGATGGAATAAATGAGCTTCAGATTCTAGTAAAATACTAGATTTTAGTAGTTATGAAGTCAATATAAAGCTGTGAATTAAGTGAGAATGATTCTGCAAAATCATTGTATCTGGGTTTCATCCAAAAAGAGTGTGACCAGCAGGTTGAGGGAAGTGGCTCCCCTCATCTACCTTGCCTATGTGAGAACTCAGCTGGAAAATACTGGGTTCAATTCTGGAGTCCTCAGCACAGGAAGGACATGTTACAACTGTTACAATTGAGTCCAGAAGAGGGCCATGAAAATGAAGATGAATTTTTTTATTTTGAAGGAATTGAGGCGCTGTAACGGGTTGTCCAGGATGCCCCATCCCTGGAGGTACTCAGTGTCAGGCTGGGTGAGGCTTTGAGGAACCTGATCAAGTGGAGGGTGTTCCCTGCCCATGGAATGGGGGTCAGAACTGGTTTTAAGGTCCCTTTCAACCCAAACCATTCTACTATTCTATGATCTCTGAAATCAGCTATAATTAAGCTCTGTTATGCCATAAATTAATGAATGGCATATGGTGATCTCTTCCAAGAACTGGAAACAGGCATCACTTTTTTTATCTGGTTTTGAAAACTGCTGAATGCACTTGTGCACTATAAAGCAATTTTGAGCAATTTTCCTGAATATTTTTCAGTTTTGAGACTGTCACCTTAATTTCTGTGAAACAAATGCTTTAGTTATTTCAGTGCTGCAGAGGTGGCATTTTTCTAGTTTACATATTCTAGTAAATCACCTGTAAAACTTTTGTTAATAATTATTTGGTTTTAGGCTTTGATTTCTCATTCTTGCTTTTACGCTGTGCTATGTTCTCATTTTCAGTCTGATTTGGTTTGGGGTATCATTTATAGAAACAAAATGTTTTGTAAATGAGCTGATAACCTCAATTACCAGTAAAAGATTCTGGAGGTCTTATCTGAAAATATAAGTAGGTAAGCTCAGTTCCAGTTATTAAGTTTGACTTTAAACGTCATTCATTTTTTATTACCCTATGTGGTGTAGTTATATTCTCTGTTGTGAAGTCAGCGTGATTTTAGTCAAGATTGGAGATGTCTTATTTCAATTTTTAAATCATCTAAAAGATGATGCAGATAGACATATAATACTTCCAATAACCAACCGTATTATTTCCCAATCTCATTTTTATTATTTAGTTACACTTAAGCTTTTCACTCAGCACGGGTGGAGAAGACAGTAACAAAGAAGAAAGAAAGAATGAGTTGATACCACTGCAGTCCTTGAATCTCCTGCTGAAGAGTATAGGGGCCACCCTCACAGATGTACAAGACGTTGTCTTTAAGTAGGTTAAGAGTATAATTGTAACAATTACTTCCAAATACGAAACTAATATTACATATGTTAGATGGCTCTGCATAATAAGGACTTACTTTTTCTCTTTTCTTTTTCTTAGGTTGGCATTTTTTGAACTGAGCTATCACTTCTGTACTACACAGCAGCTCCAGTCAGCAGTTATAAGGCATTACTCAAAACAGGTTAGAATTAAAAAAATTTCAATATTTCAGTAAATTTATATTTTGAAAACAGTACTGTGCACTTTGATTCTATGAAAATAAATACATTTGCTTTCAGCCTTCTATGTTTTATATAGAGGTTAAATATGTAAACACATACAAAACATTTACTCATTAGTTGGATTCTGTTGCCTTTATTTTGGGGGCAAGTACTATTTCCAAATTATGACTAGGGGAAAAGTGGTGTGGATAACAAAACAGCTTGCTGGAACGCGTACTGGAGGCAGGCACAATGCAGTCTGATAGTTTGATGCCAGTTCTAGTAATCCTTTTTCTTGTGTGTTAGTATGATCCCTCTTTGGCCTTTGTGTACTGTTTAGGTCATGTCATCCAGTGGAGAGAATCCAGCAGACATACTTTTTTGCATAAAAGAATTAGACCTTTCCTACCCATCTATTATTAATAATAAGGGGTTCATTTGACACATTAATTTACTGTTCTGTCCATCTTTAAAGGACAAGACAACTATACATGATTTTAACTGGGGAAGAACATTATTTGTTGAACTCTGACCCCTCCTTTTCCTAGAGGGAAAATTTGAAATCTCCTCGGAGATGCTCAGTTTTTTTAAAAAATACAATTACATTCCATATAGATGTGGTTGTAATGTTTTGCAGTGGCAATCAACAATATTTTCTCAGTGCATGCCAACAGACCAAATTTTGTCATGTAGTATGAAAAAAATGTAGGTAATGTTCTTATTTTGTAAAATCTCAAGGACATTAACGTCAGATTTTAAGAAGTGATGTTTATTAGGTTGACTTAATATGATTTATTGCAAGATCCTTTTTAATACAACTACTTCTACTTTTCCTTGAGGTTTTTATGTTAAATTCATGTTACTTTGTTTTCATCAAGGTGTATTACACTGTTTGCCTTTGCTTCAATGTAATTTCTGAAGTATTTCTATTAAGAACTGTCTTCATTTTAGGCTATTAAACAGATGTATGTTCTTATTCTTGGCCTTGATGTACTGGGTAATCCATTTGGATTCATAAGAGGCTTATCTGAAGGGGTAGAAGCATTCTTCTATGAACCTTACCAGGTAAAAATTTCTGCTGCCTTGTTATGAAATGTAGCACAAGTATATAGATATCAGTTATATTGAAAATGTGTATTTATTAGTGCCTTTTTTGGTTTAAAATTTAGATTTAGAATTGAAAATGTAAAGTGAAAGTGCCAGGAAAAGTTACTGGAAATCTCAAGTCAGATAAAAAGGAAAGAATAGTCCATTTATGCTAATTCACAAAATTCATATTCCTTATGGTTCTTATTTTGAAATATTTTTTTTCTGTTTTCCTTAAAATAAGCAGGCTTTAGGGAATTAATTTGTATTTTAAAATAATGTTTCTCACAGGTGCTCTTATGGGCATTTACACACTGTCTCACTCAGTCTTGTGTTCTTGTTCTCTTTGTTACTTATAAATTCCAATAAAAGTACAAGATAAAAAGTATGTAATGCATTCTATTTGAAGCTTAATATAAATGCTTCTTTTATTTTTCTTAGGGAGCCATCCAGGGTCCTGAAGAATTTATAGAAGGAATGGCACTAGGACTTAAAGCACTAGTAGGGGGAGCTGTTGGTAAGTTTCAGCATTATCCTGGTTTTGTATACTTAGAAGTAGGTAACATAGGTGAATATTTGTCAATTGCATTGGCGTTTGACTTTGTTTTGTTTTCCAACAGGTGGATTGGCTGGTGCTGCATCAAGAATCACTGGTGCTATGGCAAAAGGTGTAGCTGCAATAACTATGGATGAGGATTTCCAGCAGAAAAGGAGAGAAGCCATGAATAAACAGCCCACTGGTCTGAGGGAGGGTATCACTCGTGGCGGAAAAGGATTAGTTTCTGTAAGGAGGAAAAAAAATATAAAAAGATTAGTAGATTTTATGCAAGCAAGAGCAAGAAATATAGAGGCTGCTGTACTCACCAGAGACTTGTCACTCTTTATTTTAGTTCTGGTTTTGCAACAATACCTTCACAATTGAGTGGTAGTTTTAAAGACAAATATATGAGGGTAGAAGGGAAAGTAAGAACTGTGAAGTAGGTGTCTCTAATTCTGTTAACTTGTAGTGAATTTTAGAATACTCCAACAGAAGTACTTTGAGGCTATTCACCAATGAAGTGGTAAGAAAAATGAAAAATGTAATCTGAAAGCACGTTTGTAATATATTTTGTTTCTCTTGGTAGGGTTTTGTCAGTGGCTTAACAGGAATAGTTACAAAACCAATAAGAGGTAAGTTTAGGTCTTCTGATGCATTAGCTGTTCAGATGATGGTAAATTCTTAATATTTGATGAGACATTATAAATATTTATAATTTTAAATTCTTACTGACTTTCAGTTTCAATGGTGTTTACATGAAATCTGTGTGGAGGAGACTGTGTGGCTGCGTATCAAATAAGATTTCTAATTAAATAGTCATTTAAGTTTAAGATTTTCAGAAAAACTCAGTGTTTTGTACCGATTTGGTGCTCTTAATGCTTTCAGGAGCTCAGAAAGAAGGAGCAGCTGGTTTTTTCAAAGGCGTTGGAAAAGGCTTAGTGGGAGCTGTAGCTAGGCCTACTGGAGGGATCATAGACATGGCAAGCAGCACATTTCAGGGTATTAAAAAGTAAGTAATGTAAGTGTGAAGAGTGACATATGGTGTGAAACAGACAATAGTAGCAGCAATAGTACATTGTGTCTTTGTATCACTTCTGTGTCAATGTTTTGGATATCTCAACTTTGTCATCAATACAGATGAGCTAGAAAAAAATCTTACTTATATTCTTATTTATGTAATAAATAGGTGACTCTTGAAAAAATGCACAGTTGATAGCACTTAAAAAAACACTAAATCAGATCTTGGGTATTACCAAAGAAACTAGTTTAAAAGCCTTAGTGATCAGGCTTCCTTCAATTGCTGATTTTTTTTTTCCTTTTAACCCAAATATGTAGGACTGAGGTATGCTTAGCTGCATCAGAAGTTACTTTTTATATTGTTATTACTATGTAAAATCATTTCTGAGACTACCAGGTCATGCTAGGATCTGTTCCGGTTATTCAGACTGAGAACTGTTAAGACTGTATATTGAATACTGTAACAGTCGCTCTTTAATAAATGTGTTGCAGTAAATTATCTCATGTTGTAATGTTTAAAGAAGTAGGAGAAAGTGTTTTGAAGGGACGTTTAGGAGCTTTGTCTGAATACAGCTGTTTAATGGCCGTATTCTTCTTAGTGAGCTGGACCATTTTTGCTGCCAAAAAGATGCCATTGCTCTTTTGGTTTTCTGCTGCAAGTTCTTCAGCAAAGAAATGCAAGAAACACATCAGAGCAGAACTTCTGTATGACACAGATGTCTCCAGTAAATATTCTGAAGTACAATAGTTAATTGTGTGTGTGCTGCACTGTGCTATCTACTTTTCTGATAATTATTCTCTGAAATAGATTTCTGAGTAAAATCTATTACTGTTTGATAGAATTTCTACTGTCTATTCTAATGCAAAAGTACATTTATAGACAAGAGTTGCTGTACTAGTATTTGAATTCAATTTGTATTTAAAATAATTCAGAGCCTCTGCTAAATATTATAGCTGAGTAGAGTTATTAACACTACTTTAAATATGCTGCTTTATTGTCAGAGTTGCGGATTCATCAGAAGATGTGGTAAGCCTGCGCCCACCTCGCTTCTTTGGTGAAGATGGAGTTATTAGACCTTACAGATTAAGAGATGGAACTGGAAGTCAAATGTTACAGGTGAAGAAAATGAAAGATTTTTAGCATAACGTTTTAACTCATCATATGTTGAAATAATTATTTTACAGAGTTTCCCATTGCTTAAATTCCTTATCACCCCTTATTTAGTAACTCAGTAGTTGGGAAGTTTCATATAATTTCCTAAGTTTCAGACCACTTTGGTGATTCAGTTTCTGTGATACAGTTTTTGAGAAACAGTGGTATAAATTACAGTGTCTATCTGTAAAGGTTTGTGCGAGATACAGAGCACTTTAGGAGAAGGTTTATATGTGTAATTATAAAGATTTGTCTTTCATTTTTATTTTTGATAAACAGTGATGATAAACACAAATAATTTTTTCAGTAATTTTATAATACGCATTTTAAACAATGAGTTTAATCTCAATTTTAGGTAAAATAGCATTTTAAACACTTAAAATAGCTGTATTTATGTCATACTACAACCATTGAAAGAATGCAAACAGTCTTGAAATGTAATACTGTTTGCATGAAGGACATACTTTACAGCTGTTATTCTTCAGTATTTCAACTGTCATTTAAACAGATTTGTCTCAAATGTCAGAATGGAAATAATTTAAACTGTTACGTGGCTGACAAAGTTTATGCTTTTTCCTTTATTAGAAGTAAAACTGGATTTTAGTAATATTCAAACATAAGAAATTAAGTTGCAATTCGTGATTCATATGAATGTAAATAAGAGTTTTTAAAGTACACATTGAAGAATTCACAGTGTGCCAGGGAAATGTTGGAAAAGCCATAGGGAAATAACCTTTTTGGAGAAATAGTAAAGAATGCTCTTTGGAGAGCATTTTTAGATTATTTTGAGAATTGCCATAGCTGTTTGTTTCACGTTGAGTTCCAGTCTAGTTGCTTGTGTTTCTTCTGCATTTTATTAGTGTGCTCTTTGTTTTCTGGAAGAGGAGGATTTTCCTATTTTGAGCATCTCAGCTATATTCACGGCACCATTCACTGGTGATCTAGTTCATCACACTGTGAAAGCTCTTTGACAATAATTAGCATGCCTCTGCCTTTCTTCTAATGGGGTAGCTTTAATCCATACTCTCCAGTGTTATAAAGCAGTATTACTTTAACAGGAGCTTAGTTACAAGGTACTAATAATGAGTGACATAAACTTACTTGCCCATTTCTCTCCTTTTTGTGGTAAAAAAATTAATTCCATAACATCCTCTTTTATGTTCCAAAGTGTATCGTCATTAAAACAATGATCACAAGTCAACAGAGTCAGCTGTGATGATGCAGACTTGTCTAATGGCTTTGCATCGCTTTTGCTTCTTAAACTTGAATATGTTTGCATTTGGGGTTTTCTTTCTAAGAAACCTTTAAAAAATTCTGCAATGTAATATGTAATTCTAATTTTTCTCTGTTCAATGGTTAATTTCAGTACCACCACCTTACTTTCTACAACTTACAAAAGCATAAAGGCATTACTTTGTGTAGTGCCTGTAATATTTTGTCATGGCGGCCACCATTTGAAAGTAGCTAAAGTAGAAGAATAGTATGTTTCAGATTAGTTTTCAATATTGACAATTCTAAGGCAGAACTACTCTTGAGGAAATGTTTTGAAAGCTCCAAACAGGGTTGTAATTCTTCCTGTACACAGTTAAATCAGAAAATATTGAATTGTGTACATTTTTTTCAGATGTTAATTTCTGATATAGTATGTTTGATGTCTTAAACGGGTTTTACCTTCAAGTGTAAAAATGTTTTTGGTTCTCAATTTTTCTTGTTCTAGAGGCGGTTCTTTGTTTTGCATGACAGTCAGTATATTACATGTCCCCTGTCCAAAGCAGTTTTATTGTCCGAAGCGTATTATTTTCTTAAAGAATAATCTTAAAAGATTATTCTCCCATTTTGTATTATTTCAATGCATACAGGTCTGGTGACTGGCCCCACTGCAGTCACCATATTGTAGCATTTTCACCAGATTCCTGGATTAGACTGGAATAAAACTTCTTTAGTAATTTAGAGATTATATATGCTGAATAAAGGAAACTGGATATAGGTGATCTGATGTGCTCATACTGTGTCCTAAATAAGGATGACATTTTAGAATTTGTTTCCTTGGATTTTATTTTGCTTGAATTAACAAACATTTCAGACAAACTAATACTTCCAAACTAATAATTCTACTTTCTTTTTCCCTTACCATGCTTTCAGAAAAGACAGGCCTACAGGGAGTGGACTAAAACTCTCGATTATAGTGATGATGATGATGATGACAGTTAGGATAATATGGACTGTAAAAGATATACATGACCTTTGTCACTTTCTTTTGACCTTTAAGTACTGAATGTTGCTGTTATGCTTCCCACTGAGAATCTGAAGTTGTCTGATATTAAATTCTTATTTTTAAAAATGAAAAAAAAAATGTGGAGAAATAAATTGTATGACAATGAATGCTAGGCAAAGGAGCAAAGAATATAATAAAAATAGTCTTACAGATAAATCTGGTTATTAGATAAACATACTACTGAGTAATATGAAGAAATAGTGATACTGTGACCAAGAGTTTATTTCTAGCTATGTTTCTATGAAGTGCATTTAATGTTTCTGCATTACAGAAGTATTTGACAGATCTTGTTTAAAGTTCACTAGATGGAATGCTTTTAAACATGTTTAGTGAAACTTTATTGAGTTGTACAGTCATTATCGGTGTTGAAATGCTGTTTGACTGTTTTATTTCGTATTTCAAAAATATTTTGTCTGCTTTTCTTTTTAACAATAAACATGTCTTAAGTATATAAAAAATGGATTCACCTGTTCTGTTCCAACATTGTTTCTCATGTTCCCTGGAAATAGATTATGTAAAAAAACTAAATGGCCTATAAAAGTATTTAAAAGATACATATAATTTGAAAGCAACATTTAACGTAAACTTTTATTTTTTTATTTATCATTTGTTTTACCTTTATATTTTAATAGTTATTTTTTGTATACTTTGGAATCCTTAGATATCTGAAATAATGGTTCATTTAGTTATTTTTGTTTGTGACTAGCTTATTTGGTTCTTAAATCAATCTTTTTATTGTTTTCATAGCAACAAAACCCCCCTAAAAATACACCCCAGAACTAAACACTTTGTAAAATCACAGGTATCTGGAGAAAATACTGGTACTTTTACAGTGTAGTAGAATATATGTAACATGCAAAATTATGTCTTTTTTTATTTATCAAGACAAGGGGCAAAAAACCTTACCACTGAACCACTATAATTCTGCATCATAAATTCTACACCACAGCTTTACAAGTTACTTATTTTTTAACTGGTTTATTCTGTATTCTTTGGATTGCTTGCACAGTTTTCTCATTCTTTTTTTCTAGTTTGTTGCTAAATTTAGATTTGTGTGGCATTTTAGTCATATCTTGCAACAGATATTTATCAATAGGTACTGTGGTAAGAATTAATTCTTCTGCCAACATCTGAACAATCAGAATGGCTCTAAAGCAATAAGAGCTTCTGAAATGTTTGAATGTGATGTCACGTCTTTCATTATCTGTTGTCTTAGTCATCAAAATTCTGCGGGAGGAACCATTAAAATCCATAAGACTCCCTATTCTAGCTCTGTGCCTTCAAAAGCTCTGTACAACCTGATCTCTTGGACAATGAGCCAAGAAATCATAGATTGTAGAATCATAAAATACCAACGTGAAAGAGACCTCAAGGATCATCTGGTCCCACCTTCTTGGCAAAATCAAGGCCTAGACAAAATGGCCCAGCACCTTTCCAGACAAATCTTGTAAGTGTTCAGTGTTGGGGAATCCACGCTCCCTGGGGGAGATTATTCCAATGGCTGATTGTTCTCATTGTGAAAAACTTTGTCTTGCGTCCAATCGTATCCTCAGGACTAACTTGTACCTGTTACCTGTTGTATTTTCCGTGTTACTCCTTGGAAAAAAGGGAGACTTCATGTTCTTTGGTGATAAGGTTTTCCCTAAGCCTTTTTTTCTCCAGGCTGAAAAAACCCAGGTCTCCCAGCCTTTCCTCATATGACAGGCTTCCCTGTCCTTTGATTATCTCTGTAGCCCTTCTCTGGATGCTCTCCAGCCTGTCCACATCCACATCTCTTTTGCACAGCAGGGACCAAAACTCAACATGGTATTCCAAGTGTGGCCTGACAGGCTATGGGATAATGACTTACTTATTTCTGCTGGCGATGGCCTTGTTGATGCAACCCAGCATTCTGCTGGCCTTCTGTGCTGCAAGCAGTGCACTGTTCGCTTGTATTGAGTTGCTTGTCACCAGGATGCCTGGGTTCCTTTCCACAGAGAAACTTCCCAGCCAGGTTGCTTCCAACCTGTGCTGCACTCCTGGATTCTGTTTTTCCGAGGACCTTACACTTGTCCTTGTTGGTTCTCCAAAAGGTTGTAGTTAGCTCACTCTTTCAGCCTATCCAGGTCTTCCTGCAGGGTGTCTCTCCTTCCCGAAGTGTCCACTTCCCTACTGGTTTTGGTATCATCAGCAAGCTTCATCAGGGTGTCCTTGATTCCATCATCCATGTCACTTACAGTTATATTAAACAGCTCTGGACCCAGTATCAATCCCTGAGGAACCCCACTTGTAAGTGATTGCCAATTTGAAAAGGAGCTGTTTACCACTGAGCACCAGGTGCTTGTCAGCCAGTTCACTACCCAGCACTCAGGTCACTTGTCTACACCGTAATGCATCAACTTCTCTAGGAGGAGGCTGTTGGAAACTGTTTGAAAAGCCTTGGAGAAATAAATCCAAGCAGACAATGTCCACGGCTACCCTCACATCAACCATGCAGGTTACTTTGTCATAGAAGGCAATCAGGTTTGTCAAAAACAATTTGGTCTTGGTGAACCCGTGCTGCCTTTTCCCTGTCCTGTGCTTCATTTAACTTGTGACAGCCCCCAGGAGGATTTCTTCCATTAATTTCCCAGGGACTGAAGTAAGATTGGTGGGCCTATAATGTCCTAGATTGTCCTTTAAGCCCTTCTCGTAGATGGGGGCGACGTTGGCTTTCTTCCAGTCTTCTGGGACATCCGCTGATCTCCACGACTTCTCAAAGATTATGGAGAGCATCCTCACAACGATGCCAGCCAGCTCTCTTAATACTTTTGGGTGGGTATTGTCAGGACCCATTGATGTGCAGAACTCAAGCTCCTGTATTAGTTTGCATTCCTTCACTGACAGTGGGCATGTGTGTGTCAGGCTGGGTTTTTGTTGGCAGGGCCTGGGACCCAACAGTGCTGGTAAAGACAGAGGTGAAAGAATTGACGACATCTGTCTTTTCAGTGTTGTTGGTGGCTAATTCACATCTCCTTTTTAACAGTGGGTGGACACTTTCCTTCTGTTTCTCCTTGTTTTTTGCATACCTGAAAAATTTTTCTTGTAATTTTTGCCATCTCTGGTTAATTTCAATTTGAGGCAAGCTTTTGCTTTTCTAACTGCACCTCTTTGCAGCCTGACAATATCCTTGTTCTTCTTAACAGTTGTTCATATGCTTTTCCATCTCTGGTACACTTCTCTCCTAGTTTTGGGCAGACTCAGAAGCTTGCAGTTAAGCCAAGGAGGTCTCTTGCTCCACCAACGTCCCTTACCTTTAAAGGAGATGTACAGTTTCTGTCCTTCCAGGAGAGTATTTTTTAAAAACTCCCATCACTCGCTAGCTTCTTTGTTTTCTGTGAAAGCTTCCCACAGAATCCCTCCTAACTGAGCTCAAGTTGATTTTTCTGAAATCTAAAACCTTTGTCTTAATACTAACTTTAAGCATACTTAGCAGGATCCCAAACTTTGCAATATTGTGATCACTGCAGCCAAGGTTATCGTTAACTGAGAGACTGCAAAGCAGGTTTTCTTGGTTTGTGAGTAGCAAGTCTAATAGTGCCTTATTCCTGGTTGGCACTTCTGATGTTTGCATGAAGAAGCAGACATCGATGCATTCCAGGACCTTGATGAATGACATGTAAGTTGCTATATTTTTCTTCCAATGGATGTTTGAGTCCTTGAAATCACCTGTAGGAGCCACCTGCTGCTGACCCAAAGCTTGCTTAAGTGATCCAAATACGGCTTCACTGGCATTATTGCCTTGTTTTGGAGATCAGTAGCAGATGCCTGCTGTAAGGTCCACCTTGTAGGTTATGCCTCTGATCTTGACCCAGAGGCATTCTGTAGGGCTTCCGCAGTTACCAGAGTTGACCTCTATACATTCAAGATTCTCTTTAACATAGAGTGCAGCAACTCCTCCTCTTCTTCCCTTACTGTCTTTAAAGAACAGCCTATAGCCATCCATCACAATCCTCCAATTATACGAGTTGTTGCACCATGTTTCAGTTATGTCTATGATACCAGAACTTCCTGACCAAGCATGAAGCTCCAGTTCCTTCTGTTTTTTCCCCAAGCTGTGTTCATCGGTCTACGCACACTTCAATATATGCCGGTAATCTCACTGATATTTTAGCTGAAAGTAGTGATGCTTAAGATAGCTGCAGACCATGTATGCTTCTTATTTTGTGATAATGTCATCTCAAAAGGACGTCTTGCAGAAGTAAATGAAAGACTAATGCGACTGCCTGAGACATTGTGGAAAGGATTTTGAATATTTCAGATACAACAGGATCTCAGATAATTGTTTGAAGAATGTAGGATATTACTTTGATTTCCAATCCTGAAAAAGACATGTCATGTCTAAAAGTTAGGGAAATTGTTTGGTTCAACTTTATGGCAAGGTTCCTCTTGTGTTTTATTAAGTTTACTCTGGTTCGGGTTCTTTGAATATGTTAAATGATATTCTCTTTTTTCTTTTTGACTTTTTAGTGCAATTTCCTTTTTTATCCTATTAAATTTTGTTTTTCTTCTCTAATGACCTCTCTTACAGGACAAAGCATATCAATTCTATAACAAAACATTTTTTGACTGAAAAGCACGCTTTTGAAAATAAGAATTTGATTTTTAGAAATAATACTTTTTTCTTACCAAATTGACAAAACTTTTTTGGTTTTGAACTTGTAATTCTACAAATAATTACAGAATGTGGAAGTAAAATTTGGCATGAATAATAGTACTTCTGGGTCAGGTCTCACTAATTGAAGTTTCAGTGCAATGTAACTAAAGAGAGTTCTTTCTTTACTCAGATTGAAAGGCTGTAGAATGCTAATGAAAAGAAAAGAAAAAAATTGCTGGGACAGCTGGCAAATATGATTATATACTTTTTGTCTTTCATGGGGTATAGTTCTCTTCGGAATTTTTATATAAATAAAAGATATAGACATTTTGTACAAGTTTTTTATTTGTTTCTGTCTTGTATCTAACTTCCTTTGAATATACATTGGGAAAAGAAATAATTTGGGTTTAGGATAACAAAAAGTTGTATCATTTACTTTGGGTGTTTGAAATAACATACAAAAAGTAGACTGTCTTGACTGTCCTTTCAAATGTGTTTTTTTCTGATTGTTTAGTATATTTTAATAGTTTAACTTTTGGCTGCACCTTTTTTTCCCCCTAGTTTTTCAGCGATGGATTGAATTTCAAGTCCAGTACTGTTGTTGAGAACTCCAGGATTAAGTTCGATCCTTTCAGCTCAGGCTGTCAAGTTTTTTGCTGTCAGCTGCAGAACAAGTTGATTCAGCTTTTCCCAAGTGTTTAGTTTTACTTTTTTAGTTATGATGGTACCTTGAATTGAATTTAGTTATGATGTTGCCGCTCAAGAGGTTCTGTGGACTTAAGTCAGCACACAAGGATGCTATATACAGTTTCTGGAGTCATTTAACAGGCTGTTTGTACCTTTGTTATTAGTCATTTACAGAACCTATAGGCCTGCTAGAAATCACCAGTCTTTGCCCTACCAGGGAGTAAAGCTCAAGGATAAGCTAGTCTCATGATTATGAACATAAGTTATTAGCATATGCACCATGAAACCAGTGGAGTTCTCTGTATCACAGTTCAGTGCCTAGCCAAAACTGGAATAAACTCAAAACCTTTTTTTATTTTTAATTGGCCTTTATACTGTATGAGTTTGTGAGGGCTCTTTCAGTATTGTGTAAGGTTAATGCTCAACTTGCGCTGCAGTGGATGTAAGCTTGTAGAGAAGACAGTTCCTCAAAGCGATGCTTCAGTACTGTTTCCTACTGTATTGGGGGTGTCCAGCTTTCAGTTCAGTGATCCTTTTTTGGTCATGAGGTAAGCTTCACATGCAGAACGCTGGAAGGGGTTGAACAGACCCTTGTTTCTTAGTATTCAATTTTCAGTTTGACAAGAAGAACATCTGAAGAGCAGGAAAGTATGTCATACTCCTCCTTTCTGGCCTTCCCTCAACCCTCTTGAGTTTGGATTCACATCAAAACATAAATGTCCATATTGTGAGATACTCTAAAACTGTTTCACTTCATAAAATCATAGGGAGAAGTTATTTCTAAAGTTCAAAGTAATTTTGATTTTATTCGACTTTGCCCGGATTCTTAGCAGACATCTAGTTTGCTGCTTTCTTGTATGAGTTATCCATGCTCCTTTGGAACACCTGATATATCTAAGTTAAAGGAAATAGCAGGATCCTTACCATTTCAATATACAACATTTGGATGTTGTTACATAACCATTACCCATCTGCAGATAGAAGACTTGTGTATGTTTGTGGGAAGCTGGCTGAGACTAGTAACACCGGTTCTTTCAGAAAAACATGGAAGATTGTGTGACTCAGTTTTGTTTTACCTTGTTTGTGGTTGAAGCATAAATGCTTATATTTGGTGGAAAAGCAAGTAACAACTACAAGTGTCCTAGGCAAAGCATGCACCAGTTTGTTTGCTGATAGAGAATACAGAAAAGAAATTGAAATACTTTTCCATTTCCCTGCTGATGCAGCGATCATTTCAGATGCTGCAAATCAAACAACTTTGGTTGTATTGGCAGGAAACATAACATCTAGATATGGTCATCACAGTGGAAGTGTAGATCACTGGGGTTTTCATTCAGCTTGTCACATGAGTTCTCTTGGTAGTTAGCATAGGCAAATTATATTTCTGTTTTGAAGTAGAAACTTTGTGTACGGAAAGAAAGCTGCTGTCCTAATTTTTACTGTCCTACATACTGTGGCCTTAAATGAAATGTTAACCTTGATGACAAATTTCTGTTGATTTGAACAAACCCATGTTGATTTCAGAGTTACTGTTCAGCAGGGCTGAATGGAATCCTGAATTCAGGCACTAACATATCATGTAGAAATTCTTTGCTATTTATAGAATGATGCTGTGCATTAGGATGACTGGAGTGAGGGAGCAGGCAGAAGTATTAATGTTAGGTTTTATTACTAGCAGTAAAAGAAGATTTTGCATGGCAGGAATGTTTTACATATTGGGGTTTCTTATATAACATTTTCCCCCCCTTTTTTTCCACACACATTCAAGCTAGGTCTAACAAGTGACCCAAGTACTGTTTAGAATTATTAAATGTTCCTGTGGAGAAGATTGGATATGTAATTATACCAGGTTAGCCTGCTGAAAGTATCAATTCTATGGCTTTTGAAGAAGTCATCTTATAATCTGGGCTAAAAGATACATTCAGTGCTGGAGCTTCTAGCAACAACAGCGAATTGCTTCAGAACTCACATTTGGACAGTAATCAGTACATAAGGAAATAATACTGGCAATCTGAATCCAGTTGAAAACTTCAAGTTAATCTGAACATTGAGAAACGAGTAGGAGGTTTATAACCACATTTTAAGTCATAATGGTCTTTACAGTATTTCTCTTACGTGTTGTTTCAGTTGAGGTAAATTCAAGGATATAGAACATTCTGACTTTCTGTATCACACATACTAATAGTATTTTTTAGAACTATGACCAGAAGGCTTACACCTTCTGAATTTTGTCTCCACTACCTACACTCTCCTCTGTCCTTCAGTGCTTGCTGCTCAATACATTAGGAGCATATTGTGTGATTAGCAATCTTTCCAAATGCAGAGATGACATTTTTAAGACACTGAGCATATGTGCATATCCATCTCTGCAGAAATGATCATGTATGCTGATAGATGATTGCAGTGACATCTAAGCATTTGTACTACAGGTAAGAATAATTTTGCAAAGGAGGGGATTTGTGCGTGAATGACTACACATTTTAGAACTGCTAGAGTGTCTTTTTTCAATAGGATAATTCAATTTTCATGTCTACTCAATGAACCATAATGTATACTAAAGTAATGAGTTAATTAAACCTTTTAAATTGGAAATATAGAAGTTGTGTTTTAAAAATCAGTATTTGTTTTCATACAGTGGTGAAGCTTATATTGAACAAACAATGACTGATCAATGTTAACTTTCAGAGTTCTGCATCATGAAACAGTGGTCAAAGTTGCTGTCTTTCTGCAAACAATTAATACCTAAATACTGTAAATTTTAAAGAACATATTTATGCATCTGTATTGAGAGATCAATTACATATCCATTCAGGTTTGATTTGTATAAGCCATTTCAGTAGCAGAGCACAGTAGTGATCTTGTTACAAGTTATCAGCAGTAAATTGATGTGTGATGTGTTTTCTAATGAATAGGTGCAAGTCAAATGCTAAAAGGGATAAACATTGTAAATGAAGAGTAGAAAAATCTAAAATGCAGAAAATTTAGAAGTAGTAACTATTCAATATTGGTGTGGATAAAAGTGTTACCTTTGCAAATGGACCATGCAGCACTTTGCTGTGCTTTATGTCCCAAGTAATGTCTGATCTAGGCATAAACTCTGACTTGAGTTTATGATCTTTGACTCATAACTAACAATGAGTAGTTAGCTCAGTGCATGCTAACAATGCTTTTGTATTGAGCCAATCACTTGTTTGTCTTGGTACAGTGAGATACTTTTTGTGGAATTTGGTGGACATTTAAGTAGTTTTTGTTTAGGATTGCAACCTGTATGATATTTTAAGTACTGTAATTCTGTAACGATTTGCATAATTCTCAATTCATTATCAGTGGAGTGACGTGGCTTGTTGAAAATTACCTTAGCAAGTCATTGAAAAGATAGAAAGCAGTAGCCCTGCTCTCTTAAGTCACACTCCAACCTTACCTCAATGCTATGCAAAGCGTAAGAAAATTATCTACTTTGATACAGGAGAGAAGGACTAGAGATCCTCTCCATCTTAATAAATTAGTAAATGCTTTCCCCTAAAATGGCTTCTGTGTAGAAGAGAGATGCTGATCATACGTTGCAATATTTATACTGTGTTTGGTCAATAAAATTGCTGGCATTGCCACAGTGTCTTACAGATTAAATGCAACAGTGTGTATTTATTGTCTCCTACTGAATCACCCTTGTACTTCACACACACGTTATTTCTGTAAGTTCTTGTCAGCCTTCTCCTCTTCCCTGGTCTTTCTTGATAGACCACTGACACTGAAAATCCATCAGGACATAGAATAAGACTGGTAGCCTGGTATCTGGGTGGGGTACCCTCTCCATGCTGTCTGTTCATAGAGCCAGCCTTCTCTGTCTTCTAATTATTCAGCATATGGTATGCTGAAACGTTGTAGAGGCTTCCTCCAGAGACACTTTCACTTAGTTATTTAGCTCCAAAATTCTACTTCATATGAGAGGCAGGGAGAGACTCAAATCAGAGGCATGACAACCCTTAAACAAAGCCTGAATAAGAAGTTTCCAAAAATTAAAAAAAAAAATAATCCTGGTTTTGAAAACCCCTTAATTTCTCATTTCTTATGCCATTCTTCTTTCTTTATTCATTCTGCCTCTTACACTAGTTTTTACAGAGGTTAGTTCAAGCAGTGACCTACATGAGTAGGCACATGATCAATAGCTATGGTGATGTCGACCAGTGAATTGGAGAGAGAAAAATAATCTGAACTTTGTGAGAGCTTTCAAATATCTGAAGTTTCTGAGAGCTTTCTGAAACGCTGTCTTTTTGGAACCTGTTACTCAAATGTTCTTGAATTTTAGTCACTAAATAATCAGCGTCTTTGAGGGAAGGTATCATTTAAAAAACTCTCTTTGGGCAAGTGAAGTTACCCATGCAACCGAATTTCAAGTTGCAGGATAGGCCTAACTAAATGTCATCATTTTACAGTGGTGATGAATACTCATTACATGTTTTTTCTATTTTTGAATGTCGGCATACATATGTGAATACTTAATGTTTTATTGAATCATACTGGTTTATACTAATCTATTTTTGCTTCCAAATTGTAACAGATGGGATGTATGCAAACAGTCATGTTGCTGTTCTCAACTAAGATGCAGCAATGTTAATTTAATCAATACTTTAATCAGTCATTGCTCAGAAAGCCAGAAAACCAATGGTTGCCAAGTCATGTTAAAGTTACAGAGCCTCTTTTTGAAAATTATTCCTCTGCCGGCATCAATATTTTATATTGATCGCCTGTTACAGAATATCCGGCTACAATACTCACAGCAACTGTAGGAAAAGATTCAGTAAGTTCAGGGGACACACAAGAATATGGAGAAATGCTAAACTTTACCTAAATGCATTAAGTCCCACTGTATATGTGATATTGGGTCCTTGTATACACATAAATATAGATTTATTACCAGAGTTAATTGCTCAATTTTTTTTTAATTGACTTAACATAAATTAGGATATGAATCCTTATTTCTTTTCTTGTGTCAGGTTTGTATTAGTCATCAGAAATTTGGGCTGTACGAAAAATATGTACAAAACTGAGTCCTAAAATGTGCTATATACTCTCTTATAGTTTATACTTTTGAGGGATAAATACCTTTTAAACACAAAATTAGTACATGTATTTATACTAGCATATTCAAAGCTATAAAACTTTTATCTCTTTTAGAAAATTGAAAATGGAAGGTTTGCAAAACTCAGATATATTGCTCATGCTATGGTCAACAGTACAGATCTGTTAATGGTGACAAAAAGGTAAGCAGTTTTGACTCTGAATAAAAAGTACTTCAAAACTACCATCAGAATATGTATGATTTGATAATTGTTGATCAGTAACTGTGCTTTGACATGCCTGTCATTTTGTATGTAGATAAAATAATGGGGAATGCATGCCTAGTGTGCTGTTAAAAATCTTGTTCAACAGCACCATTCTTCAGCACAAGAATATGTTATTTTGAGCGTTGTAATTTGTGTCTAAGAAGAGAAAAGGAATGTTGGCTTTGTGATTTCTTTAGCTGAAAAAGATTTGTTATAAATCTGTTTAGGCTGAAGTCAGTGGAACTGTGGGATTCACTTATCCTTTTTCCTTCAATATTCTAATTTATAACACAGGAACGATCTATGTCTAACAGTAGAGCATCAGGCACCCTTCTCAAATAAAAAGTCTGTACGACTTTTTGTAGAAATACAGCTAGAAGTGGTGTTACAGTTTTGCTATAAAGCATAGTACTTTAAATATGTTAGAGGAAAGTTCAAAATTTACTCTTCGTAAAGTATGCTGTATGCTTGTCATTTATCATTAGATGAGAACTGTTCTGGAACAACAAATGACTTCACTAGAGCTAAGGGTAACTTTATGACCTTCAAGTATTTTTACATTAATTTTAAAAAATATTAATTATGCTTTCTGGTGTCTAGTGGTGTGTTATTTGTGACAAAAGGGACATTTGGACAGCTGACATGTGAATGGCAATATACTTTTGATGAATTTACTAAAGAACCATTTATTGTTGATGGCAGAAGATTACGCATTGAAGCTAAGGTATGTTAATCTAATAATGCTTTTTATTTTTATGTTACTCTTTATAACATTCAACTTAATTCCTGATCTCTCCTTTGAATTCTTGATCTCTCTTCTAGCTGAGGTGTGCTCAGAGAAGGGAGTTGAAATTTGACATAGGCAAACATCAGATAACTAGCTTCTGACTATTCTAAGCAGAATCGTGACTTGGTGCTCACAGAGGAAGTTATTCCTTGAACCCTGGAAATTTGTTTTGTTTGAATACTCCAGTTTGTGATATATTCATAGTTTGGAAAATAATGATATACCAAAACTCTTTCAGAGGATTGCAGAATATTTTTACTACAGAATCCTGCACTGTGGATGCATGCCGACATGTGGAAAGCTACCTTATTGCGATCCAAATATAGAAATATACCAGAGCAATATATTTGCATGTGCTATGCTTCAAGGAGTTTTTTATTTCCATGTGCTAGTAATCTAATTCTTCAAAAATATAATCAAGTATTAATAAGGTATTAATGTCTTCATAAAAACTGTAGTGACATATGCTTATCCCTTAGAATGCAAGTTGAACATTGCTCTCAGTTGCTATTTTTCCTTTAAAAAAATCCTGAAACTTTCGTTCTCTGGTAAATTGGCAAAGGACATATAAAAATGACTTCTGGTGACTAAATGTACTTAGAGAAGCAAAGCTCTTTTAAAAAAAAGATTCTTAAATTCTTGTTGTTGTGGTCACTGAGATTAATTTCAACCATTAAATTTAACCTGCCAGTGTCTTGGTTTTGTTTCTGTTTCTGTTTATAATAAGCTTTATGTGTGTAATTACGAATCTTGGTTGTCAGGACAGTCTTGACAGTGTACAAAGTCATTCAGTTTTTCACTCAGATTATTTGTTTCTATTGCAGAGAGCATGAAAGGCAGAGCCATATTGGTTTGGAATCCTCCAAAATGGATTTCTGACTGCAAGTGAACTTTTATAGGACAAAATAATTCTTAAGAGTTTCTTCCATTTTAGACAATGCTGAATAACATATCCATCTTTAACCCTATATAGTAGTCATTTCAGAGTCCATTCACATGTCTGCAGTATGCTCTGTATTGAAATCTATGGTTGAAAACCGTATTTTAAAAAGCAGTGCTTATGTTTTATTTCTGAAGCCTAAGTTGCAATTTTCACTACTTAAGACCATGACTTGCAAGTCAGTATTGGTGGAATATCCACCCAGTTAATGACTTAAAAGAGAATGAAAAATTATAACCTTAGGGAGTACTGGATTTTGTTACCTCACATATTCCATTATCTGCCTTCCATTCCTACACGCTTTTCTTTTGCAGTCTCCAGGGACTCCATGGTAAGAAGGGAAGTCTGTTATTGCTGGAGTTTTCAACTGCACTGTGCTTTCATGCAGAAAATTAAGTTTCTTAGTGTGTGTGCATGCGATTAGAACATATTCAGATTAGTGTAGTGGATATGCATTGCTGTCTGAACCATATAGCTGCCTCAATGGTAAATAACTTCTTAGTTGTAAAGTTTGAAGAAACTAACGTCAATTTTCAATTACTTTTTTTTTCTAGGAACGAGTTAAGTCTGTATTCCATGCCAAAGAATTTGGAAAAATTATTAATTTTAGAAGTCCAGAGGATGCAAAGGTAAAGTCAAAATGCTACTACAATTATACTATGCTAAATATGGCTTAAAAAGTCAAACAGAAATATTCTTAACCTGAAGCTACTATATACATTTAAAATTTAGTATTTTCACACAGCCGTTACACAGAGGGAAACAGCAATGATCTATTCAATACTAAATGTCAAAAATGAACTCAGTTCCAGCACCAAACTTTCCCTTACATAAATCTTTGAAATCATAACTGTCTTTCAAACAGATGATATAACAGTACTGCTAACAAAACATAAAAAAGCAAGAATGTGAATTAAAATAGTATGTTTTAATGGAACAAACAATGTTTGCAAATTACTCCCAGTTTTCATTCTGGGAAGGGGGAGAGTGGAGGGTGTCATTCCATCATTCCATTGTTCCTCAATATACAGTTTTGGTTCAAGAATGAAGAAAATTCCTTAAAGAAACACAAATATTTTCTGTAGAGAGTATGAGCAGTTCAGGTCTGATGCCACAACTATGAGGGTATCCAGCTGCAAAAATTCTACCTTGTTTTTATTAACATAACTAATTATTTTCCCGAACAATAAATTATTTTTATATGTATTCACACCAGTGTGATGTATTACCCTTGGATCACTCTTTGAAACAGCATGCAAAAGTTGCATCCTCTCATCAGTTTATTTTGTCTTCATGAGAGTAGTTTCTAACCAAAGTTGAGTGATACCATTTGACTCTTACTTACAAATATTGTAAAGGTATTTGAGGGCCCCATGCCAAAGTAGACTTGTCTGTACTATTTGGAGGTCCAGTAGTCTGTATGGGAAGGGAATCCCATCTATGGCCCAGCTAAATTGGGAACAATACCAAAAATCAAATCATCATATTATGCACGCCGTGAGTCTTAAGCAAGGAAAAGAAAGCTGAAGAAGTTGTGTGAGGTTTTTACAAGTGTTGGTTTGTGTATTTTCCTATAAAGGCCCATGAACCATTCTAATGTGAACAGTAATTTCTTGATCAGCCAGTTCTTCCTTCAAACCTTCAGCATCCTGCTAAATAGCAGCTCTGTTTCCTTGAGGGGGTGAACTTGCAGTGGGGAGGAAAGGATCGGAAAGGTCTGTAATATAGAACCTGATCCTGTAACAGAATCTGATTTGTAATAATCCACTCCTCTTTCTTGAAAGCATTAAGTAGCTTTCTCACCGCAAATCCATGTCCCTGCCCCCTTTCCTATTGCCTCTCTGGTTTTTTTTGTAGACTCCTGGGTCCCTTCCACGTTCAGTAAACGTGAATTTGAAATTCCTGAAAACCAAATATAAAGAAAGCTTCTTTCCAAATAACTGTATTATCACATTGCTGCAACCTGTTCTTGTCCTGTCTTCTGTTATCCTTGCTTCTCTGTTGACATTTGTGATTTGAATAGTTGTAGGCTAATGCAGAGCATTAATAATTATGTGGGTGAAATCATGATGTAATTTATTTTTTTAAACATTACTCATTGAAATACAGACCAGGAGACCAAAATATCAACCTAGCCAGTGTAATTAGCTATGGTGTTCAATGTCAGATATTGGTACTTAAATGCCTCCATTTTCATGTGTGAAAATCAGGCATTTATAATCTACAGTAGAATTTTGAGCACCATGTCAAAACTCAGTTAGGTAAAGAGCTGATATTGAAGTGTCTGGCCAACCCAATCTAATTATCAGCTGCTTTGTATACTTTTACCGAGAAAACATTTTTACTTTTTCCTCACACAGTGGATCCTTTCTAAACTGGAAGAAGTCAGAGAGAATCAGCCAAAATTGTGATGAATGAAGAGGCATCAAGATCCGAAGGACACTGAACAGCTACCTTTTAATTCTTCTTTAACAAGCAAAACTATTTGAATATTATTAACAATGGAAAAATCATGAGGGAAGAAAGACTTGTGAAATAGTTTATTATAGTCGCAACAGTCTATGGCTATATCACAAAAATAGATTATATTAAGTTAAAAAAATCTTGTGATAAAAAAATATGCAAATTTTTGCTTGTTTTGTTTTTTAGAAGTATGAATTCCAGGTTTCATTTTTTATAAATAAAGTGTAAAATTAATTTGGTTTACCATTACATTTGATATTTTAATTGAAGTCTGGAATAATTATTCTGACACTATTAAGAGCAAATATTTAGTTGAGATTTGATTCTGAAAATCAATACTTAGTTTCTGTATTAGTTTTCATATTATTCAAGCCTCTGCTGAAATTAAAATTCCTTTAACAAAGCAAATGTTAATATTCACTAGTTTTACAACTCAGATTCTAAGAAGGAGACTACTGACAAGAGAAGTCTAATTTAGATGATCACAGGAGTGGCTGCTCAGTTAACAATAATAACTTTCCTTTTGTGAATAATGGACCAGGTCACAATGAATTTACAATTCAATATCACTTTTAGTATAAACTTTTTTATATTCTCAAGGAAGCATTGCAGCACTTCTGTCAATATTCACAGAAAATAAAACAGTTTACAAAAGTGTATAATGGGGAGAATTAATATATCTCTGCACTAAAAATACTGAAGTCTGTTATTTTAAGTAAAAGTTACTAATAGTCTTGCAACTCAAGGAGTTTATGGGGTTATAAATGCACTGTTGCATACCAAAAGTAAATGCCTTGGATTACAGAGTATTGTGTGCTAAACAAGTGACTAATAAAGTCAGATTTCTATTAAATAATAAACATAATATTTCACAGTTGCTTTTATGAAGTTTTCTTACCCAAGGAAATGTTTTTTTTTTATATCCAGACAGCAGAGCTCTAATAGGAAGAGCTTGAATGTGTGCAATTTTGCATATTTCTTAGATACAGTACAAATATTATTGTTGAATGGCTGCTTACTGGAGTGGGCGTAAAAAGTATAGGAAACAATATAGTATTAGATGAAGGTTTCCATAAATTCCTATATCAAAGTCTTCAGAATATCTGGTATATACAGTAAGTTATCTGTTGCCAAAATATTCTTTCTGAACAATTGTTTGGAACATTTATAGCTACATCATTTAAGCTATAGGATTGTTGGTAGTGCTTGAGATACCCAAACTGTTGCATTACTGTAAAATCTAAAATGGGAATAGCATGCTAACCTACCATTGAGGTTCTTTAATTTACTGTATGTCTTGTCTTTGGTGTTGAGTAACCACTTAGCAGGTTACCAAATACATGTAATTTTTCCCATAAATTGTAAATTGAGTCAAAAGATTGTAAGACAATTCCAAACTATGACAGTGACTGTGTTACTCCACTTGTTTGTACACTAAGCACGTACCAAGAGTATTAACTCAGGTTATAATCACACCAAACTAATAGAATACTTTGCCTTAGATACGTAGTGTTATTAGGTGCACTGAATACCATTCTATACCTGGAATATTTTTTTTGTCACTTTTCATCTCGGGCATGATAGTTCAAGTAATAGCCTTAGGATCCTGAGTCTCAGTTAATGGGTTTTCTCCTCTTTTCTCTATTTATCCCCAGTGTTTACTTAGTATCTGCTGCAATATTCACTTCTAGTAACTCTTGCATGTACTTTTTACATTACAATTCATTTAGTTTTTCAATTTACCCTATTCTACTCTCTTTTCACAGAGCCTCTATTTAAATTATTGTTATCTTCTCCAGTTCTTAACTTTCTTACATTCATTTTGCCAACAAACTCCTGATTCTGAAATTAACAGCAGGCTCTTCAGTAATAGTTCAACAATTTAACCATTAATGTTAAAGAATTAATTTTAAATGTATGTGCCTGTGGTTAAGCTTTTTTTTTTTGGAAAACATAACAATTCCCCCCAAACTGTATTTTTCCTATAGACCACAAAATATTTGATCTTCTGTGCAAACTAAAAGCCTTAACACAAGAACTAAAACACTGAAAGTGTTCAAAAGTCAACATGGGACCTTTCCTCCATCTCCCTCCTTGTCTCCACTTGTAAGGACAACATGATTTTCTACAGTTCCCTATTCCTAGTCTGTAAATTGTATCTTTTTCCTTTGTTTCTTCCTTATGCTTTCTCCATACAGTCATGAATTGTGTCTGCCAAGAAATTGCAAAATTCAACTCTCTATTTTTAACTGTACATCAGCCTGGGGTGAGGAGAAAGTTTTTCAGACTTATGCCGTTGTGTAGTTTTCTGGATTACTGCAAGTCGCTTGAGATGTCCACTCTGCTGTGCCTCATTCCTTATTTCAATATTTATATTTTTTCAACAAGAATGTATTATTTTTTATTAAAAATGTGTATGCAATTAGACAAGGGGATCTCAATGAAAACTAAAATGTAAGCATTTAGATCTTGTGGCATTGAAAAGTATACCATGGTCTTTACTGAAGTACTGAAGAACAGTTTCTCTTCTAGGTGACCTTTGGGAAATGTAATTTTTGAGAATTGCCTCTAATGAACCAATAACAAACCAAACATGCCAGACATATTGCTAAAACATTTGTAAGAATCTAACTGTTTGTATCTTTATTTGTTCAGCTGCATGGCTTTGCATGGCGTGGCTCTCTTGGTTTCCACACTCCTGCCTCACATGCCCTCCCCCCGAGCTTGTTCCTCATCTTGAATAAAGTGAAACAATTTTATTTGAGTTGAATGTGATTATTATTTGGGATTTTTTAAAATGTACTGCTTAAATTAACAGATACAAAAGGTACTACTGTTGCTCATAATTACATAGATAGAAATTGATAAATTAAGTTAAATCCTGTCTCTGAGAACACAAGGTCAAGTTTCTGTTGCAGCTCCCTGAGTGAAAGCAGAATGCAGACTTTAGTCTTCACCTGTGGTTTATTATGACAAGTTTTAGTAAGTGGATTTACATGTGTAAACTCCCTTTAAAATAGATTTTATTTTTGTTGCTGCATTGAAAAAACTTGGGTGCCAGATAACTAGATTATTACAAAATCCTCTTTTCACAAAAAATCTCTGTATGTAAACCATTAGCTATTATTTTTAGCACTTTACAAAATATACTCACATACCTGAACAAATCACTAAGAGTCTTTGTTCCTTCTGTTATTTTTAGCCACTTATCTGCAAATAACAAATATTGCAAGCTAGTCAAGAAAAGATTAATATTCTGTGTAATGGTAGTTAAAATTTAATACTTAGGGTGTGTTCAAATTCAAAAATATGCTCAAAGTTTGCTCATTAGTCTGTTGATGTAAAACAGAGTCGATAAACACATGGCATACCTTAATAGGATGCTAAGTGTTGTGGCTTGTTTGCAACTATTTTATGATAAGAAATGCTTTTGAATTATTTTTTTGAGCGACAGTGGTTATTGTAGGACAGCAGATGTGAGGACTTGCCAGATGTCAGTACTTCTGAGGGCAGGCAGTATGAGGCATTCAAGGACATGGAGTGCACACACACGGACATGCTGTTATGTTCCATGCTTTCTCACTCCTCCGTGGCCGTTTCTCTTTCAGCAAGTGGCAGTGTAACCTGTACCTCGTCCCAGGGTGTACTTGCGCTGTTCTCTTGGTGTTTATTGCTGCCATTCACTAGTACAGGCACAACATACAGGTCAGTGTCCTTCCCACACAGAGAAATATTAAAGCAGCGTAGGAAGAGGCTTCTACTGCTTGTTCCAACACTAAAGAAAGAACAAATAAATCAAATGTTACAGGCTGTTTTCTCCTTGGCAACCAAAGCCCCAGCTCTGGACATATTTTACTTTTTTTGCACTGCTGGACAAAAGGGAACTCTGCTGTTTAATATGTGAAATGGTAAACATTTTTATGGGCAGTGAAATGTCAGGCTGTGCTTTTCACAGGGCTGAATTGCAAGAGCTGTTAACCTGGCTGAATACACAGAAGCACAGCAAGCTGAAAATTCAATGTGACTTGAATTTTTTTTCTATACTGTATAGAAATTGCTATTTCATGCTGACAGTAAAAACTATTTTGATAAGTTCTTCTTGGAAAAATGGAATTTCATGTATTAAAATACAGAAGAACCTCAGCACGTCTTTTGGGCTGAATTACTGCTAATGGCAGACTGTTCTACTAAAATACTCTCTTTACTAGTGCTGCTGGGTTAGCTTATCAAGTGGCAGAGAGTACCATGAACTTTGCATGGTTAAAAAAGGTTTTCAAGATTGCCCTAATGTCTTTATTATTTTGTCTGAGAATTTTTGACCTATTAGTTGTGCTGGCATCTTAAGTGGAGAGGTTTGTAGTTTGGCAGAGTGGAGGAAATGGGAAAACAGCTGGAAGTCTAGAAGACATAATAATATATAGACATAATTTATAATCCATGCAAAACTGCCTGCAAAGCTCAAAGTTATGAAAATGCAAAGTCTAAAAACCAACTTATGTTAGTGACTCAAAGGAATTTAAGGTCTGGTTTATCACAGGCACCTGCAAGTCATCTCCAAGCTGCTGTGGTAGTGAAGGCTGAGGACACTTGCTAGATGCCATGCTGTGTGAGAAACACTGCTCCCCTTCAGGAAAGAGTACATTCCATAGCTTCCCTACAAGATCTTAATCTGTCATTTCTTCACCTTGAAAAGTATTGTATTATTGTAAGGCACTTGAACAAAAAGGCAGTGATACGCAAGAGTCACCAATAATTAATATTTTCTAATGATTCCTAGACTATTAACAGGTTTGTCCTATGAAGGCTATGGAGGGATGTTTCTAAACAGTGTAATAGGTTTACCCTAGTCTTTCAACTACATTGCTCAGAACAAGAACATGAAAATGCCTAGCACCGTCAAATAACACTAACTTGTCATTTTTAAGGCATCATTGTTTGAAATTTTATAAGCATGATTGTAAGTGCTAAATAAAGGAAAAAAAAGGAAGAAAATCTTAAGAAAATACCAGCTGGACAGAAGTACAGTTATGTACATTCTTCTAAACATACTTTATTTCCACAGCTGTCAAAAATTAGTTTTATTTGTGAGTTTATATGAGAAATAATGAATACAAAATTTTAAATGTATAGCTTAAGTAGTAACCTTTGAAACTCATTAATTACATTTTCTTAATCCATAATGCTTCATTAAATATAAATTCATTTTTAGTATTGAAAAGACACTTTTTTTTAATTAACACACACTGTGCTATGAGTAAGCCTCACTTGTGGCTGCAACCATGTTTTTCCTTTAAACCACCTGAACTCCCTCAGGTTTAAGTGGAGGATTGTGTCCTTGACAGCAGTGAAGACAAAGTGAATATTTTCTGTGTCTGTTGCACAAGTGAAGTGGGAATAGATTACTTTCTCCTTGTCTGTATTCTGATCCTGGTACAGCTTCAAAATGAACTGTCTGGCAGCTTGGACATCTTGTTTAGGTCCTAGTCAAAAGCACAATCAGTGGTTTTGAAGAGTTAAAAGCTCTGGGTTACAGAAGAACCATACAGACAGTATCTTAACAGGCTGGTTTCATATTTAAATATCAAATCACCATAAAAGTATACTCCCTTGTTGGCATTACCACATTATTTTATTAGTAGAGCAAAAGCTGCTACAACACTGTTTCTGAAATGTATGGAGTATGTTCTTTTCAATGGTAAACCTTGCAGGCCAAAGTAGTCTTTTAATAAAAGCCTACGCAACTAAAATTACCCAGCTTATATTTATAGTTTGCTATATTACTGTAGTATTTCAAAGACCATAAGAGAAATTCAATTTTCTAAAACACATAAACAGGATTGACTTTGGCCAAGAGAGGAACGTGTTATTTTGGTACCTATTAAGTCATTATAACTCCTCTCATTATTAGCTGTAGGATTGAATGCGATACATGTCTTGCAGAATATAATACTACATTAGGTAATGGAATACATCTGTGATTATTTTCATCATTCTTTTGGTGACTTTAAGTATGAGTAATGCTTGCTAAGGAAAGTTATTCAGGATGCTTTGGACATTTTTGGATAAGTTACAACAAGGAATGCAAAACTATACTATTGTTTTTTACTGTATAAAGAGTTGGATTAACAGCTTGTTCCCCCTGTATCTTGTCTCGAGATTGAAGATGAAAAAGGTGCTTCTTCTCATAAATATAGTGATCATGCCCACTCTAAAGGTAAACAGATGGCTGCAAGAAATCTCTAAGGCTCTGTGCACAACGCTCCAGTAAATAAAGTTCCAGTACAACTGAATAACTTGTTTGCATTTTAAAAGGACAGAGCAGAAAAGCAGAGATAACAAATATATTGCATAATTCCACTTTCTGTGTTCATTTCATGAGGAAAACTAACTGGTTTAGATATTACTTTTAGCTTCGTAAAGACAGTGTGGGATAAATGCTTAGCTGTGTGTTCTGCAAAGTAACTAATTAGATGAGAATACATGATTTTCTCTTCCAAAAGGTCTTTTTTATTTAAAAACAAAATGACTGAAGAATTCAGAAACCAGGGATAGGTAATGATAGTTTTAAATAAGGCCTTACTTTCTTCCATTTGATTCTACAACAACAAAAATTAATTTGAAATTAATTCTATACACAGTATAATACAAAAACCACATTAGTCAGAGATCATAAAGGGGTTTTTGAAAGCTTTTAAAAAAGGCTATTTTTATTAAACGCAATTGCAATGCATTGGTTGACCACTACTGTTCATGTTCTATATCCTTGTATTCATTGGGTTTTGGATCACCCCTATGAATGGCATGATGGGAGGTGAAACCAAGGTAAGCCTTAATAATAGAAATTATTTGAATTCTTGTATGAGTTAGTGAGCAGCCACGAGCTGCAGCTCTGTGAAAGCCTCTTCTGACCTCACAGTGAAAGCTGAAACAGAGTGTATCAGGTCAAATATCTGATACTAACATACTATGAACACAGCTAAAGGACAAGAGCATATGTGCTCATTTGTATAAATAAAATCTGTCCATTTCAAGAGAGATCTCAGGACCACCACATTCAGAGACTGCTGTTTGGAGTTCCTGGGGATAAGTTTGTGATGACAGTCAGTTTGTTATTTATTTCCTAATGTCCAAAATGAGCATAACAAAATATTCAAGACAGTGAAAAGAAATAGAAAAGTTCTATTACTGAAGTTGTTCATGCATTGAAAGATGACAGGAAAATCTGAAAACTCTATCTCAACTACAATAGATGTTATGATGTTTCAGCAAGTGAAGTAGGGTGTGCTTTTCACAGTTCCAGCAAATCTTGAAAAAGTGAACTGTAAGGGCTTTTGGACTTTAGAGTTCAAATAGTATAAACTGTTTTCAAAGGACTGACATTTTAAGGAATCCCTATGCTGCAGGATGTAAAGAAACCACTACCAAAAGTTCCACTAGTACACTTTTACCTAATTGCCTACTGTTTTCTCTTTTGCATCCATCTCTCTACAACATCTGGCTACTGCTGATGACAGCACTCTAGAGCAGATGGGAGAACACATCTTATGTTTTCTAACCTTGGGGAGGAAGTAAATTTTAAGTTATTTCGGTTTAATTTTCCTTAATTAATGCACAGGTTAATTCTGAAACATCAGAGGCTTAAAAACCAGACAAAAGACTTCAGTACAGATGACTAAGCTAGTTTTACTTGCTTAGAAATATTGCTGATACATTCTCAAATATGTGGCTTTAGTGATTTAAGACATTTTTAAATCATGTTTTGTCTTTTAAGGTAGAGTTCCCTTCTACAGTTCATCCCTGATACTAATATTGCACACCATTGTGAAAGATTGCTGCACAGAATTCCAGAAAAGTAATTAATGATAGGTGCTGCAAACATGAATCTGTCAAACTTCAATATTTTTAATATAAAAGATGTTGCATTTAGTTTCTCATCTGCCCGTGCAATCTTTCTTAACATTACCCTCCTTATTTTCACATAGCTTTTGTGGTTTTCATGTCTGGGATTAAATTCTAGGATGACACTCCCATGCCTCAATAAATTAGCAGCGCTTGAGCAAGACACAGAAAACCAACGCTGAGTATTCCTCTCTGAAATCTATCTTCCCACCACTAGAAGGCAACATTACATCATTCAAAATCTTAACAACGTATACAGAAAATGTAAGGTGTATTCCAAATCATACAACAAGGTTGTAGCACAAACCTTCCTTTATTTCAGCACTAATTCCCCCCTTTGGTGGAAAAGGGAGGGGGTGGATGTATTCTTCCCTTGCTGCCCAAACATCGCTCACATTTGTACTCCAAAATAAAAAATACTCACACTATCACTTACTCAGGAAAGATTCCTCTTAAGAAATATTTATCCTCTCCAGTATTGTAGCAAATTGTTATTGAGATATCAATTGTAATTAACAGGAAGAGATTTAATAAAATCTAAAATAAAACTAAATATCAATTGTGGCTGATTTCTTGGAAAATGAGGCTACAGTAGATCACAAAGTGATATCATCCTTCTTCAATATAGGATTATTTAAGAAGAAGGCAAACACCTCTCAAGAATGATAATGCTTAACAGACAGGAACAGATTACCTATGTGTAACCATTCTGAGTTAAAGTTTACCATAAATGCCTAATCTAAATGTTTTTTGCTGAAATTTAACCCTTTACTTCTCAACCCTAGTAGAAACAGAAATGTAGATTTTCTGCTGTCAAGCAGAAATATTTTTTCCACTATTAATTGCTGTGAAAATCGTGGGGAGGGACTTACTTTCATTTGTATTTATATCTTAAGCTTTTCACCTAACTGAATTGTCTGACCTGCCTGCTTGTTGTCAATATATTTTGTACAGCTGTTTTTCATTATTTTCCCCAAGGGAAACTCAGTTGTGTTGTGTGAACTGGGAGTGATGATGGTTCCAGTACGTTCAAAAAAGCCTAAAACTAGTTTGTTTCATCAGCCAGCTTTAAAATTTGTTGGGTACCACAGGCCAACAGACATGCAGGTTTCACTAATAAAATCAGAGTGAACCAATCATCATTTCATTTGAGCCAGAAGTGTGCTCAGATGCTCAAGAAGGCCAACAGATCCCGGCCTGTATCAGAAATGGTGTGGCCAGAAGGAGGAGGAAAGTGATTGTGCCCCTGTGCTTAAGTGTCAAATCCTGTGTTCAGTTTTGGGCCCTTTACTACAAGAAAGGCATTGACGTGCTTGAGAGTGAGAAGAGCAACAAAGACGCTGAAAAGTCTAAAGCACAACTCACAATGAGCAGCTGAGGGAACTTCGGTTCCTCAGCCTGGAGAAGAGGAGACTGAGGGGAGACCTCATCGCTGTCTGCAGCTGCCTGAAAGGAGGCTGTAGCCAGGCAGGTTTTTCTCCCAAGTAACAAGTGATAGGATGAGAGGAAATGGCTTCAAGTTGCCCCAGGAGAGGTTTAAATTGGAGGTTACAAAAAATTTCTTCACTGAAAGGGTTGCCAAGCATTGGAACAGGCTGCCCAGAGACGTGGTTGTGTTGTCATCCCCGGAGGTATTTAAAAGAGGTGCAGACATGGGACTTAGGGACATGGTTTAGTGGTAGACTTGGCAGTGTTAGGTTAATGGTTGGACTCGATGATCTTTAGGGTCTTTCCCAACCTGAATTACTCTATAACCAACTTCTTTAAGTCTGGCTTGTCATTGCAACTATGCAGTGTACTTACTTAGCAGAGTCAGAGAGCTGGTACTCCCTCCACCTGTCATAGCATTCTTGAATTCCTGGGTCTTCCCAGAGCTTCTTGATTGCTTCAACTTGTTTTCTTTTTCCAACACTGTCACTTTATCCACTTCCACTTCTTTGACCATCTGAGCACTCTCCTAATGAATTAAATGATTACACATCTGTGAGAAAGGAGTGCAACTGGCACACACTACACATTCTCCGTTTATTTATTATAGTCTTCCCACCAATGAGATTAAACATTCAAAAAGAAATCTAAGAAAATAAGCAGTTTTAATCCTCGAATGCTTTTAATTTTCCAAGGCAAATGACTGCTACTGAAAGTTTTAATAATGTTAGTCTTACTTATAATCATCCAGGTATGATTCTCCTTTTTAGAGGTGGACCTTGACAAAGGTTAGATGGAGCTCTGAACCTACTAACTTAAACTCAATAAATGTTAATACCAATTTATACTTTTAATACATTCTTTTTTTATATACTATACTTCTTTTATATTTTTCTATACTTTTTATACTTTCTTTAGTACAGGTAATTTTGGTTTGGTTTTTGGTTTGTTTCAGGAAAAACCTAGCATAAACAGTCATCTAGCAAGCATCAAATTCCTATAAGCAATTTTCTGGTTAACACCTATCATCTCAGGTGAGATGCAGTCAAGGTCCTACTTCTTTACAGAAAAAAACTTTTCTTTTCTCTTTGCTGTTCAGCATAAAATGTATTGCAAAGATAAATGTAAGTTTTGCTTTTAAGGGATACAAAAGAATTTATCAATCTGCTGTGAGTGGGGCAGTGAATTCTTGGGTCTGGACTGGGGAATCTGAATACTTGTAAACCTCTTGATCTAGTCATTCAGAACAAGATAAAGACCAGCTAGAAAACAGGCATTTGTAGTTAAGTGATCTTTAAGTTATCATGGGTAACTGCAAAACTATGTAACATAGAACCTAATGCCGCAAACGCAATTTCTTCTTGCTCAGTTCAAATTAATTTTAAATATTGTACATCTCCAAAATATTTTGACTACACTACTACTCTTCTGAGTTTTCATATTAAAGACTTAGAAAGCAGTCATAATACCTAGGAAAATTCTCCATGACTGGAATTTATTTTTGACTTTAAAGGTATTCTGTTATACAAAACCAATTGTCAAGTCTTCTGATTTTTATTAAACTGTTGTGGTTTTTTAAATAGTAGCTAAAAGCTTTAAGCATAACTGTATAGTTACTGCTATACTGTAAATTGTTAATCAATGTAAAATTACTTAAAACGTATCATGGTATAAACATTCCTGTTAGAATTTTTTGTAGATTCTCTACAGATATAGTATAATTCATGTTAGTTTATTAATTTTATGCAGCATAACCATGTTAGCAAGACAAATAATACTGCCTATTGAATACATTTTTCTGTTCTGTAACTATCACATCAAATCTTCATGCTGCTCTAGAACTACGTTGGAAGAGCTTCACCTGAGATTTATACTTTTTTTAAGCATTGTATATAAGACAAGAGATCAGAGACCAGAGACCCTGTGTCTTGGTAGTAACTTTTCTCCATACGGTCAATCTTATCCGATGAAAGACATGCACAATAATTTGGATTATAAGTAATTCTTCCTTCAAAGGAAGGACCACTAAAGTCACAGAACAGATACCCTTTTCTAGAGAAAATAAAGGTCATTGACAAGGAAATACCCATCACAGCATTTTGACTGGGGTTGACTCAGGCACGACTCCATGCTAAAACTTTGCATGTGCCTAAGAGTGCTTCATGTATTTGTAGCTGCAAAACCAGCTTTGGTATCAGGTCCTTATGAAAAGAAACATGTCCTAAGTGTCTGTATCTGCAAACACCAGTCCCCTTATGTGGCCAAGTATCATGTGACATTAGGAAAAAGCTTTTTTTTTTTAAATAATTCAGATTAATATTTCATAGTCTAGAACAAATGGAGATAAAAACCTGACAGCTAGTCTCACACTCGTCATTCAAAGAAAAAAATCCTATAATGAAGCAAAAAATTACTGAAAGCACAAATAAGAACCACCTTTGGTATGAATTATGGGTGGATAACATGACATGAAAGCAAGATACAGAAAAATTCAGATTCCTTAAAATCCAGTCTTCAGGCTCAATGAGTAATCAGTAATCTTAGGAGGCAGTATACAATAAAACAGCCTGGATATGATGGACTTAAACTTGAAACATGCACTAAGATTTCCTTAGAAGCAGCAGAAAGTCCTTTAAACTGGGCAGCAAGAGAGTCCTGTATATTTTATACTGGGAGATATCAGCATTTTAATTAAAAGGCAGGTGGGTTTTTTTGAGTCTGCGCATTAGTGTGTGTGATAATTTATTATTAACACAAAACATTCATCATAAGTAACACTCACAGTAATGTCAGCTATTTTTAGCTACTGACTACTGTAATGATTGAAGTAAACTATTTTTCTACAAATTTGTGTTGACATCATAAAACTTACCAATGCAAAACAGGATTATAATAGGAAATGGATTATTTATTTTACATCTAGTTTTAAGTAATAGTGATTGTCAAACATTGATAGCAGTAGATTAGTTTCAGATCTTCTGTATTGTATTCATGGTCAACACAAATATTAATTACGACTCAGCTGAAAATCTGCAACTTATAGAAAAACTAAGTAAGTCCCTAGACTCTACACAGCATTTCTGCTACGTAATAAGAACCAGTTCTGCTAATCAGGACTTTCTTTTTTTCAAAACTCTTGTATCTAAGACACAGAAGGATTTTTGTTGATTATTGCAAACAAAGGGCCTTTAAATCTATCACAAACTGTGAAATCTAAAAAAAATTTTCTGTCTATAGCTCTTTAAGCTAGTTTGATAACTGATAAAATGTTTGAATGTCCTTTTTTTCCCTAAACACTACAAAAGGTAACTGAGTGATATAAGGTGTCCACAGGGCTCACAGATCTTTTATTATTTTGCTGTAGAATACCACCATTAGGAATTCTATAAAAGAGTTATCAAATCTTGTCAACATTTAGTAATAAAATGAATTCACATTTTAACAAAAAACTTCTGGCATTGCCAACAGTGTGCCATGAAAGCACTTTAAATAGCATGACACATTATAATGGGATTTTGGCAAGAAGGGGACCTCTGTGTTTCCAGTAGACAAGTTCATATTTTAATACTTTACTCTGCAGCTCAAAGAACACCAGAAATTTAGTTTTCATTTCGCTCAGAGCAAGAGTGAAATTTTCCGGAATTCTCACTTACCACAAAGAAGTTAGCACAAAAATCGTTGTGGAAATAGGCAGCATTGTAATACATGAGTAAATAGGTGCTTTACAGAAAAAAAAACAGAAGGGGCTTACTAAAATAACTCTTAGCAAGTTTGCAGATGACATTAAGCTGGGTGGCAGTGTTGATCTGCTTGAAAGAAGGGAGGCTCTGCAAAGAGATCTGAACAGGCTGAATCGATGGGCTGAGACCAAAGGTTTAACAAGACCAAATGCTGAGTCCTGCACTTGGGACACAACAACTCCACGCAGTGTTATAGGCTTGGGAAGAGTGGCTGGAGAGCTGCCTGGAGGAGAAGGACCTGGGGGTGTTGGTTGACAGCTGGCTGAATATGAGCCAGCAGTGTGCCCAGGTGGCCAAGAAGGCCAATGGCATCTTGGCCTGTATCACAAACAGCATGGCCAGCAGGACAAGGGAGGTGATTTTTTTCCCTGTACTCGGCACTGGTGAGGCCACACCTCGAGTACTGTGTTCAGTTCTGGGCCCCTCACTACAAGAAGGACATTGAGGTGTTGGAGTGCGTCCAGAGAAGGGCAACGAGGCTGGTGAAGGGGCTGGAGAACAAGTCCTATGAGGAGCGACACCCAGCTTGGTGTTATCTGCAAACATGCTACGGGTGTGCTCGATCCCTTTGTCCTGATCATTGATAAAGATATTGAACAGGACTGAACCCAGCACTGAACCCTGGGGAACACCACTCGTGACTGGCCTGAATTTATATACATATTATTTCTTCATATCCTAGGTTATAACTCCTTTAAAAAGCTTTCTGAGATTAGCGACTTGTTTTGTAACAATGATTACCAGAAGTCTTCCCTAAAAGCCCAATGGTAAAGACAGGAATTATTCATTTTAAAAGCATCTTAAGAGCTAATGAAGCTCATATTTTCCTAAAAATTTACATTTTATGGTCCTTACACTTCATTTTCATACCTCAGGTCCTTCCTCATTTGTCTGGGCAACACAAACTACAAAATACTCTACTAAAAGTCATAACTGAAAGCTGCAGCAGGTTTTTCACAGCAAACAGAGGATCAGAGGAAGGGACATAGAGCAGTCATTCAGTATTGGATAGTTACAAAACCAGCCAGTTAAGGGTGTATACCACTTCAGAAGGACTCTATTTACTAATATCAAGAAAGACATAGCTACAGCAGAAGGGTTTTTATGTGAATAGGAATTTTGTATCACTGAACACATTTCACACTTCTAACTGTCTTTACTTCTGCAGCCCCACTGAAATACAGATTATAACTCACTACAGAATATTTAGAAATACGCAACTAAATACTTGCCTCTTCTTCATACTATTGTTAGGCCCATAAATTGAACTTCTGGGAAGTACAATAAAACATAACTTGAAAGTCACTGCGTTTTATTAAGACCATGTTTGCATTAATTTTCATCTCATTTTTTTGAAACAGTCCCATCTGCTAATTTGATGTAATGAATAGGGTGTGTTTGTTCCTAAAGAACGTTTTTAAAAAAGACAATGCATAAGACTAGGGGGAAAAAACGCAGAAACTCCTAAGATTTTATAATTCACTACAGAGGGAATAGAAAGCTGCTGCTCCCAGGCTACACCCACTTTCAGTAGATGTCACTTATTAACAAATAGGTATGTTTAGACTTGATGATGTCAAAGGTTATTTCAAACCACATGATTCTACAAAACAAAATTTTAAGTTTTACTGAGAAGTTATGTGAATTTCGAATTTGTAAATGTTGTTGCTGCTCTTGAAAATTCTTTGAATGTCAACCAAACGCAAGCCCAAATGCAGACCCAAACGCTTAAGTCAATCTCCTCTTGGTACCAGCAATGCTAACAACATTTACTGATTTACAAGCACTGCATACAGCTCCCCTGGTTGAGATATTGTATTTTTCATATCTCAACCGCTATTACTGAGGTAAGGTAGAAATAAAAGACTTCTAAGATTAGCTACACAATTACCTATGATTGCTTTGTTTACATAATTTGGGTACAGGAGGAACCAAATATGAACAAAGCACCCTTAATCCTAAGGAAGAGGAAGCTAACAACTGGCTGAGTAGTACATAGAATGTATATACTGCTACTAATTACCATCAGATGAAGAGACAAAAGTTAAGCGTATGAGGGTTGGTTTCAGTTTCAAAGTGAAAGAATATTTTCGAAGAGGAAAATTAAGGAAGGTGAAAATGGCAGGGGAACTAAATTACTCAGGCATTTAGAATTAGGACATTATATTCTAAAGATTAAAAAATATTGCTTATTTTGCAATCTCTCATTATTCAGCTTTAAAAGTGCATTATTCCATAGTTATGAAATAATTATAGTTATAGTACCTGGCTGTAGTCTTGACAAGTGGATAGAATCAGCAAATTAAGCTGAAGATTAAATTTTCGCAAATTAAAATAAATAACTGATGCTATCCTGGTTGTGCACAAACCATTTATCATAAGATTTGGTTGCAGCTTTTCTTTGTCTGCCACCCATAGGTTGTAATAAATTCTCTTCTCTATTATTGGACCCCCATCTAGATAACAGCAGGAACAGCATAACAGTACAGCAGCCAGCAGTAAGCTAAGCAAGATCATGCAGTGCAACTACAAACATACCAGGTCACATCACAACCCAGATCGTAATTGGCAATATGAAATATTTGACAGAGACCTCAGAAATCTGAGCATTTAGATATTAAATAGATTTCTGCACCATTCATTCAAACTTTGATACACTCCTTACACAATAATCCAATTTCTCCTTTCTTTTAGTCAGCTAGTCTCTCTAATTCATCAAGTAGATTTATGAGATTGCTTATTATGCTTCTTTATGAAGAATTCAGATTTTTTAATCCCCTGCCAGGTTTCAGAAATAACAATTAACAATATGCAATTCCTCAGCCTACCTTTAATGAATCTCAGTTTTGTTGCATTTTCATAATTTTCTGACCTAGTCAGCACTACATGAAATAGTACAGAAACAGCACAAAAAAAGTGATTCCTGTCAATCACAAATGGCAAACACTGGCATTCTCACTAGACATTCTTATTGAGTCAGGTTACTTTTCTGCTGTTGTCGATGCGTTGTTGCAATAATAGAAATGTGGAGACATCAAGTGGAAATCTGATTACACTTCAGTTAATTATAATTCAACCTAGCAGAAATCCTCCATTTTGTTAAAAATCATTCCTCCAGATGTGATCAGAAGTAGTGATGTTACCAGATTATTGGAAAGAGAAACGGACAAAAGACAGAAGTCATTAATTTGACAATGTCATTTTCAAGAGCATGCAGCTTTTACAAGGAGAGGAGAAAAAGATAGAAAGAGTAAATTCTATTGAAAGTTCACAATATAATGTAAAATGTCATTGTATTTTCACATGTGGCAATTCACTACTATTATCTATCAATATTGCACATGAATATTTGATTTTTGTGCTCCATAGTTTTTACCTGTACAAACTTTTCTGACATTGCCACATAGTCTCTTTTCTGTTTTCCAATTAATCCTTTCCAGAATTTGTGTGGAGATTACATCAAGGAGATTCCAGTTATTTGAGGAACAGACTCTACTCAGGAAAATTTGTCTATTTGTCTGTGATGCCAAAATCTACAGTTTAATTCAATCACTTTTACTAGATGATGATAAAAATAATCTTATTTTTACTACAGTTATTTAGAAATAACTTTATCTTGTTTGCCCTCGGGATTTGCTACTGTAAGCATGGCTTCCAGAAAATTGGAAAAAGAGAGAAATTTAAAAACCTGAACACATTCTGATATTCCATACTTTTACTTTTCTTCTACACTTACCTACACTGACCTTCAGTTACAGAGGCTTCAATCAGTGCTATTTCAAATACCAATAAAAAAGAACAGTCTAGAACAACCGTATACAGTAAGTAATGCAGCAGCATACCACTGTTAAGTCAACTGACATGATAAATTAATGAGATATTTTTTTACCTGCGTTTCCTAGCAGTGCTTAAAAAATTCAATTAAACTGAATTTTCATCCTCTTCAAATAATACATGAATATCATAATATATATCATAAATTGTCTCTTTTCCTGAATAAATCATTCTGATTATTCAGTTCTGCAACATCATAAACTAATTTGTGGTGGACAATTTAATCCAGCTAATCCTGTACACAGCTTCTGATTTACTCACAGCATATTATGGAAGAAGTTAAATGTGAAGACGCGAATTAATCTCTAGTATTGTTTCCCATGTTAAATCAGAGAAAATTCTCTAAGCACACAAAAGTGAATAAAATGTGCCTCTGGGCCCTGCAGCAATGCAGCATTCATACTTCTTCAGTGGTCACACCCAAGTGCACACTCCTTGAATATGTATATCCTCTTCTGTCCAATTCTTTCTTGCCAACAGCTTTTCCTACACCAATATACTTGCAACAATATTCTCCTTTATGGAGCCACCTTTAACACAAAACGTGCCAGAACCTAACACTCTTGAAATCTCTCTCTATTCTCTAACCTTGGCTGACATGTCAATGGGTTTAAAGGTTAGAGGCTGAAGAAAGGCAGCTGTGCACATAGCGTGATCACAGAATACTTCTTGCTTAAGAAACCAGACTTAATACTATTAAATTTATTTTGAATAGAAAAACCTTATGAATTAGTCCCAATACTTAAAAATGTTCCATGAAGAAAAAAAATTATGTTTCTAAATAACAATACTCATATGTGTTCAAATTAGAGGAAGTTACCGAAGGATTTTGCTGTTTGATTGGTTTGTATACATATTTCACCAGTGACTGTAATGGAGTTTTTTTTCATATTTATAGTGACTCGGGAAAGGCATGAATAAAGTTCTCTGGAGGTACATTATGTGTAGATTCCTGAAAGGAAGGAAGAAAATTCAGGGCAAAAACGTTGTGATTAGATAACGTTCATCTCGAGTCAAATCAAAACACAAAAATGCAGCTGCCTAAGAACAGGAAATTCATCCATGCCTCCGTTTCCTTCCTAGGATGTAATGAGGTTCACAGATCCAAAAGCCTGCATCCAAAAGCCTGTTTTGTACAGCCCTGTGTGTAGAGCAAATCTTTCAAGTGGTAGGAGAGGTGGAACTCTTGTTGATACAGACTACTTTGATATTTTCTAGGCTGAGGAAAAGTCTCAGATAGTGAATTCAGTCAGAAAACAAACCAAAATGCAAGCATTAAGATGAAATAGAATGATCTTCTGGTAGAGCAACAAATTCAACTATTAGACTAAGAAAACAAGTTTTCAGATGAAACCTGTATGAAGTTACTCACTGGCAGGTGTAGGACAAAAGTGACATAAATAGATTTTAAAAGATGTGATCTTTATATATGTAAGAGCTACTGAGGTCACATAGAGGTTTTCCAGCCAACTGAAAACACGTATATAAACACACATTAAGAAGAAAAACGAAAAAATTCTTTACAGAGAGAGTAATCAGGCATTGGAATGGCCTTCCCAGGGAGGTGGTGGATTCACCATCCCTGGAGGTTTTTAAACTGAGATTGGATGTGGCACTGAGTGCCATGATCTAGTAAATGGACTGGACTGGAACCAAGGGTGGGACTTGATGAGCTTGGAGGTCTTTTCCAACCCAATTGATTCTATGATTCTATGAAAAAAAAAAAAAGAAAAAAGTACAAGAATGTGGATGTCTAACCTCTAAGTACATTCACTAGATTTCTACTCCCCACCCCAAAATTCACACACCTTTTCACCTAGGAACATAAAAAAGGTTCTCAAGGAGTGAACACTGATACCGCAAGATTAATTTCTTCTCATTTATTTCTGAAGTTCTACCAAAAATATCTCAAAAACTTGGAAACATAAAATTCTCGTATTATAGAGAATGAGCATGTATTATGCAAACCAAGTTATGCAGTGAATAATTATGACTAACAATTCTCGATACTTACAGTACACCAGAACTGCAAGAATCAAGCAATTCAGTGTTCCTGCATGCTAGCCCCAACTTCTTAAATTAGTGTATAGAGGTTCTGTCTCCCAGGCAGCTGCAGACAAGATCTAGATGATCTGGACTTTATGATAGAATCAAGACCATCTTCAAAGAGAAAGATGTCTTCCTTTCCCAGGACTGTCTCATAAAAAAAAAAAAAGATAATATAAATGAAAAACAAGAACAATTACTTACACCTTATCAAACAGCTCTAGACAAAGCAGCAACATTGTCTCTGAGCATATAAAGCACCAAGTCTGCAAATAAACTAAGCCCTCTTGAAATTGCTTTCCTGGAATAACATTGTGTCAGTTCCTTTCCACAAACAGTTTCTTATCCCTGGTGAACGTTACTTCTGATACAACAAAACCTCACTGAATAAAGAAAATACATGACAGCTACCGTGAATTAGATCACCTGTTGTCTCATTCTTAAGTCAAACTTGAAAATAACAACAAATACACTATGCCCTTGGAGACTCCACGCTAAGAGCATATGGAGAAAATGACATTCCTGGGCACCTTTAGTTTCTGCGATGTGCTACAGGAACAAAAGATGCAAATATAGTACAGTTCCATTGGTTCTTTTTAGGACAAAACATTGCATCTCCATAATCACTCTGCACTTAATAATGACATATAACATTCACCAACCACTCTCTAGATTTTTTTTTCTTTAAAAACAGCTGGATATATTTTAAGTATTTGGCAAGTCAAACCACATCTCAAGAACTCACACGCAGACTTACTAACGAACTCACAGGATACAAACTATTTCCAAAAAGAGTTTTGAATTGTGCAGTTATTTTTGAATGTACTTCGTTAAGATGTATAAGAGCTTCGTCAAATAGAGTTGAGTAGGACTATTTGCATAACAGTGAGAAAATTACTGTGAACAAGAATGATGTAACCATTCCAAATAATAAACGATGGCTCTGAGTTTTCAGTTACCCTGTCGCAGAGTCCAGCTTTCAATATATTCAGAAACAAAGCATCTTGATGGGTTTGAGTTTCGTCTTTTTTTAAAAAAACCCCCTCATTTCTGACTAGGGGCATCCCATGAGATACATCAAAATAAAGATACCACGTAGTGAAAACACTACAGGCTAAATACTCTTGTTTCAGTGCACAGGGAAATATGAAAACATCATTTAAGTAAAAGTGAATCTTTCACTTTTAAGAATATTTAGGCCTTAGTTGGCAACAGTCTAAATATATTGGATGTTTCCCCAAAATGTATCTTTGTTTATGAGATTAACATTCGAGTCTTCAAGATTAACATTTTATTTATACTGCACTACATACTAGACAGTTCTTCCAAACTTCTCCTGTCTTCTTTTCTCAAAAAAATAAACCAGCCATCATTGCAAAGTAGTGCAGGACTTCAATTTTAAAAGAAATTTGAACACAGGAAGTACCAAATAGATAGCTAACAATATCTAACAATCTGCTTTACCAGATTTCCAGTCCATATTTGTAGAAATAATTAGGTTAGATGCTGTTGCTATCTGAACTAAAATGAACTCCCAAGTCTTTTGATGTTCACCCATTACTAAGGACTGGGTTTAAGGACAATGTCCTTGGAAGTGCCTGCTTTCCCACTGAGCCAAGCTGCTTGGCTGTCTAATTTCCTTGCTGAGTGAATTCCTTGGACATTATCTTATGCAGCATTGTGAGGGCACATTGTGTCGTATGGCAAGTGAATGCTGCCAAACATAACATGTCCCTGCCCAGAGAGATTAAATTCTAAAGACACTTCAGACACCTCAGAGCACAGCCCATGTGAGCACAGCTTCAGACTTATACCAGTCTTAACCCCTTCAACTCATGTAGGTCACTGTATGTACTATTTATTACAGTACTCAGCAAATAAGCAAGCAAAAACAACGGCCAAATGTAAGTGTTAATATTATTTTTCAATATTGAAAAATATCCCTGCACTCTCAAACACAGATACGAAGAATCTTAATGTTAGAGTTCTGTCAATACAATTATTTCCTCAAGCTCTGAAGATTTTGCTTTCTCAGCTTCTGTTCAATTTACTAAATCTTTGGTTTAAATAATGAATAGACTCAATAAACTCTATTTAAGAAATTAATTCCACATATTCATTACTCTCCACTGAGCTTTTAAAAATCCATAGACACAAAAGCCCAGTCTTTTCTTTCCCCTAATCTGCTCAAATATGGGGAAGCAGAATACTGTGCACTTTGTTTCTGAATTTTGAAAGCCAAAAGTAAAGGAATGAGATTCACTGTCATTTCCTTGTTAAGTAGCGAGACTCTCTTCCCAAAGAGGTTTCGAGCTATGGCACAACTCCCAGCTGCACAAATGATTCCTTTCACAGCTGTCTTTAACAGCAGTAGCACTGGACAATGGAGTCTTGCTCTCAGTTAAATTCTTATCACATTTTTGCTTTTCTTTTAAATAATCCAAGTGTATAACCTCTAGCAAACAGAAACTCACTTTCTTCACCAGCACCTTAATGGGTTTATATCTCTTCAGGAAAACACTATATACTATGAAACACTGTCAATCAAGCATCAAAGTTGATATTCTTTGGTTGAAAAATCTGGGCCATTAAGAACAATATGATGAGACAGACGATGCATTTTAAATGCCTGCCCAGTTTGTTAAAGATATAGTTTGCCAGGGGTGTTGGAAAACCCAGTTTCCTCTATCTTGAAAATGGTTGTTACTTTAAAACAGAAAGAAATAATGTACGCACCGAAGAACTGATATTTTAGATCACACGTTCTGCGGTACTACTGTTGTTAATTTATTACAATGCTCTATATACATTGGGACAGGAGAGGAAGAGTGAATGACTTTATTTCTCACCCAAATCAGTCTTACCAAGGGTCTTCCAAATCCTTCATATAGGCTCTATTTTTTTAAGACTTAGCTCTGTGAGAGGAACAGAAGGTCTGTGGCACAAACCTTTCCAGCAAACTGTTCAGAAAAAAAATCACAAAGAACATACCTGAAGTCACATAAATTCTAGTAGAACAGTACTTACAAAATACACTCTTTAACAGAAAATATTTAGTGGAGTCTAGGAATCTACATCTGCCTTTTCCGGGTGACAGTCTAAAAAGCATACGAACAGTTTTTCAAAGTCAAAGTTATTTAAGCAGAAACAAAAGAAAAAAAAGAAAGACAAAAAAAGAGACATTCCTTTCACTTCCCTATTTGGAGGTTGGAGCACTCACTTGAATAAAGGAGAACTGAAATTTAACCTCTGCTCTGATGTGTAGTAAGCGTTTCTGAATATCTCTTTTATATTACTCCATACAAAGTGCCACATCAACACCAAGAAAGGCTCAGTTGTTTAGGATAACTTGCTCATTATAATGTGTTTAAGTTGCCCCTGTAACAAATGTGCCTGACTGCCTTAGAAACTCAAAGTGTGTTTGCCACAGAAGCCAGGCTAACTAATAGCAAGGGAGTTCAGACTAGATATTTCCTGAAGATACCTGACCAACCAATTGTTTTACTATCTTACTGTGATGGGAACAATATCTAACCAAGGTACTCTTCTTATCAACTTTCTCATTCTTCCCCTTCCTTCAACAAGCTGTGCCACACAAAGGAAACTTCCTCCTTTATAGACTGCAGAGACATAACACAAACTGACTGAAGAGAAGTGAAAAGTAGTGAAACAGATAAAAGTAACGTATCTCACATTAAGCAAATGAGACAGTAACCAGTGTTTTGGCAGCCCCTGAATTGCCATTTCTATTCCTTGTAATATCAGCTTGCTCCCAAGGCAGATGATTGTGAATAGCACAAAGCATCAGATGTCTTGTTGCCAAGCAGCCACCTTATAAATTTCAGAAGAGTTTCATTTTTTCTGTTGTAACACTAAGAAAACAGCAAGTGCAGACGTGTTCACTGGTGCTCTTGGCACAAAATTCCATGCTTCTGTCCCAAGGGTACGGAGACAAGCCCAAAACTACATCAGACAGGAGAATGGATAAACCATCCCACCAGGTCCCATCACTCAGTTTCACTTGAGTAAAGAATAGACCTCACAATTTAGGTGCTCTTTCAATCAATTGAAAATGGGTATTACAAATAGCCAACATTCATCTGACATCTCTGAACATCATTGCTCAATGATACCCTTAACATTTTTTCAAAATAGTAATTTCCTTTTGCCTTATGATTTGGTTTTGTCAAATATTTGTTTCCAGTTCTCCACAGCAGAGGACATTTTCATTTGCTTCTGATTCAGCAGAACCCTTTGTGAATGGAAATAGTATATTTGCAGTACTCATTTAACAGAGCAGGCTACTTTGATGACTTCAGCATCTCTGCCCATGGAAGAAAAAAATGCTCAGTGGAAGACAAAAATGCTTGGTTAAACGCACATTTGAAGCATTTAACAGATGTCCCAGATGACCACACCACTTACCATTGTATGCTACCATGTATAATGTCATAATTTGCCTCAAGGCAAGAAACTAGCCTGGAGCTAACTTTATATTCTATGCCACTAACACTGATACTGTCCAAGTTTATCAGTGACTCAGTTCTGCACTACGTCTTGCTCTCTCCGGTGCCAATGCACAATCCTCTTCCAATCCCTTCGTATTTTTCTCCCATGGAGTCCCTTGCAAGTTTAGAAAGACCTCCCGGTAAGCCTCCAGAAATCAACGTCTTTCTTTTATTTCCCATTTCTTGAGAAAATCTTTTTCACAAAGCTAAAATATCAGCATGGATTTAGGGCACTGTTTCTCATGCTGATTACAATGGTCTATTGTCTGTGTTTCAACTTTTATGTTGACAATATTAAATTTCCTGGGCATCTCCCACAACTTGTAAATTAGCTTTTTATAAGGTTCAGTATAATAAGTTCATGAACATGCTAGCATCATTCATTATTCATGTTATTGTCAACAAACAATATCATCAACTGCATCAACTGTTGAACTTTCTTTGCAACATTCAATATATAAAAAGAAACTAATGGCAGGAGATTGTATTATTAGGCAAGATAAGTGAATCAATATTATATAATGATGTTACCATAAATTATTCAGTGAGAATAATCTGAGAATTTGAATGCAAAATTATGTCTGTGTGATACTTAAAGCTGAATGCAACTACTAGCTACATCTGATAACTCAGGAAAAGTATTTGTTCAAAAAATGAGGATGCAGCTTTGACACGTGTCTTATTTATATAGATAAAAAGGAAATATCAATTCTTGAGCGCTACTACATGTCACTTAAGAGTAATCCTGTGGGATCATAATTATTCTGCCAAGAAAAAAATATTCTCAGCAGCCTCAGGAATCAAAAATAGAGGTATGTTACTATAAATTTACCCAGCATTTAGCCTGATGGTCATTGGGAACCAATGGTGCTCAGTATCAAACTTGAATTTAAACTCTCTTAAATTTTCATTTTTTCCCTTAAGTGGCTATAAGTACTCCTGAATGTGTCCTTACATTCATGTTCAGTCAATATACTTCTGTACCAGAGAGGATCAAAAGAAACTCCACAGGTGTTCTTTTTTTGTGAAACTTGCAGCATGAGACTAAATACACTCAACAACCTCTTCTGCAATGGCAAAACATCCCTTGCTTCACTGTTTGTCAACCAGTTTCTTTTGATGTTCTGGAATACTTTATGCAAGCCAACATTCAAACCAAAGAACAGCAACTGGGGATGATAAGGAGATTCTCTCCTAAAATCACTCTTCATTCAGAGTAATACCCTAGTGTTGATACATGCTTCAGGCATCCCATGAAAGCTCTATGATAACTACAAGGTAAAACAAATTTTCTTGAAAAAACAAAATACCGGTCATACATTTCAACACTCTCTGTTCTTTGTAAGGAGTCTCATGAGATCTTAACATGTAAAAAAAACCCAACCACCTAGCTTAAGCTTATTAACTAAGTTATTAACCCAAATTTACTTTAGCACAGCAGAACCATTCCAAATTGACTGTAGAGACTACAAGGCAAACAAATTCCTAGTATATTTAATGTTTGCTTATTATGGTTTGGAAGAATTTTCTTCCATATTTTCTTAGATAATAAAACCTATGCCTGTAACTACAGTGTTAAAAAAATAACTCCACAACCAGTAAAAGAAATTGAAGTCATGTATAGCTTGAATAAGACAAGAATTCTTAAGAAAAAAACACGTTTGTTTAATGAAGTGTTTCATTTTGCTGCAATCCATATGAGAATGAAATTAAGTTTGCGTGGATACTTCCATTGCAGATGTACTGGAGAAGTTTTATGCAGTCTTTCACCAGAAACAGGCAATTTTATACCACATACAACTTTGATGGAAATATCAATTTCTACAATTTTGCATACATAGTAAACTCCAGAACTCTGAAACCACATTTTACTTAAAATTTCTAATTTAAAAAAAGGTTTTAATTTTTATGCAAAAAGAACGACCACATTTGAACAATGTATTTTTCAACTTTTCTTTTCTTTTGTTTCTTTTCACAGTTTCGTTCTGTTTGAACAACTAATCAAGTTTACATGATACAAAACCTAAGAAAGTGATAAAGAAATAGTATCCACTCACTGATTAATTCATCTATGACATGCAAACAAACAGTGTGTGCGTCAGCATAAACAAATGAAAATTCATCCATCTGGGAGAATTCTATTCTCCCTCTACCTGTACAGGTGCACCCTCTGTTGGGTAAAAAACTGGCTGGATGGCCGGGCCCAGTGGTAAATGGAGTTAAATCCAGTTGGAAACCAGTCATGAGTGGTGTTCCCAAGGGCTCAGTGCTGGGTCCAGTCCTCTTCATTATCTTCATTAATGGCCTGGACGAAAGGACCGAGCCACACCCTTAGCAAGTTTGTAGATGTCACCAAGCTGGGTGGCAGTGTTGACCTGCTTGGAGGAAGGGAGGCTCTGCAGAGGGATCTGAACAGACTGGATCGATGTGCTGAGACCAACAGGATGAGGTTCAACAAGACCCAGTGCAGAGTCCTGCACTTGGGACACAACAACCCCATGCAGTGTTATAGGCTTGGGGAAGACTGTCTGGAGAGCTGCCTGGAGGAGAAGGACCTGGGGCTGTTGGTTGACAACTGACTGAATATGAACCAGCAGTGTGCCCAGGTGGCCAAGAAGGCCAATGGCATCTTCGCCTGTATCACAAACAGTGTGGCCAGCAGGACCAGGGAAGTGATTGTGTCCCTCTACTCAGAACAGTGAGGCCACACCTCGAGTACTGTGTTTAATTCTGGGCCCCTCACTACAAGAAGGACCTTGAGGTGTTCGAGCACATCCAGAGAAGGGCAACAAGGCTGATGAAGGGGCTGGAGAACAAGTTCTGTGAGGAGCGGGTGAGGGAACAGGGGTTGTTTAGCCTAGAGAAGAGGAGGCTGAGGGGAGACCTCATCACTGTCTGCAACTCCCTGAAGGGAGGTTGTAGTGAGGTGGGTGCTGGTCTCTTCTCGCAAGTGACAGATGATAGGATGAGAGGAAATGGCTGTAAATTGTGCCAGGGGAGGTTCAGATTGGACATCGGGAAAAATTTCTTCACTGAAAGGGTGGTCAGGCATTGGAACAGCTGCCCAGGGAGCTGGTTGAGTCACCAACCCTGGAGGTGTTTAAAAGGCAGGTAGATGAGTTTCTTAGCGTGGTTTAGTAAGGGGATAGGTACCGTTGGACTTGATGATCTCTCTTTTCCAACCAGATGATTCTATGATTCTACAATTCTATGATTCTATTGTAGAGACAAACAATTCAAACAGACTTAGAAGTCAGATTGTGTAGACAGCTAAGCATGAGTTTACACATTCAGATTACAAAGGTTATTGTGGCTTTTGTTAATAAAATAAAAAAGCACATCAGTAACACAGAGCTCTATCTCCATTTTTGACATGGATTCACTATAGGAATTCTAATTACATTCTGGAGTTGCAAAGCAGTGCTGAATCAGATCAAATGTTCTTCTATCCTAGTCAGCTGTGGCCAAACAAGTATTTCCCCATTGTGTGGATTTTCCAGCATCCAGTCACTTCCAGTTCAGTGAGGATGCGATCTATATGTGGTTTCTATGTGTTTAATAAGCTACCAGGAGAGCTCCTTTCCATAAATTTGACCATAACTACTTGAAATCTTGAACCTAGTAGTTTCTCACGCTGACTGCTATCCCACAGCAAGGAATTCCAAAGTTTCACTGATTTTCTGTGAAGAACTGCCTTGGTTTGCTTTCAGCCTTCATTTGATGCTCTTCAGCTCTTGATGTTGAAGAAATGAAGACTAGCTCAACCTCTTCTAATTCTCTCTGTGCTACTACAGGTTTCATAGACCTCTGTAATCACCTTTCTCTTTTCCAGTCCTTAGTGACTTGTCTTCACGATAACTATTTCATAACTTCGTTCATCATTTCCCAGGCCTACTACATGGTTTCAGCAATAGGGAACCAGAACTAACAATCAGGGCTTGGGCAAGCAGAGGATTACACAGTGGCACAGAGATCTCTATTTTCTTCTTAACTTTCTTAACTGCGTTTTTAACCACTACTGAGCGCCGAACTGACATTTTATGGAATGATCTATTAAGACCCCAAAATATCTTGAGCAGCAACAGAGTTAATGATTTGGTGTGAAATTTGGATTTTTTTCTCCCTATATGCAGCACTTAACCACTTTTCACACCAAATCTCATTAGCCATTTTATTTGTCTCGTGCAATGTTTTATTGTTGACCCTTATCTTTACTACCTAATCATCCAGGAGACTGCATATTGAAAAGTGACAACGGCAAAGGCATTCTTTTACCACTCAAGATAATTTGCACTTATGCAGGGAAGTCTGCTGCCTAGGAGATTAGGCTAATAGAGGCAGCAGGAATCATTGGCCTGTACTCCATTCTATTTATTTTAATGTAGAACTTCCAAACAAAGCAGAGAGCAAAGTTTCCCAAATAGCTTATGGTTCTCCAAGTCAGGCATCAAGACTCGCTTAGCTACCCTTGATTTTTAGCCTAGACCATGAAAAAGCTTGGGACTGATTCTGATTAGAGGAGGGAAGACATATTTAATGTGTGTCTTCATGAGAAAATTGGAACTATTAAAGGATAAAAGAGAATAAGCACAAGTAACTCAATCACTTGAAGTCTAGAACAGAAAGTAACAGATGACTTTTCAAGATAACCACTAAATATGTAACAACATCCTCATGCCAAAAGTGGAAGCTTGTCACGGAATAGGACAAGGCGCCTTTTCCATCCACTCCTATGAGAGTAACCTATCACTGGAATACTTTGCCAAGAACTTAAGTGAATTTACTATTAGAGTGATTCTTATTTTATTTTGAATTAGAGCATAACTTTTAGAAAACCAGCCAAATTGGAATGCAAGAATATTCTGTGGTCTATATTGTACAGGAAATCAGACCAGATAATCACAGTACCATCTCTCTAGTCCATTATGTTATTCTAAAATGCATCTTTCTACCAAGAACTGTTGGGGCATATTTGCATAGCGTAACAGAAAAATAGCAGTCAGCTTTTGAGATAGTTTTAAGACATGTTATCTCTTGGAATTCAGTACAACATGTGTTATGTTCCATGTATTTAACTTAATTTCTTTCTAGCAGGAACACAGAGCAGGAGCCAGCAGAGCAGGGAAATTAAAAGCACATTATCTTGCATCAAAGGAAAAGGAGATACTTAGGACTTTAACAAAAGACAACTAGGAATAAGATTTAACTTACAATGTTAGGCTTTATCCCACTCTTCTTTCTATTTCATTCTTTGGCCCTTGTTCTCTCTGAGTTTCCTACAACTCTATCTAAAAGTTCCCCAAACGCTTTCTGATCTCTTCTCCCAACAATTTCTTTATGTACAAGAACATTTTAACTTTCCCTGTGGTCACAAGGATTATCCTTGAAAAACCTCTTTAATTGCTCTACTTTTCTTGACTCAAGGGGAAAAGAGGAATTAACAAAGTCTTACCATTCTAGTCTTTCTACTAATAATTTTTTTTTTACTACTTAAGCAGAAATAAGTCTTTACCTTTCACAACATTTTTTTTTATTGTACTACCTACCGTGTAGTCTCAGCTTCAAACAGAGACTCCTCAGTAAATTAACATTGATCTCCTTTAGAATAGTGAATCTTCCCATTTAGAAGAACATACGTTCTAAGATGCAGAAGAAAATCTAGAGATGGATTCAGAAGGACATATCTACAGACTTAAGAAGTCAAATACCCAAGTGGAAAAAGAACAATTCTAATTCCTAAATAAGAAGGAATTTTCTACAGAATTTCTAGTACACACATCTGCTTTACCAAACTTGCTCAAAGGAGTATGTTAGAGAGATCTGACCTGAAGTCAGTCCCTTAAACCCCATAACTAGTTGCATACGTTATTTCAGCTTTATACATACTGATCCTTTTCCTCTTGAATGTCAATTGCCTACAGTATTTATTTCTGTTTCATCTTTGGAGTTTGTTTTACACTCTAGCCTAAGGGAAAATCAGCCAATTTTTCACCTCAGTTTTTAAGTAGTAATCTATAAATACCTTAAAAACATGAGACATAATCTTTAACACTAATTTAGTTAGTGAGTAAATATGGGTGTGAAATATACTACTTTTTTCTTCTAAGAAATAGGATTTTTTTATTGTACAGCAAGAATTGAAAAAAAATTTCAGGATTTTTTGTCTGTATCTTGCATCCAAATACGATATATTCTACACTACTGCAGATTTTCAATAAAGGTGATGAGAATCAAGCAACAGAAAGAAAGTTTCTTCAGTTTAAAATGTACAAACTTTTGTTCCAAATCTCCTTTTCCTATGACAAGCCACTGACCTGTGCATCCCCAGCTTTTTCCCTCCTCTGTTGCTACACACTTTTCTCAGGAAAGCTAAACTCACAGTGAGTGCTACCATCACAATTTGATGAAGTAGAGCGAACAAGGTCTGCATACAAAAATCCATCTGGCCTTAATTTACAGTACTCTTGTTGCTCTATGGATGAGCTAATAAATACTGGTTTAAACATCAAAGACATCAAAATTCCCATTTTACACAAGCAAACAGGACCTTTGTAGACGACTCTTGATAGCTACTTAGCACAACACCTATTCAGAGTTGTCCAGCCCTTGCAAATACATAACTCCATCAACTTCAGTAGACTAGGGGAGCCTCCTTGCTGCACTGGCAGTGTGGCCTCCAGAAAGCAGCAGGCATTTCTCTAAATGAATCTCCCCATTAAACATGGAAATGTGGAAAAAGCCTGTCAGAAAAAAAAATGACAGTATGCAAAGAGACATCCAGTAACAGAGTAGTATATTCTAACACCAAAAATGCACTGTATTCTTCAAAAAAGAGGGCCAGATACACAGGTTTGCTGACCAGCATCAGTATAGTGTTCCTTAGACCACTTCAAACAGCATAAGAATACGTAAGTTAAATTCATGAAAAGAACAACATGCATCATGTTTCAATACTTGTAAGGAAAACAAAAAGAACAGTAAGAAAATGGCATCATGGTGTTTGATAGGAAATAGACTAACAGTAAAAACACTTCTTCATTGTGTAAAATTCATTCCAAAGAATAATTTTGTTGGCAGATCATAAATCCACAAAATATGTCACAGGCTTTGGCATTTAGGAAATAGCAGGCCTGGAGGAGTTTTCTAGCTGCTTTTCTTTCTGAAGTGGCTTTTCCATTTTTAACATGACAACAGATGCTGATTTAAGTGATTTTGACTGAGTCATTACTAATTGGTCTTTTCATCTGCCATTAATTTACTTGTTTTCTTGTTCATTAACAGATATAATTCCAACAACATAGAAATTTGCCAGTTCTCCTTTAGAAAAATATCCATTGAACTTTCTATTATAAAAAATCCTCAGATTTTTCCATTGCAAGGAGTTAACCCCATATTACAGTAAATATTTCTATTAAATAGTATATATTTCTTCTAAGAATCAGAAGTTTTCAACTGTATGCATGCACTTATTTCTATCTTTATAAAAAGCAAAGTATACAGGGAAGATGGCATAAGAAAATTCATGAACTGGAAGAAGTTTTCAGCAAAAAAAGTCACACAGCCTTTCACACAGAGAACATGTCTTATATACAGCCAGTTATGTCCAGATATCAAAAGCCTCCAGCTGCAACACACATTTTCAAGTATCTTCCTCTCAGGACTGATTTAACATCTGACTCCTTTTGCAACAGCTGAAAATGGAGACTTTGTGCTATTTATACATTATTTTGGTATAGCTTTCAACAAACCAGTCATTAAAAATTGAGAATTTACTGTTGCTTTCTGATTGAGGGGAATTTTTTAACTCATTCTGCTGACCAAGCGCTCTGACAGATGAACTCTGACTAATTTTGTTGTCACAAGGACCAATGAGAATTTGCCAGACTGAACTCAGGTGGCAGAGCCAGAAGCATTTGCACCTGAGTCTGATGCAGAAGCAGCAAATTCTGACAGAGAAGTCAGGTGAGAAAACACATTCGGCCACAGCAGCCTTTGTACGGTGACCTTTTTTTCAGTCTCTATAGCAAAGTTTGCCACTTTTTGTCTCTCTAACCCACAGCCCAGAGAATAACTAGACTCTGCTCCACCTTCTGCACCGTTAGCAGACTTGTTTACCAAGCTTCCCTTAGTTTCAGTTGCCAATAAACAATGCTTCAGCAGCCACAGAGGCAATGGAATTATTCAGTTATTACGAAGGAAGGAGTATGTGGAACAGAAAGGATATCTGGTCTGCAGTACATTAAAGTCTGCTCTGAAAAGCCAAAAACTCTTAACCACATGTACATATCCTTCTAGCAATTGTCCTTATATACAGTCCTTCACTTCAAAGGACAAAACCACGCCTGGAGCCTTCACTCACAAGCTGTATATCATTATTTTCTCCCATCACCATTGTCTTCCTTTTCATTATCAATTCACTTCTTGTCTATATGAATTATTTATGCCAGTAAGATTTATAACATTGTAAAGTAAGAGAAGAACTAAGCGCAATTAATTCACTGCTAGCTGAAGGGCTTCTACCCAGTCATTCAATAACGCACTAAAATGAAGCCCAGTTACCTTCACGTTGTGTGCTTGTGCACTTCTGCGTATTATGTTAAATGCTGCATATAAATAGTAACTGTAAAGTTAGCATGTTTTAGATGAAAGGTCACATCAGGAGAAAAAAAACTCAATGAATTCCAGATGATACAGATACCACATTTTCTGGAAAAAGTCTAAACAAAGTATCTGCTCTTAGAAGTACCTGATTTTGGTAGTTCTACTAGGGTACCTCTGGCCAAACGTACATATTTATAAAAATATAGGCCCATTCTTGGTCAGAGAATTCTTAATTTTTCTTACCATGAACCCAGTATCCACCAATATTACTTCTCTAAAAAGCAACTGAATTTAAAGTACAGTTGCACTTGGTACTCTTAAGAGAAAATATATTCCTTCTAAAGAAGGAATTACATATGTACGTCTAAGATCAGGAGACTTAAGAAATTAAAAATCAATTCTATTACAAATATAGCTCAGAGACTTAAGTAAGTTTAGCTCAAACTTTCCAATACGTACACACCGTCTTTCTCCCATCCTTCAACTCTCTGCCAGAAACTTTAAATGCATATGCTTTTTAAGACATATTTTTTTCTCCCTTCTCCTCTTCTGCTTCTGATATTTCTCATTTTTTAATGTTTTTTTCCTAAAACATCCAAAAGGCAGCTACAATCACTTGAAATAACTGGAAAGGTTAGCTCTGTTTCTCATGAGCTAAACCATCTTCCCTAGCACAAAGAACCCAAACCCACAAAACAAAGCAAAACCTCCTCCATCTTAAGATAACACAAAACTTAGAATTAATTAATGGATAACTTAGAAGGAAAATAGAAAGTGAAAGTGTGTCAATATTGCTTTTGCATCTCGGTCTGAAGCTATTCTGGAAGGAAGTCTGCCCACAGTCTATGATTCTAAATTCACTAAACAAGAAAGGAAGTGAAAAAAAACCCCAACTCTAAGCCTACTAGTCAGATTTATTTAAATTCAATAGAGTAATGAAAACATGACCCAAACAACCTCTCTAGTATTGGCAGGATTAAGCAAATGAAATCCATCCAAATATTCAACCTTATCAATAAGACGACATGGTAGAAAAAATTCAAAGTTTTTGAAGCAAAAGGAAGCTATGGTCCAGCTACTCACAGGCCTGTACAGCCTTCCAGTAGGTCTCTTAATAATAATAATTAGTAACTAGCATTATTGTTTATAAGCACACAATTTTACTATAATGTACCAGAATAAGAACTTCACCATTCAAGGCACTGTTATTACTGGAAACAGTCCCTTTAGGGGTCTGGCAATTTTTAAATACAATAAGGCATTCTGATGAATCTGACCACAAAAAAAGCCAAAACAAATCCAACACTAAACAAGGAATCAAAAACTCCCCACAATTTCTCAGTAAGTCCCACATATTATGATGTCAACAAACACGCACAGAGTCCCAACTAAGCACATGCACATCGCACGAGCGGCAGGCAAGGTTGTCCTCTAAGAAGTAGAAAATTTCCTTCCTGACTTCCAAATGGAGAGAAGTTAATTCAGTATTAACCTGGTTTATATTTCCTCATGTAGAGCAGCACACAACTTCAATCCTCCAAAGTGGATACTTTATCTCCTTGCTTTTGAACGAGGCCATGTTCTCACTCAACAAATAACTTACAAAACAAAAATAACAAAACAAAACAAAAATAACCAGAAAATTTACACTCTTCCAGGGAGGAAAGAGAAGGTCCTATGTCGTGTGCCCAAGTCTCTAAGCATGTGAGGCTACATGGTCATGCATGGGCAGCTAAATCACATTTTGTGACAGTGAATGCTAGTTCCTTCCACAGGTGCTTTGAAAGGAGCCTCTCCTCTTCTGATTCTTTGCTTTTCCTTCAATGATGTTATTTGCAGAAGATTTCTCCTTCACCTATTTTTAATTGTCTAGCAGCACTAAACTCTGAAGGCAAGAATTTTAGCTTTTTAACTTTGACCTCTTTGTGGAATTCAACTGAAATCAAGCAAAAGGTCCAAAGACAGATATAATTAGTCTATTGCATAGGTCTAATCTCCTTCGAAAAACCAAACTGAAATCTCTAAGAATGCGTACATCCAGACTTTGTATATTGACCCATAATTAAACATGTTTGTTATGAAAAGGGATGCAATATGTTTTGGAATGTTTTGAATTTTCTATAAAATAAACTGCAAAAAACATATCTAGATTGTCTATAAATTCTAGCCCTTTATTACCTGCACTAATTCTAGCGCAATGAAAGTCAGTTACCAAAGTACTGCATCTTTAAAGTTAAATTTGATTGTAATAAAAAAGTACTTTTAAAAGCATAAGGTAATGTTAATACCATCACATTAATCTTAAAATAAAGCACCTGCTATGAGCAATGGTTTCTCAGCTAAGGTTTAAAATAATGAAGAGAAGAAAGAATTGTGTTACGTCATTTTCCACAACTTCAAATCCAAACATGCAATGAACTCTTTACTGTGTTTTCTATTTGTCCCAGCTACCCGGTTTCCTTCAGTAATTCCCAAATTTCACCTTACTGTATTTGTCTTTTTGCACTCCTCTTTTCTAATGTAAGTTAATTACCTGTCTTGTAAAATACATTTGCATTGTACTACGTCTTTTGTTCAGAAAAATACTAGTTTTGCTGACACACACTCATGCTGCAGCAACTTTGTGAGACAGGACACTTGATTACTATTTAAGGAAAGCAAGAAATGTTTTGGAGATGCAATGTGATGACCTGTTCTGAAACGCATTTTTACACAGTACTCTGCTTTTCTCCTTTGGAAAAAAAGTAATTGTTCATACTGCTACAAAGTTCTCTTGTTAATTGCAAACACACGTACTGTCATCTTACAGGGTATTTAAAAAAACAAACCAACCCACAACAATAGGACTGAGCTCTTATTCTGTGATCCTCATCCTGAACAGCTACATAAAAATGTCTTCCGGGTGGGCTAATTGCATAGGTTTTTTTTCTTTTAAACGTAAATAAGTTGAAATTTCTAATGTTGGCTTAATTGGAGAAAGAAAGAGAGTGGTTTTCCTGTGATATAGAATACATATTAGTTTGGAAGATGAGCGAAAAATTTGGTGAACTGATATTTTTAAATCTTTGTTGCATCTTCAGTTCAGATAGGCTTAAATAACTAGTTTATTCTGCATATTTGCCATACAGCAAAAGCTATCATAACCCAGTGAGATGTGACTGGCACAGTCAAGCAACCAAGAAATGTTTCAAAATCCTGAATGTTATATTTTCCTTTCCTCAAACATCATCTGATTTCTTCTTACTCCTGTTTAAAATTTTCTTTTCCTACACTTCAACTTTAAGTTGATTAAAAACAAAAAAATCAGTCAGTGAAAAAGAGCTTTCACTACTTCTCAGCTATCAGATGAATTTTTATTGTTCTAAGCCTCATATGTATATTTCTTCCTTCATGTACCTGTCTAAATATTCCTCTTAACTCACAATTTCTCAAAGAGGCCAAGAAACAGGCTGCCATTAACTCTGACCTTGCTTTTTGGCAGTCTCTGTTATCATATGGAAAGAAACAGTGTTTGTAAGAATAGTTGATTCAGGCCCTCACGCAAAAAGACTACCCTCAGACACTGTAAATTATGTTGTACTGTAACTGGCTTCTCAACCAACATTCAATTTACCAATTTCCACTCTATGGCAATGAAAAATGTGACACACAGATAACAAATATTGCTTCCTCCACCCACCCCCAACTACTGCATCCCTAGTAGCAAACGTTACAGAGTGGTTATAACAGGAAAAATGGAGGAAAAAAGCAAACAATGCATTCCAAAACTGGAGGGGTGTGTGGGGGTGGGAGGGTGTATTCAGATAGCACTATAATAATTCCTTGAATTATTACATTACTAAACATCTGCAGGACTTATGCTTATAATATACACAAAACATGCTATGATACCTTACAACTTCAAATGTAGGATGAGACAATGTATCCCCAAGAACACACCACCTGAAATGATGACAAATACTGCCTGCCTAGTTAAAGGTAAAGGTCAAGCATGACTAATAGATGATTACATACTTCATGCAAGCAACTTCAAACCAACACAAAAAAGCCCACTTTCCATTTCAATGCAGCGTCTATAGCAAGTCAGACCATTTACTGAAATACTTGCAGTTGACAACAGCAATAAACCACCTCTTTAAACAGCTATAAAACTTGTTTTTAGCTGAAAACATTAAGAGGATTAAGAGGCCTTTTAGGACATTCTGTCCACATATGAATTACGGATTTTCACATGCTTCACACTTACAGGGAAGAGACAGCACAGAACAATCTGTTCTCCGCTACAGAAACATTAAATGAAGATATTCAGCAGCCAGAGAATTCCAGAGCCCACAGAGGAGAAAAACCTGACCTTGTCAAAGCATAAACTGGATACAAGACAAACAAACAAACAAACAAACACAAACTAATCAAAGGGCCAGAGGGAAACAGATTTTTCAGGGAAAAGGAAACATGCCACGGAGAAGATGGACATACTGAAATGTAGATAAGCACACTGAACAATTTCTGTATGATCACTGTAACACCTTTGAAAAACAATTAGGACGGCAAAATCAAAATTATTCTTTTTTTATCCCAATTCTCATCAACTGTTTCTCATTACAAGCTTAAGATCCTTTAATGAAAGGCAATATTACAAGATTTACAGTACAAAGCTTTATATTCATCATCTAAATGAAAGATTAAAATGCACTTGTCTCCTGCAAAGTGACTGGAGCAATGCATGGTTATTTTCATGTTGTCTCTCAAGAGTTTCTCCATGTGCAAGCAAAAATGACTTTGCTTTCTAAATGACACTGAAGCTGAGCGTGCCAAACCGCGTTCTTATAACTTAGCACTCTTACCTTTAATAAACACAAGATGAAATTATGCCTCTCTCCAGTAACTGTAAAATAGCATTATTATCTTCTGAATCTGAAGACACTGACAGCACAGCTATCATCAAGAACACCATTTAGCCAGGATAGTATGTTATGGGAATGTATCCAGCTCAGCTCTCAAAGCCCAGAATGAGAAAAACTTTGCTGTTTATTAAGTCTCAATTTTTTGTTCTTAACAGGAAGAAAAGAAAAGAAGAAAAAACTCAGTAAAAGGCAGTGCAAATGTACTCCTTCAAATAGAGTCTCATTATCATTGTTTTGCATCAAAATATATATATCTGAATCAGGATGAAGTAAATTTATAATCACATTTGCTGTTCCTGTGATTGTCACCTTCTTAAGGATCTAGAGGTGTTTTACAAATGACAACTTATTAACTCTCAATATTTTTTTTATGTAGGGAAAAAATTACCCTAATAGCTCTTTGAAGTCCAAAATTTCGGTTTGCTTACACCGTCTTTCTTTTGTGATAAAAAATAAATTAATTTCCACTTCCCAGTCCTTCTTTTTAAACAATACTTTCTATTCCTTGTCTCTTAAACCTAAGGAGAATAAATAACACAAACAAATAATAAAAATATGACCACAATTTTGGGGGTTTATTGCTCATATGTAATCTTAATTTTTGAATGAAAAGTAGGTTATCATCAACTGTATTTTCTTTATAGAATACTTCAGGTAATAAACCATAAATTCTACAAATTATTTCTGCCTTTATCCTTCCTACACAGTCTTCCCTATTTTAACTCTGAAATTTTGCCAACTGGAAATCCCTTCTAATGTAAAGAAATTTCACCTGATAATTTACTTACACATTCTGCATGATACTTAAACAACTCATGCAATGCATGGATGGCTATAGGTGGTATGTTTCAAAGCAGACCAGTGTAAAGTAAATATGATATTTTCCTACGACAGACCCAAAATTGCTTGTTCTGGAGCTCTATTGACAAACCAGGCTCTGTCTGCATATTCCTGTCATAGACAGTCTAACTCTACTCTTTTGCCGGGGGGGCAGGTATTATTACCAGCTTGCAAATTTGAAAAGTCTTCCTTTCTAGCCAGCTCCACCCCACCCCTGCTCACCCTGCCTCTTTCCACTAGAAACTCCCTGTTGTTCTGTAGAATCAGATGGTGGGGCACCAAACTACCAAGACACACACGGATTTTTAAGGTTCTGCCTGTTGAAGGTTGTGACTCAAATAATTTGCATCCAAACTGAAATTTCATGGGTTGAAACTAGAATTTTCTTTGTAGTGGCTTACCTCATTCTCTTTGGATGTGTACTCTATTTTTAGAGTATCATGGCATTGATCATCGCCTGCATAGCAGTAAATAGGTTTTGATAAATCAGTTTTGTGAAGCCTTTCCTGTCTTCTTCTGTGTAACCTGATCCATGAATAATCCTCATTTGTTTAATGAACGTACTCTTGCCACTTTCGCCTGTGCCTGAGCAGAGGGGAAAAAGGAAAGAGACAAAAAGTACTGTTATTTGCAAATGCTGGCAATTTAGAACATTTGTAAAAGCATCTTATCTGAGCATACATAAGAGTCACCATTAACTGTAGCATCATTTCTGAATTTTCCATTTTCCATAATTTATAGTCTTTATTCAAAATATTTGCTTTACTGCATTTAGGAGGTCTTAGACATTTATAATCATGGATAAGGTCTCCTCTCAGTCTTCTCTTTTCCAGGCTGAACAGACCCAGCTCACATCCTCTCCTCATATGACAGAATTTCAAAACCCTTGATCATCTTTGTGGCCTTCTGCTGGACTGTCTCAGCAGTTCCTTGTCTCTTGAACTGGGGAGTCCAGAACTGGACACAATACTCTAGATGAAGCCTCCCAAGTGTAGAGTAGAGGGGGAGGATAACTGCCCCTGACCTGCTTGTTATACTCTTATTGATGCACCCCAGGAACACAACTGGCCTTCTTGGCCACCAAGGCATATTGCTGGATTATCAACAACTTATTGCCTATCAGGACTTCAAGGTCCTTCTCTACAGAGCTGCTTTCTGGCAGGTCAAGCCCTAACCGGTACTGGTGCAGGGGGTTATTCCTCTCTAGGTGCAGGACTCTACACTTATCTTTTTTCAACTTCAGTAGGTTCCTCTCTGCCCAACTCTTCAGCCTGTCCCAGTCTTGCTGAATGGTAGCACAGTCTTCAAGCTTATCAGCAACTCCTCCCAATTCTGTGTCAGAAGCAAACTTTCTGAAGGTTCGCTCTGTCCCCTCATCCAGGCCACTGATGAATGTGTTGAACAAGACTGGGCCTGGTACTGACCCCTGGGGAACACTGCTAGCTACTGGCTTCCAACCAGACTCTACGCCACTGATCATAGCACTCTGAGCTCTGCCAACCAGCCAGTTCTCAATCCATCTCACCATCCACTCATCTAATTCACACTTCCTAAACTTACCTAGGAGGATGTTGTGGGAGATAGAACCAAAACTCTTGCTAAAATCGAGGTAGAAAACATCCACTGCTCTCGCCTTGTCTACTCAGCGAGTCATAACATCATAGAAGGCTATCAGATTGGTCAAGTACGATTTCCCCTTGGTAAACCCACGTTCACCACTCCTGATAACCTTCTTCTCTTTCAGATGATTGGAGATGACATCCAGGATGAGCTGTTTCATTATCTTTCCAGGGATGTAGGTGAGGCTGACTGGTCTGTAGCTGCCTAGGTCCTCATTCTTCCCCATTTTGAAGACTGGAGTGACATTAGCATTTCTCCAGTCCTTGGGCATCTCTCCTGTTCTCCGTAATCTTTCAAAGGTTATGGAGATCAGTTTAGCAATAACATCTGCCAGCTCTCTCAGCACTTGTGGGTGCATCCCACCAGGGCCTATGGATTTGTAAGTGCACAGTTTGCCTAAATGATCTCTCACCATGATCCTCCTCAACCAAGAGACAGTTTTCCTTTCTCCAGATTTTCTCTGTTTCCTCTAGGGTCTGGAATTCATGAGGGCTGGCCTTGGCAATACAGACTGAAGCAAAGAAGGCATTCAGCAACTCCACTGTCTTTGCATCCTCTGTTATGAGGACGCCCACCTACTTCAGCAGCGAGTCCACATTTTCTTGTCTTCCTGTTGCCACTGATGTGCTTGAAGAAGCCCTTCTTGTCTTTGATGTCCTTTGCCAGATTTAATTCTCAGTGGACCTTTCCTTGTTGCTTGCATACATACTTTGGTAGCATTCCTATATTCCTCCCAAGCGGCCAGTCCCTTTTTCCACCCTCCATAAACTTCTTTCTTCCAGCTGGCTTTGTCCAGAAGCTCCTTATTCATCTACGCAAGCCTCCTGCCTCCTTTGCTCTATTTCTTACTCCTAAGGGTGCACCAATCTTGAGACTGAAAGAGGTGCTTAAACACTGCTCAGCTTTCTTGGACTCCCCTCCCACCTTCTAGAGCCCTACCCAATGGGATTCCTCCAAGTAAGCCATGGCAGGGTCTGAAGTTAGCTCTCCGGAGGTCCTGTTTTGTAATCCTGCTTATTGCCCTGCTTCTTGCATGCAGGATCTTGAACTCCACTATCTTGTGGTTGCTGCAGACAAGGCTTCCCCCAACTTTCACATCACTGACCAGACCTTCTTTTTGCATTGATGTAAAGCATAGCAGCACTCTTCTTCTTGCCAGCTTCTCCACCACTTGTGTCAAGAAGTTGTCATCCATGCTCTGTAGGAATCTCTTGGACTTTGTGGGCCTAATTGTGCTTTCTGTCCAGCAAATATCCAGGTGGCTGAAGTCCCACACGAGAAACAGGGCCTGGGATCATGAGGCTACTTCCAGCTGTCTGTAGAAGGCCTCATTGACTTACTCTTCCTGATCAGGTGGCCCATAGTAGACACCCAGCACAGTGTCCCTCACATTAGCCTGACCCTTGATTCTTTCCTGTTATTCAGCATCAGCATGACCTGAATGAACAAATCCATTCCTCTCCCACAGAGCTTTTATATGAGGATCATGGATCGCCCTTTCTTGTTCTTCCCCAACAGAAGGAAGGCATAGAAGCAAAAAAAAACCTGTTACACTTTCTTAAAACCTTCACTGTAATTTTTCAGGAGCTTAACAATTAACTCCATTCTGGCTGAACTGTAGGATTTGCTCCACTTCTCCACTAAGAATTTACTTCTGGTAAGATGGTATTCCCATTAACAAACTTTCAGTACACACTTAGTACCACTAGGTGTCGAAAATGCATCAGCACAAAGAAGAAATAATTTTTCTGAATGTTACATCTTCAGATATAACAAAGCAGGAAAACACTGTGAGTGCCCACCTCATCCTACCATAGCAGATCACAGAATCACTTTAATGAAAGATCATAAAACTGCACCTAGAGAGGAAAAACAATTAACAGTAATAGCAACCAAAACCCAGGCATCCTAGGAAAGTGTAATAAATTCTGTATTACTCGTATATCATAGCCGTTTTTCTGAAACATTTATCAATGATGTCATCAATTCTTACTCTATCACCATCTTTAGTATTTTGCATCATCAATTGTGGATTTCCTTTCAAAGCTGTAGCTGTCTCTTATTTAAGCCCACATTGTCCAACAGCTCTTTTGTAGGATATTGCAAGCACAGCTCTGCTTTCCATGTAGCAGAATTTATAGCACTTATCAGAAGAGTAAAGCAACTTTTTAGTCAAGCAGTAAGAATTTCTAATTCTTCCGTCTTTAAAAAGATTAACATAGCTGTTCTATCAACAAGCACTTAGGATTTCTTTGGTTTTGGGATTGTATTGGTTTTCTTGAGAGAGATGGAACATAGAGATATGATGGAATACATTTAATATAAATTCCTGGATGAATTTGTTTTAGTTAAAATCTGATGTTATATTATATATCACAGCTCTCAGAAATGCATGTCAGCTTTAAGAAGTCAATATAAATACAAGTAAAATACACATCAGTTTAAAAACCAAACAAAACCTCAGCATCAATTTTTTTCACTGTCAGTGGAACCCTTAGATTTCAAAGGAAAACACCCTGATTAATCCAGATTTAATTGCTGGCCTCAATTTTTGTATAACTTCGAATAACAGTCCTATAATATTACATGCCCCCTACTAATGTTTGAGTTAAAGAGAGACATTGTAGAGCTGCTAATTGCACTGTCAGGGATATGTAACAATGCTGTAAAAATAAGTTCCAAAAATCTAATTGCAGCTTTTAAAGAAAGATGCTTTTTTCCAAATCCTACAAACACCAAAGGCAAATGGAGCCAGGTTTGAAGAAATCATCATCTGTAATAAGAGACAGTTTTTCCCTGCATGCATCCAATTTATTTGTTTTTAAAAATGAAGTCTAATGTTTTATTATTATCTGATTTTATCTAATCTGTGTCAATCTACATCAGCAAAGATTGCCTATTCAAATGATTTATGAAGTGGAATAAAATACACAGGCAATAAACAGAGCCACCCTGCTTTACTCCTTGACCTCTCGTAATGCTGAACATAAATTGGTTCAAAAGTTTTGTGCTCCCTACCCTGACCTTAGGCTGAGTCCACAGTCTTCCTTTTGTACTCTTCCTTCCAGCAACTCCTTATGTACCTAGCTCTACCTCTCTCATAAACCCAGATCACAGGGTCTCTGTGCAAACCCAACAACACACGTTCTTTGTTTCTCCATTCCCATAATCTATCTACAAAAAATCTTCAGGGCTCATTAGCTTAAAATTAAACAAAGCTTTTGAAGAACATCTTGACAGAGCATGTTAAACAGAACATTTTAAAACATGTTAAAAAGTGTCGGAGCTTTCAAAAAGAGTTTTAATATGGAGCAGTCATACATACTTGTGCGACGCTAAGCTGAAGATAATTGCCTTTCAGGATGGCACTGCACAAACTAATCAGTTTGGATTGAGTATCTCTTTAATTAAAATGGAAAACAACTGGAGATATACAAATTGGAACCTGTGTTTTAAGACTTCAGGTTTAAGAAAATGGAGTACAGTTTTTTGCATTAGGAATAATAAAAATGTTAATAGGGTAATAAAAAACAGGTAGGATCCAAAGTGTAGATAGTAGAACAACAAAATATTGACGTATTATACTTTGGAGGTACATAATTACGTCTTAATGCCATCCATTCTAGAGAATGGGGGGCTTTAAAATGTGGCTCTGTACATTCAACGTGTAGGAATTTTGTTACTACAAGCAAGTTTTAAAAGTTATTTGTGTAAAAAAACCCAACCCCCCCAAATCCTTTAAAACCCAGGCAAAGAATATTTGACTCCTCAGTGACATTTGTGGTAAGCACTTGCCCAGAATACATTTAGTGCGTTTATCTTCAGGAAAGGATCTGTTGAATCATTACTGCCCAAAAACGGAATACATGTTCTACTGACTAGGTAAACAAAAAGAATATTATCAAAAGGTGAGATTTAAATAAATGTCACATATTTATCCCCCTTTCAGGCACCTAAAGCATTCATTTTTTTCCCTCTGCTTCCAACTACTAACTGCCATATAGCTAACTGTTACCTCCCCAAATCCACTTTCTCAATTAATCGAAATATTGGAATTTTGCCAGTTAATTCAAGGAATAAAACTTTGTATCTATTTTGGTCATTATCTCTTTTGTCCTTAACTCCTCTTCTGAATGTCAGCTTTTTTTTTTCCCAAGTCTAGTATCTCAACTTTAAGGAGGAAAACAACAAGTTATTAAAACAAACAAACAAACAAAAAACCAACTCCCAAACAACACAACTCTACACTCTCATTCTCCTAAGGCCTTTGTGTATGCAGCTAGAGATTTAGTAGTATTCAACGTGTTCTCCAGTTACGAGTGGCCAAATGTTTGTATCTTACCAGCTCTGCAAAACTCGGTAGTCTCAAGCCTCTGCTCTCAAGACTTTATGACAGGCCACATTTCTGACTCATTTATGAGAAATAATTATAAGAATGAAGATACCAACATTTAGTAATTAAATTAGGAGATTTTGTGTTTGTGTTAAAAAATAAACTACATTTAAACAGCTTCTGCAGTTATTTTGCATTGCAGTTGTTAGGCTTGTTTAACTGACAGAAGGAAATATCTTTCTGTAACTGTAGGATTAGTAGTTTGAAATACAGAACTAAATGGTGCTTGTGCACAAATGCGGACATAACAAAAATGGCTTTCAAGTAAATTAACCTCACTTGTTGAAAATGTATATGGTTAGAGCAATAAAAACTTACATTTTTAAAACAACAGAGGCAGAAAAAATATACAGAACGAAATTCTGTTTATTTCAGGGAGGAGAGCTAAAGCAGGAGAAGAGAAAATTTTTAGGTTTACCAGAAAGAAAAATCCCTGGAGTCATTCAGCAATCTTGGAGGATTGCTCTGTCCATTCTGCTAACTACTTTGACAGACAAACCGTATTAAATGCTGAAAGTAGCTTCACAATGTAATGTACATAGTTACATGAAAACAAACCCTCAACCGTTTCCACTATTACAACGCAAGGATCAGACAGTGTTTTAAACAGGTGAAAAGCCAAAGCAGATTTAATCTCTATGACTCATACACAGTTAGTTCTTGTTTTCCAATAGATTTGAAACCCAAAAATAAATTGTTTTCACTTCTCTTGTTCACTTACCAAAGAGCATTTCTGACATGTGTGTCGAGCAACATTTTGAAGTATTATCTGTTGCTTTTTACTAACCAACAATACACTCCCTCCATAGATGTAAAAAACCCCAAACTCAGCAGGAGTGGAAGGCGGGGAGCAACCAATAAAACAACCCCCCAAAACCCAGCAGCTATTTCAGATATGCCATTCATATTCTGTAGGAAACAGAACCATCTTCCACTCCTGTTACCAGGGAAACAGATCTCATTCATTCTAAAATCCCACATGCTAAGAGCACATTCTGCTGACATTGCCCCTGTTGATGACAGGGAACATGATTAAGAACAAGAGTTTTGCAATTTCTGAAGTTAAATTAACAGAGAGAAAGGCTTCAAACACGTTTAATAATCACAACTGAAAGCTCTATAGAGAAAAAACCTATAATTTAAAAAAATTATTTAGGTCCATATGAACTAGCACTACATATACAGCTGAATGTCTGCTTCTGCACTGGCACCACTTATCTGACACCCACACAAATCACAATTTCAATGTTATTATTGCTAAGTATAAAGATGGAAGTGACAATATATCTGCAAATAAGCCATTCAGCTACAGGAGTCTTAGAAAACCAAAGAAAGCTTAAATACATAATTTTTTAGCATTATTCTTCACTCTATTATTCCAGTCATTCCAAATACCTTGAAGGGAAGCATCAGAGCAAAATCAGCATTGGAACCAAAACTTGCAGCCTCTGGTCAAATGCTCCAAGGTTTTGCATACGGGATATGAGGCTTTGTAAAACAGTTCACATGCTTAACATGCAAAAGCTACCACACCTCCAAGAAAAGTATCTACTACTGTTGAAAATACTAACACTAAAAGCATTTTCAAAATAATTTTATTAAAACAAATACAAAAGTAGGATGGAGGCACATATGCGCATGTCTGCACATGTGTGTGTGCATCCTATAAAACTGACAGTAGTACCTAGAGAGGCTTTAAGTAGGAAACAAAAGAACTTTTCAGGAACAACCTCCCATGATGACTCTGTTCTGAATCTTCCTCTCTTGCACTGGTGAGCCCAGAACTGAACCCAGCCTCTCCAGGTGTGGCCTCTCCAGTGCTAAGGGGAGGGGAAAGGATCACCTGCTGGCAGCACTCCTCCTAGTGCAGCCAGTGTACAATTAGCCTTTGTCATCCCAGTTACCATGACTGATAAAAGATTATTGCGAGTGGCCTCACAATGACATAAGTCAGCACCCTCAGCGCTTGTGGGCACCCCACCGGGGCCCGTGGACATATGCACAATTTGCCTAATTACTCTCTAATCTGATCCTCTTCCACCAAGGGTATATCTTTCTTGCTCCACACTTTCTAAATGATATCTGGGTCCTTAGATTTCTAAAGGTTTTTCTAATGTATTTACTAGTAAAGACTGAGGCAAACAGGGCATTCAATAACTCAGCCTTTTGCATGTCCTGGGCCACCAGGGCCCCTGCCTCGTTCAGCAATGGACCCACGTCTTCCCCAGTCTTTCTTTTGCTACTTATGTACTTACAGAAACCACCATTTTTGCCTTTGACAGCCATTACTGGAGCCAACTCCACTCGAGCTTTGGCTTTCCTAAAATCATCCTTGCATTCTCAAGCAGGATCTCTATATACCTCCCCACTTACCTGTTCCTGCTTCCAGCTTCTATATAGTCTCTTTTCACATTTGAGTTTTGCCAGGAACTCCTTGTCCATTCATGCAGGCCTCCTAGCTCATTGCTTGACTTCCTGCTTATTAGAAAGAACCGCTCTTGAGCCTGAAGGAGATTATACTTGAGTATCAACAGATTTTCTTGTATCTCTCTTCCCTTCAGGGCCTTATCCCTTATCACTCTTTCAAGTAGACCTCTGAAGAGGCCGAAGTATGCTCTCCTGCTGTTCAGAATTATGATCCCGATTTTTGCCCTGTTCCCTTCCTTGTTTGTGAGTATGAGGTCCAGCAGAGCACTTCTCTTTCCTGTTTCCTCTGTCACTTGGATTACGAAGTTATTATCAGGGATCTCCAGGAACCTCCTATATTGCTCATGCCATGCCGTGCTGCCCCTCCAGCTGCTATCAGGATGGCTCAGGTCCCCACTGAGGGCCTAGGCATGCAAGCATGAAGCTACTTCTAGCTGTCAAAGTGCGATTTAACCATTCTCTCCTTGGATAATGTATTCATATCAGTAAGATCATTCATGTTATGCATTTCCAGTAAATCAGACTTAAGGTATATACCTACATAAGGAGATGCTACACAAATCTTCCAACTTATTTACACAGAACGAAAGATAAAAGTTTAAAAAACCCTTTCTCAGTGACAGAAAACTGAAGGCAAGGATTCAGAAAATTTCTGTAAGTGTCAGAAAGAATTTATATATCCAAGAAATGCAAAACTGAGTCTGAAACTGTAACAGCTGAAACCTTCGAATGAGGCAAATGTGTAAAGTTTCTTATCCTATAAGGACATAATTGAAAATTGTTCAGCTCAGCTCTTTCTCTTGCACCAGTGTCACATTAATTAATCCTCTGAAAGATCCCATCATACCAAAGCTATAAGTGCACAATTTACCATAGTCCTAACAGATTTCTGTAGGATGAAGATTCCTAAGCACTTCCCTAAGCTGAGCTCCTTTCCCTTTCAAATAAGACAGAATGGTCTGTTCCTTCCCTTACTCATCATCCTGAACTTGGCAGCCCCAAGTGAAGATCCAGATTCACTGGTTCAGCTCTTTCTCAAGTTTTAAACTCATGTTACAACTAACACCACATTCAGAAATTACACCAGTAGATGAGGAGAAAATATAGTTTCATTTATTGCAGTTCATGAGTGGTTATTCCTTTAAAGAAATCAGAATAGTATTATATTATTCATAATTAATTTACAGTGAATATTTCCCAAATAAGATACTTCTCCTACAGAACAGAGGCCACTGACTTCAAACTCAAGTTGGCTACTTAATGCTCTGTCACTAGGTGTACAAGCCATGTCCATCAGTCCATACCATAACCCAGATTTTGGCAGTTTCATTTAGGATATACAGAAGCATATGGTAAATTTACAATCTATTTGCACCAAAAAGACATCACAGTTGAGGCAAAATTTGCCTACAAAATATAATGGGACAGCTGAGAATGGCAATAATTGATCTATTATACTTGAGTGTCTGCATCAAAGTGTCTTGTTTCAGATCAATACCTTACTTTAAAATCTTAGTGGTTTTGTTCAAGTATCTTTTCCAGATTAATCCATAAAACACTGAATGCTGTAGTCATTACTAGGCAGCAGTAACAAGAGACTGCAGCCTAGCCTGATGTTATAAAATAGGAAACAACCTACATATATACACACATTTTTTATAAAAAGCTCTTAGATTAGGAGCAGCAGTAGCTCTTGTAGATGACATTCATATGATCTAACCACTGACTTTAAACTGACTGCAACATACACACAAACCAAAGGCAAACTTTCTGTAATACATTCTCAATGATTGTAGCCAAGAGCTTTTATGTCAGTGGCTGCAATTCTCTAGCACATTGCAAGTGACTGACTTTAGCAAAGGCAAACTTACAACATTAATGTACTGAGCCTGGAGACGTTCATTTACAAATACGATGTGCCTGTGGAAAAAAAACCCACACAAACAAACAAAAAACTAATTTGAAAAACAACAAAAAAGGTGTGTTTGAGAATCTCGGGTCATTAGAAAAAGAGAGAAAATTCGCTATTCACTTCTTAAAAATGTACCCACTCTAGGATTAAATTTAGAATTGCATTTAAATTCACAGTAATGGACATACAGTCATTTCAAGCTGTGCCAGACTGCAAAACATGTGCAGGCATGAGATGTTCTTTCATAAGTAACCCTGGGACGTGTGTGACCCTTTACAGCAACCTCACTCCATAAAAGCCACATCTTGTCTTTGGCATACATGGGTGGCTCCAACTTACTTCAAAGGATATTTAGTCTATCTAGTGATGGGAGGGATATAGATTTCAATGTTTCTAAGTATTTTAAGAAAGTGGCAATCTGAAAACTCATTGTTGACTGAAAAACATTGATGCTAAACAAGGGCAATGTAAGAATTTCTACTTTAACGCTCACCCCAGACTAGTCCTGCAGATACTGGCAAATAAATGACAGAGTCTCCATCTCAAGCATGTTTTAACTGATATAACTAGAGTATCATAGAGAGATGCAAAATGGGGCAAATAATTATTGTAAAAGTAATACATATTTAAAAAGTAATACATGCTTGTGCTATGTATTTATTATAATTAACTATTAATGTTGAATAGGAAGGTTCATTTATATCATATAAAATGGCTGATACTGCAGTTAATTAACTCACCATCTTACCATCTGATTCTGAACTTCTTGTGGCAGAAACCTGAAAACAAATGTGATACAAGAATCCAGAGAGATTTCTCTCGGTGTTGAAAAACAAGCCTTGTTTTAGCACAGTATATCAAATGAAATCAAGCAGCTGAAAAACCTACTGCCAGCACGGCTTTACCATACTGTGATGTGATTTGAAAGAGAAAGATCTGTCTCTCTAAATGTAAAGGAAAAAAAAGAATGTAAATAGCACATAGAGTAACTGACACATTGCTTTTCCTGACCCCACTTTCTCCCTCCTTTTGCAGGCTCTCAGATTCCTGTTCTCCCATGGTTCTTGTGTCACTTCTCAGTCTCATCTCAATCTCATATGTTTCCTCCTGACCTCTTCTAGTCTACTCCATTCCCCTCTTCCTTTTTTTCTCAATTTACCTACCACTTTTTGGAAACACAATCTTTGCAAAACACCAAACAGGCAACAAATAAAAAGCTAAGACCCAATGGATATTTCCATGTTATATTCTTTTCTTCCCACTCTTCATTTTAGTTCTTTATTGAGACTGTATATTTTTTTGGATATATCATAGGTTTCTAACTACATTTCTGTGCAATCCTTCAGGCAAATACATATTACAAACTACTACTAATATCAAAAAATAAAACTGTAATGTAAAAAAAAGACACCAAATAAAACTACTATAATTAAAACACATTGAAAACCAAGGTATGCCAAGATATCTGATGAAGGCAAACTGCTTTACTCAATCTAGATCACAATGTATATGAATATCTAACAGGACAGCCTTCCTATTGCTCTGTTTGCTGACAGGTCCAATATAAAGCAGACAATTTCCCTTGATCAGATTTATTAATAGAATAGTTTGTAAAATAAAGTTTTTAAAAAAATAAAATCTATTTTTGCCTAGATTATGCCAGAATCCAACTACTGAACCAGAAGAAATTATAGAAACCCATAAAAACCAGTTTGATCTGCTGAATGACTTGGTCTAACTTTTTGACAATTCAAACAAGAGTTCTCCTTCTGTCATTGAATAACATAATATTACATTTTGAACTAAGAAACACACTTGGTGAGGGAGTTTTAATTTTATGTGCTTATATCTGGTATTTCAATTCTATTTGTCAAACTCTATGCTCTCCCACTGTGACTCCACTTATAGAACCGAAGGTTAGATATATCTGATTGCCTTCCATGTTCTAGAACACGAGAGCTATTTAAAGAATTACAGCAACATCGTGTATTCAGAGGAGAAGTTTAATATGACGAGGACAGCTGGGACACAGTAAGATGTTTCCTGATCATATGCAGTTTTGAACTTCAACTTCAAAACAGAACAGGAAAACAAATCAACAAAAAATAGTCTAACTACAGAAAATTATGCTGAATATTATGCCAACTTTAAAACCAAAGGGCAAACCAGTAACATTTCTGTTCTTTAAATGGAAAAGGTAAAAATGTAGAGACTATAAGACCATTGCTCTGCTTTTGAAGAGTCCTTCAAGAGCAACATAGTTGGAAAACTTTTTTTTTTACATCTCCTCATTGTAAGTCTCCATCTTACATGGAAAACTTGCCAGTTGTCTAAGAAATTTTCACTGCATTTACTTTTGAAACATGAAGGAGATATACCAACAATGACAAAACATTTTGTCAACTCTGGGCTGCCCTGCTGGTGACTTCTTAGAGGCTGACTGGTATTTCTATGTAGTTGGCCCAAAAGGATTTTAAGTGGTCAGCTTTTCTCTGGCTCTTTCACCTCTAGCTCAAGGAAAGCTACCACTCATTGCCTGCACCAAGAGAACATGAACTTGAAAAAGCAGTCAGCTGACTCGATTTAAATAACAAAAAATCAGTAGAACTTGTGTGTGTCTGTCTCTCCCCTTTGTCAGTTTTATGCTGTAGTACAGTGTAGTTCCCTGGTATATGGCCCAAACTCTAGCCCAGGTAGTTTTCCAGAGCACGAAGTTTTCAAAGTGAGATTGAGGGATTTACGTTCCTTATCTAAAACTCTTAAAATCATAGCTCATTGCATTTGGGGTGGTAGTTGCTAATTCTGGCTCAATTGGCTATAACAACTGAGGATGAGTTTTCACCAGTGAAATAATCCTTTCTAGAGAGGCATTAGTATGCAGAAAACTCATTGCTTATGTCTACTCCTGCGGGGACAAAGGTTGTCCTCAAGTTGGTGGAATGCTGTAGGTCAAAGGAGTGAAAAATGGTTGTACCTGTAGAGAGGGGCAGGCAGGACAGGTAATCCAAAACTGAACAACAGAGTATTCCATTCCATATCTGTCATACTCAGTACAAAATTGATGAATCACAAGGGCCAAGCCCTCTTCTTTGATGGCCAACCTCTAATATGAACCTCGTCTGTCCTTTTGCACTGATCTTGGATCTGTGCATTCCTGAATCAAGTTCCTGAGCCCAGGTCCCATCTGCTGCTGAGTGAAGATCCCATTTCCTGCTGAGTCCAACCTGGAACCTTTTCCCTGTGTCTTCTCTGCAGCATCAGTGGTGATGTATAGCCATTGAAATGGGGCAATTTCATATATTTGTATATTTTATTATTGTCTTATTGATAGTATTTAATTATAATTACTGATTCTTTAAAGCTGTTTATTTCTAGTTTCTAGTCCCTAAGTCTCTCTTTCATTTCCCTTTCCCTGGTGGGGGAAATTGGGTCCACAACTGCCCACAGTTAGCTGCCAATCAGGCTGGACTGGGACTAGACCATGATATTACTTCATTTCAAACCCCAACAATTGGCAGTTTCCTACAATTCATCTCCATGAATGCATTTGTAACTTTTTAAGAACAGTACAATGCCCAAAACACAGTGCAAAAGAACATAGTAGTGTGGTAGGGAGAATCTGGAAGTTGACTGAAAACCTGTCCCCAGAGGCAGGGGCATTTCATATAAAAATTTCATTCAACCAAAATAATATTTAGCTTAAAAGGCTATTCAGTCTAGCACAGTTGCACAGCTCTGGGTGATGGACGAAATAGGACCTTACCTTGAGAAGGAGTAGTGACTAAATGGAAACAGTCTCCTAAGAGACTGAGTGAGATTAAAGCACAGCTGCTGTGCATCCATTTCTACGTATCACCCAAATCCAGTGTAGAGCTTTGGACCACAGAGGGCCTATCTACTATAATTTTTCTACAGATTTTTTGAATTAACAGTATTATTTAGTTAGCTACTGCTGGTCAAAAATTCTAAAAGTACTGACTTTTCATCAGAAAAGATAGCAGGCAGGCATTTTGGTGTCTGCCAGAAACAAACTTAGTGGTTAGTCGAAAAAACAAACAAATAAAAAAGAACCTCCCAACACCTACATGCTAATCTTAACTGCCACTTACAAAGATTGTCCTGATCTTCCACTTTGGTTATTCTCCCTGAATCAGCAGCTCCACAGCTTTGTTTTTTAAACACTTTGGGAAAGAGGAGGTAAATGGGGATAAATCCATACTCACACCACATTAATATAGCTAAAAGAAGCTTTGAAAGCTATCTTACATAACTTCAAACTTTAACACCATAGGATGACAGCCATTATGTACAACTGTAAGCCTTGTAGAACACAACAATCTTCCATTGTGAGAACAAGCTGTTGAGCATGGTCTTTGCACTCAGTTATAGAAAGCTTAGAAACCAGCAATAATAAATCCTAGCAAAATCTGCTTTCGAAACGAGTATTTTTTTTCCTGATTTTTAACAAACAGCAATAAAAGTTTCTAGATTTTCATTTTCCCATAAGTAATTTGAAAATTTTGCTAGCCATTTACATGGGTGAAGAAAAGTAGAGCACTTGTTCCCAAGTTATTTTTAAATAGCCCAGAAAAGTAGACGAATGTACTTTTAAGTTCAGACTTACGCTTTGAACCTACAATCACTCCCAAACCTCAAAGAATCCCGGATCTTGTAGGGCATAATTAGGAAACAGAATAAGAATTTAATACTAAGAACATAAGCAGAAGCCAAACCCAAACCACTGGTACTGAACCAGTTGAATTTTAAAAGCTGAAAGCCCTCACGGAATGTTTGTTTATTATGTGACTATTAAGATAGAGAGTGTTGTTCAAACTTACATCTCAGCCAAGTAATACAGCTATATTATGAAAGGGAACTGTTTATCAGGGTCACTCATTGCTGAAGAACTTCTCAAAAGATTTTCAGTGTAAGAAGAAAATATTACATATTTATTAAGAGACTTTAAAAGGTGACTGTGTCCAGTAACATACGGATACAACAATATAAATCCATTTGAAATACAATAATATACATCCCTGTAAACTGACAAAAAACAGAAAAGCAGGATTTGGGGTCACGAACTTAATCAAAACCACTGTAACCTGAAAGCAAAACAGTTATTATTAACATTTGAATTTAAGGGCCAAAACAATAGATGCAGCTCACTCCTTCCCCCCAAAAGAGTAAAAGAACTTACAGTAACAATTACCTTTTATACTCTTGCCCTCAGAGAACATAAACATACATCAACCTGTTATAATTCGCTCTTCTGGGGCTGTTGCAGTAAACTGAGCACAGTTAGATGGATCTTATCAAAGAGTCAAAGAGAAAAAATCAGTGGTCCTGAAATGCAGTTTTATTCCTCTGACGGAAATGACTATAACTTAGATCTAGTGGCTACGATTTGCAGTGAAGAAAAACATAGCCTCCAGACTCATATAGACCCTTATGGCTACATATAACAAATCTATAGCTAACCTTTTCAATATACATTTCGTATAGCGCTTAAGAAACAACTAAGAAATCCTTCTCCAGACCCGGAAGTAACAGATAAATAGTCAAACAATAATTCGAGAGATCATAGAAATTTGGTAAAGATTACTTCTGCAGTCATTTACCAGGGAAGTAAAAGCAGTTTATTGGGTGGTCCATCAGAAAATAACAGTCATAAAGGAGAAATCAGGTCAAAAATGTAGTCAAGCAAAATTGTTCCAAGAAAAAACAAAGTCTAAGATGGGGATTTTATGTAGCTTTGAAGTAACCTGAGTTATAACTACTTAAGCTAATCAAAGCAGCCTTCACAGGGGTTTCTGACAATTATTTCTACCGTTACCAAAGGTCTCTTTGACACTTCAGAACAATTCTTGAATTAAATATTTGCAATACACAAGCATGAAAAAGTATCTCCACACATCTCCATGAACCGCACACGTGAACACAGATAACCCTTAGGCGAGCTTTACAAAGCAAGTAGTGATAAAATATGTACTTTATTCCAACATTTACTCCTAGCAATGCTAAATTAGTAGGCAAAGTAGATACTAGTTTAGTGCGTAGGCACTCTAAGGCCAGAGCATAACAAGTGCTAGATATGTACTTACAGAAATCATCCAGTTAAGACAAAGTTTACTTTTAGATGCCCTTGAGACTGGCTCCAACATTAAATGGTCAAATCCACAGCCTGATTACAGCAAATGTTACTAGCATAAAAGTGTTGAGCTCCAAAAGGCCCAGAAGCCCTTCCATAAAACAATAATTAAAAAACAGACTCATACAACAATTTACTCGGTCATACACACAGTATCTTCCTCAGAAGATAGTAAAAGATACACAATGTCCTAATTTAAACTTCTGTGATTAGAGTATTACATGATCTTTATGTTGGATGCTTACAGTATCAATACACAATCTTGGAGTCTCATTTGGTTTCATAGGTCATAAATCAAAACCATCTGAACTAAGGTTTGAATCTTGCCAGTGAAATACTGTACTACCATTCCCTTGCCATTACCAGCATACTTCTATCAATCCTCTATCCACCAGAAATACTGTTTTGTATTTAAAGCAAGTACCTCTACTTCAGATACGACATCAGAAGTCTGAAATCCTTTACATACATGATTTGCAATAATAAGACTACAAGTACTAAGCAAGTTTCTCTGTTTAATCTGTATTTCACAGAGCATCAGCTTTTTCTCCACATAGCCAAATAAAAAACTCAAAAAACCCCATGCAGTCTCCAAAGGATCCCTTGTTTATCATACCTAGTGCTTAAACTGGGATTTTCAAACACCTAGGTATTAAATAGCTATGAGAACTGCAGGATTTAAACTGTGAGGGATTTGCAAATTAAACATTGTTAAAAACTGCACTGATAAAAAAACCAAGAATAAAACCAAGACACAACAATGCAAAATAAAACTACTTCAAATTTTAAACTACTTTTTTTCTGGTTTTGTAGAGGTAAGTACATATCATGAAAAGAAATTTCTGCTGCATTAGGTTTAAAAGCACTAAATAGCATATTTTGCACCGAGTACAATAACAGATTATTTTATGTTAAAATGAAAAACAGTTTGTTAAGAAACTACTGCCCTTTAAGAACACACCCATTTAATGACTCATTTTATTTTAAAAAATGTATCCTGAAGTAAAAAAAGCTCTCCCATCACCTGTACATTTAAATTCCCTTAAGTTTTACTGGTTCTTCTGGCATTATATTGAAGACATATTCCTAAATCTGTTAGAATTGACTTTAATTCACCTCCTTGGAGTTTCAAAACGTAAAAAAGTCCGAACATGAACAGAGGTTTAAAATCTCACTGTCTTATACAGTATCAGGATGGTAGGCAGCCCTACCCTAAACGAATTGCTATCCTGAGATTTTATAGACCCTCAATTGTTTTGCATGGGAAATTATGATGGATTTAATCACGAGGATGGACTGCCAGTACTCAGGTCAGCTTGTAATTCTAAGCAACATGTTTGCTCCCTTTCTTTTTCCTCTTGGCAATAAGAACGGGACTTCTCAGGTGTTACTTTTACACCAACCTGTCTACACAGCCATGAGGTGACTGGACACATGCAGATGTCAAGAACTCACAGATAAAGCACTGGGTAAGATTTTAAAAGGCTTGACTCTGCAAAAGTTACCAAAGGAAAAAAAAGTTTAATAACTTGTCCCAAACATAGGTTTGCAAACTCTTTGTCTTAACATTCATTATGATAGGATTTAAGAATTTCAGATGGAAATTAGGACTCCTATGTGTTTGCCAAGTAAGAGACACCAGCTCCTGCTCAGAGACTACGTATCATGCTATGCAGGTGCTACCTCAGTAAAATCACAGATTGACTGGTGGATTTCAGCTTGTGAAATAACAATAAAACAAAGTTAAGCATAAAAGCTCTCTGCCTGGGTAATGAATGTCAAGGTTTTATACAAAACACATTTTCATTTCAAACACAAAGCTAGGAATTATGAAATAGATATGTCCTAAGGGCTAAAATTAATTGATTGGCCTTTCCTACAAAATAAAATAGATCAGGTTGGGAAATTAATTGCTTTTCAAAATATATATTATGATTATGGATAAGCACTTGGTGCAGTTACCTTGGAAATATTCAGGTCCAAAACATATCCACTTCTGATTTTTTTTTAAAAAAGGGGGGGAGGCTTATTTTGTGACACATCTTTATTTACTTAAATGTTTTGCTTTCCAGTCAGTGTTCCATATAATTGCCAACCACTGGCTAACTACAGACATTTCCAAGATGATCTGCATAAAGTTCTAATGCTTTTTCAGCAAAAGATGGGCACAATTACATGCACTAGCAAAGTAATCATATTTGAGAGAAACTGACTACAAGAGACATGGGACTAGCAGTGGAACCACAAAACACCACAAGTATGTAATACATTTAGAAACTCATTCTTCCTTTTTACTTAAACATTATTTTGCAATATTTTTTTCTTCCATGGAATACCTTCCATTTGAAGACAGCAAATAAAGGTATCTCCAATAAGCTATTTCTGCTCTAGCTCAACACAGAGACAAAGAGGTGCTGAACTAACACTTTCATAGTAGAAATAGCTGTTTTTGTACTAAGGAGCCTTACTATTAAGGAACCCAAAAGAACTTCAATAATAAAATACCTCAATGGATTCCTGAACTTTAATGGAGTTTTATTAACTGATATTTAGTATTCATTAAAATCCCACTCTATTTTCTTTTAAAAAGTTGGAATACTGTTTTAAAAATAATTCTCTAAGCTAAATCCAATTTCCTAACTCAACCATATTGAAGTTCCACAATGATAAGTGAAGATAATCATGAAGAACAGCAGTGTCACTGTGCACAAAAGGTTTTGCAAAGATCTTCTTACCCACAATACGGTTGCAGAAAACATTCTACAATCCCTACCATCTGGCAAGGACAGCTTTCAGGAGAAAATCTTGCATTACGTGCCAAAAGCTCTGCCTGCAGAAAGAGCATCAGTGCTTGAAAGTCTGAGAAAAAAAGTGAATATGCAATATGATAGCATGATCTCCCACAGTACCATTCACACAGTTTTTGCCTCTACTGAAATAAAAAAACACAGAAAGTGTTTTCACACAAATTATTCCTGCCAAAGCTGCAGAACTTCATTCCTATCACAATTTTTTTTATGACTACAGGCTTGGGCTGATAAAATTGCAGGTTAAATAGGACAAGTGTAAACACATTTGAAAGAAATTAATTTGAGTTTACTTTAGAAAACCTTTACATTCACCACCACTGCCAGCAGAAGACACTGTGTTCAGATAGCAAAGTTTACTCTCTTCAGCCACCAAGAAAAAATGTATGGAGCCATTTTCAGGCACCAGTTATTCTTCTGTCTACAGTTCAGAATGTTATCTAGAGCCCATTCCTGTGTTTTCTCATATAAAAAGTCTGTTACAAGAGTATGTAGAGAAGAAATGTACAATATAGCAACTCTTCAATTAACTGGAAAAGAGCACCTTATTAAACGGACAATTGAGAAATCAGAAGCAAAATAACAGCAAATGACGTTGGTCTTTTGTGTTTTGATTTTTAAGAGCATGTATACTTGATTTGTACTACTTGAGTTAGAGGCCTGAAATTTAATTTTCTTAAAACAAAACTTGAACGAAACACATTATTGAACCTTGTTCCATTTTCCTTACTTTATTATTATTACACATATTATTATGTGTAACTTTAACATACCTGAAATACGAACATGGCTGTGGAATGCTGGGAAAAAACTATATAATTATCTTAACATTTTTTTACAGTGCTTTTGATAATACTTACTTTAGGCGTATGTGTTTCATGCGGGAACTGCTTCCTCTACATGCTCTGTTTTCAACTTGTATCAGTGAAAAGTTTGCAAATAAAACTGATAGTAAAATCATTTCAAAGCTTCCTATGCTGCAATTATGACCCTGGGTTAACTACACAACAATGGAAACTGGAACATCCAAGAAATAATAATACTATCCTCTATATATTATTATTTAAAACCCAGGTTTTAAAGTTTTTTTTAAACAGGCTGAAATAGACTGGCATGTTTATTTATAAACTATATCTTACAGTTCTTTTAGCACAGGAACTGGCTGAAGACTTCAAATGACAGAAGATTCCAGACAAATAAAAGCAGCATACTGTCCTTGTTTAAGGAAGGAACAAAGAGACTCAGTAAAATTCAAACATCAATTAATATATCTGGTAAGTGGAAAAGGCCAAGGGTAGAAACCCACACACTGCTAGCGATACTGAAAAGTTAGCTTACTCTTCAGTGAAATACTGCAAATAAAGTTGTATCTACTAAATCTTCATCTGAATTTACACAGCATTTTATACCTGTAACAGATGCGAGGCAAAACTACAGAAAAGCTTTCTCAGTGCTAAAGTTTATAAACAATTGGAATAACAAGAGTCTTCAGGATAGATCAGCAAGTCAACTGGTCCCTCCAAAACAAGCCATAAAGTAACTCTTAATACTACTTAAGTGGAAAATATTCACAAGCATTTGCAAAGATTAGAGATAGAACTATTAGAAATTAATTAGAAATTCTAATTAGAAATTAATTTAGGAAAAAAATAAACATTATTTGTAATCAGAAATATTTGGTGTCTGACCCAAAAAAGTTCAAAATTTTTTCCAAAATTTTTCTCCTTCAATGATATTGACCCAAAAACTTAGTCTGCAAAAGCAGCTACATGCAACAGTGGAAGTTGAAAAGGAAGTTGAAATAAAGTTGAAAGGAAGTAAATTATTAAATTAAAAAAAGAGAGAAAAGTAGCATAGTCAAGGTAAACTTTCAACATGCTGGAAAATACAACATGCATTCTGCATGCAAAGAAAGCTATATCTAAATCTTTTCGGAAACAAATTTCAAATGAGTTCTGATCCTTTTTTGATGTTTGCAAATGAAGCTGCATGCTTAGATGACTATCCATATTAAAGACATTAAATTAAACAGTCTATTTACAACAGTAGAAGGTGAAATCAGTCCCAAGGGCATTGAAGGTAAGTTTTAAACAAACAGTTCGGGAGGCAACAATTTGTATACTACTAATAATAAAAATGATCAAAATTGCTTTCCTCATTGAAGAAAATCACTAGATCTAGAACTGATGTTCCTGCAAGTAAACAGGAAAAAGGAAACCTTAATAAATAAAGCTTGTATTTAACTATTTCCCAGGACAATATTTTAGTTTTCATATTTTACTCTTTCCAAAAGGTGAGCTCTTATAGAAACATTTGTTTGTTTAAATTGACCATCTGCTCTTAAAAATCGGAATGGAACAAAATTAATAGTGGCTTTACATGATTCTCACACTCAAACGAAAGCCAAGCACTAAGCTGTCATGGATCAGCACTTGTTAGACATAAAATCAGCACCTATTACTTGGAGAGGTTTTCAGTTTATATAGTGGGAAAAAGAAGTGACCTCGAGAAACATGACAGACTTTGCTAATTTTTTTTTTTTTTAAAGTGTGTTTAATAATAGCTATGAATCAATACAGCCATGCTTAAACCACGCGAAGAAGGTAAAGGAGCAGCATACAGCAGTCCAGGCCTTCTTTGGGTGTTTTCATTCATACCAACTTATTCTGGAGGTAAAAGGGAAGCTAGTCAGCCACATATATTGATGAATATTACACAAATTATTAAAACCCAGTAGATGATAATTTTATCATATTTAGTTAAAATATATCAGGAAAATGTGATTGAAATAGTACAGAGCAAGTTTTTACCATATTGGAACAGTCAAGCAGGTCATTCACTTGGTAAGGGTTAGTACTGAAGTCATAGGAAAGACTGTATGAATTACAGCAAATTAGATTAAATGAATGTATGCATTTGGTATATGGGGGGTATATGTATGGGTTTGTTTTGTGCAAACAAAACAATTTATTGCTTAGTTTACCCAGATACAGCTGAGCAGAGAGAAATTCAGCCAAGAACAAGGCTTTCATTTCAAGTTGAAATTCCTGCGTATTTCAAAATCAAAGCTTGCAATGTCTAAGCTCCCACATTTATTTACATTAACTCAGTGCCCAGTAGTTCACACATTGTATTATCGCATAGCAGGGCAGCTGTGGAATTCTGAGCTCTTATTTTAAGCTAGTCCTCACACTCTGATTTCAAAGGAGAGAGATGCACTTCTCAATATACTTCTTTCCATTAATACTAGGCAAAGTAACATACAAAGAACAACAAAGCAAATATGGTAAAAGAAAGTAATCTGAGGGCAATCTTAAAAAGAATCACTTAGCAATATTCAGTAGCACTGTCACAAAAATATGGGTTCATTTCTTCATTCTTTTTCAGAATGAAGATTACATTATGCTACTTACTAAATTCCCTCTTAAAAAATTAATTCCAGAAACTCTAATTTTCCCTTCCCTATAATGCTATTATTTCCTAGAGAAACAAGTACAGATGGGATGAAATAAAAAAAAATATTCAATTATCTTCAGTATTCAATACAAATTATTACAGGAGCTTGAGTTCTGCACATCAATGGATCCTGACAATACCCACCCAAAAGTATTAAGAGAGCTGGCTGGCATCGTTGTGAGGATGCTCTCCATAATCTTTGAGAAGTCGTGGAGATCAGCGGATGTCCCAGAAGACTGGAAGAAAGCCAACGTCGCCCCCATCTACGAGAAGGGCTTAAAGGACAATCTAGGACATTATAGGCCCATCAATCTTACTTCAGTCCCTGGGAAATTAATGGAAGAAATCCTCCTGGGGGCTGTCACAAGTTAAATGAAGCACAGGACAGGGAAAAGGCAGCACGGGTTCACCAAGACCAAATTGTTTTTGACAAACCTGATTGCCTTCTATGACAGAGTAACCTGCATGGTTGATGTGAGGGGAGCCGTGGACATTGTCTGCTTGGATTTATTTCTCCAAGGCTTTTCAAACAGTTTCCAACAGCCTCCTCCTAGAGAAGTTGATGCATTACGGTGTAGACAAGTGACCTGAGTGCTGGGTGGTGAACTGGCTGGTTCAGTGGTACAAGTGACCTTGGTGCTCAGTGGTAAACAGCTCCTTTTCAAATTGGCAATCACTTACAAGTGGGGTTCCTCAGGGATTGATACTGGGTCCAGAGCTGTTTAATATAATTGTAAGTGACATGGATGATGGAATCAAGGTCACTCTGATGAAGCTTGCTGATGATACCAAAACCAGTAGGGAAGTGGACACTTCGGGAAGGAGAGACACCCTGCAGGAAGACCTGGATAGGCTGAAAGAGTGAGCTAACTACAACCTTTTGGAGAACCAACAAGGACAAGTGTAAGGTCCTCGGAAAAACAGAATCCAGGAGTGCAGCACAGGTTGGAAGCAACCTGGCTGGGAAGTTTCTCTGTGGAAAGGAACTCAGGCATCCTGGTGACAACCAGCTCAAAAAAAAAAAATCCTGCTCACTTTAGAGACAGCTGAAGACAGAGTAACAGGCCTGTAAAACCAGAAGAAGCATGGGATGAATGAATACACTGATAGTCTTCTGTCTCTTTCAAAATAAATATTAAGAGGTTTTAAATAGAAGGAACAGGCCAATCAACATTACAACAAAACTATGTGGGTTTTGACACAGAACACAAGTAAGCCGGTCATCTGCCAAAAAAATGCTGTGGATGACAGAAGGATGCTACACAAATGCATGGAAGAAGAATACACTGAGAGAAGCTAAAAGTTTCAAACCCTTATGTGGCTCAGAAAGTTTCTGAGACAGAAGCAGTTGGAAGCTGAGAGCACAGGCCAGGAAGAGTTTGCAGGTTTATGCAACTCCTGCATCATTCCTTGAAGATCTGTTTTTTGACAACAAAACATTGCTGGATGGATAGTAATCCAGAATAACTACCTTTCTTCCTATTGTGTAAAAGACTAAAGGAACTGCTAAACTTGTCAGATAAGAAGAAATGTTTTTACTTTTCATTGAACAGAAATATGAGCTTCAAATTACAATTTCTAAAGTATATTTGCAATATCTGGACGTACATAGTTACATCCATATTCAAGAAAATATCTTTATTAGTGCAATAAACAAGTTACCCGTCTTAAAGTATTTCATACACTGGTAATGTCCTGCCTAGATCAGGACATAGCTTTAGTTTGTTTATTGCAACAGGTAGTTGGGAATTCTCCCAAGACCCGTGAGTACTGCCACAGCTGGGTGCTTTTGAAAGGTCTCTTCTTCGAAAGCATACTGCTTCTTCAACAGGTTTGCAGTCTTTTTGTATAGAATGATTAATATTATTTCTCCATCTCAAGTTTTCTGTGTTGGTTTTGGACTACAACAAGCAAAAAAGTACTTTTTAAAAAAGGAGAAGCTGACTGTGGTGTAACAAGAACCAGTGGATGAACAGATGGTAGCTAAAATTACTTTTGCCCTTTAAAGTTATAACAGTTGCTTACACTTTTAACTTTGGACGCAAATATTTAATAGATAGGTTTGCCCACAAAAAAACCCCAACAGCCTCATTTGGTTAACAGGGACATGGAATTTCACTCTAATTTCTCCATCAATCCTCAGACCTACGCTAGCCAAAAAGCTTTCCTCTGACATAACTATAAAAATGTTTTCACCTAAATAACTCAAGGCTTTGAGAAATCGAGACTCCAGAACCAGGCTCTCTCAGGGCTGGTCTTCCACGGGCTCCCCCACCAAGACGCAACAATGTTGATCAAGCTGCCTGCAGGAACGCAGTCAGGAGCTACCCAAGGACACCATCATCAGTTAAAATTTTCATCTTGTCTCTGATATGAAGATATACAATCTCAGATTCTAAAGCGGCAGCTCCTTACGGTTTGCCTACTAGGTGTTATATTTTCATTCACTTTCTTGTACCACGTACTAAAATAACACTAAGTTTCTGCTATTTCTTGCTCAAAAACCTATGAAATTATGCTTGACCCCAAATCATAGGTATTACTTGTATATTCTTTACATTCAAACAGCCAACCTGTTCAACTAATTCTTAAAGTTGTGCATATGGCAGTCTTGCATATATCTGGAGAAGGTGTGTTTTACAATTATTTCAATAAGAAAAAATACAGAGTGATAATGTATGTTTTTTGATTGGGAGAGGAGGTTTTTCCATCCTATGTTTTTGAAATAAAACTAAATTGTTTTCACGCTTACCTGCTTTCCTGGTAAAAATGAAAATGAACACATAAAAACATCCACAGTGTTTTCAGATAAAGCAAAGCAACATGGCACAGTATGTGATATTTTACGGAGAGGAGAGAGTGTGAAAACAGTAAACATAACATTTAGCTTGTATAAAGTTAGAACGGTATAGTGAAGAAAAGCAAACTGGAAAAAAAGTTACTTCACAATCTTTCAAGACATTAGCACCATAGATAAAACATTGTACTAGGGGAGTTTCTAACAGACAATTCTTAAGAATATTCACTGCAAAATCAAAAATCGAACAGTTTAGACTGTTGCATCAGTCAGCCACAGATTTCTACTCAGGTAACAGGAAAAGACAATAGCAAACTAGACATATGGCACCAAAGTTGAGTCAGTATTTTGGGTTTTCATGTTTTTTAAAATCAGTTTAATGTTAAAATCATTTTGTACTTCAACATTGAGAGCAGTCTGTTTAAACTTAGTTTCTGATTGATAGTTTTGTTCAGTTTCCCTAAAAACTTACTGTTCAAATCCTGTTTGGATATTTGGTGAGGTTCATTACACAAGCTGCTTTATCTCGACGCTTCAGCAGAGATGAAGGCAGGGTCTACAGCAAGGGATTGTTAGCACTAGTAGAGGGTAGTGCTAGCTCACTAGTTAACTGGGCTACAAACAGACTTATCCTCTGGCACCAGTTACAGCAAGAGAAGCTGTTCCCACACAGGTAGTTTTGACGTCTGAGAGCTTTTGCATTGAGCTGTTTGGGCGCAAACTTTCCTAGACTGACACTGCTTCACCTTAGTTTAAGGTTTTGCATGAGAATATTTCAAGTGTCTTGTTTGCTTTCAGCCACTACTGTGGGCTTAGTTTCCCCTCTTAGCTGGTTTGAGAGCTGCAGGAATTCTATCATAGGTGCGTTTGACATCTGCATAGAGCCGCAACAGCCAGGAAGACTAAAAGCTCACAACTTCATCTGTGGGCTTAGTTTCTCCCTGCTTCAACTGGTATCAGAGCAGCAGGAATTCTGTCATAGTTGTGTTTAGCATCTGTGTGGAGCCACAACAGCCAGAAAGGCTTAAAGCTGACAACTTTACCTGCACTAGTGCTGTATATTTCCCAAGAAGAATGAGGAGCCAGAGCACTAGAGCTCTCACTAACACCTCCTTCAAGGTGAACTATCAGCAATGAAACAGCACCCATTGACTTTTTCAGTAAGTCAAGAGGTTAACGTAGGAGAGATACTCCAAACAGAAGAGACATGCGGGCAGCCCGAGGCTGGTACTGCTCGTCGCTGCTCCCCACTGGAGGCCTTCAACGCGGTGCTGGAGATACCAGTGCCAAGAACAACTGTGCTCTCCTGGGCACGGCTGAGCGTAAGGCGTGCAAAAACTGTTTTTCTGAGCTTGCAGGTGTCTCTCACTCAACACAGCATCACGGTACACAACACCATAACCTCCTCACGGCGCCTGGGCACGTTTTGGGTTGATTTTGTTTCCCTACCCATGGACACCTGCCACTCTTTCCCCCCGCCCTCGCCCCGCCCCACGCAAGCGTTGCACCGGCTGAGACTGAAACGACAGGAGCCCTCCCAGGAAGCGGGACGCGGCGTTTCCCCGCCCCTGGGCGGCGATGCCCGCACTCACCCAGCAATAGCAGCAGGTTCAGCTGCCGCCGCGCGTCCCACTTGTCCCAGCGCAGCCGCCGCGCGATCTCTGATGTGCTGCTTCTCCTCGCCCCCGCGGTGACCCCCGTCGCCTCCCGGGGCAGGCAGGTGTCGCTTCCGCCTGCTGGTTGATGATTTCAGGCGCTGCTCCGAGGGGCGGGAACGATGCCTCCTCGTAGCGCGGAGTGCGGGGCGGGGGCGCAGGGCGGGGAACGGGACACCCCGCGGGATGGGATGCGTCGCGCCGGGGGCTCGGGGTGCGGAAAACAAAGGGAGGAGGTTACTTCCAAACAAAACAACTCCCCCAAAAAACTGTAAAAATAAGTCCCAAAAGGCCCACGCCCAGTGGCTTAAGTTAGGAAGCCGGAGGGGAAGGGGATGGGGTGGGCACCGCAGGTGGGCGCGGGGTGGGGGGATGCTGCCCGCGGAGGAGGGGAGGAGGAGCTGGCCGAGGAGGAAGGGCTGCCCGAGGAGGAGGGGGGGCGGCCCGCGCGTTTCGCCCGGCTCTCGCCTCCTTCCGAGGCCGCTGGAGGGCACATGGGCGGGCTGAGAGGTCAGCGTTGTAAAATCTCGTACATGGGGTTTTTTATCCTTTTTCCTTCCTGACGCCTTTGCCTCAACAAGGATGGAAGCTGTGAAAGGCAGGGAAACGTGCCTGGCTTTGGTGTCAGCGGGATTTCATTTTGTGGTACTTTTGGGATTAGCTGTATTTCACTCTGTACTTACAGTGGTGTATGAGAAGCTGGACATGAGCCGGCAATGCACACTTGCAGCCCAGTAAGCCAACAGAAGTATGGCCAAGACATCGAGGGAGGTGATTCTCTGCCTCCACCTGGAGTACTGCATTCAGTTCTCTAGTCCTCAGCACAGGAAGGACATGGATCTGTTAGAGTCCAGAGGAAGGCAATGAAGATGATTAGAGGGCTGGAGCGCCTCTCATACGAAGACCAGTTTCCTCAGCCTGCAGAAGAGAAGGTTCCAGGGAAACTTTACAGTGGCTTTACAGTACTTTAGGAGGGGGCCTACAGGAAGGCTGTGGAGAGGCTCTTTATCAGGGAGTGTAGTGATAGGATGAGGGGTAGTGTGTTTAAACTGAAGGAGGGGAGATTTTAGATTAGATATTGGAAAGAAATACTTTATTTTGAGGGTGTTAAGGCACTGGCACAGGTCGCCCAGGGAAGTCCTGAGTGCTTCATCCCTGTAGGTGTTCAGGGCCAGCTGGATGAGTCTTTGAGCAACCTGATTTATTGGAAGGTGTCCCTGTTCATGGAAAGGAACTGCTACATGGGGTTCAAGATCTGTGGTAATACAGGCATGTAGCAATTAGCATTATTAGAAAAGACACGTTTGCTATTCCTTAATAAGGAAAACACTGACTTGCTACAGAACAGCTATTACCATCTTCTTTGAGGACATAAAACTGCAAGCAAGCTGCTCAGCTACTGTAGCACCAAGGAGAAAGAGCTACATGGTCTCTTGCTAAAATTTGAAATATAACTCTGTGCTGAGGGTGGTTGAGGTGAGAACTCTTTCACGCTAGAGATCCCATGGCTTCAGGATTATTTCAGTTCAACCTTTTCTGTTCCTTGTGCAGAATGATCTCCAGAGCTGTTTTAGGAAACACTTGCTAATGTTACACTACAGTCCATGTCCCAGAGTCTGAGACTTATGTTTGCAAACAGTGGAGAAGATCAGACATTTGAGATCTTTGGAAGGTCTACAAAATCTGCACATGGTTTTAAAATCTCTTTTCAAGGTTATTTCAGGTGCACAAAGCCTTTTTTCTGGATAGGTTGTGGGGTTTTTTGGAGGGGGATGGGGAGGGGAGGAGGAAAAGAAATATTCATTGCACAGGAGCTAGATCCACAGGTTTGTAATAACACTGTGTATGCATTAAAAATTAAACTATTGAAGCATTTGTTCTCAGCTTTGCTTTCTCTTTGCGCGTACTCACAGTGTCCTTAGAGTTTGGTTCTTTACTTTGTCATCCTATCACATTTTTCTCAACTGGTTTATTCTAAAGAAAACAGATGTTGCAATGATACATGGACTTTTGAACTTGCAGAATTTTAAATGCATTTAATAACAAGCCACAAGCTTTTAACTCAAAGTTTATGCAACAGTGATAGGTGAAACCATTAGAAAATAGAAAGATAAATATTTATTGGAACAAGTAGAGATGGTTGGTTTGTTGATTCCTTCCCCAAAGGCAGTTTCGTGTATTTATGTTGTTAATATAAGATGCTTTTTAAAATGAAAACTTAGTGTTTCTAGGTCCATGGAAAACAATTGTTTCCACCTTTACCAATTCAATATGTGAGAATAAATGATTACAAAACAATTACTTCATAATTTGAAAGCTAAATGTATTTGTATTTATTTTTTAGTGTAGTTACTGTTTAGAATACCTTCCTGACATAGGAAAGAATGCAGGCAGGTTTTAAAGGAAGTCAGGGTTCTCTGAGTTTGTTGATCCTGGAGTTTCATACAAATATGGCTGTTCTCCGAATAATGTTATTTATTGCTAGTGCAAGTCAATATTTGCCTTGTTTAATAGTATTTCATGTCTAGTGCATACGGTTTGAGATAAATGTCAGAATCAAGGCTTTTTTAGTGAAGTACAGAGAAGTGTACACAGCAGTATAATTCCCACTACGCTAACAACTTTGAAAATTCACATCGTATTTCTTGTTGTCACATTAGGGTTGACTGTCCTAGGAAAAAATCAAAGTCCAAATTTATTATTTCTTTATATCTATCCCTTACCTTTATTAGCATTATTTAAAAGCAAAAACAAGAATCTAGAGAAGAGTTTTTAGGGTTGTACTATATGAGTTTTTCGTCCATTGTTCCATAGAAGTACTTCAGCTCCTCTGAGAAGCATCAATAAAAATTTGTTTTTCAATGGAGGAGAGTCATTCCCACATCAGTGGTTCTTTAACAACAACAACAACGGTCATAAAGCAACAACCAAAGGAAGGGAAAGGAAAAGGGAAGATACATAGATTTCCATCTCTTACAAACAGCAGGGCTAGGCTTCTAGATGAGGGGGGGTTTGTGCCATAATTCAGTCAAGTTCTATATAATTTCTTAGTGACTATGGAGTGCCCTACCAGTAAATTTTTTAACAGTGCAAAGAACTTTGCCCAAAGTATTAAACTGTATTTCACTTATTTCAGTTTTGTTGCTTTAAAAAGTTTGGATTTTTTTTTTTCCACAGGGGCTTTTTGGGTATTGTTGAGGTGAAGAGAGAACGTCAAGGCAGGATACCTGATACCAATATTTCAGTTTTACGCCTAAATTATGTGTACATGTTTTCTTAACTATTTCAAGCTAACAATATATTTTTACTGACAATGAGCAAAAGCAGTGGTAGAAAAGCTTTAGGAGTCCTGCTGTCAGTCACTCAAGTCCTGAAAAGATGAGAAATCTGGGGTTTTGTGTGCCTTCATAAAGCATGGTCATTTAACCACGATTTTTGTTCGGTTGTGGTTTATATCCACATTTCTTAGGAGTAAACAGCTATGTAGGACACAGTTTCAAACAGAAACAGATCCCAAGTGTTATGCATATTTCAAAATTTGGAGATTAGAATTAACTCAATTTTACACTAACAGTTATGTGCGGCTTTCTCTTTAGGGTGGGTGGTTTAATTTCTATTTGTTTTGTTATTTTACACAGTGATAAAATTGCACTTCAGCTGACTTGTTTATTTTCTTTGGCTCTCTGTATACTTTGTGCATACCATTGCTCAGTAACTCACAGTAGCTGGACTCCTTAAAAGGAATAGACTCAGAGGAACTTTCTTACTGGCCCAAACAAGTCTGACAGGTTCAATGACTCCAGATTCTGGCTTGGTGAAAAATATCCCAGATGCAACCACCTTCCAAGTACATTTTACTTAATATACTGTTAACCTTCAACAGCAATGCCTGGATTAAAGGGTACCAATTAAAGCAGCACTTTCTAAAGTGAACAATTAACTGGATGAAAATCACAAGCAGCCTAATTCTCAAAGGGCAAAACGAGTCCTCGAAGTAGGAATACTTTGAAAACAACCACCAGCAGCAGCAGCTCAGGTTTCTTTCTAACTGATGTCTGAGACTTATCAGAGCCAAATTTTGCTAATTGAATGGGATTGTAGGCTAATCTCATCTTTGCAATGTGTGTTACCCACTATCCTAACAATAGAAGAAAACGAAAAATGATAAGAGTAGAATAAAACTGCGAGTGTACCTTATCTCACGAGAGAAATAGAAAAGACATAATGGAAGATAAGTAAAAGAATTTTCAGATTATTGTTTTCGAGGATAAGAGAAAGACTCCTCTCTTAAATCCTAAAGGCTTGACCACATAGGAAAATTTTCCTGAATGACTCCACACATGCGTGCTGCTATTAAGATTTACTGATGTTGTGTTTTGTAAAGCCTTAGAGTTTGCAGGTATAAAGGGGCTAATGCATATTTAACTAAAAACCTGCAATCCAGTTGTATGAAGAGAGAAATCCCATATTTTTCCTATTAAAACCACTGACTAGAGTTAATGTTACATAAATGTTTCTGTGTCTATGGAGGAATTAAATTGCCATCTCCTCTTACATCGATGAGCCCGAACAGCAGTCTTTGAATTCTGTCAGGTTCAAGTATTTTATGGTGCTGATAAAAACACATTAAATAACTGCAGGCTCAAAGAGGGATTTAGAAACATACTGGATTAAAAGATATTGTAGAAAAAATACATGGTTTTGTTGCTGGCAAATACAGAAACAGTTTTGCATTTTTATATTATCTTTTATCATGCAGTATAAGTTTCACTAAAATTAATGCATTACCTCCCACAAAAGAGTATTTGGATGGGCTGTTTTTACATACTGCACTTCACAACCCCTACCTGAAAGGCTAGAAGAGCACTGAATCCATTTTCACTGGATCACACCAGGACTAGCTGGAACAGGAAGCTTGAATATATCGCTTCTTGTCTTATTTTTCAGTTTATCATAAAGCATTCAGTAACATTCAGGCAAATGTTTTTGGAAATTTATCAGGATGTTTACTTGTGCTGACTGATGGCAGTGTTTAGTTAATTGAACTACTGCTGATAGTGGCACAAAAGCAGCACTGTTCCAGTCTTCTGGTATTTCTCTTGGAGTTCATGATTTATTAAAATTTCACATCAAACAGAGCAAGACCTCCTCAGAATTCTTGGCTGTGAGTTATCTGGGCCTGTTTTAATTCCTGGTCAGTATTGTTCACTATTGTCCCTAGTTCCTAATGGATTAGAAAGTATTTAATCATGCACACACGACAGCACCTCACTATGGTCTGTTCAGACATGTGCAAGTTACCGGTGTCTGGTACGACTGCTTCATAAGTTCTTCATCCTCACGTTTTATCATTTCAGTAAAACCTTGTAGGACTTACAACATTGCTAATATATTCTGATGTACTTTAAAATACCTAACTTCTTAGTGTCATCCCTAAGAGCTGTTGGTATTTAAACTTCCCTTTAACATTTTCTGTACTCTCTACCTTTGTATTCCTATGATTTTGACTAGCTTTTATTTTTTTCTGTATGTTGCATTTCCTTTCCTTTTCCTTTGCTACTTAGTCAAGATGAACTTTAGCCAAATCTTTCTTGTTACTGAATCTTTTTTCTTGATCAAATAAATTTCTTTAAAATAGTTGTTTTCTTTGCCATACTCCGTGCTTATTTTTTGTTCCTTACCCATAATTTTCTCTAGCTTTCATAAATTGGCACTTTTGAAGTATCATGCACATAGATTGCTTTCAGGAACTCTGCTCTCTTGCAGAGAACTGGGATTATTTAGCCTGTTCAAGAGGCGGAGGGGGAGACCTTGTGACTCTCTACAACTATCTGAAAGGAGGCTGTAGTGAGGTGGGTGTTGGTCTCTTCTCCCAGGTAGCAAATGATAGGACCAGAGTTAATGTTTTGCGAGGAAGGTTTAGGTTGGATATTATGAAAAATTTCTTCACAGAAAGGGTCGTCAAACATTGGAATAAGTTGTCCAGGGACATGACTGAGCCTCTGTCCCTGGAGGTATTTAAATGAGGTGTAAATACGGTGCTTAGGTACATGGTTTAGTGATAGACTTGACAGTGCTAGGTTAAGGATGGGACTCTGTGGTATTTACGGTCTTTGCCAAACGAAATGATTCTGTGATTCTATGCTGCTAAACAGATTTTTATTACAGGTTTCTTTGGAGTAACGGGCTTGTGGTGCGATAACTAATTTTCATCATAATTCAGTTTTAAAAAGGTCGTTATACATTGTGCACAAATATTTTGTGTTTAAAAGTTCCTGCCTTTAATTTATACAGAAAGAAAACATGGTTTCTTACTGGCTAAGTTCATATCCCCAGGACACAATCTTCTAATACATTACCACCAGGAGATTTAGGAGTAATTACTTATATCTTTGTTTGATTCAATGGTTTATAATATCCTTCTTCCCTTTTCTTCTATTTCTGCCAGCTTTGGGTTTGTTTTTTTTTTGTTAGTTAATACGTTGGTTCAAGATCCTCAAAGCTTTGAAGTCTCAGGTACTAAAGACAGAGAAAAGTATGTTTCACTCAAGCAGCATGTTCAATGCACTCTTTTAGTGCAGAGGTTGTAATTAGATATATTTGCTCCATTCCTGTAAACCACCACAGCACGTATAAGCCAAGTTAAAAAAAATCGACTTATATGTTGTAAACCATATTAAATGAGGAGCTCTGAAAGCTACTCTTAAAATATAAAATTGGATTTTTGGATAATGCATTTAAAGGAATCGAATAAGGATAGCTGGAATAAAAAGAGTCTGAATTGTTGAGTGACTGAATTTTTGGCAAAATTTAAGCTCCAACCAGAGTCAAAGAAAATACTGAAATTTTATAGCACAGTAGGATTTAAATCTATCTATCCCAACAGTACCTTCAAAGAGTCAGAGGGAACAGGTTAGGAACCAAACAAGATCACGTCACAGAATCACAGAATCGTTTAAGTTAGAATAGACCCTGAATATCAATATCACAGAGTCCAACCCTTAACCTAACACTGCCAAGTCTGCCACTAAACCATGTCCCTAAGCACCACATCTGTACCTCTTTTAAATACCTTCAGGGATGGAGACTCTCTTAGTTCCCTGGGCCGTTTGTTCCAGTGCTTGACAACCCTTTTGGTGAAGAAATTTTTCTTAATACCCAATTTAAACATCCCCTGGCGCAACTTGAGGCCATTTCTTCTTGCCTTATTGCTTGTCACTTGGGAGAAGACATGAACCCCCACCTCGCTGCAGCCTCCTTTCAGGTAGTTGTAGAGTGATGAGGTCTCCGCTCAGCCTCCTTTTCTCCAGGCTAAACAATCCGAGTTCCCTCAGCCGTTCCTCATAAGACATGTACTACAGACCCTTCACCAGTTTCGTTGCCCTTCTTTGCGCAAGCAAAATGGGTGTCTCCATCCATTGAATCAAAACCACATAAAAACTGGGAAAAGAATTGAAATACTGTTTTTAGAACGAGTTATATAGAAAGCGGTAAGCATGAATAATGTGGTTGACAGTATCAAGATGAAAGAAAAAAGCCTAAAGCTTACAATACTGTTCAACATCTGTGAACAGATTTTGTCAAAGTGAATGCTGCCTTTTGTAGGTATACAGTCTGATGTCTAAAAGTCCACTGATGCATTTAAAATCAAACATTCAGTATATGAAGTTCTGCAAACCAGAGCAGATAATTGCCTATCCATTTTAATTTTCACAAGACTGAGAAACATTAATGAAAACAGGCTTTTGGATTCCTTCAGTTGAAACAACTAGAGAAAATGAATATGCTGGGAAATAACTAGCAAAATTTCAGAAAATATTTGAAGTAAAATTTCAACAACTACTAGATATGATATGTGCAAGAAGGTTGGACTTAGAAAATAGACAAAATAGATAAAACCAGTGAAAATACACACTGCTTATTTTGTACTATGGAAAACATGACATGTTAGTAGCAATGGCAAATCTTCTCCATGTTGGTTTATTTCAGAAGAAAAAAAGGCTAATTTACCTCTAGGTAAAAAAATACGTTCTCTCTGGAGAGAACTGGATTATCAAAAAAGGCAGGTAAAGCTGGAGAAACGTATGTGCTATCAGATTGAGTGATGACTCATAAACAGCAATGCCAAGTGATTGTAAGTTCTGTCCATAACATTTTGCAGTATCCAAATACTATGAGTACTTAATTAAATGTAAGTCATATTTAAATTGCTTTATCTCAAGTGAAAATCGGATTTAAACTACACATAATTGTGATCAGCATATATTTCATAAAATAATAGAATATACGCAATGCTCTTAGATCTTCTTTCACATTATTTCGCCTTGATGACACAAAAGCTTATGTTAGGAACTACGATTTTATTTGGGAAGAGACTAAAGGAAGATCCAGAGTAGTCCTTTGAGATTCTCAGACCAATTATAGTGAGGTATTCAATTATAGTGAGGTATTTTTGATAGTGAGATGTATATTTATATGTATTGTGGAAAACACCTTTGTCTGTGCACACAATTATACAAAGCCAGATTATAAACAAAACATAATATATTTAAACAAACGTATAATCAAAATAAAATTAAGAGAACATGTCAATATCTCCTTAATGTCTTTGTGCCAGTCAGCATGAGTGTCCCTCCAGGCAAAATTGAAATATTTTTTAGATTACAAAAAATTTAATTATAAAAACCATGAAGTGCATACTTATCAAAGACAATTTCTTTTCTAGCCATGAGAACATGCTGCCTATTTCACCTGTGTCTCCACCTAGGAGCCCAAAAGCACTTTATCATCATTACATGTCCACTAACGAACTCCATAGTCTAGTGTGTAGATTTGCTACCATTAGTATGCAATTTTGATCCTATCCTCAGTTTGACCAAAAGGGCTCTGAAAGGGAAGACTAATTTTAATGCAGAATTGTGGAAGAAAGCGTGGAGAAAAGAGGCCTTTCTCCTATAATACTGTTTGTAAAATATTTAAACTATGCCATTTCAGAATTATTGCTACTGTTTTCTTTCTCTTGTGCTGACCTACCACTTCTAAAGTTACACCTATTCCTACTATTTATTTGTCATAGACCAATAGAATCACAGAATGGTTTGAGTTTGAAGGGACCATAAAGTTCCAACTCCTCTGCCATGGGCAGGGACAGCTCCCACTAGACCAGGTTTCTCAAAGCCCTGGGAAGGGGGCATTCACAACTTCTATGGACAACCTGCCACCTTCACAGTAAAATATATCTAATCTAAACTTCCCCTCTTTCGGCCCAAAACCATTACCCCTTGTCCTATCACTACACTCCCTGATAAAGAGCCCTCCCTATCTTCCCTGTAGCCCCCTTTAAGTACTGGAAGGCTGCTGTAAGGTTTCCCCAGAGCCTTCTCTTCTCTAGGCTACACAAGCCCAGCTCTCTCAGCCTGTCCTCACAGGGGAAATTCCAGCCCACTATCATCTTCCAGACCCTCCTCCGGATCCACTCGAGCAGGTCCTTGCATTTCTTATGCTGGGAGTCCCAGAGCTGGGTGCACTACTACAGATGAGGTCTCATGAGAGCAGCGTAGCAGGGGAGAATAATCTCCCTCGACTTCTTGGCCATGTTTCTTTTGATGCAGCCCAGGATATCAGTGGCTATCTGAGATTATTTATACTGTAAACTAAAGAGAACTTATAAAAATTATAGACTTGTATCTAAAAGTCCTTTTTTTTCTGTTCCTTGAAAGGAAAGTAAGTTGAGCTGTAATTAAGTCTGTCACTTCTTCTAGTCAGAATTGTAGGCTTTCAGTTTCTGGATATTTTCATTCCAGTAAGGCTTTCACTAACTCTGTCCAACAGCAATCTTAAAATCTATGAAGTCAACAAATAAAACCATTGTGAATGCACTTTATGGCATTCTCCTAGGATCTGTGTCTGTGCTCTTGACTCATTTTAATTCTGCAGCAACTGCTTTCTGCCAGTCTCTGTAGGCAAAATACATTGACATGGTGGCATTCAGAAGCTTGAGATTTGTTTTCAGAGGGTTGGAAGAATTGAGATGGACAGATAATCAAAAGATATATCCAGGTCTGACAGAAGAGAATTTAGTGGTGAAGGAACAGGTAAGAATGAGACAGTAAGAATGAGACACAGATGTGTGAAAAGTCTGAAGCAGTAAAGCATTCTGTCACAGTATTTATTACAGCTGCACAAAGGCTTGGGGTATAAATAAATTTGATGTGGCAGTAGACCACTGGCACTCTGTCTGTATTTTACATAATGAACTTTCCTGTGAGATTCATTTATTCTCATAGCTCTTTCACTTATCATTCTTTGACACATTTCCTTGGGAGTGTGACTTATCAAGTACTGCAAATAAACTAAATACTGAATAAGGACCTGCATTAAACTTCGAAGTCCTGATCTATCATAGACAAGAAACCCTTCTCTTATTAATTTGTCGAAGTCATTTACATTTCACACAAATAGTGATGTTACAGCAAAATCTCGACCCTACTATTGGTTATGCTTTCTGCTCAAAAAATTTAAACATTTATTTAAAAGCTCTGAATCCAAATAGAAATGGGTACTTCATAAACCTGAAACATATACAGTTTTATTTTGTGAAGTTATCTAAAATGTAAAAAATTAGTTCAGTGGCCCAGGCTGGAGGAGGTGATGAAATGATAGTTTGTGATGTGTCGTTCACAAACTTACTAACACAAATAGAGAAATTCTAGTTGAAGCAATAGCTACAGGACATGTACACATCCCACCCCACCTCATTAGCCACCTGGTTTATACAAAGGATGGCACACATCATACATTGGTGGATGGAGGAATGAACATGCATATATGTTCATAACATATGTTCATATGTTCATATATATTTCATAACCTCTGGTTACTGGCAAATTACCATTTTTCATGTGGAGTAGTAACACATTTACATTGAGCAACTCGAAGAAATCACTTCTCTCTTGATAATAATAACTTAAAGATGGATTTTAAGTGTCCCTCAGACTGAATATCAACCAGGGAATCCTTTGCTGGATCCAACAGACAGAACTTTCCCAGTACAGTGTTAGAGCAGTGCTAGCAGCAGATGATGCACAGATGTTCAAAATTAAGATATTCCTTAGTAGGGTTACTGATGAACTCACCTGAAGCTCTGGAGAGTGTGAACTGTAATTACTGTCATAAAACTACACTGAAAGTCTAGTTATTGTGATTCCAATTACCAAAATAGTCCCCCCCCCCTTTTGGAAATATCTTTATCTTTAAAAGTTCAGCGAACTGACCTGAACAGCCATAGAGACTATCTGATAGTCTTAGCTATATGCAAGACATAAAAGAAAAAAAATTGGAATTTTAAGCTTTCAATGTGTGATTATTCACAGAAAGCAAAGTTTATGGGGGGAGGAAAAAGACAAATCCACTGAAAAATGGGGTCTTTCTTCAGGAAGGAAACAACTTTACACAACTTAGAAAGCCACTTTCCAGCTGCCAGATGTGCTTTAGTTAGGTAATTGCTCTTTCAAGATCAATAAATACTCTAAGGTCACTGTAGTTGAGACCTTTGGAAGGGGTAGTAACTAAGAAATATACTAAGTTAAAAAAATAAATCCACTTGTCCAGGCTGGTCTGCCTAGCAGAACGCTGTTTCAGAAGCTGAGGCGCTCCTCACTGGACAAAGCAAATAGAGTGACTTATCAAGCTACAAAATAGAGAAGCTGAAAAGCATAATCCTTTTGAGTAAAATGCAGCAGTTTAGAGGATAATCAAGAGTATTAACTTAGGGGAAGCTGGAAAAGTAATGGTTTGTAAGGCATTCACCAGACTGTATTTGCCATGTCAGAATATCAGGATGTTGGCTGAATTTTATACCTCTGAGAGCACGAAGATACCGTCTTTGACAGCTAATGGTGCATGGCAATTCTAACAAGAAAGTGCTGTGCAGTGATGTCAAGGAGGCTTTTTTTCTTGGTTCCCAATTAGCTAAAGTTGCCTTCAGTATTTGTCCTTGAGAATTCAGTGGGGAATGACATGATGCAGAAAGTCCGCCAGAAGACAGAGAGGTGTAGGTGGATTGTTGGTTAGCCAGTCAGTCAGACCCATTCACAGGCAGACTGCACGGAAAAACTGCACCAATACATGCACTGTACAGGTCAGATACTTCTGCAGCCTATGCAGCCTCAGGAATTAATAGGTTTTAGGAACTGAGGAAACAAGAGAGTTGTCTTAAATTAATGAATTTAAACAGAGTCAGTCTCTGTGGAAGTGTTTAATCTGTGAATCATCTTCAGAAGACTCAAGCAGATATCAAAAGAGCACGCAAGGGTGACTGCGCAGAAGTACAAGTTCTCCGACATGAATGATGCTCTAGACCTATTACAGCGTAGAGATTTTTAATATTCTGTCCTTATAATACCATATAAAATAGGTATATTATTTTTAAATACCCATTTTGATCAAAATACATATCGGTAAGTCAAAAAAAAAAGCCTATCTGAATCTATTTAAGAGACATAGGTGCTTCAGTAACTCCAAAATCTTTAATATCTTTGGTGGTTTATATGATTAATTTTTCTACCAGGAAGGGAACCTCCATATATCTGCCATGATTTTCTGTCGTTCTGGTGGCTAAACACCACCATTTTTGTTTGGAAATGTGACTGACATACACATTCACTTGCAACCTACTAGTGAAATCTGAAAATCACTCAATGTTTAATTTGTGCTCACTGAAAATTTGTGAAAAAACATACCAGAGATTAAGGCAAGGCCCAAAATAACCTCCATAACAGCATGTTTAATTTACTTTCCATGAGCATTCAGTTGTTTTGATACTTATAGGAACATTCATTCTCAACAAAGCATTCCATCGAGTTTGAGTAGAAATTACAAAATAATTTTGGTACTGGAATTTGGTAAATATGAATTTTCAAGAATATTATGAGAACCCTGCTATGCACAGTGATGGTCAGGGTTTTCTGTGGATGACTCATTAGCAGGTGCATAGGCTATTTATTTTCTTAAAATGCATTTTCTGTGCAAACAAAATAGACTACACTTCTGTAAAGCTATCTGCTTGCTGTGAAGGGCAAGTATTGATCTTCGTACTTCTTGGATAACCATAATGAACTACAGCCAACGAATTCTGGATTTAGGACTAGATGTTTAGATTTCTGCAGGAACAAAGAGAGAAGCAAAGGCCCAGGGTCAACACGTGCTCATCAGAGCGCCACCACTAACTCTAGAACTGTGAGAGAATTACATTTTGCTGTCTTTAGTGGAGCTGCACTTGTTTCATATTCACAGAAATGAAATCAGCATGTATAACCATGAATATATATCAAAAGAGAATAATTTAATCCATAACCACAGAAATCTTCCACTCGTGCCTCCACTTCTATACTTTCCTACAAGAGATGCAAACAATTTCTAGACCATGTGACATAATTCTGAAAATCAAGTAAGCTCTTTTTATAAATATTAGTCATAACATCATTTGAACATTCTGACACCTCATAAAGAACCTGAATAATATAATTAAATACATAGGATGTGTAAAATTGATTTCTTCTGTCTTAGTAACACAATAACCTGTTGCAATTCAAGAGCTTCATCAGCTGTATTGTAATATTATTAATTTAAAAAAAAGATTATTATGTAAGGGAAGTATCCAATTATGATTGCATTTATACTTGGTCTGTTGCCTTGCAATTACACTTGGTTTGCTTAACTTAGGTCAAGACAGATGAAACAGTGAAGTTCTAAAGTACCTGACGAAAAACATTAATAATGGATTTAAATGGCAGCCAATTTCTTGAGCTAAAATAACTCAAGTCCTATCAGTAACTGTCAAGGCTCTCCTAAAACATGCTGAGGAAAGCAGCAATCAAGATATTGACACAAAATGTTGCCCTGCCTTTCCAAAATCACCATTTAGAATAAACCAAATATTCTACAGCATGTGATCACAAACTGATTAACCGCTAGCATACAATAATCACACTTAAGTACACAGTTAACTGATAGTTGTTAAGAGACTCCAGATACTTCATCTTGAGATAAATGGAAGTTTATTTTTAGGGAGAGTGAGTCCTCTTTATAATAAATGTATAAAAGTGCAATATCTTAAATATTTACTGCATGCAAGTAATCTTTTTTTTGTTAGCATCATATAAAGTAATCTTATGCAATAACTGATCTCTGCAAGAATACATTTGAACTTAAGTCAAATTAATATATCACTTCAGTTGAGTGCCAGTCTGATCATTGCATTAACCACCTCATACAGGACTATAGGTAAAAAAGCAAAAATTTTCAGTAACATCTTGGCAACCACAGTTCTCTATTGACAATGGAAAATGACATTAAAATGGGTATTCTAGACAAATTTGACCCACATCAGCCTACTTCATCCTTCAGTTGACTGTATTATACCTATATAGTTTTGTTTTCTGAAATACTTGCCCACAAAGCTAATTGGATCTGCCCCCAACTACAGGAAGTTTCTGAAGCTATTCTCATTCAGAGTTTGTGTTTAATTCAGCCTGTATAATCGATTTCATAATGATTACCAGAACTGAATCTCATACGTCAAACAACCTTCTCTTTATGGCAAGCAGTATAAAGGAAAGACACTGAAAAAGAATCAGAATAAGATGGCAGGAAGAACATTGAACAAGATTAAGCAAGAAGTGCAGCGTTCTTCAGCTGTATTACACTTCATCAATTGTTCAGTCTTAGCAGAAAGATTTACATTTAATTGACAAGGATCAGAAAGTATTTGAGTACATACATAAAGCAGCACTGTAAAAAATATTTTCTTTAGATGGCAGGAAGCAATTAGTGTGATAGATGAGTGTGAATGGAGAAGGAAGGAGTGTCTTGGACAAGGACGCAGTTAACCCTGAATGTCATCCGCAGTGACATGGCATTTTAAATCGACCTTAAGATGGAACACTGTTTTTTTAAGATCATACTGGAAGTGAAGAACTAGTTCTTCTTTTTTTTCTGTGAGATGAAAGCAAGCCCAGCTCTTTTACTTTTCAATCCCTAACAGCAAGTGTAACTTGCTGGCTTCAGTCTAACTACAGCTGAGTTTAGTTCATGTATACACAAACTTGTTATTCTTAAAGGGGAGCAGAAAAAGTTTTCCTTGTCCTGTAATTTCTTTTTTTTCCAGGATAAAAATGAAATCAAGACTTAGAAGTACAAAGAGCAACGCTTCCAAGCCAGAATAGGTCATGAAGTGCATAAAATGAAGGTTTTAGACATTACTCTGTTCAGGACTAGGTTTTATGTGGAGTGGAGTTACTCCCATTTTACCTAACTTCTATGCCTTTTGGCCACACAATTCTACCCTCTTCTATTTGGTCAGCTTAGCACTTATCTGAACCATTCATTAGCCGAATTGGCTGAAAACTCTGAAAATTAGTTTACTAAACTAGCCAAGCAAGAAGAGCAAAAATGAGTGAAGTTTTTCATCCAGCATATTGGCTGGTCAAATGGTAAAGTGGACATAGGGGAGAAGGAAAATCCCATGTAGATGAGAAACGGGAATTGAGGCGGTTTGGAAGGTAGTTCTTTTTGGTAGCAATGTGCTACGGGAAGGGGTCAGCTGCCCTGATACCAGATACTGATAGCAGATGTGTTCCTGAGGAGCTGGCAACTGTGGCAATCTACAAATACTCTGCAACTCCGAGGCATTTGGGACAGTATCCTACAAATTGTCTGGTAATTGGGTGATGTGATCTTAGTACGTGACGTATGATTTATGGTTTTATCACAACTATGCACAATTTATCAGATAGATAGTTTCTACACGAACACCATGTATCTAAGTATTACTGCTTAAACTGCAATTTAGTTGACCTTATCTTCACAGAGACATAACAATAAGAAATCGTTCCTCACTGATCCCTCTCCCTTATATTCTGCAACAGGAAAGAAAAATCAGGAACCACTCACTCCTTGCTCAGGCCAAATTTGGACTCCAAAAAATCCTACTTAAACTGTTGCGATCCCGTGATAGAGAACAAATTCATTTTTTGCAACTGGCCTGAAATTCTGTTTCTTCAGTAATGAAGACTGGAGATCCATTAATTGTTCATCAGACATGAGCCAGACTCAGAAAAAGCACTGTATAGGCATCTTTCTATTATTCGTATCATCTCATAGGCGAACAAATAAATAAAAGAAACAGTCTGCTCTTGCAGTACTGCAGCAATCAGCTGAAATACTGAAGAAATTCACCTCACTGTCTCCAAATTCTGGAAGTTTTCTATCAGTGACATATAGACTATTATTTCTTTCCCCCCAAGCTTCTGAGCTTTCATTGTACACAAGCCAAAAAAACCCTTTAATAGTACTGTCAAATTGACTGTCTCTACTGTAAGAAGCCTTAAATATTTTGAATGCTCTGGCTGTAATAAAGTTACTACAGAAATTTTAATATTTAGACAATGATGACTAAAATTCAATAATGGAATAAAACATTTATCCAACATTTATCATAAGAAGAAGCATTCTGGGAGAACAATTAAGCCCAAGTGGTATTTCAGAAAAACTAAATTTGAAGGAATGAAGGTATTATAGATCGCAATTGAGGCCAATACTGTATTTTTAACCAGCAACATTTCTGAGGGGCAGTATCTGTACAATATCAGGGGTTTTTACCCCCAAAATTGAACCTGTCCCTCAAACAAAACACAATACATGCATTTAAATGACACTTTAAGAACATCAAATATGATCTTTATTTTTAAATACTGCAAGTTTAAAAATGTATCTGACACCACCCCACCCATCAAAAAAAAAGCAATGAAAAAACAAACCAAAATCTAAATTGGTCAAATAAGGATTTCCTGCAGTGTGGTAAATGAGGAATCCAGCAACAGACTTCAGCTTCAGCTTAGACTCTACTTTGAGAGGAAAAAAATCCCGAACCAACAGATTTACAGCAAGTTTGATCTGGCTGACTTTGTGTTTTTCCCACCCTCTTCAAAAATCCCTCTGTATTCCTTTATTCGCTGCAGCATGGCTACTGTGAAAAACCTTGAGTGAAATTTAACTGTAAAATCCCTTTAAGTAGCTAAATACTGACCCTCAATGTATTGATAACTATTGATTGTTTCTGGTTTGACTGATATATCTTAAAATATTATGGGAAACTAAAAGTAAAAAAAAGAGGAAATACCAGTAGCTCCTCTTCTCAAACTAAATGTGTGGTTTTGTGAGATCTCTACTAAACTAACAAACTGGACAGGGACAGATGGTTTTAGTTGTTTAATCTGTACTTAATTTTCGAGTTTATGTTTTATGTAAAAAAGATGCACCATATTTACAAAAGTGTGGATTTCTAAAATACCACAGTTAATTACCTACACCGGGATATTTCATTTTCCCAAGTTATGATGGTCTCTCCAAAACGTATTTACTGGTCTCTTAGCTAGAGGTAGGTGATTTGTAGGCCTTGTTAATATGCTGTGCACACTTCATTAGTTCACTAACATAATAGTCTGCAGGATAACCATGCACAGAGCTTCAAGAACAGCAGCACATACAAATTATTTGGCTATTTTTTTTTCATGTGGGTTAACTTGCCTTTGTTTTCTCCAAGTACTTCATTCTTTTGTGAAGAATGTGTAACAAGGAAAGGGTCATGAGGTTGAGTAATCTGAAAGTCTCCTGCACCTTACAACCAAAGGCTGAGGGTTTAGCAGTATCTTTATATGCAGCCCTTTTCTCCCTATTTAGAGTTTTTGCAAATCATGGAGTCAATTCTGACTGATATCCAGCATAAAAAGTCTCTTCTCCACTTTCAAACTTAAAAGTGATTGACAGTCATGTGGCAGTATGATTAAAAATTACAGTCCGTACACCTCGGCAATCAAAATAGTCTGAATTATAAAAAAGTAAACTGCCCTTATAGCTTCATCATCCTATATATAGGTAAGGACAGCACCGGTTAATTTGTGAAAAACGCAAGTTTAAGGTCTCTGTAAAACACATATTATAGTTTTCTTGTGCTAGTGAACATCTAGAATACAGAGTTCCCCAGACGTTTTCCTTCCCTCCTCCCATATTTTTGACATTCAAATAAATCACATAAATTTGGCAAAGTTAAAAGGGTTTCTGCCTTGATGTTTTTGCCTTCAGCTTTATGTTGGAGGCACAAACTTCTGAACTCAAGCATTATAAGGCATAGTAGAAACCACCAAGTAGAACAACAGCAACATCACTACTCTAATGGAATATACAGCAAGTGGGAACATTTAAAAAGGAACTGTTTTTGTAAACTGTCACACTGCAGTGCTGTGTCAGGTGATTCACCTAAAGCTTGTCTTCGCATGCCGAGTAATTTTGTTTTTCAGAACATGCTCAATTGATCTAAACATTGCCACAGGTTCAACTTAACCTAAAATATACCAGAAGTAGCCCAGTGGCACACACTCTCAAAAAATCTGCAATCACAATATAACTATAAAGCATGAGTAAACTTTTGTTTTGTTTTTATACAAAACTCATAACCACATTTCCTTCTCCCACACCCAATATCCTATAACAAAACAAAATGAATTAAAAAACCAAAACAACCCAAACCTTTGTTAAGACACCACTGTCTGGTGGGCTTTTTTGTATAGGTTTTTTTTGTGGTTTTGACTTTTTTCTTTTTTTTTTCTTTTTGTTGGATACAGTTCCATTTGTAGCACTGAATGCAGCACGGGCAATGTATTCCCAGGTTAGAAGAAGGAATATTATCAACAGTAGAACTGTGAAAACAGAAGCTCTGTTGCTTTTATAGCAAAGACCAAGACCTATTTTATTATGTTGTAAGTAAGAGTCACTGCTCTGATCCCCAATTCAGAATGTCAGTGTCACTTTTTATACCTAGATCTATCTACTTCAGCTTTATTAAAAAAAAATGCTTTAACTTCTTAAAAATTGTGAACAATAGTGATTTTTTGGTGGTTGTTGTTATATCTAGGTTTCCTGCAATTCCTGTAAGACCATTCAACTGATCTTATGTTCCATATTTTTCCATGGTATTTTTAGGGCAACAGCATATCCTGATTACTACTTCGGAACAGTGGTTTGAAGTAGCTCTAAATTTACTTTTCTAATAAAGCCTATTAGAAAAGTAAAGTCAACCTAACATGAATATGCCAAATATAAATTAAATTTGTATTTAAAAGCTTATATTCCAATTCTAAATATAACGGTTTAAATTCTTCTAGTAAGACTGGTTTCTGTACAAAGCCATGACAAGATTTAAGCACTATTTTGAACATGAATGGCCTCTGTCTGGGCATCTCCAATTTACTTCTACTCAGGAATGTGCAAATGATTTTATACAGCACGATGCTAGTACCGCTCTGTACTATAGGTTTTTTTTGTTTTGTAAATAAAAAACAACAACAAATCCCTAGTCAGAAATAAACTGACAAAATTTACATTCTTCTCTCTCTTAAAAAAGTAAATAAAATAACATTATTTAAAATGTGAATTAGCTATAAGACATACAATACAATTACATAGATACATATCAATACAGCACATTCAATTTGCCAAAAATTAATGATTACAAAGCCAATATGGATGCTGCCATATATATATATATAGATGTATGTACAATGATTATAGAATTCGTAATTGCACTATACCTACAACCAGTTTTAAATTACAAGGTGTTTTAAGAGGGAGTAAAAAATAGCAACTGTTCTTATTATTGTTGTTTTGGGAGAATTAAGGATGAAAAAACGTCTCATTAGTATTTACTGTTAACTTTGGTAATCAACTAATAAGCCATCATTTTTCCACCTCCCATCTGCTGCTGTGAGGCAGCAATTCCTGTGTTAAGTGCACTCAAGTGCGACTTGGCATTGCAAATAATGAATCCAATTATATGTCTGAACTGAGTTTTCTATAGCTTGCTGCAATCATGCACCTGGTCAAAAAACACCTTTCAACCTAAGCCGCAGAATAAAGGTTCATCAATATGTGCTGCATTTTTGTTGTTAAAAAAATTGCACATTTAAATTTCAAGAAGGTTCTTCTCACTGTTTCATTTACATCAATAAATCTTTTTAAAGAACATTGAGAAAGGCTATTTTGCATGAAAGCCTATTAATTGTCTGTGAATCAATTAGTTAACAAGCGATGTTATCAAGAAAGGTTCCTGAACATGATCCCCTATCAACAATTTCTTGTTACACAACTAAAGGTGTCTTGATTTTATTACAGAAAACAATCTCAAGCCATATCTGACATAAGGAGAGTTTTAAGCTGTCTTTAAATCAGTAGACCACATGTGTGTGCGTGGAGCACCTCGTAGCCTATTCACTCACACTTTTGGCATTAGAAAATGGAACGCTTTCTAAAAAAGGGAACATATGAAGTGAAACTGTGTTTGCTTATCATTTGGCAGTTGACTCAATCAGGTCAGTTCCCAACCCATCAGTTTGGCATCTCAATCAGTATCTTATGCTCCAAGAGCACTGGTTTTATAAAAAGCCAGATTTGGCAACATTAATTTTATACAATAAAAATAATTTTTCTACTGTGGAAAAAGAATATTTAAAAAAGCTCTAACTTAAGAAAAAGCCCTGACATAACTGAAAAAATCCAAACTGTTTTAGGCTGTAGCCACTGGGGAAAATGTAGTGTCTATGGCATTTCTATTTGGCATTTGTGAACAAATGAAGAGAGAAAAAAATGGCACATGGCAATTAAAAAGAGATTCTAACATATTTCACGTCCATACCAGGCTGTGTCTTAATTATTTAATTACTGTCTCCTGTACACCCTTCCAGACTGTGAAAATGTAGTTAAATATTAATATCCTTAGACAACTGTAATTCTGTTTTGCAATCCCAATATTCTAATCCCAAAGTGAAGACAGAATGAAGACACCCAAGAATTTAAAAATCACAGTAGCAATACTTTTGATCCTTCAGAGAAAGTACACACTGTAAAATTAGAATTACTGATGACTTACATTCTGGCGATAGTGTTTGCCTGACCAAATAACTCAACAGAAAATAATTCACCCAGGAATGCAACTGGGGAAAAAAAGGCCATTGTACCTTGTAAAAGATAAGAGAGGAGAAGATGAAGAGGAAGAGAAAGGGTCAGGGAAAGAGGCAACCAGTTTGATTTTGCTTCCATAGCAAAAAACTGCTATCTTTTGCAAATGTACGACTGAGAATTTAAAACACACTGAGTCACAAGGTTTTGCCTAAAAAAATGAGGAAATGTGCCGTGAATGTACTTCAGCATCTTTTGTTTTTCCTCCATAAAGTTTAAATAAAATCATAATATTAACTACAAACTCTGTGGACATTCACAGAGTCCAGGCCGGCAATAAATTAGTATTATGCAGATTGTTTTCACAGATACAGTCCCTCTTGTCTATCTTCCATTATGTAAAGTTGGTTTTGGAGGGCCTCCTAGGCACAGTTAGACCAGGTTGTATTCCTTCAGATTTAACTGTAGGATTGTGTCCTTGACAGCAGCAAAGACGAAGCGGATATTCTCTGTGTCTGTAGCGCATGTGAAGTGGGAGTAGATAATTTTGTCACTGTCTGGATTCAGGTCTACAAACATCTTCAGGATGAACTCTCGTGCTGCTTGTGCATCCCGTTGTGGTCCTGATAGTTAAGAAGAGAAAGTCAGTTTTCTTAAAGTTGATTCAATATTTGAACTTCTTTAACAGAAAACAAGAGAGGCTCAGCTTGTTGTCCACATGCAACAGAAGACAGGGCACTTTTTACTAATCTATAGTATGTTATACTGGCTACATTCTTCCTGGTAGGAACTATGAAAAATAAAGATGGAAGGAAATTTCAAAAGTTCATCAAGGCAGAGCTATCATGTCAAAGCTGCTCTTTATCAGCTGGCTATTGTCCTTCTTTGTAAGATAACGTTTAAAACAGGTGATGTACAACTGCATGGAATGAAAACCAAAAAATCAGCTATACTAATAAATCTTTAAAAATTTTAATAAATTGGTGAATGTTTGGCCTACACCTACTACCTCTAAATTACATTCAAGTTCTTTTAGCACTGCAAATCTACTAGTTTTATGAAGACTTTAATAGGTAGCATAATGACGTTATATCCTGAACTGGCCTGACACTGTCACCAAGAGAACTGCATTTACTTTAGTGATAATACGCATGCTCTCCAGCTGAAGCTGTTTGATTGTAAAAGACTTGTGTTCTAACAAATTGCCTGTTATCTAAATTATGTGTTACAATGATCGTAACAGATCTAAATTAAGGTTGTAATTCTAACAAAAGTTGAAAGTCTATGTAATCAAAACACATGTTCCACTTCAGACAAGACGGAAGGTAAGTAATGACTTCCAGCCTGGAACAGTGAGGACTCATTCATGTTCACAGTCAAAAGAGCAGTGCAGAAGTAAGAACATTAGCCACAATCTGCTGAATTCTGTTCCATTATTCTAGTGCCTTTTCTGAAGGCCATTTTTCCCTTGCTCTCCTGTTTCTGCAAGATGGGTTTCAACAGAACACACACGCTTTCTGCACTGCCTCTTTCTCCTGTTCTCTGGGTTAATGCTGTTGCTACAAGGCACTATAAATATCAGCACGCTCAGCAGTTACACATAGCTCTGTCCTTCAGGAGTTATGAAATCTGTACTCTGAAAATAGCACATATCCACATATTTCTCAATAATTGAATAATAAATCTTAAAGCTTACAATCGCTAACATTTCTAATTGGATACTCTATTTGAACTTTATAATTTTTAGGTAGGGAATGCATGGAAGAAAACACATACTTTCTGGTGTGCTGCAAATCCACATGGAGAGGGAGTAAGATCCTGCAATATATGGGCGTATGCATATAAACATAACTATACACATATATATAAAGATGACACATATCCTGAGATTTAGGGATATAAACAGATCATAAGCTCTCTGAAGCAGGACAGAGGACTGTTCAACACTTGTACAGCTTCTAAAAACACAGCAGGTTCTATCCTTTGGCTTGGTCACCTAGACGCTATAGAAACAGCAGCAACAATAAGTCCCACACTACCACAAATAAATTTGCAATATTTGTGAAGAAAACTCTTAAGATTTTCAAAGGCAATGATTTCTTCAAAATAGACCACTTCCTGTTTTAAACAAATTTCTATAATTTTGTTGAAATTCTGTCATAGCTAGATACAGCACACAAAATCCACTGCGCTATTCAAAGCCTGTATCCAAATTTGCTTACCTAATCACACCTCTGCTGTCTATCATGTAATTTAAATTTTCATTTGACTGAAATTCAAGTATTGAAAATTGAGGTTAGAAAGAACGTTTATGACCTAAGGAAAATGAGTCAGTGTTGAATTTAGACTGCAAAGTGGTTGTGATCTAAATAATATGCAGACTTGGAAAAGAACTGCCATAAAAATCAGTAGGTTTATTGTCCACTGCTCCCTAATCAGCAGTTTTCAAAGAGTTTCTTTACATGATACATCCAAGATCTATCTAAGGAGTATTACAGCAATGATTTATTCTTCTGTTCCTATAGCCCTTTTTACTCTTCCTCTCCCAGCTCTTCATTCCAGTCTGAAAGTCAGCCTTCTAGTACCAGCCATGCAAGGATATCTTCATGTAATACACTGACTGACCCCTGACTGCCTCAGTCCTCCTGCAATACTGTTGCAATACACGATGCAGAACTGCCTAACTTCATTTAATGAGTCCAATTTGCCATCCTAGTGGTTAGCAGTACTCATCCACATGCTACTTCCTCCCTTGTGCAGGAAAATGCACGGGAGAACTGATCCAGCTGAAAAATAGCCAGTTCTGACCCCTTCCTCACATCTTCCCTCTTCCCACACCCTCCGTGTGCTGGGACAGAAGACAGGACTACGTATGACCTGTGCAAGTCATAGATCTCACCCTGCCACCAGAAGAAATTAAATCAAACCATAAACGTGTCTATGCAACGTATGTCTATAAACACTTCTCCAGCACAGTCTACAGAAGAGACGAAGACTCTCAAAGACCTCTAGGCCTGACCAGTCCATGATCCTTTTTTCTTCACCAATGTTGAAGGATAGGAGAAATAGGGTTTCTCAGAGCTGAGTAGTTAATTTTTGCCTGTTTTTTTTCTGGATGAGGATGTCACCTAGGAAACTTGTCATAGGAAATAAACTCAAAAGAATGAGCACATTTCTATTCAATTGCTAGTTCTGTATAGCACTACAAAAGTAAATTTACACTGACTCATAAATAATATGGTCTGATTCTGCAGGCTGTTCAATATTTCCTTCCCCTTAAAAAGGAAACAAAATATACATTTCTGCTATTATTACTTTCCATATTTGAACATGAGCAATTTAATCTTTTATTCAGCTTTCAAATTTCCTATTCACTCCCTGGTGGGACAAACAGATTTTCTTAAAAACAGAATTTTCTTGAAAATTCTTTTCTTTATACCTCTTATTATATGAGTCGCCATTCAGTTACCTCAAAATACTTAGCTTTTAACCTCAGGAAATCTTTCTTAAAGTACAGTTTTAGCAGAAACAGCTGTACAATCCACATTATATTTTTATGGACCTTAAATTCACATAAATAATGGAAATTAAAATAAAGGAAAGAAAGAGGTACAATAAAAGACCAGAAGGAGTGTTATTTCTCTGAGTGCCTCTGAGAGCTTATGACACCTCCTCTCAGATACTCAGCCTTACACAAAACCAAACCTCAAAAACCCCACAGTATACTAGATAAGGTGCAAAAGCAAGGAATGCATCTTTATTTCTTTTTAGCTTTTATACTTCTGTTTAAACCCTCACCCCAACTTATGGAAAAGTACAGAATATGTTTCACTCCTAATATGACAATACTCATCTAGAAGTCAACAATTCCCATGAAAGGTTCTGACATCAATTAGAGCATTAAATGAAATCCTGGCAGTCTAAAAAAATCCCACAAGAGTTCAAACATATTTTAAAAATTGAGATAATTAAAAATTGCAAAGCACCTTTTTTTTAAAGGGCAAAATATATCAAAGGATCTATCTTTCTAGTATTTGGATAAGGCTATTATAATTTGTAATTACTGCTGTGTATGTAGAGCATGAGCTCTGCTGTCATGTACTTACCATCATACTCAGGAAAATAATCAACTAGATGGGAGTACATAATTTTCTCCTCCAAGAGATCTTTTTTATTTAAGAACAGAATGACTGAAGAGTTCTGGAACCATGGATATGTGATAATTGTCCGAAAGAGCGCTTTGCTTTCTTCCATTCGATTCTGGAAAAAAGAAAGACAGTAGAATTTAGGTGGCCATGAAAATAAGTTTTATTTTTTTGAAATAAATTCATGAAATTTCACTTTATTTGGTAAATGGATCTATTTAATCTCTTCCACCTTCCTAGCAATATGTAAGGTTCAAGTAATTTAGTTACAATTAATAAGCAAGCAGTTAATTAAATACGCAGCCATTTTACTTTTGCAAATTCAACTGCTTAAGCACAGGTATTCTTTAAAACACAGGTCATGAACATGGAAGCTACAGCAGCTACATTTTTATAGTCATAAGCACACACAGTTATGACCAGCCAATGAACTGGTGGGTATTGAAATGCATGTGATTCATGGCAGGGACAAGTATACCACAACAAGACATACCAGTTCAAATGTTAAGAACATTATTTTACAGGCCCTTCCCAAACTTTAATGCAAAATGAGATAACTCTTAGAAAGAGATCAGCTTTAAAATAGTTGCAAGTAAATTTGGAACCTGGGAACATTTCATCAACACCAAAGGCTCATAAAATTGTAAAAATCTGTAAATTGCTAAATTTGTTTCTAACATCATTGGCTTAGCCTTTATTTTAATTGCTTGACTGCTCCTGCAACCACTTTGCATTAATAGCTTAAATGTAAGTGAAGCCTACAGTTCTATCTGTAATACTTATCCATCACTGTAAAATTATGTCATGATTTACAGTTCTGAATAGCTGTTAGGCTGACATGATGTGGTTAATACAGAATCAGAACAAATCGAGTTAAAAACAAAGGAATTAACCTATTTTTTTTGTTGTTATTATTATTTAAAGCTGCAGGCCCCGGAAAACACCTGTTTCACCCCCGAATGGGGCTTCAGAGAAAACAGGGAGGAGCAGAATCCTGCAGACTCTGCTGTTGCTGAGCCGTACAACAATCTGTCAGCTAACTCAGTTTTGCAGTAAGTGTAACTTTACTTGCACTGATTTGCATTTTAAAGAATCAGGAAGAACAGGACCTTCTTAAAACCACCCTCCCCAATAAACCATTAAAAAATTCCATTTTGTAGAAGTCTAGTTTCCTATGTCACCACAGAATCTTCAGGCAATTTGTAAAACTTTACTACATGCTGCAGTGATAGCTGAAAATCAAGAACCGCATTTATAGATTAACTAATGCAGAATAAAAACTCTGCTTTCTTGCAGTTAGTTCTTATGACTTACATTGATTTCAATGGTGCCAGAATTTCATTCAGAAAAGAAAAAATCTGCAATGTCAAAGCTGAGCATAAACCCTAAGTTCTTACACTGTTAATCAGAATGTTTTCTTATCAATATTCTATATAGATTTCTTTTCTAAACAAAGTCTTACAGAAAGGCAATGGGAACTACATAGGGTAGTCTGCAATTTTACAGGCTGATGAAAAAGAAAAACCAATGTAAACTTACTACTGTTTATATTATAAATGTTTACCTAAACTCATTAACACTTGGTACCTTCTAATGTGACACTCAGACGGTAAAAGAGTGTCAAGACTTAATTAGCAGTGTTTTTCACAGTAAGTTGAAAATTTCTATTGTGCAAAAACACAGCTACTGAAAACTTCTTAGTAAGAAGAGCACACAGAAAAGACAAAAAAATTATGTATCAAGAGTAAGTGTTTCTGCTTTCCACAAAACCTTTTCAAGAGGGCTACAATATGTTAATCTATAATGCCAGTCTTTTTTCAATATACGTATTGCAAAGGCAAAATAAATAAATTGGTTTGGATCAATTCATGATCTTTCCTCCAGAAAAGCTCAAGAAAACACTGCTGTTAGACCCAGAGAACATTTTCATTTCCTGTTTGAAAGGGATACCAAACAAGACAAAGCAGAAGAAGTGTCATGCAGACTAAACCTACATGGATTAACACGCCTAAAACAATTTCTATCATCCTATTATCTAAAAACTTTCTTTAAATACTATGTATCATAAAAATACCAATAGACATACACAATAAAGAACAAAATATTAAGTCTTCATTGGAAGAAGAGTATGTATTGTATTATACATTCATTATGAATTACGTATAATATGAATTGCATTCCACAGAGTCACTTTTTTCCTATTATAAATATCTCTCAAGTCCTCTCAGACTTGATTTGAGGCATCTGGCTTAAATTTCTCCTCGACGAGGCATCTACTAAGGATTCTACTCAACAGACAGTTCAGACATGAAGCAGGTTTCCATTATTTCAAAGATAGTTCAATTAATTCAAAACCAATCTGGGATGCCAAAAAAGGGATACTACTAAGAAGAGCTGTTTCAGAAAAAATAATTACAGAAGTGGCCAATATGCGCAGTCTAAAACAAATGAAAGAAACACTCAACTGCTTTAGAAAAAATACTTAGTTCAGGATGTCAGTAACTGAAGTCAAACACTACCAGATTAAACTACCCTCAGTCACTTCACTGTATTCTTTACTATAGTCAAAGTTTCATTTCATACAGAGCCAGTTGCCTCTAAAAGCCATCCAGGTAACTATATTTCCAGGAAGACTCAAGCTAAATCTCCATCTGTTCCTGACTCTAGGAGAATAGGCTTTAAAGGGCAATAGCAATAGACTGTTGCCCTTGCTAATTTTGTATTAAATTATGCAGTCCTAAAGAAAATTAAATGGAAGTCAAGAATTGTGGGAACTGATAAAAAACACACATTACATTGCCAGAACTCACTGAAGTAGAATTATTATATATATTATTACAGTTATTATTACAGTTACTGTTCCTCAGAGCTACCATTTGGCACACAAGACTTTACTATAAGGACTCTTTTTGTTAAACTTGTCACTGAAGAACTCAGCACAGTTATACTGAAGAGCAAGTGTAGCCAACTTATTTATGGGTAGCCGGTAAGTATCCAACACAAAGGTGAACATTAAGAGAAGAATTAATATTTTACATTATTAACATGTAAAGAAGCCAGATACAGCAAAGTACTGCAGCACAATTCTAACAATATGTTACAGTATTTTTACTGGAAATGGAGTATAAAAAAACCCCAGGATTGACGACTATCTGGCCTTCTGTCAGATGTAATGCGAAGGAAGCCTTGCCAAACCAAGAAAGGCAGTATGGATCTTTGAAAAGAGAACAGTGGGGACCACGCAGTATTTAATAATTTGTTCATGCACACAGTCTAATTTTCTGAGCCAACTCCACCTTACCAAACTGCTTCCAACAAAATCTTATTCCAGCTTCAATGGAAAAGGCTGCAGAAAGAAACTTGTGAATAATGAACATACAGAAATGTGCAGCTGGAGCTGGCTCAGGACTTTCTCAGTAGCTGACTGCCATTCTCTGCAGTGACGCCAGCCTTCACAGCAATCCCCCTTCGACAGCAGCAAAAGCTCATCATGGCCTTTCTGGTTTTGCAGGCAGCTGGCACAAGGAAAATGAGCAGTGGTATCAGTGTTTTCACTGTCCCCCAGGATCTGCTGGCCTGGGCAACCTCCCCGTTCTGCTTATCTCTGCAGTCACTCCTGAACTGTATAAAGACATATTGATGTCGCCAGCCACTACTCTGTTTTTCTTGTTATGATGTACAGATGTCAGAATAAAATTCTCCCATCCTCAACACAAACTGACATAGTCACCAGTCCAATGTAAAAATAACATCATGAAACACGGAATAAAAAATACAGACAAATCCCACAAGTGAAGACAAATTTAACTGTAAACAGCTCATTTAATCTTGGACAAAATTATTCCAACTTATTAAACATCAAGAAAAAAAACATTGTATTATGCATGAATCATGAGACCTTCCAGTTTTATAACTAGTATCATGTTAGCAGTATTTATGAAACGTTAATAAAATTAAAATGAAATTTCTATTATGTACCTCTTGCTATATAAAAGATACTATGCTAGTAAGTTTTTGTATGATGGTTAAATATTAACATAAATACAACTAGACATACAAACCATATTGTATCACATTTTTATCCAAATGCAAACTCTTATTCTTCCTCATTTTTAATAGATTAAAAAAGGAGTATACTTCCACGTTTTTTTTTAATCCTATGCTTTCATTTTTCATGTTAAAATGATGGACTTCTAGTTTGGATTTATGTATTGAAATTCTTTTTACTATCTGTTGTTCTGGAAAAACATGCAATTATTCCTGCAATTACAGAAGTGATAGAATTAGCAGAATTTATAAGCATTTGACTCTAAGTAGTCAAATCCTAAAGAGTGCTAAAACAGCATTTAAAAGCTGTTTCGCAGTGAACGGAAAGTAGCCATTTCTCAGCTAATTTACTTAGTTCAGTGATAGAAAAATACAAGTACAATATGAATCTCAAACAATACAGAAGCAGCAGCAGTTACACCCATTACTGTCTTTATGATTGTCTAGAGTGGCATCTAGTGGGCATACTGTAACTTACACATTGAACATAAAATGCAGGAATTAATTTTTGTCTTAAAAATTATCAATTTATATAGTGTCTGTTAAAATTACTATTTCATAAATTTTGATGGACTGAAATTTCGTTGAAATGATGAAAGAGAAGGTAAGGAGGTAAACAAGATAAATTTTTCAGTCAACAACTTGCACTGTGTGTATAACTACATTTATGCTGTAACAAATGTTTACGTGAATAAAAAGAGAATAAATATTCAGAGATAGTAATTGTAGAAGAGAAGTTACTCATGCAAGAGAGCTTCATAAAAAAAAAAGTAGGCATTAATATTTCAGAAGTTTATTATCACAGTAACGGGCTCTACTATACCTGACAAAATCCCATGCATACCAATGTTCTTTTGTGCAAAAGTCTCTATTAGTTAGGAATATCCCCATTCTCCAAGTAAGACTTCCAGCAATTATTTAGATAGAAGCACAGAAGCAGAAATGTGGCTACACAGAAAAGACCTACAGTGTATTCTTGGCTAGAAATTTAATAGAGCTGCTACATGAAAACTGGGAAATAACCGAGGAAATCTGTAAGTGGGAGGTAAATCTAGAATCCTCCACTATGTAAAAAAAGTAAGCACAGTATCAAAACTGGAAGTGCTTCAGATTTTTGACACCAGTATGAAGTATAATTTTGCAGCTATACATTGTAACTAGCCTTCTATGAAAAAGCTGCAACAGCTGTTTAAAAATTTTGATGAATAACTCAAATGCAATAAGAGACAGCTTCAAATGCAGAGTTCAGAATTAATTCCTTTATTTTCTTCACTGGTCTTGACTATTCCTGCAAACTATTCTGACAGAAAAAAGCTGCTGGTAGAGTACTGGGAAGACATTCCTGTAGACGAGAACTGTATTTTTAAATCATCTGGGAGAAGAACTCTCAACTCTCCCAACAATTTAAATTTGAAACAGTGCATTTGCAATTTTATGTACATAGCAGAGGGACAGATGAACCAAGTTACAGCTGAAATCCATTAAATCAACCTGCTCAACAACCAAAGCACAAAAATAACGTCCAAAAAAAGTGGCCAAAAAAGTGGTCAAAACAGAAGAAACAAATATTCATGTAAAATATTTTTGAAATTAATAATTGGCTGTTGAATTAATTCTGATGAAATAACACAAATGTCAGAATAATCAGTTTTTCATTAATATCTATAGATTTTTGAGACAAACAGGTGACAACATTTTAAAATTAAATTGTCATTGAAAAAAAGCCCTTTTCTGGCAAGTTTTGACATCAGCTATTTAAAAAAAGTATCAGTTGTATTTTCCAGCAATTGCTGCCAATAGCAGCACTCACCAGCAGCATTTCTGGCAGCCTCTGCAAGTGGGTTCACAATCACTCAACCTCCCATTCCCTTTATGAACCACCCATTTTAACAAAAAAGAGACAGGGTCTGGCTGTTCCTTATGCAAATGGTCATACTCTACATCCAACAGGTTCTTCATCGATAAATCAAAACTAAAATATGTATGTGAACAGGTATGAACAGATACAATGCATACAGCAATAAGGTTTGGCACAGGGGGTTAATCTGTTATTTTCTCTGGTTTCAAATAAACAATGCATTCTGAAGATTTTATTGCCCATGGAAATAACATTGTTAAATAAATATGAGGACCATGCGAGGATTTTAATTCTATCTGGGAGTCCATATTATCTCTCTGCCCCGTGCTCAATTGTTTTGGATGGCTTAATGTTGACGAAAAACCCCAGACAACTAAAGTATTATGATGATTCGTGATGCAGAAAAACTGCTCTGATTGTTGTGTTTCAGCCTTCATGCTAAGCCATGTAGGACTAGGCTGCAAATAAGGAACACAAAGTACTGGAAAAGAAGTGGAAGCAAACTTTTAAAAACTTTGTTTTTTAAAAAAAAAGCTTAAAAAAAGCAACAAAGGTTTAAAAAAATAAAAGCTTTAAATCAAAAGCTTTTAAAAAAGAGCAGTACTGTACTTGGCAATAATATCCTCCTTTTCTCTTTAAAAAGAACCAGTAATGGCTTTAATAAACCTGTGAAAAGAGGTGCAAGTTATCTGCCTGGATAGCATATATAACTGAATTAGACCGTAACAGTAAAATTGGTTCAGTTTGCTTTGTTATCCAAGGTCAGTGAAAACCTGGCAAATAAACCACCTATGAAATACAAGTTTTTTAAGTTATATTAATGCTACCAATTTAACAAAGGAAGAGACACTTCAATGATTCTTTTGTACATGGTTTCATTCATCAATGAAAAGAAACTGCTTAATAAATAAAATAATGAAAAGAACATTGTTTTCCTAAGGCACAGAGATGCCTATGCAGGATATTTGCACATATATAGAATAGGCAGTATGTATTAATAATGCTGGGCATTAGCAAAATTCCTTACTTAAAAGTCACAGTGGAAACTGTAAATTAGTTGTAAATATTAGCAACATCTATATCCAACCCTGTTAAACCATCACATTCTACAACTGTAGTACTACCTTTTTTCCAAAAACAAAATGTGTCATCTCTGACCAGAATAATCTAAACTGGCATTTCTCACTTTGCTAATTTTGTGCAATAGATGTTTGGAATACATACAGATTTACTTCTAAACATTATCTTTTATCAATAAATACTCATGATGTTGAATGCCTCTGGAGATTGGTAGTCTTTGACAACATTTAAGGAAAGATAGATTTGCCTATTAATCCATTAATTTAGCTGAACAGTTCACAGCCTCTTCTGGTTTTCCTCTGGGAACATAGAAAAAGAAAGACCTCTACCTATAAAAATGCCGCATTTTCATATCCACTAGAGACCTATATAAGCTATAGGAAACCTGCATAGGTCTGAAGTCTTCTAGTGTGCTAATGCAGAAGAAAGATATGTACAAGCATCAATAAACACTGTCCTTTATCTTGCGATTTCCAAGTACTTAACTAGCTCTGCAAAGGTAATGAAAACCTCTTTTTATGAAACCATATTAAACAGGTTTAATGTAATCTCTCTAGTCCCATAACTGCAAGGGGTTCTGGTTCTCTTACAAAGCTGGAATTTGTGTTTTTTGCATTTATTGCACTGAGACCATGAGATCTTATGTTTAGAAAAGCTACCCGTGATACGTTGTAGATTATCCTGGAATATGGATTAATATACTTAATCCAGAAAAAATTCCTTTATTTATGAAAACAAGTTTTAAAATGGAGAAGTTCTAAACTGTGCTTTTTAACAAAACCTCAAATTTCTCCAGATCTGCTGGTATAATTCAGAGCAAAAGCCTGGCCTAGAGGACATACTACATCAAATTCATTTACTAAAGAAACGATTCCTTCATTTTTTACCTCACCTCTAATTCTGCCAAACTTTTCTGAAAAAGTGAAAAGGTCAAACATCCAATAATTTAACTTACAACACACTCCATCACATCATACGAGACTGAGGAACGATCTACTTAATTTACAGTACTGCTAATGTAATTAGTATATTATGTCCTCTGGATCAAATTTTGCCCTCATTTCCACCAATGAATCCAGACAGACTTACTCTTTTATTAAAGGCAGAATTTGGAACAGTTATCTATCTCTTCTTTTACATGTGTTTAAGAGAAAGGCATTTCAATATGGTACACCATCTGAAATTTTGAAAAATATGCTTAAATATACAGTCCTTATCATTTTTTGTCATTTTAAAATTATGCATCAAAATAAGACGCTTAATTATGTATAATCCATACACAAAAGAGAAGAGATGACATTGTTTCTGAGTATTGCCTGTCAGAGGAATCATAGTTAAAATCCAGTTGGGCAGCCACGTGTGCTTTTCTTCAGGATTGGAGCCCCCAAATCTTTAGCTGCAGAACTTTTTTCATGGGAGAGCAATTTCATGGATATATAATTTAAGAGTCATCCTACACAGCATTCTGAAGAACAGGCAGTCTGAACATGCGTCTTATTTCCTGTGTATGATGTTCCCCTATAGACTAGTTATAAAATATTCTTCAGATCTTTCAATACTTAATATCTCCAAGGGCATGAAGACAAAAACAGCTCCCAGCCCAATCCCACACATACCCAGCGAATAGCTCGAGAGACACTGGCGAAAAGCCTCTCAGCTCAGCATAGCCTCATCTGATATAGAAGCCAAACGTATTTCTCTTGAATAAGCTAAACAATGGACAAAATGGATTTACAACCAATAGCCTATCATGCACTACATTTTAAAATACAAATGAAGAGTCTGAAGGTCTCTAAATCAGTTTCATAATAATGAAGGGTCATATAAACACACATGCACTGAGTGGCAAATAATAATTCTTAAGAGTTATATGTTTATTCATGAAAATGAGATTAATGAAAAAAAGTATTAACTAAAAAGAATACCATAGATTATTCAAAAGTATGTAGTTTTCTTTGTAAAAACATACTACAAGGAAGAAGACTTCAGGCAATAACATGCAGTGGACTAATTAGAAAAAGAAAGTAGGCCATCTTACAAAAATCATACTGTTTAATCAGGCCATGAAAGCAATACAAAGGGAGTAGCTGAACACCGCAAGTTGTCGAGTCATATCTTTTAATTTCAGTAAGAGGCACACAAATCAAAGAAGGATTAGATTCTATCATAGGTTCACGCTGGTGCATACATATGAAGAAAGTAGAGCATTTACACCCTCTCAACTTGGTGCTAAAATTTTAGTATTATTTCACAATTTAAAGATGAGAAAACTCTGTCTTGGCTGATTACTAAAATCTCCAAGTTAAATTACTGTCTAACCTGCTGAGCTTATCACATCCCAGTGAAGCACAAAAATTTTCTTAGGGGGTGGGGTGGTAAATTTCTTAATTCAAGGTGTCAACTAACACATTTTTCCATATTTCTGCCATACCAGTACTCAGACAAACCACGCTTTGCTTTATGCAGAATAAGTTCTTGTCTCCTGTTTTATGGGACTTCAATGATTAGAGATACAAGGAAAAGGAAGAGGAAAAAGATGTGCTCTGGTATTCCAACATTCCAACAGGCTGCAGCGTTCTGAAATCCAAAAGTAAGCTGCCTAAATGGGTGCTTAGCTCTAAGACAGCCTTAGATCCATCCCAGAGCTAGAGACACACAGGCCTAACGCTGCTAGAAAGTGCTACTAGGGTATGTATGTATGTATGGCTTGAAACAAAAACTGTTTTGAGTTAAAGTTATGAATATATTTTTGAAAGAAAAACCAAAAGGTTCAAAAACTTTATACTGTTGCTGGTAAGAAACAAATAGTTTAGCAGCAAGGTGGAAGAACCTCACAAGATAATGACAAATTTTACAGCTTTTGGCCCCATTAAGTATTTTGAAAGTGAAAACTTGCAAAATCAAAACATTTTTGTGAGTAAAGTGATCTTTATAATAAAAAGGTAGTTTAAAAAAAGCTATTGCAACTTTAGGCATCACTTTAGTCACTGGAGAGCCCAAAGCATAACAGAAGTCTTCAGTCAGGTGTTCTTTGGTGTTCTTTTCAGTTCACAAAACGTGAACCCTTTAGCTTAACACAACACAAAGCAAGACTGTATACTCCCAAGTGATTCAGTCTAGGAAGATACTCTAAGTATACAGTCTAGGGATGCTCTAAGTCATGGTCTGCACACTGAAGCAATCTGACAAACCAGAGCAAGCCATATAACTACATAGGTGGATACACTTAATAGGGAACCAGTGTCTGGTAAACTTCTCGCTGAAACAGTTCCTATGAGAACTTCTGTCTATGAGGAACACAGTATGCGAACACAAGTGATAAACAGCTAACACCAGGAAGGCTGGAATTTAATTTTGGATAGTTAGAATAGCTGTTGAAAATAACCATTTTCCTTACATGACTTCCAATATATTTTGGTTTCACTTGTATATACTTGTACCTGACACTTCTGTGTTGACTTTGTGGCTACAGAAGAATCATGCAAACAGAAAAACCTAGAACGAGACACTTCTAGCTTGGCTTAACATGAGCCAAGTCTGACTGAGTTCTCTTTTTAGCTACATGTGTCTAGCTTTAAAAATTACAAGAGATTAATTTTGTGCAAATTACATCACCATTTCTGTAAATTCAGCTTTGAATGATATAGTTGATGATACAACTAAGCACAATCATACTTTTCTTTTCTGGAACAACTACAAACGTAAAAGCTTTCTGAGCTCCCAGACTTTATTAAAAAGTTAGTCCTGAAGAAAGTTCAGCATATAAACATGAATATCCCCAGTCACTTGTTTTACCTTGTAATGTCAAGCATTCTCTTAAATAGTGAAATCAACATGTATCCAACCATGAAGAACATTCAAATGCTTTCTTTTTTCTCACCAGACTTTTGTAAGTATATGTTGAAAGACTTGCATAGGACAGTGCCAATGAGTAAATCAGAAAAATTTGGTGAACAACTTGAAATAGTCCTCAGGAAAGACAAAAATATCTAAAAACTAAGCATTCTCCCTACTCTGTAAAACTGCATTCAAAATCTGGATACTGCTGTCTTTTGACCCCTCAGCTCAACCACTTTCTTATTTCTGTTATTTTTTAAAATAAAAATATGTTATACGTCCTATGTTTAAGACAAAGGAATGAAGTTTACTGCTTTAGTATCTGTTCTAAAAAAGAATCTATTAATTTTATTTTCATTTGCACCACCTATTTTTGTGGCTTAGCTGCATAACACTAACTGCACAAATACAGTAAGAATACTTCTCTATATACAACTGTATTCCCCTTCAACATCAAATAGACAGGTGTCTCTGACTCCTCCATAGAGCAGATAAACTTTGCCATATTTGAAGTTTGAGCCCTCTTGCCTTCTTGACTCTTGCAGCGCTGCTCAATTCCTTAGGTGCTGTTGTGTAGGACTGCTGACGGATGCATTTGCAAAACGATTAGGGCTGGACAACTCAAGTTACTTTTTCTTTAAAACTGGTGCTTTTTGCTGATGCTTGCTTACCTCATTGTCTGACTCCACAAGCACTTGATCATATTCACTAAGAGCTACTAGGAACATGATAGATGTGACATTTTCAAAGCAATGTATCCATTTTCTTCTTTCTGATCGCTGGCCTCCTACATCCACCATTCTGCAAAATTAACATCCACATCAACTCCATGACTACCTTAACAGATAAACATATAAGCACACACACAATGATAAAATTCAAGAATTTAGTTTATTTTTCTTAATTATTTTTTCATTGATATTTAATGGAATCTGTTGTAAGTAGACAGTAATATTTGCTTTCAAGTCTGATGCGTTTTCTGTATTTAAATTATTGTGTGTCTCAAACCCCTCAGATTTCTAAGATACAAAGGTCTCATGAGCCATGATTTGGCAATGTATGCCCCATGTATTCAGCAAAAAGAGATAAGAACTGACTAGACTTGGTGGTCTGCCTTTTCCTCTCAAAATTACCAGTCAAAATTTCCAAAGTGTTAAAGCTGCCACATTTTCAGAGCACAAATATGATATGTATATAATAAGATTTTTAATAGCCAAGATTAAAACTCACATTTGCTTGCAGAGTATTCCCACTTCATCCTGTGTCTCAGTATAACTCAACACAGGTGTCTAACCTGCAACTGCTACATAATTTTTTTAATTAAACAACTGTACTTGCATTCAAGTAAGGTGACTTATTTCTACAAGAGTAATTTCTCTCCAAAAATCAACCACCCAAGTGGTAACTTTGTATTCTATAATTTACATGAATTACAAGGTCACCTGATTGTACTTTCAGATTGTTATTCAGTGACACTTTGATCTATATTACTGAAAACATGAATTGCAGCGTTTCTATTGGTAATAATTACCTTCAGAAAAAGACAAACCTAATTGTCTTTTATCCTTTTGACATAACTTTAACATTAATTCCCTATTATATATGCACAATTACATGAAAATATAATAACCAACCACAAATTTTAAAACCATAGAATAATTGTTTTTTATGCACTTTCAAACAATATCCTATCTAGGGTACTATTAATATAAAAGGAAACAAAAGAAACAAAGCAAGTGGGTGTTAAAACTTTTTCCCTACCTGAAAATCACGCTTTGTAAGTCAAATGGATATTCAATGATCCCTGTTGTTGGGACTCGAACTCTGAGCACATCTTGCTGAGTTGGCAGATAGGTCGAATCTGCTATGCGGTCCAAGTCGTTAAGATAACTATAGACAGGGAGAAACAACAGGAATGCAAGACAGTGACACCATCATCCCACTGAGGAAAAGAGAAAGGAAGACTTGGGAACGGAAATGGGCTGTGGGGTAGGAAGAAGCACAACAGAAAAAAAGCATTATTGGCATAAAAGAGGGGACAAAGTATATATATGTGCTTCATCCTTCCTTCCTGTACACTTTCATAGTTTCAAGTAAATTGTACAAAAATGTAGCATAATTGTTTCAACTTGTGCTCTCCCTATGGTAGATGTCTGGGAGAAAATACTGCTGCAGGAAATGAAGTTCCTGAATGTTTGGTTACTTCCCAGCACAATAATGGCCACTGAGAAAATAAATTAACCTACGGATTACATAATTCATTCAAGAGGAAGACAGCAATGGTCTTGCAATTTATTGAATGTGTTCCTTTAATATAGCTATTAGCAAAGTTGCTTTTTTTAAAATAAACCCACACAAGAAACAGAATTCTAGATGCTCTGACTGATTTCTTAATGAAATTGTGAGAACAAGTTATCCTGAACAACGACAGAAATAAAGCAGTCTGGTTTCTACTTACTGTAAAAATATAGAAGAATCAATTTTTTAGGTCTGGGAGGAAGCCAAAAATGTTATCAGTTCTCCCTCACTATGATTTTATTCATGAAAGATTAATCTGATACAAAACACTGAATGTGAGAAAATTACACAGTTAGAAAAATGTAGTGAACCATATATTCCAGATCGTTCAGAAGCTACTACTCTGAAAATATTTTCTAAGAACACTGATTAGTCTCTGCAACTAAGAAAAAAGCTTGAGAATCTAAGCACTTCATCTGCCCTCAGGTTCTACAAAACCTAGAATGGACAAGCACATTATCAATTTATTGGTGAAAAATAATGTATATGTCAATGAAATCCACAACCACCACAATAACAAACTGACAGACTCTGAACTAGCTTCTTTTTCCCCTCCCAGCCCCACTACTCCCTTCTCCCCCAGTTCTGGTTTTGTTTCATGACTGTATTTTTAAGGGTAAAAAGAAGAATTGAAGGACATTACATGCTACAGTGGTATTCACGAGAGGGGGAGAATTTTAACTGAATAAATCACTAGGCAGCACATTTACACAAATGTATGTAGCGTTCCATTTGCAATCTTCAGCTGTGGTATCCAACATAAGCCTGGTTACTGGCACCTCTGCACCATCAGCACAGTGGTTATGCTACTAAGTTATGCTCTAATGCACGTCTGGCTGATTTTAAAAAGGTAATAATGCAAAGGGATATTATTAAATAGTTAAATCTCATTTATGTTATGGAAACTATTAGTTAGGCAGATGAGTATTTTTTTGTCACAACACAAATCACTGAAGTCACTAAGTTCCAGAAGCATCAATCTAACCTTAAAATACTTCTCTTTCCCTAACTCTCATTCAGTTCTGCTCAAGTTCTGCTCATTCAACTACTAAATAGCAACATGCTCACTCATTTCACACATAACACCTGTCAGGGCTTACACAGAAGATTCCTTATGCATCCTTATGGAGTCGTATTTGTCCTATTTCTTTCCCTACATTTCTTCACTTAACAGATGAACAGATGTTTAGCTTTCCAAGAAGTATCCTAAATCATACATTCAAACCCAGAACCCAGGAAGCAATGTCAAAACGAGTAAGAGTACCTCACAAAAAAAAAATAAAAAATCAGACAGCACGTATAAAATACTTTAAAAAGAAAATCTTTTTGATACACAAATCATAACCAAAATCTACATCCTGCATTTTTTGTTTTTGAAGGACATGGAGCCCTTACATTTTCTTCTAACTTAATCAAATAAATTATTGTATCCATCCATTTAAAGAAAAATGTCCCTGTTCTTTGTTGCACAACATTACTTTTAAATCTTTTATTATTGCTATTTTCATGCTAGTAAGCGTAAAAAGAATTTGACTATTTAACGTAAGTATGAAACTTGTGCTGGAATTCACATTTTAACGGTTTGTGTGTGTTGCTCTGAAGCAAAGGACCAGGTATTTTCTCTACTGACTTCAACGGTTCTGCAGATTAGTTATTCTTCCTGTTACCATATGAGGATATGTAACGTCACATTCTGCTACCAACCTCAAGGAGATTAAACATGTTTCTGAAAATCACACTGAAAGCTTTGCCCATAGCACGAGCATGAAGCTGCCTTCAAGATACTCTAAAATCACTAAAAACTCCTTAAGTGTCTCTTAAAACCTATGTGACCTCTAAAACAAAGGAACAGAATTAATTTAAAACACCTATTATCTTTGGGTAAGAACACACACTCAATGCATTATCATGACTTCTGTATTAATTGCATAGGAATGTACTTGTACATCCACAGTACTGCACAGACAAAACCCAAGACATTTTCTCAAAGCACAAAAATAGATTTTTGCATTGCATTAGGAGGAGTAGGGTGACAGTCTGATTTTTCTGAACAACTGATTTGTTGACTTTGACACCATTTCAAAAAGCTGAGAGGGAATATGTAAATAAATACAGGTGACTATTTACATAAAAAGAAAAGACAACAGGAATACCATTAATAGTTAAAAGACATACTACCAGCACAAAATTTTCATATCTTAGCATTAGAGCTGTTCCTTTTTCATTAAAAATTTAGAATGACATTTATTTTGTGTATCACAGTTTAATTCACTGCCACAATAAAGACTGATATTTCCAAATCCTCCTTATTCCAAAAGGGTTGGAAATTTAACTTTAATTTCCCCACATGAAAGCTGGGGTTTAAAGCTGGGGTCTCCAGTCTCCAGGGGAATGCAGTACTGTATGCATAGGCTTTAAGCCTCCTACAGCCTATTAAACTAACAATTAATTTATTTTTAAGTTAATTTAGCAAACAGCAACTTTAAATAAAAACATCAAAATAAGCTAGCTAATGCCAAGTCTCTTCCACGTTCAACGGTGCTGGCTCAAGACCCACTCCAGCTGCACCCCCGCCCATCCCCTGCTGCCAGCTCTTTTGCTTAAGCAATGGTTTGATAACACATTCCTGTCAAAATTATTCTGAATGCTTAAAAAACACTACTGAAATGGTTCAAATTAATCTAATTTATTTGATGGATACAGCGTAAGGTGCAGGAAGTTCATAAGCTCCAGCAGGAAAGCAGGGTGGAGTTACTTCCTTCACTGGCTTATCAGCAACCAGAAGAGGACTTACAAAGACAGGGCTATGTGAAACATCCTAAGTCTCTGAATTCAGGTGGGTGAAGAGTGAAAGAAAATGAAGATTTTTACTAACTTTTTTTTGTATATCTGCTTGGAAAAAGACCAATTCACAGTGGCTTTAAAGTAGTTATCTAATACAGCCCTGAACAGCATACCGAAAGATACATCTCTCACCTGGGCAAACAAACTCTTGGCACATACAAAAAAAATTAAACAGAAGAGATAAGCACAAGGTATTTTAGGATAAGGGCCTAACCCAAAACGTATGCACAAGTACTGCCATCAGCCTTCGCAATGCAAGTAACTCCTCAGTGTACACTAGATATGGCTACACATGCACTCTTGCAAACAAACTACAAGACATGAGCTTCCACAAAAAGAATGTTGCCAACAACTGCCCAAAACAGACGTTTCCTCAGTTTATTAACTGCAAAATTTAAAATCATAATAGCCATACGGAAAATGGAAATACCCTGGCAGCTGTCCTGACAGCCAAGCCAAAAGTGGGTAACCACCAGTGTTACCATGGGGAATACAATTGTACAGGTACCAGAAACCATGCAAGCCTTTTAGGGCCCAGCTCTGACACTCTTTGTTTTGAATGCCAGCTAAGAAATGCTTTATCTTGATGATACACATTGTGGCTATGACCTCTTACCCAAACAGTACCTACTCAGCCAGGCATTATTCAATGGAATAAAAAAGAGAAAATTTCATAAAATTACTTTAAAAAAAAAGGCAAACCACACAGATCTGAGTAAATGTATGGTACAGATCAAGTTTAAGAAGTTAATTAAACTTGTAATTAGTTTTGTAGAAATGAATTTTAGTGCTGCTGAGGAAATTTTCCAGGGGATTGGTATAGCAAATAGGCAGGAGGTGCACTACCCAGGTGCTGCATGTGTGATAAGCTGCTAGCAGTGGCCTTCCTTTGACATCAGGGCACACTACCACTGTCTCACAGCACGCTTGTGATCTGCATGCTGACCAGAAGCAGAGGAAGCCTTTTGTTGCCCAGTCAGCACTGGAAGAGAAGTACTTATTTACCTATGACAAGGTTCACGACTGCAGCCATCTTCAGGGAAGCTGCCAGGATATGGAGATAACAACAATGCCCTTGAAAGACAGCATGTTTCAAAGGTACTGTTTGTCCACATATCAAAATAAAAAGCAGAAGCAGGATCATGGAAGTCAACTGACTGGCTCTGTACTTTCCCACACGCCTTTCCCATATAGAAATCAGTCAAAGAAGTGAGACTCCTAACCTTAAAAAACAGACCAGAGTTGGTTTTATCAGTAACCTTCTTCAGGAAGTTACATACAACCCCTATCACCACGAACAGGTAGCTCAACATTCAGCCTTAATTCATATCTCAGAGCTGTCACCTAATGAAGACAGACTTACCAAAACATCTTTGAATTTACTTTCAGTGAATGAGGTCTTCAAACATCCTTCCCTACAGCCAGGAGCTAAAATTTTCCAGCATTTTTGAGGTAAGATTTTTGTTGCAAGTAATCAGGCGATAAAGTAGCAATTTCTCAGGAATAATTCCGTAAGATGAATTTTTGTAACTTATAAACTAAGTTTAGTGTATAGCTTAATTAATCAAGAGAAGGTATACGGGTTGATGAGTTTCCTAGGGATACGGTTTAGTAGGGAGACAGGCATGGTTGGACTCGATGATCTCAGAAGTCTCTTCCAACCTTATGATTCTATGATTCTATGGGCAGACAAGGGTAGAAAATCCATCTACAGCCTTCGTCCATCTATAATACTGATTTCCCCTCATGAGGTTAAAAAAAAAAGAGATTGCTCTATTTATCAGTACTGCCTAATAACTTTTCCCAAACTCATCATGCAAAATCGACGTAGAAAGATTCTCAACAAATATCCACTAGCAGAGTAATAAACCCTGTGCTTAGGAGTTTGCCTGTGAGACCTCAAGAGCACAGTGGAAGTCCGTGGGGAGCAGAGTGCCTCTAAAATGCACTGCTACCTCATCTGAAACACTCCAAGAGAAATCCCTAAAATTAAACTAAACATGTTGAGATAATTACTGGAAGCAAAGATGACTTGTTACAACCCAGTCAGCAAAGTATATGACAGCTTCTTAATCTATATAGGGAGTACAGAGTACTGAGGAAGAGGTAAACAACCAGCTTTGTAGATTTTCTTGAGGTTTAAGTTTTTTGGGCAATTTCAGTGTGCCCACAGCTGTAAAAGCAAGGCTTACCATCAACATTTCATATTGTAAATACCTTCACTGTGTTCAACCACATGTAAGACAGGTATTGCATGGCTGACTTTTTCCAGGTATGACAGTAACCATAAACATTTACACCTTTTCAATCCTAAAGCTCTCACGTTTAACACACACACAAAAAAAGGATTTTCCTCAAAGTTAGGATAGTTCATAGGTATGATCGTCTACAAAATGTTCTCTCTCAGACACATGTATAGCAGTAAAAGTGCAAATAAAATCCTAACCAAAATCAATAACTAAGGCTAATTAGGCAAACTAATAAGACTTTTTTATATCTCTGTCCTTTGGAGTCTGGCTACTGGGTGGTATTGGGTGATGCTACCCTCCATACTGTTGTTGGGGGTTGGTGTGGTTTTGGGGGCATGGATATTGTTTAGTTGTTTGTTATAAAAAACTCTGAACTGGCTGATGATACTACTACTAATTTTGACCATGCACTGGAAAACAAGTTCTGACTATGTAAACAAGTATTGACTATGTTTTCAGAAAAGTTCTTCATCTTCAGATTGTCATTTTTATTTGCTGTTTTCATATTGCTGCAAACCTTGCACAAGACAGCCTGAGTAAACTACAAATACATAAAAGCAGAATCTACCGTTCTGCAACATAAATTGCCCACAAATGTAGTTTTAGAACTCACAAGAATCTTTTTACAAATGAAGGGAAGAAAGAATCCATGAACAGTATTAAAAAAGTTTATTAACAACAATGTGCTTATGTATCTTACAAAATATATCATTTTCTCACCTCCAACAAGTGACTGTTACATATACACATGACAGAGACAGTTGTTCACAATTTCCTACATCAGTATCAGTTACATAGCAGGTCTCAATTTAGGACAATATGAGCTCTTCTGAAAGGCTCACACAGACCCATGAGACCCTGTGAATTCCCTACAGCTCTGTAAAATAAAATAATGAATATTCTAATTGCTAGAGACAATACCAGCAAACAGAATAACTGCCGTGGTAAAAACAGATTCACGCACTGATCTTTCTCCTTACATGCCCCTAAGCACATCCTACTTAGCACACAGTAATTCCACTGAAATGCACCTGTTTCAGAAGTGAAATATGGAAGTACAATGTTATTTTTAATGGACAAGTATGAAGGAATCAATTGGTCAGCTGAAGCTACAAAAAACTTCATACTCAGATGGAATACTATCATGTAAAAATTACTAGGTGACCAGGCATTACAATTCATGCAATGGTTTCACAGAAGGTGAAACATGAACTTTAACAACTAGACATCATTAGGATTCATCTCCTCCTTCCTGTTAACTATCAGTGATATTCTGAAGATATCCCCAGAGTCACACACAGGAGCTCTTAATACATAGTAAAATACTGGAATCTGCATTTCTATACTGATTGTCCAGCTAACTTAACTCACATTACCACAGGCACACGCATGGCCATATAACTATAGGAACTAAGTTGTTAAAGGAGATAGAAAATACAGGAAAAAAAGCCTGAATGACTCATGCATGTTAGAGAATGTCTGGCATGTATGACTAATAAGGCAGTGCATTAAACAATAATAAAATGAGGTATAAACTAACCACTGTCATAGCTAAGACAGTGGGGTAAGAACTTGAATTGAACTGGTAGAAAATTGTACCTAATTATCTGAAGGGTTAAAAACCACAGCCACGGAATGGAAACTAAACAGATATTCTCAGTGCTTGTGTTGCAACTATGAAGTCCATGTTGGAGGCACACAATGACATAACACTTTCATTGCATGGGCCCAGAGAAAGATGAAGAAGACAAAAGCTCTTAAGAGTCATATTGGGGTAAAACCAGTGATTAATCTCCACAAATTCTAGTTGCAACCCAAATTCTGTAAGTTATACATAAATCTGAAATGTTACTTAAGACAACTGTCTCTCTTACTTGCCTCCCCTTTCTTTAAGATCTGAGAAGCCATGACACCCATCAGACTGCTGACTAGTAAACTATTTACATTGTGTTAAAGTCTTGACAGCCTATACATTACACAGTGAATGACCTCATCTCACACATATTACCTAAGGCAATCCACAGTGTGATGTTGGTTTACATCTGTCTCAGTGTGAACACTATCTTGAAGGGAAGTGGTTTAGTGGCAAGGAAGAGGCAAAGTCAACCTTGTAATGTATACAGGAAGCAAATCATCTCTATTTACCTGATGTGCTCTTGACTCTACCACAGAGATGTCTAGAAATTGGTTTTAAAAACAATATGAACACCCAAACTTTGGAGCATCCAATGGCAAGGGAAGAGAATGGAATATATTCACTGAGCCTCCAAAAAGTTCAAAACAACTACCACAGTGCAGGAAATTTTCTTTCTTAGATTCTACCTTCACTCCTTCTGGTAAACACTCATCTGATGTATTCTTCCAGGCTCCTAGCAGTGGGTATAAAAACATCAAAAGTGCAGCTAACAACGACAAAGCAGGTCAAAAGATGACAGAAACATACAGAATATATTAGAAAGTAGAAACAGAATCTAGAAACAATAAAAGAAACAGAAAGTACGGAGGAAGAGTATGAGGAAGACGACATGTAATAACACTGACAGGCAAAAAGAAACCAATACAGGGAACAGACTAAAAATGCTACTACTATTAAAATACAAGGGAAAACTACTGAGAAGATAAGAGGTTAATGCAAGGGATGAATGAAACATGCGTGGCATACTGACACATACGCTTACAAGACATACCTACGCATATGCTTACAAGAGATCTGGTGGACAACAAACCATTTTGGTTTACACACCAACTCAGAAGAAATTACTGACTCATCACATCAGCGAGCACTGGGTGTTTATTTCTGTTTTTCTGCTTTGTGAATTCCAGTAGTAACTTTTAATAATCTTATTTTCTTGCTTTGTGACAGGGATTTAAAGGTATCAAATGCATCCTGGGTGTTTTAGTGCCAAAAATACACACTGGATTTTTGAAACAATGTTTCCTTGGTTTCTGCTAATTGCCTTTACTGGACTTACATACCTGAAAAAAACTCTACTTGCAAGCATAAATGGACAAGAATTTCTTTTGAAGACTCATATACAGTGATTCACAACTCTAATTTAAAACAGATTTTCCAGAAATCCATAGTATGAATAATAATAGATCATAGTTAAAGTCAAAAATCTGCAAAAACTCATGTTAAATTGCTAAACATGTTGAGATTGAAAAACAACCAATCTAGTATTACACTTGTCTCTTGCAAGGCAATGTACTAGCAATTTCCTTCTACAGCTGTTCAATGAATCATTCCCTAGTATTTTTAATGCTACTCAGAAGATCCACAATGGTGACAATTTCATTAGAACTAGGTCAAAACTATGGCATTCAGCACAACTTGATCTGAAGTAGCATCAGATTATTATTTCCTGCTTTGGAGAGTCAGTAATTCTATTTTTATCCTCTAAGGCAAGCACATGAAATACATATATTTATTTCAACTTTAAAGTCAGTTTGGTTGCGGAAACAAAGTTAGGACCTACAAATACAAGAAATTCAAAGCATAAGACAAGCTCTGCTTCACCTTCTACTTATGCTTGCTGTGTATGTAAACAATATGGAAGCATATCATCAGTAACCTGTCTGAAGTTTTCTCTTCATAATTTATGTACTCTAAGGTTTTTCACTTTATGTACTATTCTATTTGTTTTCTTACCACTGAAACACAAAACATCATATGGTATCTTTGCAGACAGTGAGAATCTAAAAAGGACGAGAGATACCACTGTGCTTTGCACCCCTCTGCACCAAAATACAAATACAGAAATTATAAAGTGATAGGTTGGGAAGGTAACCAGTTCCACAGGACAGTAAACTACATAGGACAACAGGAACTATATATATGGGGCAAATACAGCAGAAGAACATGGTGTGGTTGTAATACTGGAGAAAAATCAGGAGACTTATGTCGTGCACCTGTAGCGCTTCAGCTGACTAAATTGCACCAGCAAGATACTAATAAGTTAGTCTTGACTAAATCACACATAAAGCGTTGTGGTACGTAAGAATCCTCAGACAACTGTGCAGATAAATGTCATCCCAGACCTCTCGTGTATAACCCTGTTCCAATAAGCTTAAGAGAAGCTTTACAGTGCCTTTCTGTTGCTCTTTGCTCTCCTCAATAAGAAGCTTCCATTCACATACACCTGACAAATGAAGACTGGAATGACATCATCAGAATAATTTTCATAGCTAATAAAAAAATTCATTTAGAGACCACAGGGGGGTTTCCCACAGCTTTAGTAATTTACTATGCTGTATTTTTTTAGTGTTGGTCAACATGAAAAGGTCAGCATGCTTTACCATCATCCGTTCCTTTGAAAACGGATGATAAATTTTAACTGTGCTATATGATACATTAGTCACGAGTAACTGAATGTCACGGAGTCAATCTTCAGATTTCACAGTGCTATTTTATCAGATTCCTGTCCCAAGAAACCAAAACCGTAAAATTTCAGACAGTTTAGTCACAAATGCATTTTTATATTATTGTTGATCTATAACAGGATTTAACTTAAAGTCCTTTTTCTTTTGGCTTCTTGGCAGCCATGTTTTTTAAAGTTTAGGCTTTTTTTTCCCCACAACAGAAATGCAGCTCAATATAACACAAGAACCCTTGCTTAGTATCATTTATCTCACCACCAAGACTGCAAAAGCAATCTATGAAGGAAATGGGAAAACAGGAGTTCTGGGACATTATAATGTCTACGAATTTGATGGAGGTCTACCTTAATGCATTTCCCAATGTTCACTATTGTCATACTACAATCATTGGAGTACTTTTGTCCACCTGGCACTTATGAGTACGTCAGAGGAGAATAAGGGCTTGAACAGGGAAAACAAAAGAAAAGAAAAACATCAGTGATTAAGTATCACTAGTTACAACCTTACTTTAAAACTTCAAATAACCACAGAGTGTCATTCTCTGAAACAAACACAATATAATATGATTACCTACATACACTCTACTCCTTTAAGTATCCTTTGAATTCAGTTTAGTAAGTTTATATTCTGCACATGCATAGAAATATACACAAGCTGAAATGTAAGAATTACTTTGTTAGAAACAGAAAACTCAATTATTTGTAGCCACCATATACTTACTATTTAGTTGAATCTGATAATTGATACTCCCGTCGTCTATCGTAACACTCCTGAATTCCAGGGTCATTCCATAAGTTTCTTATTGCATCTACATATGGGTTCTCAAAAGTTGACACCTTCTCCACATCAACTTCTCGAACTAACTGTGCATGAGCCTAATTCAAAACAAACAAAACAGTAACATTTACACCATTTGCTTTTTTTGCAGATAGCTCATATACAGTGAACATGATTAACAGGAATAATTTCTCACATTGGCCATACCACCAACATCTATATGCAATTTGAAAAATCAAGTACCACAAAGAAGGTTATGAAGATGCAGAAAGGAGTCAACAGTTACAGGGAGCTCCAGAAATTACTAACAAAAAAAACCCCCTTTTTTAAGGAAAGTATATAAATCTCCGTGAGGATCAACATTTTTTTTACCTTTCAGACTAAAAGACACTGTAAAATACAATACCTACCATCCACTCTACCAAGTGAACCACTCATTAACAACTGAATCCAGGACAAGGGGACACCATAATAAAATCCGGAAACATTCAGAGATGGATATTTTACCAAAATTTGTATTCACCTGAATGAACTTAGTGATGATGTAAGAAGGAAACCAAAATGCTGATTTATTGAAAAAGACCTAAAAGTAAACACTGAATGAATGAGAATAAATAAGAGAACTGAGTAAATCATGAATGAGTGATGATACGTGTTAAATAAATAGTGCTAATTGTATTATGACAGAAAGCAAGTTAATAAACATACATATAGTTCATTATTTCAGACTATGCTTATTGCAATCCAGTATTATTTAGATGAAATGGATGAACCATTTACATTAGAATTTTTATGTAATTAAGATGATTTTAAAGAAAACCATTTTTAATTCTTCAGGTACATTCAAGAGTATACAAAACAAGCTTTTAAAATGATGACTGGTTAACCAACTTGACAAATTTAGACTCTGATGGTAGCTGAGAGAATGGAAATGCAGAAAAGGAACTGGTCTTTCAGACAGATTGATAAAAACGTTCTTAATGTTATCACAAATGCAACAAAAGTTACTCTAAAAAAGAAAAGCAAGACTTATTAGAAATTGTCTCTAGTTTCAATTTGTACTATAAATTATGGAGATTCTTTAAAAGTAGTATCTAAAATTGAGTTGCTAATAGAAAATAATCCCTCATAAATCCTAAATGCTTAAAATTCAGTTAGTGCCTATAGAGACAGAACTATCAAATAAATACAACAGAATGTTTTCAATTTTTTTTCCCCTCTGGAAGTATTATGCACACATTTCAGTAACAAATTCATGAGTGCACATATCTGTGTAGAGATATTTACACAAGCAAACACACACACAGAGAAGATAAACAGAAGAAAACTTGGTCAAGGAAAAGAACTGGAGGATTCAGCTCTCACTTTTAGTCTGCATTTGAGGTGAAGACAGAAAAAGCTTTCCATCTTAAATGAGGTGAAGGTATACTGAAAGGAGCGTTCTTGGGGTTTTTTTAATATATTTATCCTCTGTTTATGCACACGCATTCCCCATCCCCCTTTTCAGATAATCCAGAAGAATGATGCTACTGCTTATTACTTAACAAAATACTAACCCGGCAATTGTTATTTACTCAAGAGGAAATAAAAACCTCTGAGTTCAACGTGAAAAATGAATGTCTTAGAGGTAAGGATGACATATATTCTCTGATATCAGAACCGAAATCTCCAAAGTTCTAACAAACAGTGTTTTCTTCTGGATCATGTCCCTGCATACCCAAAATGTCTGGACAAATCATGAAGACAAATCTCACAGCAAATAACGAGAAACGGCACTCTACTAAACATAAGCCAAGATTCCTGAAAAACAGGATAATTTTTTTTACATTGTTGTATATCTTATCAACCTTAGTTCTGTATTCTGTCATCCTTGTATACTTCCAAAAGAATGACGCCCTGAATACTTTCCCACAGCTTGTGACAAATTGACAAAAGAATATAATCAGGTATTGATTCTTTTTGTACTTGAGCTCTGAAACTACAGCCAACTGATACTAAAATGCTAAGAGCCAAAAGATCAACTTACTATTCAACAGCTTTCATTGGAAATCTGTTTTAACTGAAGTATTTCTCAACAGTTCCCTAAATGTTCTCTAAAAGGCGTTCAAATATTTATATTGGTAGAAGATAAAATATTAAAAGGTAATTATTTTGTTAACTATCTAGACTTAGAACTATGAAGTTGTCCAACATCTTGCACTGTTCTTTATCATTCATCAGTTCTTTATGTTCTGCCATACAATTAGTATGACGTTGCACTATATTACAAAACTTACAAAATAAACTGTGATATAAGCCAGTAAGCTGTACCCATCAAAAACTGATTAAGCTTTTAAAAGAAATAGCATTTCCCCAGTGAAAACTGCTTCTGCTTCCCCCAGGTTTGCCTGGGCAAAATAACAGCTCATGACAGCCTGCATCCTACTGATATACAGTTCATCACATCAGTGTTGCTTTTCTTCAAAAAGTAATGCCCCTTCTACATAGATATCAAATCTTTATTATAAATTCCCACCCATGCCTTCTTGTTGCCAGAGGTACTACACTTTCCTGCAGACAACAATTTTTCTTTCTTTGAGAGACTTTGTTGAGCTATATCTTTTGCTGGCTTCTAATTTCTGGTGGCAGAGATGGAGATGAAAATACAGTAAAAGTAATTCTAGTGAAACTTTCTGAGATGGAGAAGCATAAATCTAATGCAGAAGAATAATCAATCGTGCATTATGTGTGGGGTCACTAATGCTAATCACTGGCTTTGGTTTCCTTCCATTAATACAAATAGCAGATTTGGAACATAACGTTTCATGTTAGCACTCGAACATGAAAAAAGATCTAAGGACTCATCATTAATCTAGTTTATGCAACTATAAACACTACTGAGTACTTCTTAGTCTTTACTAATTCTTTCACTTTATCAACAAATCAACATTATTTGGGGGGACAAAATGAAGAAAATTGTACCATCTTAGGGTTGTCTCTTCCATAATTGTTATCAAAGCATTAAACATACAACAACAGAAAAGGAAAACCAAAAATGACAGACAAAACTGAAGGATTCTCTTAACTACTATCAAATTCAAATTGGTCATTAAGATATAACCACTTATCAGCTATAATGTTCCCTAAACAAGTTCTAGATGGTGCAAAAGACTTCAGTCCAACACACTTTTTACAACAGCATTTAACATTTTCCACAGTCTTCTGGAAATATAAGAATACTTGCAATGACTTCTACACTATTTACCTTCTTATAAACATTCAATTCTTTTTAGCAAATCACATCCCTCCCAAACTTAAGCACTCGTTCACAGATTTCTACAAATGTTTTAAAAGATGATCACAAAATAATAAAACTGGACTTTCAGAGAATAGCATTTAATTCTGAAACTAGGAAATCTAAGCCTGAGAAGGTATCAATATAGCTATTTCGCCTTTTTTATTCCCCTCAAAATAAGTATTGATAGTGTTAAAAACTAACTCTGTGATACCATTATATGCTGATGTTTCTGGCAAGTGTCTTTCGGCCGCAATGTATTAAGTACATTTTTATTTTGATCTCCAGGCTTCATCATGTCAGTTTTCTATTTATTATCTTCATAATTTTCTGAAAGCTCTGATACTTCTTAGTGATTAGCTGGGCCAGCCAACGGATCCAGTCTGCAGTTCTCTTGTATATGGATCATCTGGATTTCTCAAACCTATCAGAAGGCGACCATGCCTGAAGTACTTGCCTGTCAGTAGCTAAAGGATCAATCACAGAGCTATTAGCACGGTCTGCACAGAATAGTTTACACTGGAGAATTGACAGCAATGGTATGTGATCAGCTCTAAGCAGTCCAGGAACTGAATGAAACCATTATAAAGTGGGTCTGCCTCACTTGTGTGTGAGTGTGTGCACGTGGGGCGTGGGGAGGAGGGTGATATGTGTGTGGAATTCTCGATAATGCAGCTTAAAAGCAGGAATGATTATTTATGCCATCTCAAAAACACAAGTCATTTACAGATTTAGACCCCAGTGACTTGTTTACCTGCAAAGGTGGTTCATACAAACACTGTGGCCTTATAGGGCTGTATAGCAAGATACGCTGCTTTGGATGGTCCTGCAAACGTGCAGATATCTGAAGAAGGTTTAACATTCAAGGAGAGCAATACCAGTCTATTTCACGGTCTTAAAAACTAGACAGTTGGGAGATGAGTTTCTTAACATGTCAGAAGGAAGCAAGGTCTGACTGATGATCAGTCCAAGGTAGGAAAGTGTTTTTACATAGCAGCCCACAAAAACTAGTTTGTAGCAGTACTGTAAAAAGGACATTGCTTCCCCTGAGCAACTTTAGAGCACAGAATGGACTAGGCAGGTTTCGTGGTGTACTATACTAAGAGCTGTATTGAAATTAATAAAGTGTGCTATGAATTGCTGAAACATGGCTTGGATTACCAATGCTAGTCTCCTTTCAGTTGCTGACAAAAGTTAATAGGGTGTCAAACCACCTAAATCAGATTTTGTCACCCTTTCCCATTTCACATTCTAACCTTTGGAAAGGAAAAAACAGCATAAGCTCTTTGAAAAAGAATTCCACAGACAAATAGCAGAAACTGAAAAAAAATTAGTTTGCATGAATAAATTTTTTTTGCATTACTGGTCACTGTAAAAAGCCTAGGATAACAGACACTCACCCATGGCTTATGGGCAGGTACAATTAAATGATCAACAACTAAACAGCTTACCTTGTGACTTAAGCGGGAATTTTGATCTACTTAAATTGCATCATTAAATGCTAATTGTAATGCTTTTATATATCTAAACACTGGAACAAAGAATGTCTAAACATATACTGAATGTCTAAACATATACCATTTGTTTTTTTGAGGGTTCTTTCAGTAGGGCTCAGAGAAACCTTATAAGTAGCTGAATACATAAGGATTTTATTTGTATATTGCAATCAGAGATCTGAATTTTTTGTTGCCTTATTTACTTTTAAGAAGCAACAGACAGACAAAAACTGAGTCACCACAACACAGGTGCAAAAACAACATTCAAGCAACCTTTCATTAAGGATTATATCAAAATGTCTACATAGATAACAAAAATGTCACCTGAAACACACATTTTAAGGGTTATATTTTCACTATAGTACTTCTTGAAAAAAAAAAAAATAAACCTCTTTTAACAACACAGGAAGAAAAACATGCTGAAACAGCTCCTTGTCACCCTAGCAAATTCTCTTGCAAATGTTAGAGACACGAGTCATGCCAAAGACGGCAGGGGAAGTCAGGTGTACAATTTAAATACGGAATACAGCTCTTCACAAATGAACCTTGTTACAAGTATGTTACTATTTCATCCTGAACTTCCCAATTTCCTTTTTATAAACAAAAAGTTCTGATAGCAACAAAATAAGATTTTTCTGATGTCAGACAGAAGAGTAAAAAGTTATCTTCCTCTCTGATAACTAATTCATCCAGTGTGAATAGCTGTTAAAAGGTCAGCCAAGTGAGAAAAGTAAGTATATAAAAATACAGTTTCCCTTCATGAAACATGAGATGCACTCCCATGAGACTGAACACACACACATTTTTTATTTAGGAAAAGTATAGTTATGGGAAAGTGCAATTAAAGCAGCACAGTGCAGATACTGTTTAGAAGTAATTTGATCTAAAGAGCCCAAAGCTAACACAGACCCATTCTGCTATAGCAAATCATAGTATGGGGCAACAAAAGGGTGTGATCATTTTTCTACTTACTGTTCAACTTTCCTATTGGCATATATACACGTCAGGTTGCCCGGATATCACTGTTAAGCTGTTGCCTAACAAATAAAATCAACGCTAGTATAAAAACATTAACATTCCTGTCACTTTGATAGAATATCTAATTCCATGTAATGGCCTGAATTATCACCATTCACCCTTTCACTCTCAAAACCCCACACCTACTGCAATACTTCCATCAACTGAGACAACTTCTCCAGGAAACACTTCTGCCAATCAATCTGTCCAGCACAAACCAGACCTTCAAAACAAAGGAGAAAATAGCAAAACATGGAAGGAAGAGAAATAAAGTATCCATAAGCCATTCCCTCTCTAAGACACAGGACAAAGAGGCAGATGAAATAAAATTAATTAGTCTTCTAGGGATCTGAGGTAACTTCAACTGTTAAAGTCTTTGCCATTGCTTCCTCTACGAAGAATGCTAGGTTTTAGACACCCATCCCGGTTTTCTTCTTAGTAATACTGAACAGAGTAGCTTAGAAGAAAACTCTGGTAAAAAAAATCGATAACTCCAGATTTAATAAGATAAAAATCTTCCTGAATGTACATCTCTAAAAAACAAATCTTGACTTTTAGGTGTTTATATTATATAACACAGTATTTTAACTCAAAGATCTCAAAACACTTCAAAAAGGTCCTAAGTACCACTAAATGCAGATACATAAAACTGTTATAACACATAGGCAAATCACTTCCAAAAGTGAAAGTTTAGGGTTCAATTAACAGCAATTACTACTAGATTATCATTACGTTTGAGACTAAAATTCAGGCCTGTAGGAGAAAGTAATTGTTACACTCAAATGGTGACAACCCTTCTGTAAGTATTCATAATGAGTTTATTGAGAGAGTACAAAACCTGACATGCCTACATCACAAGTCATGGAAGTGCTAAATGGCACATCATACCATTTTTCTCAAGCATTCATACACTAACACACGGTCACACGTCTTTACACATCCCTAAATAAAAAAATGCACTTCATCTAAACTATCACTTCAATTTAGTGAAACTCCTCTGTGATTACACGAAGAAGGCTTTCTTCCAAGGAACAGGTTCACAGATTTCACATGGTCTTCTACAGCCAAATGATTCAGGCCCAGTTTTCTAATGTACAAATTGTCCTTCAAATGGTTTGAAGGAAAAATAAAACATTTTGTTGCAAGATCCAGGAAGCTTCCCTGATCAATCCAAAGACACTGTCTTTCTCGCTAATAGTATTTTTTTTCCTTTGTTTGCTTTTCAGTTTTGGATCTTCTCTTTGCCAAAGAAGCTTTTGTGTTATTTATTTAAGAGAATTTGTTTAGAACAATATGTCTGCAGAATGGGAAAGAAGGTAAATATAAGACAGTATTATATAATCCCATCTCTCCCTTGAACCAAAACTCAGGAGAATTATACATCTTCCAGCAGATAAGGTGAAGATAGGACATTCATTCTTCCTAAACACACCATGTATGAAAAATGTGGATTGCCATATGTTTTTGAAACCTGCGCTGGTCAAATGAGAATACCCAGTGAAGCCACTTGACTTTCACATCCTGATACTGCTAGGGCAAGGAAGGAATGGATTTAAGACTTAACAAAAAGTATTTCTTCAATTTATTTTTGCAGTAATCAGAAAATTATGGAATTCCCAAGGCTACTTGGAAATACTTGATCCTACAAAATCTACCTCAAGAGGGAAACAATTGCTAATAACGTTCTTGTAATTCAGCACTATGATTAAGAAAAATGTTCACAATTTCAAATTCTGCTCCCTAGCACTGCAGGACTACATTGACGGTGGTTAGGATTTGCAAAAGACCTCCTTTCTGCCAATGAGTTGACATTAAACTACTACAAAGTACTTGCTTTCTTTAGCTACTTTTGTACATTTAAACTTAGCTAGGTTTTACTAATTTACTCAAAGTAGTATTTTACTGAATTACCAGAGTTGGTAACCATGGGAACAATAGCAGTTAGCTGAACAAACTCAGGAAAATAACCTCTTGATGTCAAATAGCCATTTCATGTTTCCAGTTACAGGAGAAACTAAATTACTCATCTTTTTTTTCTGTAAGGCAGCATCAGTCTTCGGAATGAAAAGGCACAAAACCAGTAATGCTGATTTCTCTCTTCTGTAGCCTATGTATGGAGAAAGAATGGCCACAGAGCAAAATCTTGGAAGTTAGAAGACTGGTCTGTGGTCTTCTCTTGGACAATTCACGACATCATAGAAAATGGAAGGATAAAATAGCCAAAGGGCAAAGTATGTTTTTCAATTGCTTGATTCGTGATAAACATGTAGGACCAGAGAAGCTGGTCCAAACTGCGGATACATAAGACCTTCGTGTCGCTCTCTTTTGTTGCATTATTTATTTACATGACCCCCTCCTGTGAAGAGCAGGTCCCACCTAGGGAGTGGAGCAGAGGGGATAAACATCTCAAAAGTCTGATGTTGCCACAGACTACTGTTGTTTCATTACTGAATTAGAAGTCAGAAACTGCTATCAAGTCTGAAATTTCTATCAGAAAAACTCTGCAACAGGATTTCAGACCTAGCTGACAGTCACATAATGAAAAATGACACTGAACAGCAGAAATTAAGAAATAACTCCTTGTCTTGCTGCCAAATGTCTGCCAATGGGGTTTCTTCTGTGAAGCCACCTGACAACTGAACTCATTTTAATGGACTGATGGACAGTGAAGGTAAAGAACAGTGAAGAACTACCTTATGTTTCATTATGCTGTTATTTTATTTTTATTGCTAAAAAACACTCACTGCCCATTTTACCATGCATTTTTCTTGTATTTATATCATTTTATTGAAATGCAGATGCAACTGTAAATGTTCATTAACACAAGCCTTAGATGTTCCTGCCTAAAAATCATGCCACAATTTACAGTAAACAACTCTAATTTATAGCATTTTACATTTTGGTAAAACATACTAAGACATAATTATTTCACCTATGTATTCACAAATCTCAACTACAGAAAGACAATGCCATAACAACTTTCAGTAATATCAATGGTTTCTGGTAGGCTGAACCTAAATGCATAAACTAAAGATGTGTATTGTAATACTTAAAGAGTGACAATGGTGCAATTATAAGGCAGTACGTGCTATAGTCATTTACATGCAAGGCAGCAAGAACTCCACAAAACCTATTAAAGCAGTACCTTCCTTACTATAGTTCTGCTTCTCCACTTGCAACATGAAGATACACACAACTATGCAGATTCAAAGGAGAAATAAGGGTGTATGACAGTGAAAGGCTGAAACCTCAGACTAACAGAGAGCCATTTCATCGCAAATATGCACACTAATAGTTCTCGTTCATAATATGACATGTAAGGCCATCAAGATAGCACGATTACACCATACTGTATACTATCGGTAAGTTTTACTATGCTCCTGACATAATACATTCCAGCAATCTTGTCAACTTCCTGCCTAAATGGGGTAACTCATGGACTCTATACAGTAATTCTTTCAGTGGGTTGATCAGCCGTCTGCAACACAACACAAACTCTCAAATAAAACTAAGCAGACACGTTACTTGCTATGATTATCATATTACACAACACTCACTGACTTCTCATCTCTAAACCATCCTTTAATGGCTCACAACAAATCTTTTAAGAAGCAACACAACACTGAAAAGTAACATACAGCATAATCAAAGGATAGATCTGCAGGTAAACTTTTCCATGAAGAGGGGAAATTGTATACAATTTCTGAGGAGCTGTTCAAAAATCTTAAAGCTTCAGGTCACCCAGGAGGGAACAAGTTGTTCTTTGTCATGGAAGTCTTAATTACAAAAAAATCTCCAATGCTTTGCCCGAGCCTGGTATACCAGGCAACTTACCAGGCAGAGTGCCACTTCAGATAAAAGTGACATTTCAGAGACTTCAGACTTGATGAAAATTACAGGTATAAACTTGGTTTTCAAAACCATGAAATTGAAATATGTTTGAATCTTTGACATCACTTGACTGCATTTAATTACTAACATCGCAGTGATTTCAACACATCTTTTATTTTCTGTGCTTCTGGCCTGTGAGAATGAAGAACAGCTAAACCAAAAAATATCTGTCATTGGAAGGAACGGGTGGAACTTCTCAAGTCTCTAGTCTACACAAGAGCTAAGCTCCATAGGAGATCAATCAGTATCTTCGCAATTGCCCTATGTTCTGATGATAGAGATTGAAAGAGAAAAAAGCAGCAACTTCAGATTTTAGTTATTAATTCTCCCCTTTTTTTTTCACTAGATCTAGTTGCTTCACTTCGAGATATAAAGTAAAACATGTTCTACATCATATCAGATCTGTTAAACAAAAATGATAGGCTCATTTATCCTTTTTTTTTTAAAGGATTCATATCCTCAGCTCTTCAAGCAGATCCGCAAGATTTCTCAGGGCTACTTTCTTACACTTACATAAGGTCAGAACATTTTCGCGATTTCAACTTTGCTTGTTAGTGACTCCATTGACTGCTAGACTCTGCAAATATGGTCATGGCTAGGAAAGCTGAACTGGAAGAGGACATCAGCATCTAAAACCTGGGCAGTGGGTTGCAAAGACCTAGTCCAAAAAACATCAAACTTAATATTTCCTTGAAAGCATTCAGCATGTCACATTTACAATGGATTATAAATTAGGCACTTTTGCATCTCCTGTGAGTAATAAATGCAATGCCCTAGCTGGTATTTTTATACACTGGTCCTAAAAATGTGTAGCTAGTGAATACTTTTCTGACACATGCTGTAAAAATCTGTCAATTTTGCTATTAAGGATCACGGAAACTGATTTACTCTCTGTACAACACTTATTTTGCAGACTTGGGCAAATTCTACCACTGATTTTCATAAACCTCCTTATGGAACTATTATGTTCTTTCCAACTGTTATAGCAATTCACCTTGTAGCAATTATTTTTATCTTTTGGAGAGGCTAAGTATTCTGCCCTGAAATTGCTCAAGATAATCTGCTCAAAAATCCTGCTTGATTACATTCATTTCTGCTAAAATACCCTTTTCAAAATTTGCATGTAAGTATACTCTAATTGTGAACAACAGCTTCCACTTCTTTAGAGAATTCATTTGTGTACATTTAACTGCTTGATAGGACTGCATTATATTATTTCAGCAAGTTCAGTTTGTTTTCTATGTTTTGCCTAATTTTGCTTTGAAGGAAAAAGAGCAACAAGTAAAATAAAGGCTGTTTTAGTAAAGAGAGATCTAGGGCACTGGATTGCAAAGTTACTTTTCTACTAGGTTTAAAAATTAAATAGTCCTAAAATACCATGTTTTGCCTAGTTTTCCAAATGTTACTTCTAACAGCCAAATTTTCAAAGGTCTGCAGTGGGTGTCATAATTCTGGTATTCACACCCTAGTTCAGATAAATCCTTAAAATTCACAAAGGAGTAGCGGAAGATATTTAAGTATTGAAATAGTTCAAAATGGTTGTAGCATTTGAGTTATCACATGACTAATCTGAACATAAAACTGAATCCAATCTTTTTCTCTTGGATGTAGTTGCTAGCAACAATTTACATCCTCATGAAGTCCTCACAATTAATAATTGACAAGCCCAAGATAAAACTTACTTCCAAATTTAACTCGAATCTGCAATGACAGAAACTAATAAAAACATTTCACATTTGGACCAGCCTAAGCCAGAACTGGCAATGACATCTCCCCTCACTACAGTTTTTCCAGCTAAAATGAATTAGTCCAATTACTGCTGTATCTATATAAAGGTAGTATTATCAACAAATGCTTCCAAACCCACTTTTATCTACATATATACAACCATGTTTTCAGAAAAACATCCATGTCCTAAGCTTTTCTTTCTTTTTTTTCCTGACCACCACTTTTAATCTGAGATCTTCAAATGAACACTGTGCAGTAATCCCTCAAATAATTACTGTACACAGACATAAGCAAATACACCATTGTTTCTTGAGCTAGCTAATCCAACTCACATCCATCCGCACAGCAAAAATGGAAACTACTGGATTGGTTCTTAGTGTTACTCCACTTGAAACTCCAGATAAGTGGCACTAAAACTACTGCACCGAACTTAACGTGCAGTAAACACAGAGGTGGGAGGCGATGTACCTGCATGTAATAAAGTTAAAGAACTCTATATATTTAGCTGGTATAAATTGGGACAGACACAGAACTGTTTTTAACAGCAGTAAGCAGAGAACAATGCCAATCCCGGAGTGAGGGATGCATCTTCCATTTCACCAGAGTTCTTCATGAAACACAGGGTTCAATAGCATGTACCTGACAAGCTTGTCATCAGGAAACATTATTCAGGGTATTGGACTACATGCCAATAATCCAAAAGTTGCCCCTCACAGTCTCTCCTGAAAAGCATTTCTCACCTGCTTTGCCTACAGGAAAACAATTTTTTAAAGGATCTGGAAACCAGAAGGGAAAACTTAACAGCGAATATCTCTACAGTGACTTCCCAGGGAGCTATGAAAAATAACTGAAATTAGTCTTCTCTTACCTAACATGCATTACAGGTTTAAGACCTTTATAGCAGGCTCCATGCCTGAGTGCCTGTTTTTGAAGAATGGTGCTTAAGAGCAGAATTGCAAATGACAAATTTTTACGCAATATTTTTTATATAGTGGTGCAGTGAATTTATGGAAAAGAATGTTATGCAAACATGGACACGCAGAAATTTTCATTCCGTTTTCAAGCAAAATAACAGGCTGTACTTCACAAACCCACACGAACACACTACCATTGCAATAGGAGGGTAAGTGTATTGAAAAAAAAAAGTTCAATGTTTAGTATGTTAGTACAGCTAGACTTGATCTCAGAGGTCTGTTCCAACCAGATCATTCTACGGAACTCTCGCTTAAGAGAAATACAAATGTACAGAACTCCTGCTGAGCCTGAATGAGTCTTGCAGTACAGAGTTTTTTAAGGATCAGAGGAAAACAGCTCTGCTTGGCTTCATGGATTCAAATAGCTAGACCTGAAAAGACAGTACGCCTCTTCACAGAGTAGGGGTTACAGTCCATTGATTCACGCAGTTCAGAAGTCAGCCATGTGCCTTCCTACACAAATGAACTGCAGCAGTTCCACTACACTTATGATCTAGAGAAGAACCTCTGGCAAACACAGGATGGGCACACAAGAACAAACAGCAGCTTATTTTAAAGGGAATAATTCATTATAAGGAATTATTACATGAAAAATAATACTGTATCCATCAGAGAAAATGTTATTATTCTATCAGATCAAACTTCATTATTTCACTTTCATTATTACAATTTGAACCTTTTTAAAAAAAAAAAAGACACTGCAAAGAAACACATTTTGCTTCTGTATTTTTAAGCCATACTTTTTCTTATTTTTAAAGGAGGAGAGTGCCCTCTGCTGACTAGCACATAACAACAAAGGCAGTTATTTCAAACCGGTATTTCTAGAACTATCGGAGGACTGGGAGGATCTCTTTCAAAATAATGTTTCCAGCAGGAATTTTTCTCTCTGCAAAAATTGCAACTAACTTAAATGGCTGCATTTGTGAGTTGTCCAACCAAGATGATCGTCTTTCTAAACAATTACCTCATTTCTTGGAAGTAAACTCTGAAAACAAGCTTCAGACTTCACCCTAGGCATGCAAAGCTACATGATACTCCATCACCTACTCCTTTTGGGTGCTTTCATTAATCTCATTATGTCTAGAATAATGAATTACGGGGTAAAACATAACCTCAGTTGAAAAGCTGTTGTTTAGGATAGGGTCACAAAAGAATTAATTTAACCCCAAAACATTAAAGACAGCAGCCCAAGATTATTTTCTCTATAGAAACCACAGACAAACTACACCATGGTGATGAGTACCTATTTGAAATGTGCCTTGAGGGAGAATTAAAAAAAAAAAAGCTTTATGCCATGTGTGACCTAAAAAAGTGACAGATTCTTGTCATTCGTAGAAATATACCATATTTCTACTGTCTTGAACAGATTATTTAAAGAAGAGCAGCAAGGTACTGCAGACTCCTCTTTCAAGGCTTCAGACAAAATATCAGCCTTGTGAAACATGCTGCCACCTTCTATCATCAGGAAGGAGGAAGAAAAAAAACCTATAAAACACATCTTTCCCACACAGAAATGATAGGATCAAGTTTCATCAAATAAGAGCTTAAAAAGCTTCTTCCTTTGCTGCCTGGTGTGCGTAAAATTAATTCATAGTCTGACAACCTAATTAATAAGTATTTTTAAATTATTAATTTTGCCTAGTAATCATTCAGTATTTACAGGGGGAGATCACAATAGGCTTTTAAACAATCATTTGTGAAGGCTTATTTGTCAAAGCTCAAAATACCCTCCCAAGGCATTAGCCAAAATAAGATATGGTCCTTACAAATGTACCATTAGTCATCAAGTGAGGGAAATTAGATTTTTAGAGGGTTCTGTTTGTTTGCTTGTAGTATGTTTTTATTCATCTAAATGTTTTATAAAAGCCCACATGTTCAATAAGAGCTAAATCTATGTGAAGGAAAGCAAAAATTGAGTTTTTTAAGATTAATTTTGATTAAATTGTTTCTGGAAGAAGCTTCTGGGAACTGAATAAAAAGGGTAGAAAAGTGACAACACAGTCTATTAAGAAAAACTGTGTATCCCTACTACTAGTACAGCAAGGTTTCCATCTCAGTCACCTAATCCTGCTGTGCAATATACTTCAGAAATTCTCCAGGATACAGCAAGGAGATGAAGATCAAGGCACATCTGTATGCAATGTTGACTTTGTATCACATTAAGTCTTTTTGAGTCAACAGGTTCTACTTAGCCACAAATTTCCAAATCTACTCACTTAACGTTTTTTTTTTTTCCAGAAATGCCCAAAGCAGTTTCCAAGAAAAAATTTCAAGACAAATTTATCAAGTTAATTTAGGGAAGCTGTTGAAGTAGGAAAGACTGGCTATTTGTGTTACATTCTGCTATTCAGAAAAAGTGCTTATTAATAGGCCTTATCTGCCCCGTCCACGAGTACTATCAAAGACAGGCAACTACTCAGGAAATCAGCACGCAGCTACCACACACACACACACACACACACACACACACATTTTGAATTGGAATTACCGTATCAATGCAAATGCTGGTATTAAGATTGAGTTAGGTAGTTAATAGAACCAGTCTACAATTGGCCTTTAAGACATAAGGTAAAACTAATTCACCTCACGAAACAAGAAAGAATTTTGTTGATTAAGCCAGCAAAGCACTATTGCCCTATGGACCAAGTACTAACGGATGTTACGAAGATTTCTGCTTTCTTCAGGGAGCTTTAAATTCCTTCTCAATATGAAAATGGCCCTAACTTATTTTTGGACAGGGCAGATGAGTATTTTAATTCAGACTTTCGGCCTAAAATGAACCAGGAATTGGATTAAATGTGAAAAATATTTAGTTCCACAAGACATCTATAGGACTTGAACTTCATGTAATTGTCCCACCTACAGAAGATGTCTCAGATCAGGAACACCTTAGTATGCCTGTAAGCAGGCCAGGAAATTAGTAATAAAATTAAAGGGAGCATAGCTGGAGGCGAGGAATTAGAAGAAGCTTTACGATTGGTTTGCAGCTATGCAACATTTTCTTTGGAAGTGCTGATCACTAAATCTACTGCAAAAGCACCACAGCTCCACAATCACTCAAATGTGCACTGATGGTTAGTGACCTGAGAGACCATGCCTTAGTAAGCACCTGGAAATCTGCACATTTAGGTATGCGACCACTGCTGTCCTTAAACAGCTTCTGCAGTCTAACATACAAAGCAGCAGGAGATCTTAGGTGGGATGAGACACTCTTCCTTCATCAGCATGATCAGAAATTCTACTCAGAAGTGTTATCAGAAGAGGATAAAATTTTAAAGACATGGCAAGTTGGAGAATATGTGGTGAGAATGTGGCTCTGCCACCTCCTTTGTATTTTCATGCACTTTCCTTCACACCATTATTTTGATACTATAACTAACATAAAAATTACTGATTCAAATGACAGATTCAGTTTAAACAGTCAACACTAAGCAGAGAAATGATGCATGTCAATCGTGTTATAGTATGTATCATGGAATGTCCCTGACAATAAAGTCTGAACACTTGGATCAAAATAATTATCATATATTGGTTCAGACATCAACATAACAATGCTGGAGCACCTCCTATTCTACAAAAGTACTCTCAGTAGCAATCTTTGTCATGCAGTCAAAATTCTTTTAAACCAATAATCCTCTGGCTGTGCATTATAAGACGTTTAGAGTAGCTGAGTGATTCACTGCACTGGTGTCACACTGGTGAATTATATTTGATTGCATAATAAAATAATAAGAACCACTTAACGGAAAGCTAGAGGATTCCCAGCACAGCTCAAAATACTAAACTGTATCTTATTTGTGGTACAGGACAAAGGAACTCCAGAATCATGGATTTCAGTGCTGTTTCCTCTGCATCTTCATCCTTTCAGTAATTTCCTTTTAAAGCACACTAGATGCTGCAACTGTTAAAATACTGCATATTGAACTTTTAAATTCTAGAATATGGCTTTTTAAAAAAACAACAACAAAAAAACCCCTTAGAAAATAGGGTATGAAATTCCGCTATAAGATTTTCCATGCAGTAATTCATCCTTTTCTTATTTTATCACAAATTACAAATAGTCTTCCTCATTACTTTTCAGAATCCAGCTTTCAAAATATAGAAAAATCTTTCAGTTAGGGAATCCATGGCAGAGAAAGCTACCAGTACATCTAATCATAGAGCAATAAAATCATTCCACTCTATCAGGAAAAAAAAGTAAGATAGGAGTTTGAGGTCAGCAAGTCTTTCGCTCTTTGTAGGTCACCCGCTTTTCAATTTAAGCAGCAAAAAACCAGATATGTTTGCAATGCTTCCTCCTGAGAGCCAGCACATGACTCAAGTATAATGGAGGAAAAAAACATAAAGAACAAAACAGTTTGGATAAGAACAGGAGGCTCTGCCTGTGCATGCTTCTGTGGCTGTCTGTAAGTCTTGATACATCTCATATACTGTAACTCCCTGTAACTTCACTGCTGTAATTGTAAGCAAAGACTTTGATCAAGAAAATAATAACAAGATTATTAATAAAAGTAGTTGATTGTTAACAACCTCAAAATGTACCAAATCTTCTTCACCTCTACAATTGACAGGATCAATGGTAATGTCTTTGGTCTCGCACTAATACTTCCATGTCAAGAAAGCAGTGAGAAGAGGGAAAAAGAAAGGAAATAAATGTCAAAAAAGAATTCTCTAACTCTTAAATTGTTTATCGGCCTCATCTTCTCTCCACTGAAATCTAAAGGAGAATAAATACTGTAGTCTGTACTGAATGAGCACTGCAGAAGTCACTATCCCAACATGAACCAGATAAATTGGGTAATATCCACCAGGGTCTTACAAAGATTTGAAAGTTGTGTTGTTCTCCCTGCCTCGTCATCCTGGTCTCAGACTATACTGGAAATCTAACCACTATGTATACTTGATGATAGACCGTAAGCGCTTCAAAAGGCTCTGTTGCCTAGTTATAGGTTTCATATGTTAAAAGTGACCTGCAAACCTTCTGTGAGGATTACTGTGAATTCAGTGGGCTTAATTTACATCAAATCTACTTTTGTTAGTACAAATTACAGCTACTGAGTGCATTTTCCTGTTGCTTGTGTCACTAAAAAAAAAAGTGATGGCAATAAGAAGGAAGAGATGGAAAAGGAAATGACATCTTTAAAGATGATATCCTATGGGCGGCACCACCTCCTGCTCTCCTAGGACAACAATCACAAAAGGAAGGCTGTGTAACCGGAAGCTAACGGAAGTATTAAAAACATATCTGAAACGGTGTTTTAGAATTGTATTTAAACTGATGCTCCTATACTGGTCTCCCCACTTTTATCTAAAGGTTCAGTGGGTAAGGTAAAGAATTTATTATTTAATAAAAATAACTAAGAAACACAGCTCCAACTATATGGCTATAGAATATTTATTATTATTTTTCACGGTAAAGGTACCACCATATCACCTGTTTTCATGTAAAACCCTCTCAGTATCTCCTTAGAGGTAAGTCTGCTGAAACTTAAAGGTTCATAGCCCTGAAAAAACTTGAAGACAGATGGTGTAAGTAGACCTTTTTCTCTTCAGTAAGGGGCCTTGCGCAGAATAATGCTGGTCTTCCAACATGACAAAGCAGGAGACAGCTGCCCCTCATAACCTGTACGATGATGGCAGAGATGCTTCATGGTTTCTAGTCAACAGAAGCGGGGGATGCCTAATCTACACTTTCATAATAAATTCTGACTTGCTTTTGCAGAAACCTGGGGATTGAATATGATTGTGGACTACATTTGGTAACCCCTGAAGCATGTTGTCTGAGTCAGGCTGCAAAAGAAAAGCTCGAACTGAAGAATCTGGTGAGGTTAATAACCACAGAAAAGATACTAGTAAGTAGGCTAATAGACGAAAAGATAATTTATGAATTAGAAGAACTCTTCCTTTTTTCTATTGCTTTCATCGTCTTTGGATTGCCTAAGAAGTCTGAAACCAATCCTACACCAAAAACAAATTCACCATTACATTTCCTATCTTAACAATTACTTAAACCTTTGACAACGACACTACACACATTAAATCTTTGCTTTTTATGCTTAACAGATTTCCTTAGTTCTAAGCTGCTTGCCTTTGATGATAAATATCGCATTCAGCTGATCCTCAAGACATAGGCATCATCAATTTGGTTACATAGTCATATGCTAACTTCACACACAGAAATATGACTGAGAAACAAGTAACTCAGTATGACCTAAAAGTAATTTCAGAAACATTTCAAATAAAATTACTATATGAATATAGTTTACTAAAAGGTAATTCAGCTCTACACCAGTTCTAATAAGTCACTGTGTTAAGGATACTATAGGTAACAAAACAGTTCTTACCCTCTGTTCAAACTATAATATTGTGGACTGTTCTCCAAATTTAAAAACAGGTTGATCTTCCTGCATTTGGACAAATCTTAGTTTTTCACTTTCGAAAGTCACATGTCATGGAAGTCTCTTTCCCTGAGGTTTGCTAGGGTTTTTGGTAGAAATTATTATCAGCAAAGTCAATACTGCACCGGTGACTATGGAAGGAAAAAAAAAGCTTTAAGAAGTGCTGAACATAAGGAAGAGAATGGACATAAGGAAAAGCAGAAGAGTAAGACTTCACACTGAGAATAAATGCCAGATACAGCTTACATGCTCCACTACTTCGAAATGTTGTAGCTGAAAACACTCAGTGCAAATGAGAACATGGAGCTACATTAGAAAACAGCAAACATAGCAAATGGTGTGGAAGAGGACCTAAGACACGAAGTACATCACGTGATCTGCACTAGAGTATCTCCACCAGGCCAAAAGGAGGAGAGAAAGCAGCTCCAGTGACTTGAAGCAAGACTTTAAAATGAACTATATTTATTGATTTATCAGCAACACGCACTTTCACAGTTTGAAGAGGATGACTGGAAAAAAAAAAGGGGGAAAAAGAGCCAAGCAAAAACCTGATAAAAACTTCTTTCTTTGATATCATATAAAATGGGTCAAAAGGCATTTTCCATCTTATAACTAGAATCTATGATTTCACTATTCTGATTTATATAGAAAAAAAATTCATGTCTTAAATTAAAACCTGAAATTCGCGATCACTCATTCAGAGCAGATCACATTACCCTTATCTCAGTTACCCAGGAGATTAATGTCTAAGTGATCATTAATACTACTCAGCTGGCAAAAAGAAGACTTAGCCATGGAAAATTACTGAGAAAACCTATGTAATTGTTTTAATACAATTGTAGGCTGCTGGAGGAAGACATCATTCTGGCTACTTTGCAGCCAGACAGAAATCTTCTGAAATCAGAACTATTAAACAGACAAACTACCAAAGTTGTAAGCTGTAAAGAAAAAAATAAACCATGAACTTATGAGTCATACATCTTTCATCACTGACTCCTTACCATTATTGTCTGTATTTTTCACCCACATTATGCTCCTGTTAATTTTTTCCCTCAGGACAACCTTCTACTAGCCATTACTTCTTTCTTTATTTTTTATCCCACATTAAGCACTTAAAACGTATCCAGATATACACAAACAATTGCATACAGATACTCTGAGTAACAGAGTATACAATACTCTGATGAACACTCTGTATATTTTAACAGTTGTTTCCTGAAGGCCTTGTGGATAGGTTGATAAATTTGTCTTTCATAAAAAAAAACACAAACCAAGAACAACAACAAATAAAAACTACACTTGTTAGTGAACTGCAAAATTAACACTCTTTCACTTTCTCTTGGAACACAGCTTAAGAACCAGACATTTAAGTCTTTATTTCTTTTCAAGATGTTAAACTGTTCTGGACTCTTTCAAAAAGTCTCAAAGCTATCTAACTTTTACGGTCCTGAACATAGGTTTGTAATATAAAAAAGAGAACAAAAAAAAGTTACTTATATGGGAATAGAAACTGTCTTTCTTTATTGGGCATAAGAAACAGAAATTTAAATTGAGCTCATTCTTTGGCAGTAGCAGGGCCTTTACTGACTCACAAGCTTTGGTAGATTCCAAAGCTGCATGCATTTATTATGCAGTTCTTGAGGAACTGCGTTTGAAATAATTGCTTTGAGTTTCTCTCTGAAACATTATACAGTCTTGTTTTATATCACAGCCATAGCACCAGTTAAGCGCTATGCTTGCTGCATTGCTACTCACTGACTAATTTTTATATGAATTTAGGCTATTGCTTATGGAACATATTTTCTTTTTCTTTTTTTATTTCTGTGAATGATTTTGTAAACAGTGAGAAATAAAGCACTGGGCCATAATTAGTAATAAATCTATTTTAAGAATAAACTAAATGGTTCTTATATTTTTTCTTCCATTTTAAACTACCAAAAGCAATGGCTTCTCCATAGGTAAACACAAACACTCCGTACAATTAACTGGAAGTATCTGAAGCGTAGACATAATCGTTCAGTAAGTAGTTCTTCACTGAAATCAGCCTAATTCACTTGGAAACTAGGTCTGCTCTTAAAAGTCAGTAAGAAAAAAGTCTGAAAAAAAGACAGTATTAGAAAGTAGACTTGGCTTGTGTGTGGACCTCCCACCCCCAAGCTTATCTGTGAGCTCTGCCCCAGTCTGAACCCTGAGTGTGGGGCATTTGAGATGTTAATAGCCCCCATGAACATGTTGTCTGTGAAGTTATTTTCTCAACTACTCAGCCTAGGAATGAGAGATTGGAAAATCCTTCTGGGTGACTTTTGGCCTCTTGAGAACAAGGCAGACTACTGCCATTTTCAAGGTGCTAGATTTATTTCTCTAGAGAAGCACGTATGACAATAAACATTCATGAGTCTGTAGCTAAATTAGGTAATTTAGATTTATCACTCACAGGACTACATACACTCCTGAGTTAGATTCTCCCCAAGGAGAATCAACCAGACAGGAGACCACAGGTAGGTGATTTGCAAGTAGAGGGGGCCAACAGCAAAATCCAACCCAAACTCTGTTTCACTGGGGAAAATCATGAGATGACCAAGTAACTAGGAATAGCTGGTGTACTGTGAGCCCTCTCCATCATCTCGACTGCAACAATACTTGCCTGTCCAATGATAACCGAAAAAGAAAGATGCAAAAATGACTGTACAGAACATTAATGAGCCGATCACTAAGAAGCCTGCATAGTGTCCATATCCTTCACTCGGTTTAACTTATGAAATATCTGCTAGAAATGTGGCCTTCAAATGGCTATGAAAACCCCATGGATTTCTTTTAGAAATGTAATTGAGCTGCTTGTGTTGTAAAATATTTTACAGTACTTTAGGATTGACTGATAAATATTTTAAATGTACAATCCTTAGCTAAATTCCATAGCCAGTCTGATTTCCCACATCTATACTACAATAACATCCACATGAAGAGATTTACCACACAACCTGCTTTTATGCACAATAAAAAACCTCTTTCTAAAGGTGACTGGGGCTGAAGACCTGCTGTATAAATCAATCCCAGTTATTCTGCTTCCAATTTTTAAGTGAGATCCATTGTTATGCCAATGTTGCTCCTACTTCACTAAACAAAGAACAACAGCTATACATTTATTCCCCTCCTAAAATCTGAACATATTTGTTTTAAAAAAATGAAATCCTTAAACAGAGAGTTATTGTTTGTTGTATTAGAATATTACAGTGTAAGTTATAGTTCAGTAAAATCATTTTGGTTAGAAGCAAGATATACTTATTCAAGACAATTTTTTAACTTTTTTTGATCAGTAGGAGTCTTAAGAATTCTAAATCTCTCTTCCAGATGTTATTTACTGAAGGAAATAAGTAGAGGTGTTCATAGTAGTTACTGGGACCTCTGTAACTGAAACAGATCCTGCCCCTATACATGCCCTAAACACCTTTTATGGTGCATTACACAGCAAAGAATCATGGAGATTAAGTTATTTGTAGCTTTTTATAACCATTCAGCAATATTTAGATTTGACCATATCTATGTATCTTACTAAAATACAGTTGAAAATCATCTCCAAAACATAGGCACTACTGGATGAGTTCAGGATTCTCTCCAACATAGTCTCATTTTTCTGACACTGTTTCTTTCCTTCTCAGATATCTCTGTTTTCTGAGTTCTAAATAAATTAAAAAAATACTTTCAAGACAGAGTGTACTAGCCCCTTAATAAAACTGCAAAATGGAAGTATAATTGACTCTGGAACTACCTTCCTAGAAAGCAATCTTTTAGTGGCAACAGTGATTTCTTTCATTGCATTACCAACTACATAAGACACTTAAATCACTGTTGTCTGGTTTGGGTGGAAGAAATAGTGCTATATTGTTTTTATGCACTACAGCATCTGTTATGTAGGAAACATCATCAGTATGACATATACTCTGACAAAGTAAAACACTAAGAAAAATACAGTTTTAAATTCTTACTGCTGTATTGCATCCCTGCAAAGTGTTAACTGATGTGTAATTTGAACGAATTACTTTCCTTTGAAATAGTGTTCAACATTTCCAGTTGCAATAAGCTGGAGACTATATCTACATTTGGTCTTCATAGCTGTACTAAGCAACATACAGTCAACATATAGGGACATAGCATGCTCATTTCCCAGATTTTTTTTCTAAAACCATAGAATTATAGAATTGAATGGGTTTGGTTGGAAAAGACCTTTAAGATCACTAATTTCAACCATCATTCCAGTCCTGCTATGTCTGCCACTAGACCCTGCTCCCAAGTATGTCATCTACTAGTCTTCTGTCACCTCCAGGGATGGTGATTCAACCATCTCCCTGGGCAGCCTGTGACAACCCATTCAGTAGTGAAATTCCTTCTAATATCTATCTGAAATTTCTCCTGTCACATCTTGAGGCAATCTCCTCTTCTCCTGGAGAAGAGACCAACCCCCACCTCGCTACAACCTCCTTTTAGGCAGTTTTAGACAGTGATAAGGTCTCCCCCTCAGTCTCCTTTTCTTCCAGACTAAACAACCCCAGCTCCATCAGCTACTTCTCATAAGGCTTGTGCTCCAGCCCCTTCAACAGCTTCATTGCCCTTCTCTGGACACGTTCCAGTACCTCAATGTCCTTGTAGTGAGGGGCCCAAACTGAACACAGTATTCGAGGAGTGGCCTCTCAAGCGCCAAGCACGGGGGAAGGATTACTTGCCTAGTCCTGCTGGCCACACTATTCCTAATGCAAGACAGAATGCCACTGGCCTTCCTGGCCAGCTGGATACACTGCTGGCTCATATTTAGCTGAACATCAATCAATATGCTCACCTCCTTCTCCTCCAGGGAACTCTCCAGCTACTCCTCTCCGAGCCTGCAGTGCTGCATGGGGTTGTTATAACCCAAGTGCAGGACTCAGCACTTGGCTTTGTTGAACTTCATGTAACTGGCCTCGGCCTCGGCCCATTGTTCCAGTTTGTTCAGATCCCTCTGTAGAGCCTGTCAACACTCAGGCAGATCAACACTCCTACCCAACTTAATATCATGCAAACTCAAAGGGTGCACTTGATTCTCTAGTCCATGTCATTGATAAAGATATTAAATAGAACTGGCCCCAGTACTGAACCCTGGGGAATGCCACTTGTGACTGGCTGCCAGCTGGCTTTACTTCCATTCACCACATCTTCAGCCATGCAGTTTAAAATCACTGGCAGCGGACATATACAGTGCTCTGAGATAACTACGTCTAAGCTTCAGTTTTCAGTATCAACAGTTGAATTTAAATTAAAGTAATAAATTCAGTGATCTATTCCTTGTACTATGAATTTTAACTTCTTTCACTAAGAGAAAAATAAGAAAGAGTGGGCATAGGAATTTTTCTTCATTCTGATCTGTTTCAATTACATTTTTTTCCCTCAAAAACAAGCAGTTGTCCAAAGGCTAACAACTCCCAGAGCTATATATAATTTTCTGTTTTAACGGAAATAAAAAATGAAGTAACTTAGAATTATTGTATAGTCACTAATACAGTAAGGCTTTACACTACTGCTTATCCATGTATTTGGAGAAGTATTAAATACAGGCAGAAAGAAACTGGAAGGCGCTTCACTACTTCAGAAGACAAAGCTGCAAGCGGATAAAGAAAAATTTACAGAACTGAGTTTTCAAACAGCCACAACTACTTCATACATAGTATGCAAAGACACATTCTCAAAGGGAAGCTAAAGGAAATAACATGAATTTGGACTTCCTTACATAACTCTCTGTGCACTTCTTAGTTTATTCTACTAGTAGTTTTGTGCTCCAGCAGAGCTCATCTACTCACTTTGAAGAGCTCTTACATAGGAGATCCAATTAAAATGAAAAATGTAAATAAAGGAAAGCAGTTTTGCTCTCCTAGCCTATACACAACATTATGGAGAGCTCCATTAAGAAGTGCCATTTAAGCACCTAAACTTTAAACTCAGTAAGAAAACTGCCTCCAATGAACTATTTTCTGGTTCCAAGCTAGATAATAAGCAAGATTATGAGAAGAGAAAAATAATTTTCAGAGAACAAGTTGTATTTCGTCTTGGATGTTCTTGCATGCATGACAAGCTTGGACTTCATACCAGTAACATTTTGAAGTAAGGACACAAGAAGTTTGGCAGATTTTATGTTTTAAGGGAAGAGAAAGCAAGCGGAAAAAATAAAGGTAGAACAGAGATGACTTAAAACAAGTTGCCTGAGAATACAGAGCATAAAAAGGTGACGGATCAGGCTCGCATTACATATAATGACGTGCATTTCCATTTTAACTACTTTTGGATTAATCTGTGATTTACATCCTTCCCATCCTCCCTGCAATCTTATTGGCAAACAACACAAAATAAATTTGCTAGCCTGGACCAGGGGCAGATAATACTCAAATAAGAAAAACCGAACAAAATGACCAGGAAAGATGAGAACAGAATTAAAGAAAGAACCAGACAGGACAGTAATTTCATTAGAATTAAGACTGAAACGAACTGCCCAATAGCTTCATCAAAACATATGAAAAGTCACACAAAATCTCCTTTAAGATTGATATAACTTAGAGTTAATGAGTTGACTTTTGTTCTCCTTTGTCAAAAACCTACTCAACAGTTTATGCAACCAGAATTCAAAGCTATCAAAAAACCAGGAAAAGTAGTAAGTAAAATTTCTTTGGATTCCCATGGATTGCTTCTTGGTGCTGGTAACTGAGAAAAACAAATCCATTTCATCTCCTCTAGTCCCTCCTGATTAAAAAAGTTAGGACAACCCATTCAGGAATGCACACCCTGAGAACTTTCAGGCATAACGCATTAGTTAAGACTGGGAAGAGAAGAATTCTTTTCCTGAAATACCGTTTCCACAGAAATTATGATTCCCATAGAGTTCTTGGTGGGGTAGGGGTCCTGCAGTTGACATTACATTGCCTGAACAGCCCCATGAGGACCTTCCGAATTCCACCCAGGCCCAGTGGGAAGGCTCTGATGCAAAAAGTGCAATTACACTTGAATAAATAAAAAAAAGAGGGAACAGGAAAACAAAGCAAAATGTAACCATGATGTATTAGAGACCTTCAGTAAGAAATGCAACCAGGAAGACTTTTGACGCAGGAGGGTAAATGGGCTTGTTCTCAGATCTACCAGGTGACAGTCTCCAAATGGTCTCATGATCCCTAAGGGTTAACAAAAATTTCTCAGTTAGGAAAGAAAGTCTTTACAGGATGCAAAGGCATGGAATTTTCAAGATCTGATATTTTCCAATATCTGCAAATTATCTAAAGGAGGAAATACCTAGGATAAGTGATTTTTCCTGAACAACAAGAGAACTTTGGAATCCAAATGTATTTTTCGATTTGTTAAAAACATATATTTAAAAATAAGTATTAAAAATATGCTCTAAAAATAGTGATATTTAAATATGATACAATGGTACCACTGCCCCAAGTAAAGGCAACAAACACAAAGCTATCTTTATCCCATCAAGATTCTGAAATTAGACAAGTGATCTGAGAAAAATTAAGGTTGTTAATGATCTGTAACAAAGTCAAATTGCATCAAAGCAACCTGATCCTACAACTAACCACTCCAAAACAGACAATCCAAACAGGAAGAAGGGTATCTAAATGTCTTCATCAAGCAGTCCTTAAAACAGCCAACAGACCCATTTTCCCAAACATACGAAGTTGCAGAAATATTGTTCACCCACAGCAAATCTTCAAAACCAGAAGTAACTAGTAGCACTCAAGAATGCATACTATTAAAAGAACATGTTCAGCACAATATTGCTATTTGTAAGTTGTGCTACAGGTGCTGCTACAGAATTAGCTCACTTGCAGAAAAGAAGTGTAAATTTTAAACTATACTGTTATGATGTTAACTTCTTCAAAGAGAAGGGAAAAAAAGGTTCATCATGTAATATCCTGGGCAACAGTTCTATTTAATGAGAAAGTAACAAAAAACCAGCATAGTTTCTCTACGGCTTTTTCTTCAACTACTTAAAACTTAACTAGAGCTCAGCAAAAAGGGGGGTGGTGTGTATATATATGAAATTCAGACAAATGCAAAACCATTCACTGGCACAGTTATCGCTACATTTGGTTTCCTGCATTATATTTCTTGGGTGAACATGCTCTGTTGTTGAAACTCTGTTGTTGTTCTTATCGCTTCTTTACTATTGAATTTAGATGCCCCAGAAGAGATAAAAGATTTTTTGCTTCTCCAAGGAGTGACCATTTAAAGCAATGTTTTATTTCAAGTCATCTTCATTATATGTGATTTAAATAATTCCGTTTTTAGACTCATGATGAAAACTGCAGGGTTTTGCACTTGTAAATAACTTAAAGTAACTGAAATTAAGTTAAGTTAGTGAAAACCCAGAAGATGCATAACAGACTGTCACTTATTTAGCCTTTGTTGCATTGTATCGCAACTTCAGGAACTGGGAAAAAGTGCTATGCATCTACAATCTTAGTGCCTATCACAGCTGCTAAATGTCAATAAAAAATATATTAAACTTACTGTACAGCAAGCATTTAGGCAAATCTCCAGACTGGACAAACAAACCACGAAGAAATTTTTTTACAGTTCCAGTTATTTGTTAATCCTACTGATAGCAGACATTAAATCTCCACAGCTATATACAGTAGCACAGACATAAGATTATTTAGAACATTAGGAATGATCTAAGCACTTTCTGATCTAAATGTAAAAAAACTGCAACAGTTTTACAATCCTAAATTAATTTCTTTGAAATGCTGTGATTTTTTTTTCTGAGATTTAATTTTCAGAAACATCAGTGGCACAATAAAACCCAGAAATGAACTCCCAATTAGAATGAAATCCCTCATGGAAGAACAGAAGGGCTAGATTAAACTCATGGTTTTGATGGGGAGAAAAGAAAACCTCAAGTAATCCCAGTTTGACTTTTAGTAATCCAGCAGATAAAAAGACACAAACAAATCCTGTAGAACAATCAATCATACATATTTTCAAAACAGCTTTTTGAAATATTTTTAACTTTTTATGAAAGAACTGCAAACGCTGCAGTATCACATTCTCTTTTAAAAATGCACATGAATGTCTACACTATCCATACGACTATAAACGCTCCAGTTTCCAAAGGCGGGTGCAGCTTAGGAACATGGAAAATAAATCTACATAGAAAATACATGTGTAAGTGACATGAGCTCGCTGTGATGTACTAGTACAGCATAAAATCTTATTCCCTATTTATCATCGAACTTGAAAAAGAAAATTCAGAAGCATAAGAAATTTATCTACATCTGTGTTCAAGACTGCTGTTTGTAATATGTTTTCCAACTCTCTGTATATTTGAACCACAGAAATTAGGGTCTTCTAGCACTTCCCTGGGAGACTACAGTATTTCAGACACAACCTAATAGAACATAAATATCCTACACTTCTTAATTAGCTTTCAAAGACATTAAAAAAAAATAAATCATTATAATTTCACACATATTCTAATAGTCAAATTTTATCTAACACTTGAGCATACACTTTGCTAGAAAAATCCTACATAGTTTGAACTACATCTTTTTGCTTCAGGAAGTCTATCGATAGTTAATGTATTCAATAAGATCCTATTTAGGCAGGCCAACTGTAAGTGTGAAGTTTTATGATATATTAAATACTTTTCATATAGTACTAAATATAAGTTATCTGGGGGTAATTCAGAACATACTGGAAATTAAGAAAACATAGTCCAATACATCCATGTTTTAAACCTACTAAGTGCTTACCATGATACAAAACATGAATAAAGCCAAGGTACACAAAAACCAAACTTCCTTTCCTTTTAGAGCAGCAGATCATCCACAGAAGTTTCAAATGTCAGCAGACTGAAAGATGCCAACAGAGCTCCTGGCTCCAAAGAGGACATTTCTGAGTGGAATGAAGCACTGGATGTGTTGGTTACGGTTTAAAAAAACCCCAAGATTTCAGGAACAGTGCAAGAACACTTGCTGCAATTTTCTTGGAGTTCTTCCCCAGGCTGCATCCCATGTATAGCAACTAGGATGCGAACTTCCATATAATTAAACCCACAAGACCAATGAAAAAGGCAAATGGAAATGTTGTTAAGTGTTGTCAAGTTGTATGTTTTCTTTGAACTGTATACATAGTTGGTATCAGTTTGCAAAATTTTATTTGAATAAGAACTGAAGGCCATTTGTAAAAAAACCCTTTTTTCTCTTGCTTTCTCACCCCTACTCCTTTTTAATTCTGACATTATGGAGATTCACAGATAAACTTCCTTTTTTTCTTTGTTAAGTATATAGACTCTGCTATTTGGCTCCAAATCAGTCTAATGACAAGATTAGCCCCTCCATTCCTCATGTGCACACACAACAACAATCTAACAATCTAACTTACTGCACATATTTCTACTCTACTATAGGGTGGGGAGCAGGGACGAAATAACATAGGGATAGGCACAGGGGACAACTTCTAGCAATATGACTTTACAAAGTTAGGGTATTACGAAGTAAGGGTATTGCACAGTAGAAACCCACAAACTCCTATGAGACTTCCAATTATAGCCTTCACCTTTTTTTTTTCCTCTTTTTAGTCAGCATTTCAAAAGCTGCAATAACACACACCACGCTTATTTTCATTAGGCTCTGAACATGAGTGAGTTCAGTACACACAGATGCTGAACTGTGTAAAAGTTAACAAATTTTGAAATCTTCTCCTGAATTTTATGCCTTAATTTATACGAACTGATGATTTTTTTCCTCTTACTCACTGAACATTTACTCATAAATTCCCTAAGCACTACTATATATAAACCATGCATGCTCTAAAATATGAAGATTTTGGTACACAATTTTCCTGTATGGCACAACATACAGTATTTTACATCAACTGGAACTTTATTGCTAACTTTATTTTCATTAATGTCTTTCTCATACAGTCTATGGTGCTGAAAGCTTTCTCTATGCTTTCATATGATCCATTATGTTAATTTCATTTATTATAATAGTGACACATTTAGAAAAAAGTTAACCTAAGATTATTTTAACACAGACAATTTAGGATTGGCATGATTTTATCCAGTCCACTCCAAAATTACTTTAACCAAAAATATTTAAAGCACCATGGAAAAAAATATTCTCACAAAGATGTTTGTTGAATATACACAATCATTCATACATATTTTCAAAACAGCTTTTTGAAATACTTTTAACTTTTTATGAAAGAACTGCAAACGCTGCAGTATCACATTCTCTTTTAAAAATGCACATGAATGTCTACACTAATAAAGCCAAAACTTCCCAAGACCACCATTAATCGCTGTTAGCAAACCACAATAATCAAGAAACAGTATAGTCCTCCAGTCTCACTGAGATGGGCCTTACCCTAATAGACAGTCATTATAATCCATCTCAGTCATGAAAAGATCTATATTATTTCAGCCTAATGACTGCTTTTTCACCTCTATGGAGAAATTTCCGATCTGTGCATAACTGTTTGCAACGATTTACTACACTGCTGTTGTCCAGCTTAGAAGTAAAAAGTTACAGACCACTGCAGTGAATCTCTTTAGTCCTGCATCACGCCTAATGGTCACACACAGCTCACTGCCTTCTCCTCCAAGTTACTGCCTCTCACTTCAGCATCACCAATACCAGAGCACACATTCAGAACATCCTGCTTCTGATTTATATGGGGTTCCTTGCCCCTCACTGAAATGAGGAGAACCTGGCATCTAAAGGCTTATTTGAATCTAAACCACAGAGTAAGGGGAGTTTACAGAAAGGCAGATGGAGTTTGTGAACTAAGGAGGTAACTGATGAAGTATTCTTCTTGATGAAGCAGCTTCTGCTTACTGCATTTAAGTGAGTGGAAAGTTGTCAAGAAGACAAGATTCTTCATTGATACTAGTAATATATCAGGCAGAGACAGTTGCACTGACTTACTCTGTTGTAAAAACAACTGAACCAGAGGTACAATGAAAAAGTCCTCCCCTCGTTGTCCCCAACCCCTAGAATCATAAAATCATAGAATCATAAGGTTGGAAGAGACCTCTGAGATCATCGAGTCCAACCATGCTGTTTCCCTACTAAACCATATCCCTAAGAAACTCATCTACACCTCCAGGGATGGAGACTCCAACCCCTCCCTGGGCAATCTATTCCAATCCCTGACCACTCTCTCAGTGAAGATATTCTTCTTAATGTCCAGTCTAAAGCTGCCCTGGTGCAACCTGTGGCCGTTCCCTCTAAACCTGTCGCTCGTCATTTGTGAGAAGAGAGCAGCACCCACCCCATCACAACCTCCTTTCCAGTAGCTGTAAACAGTGATGAGGTTTTCCCTCAGCCTCCTCTTCTCTAAGCTAAACAACCCCAATTCCCTCAGTCTCTCCTTGTAGGGCTTATTCTCCAGCCCCCTCACCAGCCTCATTGCCCTCCTTTGCATATGCTGCAGCACCTCAATGTCCTTCTCGTACTGAGGGGCCCAGAACTGAAAACAGTACTTGAGGTGTGGCCTCACCAGTGCTGAGAACAGGGGCACAATCACCTCCCTGGTCCTGATGGCCACACTGTTTCTGATACAGGTCAAGATGCCATTGGCACTCTTGGCCACCTGGGCACACTGCTGGCTCATGTTCAGCCGGCAGTCAATCAACAGCCCCAGGTACTTCTACTCCAGGCAGCTCTCCAGCCACTCTTCCCCAAGGCCTACATGATTGTATCTCACAATTTACATAACAGTGCCAAGGTATTACAGAGAACACCTGCTTGGCTTTAAATGAGGAACAGCCACTCCAGCAGCTTCCTTGAGCTGCTTGTTTTAGTTCAGATTTCAAGGCTATTTCATTAATAGCTTGAGCTTTAAGTGAAGTACTATCACTTTGCTTGCCTCTTCCTTTTGCTTTTACAGGGGTAACATGCACGACTCACATGAGTCTTCCTGAGTCAATAGTCAGAAAGTTGAGTTGCTTGTGTCGCTGTTCACACCTGTCAAACACCAACAGAACGAACTAACAAATTTACTATCAACATCATCATTATTCTTTTCAGCAGTAGTCATACAACTAAAATACTATGCCAAGCATATTCTGCTGCTAATGTTATGAAATGCAGAACTGTTGTTGTTCTGACTTAAGCTCTTAACGAGGAGCAAAACGTAAAACACAGCTTGAGAAAACCATCAAGAGACACATACACACAGATGTTTTCAGAAATAAGGATACCTTCTGCTCTTCCTACATTGAGCAGGACGGAGGAGGCCATAACTTCTTAATATAAAGGTAGTCCCAGGAATTCCAGTCCAGCACCTTTAGGATATATAACATAATTAAAAGAATATCACCCTTCCCTCTCCCCAACTATTTGCTGGGTGTTACAGGACTTTAGAAAGAAAAGTTGCCCACTGTACATGTGTTTAGTTTTCTGCTTTGTTTTGGAGGTTTTTTTGCCTCTTAGCATTATTATTCTGTATAATTGATCGTTAGGTTCAGTCTCCCTGTTAAGTGGAATAGGCACTGAAGAATCTCCAAAAACAAGAGTCAAAATTAACTGATAGGGAAGGACGGTGACATGGAAGTTACAACAACTACCAGAACATGCATGATTTTTGCCAGGTAACCAGCAAATCCCTCCCCCTTACTTCAAGCTACCGGCTGCACAGATTCACTGTTTATTTTGATCCTCAGGAGCAACAGCAGAAACAACAGAAGAGTTATCAACGTGCTGAAATTTCACAATTTAAACCTCATTGTAAGATTTAATTCAATCAGTGTCAACAAAAAGTTTTCATTTCATAGGGAGATAGAAAAGTAATGAATGAAACATAAAAAAAGAGGATGCAATTAAGTAGACAGTGAACTGATCAATAAAACAACTTTGCACTAAGTAATATTACTACTTTGCTTGCCAAGTATCCAAACCTAAACCCAAGGATACGAGTTCTGCCCCTAAAGCAATGTGTTTCTGAAGAAGCATCATAAAGAGTTCCTGTCTATGCAGACTTTAACTTAAAAAAAAAATTACGTTTGTAAACATCAACTTTTTTTAACTCCTTAATTAAAGTGAAATAGTATTGCAGCAGTTACACCCTTGGAAGAAAACAACTTTATCAGATCAAGCAAAATGATTTGATATGCCAATTTCCCCCCCCTCCTCCAGAGCACAGTAAAAACGAGAAAAGTGAGAGTAAGGCAGGCCAAGTATAATGATCATGCCATTAATTTATATGATTAAGGAAAAAAGCATTAATTATACCAAGTCAAACAAATGCACAGAATATTCCACTGTCAAAGACAATACTAGTTACTTACTACTGGCAATCTTTCTCTGGATATTTGATTCCCCCTTATTTTTCATTTCAGTGAGTTAAGACTCTCACTAATATTAACAGTTCTTGTTCCTCACGGGCTTTACATAGAAGAGCTTCAGAACACAGGCAAACTGTGTATTACAAAAACTGTGTTCATGCAGCTCATCAAACAACATACTCTATATAATAAAAGCAGATTATAGAAACAAACAAATCCACAAGTTTCTTGAACAAAGATTTTACTACTGACAATACTCTGCATAGCGCAGATTGAGACTCAGCCATAACACTAAGTGTAAAAAAGATGTATAAGTCCCCTAAAGAGGGCTTTAACGAGCCCCATACTTTGGGAGAGGATGACGAATGAGCTAGAGACCAGCCTTTCAAGCATTTCAAATATACTAAGCCAAATTATGCAGGCTTCGATCATGTTCATGAATAACCTGTTATTAGTTTGAGGAAGCACTCATCAACAGATTAAGAGGAAAGCCACTGGACTCATCATAATTACTGCTGAGTCACAAAGTACTCTTGGAGAAGAAACAGAAAAATAGTTATGGACCAGAGGTAGTTCAATTTATACTACAAATTTTAGAGATTTTTTGACTACTTGTTTAATGTGTTTTTTTCAAAACATTTTTTTCATGAAGACTTCCACTAGACTCGTAAAGCACGCTTGGAAGGATGCTTGACGTCAAGATAGGGATGCTGGTGGAAAGTGCACTTAAATTTTTAGTTACATCTTTTGTCTTCATTGCTTTGTTGAGGAAAAGAGTACGAAAGCCTTTTACTATCTCCTAATTTGACATCCAGGTACTGTAGCTCCTGGATGAGTGACTAAATACTACTTAACTGCCACAAGTATCTCCACAGCAGATTATCTGTATGAAATCAGAGGAAAAGGGGTTTCCATGAGAGCAAGGTCTCGAGTAAACTACCTATTCCTGTTATCACAAGGTAGCTGAACCACAGGCTGTGTTTTGGTTAAAAAGACCCATAGATGATGAGTATGTAAATTGCAGATAATACATTAAAAATGGGTGTTTCTTGAGCTAAGGTTTTTTTTCCCCACTGGAAGCAGCTTAGTCTGTTTGCATGGTGCACCCCATTGCCAGTACATCTAACTTGGGTTACCCTATGGACTAGAGACGATGGTTGTGTGAGTGTATTATCTGTACGGAAGTCACAGGTCCTATCAATACATCCTGCGTCCAACACTGACAAGACAGAGGGTGTGGAGGAAAACACTGGTTAGCTCAGTCAGACTCTGGAGTGAACCTGGTGGTGCAATTAATATTGTCGCAGAAGTCTCACTGCACTTTCACTGTCCACCAGGCACAAATCCACTTTTGTTAACAGTGTTCAATTAGAAGAGCTAGAACATGATGCAAATAAGCTTTGTCTTCCTAATTGTTGTCTGACTTCCATTCAGTTTCAAAAACCTAACCTTCTGTTTTCATATAATAGTAACAATGACAGTGGGAAGTTAAAATGCAAGAAGTGCATTAAAAGGAGAAGAGGAGGTTGTAAGGCAAAAAAAATACGGGATGATGATGGAAAGTATTAGCATTTATTTACTACAAATTGACTGTGCACAGTTCTGCAATTTCCAAAAGTAGGACTCTTCTCACAGAAGATAGAACAGCTAACTCTAAAAAAGACAGAAAAGAAAAAAGTAAAAGAGTCACCGAACACAGGAATAGCATCTGTTATGTGTCCTCTTGTTAAATCCGACTAAGAACAAAAACATTGACACCAAAAGCCCTTCCCTGTGTCTAGAAACTGCTAGTACAATTAGCAACACCTATAAAAAGCTTTAAAACGCCGTTAGATATATTTTTGCAAAGAGTGAAGATTTTAAATATTTAGAAGTGATGCCAGAATATGCAGCATTAATTTCACCAGATTATGGTAGTACGGTTACTTTTAAGAAATGAAATTGCGTATTATGGATATGAGACAGCAGTAATTTAACTACAATTCAACTTGTAAGGCAATTTATAAAGAATTACGCTTCAAAAATACTTTCATCATAGTATTGGTTGTATGAAAAGCAGCAGAAGAGATGCAAACTTCAACAAGTGCAGCTTTTCAGTGAAGAATCCAAAGACAATCCAAAGACAAGCTGCTCTATCCCAAAAAAAACTAATATGTGAAATTCCTGGTCAGAGATTAGTGAACAGAGAAAATTTCTGGACAGGCAGGAGTTTATACCTTCAACCTCAAAACACAGATGAAAATGTACATTTTTTATGAGGAAAAAAAAGACTTTTTTAGCCTGGTTCTGTTGATAAACGAGTAAAATCAACCTTTAAATTAAAAATAAAAGAAGTCTTCAACAAACAAATCAGGTCTGGAAGAAATGAGATCTGGTTGCAAAACTTCAGTTGCTGACTGTAGCTTAATGTAGACCACTTTCCGATCTAGCTTAGGGAAACAGTTTTTTTAACCAGCGGATATCTGAGAAGCCACTGAATAAATGTACATTAAAATTTAGGGCCCCAAAGGCTCTGGTATTAACTTACTTTTTCTAGAATGTTTTATTGTTGCGTGTGAGGTCTGAGGTCAAACCCAGAAAGCTAGCCAAGCAATACACACTCAACACAACTAATAAAGTGCAGAGGGGAAGGAGTGGGAAAGATGGAGGCGGGGCAGGGGGGAAGAGGTAGTGATGTATCATCTTTAGATCCTCCTGACCGTTGAAGCTTTTAGCTTCAGGCACTTCTCCAAGTTATGCTAGAACATCCTTTAGCCTGACCTAACTTTCACCAGCTGCTAATGGATCTGGTGGATACTGCTCCACTTTCTCTGCTTCATCAAGGTCCACAATAGGCTAATCACATCTCTCTGCATGAGTACTGCACTGGACCGGAGGCAAGTGTGGAAATCCTGAGGATGGACATGGGTAACATAAACCCCAAAACAACATGGAACCACCTCCCATGTATGCAGAGCAAATATTTCTCTATGCCTGCACAATGTCACAGTGCACTGAGCCACAAACATGATTCCAATATTCAATTCTGCAATCCTACAGATTTTGAAGCAACCCTAAACTAATGTGATTAACACTTTAGCAGAATGATATTATAAATGGAGGAAACAGTTTTGTTCCATACCGAGGTCAAAAAGAGGGGGGAAAAAAGATACAACTGCCATATTCAAATCAATTTGCTTAAAGATTTCTATCTTGAAATAAATTACATTAATGTTAATTTAAATGCTGTGTGGTCCTATCTTAGGTCCATATTTAGGTTCTTAGATGTGCTGCTCCAGTTTCACTACTGGCAGCTATACTCGCTAATAAAATTAAAGTACATCAAGCAAGTAAAATAAATTAAGGCATTACTATAATATATTTAGATCAAATTACCCAGATACAGGAGGAATATTAAACATTTCTGGTAAAACTGAGTTTCTGGTGGCCACATGAGTCAGTGGAAGTGAGAGGACATCCCTACAGCCTACTGTATCTCATCCACACAGGTGAGAGAACCTAGCTCAAACATACCGTAGCTCATGGTGATCCACAGTGGCGTGTGCTGGGCTTGCTACTACTGCTCTCCAATCATGACACTGCGAAGTAAATTGGATGTGGGATCATCGAGAGACAGCTCATGATGAGAGGGCAAGCAGGGCAAGGGGTCCGCAGGCTGGAGCACTGGGCAGAGCCACAGTCCAGCTCGCTGAAAAGCAGGGAAGAACCGCTCTACCTTTGAACAATCTCCCAGCAACACCTCTGAGCACTTATCGTGCACTGTTCTTCAGTTTAAGGTCAGTTATTAATATTTCAGACCTGTCCAGTGGTGTCTAACAGCACCAGTCTCTGCATAGAGAGATGTTGTAAGATAAAAAACGCAGACTAATGCTTAGAACGGCAAGATTGCCTCAAAACAGAAGTAACATTTTAAAGGGTGGGAGCCTTCCCCTTATTCTATAACTGGCTGTGCTGAGGAAAAAATTTCTATGAAGTACAGAGGAAAATGCTTTGCTTAGTTACTGATTTTATTTATAAACTAACAGTGCTGGCATTGCTAACATATCATAGCAGTGAAGATTTATCCTTGTTACTTTCATTACATTCATCTGCTGATGCAGTGAGGCATGATTAGGAGATGGAGACAAATACAGATGTCTGAATTTTGGGTGCTGTAGGGTTCTGGTTAAGAACTTTTTTATTCAGCCTTTCAAATTATCTATGAACTCCTGTTTCTAAGACAAAACTACTTCATAGTAAACATTATAGTTTTGCTCATTGAAAGGAAGAGATAGTTACTGTTCTTATAGAAGGGATGTTCAGTGTTTTGTATTTTGTGCAGCACCACCACCACCAGCCTCAAAATTACAGCATTGTTCTCTATTCTGCTCCTCAGACACTTGGAATACTTATTTTTAACATGCATTTTAGTAAAATTCCCTGGAACTCCGCAGCAGATATAACTCTGTCTCTGTGAAGTGAATCCTGGAAAATGTAACTAAATCAAGAAGGCTATACTCCATAGCAATCTTAACCACTTTTTGGCTAGCCATATAAAGCTATGTCAAATAATGACCCTACCATAATTCCATGATCCATACTGCTAGAGAAAACTAAGAGTCTCTAGAGAAAATCTCCAAATCTCTAAAAGTTTAGAAGTTCAAAAGGAACATGGGAACCAGGTAAAAAATACAGCAGTATTACAGTTCTTGTTTATTATCCTCCTCTTACACTCTTCAGTAGAACACAATTGCACAAGTTCTGATAGAAAGTACACCAAAGGTGAAAGAAAACAAAAAAAAGAAACACAAAACTTAACACAAATAAAGAGATCTAACCACTACATCTTGAATGGAGGAAAAAAACCACCCAAGAAAAAAAGGCTTATTTGGTGCCCAACTGAGAAACAGAGAAACAACTATGTCCTATTCAAAGAATAATAACTTAAAGAGACCATTAATAAAAAACCTACCTTCAATGATTAACCCTTACTTTAAAGTAGGCTCTCAACAACTCAGACAACTTGACAACTGCGTAAGAACTACATCACTGCCTTCACACACGTATATCTAACAAACCCCCTCCAAGGCATATTTATTTAAATTTCCTCCCATTGTGGTAGCTTTATATGAGAAATCTAATTTTCATTCCTTTCCCAATAGGAAAGAATTAATAAAATCTAATTCTCATGTAGTTAGAACCAGTAACACAGGACACAACAAAAAAATCGCATCAAAATGTTCAACTGCCAGAATTTGATTGCATTTTTTGTTGGCAAGGTTTCTGTAGATGGTGTCTATTTTGGTACACCCAGATGGTTATAATACTTGTTTGGGATGTGTTCATAGAAGGTTGTTTTCTACTGCATATCCTAGTCAGAAGATGATAAATCCAAAACCACCAACTGGATCGCAGAAATTTACCCCAATGCGAATTAAAAAAGTAACTCTCTGAATGGTACTGACTTCGGTGAAGAAAAGTTAAAAACACTATTGTCGCAATTGTCTTATTCGTCACAGAGGCAAAACACCACAGTCATTGCTGATTCATACAGTATCACCAGACAGAAACACATAGGAAGCTCTACAGGAAGACCACAGAAGACGACAAGTATCCAAAAAGGGCCAGATAGGCAGAAACATACCAGGAAGAGCACACATCTCCACTTGAATCATGAAACGATGGAGCTACAGCTTCCTTCAATCATTAACATTAGAACCTCAAAAATTACTTCTGTAAAATTTACATTTCTTTTCTGAAACAGAGGTGAGGACAAGTTAAGCAATTTTTCATAGAAGGGAGCTGCTGTTCGAAACATTCTGCAATGCAATCAACGAGTACTCCACTACAGCAAGGGCAGCCAGTGCAGGTCGCTGTTTATCACACAAGAAGGACATGAGCTACAAGGTTCTACTGCCATGCTCCTCTCTGATTAGGATTGTTTTATTTATAAATATCACCCCACAGAAGAACATTTTGTTTGAAACAAAGTCTTTTACAATTAGTCTTAATACTGAGGTCACACAATTTGTTCTCCTGGTCAGTGGCCCTAAAATTATCCATAGGTAGCTTGGAAAAAATGCCAACAGGTGTTTAGATTCCTTTCTAAGAGTAGGAAGACTTGGATTCCAAGCAGTAAATGAACTATACACAACACAGTATCACTACACAAATTCTAAAAGAATACATTTCTAAAAACTAACAGGCCTACACAAATAGATATAACCCCATTAAATCACAAAAAGGTCCTTAGAAACTTCCTGACCACAGTCTTGAAATTAATTGCATGGTATATGTTCTTCCTCGCAGAAATACCTCCCTAATGCTCAGTGTGCAGACCCCTTTGTAACCTCTGAGAAATCTATCCCTTCATGTATTCTTCAATTTCCTCATACATATCCCTAAACATCTTCTCAAGTTTGAATCTGACAAGTAATCCCAACTTCAATAAAAATCCATTTTACACTGCACACACCACAGTACATATATATGCACAGTACATACATGCACTAGTCAAAATTTTCCTGTCTTAGTGATGTATCAGTCTAATACCACTGCCTCCTCTATCATCATCAGAAAAACACTTAACCTCTTTTGCTGCAGAAGAGATTCCAAAAGCTGCTTACCAAGTGACAAGTTGTTGAAATAACCCCAACTTTTTTCTAAAAAATTATTGAATTTCCTTCTCAAATTGTTACTGCACACCGACACTGAAACATCCAAAAAATTTTTGAAAAATGTCACCACATTTCACTGTCCCATGCCTTCTTTTTATTGGCGGACTACTTGCTCCAAGAGAATTTACAGTATGTTTTTGCACTGCTTTGAATGGTTTTATTTTCAATCTCTATTTTACTCTTTCTACTTTTCAAAAGTCAAGACACTATTTAAAAGTTTGAGTGACAGAGAAACTAAAAGAAAGGAAGAGAGGAAAAATATAAATAAAGGAATGAAAGTCAAAGATCTAGGTTTGTAAGAAAAATTAAAGTTTTACTGCAAACGATTTCCAAAGTTTGAATGAACGCAGCTTTAAAAATTTCTGTCCCAGAAAGCAGTTTTATCTGATTACATGTGTTTCTGAGTGAGGGTTGCTAAAAAAAAAAAAACAAACCAACCAAACTCTATTTTTTTTTTGTTACTGAAAAAGTGGACTGGCAACTGTCATTATCTTTGCATCTACACTCAATTCAGAAGTAAAACTGCAAAAAGTGCTACTATATCACAAGAACTTTTAATATGGGGCACAAGTTCTGTTTCTGCACAACTACAAGCTGCCAGCATACGTAGTAAATCTTGTGGGTCTGAATGTCTATTTTGTACTTAGCAGACTTCTGCTCAATAATGTCCTTGAAGCAGCCCTGAGTAATGGGTGCTATCAAGTTTCTCCTGTTTCAACACTGAGTTGAGTCAAACCAGCAATGGAAAAGAAACTATTGGGCTACCTCAAAAATAATCACAATCGACTAAACAGGCACTAATACAAGGCATACATAAAAATCTAAATTCCACTTTGTTTTAAAGCTCTTCACAAACACACCACGACATAGTGTGGCCCTAAAAACGGTACAGTTAGAGTTTCCAAAGTCAACATGATGCTTTTGTACAACACACAGAGTAAAAGCTCTGTAGATGACTAGAGATACTAGATAATGACTCAACATTAAATCCCATTCCTGTGTTTTTCTATTCTTTGGATAAACAGAACCAAACTTCAAAAAAGCCATGAAGCGGTACAATTAAACCTGAACACCATGATATGATTTATGAGGCTTACATAATGACCATGTCAATAGTTCTTCCTCTGTGGCACATTCACGATGTATCTCCACCCATCATACGGTTGGGCTCAAGCCCAGGAGGAAGGTCAGTGTACCCACAGATTTCCTTATGCTCTAGTGATAGGCAGTTACCTTTTCACCCAATCTGCTTGTTTATAGTTGAAAAAAATAGCTGGATAAAGACTGGAGACCAAGTGTACACATCAAGAGCCCTTGTAGAGCCAACAGGTACATACAGAAAATTCTCAAACCAGTCACCACATTTTACCAGATAAAAATACGTAAGAAGCAACTCCAAACACAAATTACTCAGGACACAACTTGCATTTTGGAAATTTTCAAGTAACACTCCAAACTAGCAAAACATGTACATGCAATCTGTTACTACGTTGTATCTACGAACTGGCTTAAAGGCTTAACAACTAAACAATAAGACAAATTTTAACTCTAGCTGGCAGGTCACGTTAAGAAAAATGGAAAGTCATCATCATGGAACAACCTCAATTAACAAGAAAAAAACTTAAACATTACAGCCTTTCCACAGTATCAGTCGCTAGCTGAACAAGAGACTGACAAAACCTGATGAAAAAATATGGTCCATTTTAGGTGAAGATTTATTAACCCATTGCAGTAAACCTAATTTCAAGCAATGACTGTGTGTCACTAGAAATGAATAATGAAGACATGAGATTTCAAGAACTTTTAGTCATTCTACATTGTATAATTGCACAATAACAGGACCAGAGCTCCCCAGAGAAGTTTACTGCAGGAAGGAAATATTTTCAAAAAGTTTCAGAGGAAAACATGACAGAAATATTTCAATTTGAATTGGCTTCAGAAACAAATGCTCGATAACCTTAGCATGTCTCCTGTAGAAATAAATAAGAGTACAGAATGTCATTACCTTAAACACCAAGCTATTATATACAAACATTGCCCTGAGTATATTTCACATTTTCATTGTCAGAGAACATGATCATAAATTTTCCATTCAGACACAAATTATGCTCTGCAAGCAAAATAACTAAGCAACAAACGTATCTCAAGTAAAAGTCAGAAAGAAAACAAAAACCACTAGAAGCCTGTTCTCCTATTTTTACAGTTCTTTATCCAACGTATAAGCGATCACAAAACCTACAAGAATCTATCGGCATTATTACCACCCATTTGTTCTCCTCACTAGCAGAAACAGTAAAATGGTGGAACTGTAAAGGTAAAACACAGACATCATACCCCTACAAGAGTGTTTTTATATATGACTTATCACTTCTCGTTAGCAAAAAGCAGTTAATCACGTAAAATGTCTTATTAAAAAAAATAAAGAGCTTCACTTAAAATGAAATATAAAAGGAGGAAGGAAGAAATCTTATTGCTCTTCAAAAACAGTAGCTAAAATTTAGTTTTCAAATTTATGTTCAACTGCAGATTAAGACAGTTTCCTCATTTCATATCAGTGAAATTACCTCTTATTTTACTGAGGAAAAGTGTGCCTTTATGTTTATTTTAAATAAAAATATTCTCAGCTCTTCATGAGAGCATTTAATCCTGCTTGTCTAGCTTACTTCTGATATATAATTGTTTTCCCCACATTTAGAAAAATATCTAAAACACGCATTTTTTTGAGGCAAAGCATAAAACAGTTACGCAGAATATAACAGAGGAAACAAGCAACTTATCAATCCACTGCAGCAATACAGACAAATGCAAGAGAGCTCTGCTATGAACAGAGGACAAGCAAATGAGTGAACTGGTAGAAAGAGGATAGGATGCAAACTACTACATGGATGGAGCTTTTGTTTTATTTTGTTTGCTTTTAATTTTATTCAAATATAAAGGAGGAGAAAGAAAACAGCAGAGAGCAGGATGAAAGAGGCCACAAGTAAGTAGGAAAAGACCTGCTGAGGTCAAATGTATGTAAGGCTGCAGAGGTGCCAGGGAGAAGGGCAGGGCATGGTGGAGTTAATGACTGACAGAAGGAGACTGATAAAAAGATGAGAAGGACAGCTGGGGAGAGGCTGTGAGCTGTTTAACATTGTCAAAGTCCTCATGAAGGACTCTATACAAAGCAGTCAGGAGCAACTTGTGCATGATGTTACTGGAGCCCCTAAAGCTCACTGATTAATGCTGTCACAGGAGGAAACATGGCTATCAGGGAGATGGTGTTTACCTCACATTATCGCTCCAGAAAAAAACCTTCACTTCCTATATCTGAATACATGTTGTTAAAGGCCCATGATACTTTAAATCTAACTACACCCTGTTCCACGTTGGCCAGCCCTGTCGCAATCTATTTCTTGCCAAAATAATGAATCTGGAGCTTCTCAGTACTAGAAACATTTATTTCTATTTATTGTATAACTTTTCTTTGGTTTTGAGCAGTTGAAGAAGAACATTTGAGGGTACTTAAACACTGAGAACCATGATACATTAAATACTAACTAATACTATTAGTATAAATCTTTTTTCTTCTAACTTGCTTTCAGCCCTCTGCTCCAGTTTTGAGATGCTGCAGAATACTGTTAGTGCAGATAGCACTGTTAAGTTTCTCCATCTGCTTGAATAGCCACTTGACTATCCCTGTTTCAAACCAATAAGCATTTCATTTCACCATCCCAAGAAGATAATTCTTGCTTTAAAGAAAAAAAAAACCCACCACCAAACAACAAAAACCAAGCAAGAAAACCCCAAAACGCATCTCACACAAGGCCAGAAATCCCACACATTCTGCATCATCTAACAGCCAATAACCTTACCAGTGTCTGCACACTGTGACTCCGGATTCGGACCTTCACACTCTTTGCGTATCAGGTGAAGCACCTGCAGGAGGTCCTTTCCTCCAACCTAGGTTTGTTCAACATCAAAACTTATGAAAGAGATCTAGAACACTTAACACTTCCAGGTATTTACCTGAGATAAAAATTTATGCAATAAATATGGAGTCAAAAATTATTCCATACTTACTCCCACTCTCCGACTTCTCTCTGTATTTTTATTTGCTCCAGTGGATTTGTCTGATTTAGAACTGAGCTAACATGGTCTCGAAGATAATACCAGTAAGATTTTGAACTCTGAAAACATTTCTCATATCTGCTTATTTTTACTACAAAACATTTCCCAAAGGGAACAGGCATAAACAGAGAATCAACTTTACCAGAAAACAACTCTTAGAAATTTAACAGAAAATTCCTAAGCCTACAATAAAACTTGCCTTTTATGTTTTCAGTTTCTTTAAAAACCTTTGTAGCTTGTTCTGTTACTCACATTAGCTATCTTGTTTATTTAAGAAGTCTTGTCTATTTAAGAAGTCTCACATGAAATTATAGACATGGGATTCAAGTAAGGTTTCCTGCCTGTTCATCACCACGGAGTGACATCTTCCTGATAACAGTCTGTGAGAGCAGAAAGACAAACTGCCTTTTTGAAGTTATGCTGAAAGGTAATAGTACAGCTTAGGGTAACAGCGCTAGCTGGTGTTTAGATAGTAATATATTCATTTGTTTAGTACAGTAATAGATTCAGTAGAACTTAACAACGAGAAGAAGTAAGGGCCACCTATGTACGCTCCCCACCTTCAGCAATATTAGACATAAAAAAATTAAAACAATGGAAAGGATAAATGGACACTACATTGCCTGAAAAGACTTCAAAGTCATTACAACAAATATTGGGAATGTGAGAATTTAGAAGATTAAAATAAAGGGCCTTCTTATTTCAGTATTTGAAAAGAACAACAGAAGCAAGATACACAGTTTAGCTTTTTAAAACGACAAACTGTACAAAAATTGCAGAAAATATAAACCTGTATTTTTTTAAAATGTGCATTTGATTATCTGTGATTTAACATAAGTTTGTATAGCACACTCACAAAATTCTGCAAGCAAAGGCAATTCTGAGAATTGTTTATAAACATTTTTATTAAAAAAAGGAAGCTTTTCCTTTACTTCATAAAATCCTTCTTTCTCTAAAATTCAGGAGCCATATAAAACCTTCACAACTTCTCATTAAAAAGTAAGTAACGGAAGTACAATAACATTTAATCCAAAGGAAACTAAAAACCAGTCCATAAGCCACCATTTCCTATGACAAACAAATTCCTAAAAGATATCACCCGCACCCATTATCTTAAACCTCAGTACAGCTCATATTCTGACATGAAAAGAAATGTCTTTCATGTTAGAATGCTCTACCACCAGCTCTGAGATGTTACATTCAGAGCACTAAAAGTCACATTTCTCAATTGACTTTCATTACTCTGATAATAATCTTTAAAAGCAGCCTAGATTATTATAATATAGGACAACACATTTCAGTCTCTGCCTCTTTAGTTCTATTGGTGACTATGAAGCCAATGCACAAGAACTAACTTGCTAAACCTTAAAACTTGCCTCTTGCTACAATGATTATATTAAAATAATCTCACCAAAATGTTATTGTGACATTGTACACCACTTAAAGATAGCAACTCCTTACTTAAATTTTTGATACAAGAGCATCTGGTAACTCTCTCAGGCTGAGAGGGTTGGGGTTGTTCAGCGTGGAGAAGAGAAGGCTCCAGTGAGACCTTATAGCAGGTTTCCAGTGCAGGATCTGAAAGCTGGGGAGGGACTTTTTACAAAGGCATGTGGTGACAGGATGAGGTCGAATGGCTTTAAATTGGAAGGGGTAAGATTTACATTAGACATTAGGAAGAAATTCTTCACACAGAGGGCAGTGAGACACTGGCACAGGTTGCCCAGGGAAGCTGTGGAGGTGTTCAAGGCCAGATTAGACAGGACTTTGAGCAGCCTGTTCTCGTGGGAGGTGTCCCTGCGCATGGCAGGGGGGTGGAACTGGATGGGCTTTAAGATCCTTTCCAAACCATTCTATGATTCACTTCAAATTCCAGCAGTATTCAGAGATTTTAAACACTCTGCTTTTAATAATATCCAGTTAAAGGTAAGAAAATTGATGCAGTAAGAGAAAAGCATTTCTACTGCAGTCCAAAAGTCTATCACAGAACATGAAGAATCTGACAAAAAAAAAGTCACTTTTCTTTAAGCTCAACCACATCAATACCAGCTTGAGCTGCAGTTTTCTAAACTATTGTGCAAAACAACTGCTGTGCTAAAAATAAGCTGTTACTCAAACTTTGAGATATTCTCTCCAGAGATAGGACTTCCTGATAGGAGATTCAAGTTAATAGGAAGTACCCTTCCTGTGTTTTCTAGACTGCTAGGCTAATGAGTTTGTTTTCAACAGTCTTTTAAAAAAAATGGAGATTAAACAATTGATTGGTGTTCACTGCTTTAATGTAAAGTGACTTTGCATACAAAGTGTAAAGACAGAAGACTGCAACCTTCTCTACTCTGGTACAACGCAGTAGTAAGTTTGGTTTTTCCTGTATTTCCAAAGGAATTCATACAGGAATTGCCTTGAGACCCTGTCAGCTGGTGACTTTTATTTTACTCTACATGCAGCGCGATTAGAAGTGAATTGGAATGCTTGTGAAGGAGGTGAGCCCAATGATACACTCCCACTTTCAGGAAAGTTATTTTTACATACAGACAGTTAACAGCTCTGGCCATGCTTAAACAGGTACATCAAACCTAACTGACTCCAAGTATGTAAGAATACTATATAAATTCTGCCCTCTTACTCTAAACAATAACTAGAGAACATATAGTCCATATTACAACACAAGAGAAAAAACTCCTGACTTCCAGATACTAAGCCAAAATGATAATCAATATTAATTTCCAAGAAAAAATTATTGTGTTTCACGATCAACTTTTCTGGTCAACATGTTCTATGCTTTGTACACAACAAAAACATGGAGCCGAAAGGCTGAAATGCACTTACAAACGCAATTTTCTCTTTAATACTAACTACACATTTAATTTTGATTTGTCAGGGATGAGGGGAAACTAGACACCTCCAGCACACAATCAGACTAAAAAGTTCAATAGTATCTTTTACCAGTTGGGACAGTTTTTTCAAGATTTTGTAGTAGACAAAACACCTCACCCACCATCAAAGGAGGTTAAAAATACAGATTTTGACAGACAGAATCTCCCTGACTTCCCACTGCATAAATGCAGACTCCTGCAAGATACTGGCTATCGCAACATTACATGACCCACAAAGTGATGACCACCTGCAATGACTATGAAGAAACAAACTTTCGTTAACCTGGTAAATAAGCTTTATGTTTCCTACTTCTAAATCAGATGTCTTAGAACGTATACAGCAGTTACATTTTAATAATTTAACTTCATACATGTAGACACAAAGGATTCTTAGGTTTATTTAATCCTGTCTTCCACAGTTAACAGAAGCTTACTTCTTTACTGTAAATAACCCTGCTCTCTGACAGCTTACGATATTTAAAAAAAATTAGAATAAAAAAACTTTTGAGTAATTCAGAGAGTATTTTTTTCATCCAGAATTAGTAAATAATTGTATTTATCCAGGATTATTAAATTATCATTAAATACTCTTTCACAAGACCGAAAAAAAGGTAAGACTCCTTGCCTGACAAAGTTGCTGACAATGACTCAAGAGTAAAAATCAGGACAAGTTCTCAGGAACTGTTATCAAAGTCATACCGTTCCTCTGACAAGAAGTGGGAGATATAGTCTCATTATCCCTTGCCGTACCATGTATTTAACTAAACACTAAGTATTTCACACTCTCTTCCATGGAATGCTTAAATTATTTTACTTATCTTTCTTTTAAAATGTAAATATGAAAAAAATGTTTCTCCAAACTACTTGGAGATGAACCTTCCAAACATTTAAAACTTATTTAGTCCTTTTAAATATCAATAATAAGGCCCTGAATAGAAACTTTTATTTCACAATATGTTCACACATGAATAGGTAACCTCACATGTTTTTCTAATAATTTGAATTTTTTCCACAAGCAATGTTAACGGCAAACCTTAAGTAGTAAGGTTTTACTACAGATCAGAAGAATGGCCTAACTGTGTTGTGGCCAGAGAATAGCCTGGGAGGAAAAGACAAGCGGTAACTGAAGTCACAAACAGCAGCTTGCCCTTAAACCTCTGCCCTGTGACAAACCCTCCAGGCTGTCCTGTTAAGAGCAGCTCTCTTTTTTAAAGCAGCATGTTTGTGTTGTCAAAGCAGAAAAATGGCAAATAACTAAAGACAGGACTTGGGATGCCCTCTTCTTCTAAATTTTGAGTATAATTTGTGTGACAATTTTTGATATCTTCAGTATATTTATTTCGTAAAATAAAAAGAAGAAAAGCTTCTGCTGCAGAAACAAACAAAAATCTCACCTTATTATGTTCATACTTGTATGGGATTTTGAGGGTATCCATGGCTCTGATCATGGCCTGCATTGCTGTAAATATATTCTGGTACACCAGTTTTGTAAAGCCCCTTTTGTCTTCATCAGAGTAACCTGATCCATGAATGATTCTCATCTGCTTGATAAACGTGCTTTTGCCACTCTCTCCTGTGCCTGAAAGACAAATAAGAAGGATATGCTTTAGCCACAGGACACAAACATGACTTTTTTGCACAATGCTGACAGCTTGTTTAGTGCAGGGCTGAACAGCATCAAGTGGTGCTGGCAAGGTAATTAGAAAGACCAGTTCATTGTTGAACAGCAGCATCAACAGCAACTAAAGTACTGAATTAAAACTTCCATTTTAATTTAATAACTAAACTAACACGTGAAACAAAACTCCAAAATATGCATCTATGACTGCAACCTTAAAAACTCTCCATTCCTGAAGATACAGTTGTCCAAAACATCTGACTTCATGTAATTACTATGAGACTATCTATCACACAAACTCAGGAAGGTAAAAAAAAAAAATCTTCCTTGGCCAGCTTTCAGGATGTGTACAACTAATAGATATGTTTGTATTTTGGTTTGGTTGTTGTTTTTTGGGGGGGGCGTTGTGTGTTTTTTTTTTTTTTAAATAGCAAGTAGTTTAACAATTATAGCCCTGCAAACTTTAACCCCAGAAACATGATACCAGTGTTAATTAAAATTTGGCTCATGTTCATCAATGGGCAGTCATTCTTTCCTCCCTTCCTCTAAATTTCTTTGCATCTTTGTACTTCATACCAAAAGTAGTTTATTAATGAACTTTTCTGACTCTCTGTCAATTTGAAGTTAAGATCTGCTTGTTCAAAATCTCATACAGGATATATCACACAACATTTTTCCTTTGCTTCAATTCAGTGAGCTCATCCTCAGTGACCAGAAAAGCTTATCTATATTATTCTCCTGTGTTTGCTTAAAAGGAGGAGCTAAAATTCAGAACAAGCAATTGCACAGCCACATAAACCCTGTGGTTTTGCTGGAAACAAAACACATGCACTAGAGTGCATTGCTCAGTGCTGTGCTTTCCAGCCTGGGTTTTATTTTAATCATCTCAGTAAAGCTTTCATGCCTTATACCAAAATACCTATCTCCCAGGACAAAGGCAGCCTTCATGCCCTTACATAATGTCTTAGGTGTCTCATCAGAAATGTGTTTCAGTGCAGTGAAAGGTTAAAGGAGCAACCCTTAAGCATTTCTGAGATAGAACACACTACAAAAATCTGAAAACCTCTAAAGCTTTTGCCTTTACCATGAGCACCACTTTGAAATCTTCAGTCCCATTTCCTGTATACATAAAACAAAATTGTAATACAAGTCTTCCTTAAACACACAATCCCAGAAAATCAAGCACAATGTTACATACCGACCACTTTTCCTTTCTCTGGGGACAAAATGGTTATTTATTGTAACAAAGAAGATTAGATTGAGAAGCTGAAAACTGAGACCAAGCCTGCTTCCCCCTTCTGCCTCAACAGGGTTCCTCAGCCTGCACTGTGGTCAAGAGTGTGGCGCTATGTGCGCAGGCCGTCTCTGCAGGGCACTGCTAAGCCAGGTATAACTTGGCCCACACAACCTGACCAATTCATGCGAGCCAGGCATGAATCTTTGCTGAAAGAGCGATGTAGTATGGGCCATCCTGGGTGAGTGACATCTGCCCGCCCTCCAGCTCAATCACAGGCAAGACGTTTACCTTCCCTGGTAAATTGCAAAAGCATAAAGATTATGTTCCTTAGGACCATACAAAATTACAAAGCTAGACAAAACAGAATGATTACACAGTAATACTTCAGGTTACCCTTAAGACCACCACAGTTTTTCTCTTCTTTTGAAACCTATTAAACAATCATATCCTGTATACAAATTAAAAGCGCCATACCACATTCCTTCAACAATTTTGTAATGCCGTCCAGCTTTTCACACATTTAGTACAAAAATCTGTTCAACATGAACCTATAAATCATAAAATGATTTAAGACGCCTTTTTGACACTACTACCTCTCTTACTAAAGATTCTGCTTTAATAACGCATAAGAAAACAGCTTCCAACAAACACCTCTGAAGCAGTGGAACAAAAAGTGACTTCCAGTTTTGTTCCCGATGCTTCCCTACATGGGAATTCAGATTCATTCTGAATACTGAAATGCAAATTTAGCATAGAGACAAGAAAAACATGCAAGTATTATCTACTTGTTTAAAAACATAAGCTTCTAACTCTTAATTCTTTATTGAGAGTGTAGGTAGCCACTGATATCACACACGATAATCACATATAAGAAAACACAGTGTTATGAAAATCATGTTAGAGAAGACAGTATTTCACATTATTTACACTTTCAAGGTGAATACAAAACCCACAATATGTAGGAAAACAAAATTAAAATCCAAAGAAGAATCTGAAGCTGAAGTCTGCACCTTATTTAGCTTTGTAGTTCTGTATTTTGGTGTCACGGTACTAAGACTTTGTCAGCCAAAGACCAGTAACAAATTATTCTTGGAGATGTAAAGCTGTATAGACATACGCAGAAACACCATGTACGTGTTTTTATACAGTTCTTCGTATTTTTATGTGTGTATGAAAAATATATATTGTAAATACATATAAAATACGTATAATTAACCCTACACATGAACATGGTATCTCTCTTTCTTTTGAAGGCCATTTCAAAGTTTACTCAAGTCTGTCCCTCCCTAGGTCAATGCTTAAACCCACTTTCTTGTGCCTGCCCGCAGACTAATTTTCTAGTTAAGCTAGTGGCAACAAGAACATTTCCAGTGCTCCTTAACTGCATAGACATGTGCAGTAGCAACGTGTGCAAAGTATCCTGGTGAAAACAAAAGGAGCAGAATCCATGAAAATAGGACAAAAGAGTATGATTTACACAATAATAAAATTCAAGAGATTGCCCCAAAATTACTAAGAGGTAAAAAACGTTAATCTTCAGCACAATATACAGACACTCACAAAAATTCCATATTGATACCTCCTCTTAAGCTTGTTATGATTAAGGACAAAAAGTAAACATTTTTATATTGCTGCTGACAGCATGCAAAGATAAAAAAAAGCCATACTTGAAATTAACAGTGGCATGAAATCTTTCTTCTCACAGAAAGTTCTGTTTATGTGAAAACTGCTTAACAATGATAGAACACCATTTACAAGCATGTCAATACACACTTGCTTAGATACTTCTACCCAAACTAAAATAATTAGAAAGGAAACAAGCAATGTTATTTACTCTCAGAGATAGAGGGGGATATTGGCATAATGAATTACCAGGGTTAGCAAGCAAAGCTTATTTAAACCTTATTAGAAGATCAAGACCTCGCTTTCTACAATCTCATCCATAACAGAGGAAGTTAAGAAACATAACTTGTCAATACATGCCTAAAATCTTACCTACTGCCGTAATAAACAAAACTAACACTGGGTAACAGGCTGATCCAGCCTCTTTAGTAGACATGTTTCACCGGGTAAAAAGAAGAAAACCTGAAAGTGGACAAAAGCGTCTACACGTCCTGAGAGGATATGAATGCCTTATGGATTCTGCTAACCAACTGCTTCTACTGCTAACATCCCATGAATGCCTCCAGCTGACACAAGGAGAGAGGAAAGGTAACATGGCAATTGAGTAGATCAGCAGAATGGACCGTGATGTTATCCCACCCTGGTGGGGACACTGAGATCAATTTTCTGCTGCCTGCCGCTGCACATTCAAATTAGTCAAGACTTGGATCAGTCCTCTGAAGTCAGATGAGTAATACATTCTTGCCTTGAAGAGAATACAACATACCTGAATCTCAATAACACCACCACCAAAACTACCATCAACCACCCACCAACCACCCCCATAACTCTTGGGTAGTACTGTGGCGAGAAATCAGTGGTGTGACTGAAAAAAAACACCAACTTCCTCCTTCAAGCACACAGTGTGGCCGGTCATTTGACTTTTGAAAAATTTCTTTCTGGATAAAAAATAACCCAACTGATGAATGGTCTTCTAAAAGCAGTAAAGAAATGTCTCAAATACTGATGAACACCCACTCAAGCATGGCATAGAGGATTATCAGAATTTCTAAGTAAGATCTTAGCATCTTACAAATCTTTGAAGATTTCCCTAGTACTATTTTCCCTTTGAACGGTAATAGCAACAAATACTACTGTATCATCAAGAGTTTTACAGCCAGAGGTCTAAAACTCCCCCAGCAGTACTATCTGCAAAAGTAGAACCAGGAAGGAAGTCAGGCTACTTAAGTGCAGCCATTATTCCTTACACACGTGCTTGCACACTTACATATACTTACACATAATGCACAACTTAATATATTATTGCTCTTATGCCTGCTGCACATCCTGCAAAAGAACTACAAAGTGTTGAAACACAACATTCTTTGCCCTGTGAAACATACAGACAGACTTAAAATATGGTTAACTTAAAGTAGGTGACAATGCAGCTACTGGCTTCAAAACTCATGTGGTAGCTGACAAAGTCGTCATAGAAGACTAATTTAAAAATAATTCAAGACTAAGCTGACAACCTTTTCTTTCACATGGGTGTGCAACACAAACTGGTTTTGGCATTTATCTGCTTTGTGACTTAAATATGTCCTAATTATAATATCTTGAATGACCAAATAAAAGGCTGATTTAAACTCAAAAAATAAAGATACTATTATCCAAGCAGAATCCTTAGTGACATCTGCCAAGAAAAGAAAAGCTGCTGAACTACACCTGACTTTCAGTGTTTATTCTTAAGTTTGATCTATGAAAAAGCAAGGGGGGAAAAAAGGCCATTTTTTAATGTTTTAAATTTCATATTTAAAATAAATCAAAAAGGACATTCTTAATATGAAAGGAAAAAATCAACAGTGTGTATGTTCACAGAAGACTAGCTTTTATCTTGGGACTCGGCGGCAGAAAGAAGCCCAGACATATCTGGAAAGTGAACATTTATGGGTAGAGTGAAGTCAACACCTTGTGCAGACTGAGCACAGCCTGACACTTATATGCTGACCATTTTTGTACTTGCAATATTATTACGCCTACACTGCTTCATCAAACACTTACACAGAAAAAAACCACCAGTCTGTTGTGCACTGCCTCACACATTTAAAGAAAATGCAGAAATTAATCTCATCGGGTACTAAAGTAGTAGAGGAAGCCCAATGAGGAGTAAAGAGCTAAAACAGTAATAGAAAGGTGACACAAGAAGAAAAATATTTTATTTCAACTATAAAGTTATATTTGACTTGGAAAAGAGTTTTATGTCCTCTCTGCTACTACTAATTCAGCTACAGAGAAAACAAAAAATACGGTTTCTTTTGTTGCTGTTCCAGCACTGGAATGCAGGAGGATCACGTTTCTGCTGAAACCAAGTATGGCCCTATACAAAAACATAAAAACTGTGCAGAATTCAGGCCTTGGATAGGATTGGCTTTGTAGGTGCCAAAATATCCAAAACATATTACAGAAAGCATGAGATCATCCCAGGAGCTGAAGCAAAGGAGTCAGTCTGTCCTACCACTTGGAACAGCAGCTTTAAGGCTTGCTGTTGAAGGCTGTTGTTGGGCGGGACATTGGGCTGGTAGAGACTGCAGCAAAACACTGAGGTGAAGGCGAAGCTTCCCAGATCATCCTGTAACACCTCCTGGAGCAGAACTAGAGTATCTCTTCTCCATCAAAAGAAGGGGAGGCTAGTGATGCAAGCAGGCTCCTAAAGAAACAGCTCTGTCCATCTGACATAGTTCAAGCACCTATGCAGACAGATTCCTCATCTCGATGCTTTACGAATGGATAGTTACAGCCTTGAGCATCACTCTGTCAACAGTGGCCACAACTTGAGAGCTGTCCATCAGCTTCAGGCTGTTACAGCTATCACCTAGCACTCCCTTCTGAATGAGGATTCCCAGTACTCTCTGCAATTTTTTATCCATTGCTTTCAACATGTTATAGAGATAAAAAATATTATCTCTATCACACCTCTTGAAAGACACAAAAGTACCAATCTATACTTCCAACTATTTATAAATTAGTTTTTGGAATTGACTGTGCTCATGTTCATCACAAAAAAATGAGGTATAATACCAAAGAATTCAAATAACTTCTCTAGAGACATGAGTAGAATTTCTATGAGGAAATATCATGAGCTCTGATAATGTACACATACTTACATTTTCCATAAAATGAACAGTAGTACTGTAGTCTTCCTTCTGTAATTATCAAAATCCTTAATTAAAATTAACAGATTACTTACACAGATACCTCACAGAGTCACTCAGGAAACATTTTCAATGGTGTACCACTTGGACTAAGGGAAAAGACTGGGGAACAGGAAAGCATCTGAATTTTCAAGCAAGGCTACAAAACAAGCTGAAAGGGGATCGGAGGTCTCCTGATGTCTGTTCCTGCACCACTAGCACACAGTTTTGCACTCACTTTAAAAACTGAACAAAATAACCCCCAAAGTTAGGAGAGAACTTGAGTACGGACTTCAAGATTTAACAAAGCCCAGGTTTAAATTAAAAGGCATCAATAAAAAACATATACATATTGTCAAGTGTTTGTTCCATTGACAGAATCTCTTTAATTTAAAACCACTACATAATCATTTTCTTAATTATTCTGTTCACAATCCACAGCTGCATATTCCATTTGGTTTCAAAAAAGGAAGCATATAATCATTTTGCCATTCACTAAATTACCTCCACTGTATCATCTGAATAATTTATAAACATTTACTTAAGATGACTATCAACATTCTATGAAAGAAAACAAAATATAATTTCATGAATGACTTATGCAACAACAAAAAGAGCCTGGTAAGATAAGTAAAGATTCCTTCCAAAGAATGGATGGGTAGAATTTTATGAATATAGCTCAGTATGTGAAGAATTACATTAAATAAGTAATGCAAAATATCCAGATCAATCTAGAGTGACTTGTTTCAAGAACAGTCTTGAATTTCTTAAATGTTCATGAAAAACTATGCAAATGTTTTCCATGACAAAATATTTCTAAAGCTGTTGCATCCTTTCCTTACCTAGACTATAAAAACTGTATCAATCATCGTTGTGTAAGAACGATTTTCTTTCTTTTTGATTATGATATGCATAAATATGATATTGTACTAATGAACTTCTGTACAGCAGAGTATAGGAGCTGAATTAGCTCATTTCCTTAAAAAAAGGGAAAGAAAGTCTCCCATTATGTAGACAGTCTGAATGCTTTCTAAAGCACAGAAATCCTCTTACAAATTTAATCTGGTTGTGTTCCAGCAGATAAACTTTGTTTGTCACTCTAGTGCAGCCACTAAACTCAAAGAAATAGAACTAATACTCATCCTCATTGTACCAGTGACACAATTAAAACAGTCCAAACGACTACTATAATAAAGCCTAAATAACACACTGAATTGCTGACAACTGGGAAGATAGAATTAAAATTCAGCTGATGTTCTGCAGCTTCTTAAATGAATATTAAATCAAGCTTTTCACTGAAACATTACCTCTCAAACTATTTTACAAGAAATCCAGTTAATCTTATACAGCTTTGTGCCAGATAACCAAAACCACACTGATACCACAGAGCCAGGCACAACCCATTACTGGAAGTCAGCACCTTCCTCTCTCCACCTTCAATTCTGAAAAAAAACCCCAACACACAAACACCAGACCAAACAAACTCACCCTTACTCCCCATATCCCAACCCAACAAAGCAGGAGAATCTCCTTATCTTTTCAAGCTATAATCAGATAATTTTGAGAATTGTAGAGCTATCTTCTTACAGTTTGGGTACAATACAGACGCAAGTGAGTGAGAGAAGAGATAAAATGGCTGCCTTCACAGAGGAAAAATTACTCCAAGATTTCACAGATCTCTGTAAACACATTCAGAGAAGGACAGGGCCCCACCCTGTGTGACCTTCTCCTCCCTCCTCTTAGAAGGATCCCTCTGAAAAACTAGGGACTTCCTGAAGAGAAAGAACTCTACGCTTTGTGCTTAGCTTTCCATTTTATATGGTCTGGAGCAACTTCAACAAATTCTGCCTAAAGAGTGCATCTGTGCAGAAAAAGTGCCACAAATGAAGTTTCACCCTCAACAATACTTCCTTTATGCTTCTCACAACTCTATGTGACAGCAAACTGTTGAAGTTCAGTCCATTGCACGCTATTCTTCCATGGAAAAAGTATGAATAAAACCAGAAGGGAACAGCAGCATTAGGGGAAGACAGTACTTTGTAAATTATTACCTTCCTTGCACAGAAGAAAGGCCTTTACATCTGTCTTTAAAAACATGTGTATGATTCATTTCAAATGGGTTTTTATACACACATTTGAGGACAGAATACTGTGTTGGAAAGAAGACTTGCTTTAGTAGACTACAAGGCATAAATGTGTGTGAGTTCATCAGTATTCCCAAAGGAGCCTGGTTTTCACCTGAGCAACAAGCCTGATAAAAATCCAGGTACATAAACCAATATTCTCTTCACCCAACTTTTATTTTCTCTTATTGGTTTAATACATCTTCCTTGAGGAGATCAGTATCATATACATCTACCTGTTAGCCAAAATGAATGTTTTTGTAAGCTTTTCATTAATAGAAAATTGTAGTAATATGCTCCCCCCCGTTTGATTTCCTGTGAAAACTGACTTAACTACTACTGGACAAGAACTGGAATTGGGGTTAAACTTCTTAACTTTCTTTTATATTCCCCCATGGTCCTTCACCTGTGCGTGGACTGAAAATGCTGGGGGCTACATGTCCTGCACATCTTCAGATGAATTTCAGTATGAGACCTTAGTTTCCTGCATTGCAGCATAAGGCTTGACTTAGCTCTAAACTTTATTAAGGAACAGAATTATATAAAGTGTAGGAGAAAAGGAAGTACTCTTGCCATTAAGAAAGCCTACCAAATATAAGGTTTTAAAATAAAGTTGAGGAAAAAAAAGCAACCATGTTTAAAAAAGTTTAGAAGTTGGTTAATACCTCAAATAAGACCTTCTTAAAGGAGGGGGGCAGAGAAAGAAGTCACCAAATGATTGACTTTAGGCTTAATTCCAAACCAATGTTATCAGAAGCATCAAGATGGGTTTGACAGTAAATAATGAGGTATTACCAACGTATTATAAAAATCTGTAATCATTTTCTATTGTTAGATACATTTGTAAAACGAAATAATAGCATTCACTCTGCAAGTAGATGTTTCAAAAGACTTTGAGTACTTCATATAAGAAAGTTTATTGTTTAAATTCCTTTCAAGTCTCTTTCATTTTCTGTCAGAAGGATTATGAACAGACAGACATAATTCCTATTCCTAGTAACTCTTAAAGACAACGTTTCAGGGACAGCATAACCGATTTTCTTTGATCACATGGACAAACACTGTTAGTTTTCAAAATCCTAGTATTTTTCCTTTTTTTAACGATGGGAGGGAATAAGATGCCTTTACTACTTTAAAAACACATACACCTTTAGAAAAGCTGATCTTCATGTCTAAAATTCAGCAGCAGGATTTTCTGTTGGGTTCCCTCCCTGGGCTAATATTCCTCTACCAGAATGAAACTGCCATCGTTATAAATGGAAAAGAAAAATCTGGATTTTGTGACATCTTCCAGTATTGAACATAACTATCACGTACAAGAACACCTCTACAAAACAACAGTTGTATTTCCATGCACATAAAGCCTTACACTTTGCATGTTCTGCTTTCATTGGGCACAGTCAGAATTTTTGTGATCTATCTTTTAATTTGTGTTTAAGAAATACTGTAATACCCAGAGAGTGTACCTGAAACGCATTTATGTCCATCAGAAATGTCAATTAAAAATACTTATGTAATTTATTAATCTTTAACAGTACGCTAATAACTTAAGTGCAAGGGCATGAAAGCACATTTTCCAAAGTTTTTTTTTTTAAATAGTAATCAGAAAATTTGATTTTTGTGAACATTTTTCAAGCCTAATATAAACTTTTGACTTCCCAGTTACACAGAAGAGCACCATCCAGGAGCTGAAATGATAACAGCAGAGCATTTAGTTTCTTAGAATGTGAAAATACTTCTAAGCTAATTGTTTTACTATGCCAAAACTAGCATAAAAGTATCTTTACTGTGAATAAAGAAGTCATAAGAATAGCAGTACTTCTGTTATGCTGCATTATTTGTCAAGCAGCATTTCTGATATTACTAGATATTGCTATCTTACAATAAGGCCTAAGAACATCAAGTGCTTCTTAGCATTTTGGTACATTTTTTCCTCAAAAATGGTTGGCCATTGCTTCCAGAAAAGATAATTCACTCAAATTCTAAGCTTTAGCCTAGATATCATGGAACACTCCTCTTTCAGGGGGAAAAAAAAACCCTGAAACAAACAAAACTCCTCCTCTTTGGTTTTCCAAACTTCTTTTACGTTCTTCATTCATGTCAAAGAAAGAATGCTCCCGTAAGTATTTAGATGACAAAAAAAAAAACAAAAAAGAAAAGCAGATTGTGCTTGTTCTAACAGATGAAAAATTAAGAATATTTTTTCCACTAAGCTCTTTCAGGTCTCACTGTGTTAGGTTACACGCTTCTGAGCAAGACACTCAGGTTGCCCCCTCAGTCTCTTCTGCTGGTGCTTTTTTGTTGTTCATGCTTCAGAACACTCTGTGTCCTCTTGATAACTAAGGTAACATGACAGCTCTTTCTGAACACATAATTAGACAAGATTCAACCTACTAGTATCATTATCACGCTTTATGTAAGAGACATAAAGGAACTATCTATCAAATGTCAGTATGCAGATACCTCTCAGTTTCCCTGGTCCATTCACTCACCCAGCACTAGACTCTGCACAAAAGGATGCTTTCAAGCCTGAAATATATTCCTAGCACTAAAATGAAAAAAGGAATTTTTGTTTCTGTCCAACTACAAACAAACGAGCACAAAGGAAGTGCAGGGTCTTGCAAGCAGACCCCTGCACTGCCTACAGTGAGGAATCTCCTGGAGTATTGCACAATTTTTAAAATACTGCAGTTTACAATGTGCATTACACATTGTGTATCATCCCTGGTCTCCGAAAAAAACACACATCTTGAGAGCACAATAAAGGCAATACTGTCTTAATGGTGTAAACTAAACACGAAGTCTTACACTGAATATTTTTGTCTCATATTTAACCCTTTTCCTTCACACCAGTGTGAAGGGGACACCTCCACACTCCTCCTTGCCCAGGGAGGACGAAAAGGTGGTGGCTACCCAAACCCACACCCACTCACACCCAATATCCATCTCACTCCCAGGCACCATCACCATCCTGGCTTCTCCAGCTGGGGCTGGCCTCAATGTTATTGTCGTTCATCACAGCATTAAACTTGATGAGGCAGAGGGGTGTGGTTGGGGTGACAAGCATTTTGTAACAAAGAAGGAAGAAAACTCCTAGGAGAAAACAGAACAGGGCACAGGGCTTCAGCAGAACTGCTGTCAGGGAATCAAAGGCTGGGGGGCAAGGCCAACGCAAACACCACTTTCAAACCAGCCTTCAACATGGAAGCTTCTCAGAGGAAGAGAGAGGTTCTGTCCTCAACAGACCTGTCCCTTACAATAAGCACTACTCCTTCATCCCTCCTCCTTCAGGACACATGCTGAGCCCTGCAGATTTGACAGCCTGTAACTAGGAGCTCTGGCACAGCAGCAATACAATAAAAATACAATACTCCATTTTTATTTTTATCCCTCAAATAATCTAAGACATTCAAGTGTTGGATCTGTGTTCCCCTTGTTCCTGCGTTTATAGCGTCACTCGCATCTTTATGTGTTTCTCAGCACACACGCACAAGGGCACAGGTATGTGCGTGCACACACACACACACACACACACTGAAACGCAGCCTGGCTCCAAGGCCAAGAGCATTTTAAATTCACCCAGAGGGACGCATAGTTCAGACACTGTGGCACATTTCCTGAAGCTTATGGCAGGTTGTCCTTAACTTGAGAATACTTTGCCTGAAGTGAGTCACTAGGTATTTAATTTTTTATATACTCTTGTAATTTACATCTTCTCAGCCATTACAAGGAGCTATATACTAATTAGGCAGCTCCTCTAAAATGAAGCTAGTTCCTCTACACACCTTTTCCGCCTGGAAGCGGAGGGTACAAGGGTCGGCCAGCTCATTAACTGGAAAGGAGTGACATAACTGCTACATTACCGTCTCTCAGAAAAGACAGCCCACATCTAATTTCAACCATTTCAAATCTAGCAAGATTTGAATAATATTAATAAAAGAAAGATTGAACAAATTCATGTTTTAATCCTGTTCTATGTTTATTTTAATATAAATATACCAACATGCATACATTCATGTGCACACATATATATGGAATGAAGAAGACTATAGATGCAAATACACTACTGGCACCCCCTGAGTTTAAGAAATCAGGTCAAGGGTAATATTATCACAGAACAATTTCATAATTAAAAAAATTATAATTAGATTCTCCACAAAAAAAAAATCCCTGTTTTTTATTAAGAAAAAATATAGAAAGTAGATTGAATAGCTAAGTTCTGTGAGGACACCCTTGCTAAGCCTTACACACTATATCATTTAAGTATTTTCATGCTAAGTACACAATTACAAAAATGCAACATTCTTTTCAGATGCAGCATTTGCTCATAAAAATACTTGAAAAGTTGAACAATTTTAAGCTTGGAGAACTGAAGGAGGAAAGCTACTAGTGTGTCATTAAGAACATGATACAAGGAGATATCAGGGACAAGTGAGCAGATTTTACTGATCAATGCATCCAGTCACATCTTTTTTGTATTTGCATTTCTAATAGCACAGTGCACTAGCATGCCACACCACTTAGAGCATCACCTTCCTATGGTGAAGAGTTAACATTTTAACATCCTGCTTCTCCAGGAGACAAGTCAGGAGGCAGCATGGTGGAGCATAACATTGCTGAGAGCGGGCGGCAGCCACCACTCCTGCCCCTTCAGGGCAGCCCAGCTTCAGCCCAGCTCCAACGCCACTGACCTGTTCAGCTGAGCTATTTCAGCAGGTCAAAGGAAAACAGTTTCCAGACACACCTCGGACAATTCAAAACTAACTGTTCCAGAACTCCCATGTTCTCTTCAAGAGAAATTGCTAATACATTTTATCATTACCTTGTTCTAGGCTGAAGGTACATATTTCTTTAGACTCGACTGTGTCACCTTGTACACACTAGATTATTACCTTCTCTGAAAGTTTTTAGATTTTTTTCGCATTCTTTACATACATACACACACAAAATAGCAACCAACAACGGCTAGATTAATAAATAATTGCTTTTTCTTTGTAAAGGTAATAAAAAAATGTAAGATAATAGCTAATGAAAAAAGTAAGATAGTATCAATGAGAACACAACTGAAATTATTGATAAGCAACATGCCTTGCTGCCTCTCAGAAAAAGTACCTGTTTGCTGGACACTTTTACAGTATTAGAAGAAATATTGAGAAATGCATGAATAGATGCATTTTGAGTTACAGCTACTGTTTTGCTCAAACATCAATTCTAGCCAATAGTAGGTATTACCAAGATGCGGTTATGTACCTAAGAAAACGCCTCCTCCTTTCTCTCCTAAAGTCTCTTCATAGCTCTGATCTCTCCTGAAATCACACGTAGCTTTCTATTTAATGAAAGCCCACATGCTGTTCATTGGCACATAAGTAACTTACTGACATTATAAATACTCATTTACCTCCACATCTGGGAGAAAGTTCTAAATTCACTTAAGTCGGAGTAATTATGTTTTCTTTGGTCCTGGGTTTTCGTTTTATGGGTGTTCATATAATTCTGCTTTTCACTAGTTATACTTGCATTTAGTTCCCCAGAGATTACACTGAATATATATCTAGCCATTTTCAGTGCTATGGAGCAAGACAGGCAAGAGCATGCTTATACTGAGAATCTGTTCCTATTCTTATTTTGTACACCAAAATACATTCAAATTTAACTGCCAGGGAGAAGAACCATAATGCAATTGCAGCTGACACAAGGGCGAGGTGGTGGTGGGCAAAACTTCTAGTTAGCAATTTTTTTTTCTTTCTAGAGGAAACTTTTACTTCCAGGAAGTAAACATTTATTTTACACATCATTCCTTTGCACAATAGTCAAATGAAAAGCATTCCAGTCCAAATTTTTAGTTTATATTTCAGACTATTAAAATGTTATCCACACAAGTCAATGTTCTTTATTAATTTTCTGTATTATAACTTCAGCTGAGCTAAAAAAAAAATCCACACAACTGAAAATCCAAGTGCACATCAAGCTGTCAGTACAAATCACAGGGTTAACTGTCCAAAGCTAAACAAGGATTTCATTCCAACAACCACAATGGTATGATGCTGAGAGGTGATTATATTTGGCACCTCTGTATTTACTTCTACTTTTGCATCACTCTTTTTATACCCTTGCAGTAAAACCACAGAAACAAAGGAAACAAAACTAGCTTATTTAGAGTTACACCAGGTCTGCAACTGTAAGGAGGCCTCTGTATGTGAATATGAAGAGGAAACATTTGATCTGAAATTCCACCCATTTTCAAGCTAAAAATTAAAAGACTTTTTTTTATAAACTGTAGTCTCTAATTCCCTTTTACACAAGATTGGACTGTCTGAAAATGTATCATGAAAACTTCTAGAAAATGCTACAAAAGTTATTAAAAATATTTTCTTTGTTCTCAGGCTTGCTCTAGAAGGAAGGAAGAAACAAACAGATTACAGTTAATAGCTTACAATGATTAAAAAATATCCTAGACCCTTCATATAGACAAAAAAAACAGCACAAAACCACTACTGTGCTAAAGGTCTTGTATAACAGAAGTTAATTTTATGTAGAATACACACATTGAAAACTTTAACATGTCTTAACACAAGTATTGAGACAAACACTGTTTCCTCTGTTAACTTCACAATTTCTGACCAACAGACCACTCCATGTGTTTCTAGCATTTCACAGAATCTGCAAAATCACCACCAAAGACAGAGGTGTTGCTGCCAGTGGCTGTGCACACGCTTTGGGATAGGTCGTCTCATGAACCCAACAGCAGCTGTCCAGCCTCTCCCTGCAGGTCTCTGCGCTGTGCAAGCCAGGAGAGGAGAGCTGCATGTGGAAGAAACCACGTCTGCCTGTGATATCATGGTGTGGGCTGCCAGCCAGATCTCCCTGGCATAGGCATGGCTTGGCCCTTGGCAACGGAGTATGAGGAAAGAGCCTCTCCTACTCACAGACCATAAGCAGACAAGACAGTTCCCTACGATCTCATGGTGCAGAATTCATTTCTGAAGCATACTAAGCTCTATCCCAAGCATTCAAGCATAAGCAACATGGAGCCATTTGGCTGCCTTCACAGTGGTGAGTGAGAGCTGACTGAAAAAGGATTAGGATGCCACTCAGCAGCAGCGGTGGCCAACCCCATGCCATGCTTCACAACATTGTTTTCATGAGGAACTGGAAAACAGAAGATGATGCTACTGCCAGGTAGTCCTGCACTATCCTCCTTTTTCCTCTTATCAGCTGCCAGTTTTTAGGACACCGCTGACCCCAGCTGTCTCATTTGTCATAGGAGAAAAGAAAAAGACCCAGACACTGCTGGAAGCCTTTGTGCATTAGTAAAAAATTAACCACTGCATCCTCCCAGGTAAGTACACAGAAGTTGCTGGATCATGCATGCACATCCAGTATAATCAACACCTCACACTAATTAGCAGTTACCTCCTCAAAAAAGTTTTGCCACAAAGAAGCTGCAGTTGATTTTCTCTTTTAACACAATCAACATACTGACATTTATGACCAGAGGCTGTTCCTGTAACGCCTGGCGCATGGGAAGAGGCCCATAAAAGACAGCTGAAGTGTTTTGGGACTAGTCTTCCATTTTTAACTGTTCAGCAAAAATGTTATCTAATAAACAACAGTAGGTTTGTCAACTCTGGTAAAGCAACTTAGCTGACGAAACTACGCAGTTCAATGTGGCAGAACACAACAGGTAAGTGAATCCCAGATGTCCTGCGTTATACCCTGATACAAAATTTACAATGAATGCTTCTTTTCAAATAAATATCTATCCTTTTTGATTGTCATCTGAGACAAGCTTTGAAATCTGATGATCAAACATTCTCATGTCATCTTCACAGCTTTCTGTGCTTCAGTTTCATCTGTTTTCTAAAGATGAAAAACAAACACATTTTACAGGCTTTTGCACAAGTTTCCAGAGACTAGTGCATTTCTCAGTATCATATAACTTTACCTCAACCTGCCAAGTACTTATTTCCCCAACAAAATAACTTGGCAAGTGAGAAAATAAGAGTGAATTTCCCATGCTTTAATAAGAAACTTCTAAAATGTGAAAATCCTTGAGTCTTGAGTGCAAAGTTACTTCTGCAATTTGTGTTTGTAAGAGAAATCAAGAAAAAATTTGTGTTATACTTGCATAAAAATATAGATGCTCACACTACACAGTTTAGGGTCAAAACACTACAGGTTCACTACCAGAATGGCAATAAATTGTAAGTGTTGCAGTTAAACAGACATAAGATACCTTCAGGCCATTTTTGGAACACAATAAAAAAAGGAACACACACACACACCAGTTTTGTAATTGCTATCTCCTCTTATACCAATTCCACTGATATCAGTAATAAAGTCACACCTCAAAATAATTGTTACAGAACAGCCTGGAAAAAGAAATTAAAAAAAAGTGATAATGACCTCAGAAAAGGTTAATCATACCCCCCTCCCTTCTTTGTAACCCTTAGTAAGGTTTTTATACTTCCATCCTTACTCTAAGTAGTCCCAGCAGGTTACTGCAAGGTTATTATGGCCTTATTAATATGCATAAGGGTAAAAAACTGAGAGTAGACATAGAGTATACTGCAATGTATATATGAATAATTTCAGAGACATCCTTGAAAAATAAGGAATAAACACCATTAAATGCTTTCAAAATTTCTCTGCCTATCACTTAGTAACCAAAGCACCTAAATAGTTTTTAACGCAGGAAAGAGGAGTCTAAGAACAGAGTTACTACGGTGTGAGCAGTTACCACACATCAGCTTCTCCACAGTGGTTTTTGCATGTGCAGCTTCAGTTACGTGCAAATGTCAAGCTTTAGCAAACTAATTTATTTGTCCTCTTTTATTTCAGTAAATTCTGCTGGACTCAGCAGTTAATGGGAAGATTAAACATGTTAAGACACTGCCCTAAAAAGTGACTTCATCTATGTTACACAAAGTAACATGTGAAGATAAATCTATTTAGAGAATTCACTCTATAATTTTCTATTAACAACTACATTTTTAATTTAAACTATTACATGAAAGCAGCAGAACACTTCATTTTCCGCTAATTCCTTACATTTACTCTTGTGCAGCTCTGCTGTTACAAGTTTCTTATTAACCTGTTCTAGTGTTTTTCACTTCTATTTGAGAAACAGCCCTTTGCAAGGTATTTTGTTACGCCACAAAACTAATTGTACAGGTCATGATCCTACTCCTTTGACACAGAGGCAAAACATACATTCACCTGGACATGAGCAAATTTGAGCCCAGTGTGGTTACATTTATTTTATGTGATTTACCAGACCTCAGAACAGTTCTTCACTCATGTCTTTATGGTATTGCTGTTAGTTCATTACAGAAAACTGTTATCAATGATATTTTTCTGCATTACTTTTAAAGGTTACTATTGCTTAACCAATAACTAGCATTTAAAACCTTTCTTAGAGAAAAAAAGCCTTGAAAAAGTCTATAGAAGTTGCATGATAGATCTTCCTGACTTTTTTAAAAAAAATATTCTTCTACATGAGCTATCAGCTTCAAATCACAGCTAATCCAATGTTACCCACTTAGTTGCTTTGCATCTTTATGATTTTTTTTAAAAACAAAAGTCTCTATCAAGGATAGTCTCTGGGCAGACAAGATATTCCATTTGGATTTATTTAAAACTCTACTCCACGAACATACATACTCCCTTTTGACCACAAACCCTTCACTAGAAGGTGCATTAGCTGTCTGCAGTAAAACACAGATGCTGTGACAATCAGACAAAATAAGTGCAGATACAGTGATTTGTGGTCTATACAGTGTAATGGATTCCAACTACACAGACATTTCTGAACAACAGATAACTACAGGAAATATAGTACTTCACTAACTGTGGAAAGTATGTGAAATCTGAGAAAGCTCTGCATTTCTAGAGCCCGAAATACTGTGGCCCAAGGTAAGTGAATTAGATTCTTCTCTTCCCTTGCACAGGGAATCAGCAAGTTTCCTGAATAAACGAGATTGAAATCTAGCCATCCCTAGTTCTGTAGATCAACAGAAGTTCAACTTGGAAGGCCATCTACTAACTGGTGGTAAAGCTGCCAGCTTTGACATTTCCCTGCTGCAGGGAACGACCTAAACAGTAAAAGCCAAACTTTCTAGAGACTGTAATTTACCAGGTCTACACACACCAGGTCTCAGGCATCCTCCACACCTGAGACTTCATAAAATCAAAAGGCTTTCTTCACAATCACAATGCAACTGCACTGCTGGTATGCATGCAGTAAGCCTGTCACTTTTAGAAAGCACCAGCTTTACTAAGCATGTGCACAGTGACTACAGTATGTGTGTACACTACTTTTACTCTGAACATGTGAGTGGGCCCTGTAAGAATATTCATGGGCTGCAATCAGTTGCACTGCAATTAACTGGCCACTTATTACTCGTGGGCTGCCTCTGCAAGAGCCCAGATTAATATGCCCTAACATGTTGAAGTATCTGCACTTTGAAAAAGAAAGAAGTTATATATTCAGCACACATTGAATGGTCCTAAGTTATGTTCACTTCAGGCTACTCCAGGCAGAACTATTACAAATTACCAATGAGAAAACACAAGGGTTTTTTTCCCACAGTGCTGGCTCTCACCCAAAGGCCTTTACAGACAATCCTGGACTGAATCGTACCACTGCTGACACTTACTCAGAATATGAGTGTGTTTAACAGATGAATACAAACACCAACCTATGGGGAAGATCTACAGGTCAAAGCAAGCAGAAGGACAGTGCTTCCTAGGTTTTTGGTGGTCAACTACCAAATAGTAATCACACTGGGAAATGTCATCTACATCAGATATGGAGGGAAGGAGATGTACTGGAGCTTTCCTGTAGGCAGGGGTTATGCAACTTGGAGCTAAGATGAAGCACCAAGCCTGCTATTCACTAACTAGCCATAAATTATTTGCTTTGATTTGTGAATAACAAAGACTCACTCAAAAAGAAACTGGACTCAGATTCAGGTAATATGTTGTACTTCTGGCACCTTTTTTGACTTGGTATTAAGGTTTTGGCAACAGAATATTTGTTTAAATTTCTCACCTTTATTTACTGCACTATTGCACAAAGTCAGCAGTCTGCAGAAGAGCAAACAGCTTAACCATCCCAGCCGGAACCTCAGCATCAACCAGCCCACTGACATAACACACTGATACATTGTAACGCGCTCATTTTTATGTCAAACCACAGTGATCCTGTGTGAAGCACCTATAGCACTGTGTTATTTTCATGCTACAACAGCAGTTCATTACTGACAGCTACAAAATCACCAGCACGAACCCTCAGGGCAAGGAGATAACTCCTCTGTATCAATGACTGGTGCCGGGCAGTTGGTTCACACATACCCTACCAGCAACAACATACACATGATTTGACTTGAAACCGTACAATCACAGATTTCTGCTATTAAACAAAAATATTTTCTTGGCTTTTGCAAGGAAAGATTGATAACATAATGCCATGTGAACAGATGCATATTTTTATGTATTTTACCAGTAATCATATTGAGAAGCTAACGCTTCATATAATTACGCTACGATTTGTTTACCTGAACTGATCATCTTTCTAATCAAATTTATGAGATTTATTAATTTCTGCGAGGTCGTGAGAGACAATCTTTGATTCTTTGTCTGTGAGGTAGGACAATGATGTTAATGCTTTTATTTTTTGATGTCCTGTGAATTGTTAGCAGTCTATCTAGCTTCAAGTCCAACCCCATTTCAAGAGTTTTTATGTTTTGCTTCCTTGAATTCATCTTACTTAATAAACAACTATTTTTCTTCTTACCAAGAATAACACAAGATGCATGATGGTGAACTATACCCTAGATAAGGTCAGAAGCATTTTGCTTTCAGTATCACATAACATCACAATTAGGGCTTCCTTACCAACTCAGTTGATGGACTAAGACTCTTTTATTCCTCCTAGTTACCGTAGGATAAATCCTGAGATGTACCTCTGTAAGATCTTAAACGTACTCTGTCAATCACTTGGATCAAAAGCTTTCCATCTCTTTATTAAATTAAAATTTTCTTCTCCACTTTTATTGGTGGCCAAAAGCCTTCTAAGAAATGTGTAAAAGATAACTGAACATCAATAAAAGTATCTGAATCACTCTAAGCAAAAAAAAAAATCAAGTCAGGATCATTTTGGTAGACAAAGGATGGACAAATGGGAGAGCCAGCATTGAATCTCTCATTCTAACAGCTATTGTGCAGCTAAACACACTGCCAAAGTCATTTTAAAGCCTGTATATACCTGCACATGCAAAGAGAGACAGAAGGAGAGCTGTCTTTCATCTCTTCCTGACAAAAGGACAGCCTGAAAGGCTGTTTGTATTTTCTCCGAGCTCATTTACTTATTTCTAAGATCAGAAACATTTATTATCATTATCTCCTGTTTTTCAGAAGCTACTGTTGAAGAACACTGATGGGAACCATCAGTAGCTGTAACCATTAACTGAAAGAAAAAGTCAAATCAAACAAAATTTAGATAGCAGTTTAGATGTCAAAGACAAATAATAAGCAAAAAGTTTTGACAATGCCTAACCGAAGAATAATCACTTCTCTAAATCAATTAATTATGCTACAATATAACCTTTCTACAGAGTCCAAAATGGAAAGAAAAGAAAAGCGCAGATGAAATATCATTAATGGTTCAGACATTTTAAAGTAAAAAACATATATACAGAGGACAATATATTCAAAAAAAATTTTTTTCACTTGATGGACTAATGGCTTTAAATTATTACTGCACTGATATACAGAAAAAGATAGTAGGTAGCTCCTATCCATCATGAAAATTAGACTCACTAAAAGATATTTCTAAACCTAAATCAACCTAATTCAAAAGGATTAGCATTCCATTTTCTCTCAGAACTAACAGGGAGGGAAAACTTCTGAGGTGAAATCCATTTCCATCACTCTTGTGCAAAGTAGTAGCCAATCATCAGGGCCAAGTTTTTGTTCCATGTATATAAAATGCTATTTGGAGATACCTGAAAACATAAGCTTATTTCAAGTGTTTAGCTGTACTTAGCAGCTCTGAAAATCACAGAATCATTTAGGTTGAAAAGACCTTTAAGATCATCAAGTCAAACTGTTAACCTAACACTGCGAAGTCCACTAAACCATGGCCCTAAGCACCATATCTACATACCTTTTCTAAAAGGGATGGTCGCTCAACCACTTCCCTGGCCAGCTTGTTCCAGTGCTTGATAACTCTTTCTATGAAGCAGTTTTTCCTAATATCCAGCCTAAACTTCCCCTGATGTAACTTCAGGCCACTTATTCTTGTCCTGTCACTTGTTACTTGAGAGAAGATACCAATAGCCACCTCACTATAACCTCCTCTCAAGTAGTTGTAAAAATTGATAAGGTCTCCCCTCAGCCTCCTTTTCCCCAAACTAAACAACTAACTTGTAGGCATGGCAAAATTCCCACCTGAAAACACTCACCAGAGGATCCCTCCGGGTAGGCTAATATTAGTCTTAAAGCGAGGTTCAGGAGAATGAACTTTCAAAATGAACATTCTCATCTCCATTGCTCACCGTGCTTTCCTTCATTATGATAAAAATGTCTCCAAGTGAGAAGCTTTAGAATAAAGGACTTAGGATTCGGAATGAAACCAGTAAAAATAGAAGTTAAGGACCACACCTAAAGCATTCTAGCCACAACTAGGCATTTAGTCCCTGGGATTACACTACGTCTGGTTTAAAGAAAAAATACCCTAGAACACGGACATCAGGTTCTCAGCCCACTCTCCCATTCACACTATCTGCTAACTTGGACACAGCCTCAAGTCTCCACTCCCCTACCTACAATCACAGAGATAATTATTATTAACTACTTCCTCCTTCAAAGAGGTGACAGAGTGACTGATCTGCTAGTATGTGTACAGCACTCAATCACAGAATCATAGAATTATCTGGGTTGGAAGAGACCTCCAAGATCATCAAGTCCAACCCTTAATCCAACACCATCATGATTACTAGATCATGGCACTAAGTGCCACATCCAGTCTTATTTTAAAAACCTCCAGGGATGGTGAATCCACCACCTCTCTGGGCAGGCCATTTCAATGCCTGATTACTCGTTCTGTGAAGAACTTTTTTCTGATATCACGCCTAAACCTTCCCTGGCAGAGTCTAAGCTCGTGCCCTCTTGTTCTGTTGCTGGTTGCCTGGGAGAAGAGTCCGACCCTCACCTGTCTACAACCTCCTTTCACATGGTTGTAGAGAGCAATGAGGTCACCCCTTAGTCTCCTCCTCCAGGCTAAACAGCTGCTCCTCATAGGAGTGTGCTCAAGTCCCTTCACCAGTTTTTGTTGCTCTTCTCTGGAAAACGTGTAGTGCTATGTAACTACTCCCTCTTAATACAAAACTCTTGTGCTGTTATCCAAAAGAGAGCACTGCATAAGCAAGAATCAAATCCTGAACATCATTGGTTTCTCTACAGAAAAACTTTGCTCTAATTGATTAAGACACTCGTTTTTTTTCATAAAAGTTAATAACCTGACATGTCTACTCAAAGTACATGCACTGACTTTAGGTAGGATGCTGTTCTGTTAAGAAGCCTGCCCTTTTATATAGTGAAAGTTTTTCTAGGTCTCAAAAGTTTATTCAATATTTATTAATCAGGATCAAAAAAAAAATTCCCATGAAAACTCAACTGAATCCTCAATTGCAGTGCTACACACAACAGAAGCAACAAATACCTGCACTGTTTTTCTGCCTCTCCTACTTACTTATTCTTGCTTAACAGAACCAAAGAATGTAAGGAATTTATAGATATTTACTTTTGAGATAGCCATGTTGTTAACTACTATCTTCAATGTATCCTTTTGGCACTGTATTTAAGCTTTCAAAGCTCCTTACCTATCAGACTTGGCAGTACAGCAACAGCCCACAGTGAATTTGAATTTGTGGACTCCTGAAGCTGATGCAGAAGATGATAGGCCAATGCACATCCTATTACAAAAGCTCATCCGTTAGGTATGCAATGAGAACACACATCCTACCAGGAAACTAGGTCTCTGACCTATAGCTTTGACTCAGACTGTCAATGTATATTCCACTGCTCTTTGTGGAAATTTCACCGATGTCCTCAGCACAGCTTTCATGAATGGCTGAGACACGTTGCCCTCACATCGAACACAGAAGAAAGAATTACTTAGGCCCAATTCCACAACTGCAAAGATTTTACATCTGTGTTGTTCTGCTGCTATACATTTCTACTGAGCAAAATCTGTACTTTCTCAATTACAGACATTAAGGTCCTCTGCTGTTTAGGATTTTGCTTCTGACTTACTCAAAAGCACCCTACTGTTGGCAAAACCAAGGAGTTGTTCTCACAGTATGTCAGTGCCAGTGGAATCTGTACACAAAACATCTCCTTAACCTCCCAGAGCAACTCATCTGAAGATTCAGCCTACCAAAGCAAGCCTGGCATAAACCATAACGACATTTTCTCTGTTTCAAAACAGAAACAAAGGAGAAAATAATCTCTTCTACACAAAAGAGCTTACTGTTTAGAAAGTCAGGCACAACATGGAAAAATATTACTTCATTTTTCTTCTTCGGCGAATTCAACTCTCAAGTTCAACCTCTCAAGAAAGATAACTCACTGTCAGCCTATACTGCCATATATCTTCCATCCATGCACTGAAAAGCAGGAAGCATCATCAGATAAAGGGAACACAAATGATCACATTCTCAGCCTCAATCCAAATGGAGTCTCAGCTTCCAACCTTGCCAGTTCTGATTATTTACACATGCATGCTTACTCACTCACTCTATTCTGCCTGGGCTTCTAAATCAGGTCAATGGGAAAAAAAGTTAGGCACTGAAATGCTCACTGGCAGAGGACTCGGTTCTCTCATTATTCCTGAAATCTCTCTGAACAGATTCTTCACTGCATGATGTAGTGTAAGGAAGACGGACATATGCAGCTGGATGTGCAAGACTGCTGAGAGCTGCAGTGTGAGAAGCCAATAACTAAAGAAGCTAGATGCACTGCAAATAAATTATTGAATTTCAGTGCCTTTAAACAGACATTTAGAGGAAAGAGTGACAGGATCTTTCATATACACATTCAAAAATCTATATCAAAATGACTTCCAAATACCAGTACGACTACATAGTTTCCACCAAATATAATGACACATTCAAACACATCTCACACTAAGGTTTTTTGGAACAAATTAGTTACTGGTGCCACCAAAAATAACAAGGGTCTGGTGGCCGGAAGATATCGTGTTGTACGGAAAGATAAGGGCCCCTCTCCCAGTAGCCAATAAGGTTTAGTCCATGATGTAACCAGTAGCCAATAGGGTTTAGCTCAAGATGTAAGCAGGCGGAAGTGCAGGCGGAAGTGACGTTGTAAACCTCAGCTATATAAACCTGTGTTATCTATCAATAAACGGCCATTTTGCCATCCACCACATTGGTGTCTGTGTGCAGATGGACCGAGCGACCAGAGTTTGGTCGCTAAGCCAAACCTGAACCAGGTCGCCACGCCTTCACTGAAGGCAACAAATACCTCACTGTACACGATAGAAAAGATTGCAAAGGAGCTTCTATAAATAGCATTTTTTTAAAGGAATTGTACCAAGATGATGCTCCCAAGATATTTAAAAATGAAGCATTACTCAGAATATTAGATAAGACATGAAAAGCTTACTACTCCTAGACAAGCATTTCCAGTTCAGTGTAAACTAAAACCTGCCTCTTTAATGCCTAAGACTCTTTCCCATCTCAGTCTATAAAATGAGGTGGTGATGTGGTACAGGGGGATCAGCACCAGTACCATGTAACATCTCCTGCCTCTCTCCTTCCCCTACTTGAAAATTTAGTTTCAGTATGACACTTTTCTAAACAGAAAAGCTGTTGCACAAAGGTGAGATAATGATCCACAAAGTCTTCAGTTGAAGGCAAACTCCTTATCATTTAAAAACAGAAGCATTACTCTTTGGATCACGCTGCATGATTATTTTAAGTGGATCACAAAACAGCAGACTTGGTAAGATGCAGTCATTGCTTGCTAATTTACAGCATCAAAGGTACGTGAAAAATAAACAAATAAACAAACAAAACCTAGACCAGCATGGAATCATAATTTCGTTTGATAAATGATGGTGAGTGTGGATTCATTAATTGATCCACGAATAAAGCTTGGTGTCATTTCCAGCACTCTTCTGAAATGTAATTCATAGAACTATAATTGTAGTGAAATTACTGAGACGAGAGGGTGGCTCATGACAACTTACAGTTACCAAGATGTCATTAGCTTCAGAAAAAGAGGAAATACTCCTGGGTGAAATTTATGTCACAACTAAAATTGCAATAGTCTGCATTATCATAAAGTCAGTCTAGTTTGCTTGCTGATGGGCATAAAGGGCCGTTATTGTGAAAGCAATAAACTTAAGAATTTGCAGTATCAATTGGTCAGGGAGGACTTCTGCTTCAAAAGACTCAGGGAGAGAATAATTCTCCCATTCTGAGAAATGGGAAAAAACAACTGAGTCAGAAGTGAGAATTTAAAGAAGGTAAACCCTTCATTTACAACTGCAAACCTAAACATGAAAATACATTTCTAGACTTACTCATTACAGTCACCACATTGAAGGAACCCTAAGCTATTCCAATGTACTACATCACAGCACAAGATACAATGGAAAACTAATAAGCTCAGTATACCTGGCTGCAGGAAGACCACACTTGAAAAACTCAAAGGCTTTCTCCACTTCTAGTCTGTAACACTGAAGGGAGCTTGTTTCATTTTGTTTTCTGGTTTGGAGGGGGGTGTGGTTTTGGGAGCTTTTTTGTGTGGTTTTTTTTTGGTTCGGTTTGTTTTTTTTTTCCAAACATACCTTCTGCAGCGTGAGGGCTAGAACCAAAAGACAAATCTTTGTAGGAAGCAAAGGCCTTAGTACATTTAAAGCAGCCTAGTAAGAAAGGACAACCAAAAAGCAACTGAGCATTCAAACACCTTTTGCCTTCCTTTCATTATTGGTTTTCACACACACACACAAAAAAGAAAATAGTATAGCCCCAAACTGCTGACTCAACTAATAGCCACTACTGGAATCTTCCTGATGTTCAGAGGGAACCTCCTGTGTTTCAGTTTGTGTCCATTGCCTCTTATCCTACCATGGGGCACCAATGAAAAGAGATGGGCTCTACTCTCTTTGCACCCTCCCTTCAGCTATTTATACACATTAGTAAGATGGCTCCCTGAGCCTTCTCTTCTTCAGGTTGACCCATCCCAGCTCTCTCAGCCTTTCCTCATGAAAGAGATTTCAAGTCACTTCATCACCTAGACACCTTCTGTTGCACTCTCTCCAGAAGTTCCATGCCTCCTTCTCTTGTACTGGGAAGCGTAACCTTAAACTTGTTGCCCACCAGGCAGAATGAGAAGAGTTTTAAGTGCTCTACTAGATAAGGAAACTTCTTCCTAGGGCATACAGGAGCTCAGGCTGCATCTCTGTTACTGCAGAGTCAAGCCCTGAACATGCTCCAGCTATGTTAGTGAAAATTATGCCAAAACCTGCTGGTATCCGCAGTTACATAACACAATGCAGTCCCACAAAGAAGTAGTAGTCCCATAGGCCTCAAATCCTCATCTTGGTAAGATTAAGTATGTCCACGACAGTCTGAAAGCTAGATGATAAACGGGAAAAGTATTCTGTAAGCAACCCAAATTCTTCCAACTGCAGTTAAGTCCTAGAACATTCCTCCTTGATAACAAAGAATACTAAGCTTCTAAGGATTGACCTGGCCTCTTGCATACCTCCTTATAGCAGGCCTTTAAAAGCCGTTTCCCAGGGTACAACTGAAGCTGTTTTCATATTTCACAGAAGTGCTAAGTGGCTGTTGCCAGCATTCACCAAGCACTGAACCTTAAACAAAAGCACTGGCATACAGCCAGAGTTTGAAAGGTGGATGAGCCATGACCATTGTGTACACAGTACACAAGGGAAGTCTGCAGGTACCCTGAGGCACAGCCAGCAGGAACAGCTACTCCATCAGAGTGCACTCTATTTGGGTGCAAGCAAGTTCCTGTGAATCGATGAAGGAGCTTGGCTTAATGACCACAACACTCTACACTTCCTAAAGGACTCTCCATGAGACAAATTACTCTGAATCTTCCAAACTACCAATAACTAAACACCCCACACTTACTACCCTGACACAGTTTGAACAACACTTCTGTTCCAAATCAGAAGAAAAGAGAACAACCTAGAGCTGAACTCCTACACAGGTAAAGAACACATGACAGTTTCATTCTGGGGATTAGTCACTGGATTTCTGTGGAAGATGCAGCCGTACAGTATGGACAGTTTTCATTGTTAGAAAAGGAGGAAAAAATATTCAGAAAGGCAGGCTGGACAGAGAGTTCAGAGTATTGTTACACTACTGAAAACCAACAAAGAGGCAGGGGTATGTGCACTTATTTAGCAGAAAAATCAAAATAAGATTAAAATGAAATGGATGAGCAAATTAAATAGAGAATTAAACTGTTTATACAAACATTCTAGACACCTTGTGATAGTGATTCTTTAGTGATAAACCCAAAGAATACACAGATTAGATTTTGAAGAGCACAGATTTACACAACTGAAAGTTCAGTGATTAGCTTTTCTCCATACTTCAGAATCTGCTTGTAGCCAGTGATATTTAATATTTTTTGGTTTGAGATATAATTAAGAAAAACAGACAGAAAAGCCAGTGCCATGGTAGACAACTAAGTCACAACTAATGTGATAGACAACTGATTGGGGCTCCTTAAGGCTTTAATGAGAAGAAGTTACAATCTCCCAGGGCCGTGTAACATACTAGAGGGCTCAGGCAAATTACCTTTATTTCTGCAAGTTTACAAATCATAATTTCTAAACCAGAAAGGCACGACACAGAGCTTAAAAAAAGATTATAAAACTGTAGTCAAATGTAACTGTGGGAGCATGTGATTACAACTCAGTAGCATTTGCTATGTGTAAAAAAGTCCAACATCAGTACTAGAGCTATACTATAGCTATATTGTGTTTTGTGAGAGCTACTTTAGCAAAACATGACAAAATTACAATCGGAAATAACTGGATTTAGGCTTAAAACAAGAACAACTGGGACTCATTTCAGAACATTTTATGAAGTAGCCTAGAGAGCCTCAATTCTACAAAAGAAGGAGAAATGAAAAATCATAAAAGAAGCATGGATAGAAGGGGAGGTAAAAGGAGAAAATTGGAATACACAAGTCAAAAATCTGGGAAATTTAACAAATTATTAATACAAACAGTCAAATGAAGAACTCCAGTGTTCCGTGTGAGACCTCGCTTTTCTTGTACTAGCCACAAAACACTTAAAACCATCTTGGTCTTTCAGTAAACTGCTGCAATCAAACATCTAGCCTTCATGGACACAGAAAACCATACATAATCTGTAAATATTTCTGGTTCCGGAAGCACAGACCACACTTGAAATGAAAAGAAGAGTCTTTTTTTCCACTGCAGCACACGCTGAAGACGCATGTTACAGAGGATTAACTACAATTAGAACATTGTCACTCAGGAGGTCCAGACACCCCTCATCAAAGAGTTAGAAGGATTGGGTAGGAAGTTATCCTGCCTTGTAACTCTTGAAATGTCACCCCCAAAATATCCCAAAGCAAGGGAAAGGGGTGAGGAAAAGAGTGTGTACCAAAGCTATGCAGTTACAATATTTCAGATGGTTTTCTGTGCAAGTGGTTTTGAAGAACTACCTATCTGCTAAGCAACTAATCTGGTGTCATACAACAAACCAACACAGCATACATTAAATAACAGTTTTTTAAACAGTAAGTATTAAATTACATAGAGAGAAGTCTTCAACAGACAGCTGTCTTCCAAACAGGATCGCAGTGATATTAAGATTGGGGTAATAAACTAAGTATCTTCACCCATAAGATAGCATAAAAACATAAAATTATTACTGACAGTACTTGCAGGTGACACAAAAGCTGTTGGCTGGTAAATAAGATATGATGCTGAGAAGTAATTATAATAACCTTGAAACCAGAAACAGGCAAAGACTGTGCATCTAAATACTGTTAAACGTAAGCTTATCAAATAATGAATGAATCGACTCTGAGAAGTAATTACTTAGAAAAATATTTAAGTTAGGGCAGATAGTCATCTGAACACAAACACTTTAATGCCATGGCTCAAAAGGCGTTTTCACTCCTTGAACACACCTCAACAGTCATATCTCAACTAGCAGAAGAGAAATTTTACTCCCGTATTTGTAATAAAATGTATATACATACTAGTGTCCATTTCTCATTGTACTTCAAAAATCATGCTGAAGAGTTTGAAAGTAGCTGAAAGACAGCTACGTGAATTAGTAAAGGATTAGAAAATCCACCTTACAGTTACAGAGTCAGGATTGAGCTATGACCCATCCAGACTGAGCCATGAACAGGGGATATCTGAATATTTTCTTTTTGTCCTTGAAGTTTTTAATAAATATAATGTTCAAGAATACGACAAATTGAAACCATGAGTATTGTAGTTATCTTATTTCTTATACTTCATCTAATGTCATAAAATAAATTCCACAATAAATAAATAGGTTATTGGAAAGGTGGCTGGTATTTGGTAGAACAGTCATGTGTTTTGGTTCCATCCAGCCTCAAAAACAAGACATCCTCCCCTCCCAAAAAAACAAACCCAAAGAACAACAACCTACAAGCAAGTCTGACAGCTACAGCTACTGTGCATACTGATATATACATTTAATGTCACTATACCCAACCTAGACTGGCAGGCTGAAATATCGTTTAAAAGAAAAGCGATACACTAACCTAACAAATAAACAATTGTGGTGCTTCTGGCTTCCTGAAGTTTCAGCTTTCTGTGCACATAAACCTTGCAAAGGTATTAGAGAACTGCATGTTACTATGTTGAACTAGCTTGGTATCATGTAAACAAGACCAATAAAAAAACCACACAGGCAGAAAAGGTTTATCCAGCTGTGGATTATTCCAGAAAATATTGTCAGTCCTCGGAGACACAAACCATTAAAATATAAAGCAAAGGCATTACAAAGTACTGTCATGGTGTTTCCCCTCCCCTTTTTTTAAAGCTATTATAACAGAAAAACATGCCCCAACAGCTTGACAAGTCATATACACAGTAATGCTGCATAATTACCAATATAAAGAACACTTTATTTTGCCTTTTTGAACAACAAAATTCATGTATCTTCTCCTGGTTTACTGGTTTTGTATAACTTACAAACTCGACAAAATTGCAATGTAAAAATTTAAATGCTATTTAAATTCTAAACCAGATAAGCACCACACAGAAATTAAGAAAAGGTTTATGACATGAAATTGTAAATCAAAAAAAAAAAAAAAGAAATCTACAAATCAAAAGATTCAGCGCAAGTATTTTCTGAGAATAACCAAATGAAAACTGTAAAAGCAAAACTAACATAGTTGGAAATGTAAAAAAAAAAACAACCCCAAAACGCAGACACAAGCTTGCCACTTCCCAGAGAATGCTTGTGTCAGAAATTTCTTCAAAGGAAAGAACTTAAAGGCATACATACTAAACTTCACTGTTCAATGACGGAGACTTGCATTTGTCTTTGGGAGTATAGCCACAATTAAGCTATTAGCAAATTCCGTTCATGTTGTTTATCTGGTTTTGGTCCAAAGGCTTAAATCTTTAGAGATTATCACAAGTCTAGTTCTTAACCCTTGGTAGATTTAATAATTAATAGTAGTGTATTGCTCTGTTGTACAGCCAAACACTAAATAAACCCATAGTGAAACAGAATACATTATTATCATTTTTTGCAGATAAGAACCAAGAATGAATGGAATTAAGTAAATAAACCCCAAGAGAACAAAAATTACACTGGACAAAGAACGCATCTAGATTCCTATGCTCACATCAGTAAAATATTACTGATGCTAACATCAGAATTATATCAAACATGGTATTAGTCAATTTACTAAAATTCAGGAATTCCAATTAGTATTGGTCCTGTTCATAGAAATTACTTGATTTTACATTTTTGATGGAATCAAATTTACTCCTAAGTTTTCCATTCTAACCTTCTAAGAAATCAGCTGCTAAACCAGCAGAAACAGCCAAGTAAAATTCATCTTTTCGTGGATCTGAGTAAATGTTTCTTATCTCTTCTAGTTGATTTAGAATTTCAATGCTGAGACGAACATGAGGAAACTGAACATAGTACAAAAGAAATCTCATGCTATTTCTTCCCACCATTGTCTTCCCACCAAGAACCACGAAAATGCATTTAGATGTTGTGGGCAACTGTATCAAAGGCCTTACAAAACCCTAGAGAGATGATATCCATAGCTCTTCCTTTGTCCATTAATGCAGTTACTCTATTGTAGACGGCCACTATACTAATTAGGCTCAGTTCATCCTTGATGAAGCCATGCCGGCTGTCTTCTGTCTTCCGTGTGTTTCAACATATCTTCCAAGAGGTTCTGTTTCATGATCTTAACGCTAAGTCATAGCCTAAGTTTTGGCTGGGGTTTTAGCATTGTCAAAGATCTTGGGGGGGCTTAAAAACGTTTCACACATCAGAACTGTTTCTCATGGGGGATTTGGTTTAAATCCTTTTGGCACGACGTCAAACAACTACAACTTCTCAAATGAAAAACCCAAACAAAAATTCAGTTAAAAGGAGGCCTGACGGATAAAGGGACTTTGATCTCTAAATCTCTCCTTCAATAATGGGCCAGGTCAGCAGTGTTCAGAAGTCAGTCAGACAGCTGCACAGTGGCTTGCACTCTGAGATAAGCTACCAATCTCATCACTGTTAATGATGACCAGGTGCATGTATCATAACCACCCGTAACAGAAACTGGCAGCCTCAAGACAGGAGAGATTACTTGTCATCAAGATTGTCACCTCTTCTAGAAAAGAAGTGTCAGATTCCATCAACACACAAACATGAAAAGTAGAAAAAGATAATTTAACCAGAGCTATTTAAACATGCGTAAGACCATCTGTTTTATTATTTGGGCTTTTTTCCCTGAGCACAACTGTACATTATCTCAGTTTCTAGGCTACTATTACTTCCTTTTTACAACAAACAAGAAAAAAAAAGTAAAAGTGAGAAGTATTGCAGGAATCATTATTTTCTCTCCTAAAATATCAACTGTGTTAAAGCAAATTCTGCTTGCAACAAAGGAATATTAGGGGGTTTATAAGGACTTTTTAATTGTTCCTTTCCCAAACAACCTTTGAAAGGTTTTCACTATCAACATAAATGTTGATTTCAACACCATCTTGACAACATACTCCAAGAGGGCAAACACCAAATCATCCAAGTACCTGGATAGCTATGTAAGAACATGTTGAAGATATATGAATGATGCCTTTAGTTTTCAACATTTAATTTCCATTCCTTTTACTGCTCTGGTCTATGAGATGAAGAGGCATTTACAGTGCTTAATAAATCCAGTATCAGAGTGAAATAAATGTTCCATACTTGATCCTCAGTTTCCCAAACCAAATCAGTTCCTAAAAGCACAAGGAATGACGGTGTGTTTCCCAACTTCTAGGTGTTTGTTAGTTAGCAGTAACTGCTGCAGAAACCTTTCATTTGACTTTCTGGCTCTGCATGACTCTGTTCACCCAGAAACAAAGGCTGGAATAACTTTCAGCATTCTTTTCCAGCATTCTCCAATATGCGCTAGACAATTAGCATTGAAGACTTCAGAGTTAAAAACTCTCCTGTGATGTTCATGTGTGATTGGTTGTAGGACAAGGAGACAAAAGCAACTTTCCTTAATTAACATAAATGTTCTTAGTCAGTACAACAACTCTTGATAAAGATTATCTCTCTTCTTTTGAGTTTAGAGCTGGTAAGGCAGTGCCACACTAGCAGCCAGTAAGCACAGAGCTCAGGTACAGTGACAGACATACTAACAAGACTAGGTAGTAAGGTACAACGCGTGTCATAACAGCAAATACTGTGAAATCTAAGATATTTTTACCTAATGGAGAATTTAAAAACCTACCTGAGATATGTTCATTACATAGTACCTCAGTTTATAAAACTACAATTAGGATGGGCCAATTTCATGGCTATATCATAAAAAAACCAGTAATTCCTAAGCTCTTGATACATGTTTACTGAAAGAATCTGTAACAGGCTGGGTTTCCATCACATCCATTTACACCAAATTCCTACAAAATAGTAAAACTAAGCTCTTACCTTGGATTTAATATGAAGGTGGCTAATTCCATTTGGAAAATAAACTAAAATGTTCCAATCCACCTTTGGTCATACTTTCCAAGACTTGAGCTGTATTTTACAGTTAATTTCAAGACAGTCAAGGTCCTAACTGCATTGATCTCTTCAGAGGAAGGGACACCTTTAGAATGCTGACTACTCTTTCCACAATCTCCCTCAGGGAAAACCAAATCCTCCTTCAACAGACTTTCAATAGCTAAGCACGAGTCCCAAAGCATTTTAACAAGGACCCTCACAACATTCTCCTAGATACAGAACAAAATGCACAGACAACCAATGAGGACAAGACCCTGGGTAGACATTTAAACCACCTGTTTGCTATGAGATAAAACCAGACCCAGGCATTAGACAAAACTGTCTAATTCCTGTCTAATTCTAGTCCCATTTCTAACAGATGCTTCTTCCATATATACAGCAGGATAACCTAATTTACAAACATAGTTCAGAGATGAACATGCTGATACACAGCTCAGCTGTGCAAAGGCAATAGTGAGAACAGTGATTCAGCTTCAATCTTTTCAATTTTCTGAATTACTTTGGGTTTCCACATTCAGAAACTTTCTGATGTGCAGTTGCTTTATTTAAGCTATGTACATACTGTACATCACCTCCTCTTTACAGAAAGACAAACTGAATCACCATGGTGGGGCTTGCCTAATCTGTATCGTTTGTATCAGGAGGCTGCTGGGTAATTTTACCTGAATGGATCAACAAAAGAGGAATCTCGTCTGGTGGATTTAACTTCCATTTCTGGAGTACTGCCTCCTGAAACGCAGTCTGAAATCAACAACAGCACTTATTGGATTGGCAACTGCACCTCTACAGTACTGTTAAACACTAAGCACAGTGTGCAACTTAAGTAGTTTGGTTATTCTATGCCATTTGTCCTTTGAAAACCCACATACAAAAAAAATCTCTAAACAATAACACTTCAGTTTAGTCTCTGTATCAATATTACTTATTGGGCAACAATGTGCTTTTGGAATATTTTATATCTGATCTTTAATTTACATTGAAAAAAATATTTGTGCTGTTCCTGGAACTCTCCCAGTAACTATCAAAACTTATAATTTCTAAAACTGCAATATCTCTTAGGCTTGTGCCCTCCAGTGTTAATGCATCTAACTTCTCCGCACCGTTACTAATAGTTAAAGCCTGCTGCATGCCTCCTTCTCTGATGCCGAGAACATCACATATTAGGCTCCCTAGTACTTCCTACATTCTAATTCCTCCTTGGTTTTGTACTCCTTCCTGCTCTTCATTCTTGACAAAGATTCTATAATTAAATAAAGGGTGAATGCTGAAAATCTTTCATAATTTTATTAAAAACAGCTGTTCATACATAGTAGCACTTGAGTGCAAGAACAGATTTTTCCTATATTTTATACTATTCAGTAGGGCATGAAGAAATGCTCAGTGTTTAAACTACTCTACTACTGCAATGAAGATAATTTCTACTAATCACACATCTATCTTACAATATTATTTCACATCTTCCTGGGATTAATTTTCTACAGACTGTAATATTTTTTCAAAAGAAATGCTTTTCCCCCGTGAAACTGCCCTTGCCACTGTACACCAATAAAAATAATCTGAAGCAGCTAAAAAAAGCAGAATGTCTTAACTTCGCAGCATACACTCAAATGTCCATTCTCAACAGATCCTTCTGTTCAGCGTATTGTTTTCCCTCCTGCATTAATTCAATATCATCTGCCAACGCAAGATACAAATTTGAGGTCACTTGGATCTCCGACATATGAATAACATTAAATTAGTCAGTATTCTTTCATTGTTCAGAACCTCACCTAGTTCCTATCAACTTCAGTGGGTGTCAACGACTTCTAAAGTACTAAAACCAAAACAGAAAAAAACTCTGTATAATGGCTGCAAACAAAATATCCCTTTGTGATGCAATACACAGAAGTATGTAGTTAAGTATGTTCTACATATGTTCTTCATATGTTATCACATTGTTATCAGATGATTATTTTCCTCAAAAAGGACCAGTTAATTTTACATACAGATAGATATGCCTAGAGAAAAATAAACAAGTTTGCATCCAGAATGAAATTATATTTTCTTAGAAACAGCTTTGCTAGATAACAGATATTTACCAATGTAGTTGCAACACATATCAAGATGTACAGTTGTAAATAGGTACTGTGGTAACTACCCAAAGTTATTTTAAAGTGTTCAGTGCAAGCAGGACAGACTGATACAAATACAAGTCACAGGAAAATAAAGAAGCTTGCTTGTTTATCTAGCTGAAGAAAAAGTTAAATAAAAACAGTGTACTCCATTGTTGGCTTAATGGACCCACTTCCTCTTCAATTCATCTAGAGAAAGACTATGTCTTTGCTAATTCAAAAAGTTGTGCATGTAAATCTAATGCAGCTGACATACATATCAGAAAATAATTGCACATATATACCTTGCATACTTGCTGGATATTCACCACATGTTCAAAAGCATCTTTCTATGTAAGAATGGTTGCTATTCGCACTAATTCAAACGTCTTATCTTCCACTTGTTTCCTTTGATAACGCATAAGACAGTAAAAAGGACACTCACATCAGGCAGCTCTCTTCACTGACACCTCTACCTACCTCAACTGTAAGAAACACCTACCTCTTAAAAAACTATGTTTTGCACATGGCACCACCAATAAATACACCACAAAATAGCAAACAGTGCCATATACCTCCGGTATTTAATCTGGCTAAGGTTTATAGATATGTAGGCACAGGGTAGCCACCTAGCATGATACTGCTAGATTACTTTCTTAGATACCTGAGGCATTTCCCACTGAGAAAATCAGAGTATAATTAGAGCGTACACTCAGAGGACATCCAGGATAGAAGGTTTATGGCTACAATTTATCATGCAGAACCAAATACTGCTTCCTGAAGTCATGCAAATATTTTGTGGATAAAGGGCAAAATAAAATACTTAAGAACTAGAGCACATGGCTCTTAAAAAGCTTAACAGAAAATACGTACATACATGTGTAAAATATAAGCATGCAGAAAACTGTACATTTTGTTCAGCACATATGAATATAAAACATCAAAGCGCCTCTTTTTTTACATTTTAAAAAATTGTTTTATAAAAACAATAGAAGTGTTTTTACAGCTAACAGCAAACAATGGATGGATATTAACAACTGCAAGCTCTGGAGAACAATCATAGGGTTTTACAAAATGTTCAGCAGTAATGAAATCCAGAAAAATTTGAAAAATACATGACATTAAAATCAAATTCAGTGAAAGACTGAAATTATTCCAATGTGACTTTGTAGCCAAGTTGTGCTAGTAGAACTACTACTATGTCTCTGCAATATGCTTTGGTGTGTATTTCTGAATTTCGGCTTTTCAGAACTACAACAGCAAAAAACCACTTTGTCCTGTTCTAATCTGTTACATGAATTAAGCAATGACGTCCAACAAAGTACCTGAAAGTGGTATGTCAATGTTTAATCGCAGAGATGGTTTATTTTTAAACTAATACTTAAAAATAATCTTAGCATGCAGCAACAGTTTTCCATAAAGGACAGTATTTTAAACTCTCTGATCCCAGGAAAAAAAAATATATCATCATTAACACACAAAAAGGGTACACCAAGCACTCTGTGTGTGCATGTTACACAGTAACAGTTAGGAGGAAATTAACTCACTCTGCACCTAAGCACTGCATCTTCCACAAGTTAACAGGAAAAACCCTTCTCTTCTAAAAAAGAAAGAAGTTTTATTCATATTTGCTACATACTGCTATATATATAATTTTTAAATTAGTACAAGAAATTAATCTGGCATGGATACACTTATTTGTGCCTTAAAACCTTCAGAGTTAATACCTTTCACTTTACATTTGCAACAAGTCTGAAGAACATTTAACATGGCTTAGCTTAAAACTGTACTACTACTCTCCTTATGAGCTGAAGGATATGCCTCAGTTCCATATTCAAACGCCTTTAACCCACTTAGGCTTTTAAGTCCCACAATACTTTACAAAGTGGGACTGAGAAGTTGGCAATTCAGAAAAAAAGGAAAGCAAGCCCAACAATAAACTAAAACCATGTTTGCGCATATTTATATAAAATTTTATTTTTTTAACACTAGTAATTTAAGTTTTGAGAGAAAAAGCCATATAATGGGAGAGTAAAGACCTATTCAATTCTTTTAAAAAAAGATTAAGCAATTTCAGATGGCTTTCTTGCTATCAGCCTCACTGTTTTTAATTACTACTTTTCTAACCTGAAGTAGTTTTGATTGTCTCATAAACACGTGAATGACCCCTGAAAACTTAATAACCGAACAACTGCTTATGCTGGGGAAGCAGCGAGGGTGACTAAAAAAAAAGTGCTGTGAGATACCTGACATAAACCCATTAATAAAAAAGTTTTCCTCAAAATTTGTTTATAAATTGAAACTCAAATTGCTACCCAGTCCCACGATTCCAACAGTGGTTCACCACTATACTGCAATTTACAAGATGAGATCATTAAGTATTAATCCAAACAGCTGCACACACAAACATAGGATGGAGCTTGACAAAGCAGAAGCCCAGTAACAACTGTTACCGTTCATGGTAACAATTTCTGTGCTGGTTTCTTTATCCAAGTATGTACGTTCACCCCTCTTGGTCTCTGCTACATCATACTCAACGCCCTCACAAGCATGTCAGAACTTTTGGTTTGCACTGATGCGGCTAATTGAATGCATATCCTTTCATGAAGGCAAGGGTTTCCCCCAACACCTTCTACCAGGTCAGCATCTCCCCTGTTCTCCCTCAAGTCACTACACTCGATTTGGTCCAAAGTGATGTCACAACTGGACCTCACTCTACTACCACCACTCCTGTACTTCATGTTACCAGTGCGAGGGCGTTGCAAAGCAGTACAAGCTCTGCATCACTGACTGCAGAAGAGGGTCTCTGAATTCATTCTCTGAGTAATGTGTACTGGTCTCATTCAGTAAATTTCACAGATTTTTGAAAACCTTGGGAAAAGCCTTAAGCACTACTGCTAGGAAAATCAGGAAAACACAGAAACAACTTGGATCTCAGCAAAAAGTCAAATATGCCAACTGCCTCTGCGGAAGCAAGTGTACTTCATTAAGTAATAAATCATCCATAAAATTAAGCCAAGGCAAGCTGTCTATCCCTTGGTTTTATCTTCTTTCTGAATCTTGAAATAGTTTACAACATGCACTTCCATCGACCAAAACCAGGCCAATATGAGACAATGTTAATACTGCATCTGTCTCCACCACTCTCTCTTTTCCCACACCAGTTAAGGATCCCAATACCCCTTTCCATACTCATAAGACAACTCGCAGGAAATAGTGTATTCGTATGGAAGCACCAAAACCTTACTCCATGACTTTTCCTTTGGACTCTCCTTACTTCACTAAACAGACAGTTTATTCCCCAGCACAAATCACTCCTCTCACACACGGGGCAAGACAAAAATCTTCAGCATAAACATCCCGCGTTCACTTGGAACATCCCCACTCCTCCACACACCAGACAGCGGTGCAGACATTTCACGGCCTGCCAGCCCCAGGCAGGAGCCGTGTCACCACGGGAACCACACTAGATAGTGGAGGAAAAGGACAGGCATACTTTTAATTCAGAGGGCTTATTTTAACACAAGCCAAATTTATATTTGATAGACACTGCATATTTGTGGCTCAAACCCAACAACCTCTGCTTTAATTAAAGAGAAATGATACAACAGATTCTATTTCCTGGCCATTGGGTGGATTCCAAAGGTATTAAAGATCCTGTCACCCTACATACTTCAGGCTACTCCTCAGCTTCGCCGGTGTATCTGAAGCTTTACAGATCCCTTTCCTTTCAAGAGGCCACTTGCAATCTTAGCACAAGCCCCTTAATAAAAAAAAAACAAAGAAAAAAAACAAATACAAACATAATAAAAGAAGAGGCAGCCCGCGAGTCAGCAACCGAGGCTCCCAGAACAATGCGGGCACTGGCCCCGCCACCACCGGAGACCCGCACGGCGGCCCCCGCCCCCCCGAGCCCCTTCGTCAGCCCGCTCCCTCGCCACCCCTTCCCTGCCCTCGCCCTACATCCCTATGCTCACCCGCCATCCTTCCATGTTGGAAGGCCGTCTGTTCCAACCCCCCCGCAGCGAGCCCACCCGGAGGGAGCCCGGGGCGGTGGCGATGCCCGCACTCACCCAGCAGCAGCAGCTTCAGCTCCCGGCGCGCGTCCCGCTTGTCCCGGCGCAGCTGCCGCTCGATCTCGTCGTTGATCCGCCGGGCTTCCTTGGCTTCCTCGCTCAGGCAGCACGCCATGATGGACTCCAGAGTCATTCTTCCTAACTGGTACAGACGCAGCCCCCACCCCCCCTAAAATCGCACGTACTCTCGCACACTCGCGCCCCACCGCACCAGCCCCGGCGGGCACAGGCGCCCCGCGTCCGGCAGCCCCCGCCGGTCGCCGCAGGGCAAGCGCAGGCGGCCGCCCGCTGCCACGCAGGGGCGAGGAGAATGAGGCAGGGCCGCTGCCGGCGCGGATCCCCGCTCCTCGCCGCCGACACCCGCCGCTGCCAACTTCTCCTCTCCCCTAAATCATGCACCGAACAGCATCGAAACATCCACCGCGCCGGCTGCAGCAGCGGCAGCGATACCCGGCCCAGCCCCTCGGCTCCGCGTCCCTCGCCGCCGCCCGGCCGCACTCAGCGCGGTCCCCGAGCGTCCCTGGCGGACGATGCCAGACCCTCCGCCCTCCAGAGCGACCACCCCACCCCCTATGGAAGCGCTAGCGCCCGCTGATCCCTCCTCCGTGCCGCACACGCATCTCCCTGCCGCGGGAGTGCAGATCCCGGGGGACGGGCGAGCCAGCCGCTGCCCGGTGGGACGGAGCTTCCTAGCTGCGGGGAAAAGCTCCCCAGCTGTGGGAAGTAGCTTCCTATCGGCCGGCCGACCCTCGTTCCCTCCGTCCTTCCCGGCGCGGCGGGCGCTGCCGCGCTCACCGCTGCCCCGCCAGCACGGGTGAGAGTGAGGGCAGTGGCACCGAGCCGCCGCGGAGCAAGGGCAGCCCGGCAAGCCGAGACTGGGCGAACCCGGCTTTTCAATGGCTTGGCTCCGCGGGCGTGGTGCAGCAGGAATATGGCGGCGCGCCTCTCACGCTGCCTCTCCCGCTCTCCCCCTACGCTGCCGCGCACCGGGGACGACTGCGGCCGAGGGAGCCGACCCCCCACCCCTCCTGCCCCAAGGCCGCCCCGCCCGCCCCGCGGCGGGAGCCTGGGGGGAAAGAGCGGAGGCGTTCTCGCATCAAATGGTCGCGAGGAGCGGAGCGCGCTCCGGTTCGTACAGCCTGCCAGCGCTTTCCCGAAGCTTGATTTGGCTTCCTTTGTTTTCAGTCGGGGATACACATTGCTGTGGCGCGCTCGTGCTCGAAGAGGTGGTTTAGATTAAACATTAAGGAGAAATTGTTCACGATGAGGGTGGTGAGGCACTGGCAACAGGTTGCCCAGGGAAGCTGTGGATGCCCCCTCCCTGCGTTCAAGGCCAAGTTGGATGAGGCCTTGAGCAGCCTGGGCTGGTGGGAGGTGTCCCTGCCCTTGACAGGGGGGTTGGAACTGGATGATCTTCAAGATCCTTTCCAACCCAAACCATTCAGTGATTCTATGACTTGGTTGGCAGGGACAGGGGAGGAAATGCAACAGCTGACAGGAGGGAAGAGAAAAGGAGGGGAGAAGTACCTTCTCCACCTTCTGCTGGGATGGAGGCTTGAAGCGGGGCGCTGGGAAGTTCTGGCATCTGCATTCCTGATAACCTGCACAGGTGGTTCTGCCATTGCCGTGGCTGGGGGAGAACAAAGGTGTTTGCCACAAGAGCAGTTGGACGTTTTCCAGCTTCACTGGAAGGAACCGAAACACAGTGTCTTACATTCCACTATTGTAACCTCCCTTCTTCCAACGCTGGTAACTGCCAGCCCTTGCCTCTGTCCCAGTGCCAGTCTAGCTGTCTGCAGAGAGGCTCCAGTAACGCCCAGGGGTGATCACACACAATGTGATGGGGACCTACTGGTACAGCTTCTAGTTTTTGTGGATTCATAAACTCCTTGCAAAATTCCTACCCCTGCCCTTGGTCTGTCCACCTCCATATTAAACTCTGTATCTGGGAATGTTGAAAGACCCGCTGGAAAATCATACTACCCTGTAAAGTGGGTAGAGGGATGCATCATTCACTATCCTCTAGCTTCAGCTGTGATGTCCTTTCCAGCACCTCTTGACATCTGTTCTGAAAGTCACTTGCTCTTTTTAAAAACTCTTCGTATGTGACAATATGACAATAAGGTGCACCATAAGTCGAAAGACTAGGAAGGAATTGAAATATGAGAATAAAATGATCAGGGAAATAATACAGTCACTCAAGTTTTAGAGCAGAAATTTTTTTTTCACTACTTTAAAAAATGTATCATTTCCACATAGATCTATAGAGAATTTTTATGTGTAATGTTACTAAAACTTGGAATCTTTTTTATAATTACTTTTCTTTATTGCAGTAAATCAATACATGAGTGTTAGTCAGAATTGTGTAATCCTAGTTATTAATAAAATATGGTATTTCATTTAAACTGTCTTCGCGATTTTAAAACTTGTACCTAGGTATATCTGTGTATTTATCTATCTTTTGGCCCCAGATTAATGCATTAATATGAAATTCAATAAATATTTCTAAAGACTACATTAAAGGGACAGTTGACTTAAAAATGCATATAAGTAATGAAGGGAGGGGGGAACTTCTTCGTGAAATTAATTCTCAACATACCAGCGTTTTCTTCTGACATCTATGGCCCAAAAGGGTGAAGATGAGTGTATGGTACAGGTCACAAGATCTGTGCAATGGATGTACAACCATTTTGTGCCTAGAACACTGGTACATGGCGTTCAAGTCTGCAGAAACCATCTTCTGGTACCATGTCGAATGAAAATGTATGAATGGGTCAATGAATTTGCGACTTCTGGGTGAACTGTATCAAAGTCCTCCTGCAAATTGAGGGCACAGTGGTCTATTGAAAACTACATACCTCAGACTGTATTGTATCATTCCTCAGTAGATGAAGTCTGATTCAACTTTCTTAACCAGGTCTTTCATATGCTCAGTGTGGAAGATGAACACAGTGTGTACCTCAAATGCAAAACTGTCATTTAATTTTTCCTTTTTAACAAGAAAAGACACCCCAGGGACTGTAAATTTAATCTATATGTACTGCTCCTATTGACATAATTTGATATTAAATCTCTGCTGAATAAATATCTTCACATTTTTAATAGATGAGCCATCTAGTCCTGGTCTAGGATCAGCAGATAGCCATTACTTGCTCTTTTACCCATTTTCTTTGTGACTTAGTGGAAGTCAGAAGAACCCCCATTATGGACAATTACATGATAATAAACCTATGAGGAAATTTCTTTCCAGCCCTCATCTCCGTAATGGTTAGCTTTTGTTTTGAAACATTAAATAGCCTTTATAAATATTTTATCCTAACAGGAAATATCAGCAAATGACAAGACACCATTATTGCTCATAGAGATAATTATTATACATAGATAATATCCATACTGTTATCTAATCCTGGACAGATATGATAAGCCTTCCCTGTAGCATGAATAATCTCGTATTCCTCTGTCCAAGTAGTCTCTAGTACATGGCTCATAGCAACGCATTGCCTGTGAGGTGTTTTAATCTTGCTTACTGCCACAGGAAATTAAAAGTGAGACTGATGGAGGGAGCAAAGTATGACATAAAGCACCCTGCATTTTTGGTGTTCTTCCTCGGAAGTCAGCAAAGATTGGGAAGCCACTTCGCTATTTTATCATCTCTGTATCATTCTGTGCACTAGTCTATTCCAGTTTTTTATTCATTCTTTCCATATCTCCAAAGATATTTATTATCACTCTCCTCTGTCTCTTCTGCTCAGGATATATTTTATGTGATGCTTTGACAGGTTCTGAACAGTGCCTGAACTTGGTACTCACAGTAGAACAGCAATATAGCAACATTGCAGGATTTCATAATTAGTCAGCATCCCATCTTAAGCAATGGAATATCTTGCAAGTACTTTTTGATTGCCATTGTGCATTAGGAAGATGTATTCACAGTGCTATGCACAGGTACATCTCAGTCTTGTTTGTGAGTGCTTGCTGTTAATTTAGAGGCCATCAGTATGTGGAGTAGAGCAAATTACCCTTCCAGGATGCCATCCTAATTGTTTTTTGTTTGGTGTTTTTTGTGTGGGTTTTTTTAGAACAACAAACAAAGGCTATCTGCTGGTTCTGTAACTGTTAGATGAATAACACCCAGTATCTGCAATTTCCTTCAACTGATATAATCACTTTGTTCCAGTATGTGTTGCTTTAACAAATCGTCTTCTGAAAGTCTCCCAGTGTTATTTATTTCAAAGTAAAATCTGTTTGCAAAGGTCCTAAGGTGCAGACCAATGACTAGGAAAGGGTTAAAAAACCCTGTATGTTCATTTGCTTTATGTGAAATTTTTAAAATATTTCCTTTTACCTATTTTCATATGGAGGTTCTTAGTAATGACTTATTTCTGAAGAAAGTGCAAGAATTCCTTTTCTTCTTCAAATGCTCGCTTGATCCCACTAATTTTTTCTCTCAACATCAGTGGAAGGATGTTCTGTAGAGACATACGGTATGTGTAGCATCACTGCCGTGCACACCGTGTGTGTTATACCACAATATTGGATGCGGTCAAAAGCCTCAGTGTTGTTTTGTGTTTTCCTTCGCAGTTCTAAGTACCAGATACACTTTTTTCTTTATGACACGCCTTTATTAATAAACAGTTTCAGCAAGCCAAAGCTTATAAAATCCCAGCGGGAACTCTGAACTATAGCCCCTGCCGCAGCCTCAGTCGGTGGTAGTGTAACATGCTATCCCACTCTGGGAGTGCAGGCGGGACGTGGAATCAGGGGGAAGAGAAGCCATCAGGAAAGCTGCACGTTACAGACACTGGCACAGGTTGCCCAGAAAACTTGTGGATGCCCCCTCCCTGGAAGTGTTCAAGGGCAGGCTGGGTGGGGCCTTGAGCAGCCTGGTCTGGTGGGAGGTGTCCCTGCCCATGGCAGAGGGGTGGAACTGGATGGGCTTTAATGCCCCTTCCAACCCAACCCATTCTATGATTCTGTGAAGGCGCTGCGCGCCGGGCACGACATGAGCCTTCGTGGTTCTGCAGCGCAGCCAGAAGCAGGCACGTTGCTGCACGTGTGCATGCGTGTGTGTAAAGCTAAGAGGAGGGTCCCCATTCCCTGGAACGCCTACCCCCCCCCCGAAAGCGCCCCTCTGCCCGCTCTCACGAGCGCGGTGCCAGCCCTAGTGGCCCCGGCCGCCTCCCCTCCGTCCCGCGGCGCGACGGCGGCGCCCCCTGCCGGTCGAAACGCGCGCTGTCCGCCCGCCCCGCCCCGCTAGGAGCGGCGGAGCTGCCCCCGTCCTTCGGGCGGGGGCCCTGGGGTTTCAGCGCCGCTGCGCCTCGTGCCTGTCCCGCCGCGGAACGGGCCTCCTTCCCGTGCCACGCGGCCCCTTCCAGAATCCACCCCTCGGGGAGTGGGAAAACGCTCCCTAAGTAACACCTCATGGCCTGCTGTTTCTTTCCTGATGTCTGTGCTCACCAGCGTTAGGTGGAGCTCCGTGCAGCGCCAGAGGCTTGGGGAAGAGCGTCTGGAGAGCTGCCTGGCAGAGAAAGACATGGGGCTATTGGCTGACAGCAGCTGAATATGAGCCAGCAGTGTGCTCAGGTGGCCAAGAAGGCCAATGGCATCTTGGCCTGTACCAGAAACAGCGTGGCCAGCAGGACCAGGGAGGTGACTGTGTCCCTGGTGAGGCCGCACCTCGAGTACTGTGTTCAGTTTTGGGCACTCCCAGTGTGAAATGGGCCCAGTGGATTTAGGGGCCGCCTGCTTGTGCCACGGGGCCACTTCCAGAAACCACGCTTTGGGGATGGGGGAAAATTCTTTCTAAATAACACCTCATGGCCTGCTATTTCTTTCCTCATGTCTGTGCTGATGAGTGGTATGCTGAGGTCGAGTCCGGATGAAGGCTTGTCCAGAGCTTAGTTATCCTTCACCTGGAGACAGCAGACAGGCAGAAGGGGAGGGAAGGTGCTGTGGCAGCTGCAGGGACAAGAGTGACACAGGTATCCCCTGGTAGGTGCTGTGGGTGAGATGGCTCCTGTCAGCAGCACACTTGGTCGGAGAGGTGGGCATCAGGTCCTGCTCCTTTCACCACAGGCAAATGGGACAGTACAGGCAGAGGGAGACCTCTGCCCTGTTAGCACCCTGCAGTTCCCTTCTCTGCCCAGCACCATCTCACCCTCACTCCTCTCTTCAGCCATCCCTAGCCCTTTACCAGCTGATTTAGCTCCTTAATTCTGGATGGAACTGTTTTATTATTTGTTTGGGGTTTTTTTTCCTGAGTTAGTTTGCTTTTAATTTTAAAAAATTGCATTGGTTTCCCAAAGGTTCAGTTGACCCATTGAGCCTGCTCAAGAGAAATGGCCAGTAGGCATAGGTTGGTCCAGACCACTTTTTCCGTGGCAATAAGCAACTCAATCAGCTGCATGAGCCAGCTGTTCCCATTTGATCTGTACAGGTCTGGTGGAAAAGATCATAAATTCCAGCCGTGGAGAAACCCCCACTCAACATAGCCATATGACACAAATTACATCATTACATTGGTACAGTATGAGTTAATATCACAGTACTACATTAGCTCAGTAAAAACAGGTACTTGAGTATTCAATATTAGCATCTGCTGTCTCTGTGATGACTTTTGTCCTATTGTTTACTACTGGTTTTGTCGTTAAATGGATGTCAGTTATCTATCCAGGCTATCATATTTGTATTTTGATTATTTGATAACTACATAGATGAAAACCTCCTCCCAAAAGTTCAACAAAGTCTATGATAAACTGTTCCTCCAAGGTTCCAGTCTGTGTGATACTCCTCCTCTATGACCTAAATTACAAATGTGTATTTTGGCAGCATAGGAATTGCTGCTGTTTCTGTCAATATACTTTTCATTCTTTTTTCTTGTGTTCTTCACATTAAAGGAAACCTTTTTCTTTCAGCTTCTTGAATTAGCATTCCAAGACAGCTTTTATTCTTTATGGGGTTTCTATTCCTGTGCAACTCTGAAGTAAGTTACTCTTAGCTATTTCATCATGCATACTTACTAACCTATAGAGATTTTGTATAATGCCTCGTTCATTTGCAGTCAGGAGGACATCTCATGCTTTGCTGGGTTGTTAAGTGTTAATGACGTTAGATGTTTAGATTATTTATCTAGATCTCAAATATTCTTTTCTAACTTTTACTGTTCTCCTACAGTCTGCTCTTGGGCATATGCTATTATAACTCCACCATCTCCAATGGAGTTATGCTGTTTATCACACATAATACTATCAGAACCCTGAACTCCCTTTAAGGTACACACTGCAAATGGGGCGAACCCTCCAGTTTGTTCAATAAATATTTCATTGTACATGCTTAGAAACAGTCTGACTATTAGAACTTATCTGGTAGGCCATCATTCCCAACTTATTTCATTCTGTGTCGCAAGATAGGGAAAGAAGACTTACACATTACCCAGATAGAAGTAGTTCTTTTAGTATTTCATTGGAAAGTATTTTTCGTAATTCCTTCCATCATCCAAAGAGCATATCAGCTGAAGTTGTATTTTTTTCCATCCAAAGTATGTCACTAGATGATCTGTGGATAACTGTCTCATTGGTCGTAATTTTATAATGGAAGTTGAATCCAAAACCAAAGCACACCACAATACTTTTCACAACCTTACACAAAGTTTAGTATGTGAAGTGAAAAATTATCAGCTTGTGTTATATTGTTTTCTCAGTTACTTTACTTGAGCAATGCCTACTCAAAAGATGGGTATTCAGTACGATTTGGGGTTGTCAAAAGTATGTTTCTATTTCAGTGCAAGCAAAATATTCCAGCTGGGATCGAGTACTTAATAGCACAGAATATATAACTGTGAATATAAAGAGATCACCACTACAGCAACACTGTGTATTTTGTTCTGCCTAAATAATTCCATAGCAAAGTAAACAATAATTGGATATTCTTGGTGCAATTCCATTAGATACCACACACTATCTTTACAGATTCAGGTATCATTCCACAACCAGATGGAGTCTAACATTAGCAAAAGATTTAAAGGGACAATGCATTTGAGTTTTCTTATGTTTATATATGTGTTTTCTCCCAGTGGTCTAAAATGGTAGCAAACATAAAAAGTAAACAAATATAAATGGAAAAAACTCAGTGTAAAAATTAAGTTGTATGTGACTGCAAACTGACAATTCACAGCTCAAAAACTGCAAATACCTGTTTCTGCAGAACTTACACGTACAGTGAGAGTGTGTAAAATCATGAAGTAGTGTGATATTTTTCTAGTGAAGATGAACAGAAAATAAATACTCTTTTTCATGTAAAAGTACTTCTTAGAATCACCTTTTCAACATGCAATTCAAATACAAATTCATTGCAAGAATCTGGAGCTTCAGTAATGAATCCTGTACTTTGTATATGCTTTATATGCTTTATATCTTGTATTAGCAGGAGCATCAATATCTATTACACATTACTACCAGATCTCTTGATGAAAAACAAAGGGAAATGCCTAAGTCATAAGTGACATAAGGATAAAAAATATGACCTAGTCAATTGCATTTTTGTATGGGCGATTAAGTGGGGTTTATTGCTATATATAAATTTATGAAATAGTAACCAAAGTCCATTAGGAGACTGTTTCCAGACTTTATTGTTTTAAAGTGAGTGCAGAGAAGGATCTTCAGATAACAACTAATCAGTGTCTTCCTTTAAGTGGAAATAAAGTAACAGTGGAGGTATCTTTCTATCTGTATGTGAGAATCCATTAGAAAAGCTTGTAGTACTAAGAAAAAACGGTCTTCTTTAAGTCTTATGTAAAGTCATCACAAATACTTGAGGAAGGTAAGATTCCTGCAAATGTATTTGAAATAGTGGAGAAAACTGAGTCAGAAGATAGCAAATAACTGGCTTCCATTTGAAAATTATATGCAGAAACTGAGGCACTCAGTTACATACTGAAATAAAAACATGGATTGTATTGTAAGCCTCAGTTTATAACTATAGTTATAACTTTAATTATATAACTTTAGTTATAGTTATAACCTCAGCTTATAACTGTAGGACAGCCAGATAGTATGTTGCCTTAGCCAGTATGGGATGATTTGTGAGCCTGAATATGGGCAGAAATGGAAAATTCTCATGCCTGAGATGCAGAGCTAATGGCAGTAGCATAGCAATTGCTGTATATTAGTCAAGTTCCCCTGCACTTAAAACTGAATTTAGATAGTGCTCTATTTGTTTAATGAAGATTGGTGAATCTATAATAATATTTGAGGGGATTATGGAAATTCATCAGTAGGGAAAAGGATAACATGGCTGATTTAATTTGTCTGAAAAGAGAGAGAAAAGAGACTTCTCAACACTTAAAAATGCTGCTTTGGACATGTATAGAGAGTTATATAGAGTACTAAGATGATTTAAATATGTATTTGGATAAAATCCATTTATTACCTTGGTGTGAGTATAAAAATGAGGCAGGCTATAAGGAGTCACTATTTCTAAGAGCCTGCTTCTTAATGCAGTTATATTTTGAAATGTTGTTTTGCATTACCTTACATAAAATCTAAACAAAAATACTCTGAAATTTTGTTTTTGTTTTGGTGTTTATATATCTATGGATTGCAAGAAGTTGATTTTTTACCTCGAAGTAAAGAACGTTTAATGGTTCTACAACTTTGAAAAGACTGTGAAATTTTCAGAAGAATCAGTTGGTAAATTTTAGGTTGGATACTGAAAACAACTGTAGCTATATTTTGAATTACAGTGCATATTGAAACCTCTTGTATTTATGGAGCCAGTTGGGGGAACTTTTGCCATTAATATCTGCTTATGCTAGGAAAATAATCATTATTTTGTAAGATTTATGAGGAAAACAGTGTTGATCTCCCTCTGCTGTTCCACTGAATACAAATAAGTAGAAAATTTGGATTTTGTTCCAAATGGTAAAGTATCATTCAAGTAAAAAAACAATTAACAATAACGAAGTACCATTTTTCAGTTTCTGGTAACTTGCTGCTAACAACGGAGAGAACTAGACTATTTAATTTGCTTCCCAAGTATTTACTATTCTCATTGCTTTTTTGTCATTTAAAACATAATGTGCATAAGCATGTATATTTTGGTATTTAACAGTTTTCCAAGTGGCAAAGATAGGATTTAATGTTTGTGCATGCATACAATTAATCTTGTTCCGTTTACATGTCCATGAAGAAACTCCTAGATGATAAAGAAAAAAGGTGCATCTTATTATGAAGTTTTGTGTTTGCAATAGGGAATTATTCTAAGAATTAATGACATGTTGATAATTGTAAATTCTGAAGTTTGGATAAGCTCTGGTTTACAATGTGCACATGCATGCCTGAAGGATGCTGATTACTTAATAAGCCTATAATGCTGTTCTCTCTACATATGTTTTGGACAGAAATTAAATCAATTAGACTGAGCCATGGGGTTCAACTGAGAACAAGGTAGTTTTTTTCCTCCAAAATGAGTGTTTAACTATGTCACACAGCTAAACAGACAAGAAAGTAGCTTGGGTATATTTTTGGTATTGTAAGGTGGAAAATCAGAAAAAGAAAGAGAAATTTAGGTAATAAACATACATAGATACTTCCTTTGTCTTCAGACAAGCCAGTATTTTTCTGTATATATGCAGCACTGACATCTTTTTTCACAGATACTTGGAAGAGCCAAAAGGACAAACAGATAACAAAGGAAAAGGTACTACTGAAGCATGTGCCTGGGATTGTACATGTTTCACTGGACATTGCCAAACAGGGACTCTCTCCTTCTCCTCTCTTCATTCCCCTGCATGTTTTTATCTAGATGTGCGCTCGGATGAAATTAGAGACACTCAGAAGCCTTGTCACATCAGTGTCATATGAAAGGGATACCGTGTGTGCATGTGAAGAAACTCTTAACAATCTGAGTTGCATTTCCCTAGAATTGCTTATCTACCTAAATGCTTTCAGAATTAGCTTGTGCTTTGGCATTAACAGGCATTGGCACAAGTATGCCTTTTTTATTTCAATCCTGATTAGCTCTTAGCCTCAGACAGGGCTCCAGGTAGGACATTTTCCTGGCACTTTTAAGTTTTCTGTCGTTTTAGCTTTAGTTTTTTAGCTATATTTCTTAAATGTGGCAAAGAGTTTTTGGCTGACACACATACACACTTCTAGTTTGTCAGTTTATTAGCAAGGTTGAATACCCAGTCTGAGCAGTCAAAAGATACTTCATAGGTGGACGCAGAAGCTTGTTGTGCTTCAGAAGAGTTGGAAACTCAGTCTAGAAGTCCAACATAATGTTGAAATAAGAGAAGTTAGCCCGTGATTTACTGCTGGAGTGCGAAATGTGATTTATTTGGTTGTAATGCAATTGCATTTTGTAAAGGGTACACTAGAACATTGTCATGCCACTGTTCATATGACAGACCCTTCAAATTCAAGGTATCAATAACAACAAATATGTTCACACAGGTATAAGAAGGAAACTGATCACTTCAGCTCAGCGATACTGTTGTTTCAACATGTATTGTGGATGAAAAGACAACCAGAATGAACCTTTAGGTTCAGTTCAAGGTAAGATATAGTTTATTCCTCCATAAGCTCTAGAAGGGAACTGAGGCAGATGTGTTTGAACATGTGTTTGCTTAGCAAATGCACAAAATGTTTCATAAATCCATCTACATCTTTCCCAACATACAAAACCTTGCTTTCTTTTCTTGGCTGTTTGGTGACTGCTAAACTTAGCAAGTATTTACTGAGGGCTCATTTTCAACCTAGAATACAGATTAATGGCTAAAACTGGTGAAAGAGAAGCCCTGTGGATATACTGAAAAACAGATTTTGTCTCATGTAGTATGTCGCACAATGTACTGAGCAGCAGTGTTTTTCATGGGAAGAATATCCCTTAGGAGCCTGGAAATCCAAATGCATCAGAGCAGTGGCCTTTATGTTTGCCTTTTAAGGCTTAGTTAAACAATTAACAGCCATTTGTGTTGTAGTTTTGCAGCTTTGTTGGAAAAAGTTAGAGACATACATAAGAATTAATTCAAAGCCTTTAAGAAACATCATACTTCATTTCTTTGCACAGAAATGGCAGTGTCACTATTATCATGTTTCAGGTAATTATAAACTGCTACCCTCCCCCTTCACTTCCTGATGTTCTGGAGTCAAATTCTGTTTTTAATGACCTCAAATGATCTGTCACATGGAAAAGGGCCTAAGTATGACTTAAAATCATCCTAAATATGTTCTGGCATGCATACCAATGATACCAATAGAAGATTTTATGCATCATGACTAGGTTTTGTGGTGTGTTTTTTTTTGTTAGAAGTAAGCAAACAATAGATGGAGAAACATGAAAATGGAAACATCATCCTACCAAAATAATATGCAAGTGGAGTTTAAACTCAGACTCTTTTAAAGTGGGGAGGGAGGAGGGGGGAACACAGTATTGCATTGTATAGCACTCTTCCCTTAAGACACTGACTTTTTCTATTCAATTTGCTTTGTTTTACTAATTTCTTGACTGTTTATTATCTTTTTATTAATTGAGCGCTTCAGTGAATAAATTATGGGTAAAGACAGGAAGTAATCAGGCAGTAGTGAGGTTACTGTCAGCTTTCTTTTGTCTTTAAACTGTTGCTAAGAAGATCATGGTATGTATTTGCTTTAGTGAACCAACTACTGACAACTTTATTTGACATATGTATTACATTGTCTTTAAAAGAAACAATATATAATCTTCAGCATGCTCAGACATAGAATCTAAGCCCAAAATTTACCTTTTTTAAAACTGCGCACATCAGATGTTCTAATGAAGGAGGTTACTCCTTCCTACAGACCTGGTCTTTTTGCAGATGCAAAAGTCATATCATTAATCCTTTCCTTCCAGCAACACCAGATTCTGAGAAAACTCAGTTCTAAGGTACAGTGAAATAACAAGGTTAACTGCAGGGTTTTTTTTTTTAATTGGAAACGCCACTGCTGCCATTAGCAATTATTTATGAAATGTAAATCCAGTTCAAAAAAATTTTTTATAATATGTTATCAGTGGTATTTAGTTTCCTTTTTCATTTGATAAATGAAATATGCCATTCAATATGTTGAGCAAGCAGTGTACAATGCTTAGTAGAGCCGTAGCATTCAGAAAAAATCTGTGGTGTATATTTCAAAGAGAAAATCCTGAAGCCAAAACTTGTATTCTTTATTTTTCATCTTTTCACTTAATACCAGCCGCTCAGTCAGACCCAACTGAATCTTTTTGCAAAATGTCACACTTTGCTTCTCTTGCCTAAATAACAACTTTAATTAAATAAACAATTTAATGTAATTAAATGTAATTAAATCAAAACAAAACAAATAAGGATTTAAAGAGATGAATGATTGGCACTCTGTGTATGTGTTTAATTATACTAGAAAAAGCTATAGAGTCAAACAACAGAAGATTACTTATCTGTCTGTCCTGATACATGAATGAGCATAGACATTGTTTTTTGGATCAAATTTACTTGGATGAAGGTTCAGTAGTCATTGAGTAAGAACAGCAGTGTTCAGTAATTTAATATAAAATATTCAAAATTCTTAATTAGCAAGACCTTAACTCACAGTTTTGTGTTTTCTACTGAAAGGCTACTTATTTCATTAACAGCTTCTAGTAATATATTTCATAATATGTATTATAATCTTAGGCTCAAGTTCATCTAAAGATTTCACGTGACTAGAAATATTTGTCTCCATAGAAAATTCTTTCAGAAGCTGAGCTCTAAACAGATAAACTTGTCACAGGTCAACATCAAATGAAATGAAAATCCTTGGTGAGAGATTTCAAATCCTACCGGGGGTTCTGGAGCTGAAGAAATAATTAAATTGTCCATTTAGGCTTTTGGTATAATTACGATGCAGAAGGAGGCTGCAAAAATGAAAAACAGAAGAGTGAAAATGAGCTAGGGACTTCCCTTTACAATATATGAGTTCATTTTTTTGATGTCCTGGTAAAATATAATTTAGCTTTCCCAAATATATATTATAATTTACAGATGATATTGGTAACATATGGGCTTCTCAGATACAAGTTGTAGTAGAGCAGACATGGCCTGTTCAAGATCACTGACTCTTCAAGTAAAATGTCTTCCACAAGGCTCCCAATGCAGTATCTCTTGCATTGCTTTCAAAGCCATGGTGTTGCTCCTTTAAGTCATTTGTGCTACTTAATGAAAAAATAAACAGCTAAATCAAAGTAGTTGATTTTTGCTCCCCGTAGAGAGAGATCTCAAAGATTCTTGAAGGCATTTGTTTTTAACCTCAGGTCAGTCACAATTTTTCTGTTCCCTGTATCATGTAAAGTACAATTTAATTGCAGTTTTAATTCCATTTTCCTGCTGCTAAACTACCCACTTAATCTTTCCCTTTTACTTTTATGATTGCTATCCCTTTCTCTCTTCCTCTTACAGATGGAAAAAAACAGCTCCACCGTCTCCACAAAAGATTTATCAAGCCTATTCTTGCAAGCGATAGATGATAGGACAAGAGGAAATGGCCGTAAGTTGCACCAGGGAAGGTTCAGATTGGACATCAGCAAAAATTTTTTCACTGAGTGAGTGGTCAGGCATTGGAACAGCTGCCCAGGGAGCTGGTTGAGTTGCCATCTCTGGAGGTGTTTAAAAGGTGGGGAGATGAGTTTCTTAGGGATGTGGTTTAGTAAGGGGACAGGTACAGTTGGATTTGATGATCTCAGAGGTCTTTTCCAACCAGATGACTCTATAGTTCTACTTGGTGCAGGATATCCGCACCTTGTACTGTTCTGGGTATGCACTCACCGAGTTATTAGAAATACAACCTCTTAGAAGTAACTGTGGTGGCAACTGTGTGTACCTTGTTGTCAAGAACATTTTATATAAAAAATCAGGCTGTTACTGCTATTTATGTGTTGGTCATTCCTTGTATTTATAAGTTTTCTTTGCTCCTATGACCTGGCTAGAAACACAGTGGTCAGTAGCTGCTTTCTCAATTACCCTGTTCCTTTCAGAGAGAATTACATTATCATTACCACTTGTTGTACATTGTCTCTAAGAACAGTGTTCCTGCAGGTATCTATTTGCCTCTGTTATTCAGATAGTAACAGTTATCTTTAAGAATATACAGCCAGTAAAAAAAAAAATATTAAAAATTGTGCTTAGTTTTCAGAATAAAACCATTGAAGATTGAGAAGCATTGTGTGCCTTATATTATCCTGATAATTAGAATCATAGAATGGTTTGGGTTGGAAAGGACATTAAAGATCATCCAGTTCCAATCCCTCCCCCTCCCATGGGCAGGGATATCTTCCACTAAATTAGGTTGCTCAGAGCCTAATTCAGCCTGTCTCTGAACACCTCCAGGGATGCAGGATCCATGACCTCTCTGGGCAACCTGTTCTAGTGCCTCAACACCCTCACAATAAAAAAATTTCTTCCTAAAATCTAATATAAATCATCCTTTTTTGAGATTAAAACAATTACCCTTTGTCCTATCACTGCACTCCCTGATAAAGATCCCCTCCCCAACTTTCCCATAGGCCACCTTGAAGTACTGGAAGGCTGCTTAAGGTCTCCCTGAGCCCTCTGTTCTCTAGGCTAAACAAGCCCAACTCTCTCAGGCTGTCCTCATATAGGAGGTACACCTGCCCTCTGATCATCTTCATCGCCTTCCAGTCATCTTTGTGGCCCTCCTCTGGACCGTCTCCAACAGTTCCACATCCTTCCTGTGCTAAGGACTCCAGAGCTGGATGCAGTACTCTAGGTGGGGTCTCGTGAGAGCAGAGTAGAGGGGAAGAATCACCTCCCTTGACCTGCTGGTCACACTTCTTTTGATGCAGTCCAGGATATGCTTGGCTTTCTGGGCTGTGAGTGCACATTGCTGGCTCATGTTGAGCTTCTTATCCACCAGCACCCCCCATATCCTTCTCTTCAGGCTTACTCTCAATCTATTCTCTGCCCAGCCCATATTTGTGCTTGGGATTTCCTCAACCTAGGTGCAGAACCTTGTACTTGACCTTGTTGAACTTCATGAGGTTCACACAGGCCTAATTCTCCAGTCTGTCAAGGTCCCTCTGGATGGCATCTGTGACACAGCATGGTGTCTTTGGAAAATTTGCAGAGGGTTCCCTCAATCCCACTGTCCAGATCTCTAATAAAGATGTTCAACAACAGTGGTCCTGATAAGGATCTCACGAGTCATCACTTGGACATTGAGCCATTGACTGCAACTCTTTGAGTGCGACCATCCAGCCAACTCCTTATGCACTAAGTTGTCCATCCATCAAATCCATATCTCTTCAATGTAGAGGCCAGAATGTCATGCAGGACAGTGTTGAATGCTTTGCACAAGTCCAGGTAGATGATATTGGTTACTCTTCCCTTATCCACCAATGCTGTAGCCCCATTGTAAAAGGCCACCAGATTTGTCAGGCATGAATTGTACATATGTTGTGACACTTCATTTTTTGAGGAAGGGGCTACGTCATGCTGTACGGGGTGCAGTGCCCAGGCGCTGGCAGCAGGGGCCTGTGGGTCTCCTGTGAAGAGTGGCAAGGGCTGCCCGGTGCCAGATATGACTGGTTCCAGCTGGCTTGAACTGGAGCTCCAGCTGCCCCTGCAGGGCATGTCTGGGCACAGAATCCAAGATGGCAGTACCCCTGGGAAAGCCTATTTAAGAAAGGGTAAAAACCACTGCACAGCAGTAGAGAAAGAAGTGAGAGAAACATGGAAGATGCAGCTTTGCAGACACCAAGGCCAGTGGAGAGGGAATGGAGGAGGTGCAGCGGGTGTTGGAGCAGACGTTCCCCTCCAGTGTGTGGAGAAGACCATGGTGGAGCACTTTGTCCCCCCCTTCATTAATAATGGAAGTGGAGCAGATATCCACCTGCATACACCAGAGCAGGTGCTTGTGTTCTGAGGGAATCTGCAGTCTGTGGAGAGCCCACGGAGATGTTGGCTTCTGGCAGGAGCTGCAGCCTGTGGGGGACCCACACTGGTAAAGTCTTTTCCTGGCAGACTGTACCACATGGGAAGATCTGCACTGGAACAGTGAATGAAGGACTGTATCCTGTAGGAGGGACACCTGCCAGAGCATGAGGACGAATGAGTGGCAGAGAAGAGCTGTTACGGACTGACCATTACCCTTGTTCGACATTTCCCTGCGCTGCTTTGCGGTGGAGGAGGTATCAAGAGCTGGGAGTGAAGGAGTGAAGTTGAGCCTGGGGAGAAGGGGTGGGTAGGAAAGTGTTCTTAGTTTTTGTCTTTGATTCTCACTATCACACTCTTTTTTAATTCACAGCAAACTAATCTTCCCCATGTTGGGTCTGTTTTGCTCATGATGGTAATTGGTAAACAATTGCCCTATCTTTATCTCAACCTATGAGCTTTTCCTTCTTGTCTCCCCTTGTCCTATTGAGGAGGAGAGAAAGAGCAGCTGGGTAGGTATCTGGCAGCCAGCCAAGGTCATCCCACTACGTACAGGTCATTAGGTCTCATGCCTTAGTAAAACTTATGCCCTTACTGGGCTTTTCAGGTGATAATGTAAAATAAGCAGGCACTATCTGCAACAACTAAATAGTTAAAATAATGGTTAAAACCTCCTGCATCACTATACGATCAAACTGCATCAGGAACAGTGTCAGCATGGTTTGTATCTATAGTGTTCCTTGTGGGTAGGGAATCTGAATTTGCAGACCACGTATTGGTGCTCAATAATGTAAACAAAGACATCTGTTAATAAAGTAACATAAAAGACACTAAAAGTACATATTTATAAAGTGAATTGATATTCAGCAGTTAACGCACGTTGGAGAACGCAAACACCATTTGTGTTAGATCCTTTTCTTTGCCAGTACAATGATTTATTTTCGACTTCTCTAGAGAAAACCCAAACAGAGGGTTGGAGCTGCAAGCAGGAGAAAAGGGTCTTAAATAGTGTTCAGGAGAACAGTGGAAAAATCTGTGAGAAAAGAGCAATCTACTTCAAAATTGCGACATTATTGGCATCCAGGGAAAAAAATATTTACTTGTCGATCAAAAATATTTATATAGGCAATTCTTAGGAACTATCAAACAAGTACTGTCTCAGAACTAGGAGATATATAGGTATATTCTATACCCCTACTCTTATACTTCACTCCTAGATTCCTACTTCTATACTCCCATTCCTTCATTCCACCTCCTCCTTCTTCCTCATGTACTGATTGTGATGCTCGATTTTGTCCTTTAACATTTTTCAAACAATAAGCCTAAGACTGGCTGGTGCTAGACTACTTTTTCTTTTTTTTTTTCTGAGTCACTACTGTGTCTTTATATGTCATTGTTGTGAAAATGTGTTTGTCCTTGGCTACAGTTCTGAAAAGCATTATTATTTTGGGAAAATGGGATGTTTCTCCTGGTGTTTTCTAAATCTCATCAACCATATACACACTGCAGTTAATTGCTAAATTCCTAGTCTTCCAGTTTCCTGTATGTCTATTATTTTGAGAAAGTTCAAGCAGAATTGCAGGCTCTTTTTTTCCTTACTGTAAGAGATGAAGCCTCCTTATCTATTTTGTGTTCAGTTTTTCAGTTTGGATTGTATTGAATACACGTGAAATACTGATAATACCAGCTTTGGCTTCTGAAAAAGTTCACTCCTCTGCGGCTCTTGAACAATAATAATATTAAATTCTTCCTTCATTTTCTACTTCATCCCAACTGCTTCATCTAGCCAAGCGAATCCAAACCTGTGTTGTTTCAGTCTCTTTTAAATAGTTAACACATATTAGATGGATGTCCTAAGTGGTGCTGTCTGGCCTCTTAAGCAGCAGCAGCATAATGTTAGAGATTCGTGGGAAATAAAAATAAAAATATAAAGAAAAATAATTTTTATATTAAGAAAACTTATTCTACATTATATTAAGAAGCTTTTCTGCTGTCATTTTGTCTTTTTCCCTTCTGCAAAACCAGCACCACTGAACTCACACAAATGACTCTCCATGAAGTGTAGGCCAAGGATGCAGACTACCACAGAAGAGATATTTTCTATACTGTGTTCTGCTTTAAAATTAATACTCATGGGCTTTTAATCTGTTTGGAAGTGTAAGGAAATTCAGAACTGAAACCATGATTCTGCTCAGAATGAAAGATACACTGAAACACAATTAAATGCTTTTACAATGATTAACTCAAACTTAGAACTCATGAGGGAGTTCTGAGAGTCACCACTGATACCTTTTTGAAATCATTGGCCCAGAGCGCATTAGCAGCTGAACATACAACAGGATGATGGTAATCACCAAAAGGTGCTGAAAGAGTTCAGAGGCATCTCCTTGCAGTTGAAACTTAGGTGAGTCCATGGGTTGTACCTACCATGTCCAGTTCTGTTCGTACATAGCAGGTATTGAATTTGTGGGACATGCTGCCTAGAGGCTTGTACACGCAGACAGCAAGAGCAACTTCAGAAACTGGATTACAGAAAGTACTGGGTAACAGGTCAATAATGGACAGCAAAAGGACAAGGTGTGAATGTCCTCCTCAACAGGCCTAGTAAAACAGCTGAGGATTCTGGGAGAGTGCAATGGGAGCAGAGCACAGAAAATGACCAAGCTTTTATGCCTACAGTTGTATTCTCAGTTTGAGGGATGACCATTTATTAATTCCTGAATAGAAATTTTATTTCATTTATAAGCAATAAAATATTTGATCTCTGACAGTTCTGAAACCTCAGATGAAGATTTTAGAAGTTTGAGCAGACAGTCTCAAATAGACTTAGGTTTTGCTTTATATGTGCTTCATTATTCTTGAAATTTTGTCTTAAAATGTTATTCTTCCATTATTTATCCAACCTTATCTAGTTCTGGTTGGACCTTAATTTTTTTGAAAATTGAATCTAACTCTAAATTAGATAGCCTTGCTATGATTTGTTTGCAAAAAAAAATGTTCTTGATGGCAGTAATGTTGCTGACTCGTTTAAATTTGTCTCAAGTATAGTGAAATCTAGTAGTATCGTAGTTCTTATTTTTGTGTGTGTGACAAGTTGCAAAAACCATTCTCATTGTATAGTCTGAAATCTTTTTATGCACCATAATTTTTTGTATTGTTCCTTAAAGTACTTTTAAAGGAATCAAACTTCACATCACACTACCAAAATGTCATTCTAAGAACTTCTTCCATTATGAATAACTAGACTTAATCATACCTTATGTGCACTGTTTTTTAGTAAAGTTAAATGAAGAGTTAAAATATCAAAGTTTTCAAATTAATTTATGCAAATGCCACAGACCATTACACAACAAACAAGTAACATTTTCTGTTTAAATATGTTACTTTCCTCAAAATAATCTCTTGCACAATACAACCACTCTTGATGTCTCCTGTTCTTAAAGACAGGGGCTAAAATTACTTCTTTCTGTGGTATTCTTCTGTTGAGGAATTTTTACAAGACAAAGGACATCTGTATGAGATGTATGTGAGCAACCCTGCATTTGAAATCAAGTAAATCAAGGCTACAGATAAAGGGAAAAAGAATATTGTAACAACTCCTGGAGGAAGAACAAGAAGACTGTTGTAGATCAAGAAACAAGAAGCATAGCTCAGCAGAAACCGCAAATTGCTACGTGAACAACCTTGCTTTCAGCAGCAGAATAGAGATGCGTGATAAGCAATAATGTATCAATTAGAAGAATTTTACTTATGCATGAACAGTACAGCTTTGTTCAGTGATTACTAATTCTAATTAACCAATGTAATCGTGACGTATAGCTATTCGAGTATATAAGATTGTATAGCACACTCAATAAACAGCTCACTTAGATCATATTCATCATGTTATGAGACCCATTATTAGATCCCTCACGACATTCTTCTCTCAAGAAGTGAAAATAATTTTGCATTCTGAAGATTTAAGCATTCTCTGAGTAATACATTTGGAAGTTGTACTCTCCCTGTTTTTACAGTATGTTCTGTAAATTATTAAATTCGGTTTAAAAGTATGCAAGGTCATTCTTTCATTCCTTGTATGTGTTACACATCATAAAAGTTAAACTACTTTTATTTGGAGAAATAAAACTGACTTTTCAAAACATAAAAGGTTCTTTGATATAGATTTTTTTTTTAGAATTACAGAATTATCATGCTTTCCTTTACCCTCCCTTCCCCTCCCCTTGGGAAAATATAAATTATCTAGTGAAATATATAGATAATATTACCTCAATACAAAATAATACTCTTTCCAATTGTTTTCATGAAGTTTCAGAAGATTATGCAATATTTTCTAAACAAGTTCTGAACATCTCTGTTTTTTGTTATGAACTTTTAATAAAGGCCTTCTATATGTTAATAAAATATACATTAAAAATCTACTTTGGGTCAAACACAAGAAAACATTTATGTAGTTCCAGATATCTTTGTTGAACTTTCAGTTCTCTCTTTTTGAAGGAAACTTGTATCTAGAAATATAAAAGGGTCTATGGATTACTCTGATAGAAAATCTCTCCAATTCAAAGAGGAAACTCTGATGGAAAACCTTTCAAATTCAAAGAGGAACTGTGGAAGTACACAAACATTCTGAGTCTGAGCAATCTTCTTTAAATGCCACATGGAGACTTGCCATTAACAGAACATTACATATTTAGTAAGATGTCAGAAGTGATTAAACTAATAATGATGGAAAGCTGAACAGAATAGGTTTATTATTGTAATTCTGTGGTAAATATTTGATGAATTAATTCAATTTATTGGCTTAATCCAATGATATTTAGCTCTCTTACCCTGTATAGCTAAGTACAGGTCTGGTAATTGAAAGCTGTGAAAGAACCATATCCTGTTTCATCCTGTGAACCCAGCTGCCTCTGCCTGATCTTTGGGCTAAGGCGCGCAGGCATTCAGAGGAAATATTTCCCAAGCTAGGAGAGAATCTAAGGTCAAGAACTGTTGCCTAAAAGTACGTTATTTTCTTATACATTCATTATATCATAAATTTTACCTACCTAATTATGTTTCAAAAGAAAAAATGATATTTCACATATATTTTACATATCTAATTTATATTCTTATACATACAATTACTTACATTCTTATAGATACAATTGTAAATAATTATACATGTTACATATTTTAACCTATATATGACATGTGATATATATAGTATAGTTGATATTTAATATCACATATATTTCAATATATGGTAAGTGATATTACTATTTTTATTCACACTTTCTTTTTTATATCCTTCACATTCATTATTATGTTATTTCCTAACTTTGGTGTATTTAATTTTCTGGGTACTTTTCATTATGTCTTCTTGTTAGTTATAACAATATATGACTTTCAGAACTTATCTTAGACAGTTTTCAGTACAACTTAGGGGGAAATAATGATTTATTTTCTACAACTTTTGTACATAGACAGCTGATTTTGTTAAACATCAATTGTGAAAACAGAAAAGAAAAAATTAAAAATGGAGACAATGAATGAGAAAGAAACAAAGACAGAAAAAAGTTCTTCTGTACATATCTGACAGTCAGAGGGAAAGAAATAATAAAATTATACTGCAGGCTAGAAACTAAGCTTTTCAGAACAAAAAAGAAAGCCAGTGGTAGAAAAAAGGATAAAAATTCTATTTTGACTAAACAAATTCTACTCTGCAGTCTGTCTTCATCACACGGACTTGGAGCTCCCACTCTACTGAAAAAGAGTTCTAATCCATGGAATGGATGGCATGGCTGGCTATTGCAGAGAGAAAAGAACTGACTCTATTTGGCCTATATCCAGTTCAAGATTTCAAAACCAAAGAATATTTAACCTTGCATTCTCAACACTTTTCTTTTCCCCTCCTTAGTCTGTAAGTATTTTATACGTACTTCATAGCCACCTTTCTCCTTTGCTTTCAGGTCGCCCAAAGTGTATTTCCCTAATACTGCTTCAGTCTCAGTGCCCACTCCCACTTCAAGAGTTTTTGTGCAATTGCCAATTATCAGAAGAACTTCTTTCTTTATATCAAGTTTCATACCTCTTTGGATCTCTCATTGTGCCTTACTGTGAAAATTCACAAACAATGACTCTTTTTATTAAACTTGACAGGCCTCCGGAGCGCCCCAAGTTAGACACTGAGTTTATGTGGTTTGTTTTACATGTTTTGTGCGGGTTAAAGTGCCGAGCCCTGTTACAGCATAATTCAAATACTAAATAACACTGTGCACTTGTCATTACGCAATCATGAGTTTCCAAGAAAAATATGATAAAGCTGTCTAATGATGACACAATGAAACAATTATTTCCTCCTTGTTTTAAGCAAAAGATTTATCAGTTCTACCAATACATCTTTGCTTGAGGAACATTGCCACCTAGCAACAAAGTATCCTCTCAGGCGTCTGGATAAAAGCTATAAAGAACTGACTTAGCTCTTAAAACTTTTCAAAATAGTTTTGGGAATTTTGTTTTTGTCCCTTTGCCACTTAGCATTCAATGCCAGGTGGCATTCTGTGTAACAGAGGAAAATTGCTAGCTATTTAGTCTTGGAAGCAGACTTTAAAAGGCTAGATATAGAAGGTTATAAAACCCACAAACAATAAGACAAAATGTTAAGCTGTTCCTTTAACACATATTTTGCTGTAGGGGGTAATGTTGAAGAACACCAGCCAAGCAGGATATCTGCTAAACAGCTGCATAAAGCCAAGAGAAAATATCTGCTGCCCACTCACTGACAGGGTAGAGCGCACAGCCCTTTTTTTTTCCTCTCTTGTAACTGTGAGAAAGCTAAAATTGACTACAGTGTGAGAGGCTGAAAAATGCTTCTAGTGATAAATCTGATTAAAAATTAGAATTAGTATACATTAAACAAACAAAATCCAAAGAACATGTGGCCTAGAAAGATACAGGAAGAAAACAGCGAGAACAATTGTTTCAACAAATTCAGCAAAATTATGACAATGGCCAAAGTGACAGAATTAGTTCTGGTTCGGGACTGCTCTCTCGAGCAAAGACATCTGGTATCTCACATAATCATTTCATATTTTTGAAGACCTCAAACAGTAATGGCAACTGTCTCTGACTGGAAAAGCAAGTCACGATAACAAAATACAGGACATTTTACAGAAAAATGAGAAATCTGGCCAAAGAGGAAAAAAACCCCTACAGTGAAAAAATATGTCTCATTTTTAAATGCTTCAACAAAATTGAATAAATAGCTTTCATAATGTTGACAGAATATTGCCAGAAGTGCTGTGCAGGCAATGACTGAACATGAATAAATGAAATACAGCAAAATGGCTTATTCCAAGACCTAAGTACCCTAAAATATATGTTTTTACGAGCGTGTCATAAATATTACATACTTAAATATATTTAAATATTATTTTAAATGTATGGAGAATTACTAAGAAATTAAAAAGAAAAGTTCTGATTATTGCTGCTATATAGAACAATGAATAGATGCAAGAAATGAATAAAGGCTGTTGAAAAAATGCATTGTATTAGAATCTTGTCAGTCACTAATAGTGTAAATCAGCCCCTTTTATAGTGGCCTGAATAAGTATTGTTAAATTGCAACTGTGGCAAACATTGATTGTCCAATACATTTATTTTCCGTCTTCTTTCTACACTGAATATATGAGACTACTGTAACTACCTGGAAGTCTGTAACCACAGAAGACTATGGGACACTTGCGAATGACAGGATGATAATATGGCTTTTTTTTAATTATTTGCCAAATAAGAGAGAGTATAATACATAGCCTGTTCACAAAATACTGTGGTTCAGGCTAAGGTAGTCATAGCTTCTCTCCCCCCCCCGCCTTTTTTTTTGTTCCCCTGGAAATCTAGAACAATTCTTGGGTGACAATATGTTATTAAATTTTTTAGCAACTGATCAATGACCCAAACCTGTTATTTTCAAAGTACACAGTTGCCACAAAGAGGATTACTTCAGTTTGTAGGCTGTAAAAACCCTACAAATGAAAGACTAGGATGCAGAATGAGATATTGACTGTACATTCATCATTACAAATATTATCACAGTATCACAGCATCACAAGGTTGGAAAAGACCTCTGAGATCATCTCGTCCAACCTACGACCCATTTAAACCATGGCACTAAGTGCCTTATCCAATCTGTTTTAAACACTTCCAGGGACGATGACTCCACCACCTCCCTGGGCAGTGCATTCCATTGGCCAATCACCCTTTCAGTGAAAAATTTTTTCCTAATATCAAGCCTAAACGTCCCCTGACGACGCTTGAGACCATGTCCTCTTGTTCCGTCACTGATCGCCTGAAAGGAGAGACCAACCCCTGCCTGCCCACAACCTCCTTTTAGGTAGTTATAGAGAGGAATAAGGTCTCCCCTGACCCTCCTCTTCTCCAGGCTAAACAACCCCAGCTCCCTCAGCTGCTCTTCATAGGGCTTGTGCTCCAGCCCCTTCACCACCTTCGTTGCTCTCCTATTACAGCTACCTACTGCATAAAGCCTGGATTTACAGCCTACACAATGATTCATACACACAGAGCATTTTTGATACTTCCTTAGTAGCCAGCCCTTTCGGCAGATCTGTGTTATGTGTACCAAAATTTGATTTAAAAAAATGTAAAATAAAGTCTTAAAGTTTAGAGGGGTAAATAGAATACAAAGCAAAACCAATGGATCAAATGCTGGGGAGAGAGAAGTTCAGCATGATTTTTCAAAGAAAAAAAGTTTAGTAGGGAACACCTTGCCACAGGATCTTTGCAATATTATAAATTTCAGTTTTGGAGATGTCTATTTACTGCCAAGACAAATTCCCTTTTAACTATAATGTAATTGTGATCTATGCAGCCTGCCGTTTTAGACATCTAGTGTGACTATTTCAAGGCTATATCCAATAAAGAATATAGCTAACAGTTCTGACATGCCACAAAATAACAAAAGCTATATTAACAGACCAATCATTTTGCTTTTGTTTCAGGCTTATTCTTGGTGCACAGGACACGACTAATCAATTGCATACAGATAAGCTTCCTGTTTCATTTGCATGGCAGTGACAATGCTGCTGTGATTCAAAATTCATCTTGAAATCTCCATGTCTACAATTCACACTGAAATTGACAACAAAATGCAAGGCTGGAGAATCTCCAGTATAACATGTCTGCAAACACCAGGTCTGTCAATCCTGGAATCTTCACAGAGGCCTTCCTTTTTTTCATAGCTTGAAATGTACAGAATTCCAAGAAACGCAAGATATTTCAAGAAATATCATATGAAGCATTATTCATTTTCCAAATGAAATAGGGACATGCCTAAAAATTCCACCCCTAAATGATTTTAGATGTGGTTCTCTTCTTACAGCTTTGATTTGTAGATAGATGGTTTTTAGATGTCACCCTATACAAGAGGAAAATTCTGGCTGAGTGAAAGGACAGAGCATAGAAATAACATGAGTAAAGGAATTTTTAAAAGAGGTACAAAAGTGATTATGGACTAATCAAAGAGGAAATTTCAAATGCATTTGCACTAGCAGGGAAGTAGTTCCTACTCACTAACTCCCTATCTGTTAAAAAATGATTTATCTAAGTGGCACAAACAGCAAATCTTTAAAAGTAAGGTTTTTTAAGAATATTTAAGTTTTATTTTTCTTGAGTTTAGTATTTGGCACCCAGAGGTAGGACAAGCACTGGAAATATTTTGTCATACAGAGAAGAAATGAAAAACTGCTGTTGCCATTTGGCTGATGGTGGCCCCTTTTTGTCCTTTTTGTTTGATTCCCAAAATGTCATGGTGAAACAACTTGTATCGACGGTGACCTCAGACTTACTGAAATAATTCTTGTTCTGGCACACTTGATTACCACATTCAGGTTACTTCAGTTTCTTCTGCCGTTGGTTAAAGACAGCCTGTAATGCTACATCTGCGTGTACAGTATTCTCATAATGTTCTAGGGGCTTTATCCTTTTTAATGTCTCTGGAGTTTGCTCATCTTCCTAGTTTAAATCCTGCTGCCTACAAGCATAGTGGAAGCATAACTTTTAAAATAAACAAATTGCTTATCAATTTACAGCCATCATTTTCTTAAGTAGCTGGCACCCCTATCCATGAATGTATTGCAAATTCTGGAAGCAGCACATGGACAACATTTTGAGTGGTTTTGCCTGAAATGCAGATCTTCTAATGGCCTCCACTGAACACAAATGGAACTCCTGCAAACTAGCCAAGCAAAGTAACAGGAAACATAGCTGTGGGAGACGCATTTATTTCCCCTCCCTCAGATTGCCTGGACCAACAGACTGCAGCTACTGCTGCAACTCATGATGTTTCTGGATCTGTTCAGCTTCTTATGTGCATGCTTGTGGATGGCAAAGCAACATGGTGCGCATAAAGACAAACTGAAGGACAGCTTGCTGGCTTTGCTCTCACACTGCACTGACATGCATTTTAGGAAAGGGAACAAGTGGTTTCCCATTCATGTGCTGGAGCATATCCAGAGAAGGGCAACAAGGCTGGTTGAAGGGGTTGGAAAACAAGCCTTATGAGGAGCAGCTGAAGGAAACAGGGTTGTTTAGCCTGGAGAAAAGAAAACCGAGGGAAGACTTTATCACTGTCTACAACTGCCTGAAAGGAGGTTGTAGCAAGGTGGCTGTTGGTCTCTTCTCCCAAGTGACAGGACTACAGAAAATGGCCTCAAATTGCACCAGGGGAGGTTCAGATTGGACATCAGGAAAAACTTATCCACCAAAAGGGCTGTCAGGCACTGGCACAGCTGCCCCGGGGAGGTGGCTGAGTCACCATCCCTGGAGGTGTTTAAACGACAGGTAGAGAAGTACTCAGGGATGTGGTTTAGTGGCGTCCAGGTAACGGTTGGACTGAATGATCTCAAAGATCTTTTCCAACCAAGCGATTCTGTGATTCTATGACTCAGCTGTAAAATTTCTGTCGAAAACTTCTGTTTCCAGATCCCTCTTGCCCACCGCTGGCCTAACGGCACACTGCGCTCACGTGCGGGTGAGGAAGAAAGGAATACACCCGCCTAATACCCCGGTGCTGGGACTCCGGCGGGGGCTTCCGGTGTTGACGGACGGCCCACCCCGCCCGGCAGCGCAGACTGCCCCGCCCATGCGCGCGCGTATCCACGCCCCACCCTCCCCCGCGCGGCCATTTTGAATAGCTGAAGGCAGGAGGGCGGGGGGAGGTACGGACAGATGGCGGCAGCCGATCGGGGCGGTGGCCTGGCGCGCCACGCGGCGGCGGGCGGGACCGCGGCTGTTGGGTCCCCCGGGCAACGCTGGGCGGCTCGCGGTGGCGGCGGGCGCGGGAGGAGGTGCGAGCGGATTGGGGGCGGTAGCTGGCTCCGGGCACTGGGGCTGGGCACGGTGGGTACGGGCAGGTGGCTCGCGCGACGTTGTGTCGGTGCCGCGGTAGAGGAGGAGCGGGCAGGGGGCTGAGGACCTTCCCGGGAAGATGGGGCCGGGGAGGGCTAGGGGTGTCGCCATGTCCGTCTCCCGTGTCCTGGTGGGGCAGCCCCGGCTCGCCTCGCCTCGGCTCAGCGGTGCGCTCTGTCGGGGAAGCGATCATCGAAGTAGTTCCCTGAGTTGGTGACGGTGCTGAGTAGATGAAGCGTAAAAACCCCGCTCTGCCGCCCTTATAGCTGGAGCTGTTTATTTGTCTGTGTGGTGCAGTTAAATTCAGTGGTCCAGGTCAGGTGAAATGGTTTCAGCCCCAGTAGAATACCAGGCCGTGCTTAATATAGTGTGGTCGTTCAGCCTGGAGAAGAGAAGACTCCGGGGGACCTTATAGCGGCCTTCCAGTACCTGAAGGGGCTACAAGAAACTGGGGAGTGACTTCTTACAAAGGCAAGTAGTGATAGTATGAGGGAGAATGGCTTTAAATTGAAAGGGGCAAGACTTAGATTAGATATTAGGAAGAAATTCTTCATGCAGAGGGCAGTGGGGCACTGACACAGGTTGCCCAGGGAAGCTGTGGGTGCCCCCTCCCTGGAGGTGTTCAAGGCCAGGTTTGATGGGGCCTTGAGCAGCCTGGTCTGGTGGGAGGTATCTCTGCCTATGGCAGGGGGTAGAACTGGATGATCTTTCAGGTAATTTCCAACTCAAACCGTTTTAAGATTTGACAAACAGTGGAGTTTTCTGGTCAGTGGTCTTGTGTGGAATTCTTTTGCTGCCCGATAAATCTGCCCAGCAGGGTTATTTTTTATTATTTTTGAATGACTATAAACTTACTGCTTCGTAAAAACTGCTAACATGGAACTCGGTTTGTCAGTTTTGCTATTTGTTGGGTTTTTTTCTTTTTTTACTTTAGTAGGTCACCAGGTGGTATTGTCTGATGTCTCCTCCTTTCTGTATTGAAGGAGATAGTAAATAATTGTCCCCTCTGTGTGTTCTCACAGCCATTCTGGGTATTCTGGGGTTGTGTGAGGTGCACTTAATTTCCATGCAGAAGAGTTCTAGCATGCATGCCTGTTTCTCAGCTGCAAGTTATCAGTTTGGCCCTTTTCCTTTTTTTAGCTGGAAGTGACTTAAGTGCTTAAGTGCTAGGGCCAGGAGCTGTTTTTTTTACTTCAGTTGGAGATGTGGTGTGCAGGTGGTGCAGTAAAAGTCACTATGAAAGAGTATGGCTTAAGCGCTGGAGAGAAAAGGCTGATATGTTATGCATTGATACATCATCTGAAGTCAGTGGCACTTCATGTTTGATGGTCACTTGCTGAAGGTGAAGTGCTTGATTATAATTTAGTAATTTCTGTTCCTGTGGCCACAGTGCTAATCAGAGTTAAAATAAAAGAATATAAGGGCATAGAAGAACTGTTTGGAGTTTCTATTCCTATTCTTATTACAGTTTCAGTCATCCAGGTACTAATAATGTGATTATTTTTTCTAAATTCTTAAAAATGTCTGTCCTTACATATTTGTACGTATCCAGTGATTCTTGTCCTATGTTGACATACAGAGTGTTTCAGAAGCTTTCTAGTCTGTAACAATGTGAAAAAAAATGTTTGCAATATGAAAAAAGTTTGATATCCCATGTGAGATACTTCATGCTAACTTGAGCAGTAAATAAATACATAGATAAGTAAATGTATCCTCTAAATATACTGAGGAGTATTCCTATTGAGACCATGGAATTACTTACTCTTAATACCTGTACCATAGCAGTATTTACAGATTGTACTTGGGAGTTAGTACTGTTTTGCCACAGAGATACTAATGTGTAATAAAACCTTATACCTGAAAAGTGCCTTTGTAAATTTACTGAGATAAATATATAAGGTATGAAATAGCAAAAATATTTAGGAAAACACAAATTTTATTCTCTGTTGTGAGAGTTTTGACTTTACGTTGAAGTAGCTCACAACTAGTTCTCTGTGGACTAGTCAATTGTATCGCTTGATGTTGGGTTAGAGAGTGTCCAAGGCTTTCAGAAGCCTGCAAGCCCTGACACTACAAAATTAAATATTACAAGGAAAACAAGAACTTTACAGCAGTTAATGCTTGAATATTGGACCTTTTGTATTTTAGGTACACTTATTTGTCTGGGAGAATAAAAATTCAGGTATATTGGTTGTTTTTTTTCCACCCCCTTATTCATTCAGATGTACTCACACAGGTAGTGAGCATCACAAGACATCAGTGTTTTAGCTGCCACATCAAAGACGTGTAAATGCTATACCATATGCATGAATGTATTCATGTTTTGGGTATGCATGTTGAATTGGGACTGTATTGCAAAATCAGTTCTATATTGGAAATTTTTTTTTTTGTTTTAGAGAGACATCACGTAAAAGAAATGATTGAATCGGTAAAAATAAGAAGACAGTGCATGCTGGATTTCTACTCACATTATGAATATCTTTGTGCACTTGAAGGCTCTGTTCCACTGAAAGCTGTGAAGGCTAACGTGACTCAGAGTGCTCTTGATCTAATTGTAGATCGCATCAAAGCTGCTGATTGGGCACCACTTCTGAATGCTATTAGGCATAGTAAGACTCTGACTTCTATTGGAATAAGAAGTTTTCATCAACAGGGTCTTGGAGAATCAGGTTTGTAGTGATGTATATCAAAGCTAAATATGTTGATGTGTGCATGTCAATTTGTTGCCTAAAACTTGTGCAACTGAATACATGGGGGAATGAATTGTAACACCATAGAAATTATATATTTCTATTTAAGAAAAGCGGCAAAAAAGCAAGGTGTGATTATGATTGCTTTTAAGTCAATAGGGACTGGATTTTACTGATGGGTGTTTTTTGTTGTTTGATAGGTGTTGAAAGATATAAAACTTACTTTAGGAGGAGAATTCCAGCAATTCGGTCAAAGGACTTGACTGGCCAACTGTGCAAAGCTGTCAAAGGATGTCTCAGTATATCAGATGTACTAAAAAAATTAGAACTGCAGGGTTTGCTTCTGAGGGAGAGAGATCTAATACTTTTAACAAAGGTAAGAATATATTGGTATAATAAATGGAAAATATGCTTAAAGTGTAGAGAAATAGCAACTAAATTTTATAAATATGTCACAGACGAGAAAATTCCTATTCTAAGATATTTTTTTGTTATCCATTTTATGAATGATTCTACTGAGACATCTTATACAACCTAGTCTTGCTGAACCTGTCAAAACTTTCTCTTGCCCTCATGCATCAAGACTTTCATTAGAAGGCTCTGTGTAACTTGTATTGTAGCTGAAATTACTGTATGTGTACATGACCGAAGGAAAGTTTTGGGACACCAAGGAGGTAAAATCAATGGGTCTTAACAATGTATTATTGGAAGACTGCAGTTCACTTGTGAGGGGCTTCTGGGAAAGGGGGTTGCCGCTTATTGCCCATAGGCTATGGCTCCTGCTATATTAAAGAAATGAAAGGTTGGCTTGTTTTGACCTTCCTCTGAACTCCTAGAATTTCATATGGAGAGTGCAGAGAGTTCTGAATGGTTTTGGTGACTTTGTCTTCTCTCTGTTTGTATTTTTGCTTTTCAAGCCACTTAACAAACATTGTTTTTATTCTGAAGGGCTTGGCCACAGCCTCGTCTCTAGAGAGTCTCTCTTTAGCCCACTGTCCCATTGGAGATAGAGGATTAGAAAGTAAGTTCAGAATCAAAAACATATAAATACTCTTCTCTCTTTTTTTTTTTTAAGTCCTTTAGATAGGTCAGTTAATGTTTTTGGTATTTCCATTCCTGTTTAAAATTTGTCTATGGTGATTAAAATAACAACGCTCACTTTATTCTGCATGACTGAACTACATATAAAGACTTTGATATCTCACTTGATGCTGGTAAATACCCATACTACTTTATAATGATGTATATACTTTATATCCTTATATTTAAAACAACAGTGATAGTATTTGAGATTAACTCCTTCCTGATTTGTTTATGTTTACGTAAACAAACTGAAATAAAATATGTTCAGACTTGTTCAGATAGTGTTTATTAAATACTTGTGCTAGAAATATATGATCTTACAGAACTTTATTTAAAATGTGCTTTATATTTCAATACTAGTTCTTTGTCAAGGCTTTTGCCTGTTAAAGCTGATTAATCTTAATAAGGCAGTGTAACTGTGTTGTAATAAACTGGCTGTGATATGTGTACTTAACATGCATGCTTTTGTTTTCAGCAATCTGTCAGAGTGTGAAGAATTCAGCTACTATCAGATATGTAAACTTCACAGGGTGCAACCTCACGTGGCGAGGGGCAGAACATATAGCAAATGTATTGAAGGTATTTTAATCAGCTTTCTTAGAGCCAAATTTTCACAAGAACTTAAATATATTTGATTTTTTTCTTCTACTTTCAAGCTCTAAATCCGTCAAAGCACTAGAGGGCAGCATATGTGAATATTGAAGATGTGTGTGAATAATCTTTATGAATTTTGTGACTTTGTGTGCGAAAAGTAGCTTAGTTTACTGTTGTGACATTTATATATGGTATTTCTTAGTAAACATCAGTTCAGACTAGTTTATTTTTTGTAATTGAGGATTAGGAGTGTAAATGTCTGAGACGTTTCAGGGAGGACTTCTTTCATTTTCACAAATTTTTAAAAATGTCTTAAGTATTCTTAGGCATTTGTTAAAAATGTTTGAGTTTACCATATAGAAACTATTAATTAACTGATTAGTAAACTTGTGACTAGTACAATATTCTAATATTAACGTTCATTTGCATGCAAGCACGTGATTTCCTAGTGTCTGTTTCCTATTCAAGATGTGTTAGAAGTGTCTGCCAAAATAACTTCAGATTTTTGTATTTAATTTGCATTGCGTATTGGATGATGAGAGCAAACATGACTGAACTGTAATGGTCAAAAATGGCTTGTGTTTCTTGAACTCAGAAATGGAATAACTGCTGCTTATATCAGCACTCAAGCCATTACACATTGGTTTCAATCAAAACCAGCTGGTGATCTTGTCATCAATAATGGCTTTGCCTTTGCGCTTGCTAACAGCTTCTTTGTTTGCAAAGTACCAGGCAATGAAAAGACATGGGGAAGCTTGGGCTGAAAGCCTGCGTTACAGGAAGCCTAACCTTGACTATATGACCGGCTTGAGGCGCATTACTTTCAGCTGCAACATGCTTGTTGGAGATAGAGGAGCGAGTGCCTTTGCAGACAGCCTAGGAGAGGACCTTTGGCTAAAAGGTATTGTGAAATATTGGCTCAAGATAATAGTAGTGGGAGGCAGAAAACTTAAAGTTGTCAGTTATGACAAATGTAGCCAGAAAGGTAACTCACTCTTTAGCTAGAAAAGAGTAATTCTTTTTCAAAAGAAATTTCCTCTTTGGAGTTTTCAGTATCTGAATACTATTGTGTCATCTAGTATTGTCCACTGGTATTTTGGAGAAGTAGTTTGTTCTGCAGTGACTATACAAAATGACTAATGTTAGTGGTATAAGACATAGCTTTCTGTGCATCGGATCGAATACTTATGTGCTGAAATTGTTTATCATTTGAGCCAAGTGCACAGATAACATTCCTGTTTATGGAAGTGGATCAGATTAGACAATACTTATGCAAATTGGACCTGGAGAAGTCCATAGGTGCTGATGGGATACAGCCACAGGTATTGAGGAAGCTGGCTGATGTCATTGTGAGGCCTCTCTTGATAATCTTTGAAGGATCATGGTGACTTGCAGGGATGCCTGAGGGCTGGAGGATAGCAAGTGTCACTCCTATCTTAAAGAAGACTGGGAAGAAGGACCCAGGGAACTGTAAGCCATGGATCCCTGGGAAGGTAGGGATGTGCCACCATCCAGCGGGACCTCAACATGCTGGAGAAATGGCCTGGTGGAAACCTCATGAAGTTTAACAGAAAGAAATGCTAAGCTGTGCACCTGGGCAGGAATAACTCCATGCACCAGAATATGCTGGAGATTGTGTTGCTGGAGAGCAGTTTTGCAGAACTGGTTCTTCAGGTCCTGGTGGCCAATAAGCTGACAATGAGCCAGAAAAGTGTCTTTGTGGCAAAGAAGGCTAATGGTGTCCTGGGCTGCATTAGGCAGAGACTCGGCAGCAGGTGTAGGGAGGTGATCCTTCCCCTCTACTCAGCGCTGGTGAGGCCACACCTGGGCTCCAGGACACAGGAGAGACATAGAAGTACTAGTGAGAATCCAGCCAAGGGCCACTGAGGTAATAGAAGGAGTGGAGCAACTTCAGGAAAGGCTGGGGGAACTGGGACTGTTTAGGCTGGGTTCTCATCAAGGAGTACCAATATCTGAAAGGAGGCTGTAAAGGAGATGAAGCCAGGTTCTTTCCAGTGGTGCCTGATAGCAGGACAAGAGGAAATGAACATAGACTGAAACACGGAAGATTTTGCCTGAACCTCAGAAAACATTTTCTTACTGTGAGGGTGATGAACACTGGCAGAGGTTGCCCAAAGTGGTTGTAGAGCTTTCATCTGGAGCTGTCTGGGCATGGTGTGGGACAGCGGACTTCAAGACAGTCTGTTTGAGCAGGAATGTTCGGCAAATTGAACTCCAGAAGTCCTTTCCAACCTCAGCTGTTCTGTGATACTGTGCCTGCGCAACATGAAATAAATGCCACAGCCGTGATAGTAGTGTTTGATGGTGACCACATGATGTGTGCAAGCAATGAACTTCTAGAAGCATTGATTTGGACTTTTTAGACAAAAGTTGTATGTTTTGGTATTTGATGTTACCTTGGGCAGTTGAATTAATTAGTGTCTGGGAATATTATGTCTTCTAGGTACAGTCAATAACAGTGACTTTAATTGTGATTTTTATATTCCTTCCCCTGGTTTAAGTTATTTGTTAATGTTTATCTATAATACTGATTTAAATTCATAGTTTTCTTCTTAGAAAGTAATATTCTTGGTTTTGCACATGGCTGTTATCATCATGTCCTTTTTTCTCATGCTTCATGTTCTAGGAAGTCATAGAATCATTGAATTAACTGGGTTGGAAGGAACCCAAAAGGATCATTCAGTCCAACTCCTATCCCTACATAGGACACTCCCAACATTCACACTGTGTGACTGAGGGTATTGTCCAGATGCTTCTTGAATGCTGGCAGACTGGGTGCCATGACTACTTGCCTGGGGAGCAGTTCCAGTGCTCCACCACCCACTGGGTGAAGAACCTCTTCCTAATATCAAATCTAAACTTCCCCTGGCATATTTTCCTGCCATTACCTCTAGTCCTACTATATGTCACGAGCGTTTACCTCCTTCCTTAGTGAGAAGGCAGTAAACAGCTGTGAGATCTCCTCTTAGTCTCCTCCAGGCTGAACAGACCAAGTGACTTTAACCACTCCTCATAAGACTTTCCGTCTAGACCCTTCATCAGCCTTGTGGCCTCTTCTGGACACTCTCCAGTAGTCCGATGTCCTTTTTATACTGTGGCACCCAAAACCGCACACAGTACTCGAGGTGGAGCCTCACTGTAGAATCATAGAATCTTCTGGTTGGAAAAGACCTTTGAAATCGAGTCCAGCTGCACTCATCATCCATTAAACCATGTCCCTCAAAAACTCCTCTACCTGTTTTTTAAACACCTGTAGGGATGGTGACTCAACCACCTCCATAGGCAGCCTGTTCCAGTGTCTAACCACCCTTTTGGTAAAGAAATTCTTCCTAATATCTAGTCTGAACCTCCCCTGGTGCAGCTTATGGCCATTTCCCCTTGTCTTATCACCTGCCACTTGAGAGAAGAAATCAACTCTTGCTCTGCTACAGCTTCCTTTCAGGCAGCCATAAACAGTGATGAGGTTTCCCCTCAGCTTCCTCTTCTCTAGGCTAAACAACCCCAGTTCCCTCAGACACTCCTCATAGGACTTGTTCTCCAGCCCCTTCACCAGCCTTGTTGCCCTTCTCTGGACACGCTCCAACACTTCAGTGTCTTTCTTGTAGTGAGGAGCCCAGAACTGCACATGGTATTTGAGATGCGACTTCACCAATGCCAAGTACAGGGGCACAATCACCTCCCTGGTCCTGCTGGCCACACTGGTTTTGATCAGGCCAAGATGGCACCTGGGCCACTGCTGGCTCATATTCAGCTGTCAACTGACACCCCCAGGTCCTTCTCTTTCAGGCAGCTCTCCAGCCAGTCTTCCCCAAACCTGTAATACTGCGTGGGGTTGTTGTGTCCCAAGTGCAGGACTCGACATTTGGTCTTGTTAAATCTCATCCCGTTGGTCTCAGTCCATCGATCCAGCCAGCTCAGATCTCTTTGCAGAGCCTCCCTTCCTTCAAGCAGATCAACACTTCCACCCAGCTTGGTGTCATCTGCAAACTTGCTAAGGGTGCACTCGATCCCTTCGTCCAGGTCTTGATAAAGAGATTGAACAGGACTGGACCCAGCACTGAACCCTGGGGAACACCACTCATGACCAGCCTCCAACTGGATTTAACTCCATTTACCACAACCCACTGGGCCTGGCCATCCAGCCAGTTTTTCACACAGCAGAGGCTGTGCCTGTCCAGGCCAACGGCAGCCAGTTTCTCAATCAAATACTGTGAGAAATGGTGTCAAAGGCTTTACAAAAGTCCAGGCAGACCGCATCCACAGCCCTTCCCTTATCCATTATCTGTGTAGCCTAGTTATAAAAGGAGATCACGTTGGTCTGGCAGGACCTGCCTTTCATAAACTCATGTTGACTGGTTCTGATCACCTGGCTGTCCTGCATGTGCTGTGTGATAGCACTCAATATGATCTATTCCATGACCTTCCATGGTACCGAGGTCAAGCTGACAGGCTTCCCTGGATCCTTCTTCCGACCCTTCTTGTAAATGGGAGTTACATTTGCCAGTCTCCAGTCGAGCGGCACTTCCCCAGTCAGCCAGGACTGTTGATAGATGAGGGAAAGGGGTTTGGCATGGACCTCTGCCAGCTCCCTTGATATCCTTGGGTGTATCCCATCCGGCCCCATAGATTTGTGGACGTCTAATTGGCCGAGCAGGTCTTTAACCATGTTTTCTTAGAACATTGAGGGTTTGCCTTTACAGTCTTCTGGCTCAGGAAGCTTGAAACGCAACCAATGCAGAGCGGGACAGTCCCCTCCCTTGACCGACTGGCAATGCTGTGCTTGATGCACCCCAGGACACGGTTGGCCCTCTTGGCTGTCAGGGCTCACTGTTGGCTCATGTTCATCTTGCTGTCGACCAGGACCCCCAGGTCCTTCTCCGCAGGACTGCTCTCCGGACTCTCACCCTAGTCTGTACATGTATCTAGGGTTGCCGTGTCCCAGGTGTGGGATGTTTATAGTGAGTCTGGATTAATTGTTTTAGATATTGACTACAGGTTATGCCACTGAATTTTTTTTTTTTACCTTCTTAAACATTTTAGCGCTTGATTTGCAGCAGTGTGGAATATCCAGTGAAGGAGCAAGATCATTATTAGATGCTCTTCAAACTAATACAACATTAGTGGTACTTGACATAAGAAAAAACCCATTAATTGGTATGTATCTGTATCTACTTTTGTCCTCTTTGTGATATTTTTGTTTTCAGTAGCTGGGAGGAAAAGTAAATTGCTTTTAAGGAAAAAAAAAAACTGCAACAGTATTTTGCTAAACACTTTTAAAATGGGGGAAGGGAGCAGGGTAGGTAACATGTACTGCTTATTCAACTGTCTGTTTGCATAAATACTTGTCTCATACAGGAAGTTCTTAACTAGGTATTTTAATTCATTCTAGATCACGTTATGATGAAAAACATTATTGAAAGGGTTCTTATGAATGGAAATAGTGCTGATTCAGAGGTATGTGTTAGGCATTTTGGAATGAGTTTGGGGTTTTCTTTGTAGCTGCTGTAGCTGCATTTTTATTTTTTTTTAAAAGGACAGCTTTGTTCAGAATATATCTAAACCAGCTGTTTTGCTTATAAACAGAAGTCCGACTGTTAAACACTTCAAAAATACAAACACTGTGAAGGACAAAACAACATGCTAGCAGCAACCTGATATTGTATCGGGCATTTTGTATGATTTCTTTTGCAATTTAAGATGTAACGTATCATACCCAAGATATCCGTTTAGGGAAAAGAAATATGGAAATATGTGTATGTACTTGGGCATTACCATAGTAAGTGCAGTAAATATTGCTGCTGAACTGCTGGAAGGCTTTCTTACTACACATGACTTTCTTGTTAACATGGTAATAATAACTTTTCATTAAAAAGTAAAGGAAATCACAATTTAAAACTTAAAACCTAATTTATTTTGAAATTTATTTTTTGCCAATAGTTTATGATTTTAAGATATCTTTAAGTTACTCAGGACTATCCTTTTTGATACTAACCCTCTAAGAAACCAGAGTTTAGTTACGGTACTAGTTCTATCTTTTATCTAATAGTCTGTAAAGTTTACAGAAACGTGCATAAGCTGAGAATCTGGACCATTTATGATTATACATACTCTTTGAATTGAGTTTTTTATTTATAAATTGGATTCAGTTCCCAAAGGAGATGGCAAACAAATGAGCATGCTCTTGTTAATGCTTTTACAGAAATGCAACAATCCTGTTTCTTGTTCTGGTACTTACTGCTCTTTTGATTTGGAAAAGGCTTAAAAGTCAGAGCTGTGGATCTGTAGGGAGTACCTAATAAAGCGGGAAGTGTGTGTAGAATTCCTTGAGAATTAATACATTTCACCACTTCAATTTCTTAAAGACTTTTTGGGAGGAATTGAGGTTGGTTTTGAAGGAGTACCGTCCTTTATAGATGCAGTCAACACTTGCAAAATATTGCAGGGATCACATGAAAATGGCATCTGCCCATGATGCTCAAGATGATTGGAGGGTTGAACTGTGAAAAGAAGCAACTCTCTGGGGAATTTTCCATATCCCTCAACTCAAAACATTTGTTTTGTATTTATATAGGTAGTGCTGTATCTTAAATCTCATTGATAGTAGTAGTAATTCGTCATACCTTGTTAACAACAGGAATGAAAAAGGACTGATCACCTGTTTGTTACATAACTTTGTTTCTTCCACAAATAAAAACAGCCTAGATCTATTATTTAGTAAGCTCTGTGAGTAGGCTGTTGTAAAAATAGCATTTGTTTATTATGGGAGCAGTGCAGACATTGAAAAAAGGGATATTCCACGTGTTTAGCAAGATGCATGGAAACGTTTGATGTTGAGGCTGATATTATTTTGAAACTGAAACATCTACAGTTGATTTTTGAGCTCAGTTACAGAAACCTGGATATTATGAAGACAGTTGAGTTTCTTTGAGATGGTGTCTTGATGTACAGTGAAAGTAAACCATGTGGTGTTCTGTTGTGTTGTGTGGGGGTGTTGGTAGTGTGTTGTTTTGTGGGGTTTTTCTGTTGGCTTTTTTGAAGAAGTTGAAACTTGGGGAGTAAGGTAGAAGTATTGATGAAGACGAACAGCTGATCATTAAACTCAGATGCGTAAAGAACTTCAAGGACTGTTTCCTCATTCTGTCAGTATTCAAAATTGAGCTGTACGATTTGAAAAAAACCCAGCATACAAGTAAAAACAATGTAGGAGTGTATTTGGGAGAGTCCTAATGGCATATTCTAAATTAGATGTAGATGTAACTTAGATTAGATGTAACTAACATTGGTTCTTTCTATTTTTAACAAGTTTTAGCATAATTCAAAATTTTCAGGTTGGTGGAGCTTTTTTTTATTTCAGATATTCCAGGAATTTTAATATGGAGGATCCCTTATAGACTAAGCTTACAAATTTAAAGAAGCAATGTTTGTTTCTTGTAGCTGAAGCTTGTCAAACAGAATACAGTAAGTACAGCATGTACATTGCTTCCTTTTGTCATCTGCATACTGACCACCGAACCTATGAGATTTTAAAAGGATGTTCTGGTGAGGTTTTTTGTAGTAGAGAAAACGTGGGTATCTTACATTTGAAATAATTTGATTTTGTAGGGATTTTTTTTCATCTGTCGCTTACTCTTGCAGCAGGTGGCCTAGCTCATACCATATCTGACCCACAGACAGCTAGAGCTGCGTAGATCGTCATCCTTAATGCTGCTTTCAATTTCATCTACTCATTTTAGCTTTTCTTCTTGCTGAAGGCTGACTGTCATAATTCTCATGAGTAAAACTCACTAAAGTGTCAAATTTCTTCATATATAAGAAGTGGCAGAGCTGTGCTATCTCATCGTGGCATCTCTTGTGTCAACTCTGTGGTTTTGCTTATGCAGAAGATATGTTAAGGTGCTTTACAAGGAAAAGTTTGGTAGGCTTTTGAGTAGCCTCTTAATTGTAAGTTATATTACAGAAGATTGTCTTGGCTGCCACAACTAGCCTGTAGTGTACTGTTGCTATTTACTGAATACAATTCACAGTAGCCGTTTCAACTTTTCTGCATAAAAACTGGTTGTTTCTCTTTGATTTTCAATAGTGTGTAGGTACTTGCCTTTTGGGCTGTGTTTCAGGTTTACAAGAAGAGCTGAGTTCTACTAATTGATGCCTTTAAGTTTGATGGGCAGCTAAAACAAACGAAAATTGTATTACCCTAGCAGCACTGTGTAGCTAGTATAGTGAATCATAATCGTAGATACTGTTGAGTGCAATAGGTGTTGAAGATTTGTGGGGATTCTGTGAGATACTGAATAACTTAAGGGAGAAATCCACTGAAGGTATCTATAAAACAAGTTAGTTTCATAGTCTCGGCTTGATCTTAGGACTTATTAAGAGTGTTGAAAAATTACTATGTTTGCTGTCTTCATTCTTGGATGTTGTAGAACAGAAGTAGGAACCTAGAAGAGGCAGACTATTGGGCTAGATAAACTTTAAGTCTAACCTAGTATAGCTGCTCTTTTTCATATATAATAAAACAAAATTAAGATACTCTTGCTCTTAAAAGTTGTTTAATTTTATTCTTTCTGGTTTTTTTTAGTTTAAAATAAACAATTCACTTATCTGCAGCTGGATCTAACTCCTGAGACCCAGCAAATATTACATGAAAATTATTTGAGTCCAAAGGTGAAAAAAGAAAAAAAAGTTTTTCTTGTCAATGATAGACTTGGGCTAAACTTGGTTACTTAGAGCACAGTAATGGCATTTTAGTGTTCCCTGTGCATTAGGTGGAAGTAACTTTGGCATCCTGTTCCTAGTACTCTGATGTGGAGTTTAGGGCTGTCTGAGACAAGCTTTACGTTAATATCGACTGTGTTCCCTTGGACGACTGCTTCAGTGGTTGAGGTTGTACTAACTGTACCTTGGTGCACACTGAAAAATAAGTGGCAGTGTAACTTAAAAATATCTACCCGGAATAATAAAACTTCTGTTAGGGAAAGGGAAATCTTTAAGAATAAAGCTGTGGCTGTAAGGAAATGAAGTTTGAAGTATAGCAATTGCCCTTGATTATCATCGTGTCTTAATTTTGGTTTGGAAGCTTCTACTGTGTAACAACGAAAGTTTAATTTTTAGTGCCTTTAATGAACAATGTACTTTTTTTGAATTCTTACCTTTATTAGTAATCCAAAATCATGTTTAGGGATCCTTTTATTACTCTGGAAGCTGTGGCCTGAGCCAGTCATTCCTAGCAAGCCAGCTTCCTGAGAATGAAAAGCAAGAGTTATAGGGTTGATTCCATTTGTTTTGTTTCGTTTTTACTATAAAAGGAGAAATGTTTTGCACAGAGAAAAAGGAAAATATTTGATAGGATATTGTAGTGATATTCTGGGAGCACTTTCTGGTAATGTAGCACTCAGACTCTCATTGAATCTGGGTTTGAATTGAGGCTTTGTGGGATTTTTGTTTTCTCTTAATTTTATGCTTTATTAGGAAGTCTTCTGAAACTAGCACTGTTTTCCATATAGCGGACAAAACCTCGCTGACATTAAATGAGCCCCTCTTTAAATATGAGTTACTAAACCAATTTGTCTTTCTTTAAAAAATCCTCCAGTATATGTGGCTGGCGTCTCCATCTTCTAAGGATGCTTTGAAAAGCAGAACAAAGAGAAGAACTATTGTCCTAGGAAGTGGTCATAAAGGAAAAGCTACTATTCGTATTGGTAATACTGTCTTTGGTTTCTCTGACTGTAGTAAATTCTGTCTACAAAATATTCTTATCTAATGTTTAAGAGCTTTAGTTATAAAATATACTATGTGTCTCAATGTCAGTGTTTTGCAGAACACTTAAATCATATCTTCTTAATTCAATAAAGTGTCTTCTATGATCAGTGGTTTCTGTAAGAAACTTGCTTTTTTAGTGTTGCTAGATAGGTGGCTGGAAAAATGGCAGGATATGTCGAATTAAATACATGGCAGCATTGCATGTATTTATTCCTAAGTGCATCTTCTCCACAGACTTTCACTTCTTAGAAGCTTTGTGGTAGTAAGTTGTCTAGTTCTGATGTTGTAACCTTTCTGTAGCAGGCTGTCCTCTGGCAGAACAAACAAGCATGTGTTTTTCATTAAGGTACAAAAATGTTCCAAGTTATTTTTTTTTCAACTTCATGTAAGCCTATTATAAATAGTATGTTTACAATAACATAGGTATCTTGAATATTTATAATTAATACTGGTAGCTGCGAAACACTAAATATTTTTCAGGAAGTTCCTAAAAATTTCACTGTAATACATTTGGCTGTCTTTCACCTTTGCTCTAGTTATCTGGAAGCAGAGAGGTAAGGATAAGTCAAATTGAAGTCTTTGTAAAAATAAGCTGTGGTGATGAGGGCGATAGAAGAACAAAATGTCTCACTTAAGTATAGTTGAGGTATTTTTTTGGTCTCGTGGAAGATTTTTTAGTGTGTTTTTATGGTTTTTTTTTGTGGTACTGTGTTTTTGTTTTTTTTTTTTTTTGAGAGGTATGGAATTGGGATTATTCCTGTTGACCTGTTGGGAACCAACCACAGTTTGGAATCCCAGTACCACAGTTACACTTTTCTGTGCCATTACAAAATTAGTTTTTTTATTGAACTCAGGGAACAATAGCCTAAGTTCTGACTAGTTTAACTGTATAAAATACTAAGTGAATGTTTTTCTGGGCTTGTTTCTGATTTACAGAGAACTTGGGGCAGAGTGATCATCCACACTAGGTATTTATTATGAATCTACTTTAAGTGATAGGATATGTTTTAAATAACAACAAAAGACTGGACTAGTAAACATGACTTTTCATTATTATTCCTATTAAGTGAAAATATTGCTCATATTCTGTAGAAGCGATCACCAGCTTCAATCATTTTGCCAATTACAAAACCAGCCATCACACTAAAGTCACTGGAGGGGAATTTGAAGCACATAAATAGCTTTATTGTCTCGTGGACTGTCTTATGCTCCCCTTGAGACAACAGAGTTAGGTATCTGAAATTAGTAATGTGAATGAACCTCTTTAGCTACAAAACTTTTTTCCTTTTCTGAATAACATCATGTTTTAGATCAAACTAACATAATAGTTAAGAATACCAGCTTATGCTTGCAACTGGATCAGCTGTTCACCCTTCTTTTTAAGAAGCAAATCAAAAGTATTTGAACACTTTAGCAAAGTTAGACTGAAGGGTAGACTTTCATGCAGCCCGTTTTGTTACGTACAAGATTTTATGTATGAACAGTAAGCTGTTAATTTATATGTAAATAACTAGGTATGATAAATTATTTTGTTTCCTTGCTGTTCAATACAGGATTAACATCTAAAAAGTCTCTAAGTCCTGGGAAAAAACATACATCAGTGAAAGACAGTTACTCACCAAAACCACTACCACCAGGCACAAAAGGCTTCCTGCCTTGGCGAACTGCAGAACGTGCAAAGAAGTGCAGGTGAGGTTTTCATAGTACAAAAAAAATAAAAGCTACATGATAAATGTAGTGGAGAGCAGCATTCGTTTTCTGAAACATATTTTAAAGTTAAAGAATTTCTTTGCATTCATATTTTTTTCTGGTTTTATAGATTTTGAGGATGTTACATAAATTCTAGTCCAGTAAGTTTTTAAAACACACAAAAAGATACAATTTGATGGCCACAGGAATATCCAGATGTAGCAAAAAAGCCCCCTGCAACCAAATCCACTATTGCTTATTAGTTATTTTCTTACTAGTGATTTGTCAGACCTATTATAGCTGAAGATACAGTTTAGTTTTCTAAGCTTGTAATGTAGTCGATTTGGCATCCAGTTGGAGGTGCCCAGGTACTTTTTCCACCTCCTCTTTCTGCTCTGTCTGTGCCAGTGCCAATGGGATTATTGTTATCATCTAAGCCTTGTGATTTTTAAAAAATTAAAAAATAATTAAAAAAGGTGTTACATGTGTAAGCTGCATTATTATTAATTAATTATTATCATTATCGTGCTGCGTTTTGAAACAGTTTTTGGTTTGGTTTAATGTATTCCATAGATATTGGATTCTCAAAACTGAGGTTATATAAATTTTCAAACAAAAAAATACTTAAAGCTTTTATCATTACTTTTTATTAAACTTGTTTTTCAAAATGTGAAACACCAAATTCTCCTGTTGATTTTAGTTCATAATAATTAACTAAGCAAGATGCCTGTTGAAGATATTAACATCTGATGCTCTAATTCATGATTAAGTATGAGTATTAACAGAACAAAATAAGGATGTGAAGGGAGTGTTGAAGTAATACAGTGCAGTGTATGCTGTTTTTACTCTTACTGCCTCACCTGTCCTAGAACCTGTGTCTGGAAATGGAGGTAGCAGTGGTTATATCATAAACTTATTTTTCTCAAAAGTGTTTTTTTCTGACTTTAGAGGTGGGCCAGTGAATAGTACTGAAGAATTACCAGTGAAGATTCAGGTACTCCTCTCTCATATGATGGTTTATTTAGTAGATGAATGCGTGAGAAAATATGATTGTGTTCTCACAGAATCTTATTTTGTAAAAGTTAAGACTGGAACATATTGCTAAAATCTGTCTCTCATAGAAGTGCAAAATAATAGGTTACATCAGCATTTGGTTGAAACTTGATTAATACTGAGATTATTCACATTTCTGTATCACTGTGTTTTGGTTTCTTAGGTTTGGAAGCAAGCTGGGTTTGCATATGGGCACAATCTCTCCAGAGGCAATAAGGGGAATTAACAGCATTTTTTCCTGCAAGGTTCTGCTTCCCCCCCTTCCTCTCTTTTCTCTTTTTGCTTTTGATCTACATACTTGTGTTTGCACCCACCTGTGAACTGCTGTAGTAAACATACTAGCAGGGGAAATAAAAGTTGTCTTTCTTCCTTTTCCACGGCATTTCACTTCCATTCCCCCACCCCATCCACCAGAGAAAAGCTGGAGAAGTGTTTTGGTGTGTACTAATGAACTAAATTGGCTCACAAAAGGATCTCATGGTTGCTGAAGGCAGCGCACTTATCCCCTGCTCTGGCACAAGCTTCCCATAGGCAGCAGTCCTTTGGGAAAACATGGTCCAGCACAGGTGGTCCACGGGCCACAGTTCCTTTGGCCCATCCTTTTGCTCTGGCATGGTGTCTTCTCTGGGTTGAGGTGTGGGTATTGGGTCCACCATGGAACACCACCTCTGAACCTAGTGTTTCCCTGTCTTTCCCATTCTTCTTTTTCCCCTCCTCCTCTGCCTGTCTCACTTTTTTTTACCCTTTTTTAAAATAGGCTTCCCCTGAGGCACCACTGTCTTGGTTGCTGGGCCCAGCTGTGCCCTGCAGGGCACAACTGGCTGGAACCAGCTGTGTCTGGCACCAGGCAGCCTCAGCCACTCCTCACAAGTTAGCCTCTGCTGCTGAATCCTTCCCACATATCACCAGTATATGCACGTGTATGGGGTTTTTTGTATTTTTTATGTAAATCTATTTCAAAATTGCATAGGTGAACAATGCATATGCATTGTAAGGGACTCTGGGAAATGATCACATTTAAATTGAATTTTTGGTACTATTTAATCTTTGATTTTTATTGTGCAGTGTAATGTGGTGAGTGGGTGTGTTTTTCTTTTCTGCTGTAATTAGACAGGTATTCCAGTGAAAGTGACAGTAGAAAGTGCTTCTACATCTGAAACTGAAGACACAGAAGATTTAGATGATGTTATCCATCATCCTGTTTTGACAAAATCGTTAGATAAGATTAATATAACAAGGAATAAACCATTACAGGTAAGAGGCATGTACTATGCTTTTTAAACTTTGTAAAGGCAAATCAATTAAACTGCAAGAACTTAATACACACAGCTGCAATATGCGTATTTTTTTCTGTTCCAGTCTTGAATCATGGTTCCGGAATCTGATCAATGTTACTGTCTGTACTATTTCATTCCGAGTATTTCCTTCATATATGTAATCTAAATATTGTAATGATTGTTGGGTAAAAATAATTTTAAAAATAACTGAAAGTGTATAAAACCTCCATTTTATAATTGAGCTATATAACAAACTTTTTTCATTTGCTTTTTATTATTCCCTCTACTACTTTTAGTTCGAAAAAAACTAGTAGTAGCGAGAGTTGCAAATGTCTTGACAAGAGATGTTTTTTTAAAAGGAATGAAAAACAAACGGTATGTTTCTGTGACTTAGTAACAGTCCTGAGGTAATCTACCACTATTCTACATTCAGGCAGAATAGCTGAGTTGTTTCTGAAGTGCTGTGATTTGAATTCCATTTGGAGAATCTGCACTGTCTCCAAATGAGAATTGCTAAAAATAAGACCTATACTCAAGCTGATTTTGGTGGTGATTGTCAGGGCACCACACTGGGTGAATGAACTGTTCATGTGTATAAACATTAAGACTGTATAGCTGTCTTTGTGTAAACAAGATTAAGGCAAAACTTGTTGCAGCTCTAGAGGTAACAGGAGTTAAGGTGGCTTAGAGTTACTGTGGAAGGCAAGAGGACTGTACAAACCGTATAAAGAACTGCCTGCGTTTTTTTTTTTTGAGCTAATACATACATTTTATCTAGGCCTACCCTTTGCTCTAGGACTCCTGTTCAGGAAGATTTTCAAGGTTTTGGTATGTTGCTGGGACTTGAAATTGCATAGCAGCTTTCTTCTTTGTAGGTCATTTCATATCACTGTTCATATGCAATATGTTGAGATTGTGCTGTGCAGTGTCTTCGACACTCTAGTCAAGAACATTGTGTTTGGAACCATGGAATTCTTTGTCTTGGCTATATTGTGCGAAGAACTTCTATGTAGCAAGTATATTACTTTCAGAAAACACTTGATACTTTATTCTTGCTATTTGGAGAAGGAGGAGTATTGCTTTCAGGACACGTTGCAGAGGCAGACAGTGTTTTTTGCTTTGTGGAAGGATTGTCATATGACCCTTATAATTAGTTTTACCTGTAGTATTATGTATAGAGCAATTGTAAGGAGATAATTTGTGTTTAATTTGGTCTTCCTGGAGAGTAAAACTGGAGATTTTAGGAGCCTACTCCAAAATTGGTTCTAAGTTTTCTGTGCTTATAAAGGTCTAGATTTCCCTGGGGGTTTTTTTCTGAATTTTGAAACAAAAATACTTTTCTTAGGCTGTGGTTGCTTATCTGCAGTCTGGAACTGTTTCTGTGTCTCATCCATTCTTTTTGTTACGTTAGTGCAAAGCACAGGTTCACAATTTGTCAGAACAGAACTGACAGCTTGTCACCATTGAATTGTGAAATCTACTGTCCCCTGCTTCCAGTAGTGCTTTTCCATTTCTTGCTTCAGTCTTATTCTTTCTTGTGTCTGTTTTCATGTTTATCTGGAGAAAACCCATGTAGTTCAACAAGGACAAATGCAAAGTCCTGCACCAAGGAAAGAACAACCCCGTGCACCAATATATGCTGAAGACAGACCATCTGGAAAGCAGTGTTGTAGGAAAGGCTCTGGGGGTCCTGATGGACACCAAGTTGAACAAGCTAACAACGTACCCTTGTGGCAAAGAAGGTGAATGGCATCCTGGGCTACATTAGGAGGAGTTAAACCAGCAGACTGAGAGAGATGATCCTTTCCTTGTACAAGCTGTATTCGGTGCTGGTGAATCCACACCTGGAGTCCTGTGTCCATTTCCGGGCTCCCCAGTTCAAGAGAAACACTGGAGAAAGTCTAAAAAAGAGCCACAAGTGTGGTTAAGGAACTGAAACATCTCTCTTATTAGGAAAGACTGAGAGAGCTGGTATGGGTCAGCCTGAAGAAGAGAAGGCTCAGGCAGTGATCTTATCAATGTATATAAATAACTGAAGAGAGGATGCAAAGAGGACAGCGCCCATTTCTTTTCATTGGTGCCCTAAGGCAGAACAAGAGACAATGGGCACAAACTGAAACACACGAGGTTCCCTCTGAACATCAGGAAACAGTTTTTCACTGTGAGGGTGGCTGAGCACTGGCACAGGTTGCCCCAAGAGGTTATGAAGTTTCCTTAGAGGTGTTTAGGAAACATCTAGGCACAGTCTTGGGCATCTTGTTGTTGGTGACCTTACTTGAGCAGGGACTTGGACGAGACTTGGACCAGACCTCTAGAGGTCCCTTCCAATCTCAGCCATTCTGTTTTTATGCAATATTCTTCCAGGTTAGTTTTCAGCTATCTTAAGGACTCATATTGGCTAACGTGATTGGGTAAGTTCCAGAACTGGAGCGTGGTAAGTGGCAGAAGTCTATTAAGTGGCAGAAGTCTATGGCTGATAATGTGAGAGGGGAAGTGGAAGACATTTTTTATGTGTTAACTGGGCTTAAGTACTGTAGTTACACAGCTGTTGCTGCTTAAGTAAGGAGTTGCTTAAGCAGGGAGATGACTTGAGGAATTGATCTAGCTGAAAAGTAATCCAATGTATTTGGTTGTAGCAAATCTTGGCACAGCCTTTTGGTGAAGTGTTACCACCAGCTGTGCTAGATCAGTGATGGGGTAGCAGAGTGGGAATAAACACTAAGAGATGAGAATTCCTTCAACTGTCACTGTGTCAAAAAAGCTCTGCAAAGGTCTCTTGTTGTCACTAAATGCCCAGACTTTAGTATGCAAGTCCTCAAGAATTTCTCTGTACCCTTCTGCTCAAAAAGGGGATTTAAGCATATTACTTCGTAAAATAATATTGGTTGTGTTTTCATTTTTTTAAATCCCTTGGCTAATGAAAAGCTTGATTTCTGCTTAAATGAAAAATAAGAACTGATAAATATTCTTTCTGTCCACTAGAGGGAATCAGATATGTTAGAATTGCCTCTGATGCAGAATGTAATTGAGGAAGCTTCCAGGTTTTAAAATTTTAACTATAGAACTTCATCTTTAATATAATTAGCAGGGTAACTCTTTCTACACGTTAATACCATGTGAATTACATAGATACAGAGATTGCACTATAACTCCTTTTAAAAATAAGGACAACAATGTAACGAGGTAATGACTAATTACTTATTAAAGGTTTTTTTATATTGTTATTTTTAAACCTCTGGCTGGCACCTCTGTGTAGTGTTCAGTAGTCGTATTGCATACAGTAATTTTGAGTGTTATACATTTCCTATTCAACTTCATCTTAAAGGCTGTCAATGCTTTTATTCTGGACTACATTACTGGAAGCCTTTGCCTTGTAGATTGGATGTGCATTTTGATATTTTTTTTCTGTAGAAAGACTAGAAAATTATGTAAGCTAGTTGATTTCTCCAAAGCAAATAAAAAAATAAAGTGTACATATGCTTCTAATTAAATGGTGACAAATGCAAGGCATCTGCCTTTAAATATAGACTTCTATTGCTTATGAGGAAATGTAGCTTCAGTGTTTGTCATTTTTTTGTGAAGTCAGTCCATAACCATCAAATATTATGTACATGTTCAATGTGATAAACCAAGTTTAAACAAATCTGTCATACTATAGAACTAAGATTTCTAAAGCAGAGTTGCTTGCCAAAAAACCCTATATCAAAGAAACTTTAAAATACATATACTTATGCACACACACTATAAATGGAACTCTAAGAATTCAAGTCTATCAGTACCTGTGACTGCTCTTCAAAGCTAGTTTAGAGGATTCCAGCTTACATGTCAAGTTGTAAATGTAGAATGTTATTGTGGCTTCATTCTGTGCTGTGCTTCTGTATCTATAAAGGATTTCTACCTCCTATTGTTTACATACCTTCTGAGGTAGATTACAGTAAGATTGTAGTGTTTGTTGAAGATTTTCCTTAGAGATTTCCCACACACATCCCATGCATGGAAGTGATTTTGTTACGTCATGGCAGTTAGATGCTATTAAATCTCTTTCCAAATGCTGTCTTTGAAATGTGGTTTTCCCAAACCTTCTGACTTTTAAGAGTTTTTCTTGTGTGTTCAGATGATAAAGATATGACTAGCTTTCTAGTACCAGGGTTAGGTTGGTTGATGCTAGTCTAGCGATCTTAGGAGTGGGCTTCACTGGACAGTAGTAACAGACCCATGATCTTCACTCTGAGTGGTTTGTGCTGTGAGGGCTATATCTAAAATATCTTAGAACCTGTATCTTCGAGTTGGGTGCCAAAATCCCTTGCATCCTACAAGACCTGTGAGGACCTCTTTGCATTTGTGGAAAGATTAGTTTTACTATGCATTTTACGTATCAGTCTTCTGAGTTGATTGCTTGTATGAAGGGCAGTGGTATGCGCTTGAATACGCTTTTGATAGTAATCAAAGAATTCCATTGCCATTTGGATCTTTGCTCCTCTGTAGAACTGATTGATAAGTTGTGTACAAAAAGCAGTGATCTACGTTGCATATATGTGCCTGTATACAAGGTGCACAGAGAAACGAAGAAGCTTTGTATACTGTCAATTCATAGACATTACTCTCTGAAAAACAGAGCAGTTCAATAACTTTACCAGTTTTCATCTTTGGAATCAGAAGACTGTGTTAAGGCATGCAAGTACAAAAATTCCTGTTTCTTCTTCCACTTCAGATGATGTACGAAAATATTATAATGCTCTGCTATGATATGAGAAAACATGGTGATTGCTTATCAAATCCTGACTACTATTCACTGAAACTAAACAATTTACTACTTAGAACTAAAAGTTAAAATACAAGCGTAGGCATCTCATGAAAAAGACTAGAATGTATTTGTTAGATGTTTGGTTTTGGCTTTATTGTTGTTGATTCACCACTAAGCTGCTAAACTCCTGAAGCAGCTTGGGATTGTGAAAAAGTTACTTTTTCTGCTGAAGAACTAAGTGAAACCAGTTGGAAAGAGCACAGTTCTTACAGTTCAGAATTTTGTATTTCTACTGTGGTAATAAAGAATAAAATCCTGGGTGAAGAATATATTCTGAAAATCTAGGTATGGCTATTAAGAACTTTTTTTAGAGCCCAGTTTGATGTTTTGATGCATTGAGATGTATTTAGTTAAGGATGATGTTTAAATAAGTGAAGGGAAAGAAGAGGAAATAGAGAAGAACGTACACTTCTGATGCTAATGTCATAGGCCCAAGAGAGTTGTACTATCTCATGTTACCTGTTGCCATCATACAAATTTAAGTGAATCATAATTATTCCCAATTTTCTGTGTTAATTTTTTGCATAGTAGAGTTATATACTGGTACATCTCTGTCATGTATTTTTGTAGACAATATGTTATTGCTTGGAATGCTGCATGTTTGTTATTACTTGGACCTGTTGAGTTTTTGTATAATATTACTTGTTGATGTGACATTTAGAGATAAATTTCTCTGTTGTGATAGTTGGAACTGGAAGAATGTATGGAAAAACTTAAGGAAGAGCAAAGAGCCAGAGTAAAGGCTGAGGAACGGATAATGCAGGTAATGATACTTAATGGTTAATCATCTTTACTTTTAAAGGATTCACCAAGCAAACTATCCACTTGCTTAATTAGGAGTAATTAGCTATGACCTCTAATGTGGTAGCTTCCAGAGTTTGAGTTCAAAGTCACAGGGATCATTTACTAAGGGCAATGATGAAATTTGCATTTAGTAATGTGTTTGTTCTTCTGATACTATTTGGGAGCCTTGAACTCCAGGTCAGGCTACTGTTTCAATGTGTTTCATTCATTTGGTGTATTGCATTGGTGTGTTCCTTATGATCTGGGACATTCTGATGTTTGTTTTTCTTGAGAAAGGGATTAAATGCAATTTGCAGCAGATGGATAGTTCTTTGAGGTTTCCCACCTTCTTTGTCATGACTTGCACTGAAAAGCTGTTTGTTGCAAGTGCTGTTTAAATTTGCTGATTCTGTCCCTTTGATTTCTAAGTTTTGGTTTTGGAGGCAATAAAAATACCGTGTGGTTTTCTGCATAGCATGTTAGCCGTAGCTGTCAGCTGTTGCGAAGCAGTTTTTTAAATTTTGACAGAACCTAACAGCCTTTCACATTTAAATTGTGAGGTCTGTTTCCCCTCTGTCCATTGTTACTGACTTGGAAAGATCCCTTTGCATCAATAAGCAGAATTTCTTCTAATAGAGTTGAGTGTAAGGTAGTGTAAATGAATGGACTTGGTTCTTAGATGTGATCTGGAGTGGAGTGAAAGTGTTGGTACCCTTTGGAACTTGAGAAACAAGTGGTGGCCACAGTACAGGGAGCAGATAGTCCACAGAGGCTTCTGCACTCTACAAGATGCATTGTAGATCTCCGGTGCAGCCATCCCCATCCTCCTGTAAAGTGAAGTGCAGCAGTGGACTCTGCTGGGTATTTGTTGTTGGAATTCTTAAATGCTTTTTAGGCTAAGTACCCGAGGCGAGAATGCTTTCTCTTTCATGCTGGACTCCTTGGACCTACCACCTAGTCTCAGAAGAAGGGGTAAACTAAGAAGCATTAATCTCTGAAAGGTTTAACAGCTGCAGTTATAATTTTTTGTCCATCTCTCACAAAAGATAAAAGAATGAAAGCCTGTGGTAGCAGCAGTTGCATAGCTGTAATCTTAAAGGTGTCTCTGAATGGATGTTTCCATCAAACACAAACCCTGCATATCCAACAGTTACCATTCAGCTTTCAATTTGTCATTGATTTCATTAATGTTCAGTGTGGAGAAAAATCAGATTATCTTAAACTTAGAATTTTAGGATGCACGGGGGAGATATGATAGTATGCATGCCTTCTGATACAGAAGGGTGAATATAAGTAGAGCATTGGCCTCCATTGGGTTTTTTACTAGTAAAACAAATTGTTTGGTGTTAATGTGTCATCTAATACATGCAAAATAGCATTATATGAAAACCAGTGTTTTGCTTGCAGTTGCCCTGCAACTTTCTGAACATACAGAAGACAGTGCTGAGCCAGTAGTTTTGAGTGCCTGCGGCAATTTCACTATGGCAGCATAGAATTGTAGCCATGGATAAACAAACCTACACAGAGCTCAGTGTAGTGGTGCCCTGAGTATTTCTGGCACAGGAAGCTCTGTATCAGTTACTTTAGGTATTACTGTTTGAGATACTGCTGTATAGGCTGGCAAAGGTGGGGTTGGGTATTTTTTAACTGCCAATGATAGAAATTTACCTTTTTTTCCTCCCCCACCTTCCCATAGTTGGAAACTGAAAATGCAAGATTAAGGAGTCTGAATATCTCCCTGTCTGAAATTCTTCATACACAGTCAGTAACCAACATGATTTTGGAAGATGAAGGTGTGCTGGGCAGCATTGAGAACTCCTTTCAAAAGTTTCATGCGTTTTTGGACCTCCTTAAAGATGCTGGGTAGGTTGTCACTTTACTTAAATCTTACTGTTTCTGCTGAGATCTCTTTCCAAAGTTATCTTCCCAATGGAATATTCTGCCCTCTCCCCCCAAGATCTCTAGGACTGTACTTGGAAAGAGCATAACTATGTCTCAATTGTTTAGTCTTTTCTTAGTGGGAAAAACATGATCCAGCACTGTCCAGCTGAGTTCAGGTATTTGTCCTCAGGAAAGTCTTTCAAGAAGTCCGTCCCAAAAGAAAAGAAAGCTTCTGTAAAAGCATGTTTCCAAATCTGTATTGGATCCCCTGTACCTCTTAGTATTCCCCAGATATGAAAGGCTTAAAATGCAGTTGACGTGGCTTCAGAAATTGTCCTGCTGCTTTAGGCCTCCTTTTACTAACTAAAGTACAGAAATCTAAATGCAATCTAGCCTCTGTACTTAAATTCTAGATTATTTATTACTGAAATATTTTAGAAAGTATTGATTAAAGTTTATCTTAAGGCTCTGCCACTGTATCTGCAGGTTCTAAGAGGATGGTTCATCCTTCCCATTTGTCAGCGAATTTTGGGTTGAGTTCTCAAACCTGTTTTGTAAAGCTTATATAGTCAGGCATGGCAATCTTGTCCAGGAGCATGAAGGAATTATATGAATATATATTGTAGTCCACTCTGCATATTCAGAAAGAAACACAAAAGTTTTGCCTCAACTTCAAATGTTAAAGGAAGGGAAAAATGCTTTTTCACTACACAAAAAATGGGTTTTTTTTTCAGATGGGCCCTGCATCTTCATGTTTATAGGGGATTGCTGTGGAAGTTACAGAATCCCATTCACACAGACTGCTGTTCTCAATAAGCTTCTATATGTAATGTGCTGTGCTATGAGTTGATGGCTTCAACTTCTCACTGTTGTTGAGGCTTAAAATCACCCATATCATAGATTTGGTCATCTTTTAAGCTGGCAGGTGAAGCAAAATGACTGTACTTGTGAAGCAGGTAATTTGATTTGGCTGTTACAGGTTATGCTAGTTTGGGAGATGTGCACCAGTCTTCAGCTAAAATGATCTGCTAGCAGGTTGAGAGAGATTATCCTCCCCCAATACTCTGCCCTAGTGAGGCCACATCTGGAGTACTGTGTCGAATTCTGGGCTCCTCAGTGCAACAAAGACAAGGAACTACTGGAGACAGTCCAGTGGAGGACCGTGAAGATGGTTAGGGGACAGGAACATCTCTCTTATGAGGAGAGGCTGAGTGATCTGGGTCTATTTAGCCTGGAGAAGAGAAGACTGAGAGAGGATCTTATTAATGCTTAGAACTATCTTAAGACAGGGCAAGAGGATGGTGACAGTCTCCTCAATGCTGCCAAGCAACAGGGCAAGGGGCAGCGAGTACACACCGGAACACAGGAGGTTTCACCTTAACATAAGGAAAGACTTCTTTACTTTGAGGGTGATGGAGTCTGGAGCAGGCTGCTCAGAGAGATTGTGGAATCTCTTTCTCGTGATCCTGTGCGGCCTGCTCTATGTGAACCTGCTTTAGCAGAAGGGGTAGGACTATATGATCTCCGCAGGTACCTTCCAACCCCGGCCGTTCTGTTATTCTGTTTTAATCTTTGGTTTAATTCCCTGCCTAACGGGAATCTGCTTGCCAGCATCCTGCTCTGAGTTCAGTGCTAACTCAGAGAACTTCATCCTTAGCATCATAATACTAAGTGAAGATAATTTTGAACCTGCAGACTAATTTGTGCAAAACCGTGAAAGTACCTTTAGTCACTTAGGCTTCTCAGAAAACAATGGAAAAACTGTTTCTTCCTCTGGTTTTGACCATTTATGTCTTTCACAGGGTAAGAAGAAGGTAATTTTCTTTTAAACTTTATTTTACAGACTTGGACAGCTTGCTGCATTAGCTGGGATAGATCAGTCAGATTTTGGTCTTCTGGGGCATCCACCAATGAATTCTACTCTCACTAAGCCTGCTAACGTGCTAAAGGAGAAGTCTTTTGAAGAAGAAAGACAAGAACATACTCAGGATAGCCAAGTAAGGGTCTAGAGGGAATGCTAGTGGCAATGTACTTGATGCTACTTAATGTGCTTTTTTAGCTGTTATTCCCCCTTGACTGAAAGTGAAGATTACCAAATGATCCATGAAGTTATTATTGCAGTCTTTTGCTCTAGCTGTATTTCTACAGATCTTAATACTTAAATGATTAGTGTAAGCTTCGTAAGTGTTTACCATTTGAAACAGAAACCATAGTTATTTTCTACTATGAAAGCATTGGTGGTAATTACGTTGGTTGTTATTCTGAAATACGAAGTTCCAATAGTGATATGCATCCATTAAAAATGGAAAGTACCATGACTATATTTTTAGAAACATTTAATAATGTTGAATAGTGGTTTAAGAAAACTTAGCCAGATAGTAGAGGATAGTACAATGTGCCTATTGAGAAGCACAAATTCTCTTCTACGTAGTTGCATTGTACATGTCCAGTCCTGTTAGATTTCTGCGTGGGCCGTGCCATGAATTTCCGACAACTACAAACCTGCAATATTATCAACACAAGGTTTTAGTTTCTACTCTGAAGTCAATAAGTAGAAAACCTGGATTTTTCAAGGGAGATACTAAAGTTCCATGGGGGAAAAAAAAGCAAGACCAGTATTTAAGTTTAAGGCAGTTAAAAATGAAGATACTAGCAGCCTACAATCCTTGTTCAAGTTACATAAAGCTGTCATACTAGGAATCATTCTGCAATCCATTGTGTGCCTTACACCCAATGTCTTTCACATTGTGTTCCAAATTTCTCAAGAACAACATGAGCTTCTAAAACAAGATGGTAAAAATTGTGGGTTTTTTTAATTGTTGTGGAAAGCAATTTACAGTTTTGCAGTTTCAATCTGCTAAAATTATTTGGAATAATAGAGCAATTCATATTATAGGTTCTTTGACATTTGTTATAGTTTGGCTTGCCACAGTGTTTTCAGTTGATGGACTTCTCTGCACTGTGACATTAACTTGTTCATGTGGTTTGTTTGAGTTGTTGTTTTTGTAATTCACTACATTTAGAAGCCTGAACTTGCTGTGTTTTTTAAGTACATATGGAAAATGATTAAAAAATCTTCAACTATCACTTAACACTATTGTCATGCTTACCTCCTAGTATTGATTAGTTTGGATTCTTGTAGCAGTTAGGTATTGTGGAATAGGCTATAGGGAACAAATTACTGTGAACTGTGAGCAAACATAAGTTGTGGGTATTTCAGAACGACAGACATGATTAGGCTTTGCCTGCTTCAGTGTAACTGACGCATTTCTGTAGTATGAAGTTCAAGCTAGATGTGAAACCATAATATGCCTGCTCTGTTTCATTACCCTAACAATCTTCTGAAACTTGCTTGCTTTGAAAGGTAATAAAGGTTGTGTGATTGCTATAATCTATGAATCTTTTCTATATTATGTAAAGACTTAATTTTGCTATGCAGATTTTAGTATATGGCAGTTACTATACTGGCTTCTTTTTCTGTAGTTGCATCAGTATTTTAATTGGAATCTCTTATTTCAGAACAGAGCTGGGGACATCCAAGTTTCTCTTCCTGGTACATTTCAATCCCAGATGGTTGTGAATAATGCCTTCACTGCTCTTAGAGAAAAAACAGAACTTCAGACTGCTGTGCAGCAGCACCAGCCAGGCTCATGGAAGGAACATGAGGCTCAAACAATTAACCAAACTAAAATAGATAATCCTCGAAGCACTACTCCAACATTTTCTGAGAGGAGAGTCAAACAAAATGAACAAGCAAAAGAACATCACTCCACAAGGCCCTTGTTTACCAGTCTGCATTCATTTTCCGATTCCAGTGTACATACTAAAAGTAATGGTAGCAGAATATCCACTAGTGCTTCTGGTGAAAAAAGCAAAAATTGTTCCTCAAAGAAATATATCCCTAGAACAAATGAAATGGCAATTTTGAATGATGGAGCAAGAGACCAGGGTACACTGCAGACAATAAACCGTTCTGGAACAGATACTATCGGATCTGACTCTGAAATCCAAGAAAGTATCCAAAGTGTTACCAGCATTTGAAATGGTTCTAAAATGTTTAGGTTTTTTTCAATGCTTGCAAGATTAAAAATAAATTTTGGATGCCTTAGTAAAGTTTCTGAATTTTTTTGTAAAATAATGTAGACTTTGTAACACTTTAAAGCATTGCATGTTGTTTAGTGTTCCTGTTTCATGTTTGCATCGCTTGTCACTAGATTTTTATATTTGGAACATGGGATGTACTGGTAGAATGGCATCTTTCAGTTTGTACTGCATACGAATGGTTCCTGTCGTATGGATCTTACTGTGTATCACGTATCTTATTATAGAGTATGAACTGTTTTGAGCTAATAAAATTAATTTGAGTACCATTTTTTTCTAGTGTTTATTTCCAGTGCATTGCAATGGAAGTGGAAAAATGGTTTTAGGGCAAACATCATTCATTCAAACAGTGTGTAGGTATGACATTCCCAAATGTAGTGGAAGTTTCAGATTAGAAAACAAGCCCAGAAACATCTTTAAAAGGAAGACCTAAATCCAGCCATTCTTCCTTTTTTTGTGATTTTGGATCATAGAATAATACACACTGGAAGGGACCTCTAAATGTTTTCTAGCCCAACTCAGATTGCTTTCAGGACCTAGAAAAACGTGAGAACATAAAACTAAAAGAAAATAATTGTTTTGAAAATGGAGTTTACCCCACAGCTTCTTACTCCTGTTGCTTTACATAGGCAGCTGATTTGCAGCTTCTGAACTATGGCACAGAGTGGATTTTTGTTTGTCATATGGCACAGAAATTCATTTTGTTTTGCACCAGGAATAGTGGTACAATGCACTTCAGTATGCCCCTGAAAAATAAAACAGGCAAGCGTACAAATGCAAAGAAAGACACCGAGTGCCACGAGAAGGCAGTCAGTGAATAGCCTAACATAATACATTTCCATCATTAACTACTGTTTTGTATATTTGGGAGTTCTGTCAAATTAAGCTTATTAGAAAGGGTTGTGGAGAGGTGAGATATCTTAGGCATTTAAGCAAATGTTAGGAAAAATGTTTATAAGCAACATAAAATATGCATTTGGAAGAACAAAACAATTGTTTTAGTTTAGGGTTTAAGTCATTTTGTTCAACAATGGCAGTCAATTTTGCTTTTGGATAAACCAGTCAATTTTATTTCCTTCAAATAACTTCTTTCTATGACAGTCACAATCCATGTGCTTGCCAGTCCTGATGCAGAAGAAATTTCTGAAATTGCAGTAGCAAACTCTGGGAGGGAGATTGGGTAGTAGAATCTGACCTAAAATGCTTATTTTTTGAGATGTTCAGATGTTGAAAACTCATCACATTGTGCAGGGGTCCTGAAAAGCTGCCTTTTTTAGAAACGTCAAATTATTTTGCTATATGTGGTGTTAGTTGAGATTTTGAACGATTGCAATATTTTAACTATTTTAACATGTTTGGTTCGGACTCTTTCTTGTCAATGTGTATTCCATTTGCAGAGTGAAGAGGACAGAAGGCTATGGAAAGATGAAAGATTTTTCTCATGCGGGAATTTGGCAAGATGATTTGGGCTGAACTGGGGTGTGGGAGGAAGGTGCGGGATACTGTGTAACCTTTTTACTCCAGCGCTGGTCATCAGAGTTATGGAACACAGAATATCTGTAGAATGCTGACTGCAATTTCTTGACAATTATGAAGCAACTCATGAATCCTCATGAATTTTTCTATTGAGCAAATAGCATGAGATTACTTTAGCTATTGCTGTACTGCGCAGGTGATTGCACAATGAAAGTACACTATTTATACAGACTTTGTCACTTCAGAATAATAACAGGTAATATATTAATCTATGCAATTTTTTACATCTTCTCCCAGTTATTTGAGGTCCTTCGCTTCATTCACAATTCTTTGCTAATGGTTTTGGTTTGATTGGACAATTGCACACCATCAGTTTCTCCAGCATTAAATGCTGTTTGTAGCCTTTTTAGAACTACAGCTCTAAAGCTAATCACTGTGAAGGGACGGATGAAACTATAGATGCAAAAGCGAGAGAGATCAGGAATTGCAAATCTGTTATTTGTCAAAAATACCATAAAGAACTTAAAATAGTTTATGTATTGGATACCTATGAACAAGTGGCATAAATACCTTTTATGTTAAATAATACTAGTATTTGGTTTTGAAGTTTGAATTCTGTAAAAAAGCATTTATTACTTAACTATTTATTTTTTTGTAATCAGAAACATGAAGGATTTTCCATCTCATTTCTGGTGCTGTTGCATAGCACTCTTATTGTCAGTGCATACTTTATATATAATTGAATGTTGGATCTGAAGTAGAGATAGTGGATGTAAGTTACCTGGGGAAGAAGTATTTTTAAGACTATCATGAGTATTTCAGGAGTTTGAATTTTTTTTCTAATGATTGAAAAATGTATTTCCAAAAAATATTTTGTGTGTATAAATAAAATTATTTTGTACATAAAAATATACTTAAATTATTTTAATAAAAAGTGAAAAAGTATTTTTTTGTGTGTATATATATATATACACATACATTTTAAATTGTTACGAAACCATTTTACCCTGAGTTTGGATATAAACTGTTTCTTGCTATTAGTTAATGTTTTACATATTGGTCTGTGTTCTTGTTTGACATAAAAGCCTGAAATCAATAGGCCAGCTATTTGCTAGAGAACATGTTACTGTTTACTTATAAAACTCAAGCACTTTTTCTCTCTTCATTTGGGCTTCTCAGTAATTACATTTTACACTTCATAACTGCCACAGTTGGAGCCAAATCTCTGAAAAAAACACAATGACCCCAAACCCTTGTCTGAACTACCTGTATTTAAATCCAACTAAAATTTGCTGGTCTCAATAATTCGCTGGATCAGATATCCTGAAACAGCTGCCAGTTTGTTATGCAGTCAGTGTTATTTGTCTTTAATAATGACGTCAGTCGATCAGTTATTGTAACAGACAGAGAATGCGTCTGTGCTGTGTCTCCTTGAGTGAGCTGATTCTTTTCTAGTAGTAGTTGAGGAAGATTTTCCTGTTCAACATAACATGAAGTCATGATGAACCTAATAAAAGTTCACTGAAAATTTGGGAAGTTTATTTCAATATTACACTTTATCTGGGATTTTTGGTTTTTTTTCCCCCCCAGTTATGCATCATACTAAATACATCTCTCCATGAGTTTTAGTTAATTAACAAATCCATGTTTGCCTGCAGGGATTTGTGGTATTTGGAACAGTTGCGTTGGGTTCTCTGTTAAAAGCTGGAAGCCAGAAGCATTTCTGGAAGTTACAGATTTGAAAGCTTATATTTTACATTGGATATTTTATAGGGTGCTGTGAATGTTGATATAATGAATTCATGGGTTTTGATTGTAATTGGTGGTAGCAAAATATTAAAATAGGTGAAATCTCAATTCAATAGACCTGACGTGACCTATGCTATTCCTCTTTATTCACTCTGACTTCAAAATCATAATCCTTTGCACGTAGCAAAAGTGGTCTACTCTGTGTTGAGGGATCTTTCTGGTTTATGTACAGCCTTATAAATTTAATTTACTCCCCATCAATGCACAATACAAAATTGATTTTCTAAACCTCTGGGTAGCAAGGCTTCCCACACAGTTCTCTGTAAGATCAGAGAACATTTTTGACCCTTTTGGTCATGATTGCACTTTCTGAAGTGAAAAACTACAAAAGCTGGATATTTACTCCCTGTGCTCTGAGCTGATACCAGCATCAGCTTTCCCCAGTTTTTATTTTTGTGTTCTAGATCTTTGTGCAAGAGGTTTGAATTACACTTTTAATTCTGAAGTTTTAATTTACCTGTGGTTTGTGCTATACATTTAGCGTTCAAGACAAAGCAATTCCTGTATTAGTGGCCATGCTTCCTGACCTAAACCCATTAACCTAAACTATTTCTGACTGCTTCTACTGCCCCTTCCTACCAATGATACCTTTTCCTCAACAGGCTGGAGTTTGAAGCTGCCTCTCTGGGCAGATGTAGGTAGTCTGGGTTTAGTAGTGGGAAAAGCTTATTTCTCTGAAGCCTGTTTTCTATTTGAGACTCCAGTAAAAACAGTTACATTGCAGTCACTTTTATGTTTTTACTAAGGGTTAATTTTCTGTTTCATTAGAACTAATTTTAATAGTTAGAAGTAGAGTAGTTGTTCGGAGCGTTGTGACCTGAGATGTACTTTAAAAAAAAAACCCTTGGTGTTCTGAAGAAAATGTATCTGGCCTGTAATATCTGTGAAGTTTACCATATCTCTTCAGAGCTGGGGAGGGTTCTGTGTCTGAAAGCGAGTTTGTTAGCTGTTTCTGGAACTACAGTCCTTATGAACCTGAAATGAAAGTTATCTTTGCTCTAAAGCCACAAACTGTTTACAATTTTTTTACACAAAATAACTTGAATAAAATGAAAATCTGTTAACTAAATACCAGCTCAGGCTGTAACCTGTAAATTCTTTTTATCATTCTAGGTATGACCTGGCTGGACCAGAAAAGGAATGGATTTGAGTAGTCAGTATTTCTTCAGTCAAATGATTTGTAATGAAAAATGACCTTTTATATAAATCTCAGGATCCATGAAATAATGGAAATCAACACTTTCATTTCTAAAAAGAAAATGCAGCTTTGTTATCCAGGAGATTAATTCCGACAATGAATTTGGTGATCATGCACAGGACTAAAGCACGGCTGACATTACAGGTTGTACTGGGCAGACTTCAGTGTTCAGGAACTGTGGTTTATAAAGCTGCATATGAGAAGCATGAATCATATCTCATACACCTGAAAATTATGGGACTCCATCAAGCCCATCTCTTTTCAATCATGCTTAATGTCTTGTTTTGTCAAAATTGGTTTACTGCTACTGCCTTTAAAAAGACTTCTGAAAAACTGATTTTACAGCAGTAGGTCTCTCACTAAAACAATTAGAAGAAACGGGATGAGCTAAAGTCTTTCAGTTACAAATTTTAATTGCATTAACTCTGTTTTCAATTAACTGACACCAAGGTATCTGTGGAAAGAATCATTTAATATTTAGGGATATCAACGTAGGATTTGGCAGACCTCAAGGCAAGTCCCACTGTTGTTCTCCATTCTGTGAAATTAATTTGTTTCACAGTGCTGTTGCTTTTGCTCCCTTTCTATGAAACCCAAACAGCAATGTAAAAAAAAATATATATATTGACAAAAGTTTGTGGATAACACTAGATTTGCCTTAATTACACTACTCAGAGTTGGGCTACCACTGCAGTGGATAGCAAAGACACAAAATTGCAAGCTGATGTATATACTATTCTTATCCCCTTTACATAAGGTACAAAGCCTTTCAAATTTTCCATGGGGTCTTCATGTCCTCAGAATTCATCACTTATTAAGTTCTCTCAGTTCTTCTTTCTTAACAAAGTTTCTCTTGTTCCACTTCAGTGCATCTCACTTTGCCTCAGACCAATTCCATTCTAAGGAAGTCCGTCAGTATTCTATTAAGTACTGAAGCCTAGCTCTTATACAAACACATCTCCTTAAATTAATTTTTCATCTTTTGTCTAACATGTTCTTCTATTTGTTCAGCATGTGAAGGTTTTAAACCAGCCCTGAAAGGGTCTGCACAGGGGACATAACTATGAACTTTATCTTCACTGTTGGCAGCTCTCAGCAGTACGTTATAAAATTTCCGACAATAAATTTCTCTTAACAAGTAATTTGCCTGCAGGACACGCAGGTACTGCTTGCATTAGAGAAGGAAGGGATCCTGCTACAGTACGAGGAAAGAATTCCACGCAAAGTAAAGATAACGTTTCGGTATTGGGAAACCACCCTTTCCACGAGCAACAGCCACTTGGAATTCATTGTAACTATTGAATGTTATTTTTCATTTCCGATGCATCCGTACAGGTTTACTGGAACAAGCGTCCCAACTCTGCGGCAGCAATCGCATGGGGAAAAAACACAGTAAAGTTACTGCAGGACATGCGTTTTGTCTGTCCGTCCGTCTCCCCCGTCTTCCTCCCTCCGGCTCTACGTGCAATGAAAACTTCCGAGAGGCTTGCCGAGGTTTTCCAAATGCAAGGCACGGTTAAACCCAGTTCACTGCTTTGAGTCCTTCCCCGGAACCCAGCACTTTTTTTGGGTGAAACACTTCCCCGCGGCCGAGTTTAGCGCCGGGGGAACTCGCCCTGCGGGGTTGGCAGCGCCGAGGGACGGAGGCGGGGCCAACCCGATCACGCTGCCTCCGCGTGGCCGTGCAGCCAATAGCGGGCCGGGGCGCTGCCGGTGGCGGCCAATGGGCGTGGCGTCCCGGCATTAGCCACGCCCCCTGAGGGGTGTGTGCTGCGGGGGCCAATTGGTGCGCTAGCGGCGGGGGGTTCATATAGGCGGGGGTGGCTGGGCAGCCCGCGTAGGAGACATCAGTGGGTTCGTCGCAGCTATGGAGTGTGGGCGGCAGGTGGCCAACTTCGGGGCCGGCCCGGCCAAGCTGCCGCGCTCCGTGAGTAGCGCCAGGGGGCTCTTCCCTGCGCGGGACTGGGTGTCCCCGTCCTGCCGGCGCGGGAGCAGTGCGGGGGAGGGCAGTGGCACCGGCACCGAGAGGGATGGGTGCGGGAAGGGCGGAGGACGGGAGGCGAGTGGGTAACACTGGTGGGGAGGGGGGCATCGCGTTTTTCGTCCCATCCCAGGTCCACCCGTGGACCCCGGATGCAGAGCGAATAATAGAAGGTAATAGTAATTAAAATGACGACAGCCATAGTCCAGATTTCTCCCCCTTCCACTCAATTAAATGCCCTGGTATGCCCTGGTAAGTTTTGGTTGTTTTTTTTTTTTTTTTTTTTTCCTTGGAAACACACCCTAATGTGGTTTTGGAATTGCTCTTCCAGAGTGTTTGTGGGTTTGTTTGGATTTTTTCTTTTTGCAAGGTCTTTCATCAAGGGCTTCTATTTGCTTGGGGGTGGGAAGTAAGTCCTCAGATGTAGAAGGATAGTGATCAGTAGTTCGACTGATAACTAACATGGTCATTCCCTCAGAAGTCTTTATTTAAAAAAAACTTCATGAGTGCAGTGTAGACTCAACCCTCTGGAAAGTTGCATCAGCACCCATGCATTATCCTGTTACTTATGGAGAGAGGATGGTTCTGCTAGGATGTATTCATCTGATTTACAACTTGTGTGTTGTGGAGACTTTTTGTTCTTTTCAGTTTCCTTTGTAGTATTCTTCACTATCTTCTGTGTTATTTCTGTAACAGTTTTCTTAGGTAAACCAATCTGCTGTACAGCAGCTGTTTTTCTCCCCTTTTCTCTTGGAAGTGCCCTTTGTACATTGCATCGTTGTTGCTTCTTGAAGCCTTGGCTCTGAAAGGGGATCTTCCTAGAACTCCTACTTTCCAATAGAGAGTACAGAGGACTGGGTTCAGGACTTGAGGAGACTATAGCCGAAGTCTCTATTATTAATGTCTTCCCATCTTGAATGTGCAGTACTCTTAAATGGACTACTGTATCACTTTGTGTGATGTGACTGATGCTGGATATGAATGACTTGGACTCACTGAAGGAAAAAAACGGAGAGAGCTCTTCACAGCTCTTATAAGGGTATCATAAATGTCTGTTGTGTGCAGATTGTCAGATAAAGACTTACTAACAGAATTGGATTTTTATCAAGCGCTTTAACAAGCACTTTCTAAGAGTCTGTGTGTTCCTTTCAACTTCCCCCCTCCGCCATTCCTCTGGCATGAATACGTTTGCATATGAAACTGTGTTTAAAACTTCACAATCTCTAACATCAGAAGCAGCATAGTTGCTTCTGGTTTACCTCTTTGTGACCAGCTGTTACAGTTGACAGGCCATGCAGATGCCCTCTCAGCAAAGCAGATTCCTTGTTTCTGCAGCTGTCCAGAGCATGTGATTTCTTGAGGGACATGCATACAGCAGTTCATTTGGTGGCTTTTCTGCTGAGCTCCCTGTCCTCCTGCTTCTTTTGGAAGGAACAAACAACGTTCTGGCTCTCATGAAAGAATTTACTGAAAATGGAAGCGGCAGATCCAGGTTAGAATCTGCATATCCAGGTTAGAATCTAATTACACTTTGTTGGTAAGCAATAGCTATGGGAGAAGAAAGAAGAATGGAAGCATGATGCAGCAAATTACTCTTCTAGAGCTCCTAGAAGTGACCTGTAGTTTTCAGTTGTCTCAAATTTTGCTTCATTTTTTTCTAAACTTTCAACAACATAGAGAAGGCTTGTCATCAAAAAGTGTGGGACATCAATCTGTGAAACCAGGCCTTGTCCTTTTGGGTCATTTTGAAGTATCCAATACCCTAGGCTGTTGTGTTTTTTTTTTTTTTTAATTTGTTATCCTCAATATCTTGGTTGTCTTGATTGCACAAGTGAAGTGAAAGAACCCAGGGCAAAGGGGTGGGGATTTAAGAACCTTGATTAGGAAGAGTACACAAGCAAACATTGAGTGATCTGTAAAAGTCTGGGAGTTCCATCCCACTCCCATAAATCATTCTGAAATCTGGAAATGCAACTGTTGGTCTCCACAACAAGCATATGACTTATTTATGCTATCTTAAGAAAAACCTTCAGCTACTAGGTACAATGATATTATAGCTGTGATACTATTCTTACTCTCACTTGACAGTTGTGAGGTTATTACAGTATGGAGCAGCTGGCATATGCATGATGGATTGTTTACTCCAAGGAACAGAATATTCTCTTGACTTAATTGTGGATTTTTTTTTTTTGTTAGGTGTTATTAGAAGCACAGAAAGAATTGGTGGACTATAAAGGGCTTGGTATAAGTGTTCTTGGTAAGACTTTAGAAATTCTATGTTTTTCAGAATCTTGATGTTTAACTAGATTGTTTTATGATAAGAGTTTTTTATCTTGGTGTTTCAGCTCCTTTTTTAATACCTTATTTTGGTATGTTCAAAGAGTAGTTTTTCCATACTGCTACTATTTATCAGAAGACTGTAAAATAGCCAGATGTTTAGTGGACCAAAAAAAAGGGCTAGAGACAAAAAAATCTGTAATTATATGTAAAACCTTAGTACTTTCGGACCTTTTGTCTATGTGTGTATATATATATAAACAATATATAAAAAGGTATATGTATACATGTACTATACATGGATGTACACATTCTATACATATGTGTGTATATGTGCATATAGATACCATATATAGTGCATATAGATACTGATATACAGCGTCCTTCCCATTAGGAATGCAATGTTGTTGTGTTATAAAGAGGAGGGGTCTTCTGTGCCACATGGATAAATAGCTGGCTTTTCAGCCCCGGTTGCACACAACTCTTATGCAAGAAGGTGGTCACTGTTTTACTAGTCCCGTGAAACTGATCGGTTGCTAAAAGCAGGCTGTGTTGCAGTCTCTGGTGGATTGAGATTCATTTTTAAGTTGTACACTCTTACAGATAGAAGAAAGAATATGGATTAAATAAAAGGAATTAGCATTAAGTGTCCTTAGCATTTAATTAGAATTACTGCATGAATAAACCTTGTTAAAAATAAAAGAAAAAAATGCAGCCCTTTATCTTACTCTACTTGCTAAAGCATTAGTAGCAGAGAACATTCTTAGAGTGAGGAAAACTTACAACTTTCTAGAGAGCATTTTTCACAGAGATGTAGTTATGCCTGGGGGCAGTAAGGTAATGTGGATGCCAAATGTGGATGGACTCAATTTGCCTGTATCTGGACAAGACTGGAGGTGTAAATCTTGTGTGGGTATTTAGAAAGGCTCAGAAAAAAAAGAAATGGGAGTTGAAACTGGGAATGGGAGTCTTCAGGCATTTTGGGCCTGAAATGTAAGGCATTTTAAGCTTACCACAATTTTTAAATTGCATTCATGTATTACCATTTTGTTTCATGTTACTTCTTCTTTCCTTTCCACCACAGAAATGAGCCATCGAACCTCAGATTTCTCAAAAATTTTAAATACTGCTGAGAATCTCTTGCGTGAATTGCTGTAAGTGAATTATGTACTACTTATTTTTGGTTTATGCTTATGCTTGTTGCACTGATAATGACTGATGTAGAGACCTTCCTTGAAAGCAACTGTTTGTGTGGGATTTTTTTGTTCAGATGCTGTGTCTGATAGAATAATAATCTCAGTGAGGACACTGGTCTTCCATTTGTCTGATGCTGATTTATTTTAATGTGACGAAGGCCTTTTATTTAAGATGCTCTTCATGTGTACACGAAAAGTGGACTCTGACTAGTAGACTTCCTTCAAAAATGTTAATTTTTTTGTCACCTTCATAGAATTCATGAAGGGCAGCAACTTTCTTCAAGAAATAAATGGGAACAACAGAAATCATTTCTCTAGTGGCATAGGGGTGATATGTACATTGAATCTGATTTTACTACTATAAGTTCTGTGGATGTGTTCTAGAAATACTGATCAAGACTCTTTTCCTATTTGTAGTTTGAAACACTTAAAAGTTTTAGAGATATGTATTGAGTATGAATAAGAATTAATGTTCTTATGGTAGCTAGTAATAGTCATGTTAAAAGCTTCACTCCCAGTTACAGCCAGAATTATTGACAGAAGGGTTTTAATGAGTAATTTGAACAAGTAATTTTTGTGACTCTCTGAAAAACTCCTCTTGGCACTTGGTCTGCAAGTACAATTTACCGTACCCTTGCACTTGCAAACTGAAGGGTCTCAAAGCTGAATTCTACTGTGAGCACTTTGGTGTGAAGTTCTTAACATGACAGAAAAGCCATGAAGATAGCAATAGACAAAATTCAAGTAAAATTAATTCTAGTGGAGTATCTTTCAAATTTGTGTACTGTGATAGTAGAGCTACTCAGGAGTGAATTTGTTTAATGATAATCCAAGGGAAAAAAGTTCATTTTCGGTGAATTTTTATTGGTTAAATGTATAGCATTACTCTGAATACTTGTCACTGGTGACCTGTGCTGAGCTAAGCTAATGGGATTTGATGTACCCTCTTGGAAGAGAGTCTTTTAAACTGACAGTATTCTTACTCAGTTGCTGTTAAATGTATACCATCAAGTAGCATGCATCTTGTTTCTTCTGAGAATAACATAAATGATTATTTCTTGTATGCAGAAATATACCAGAAAACTACAAAGTTATTTTCCTACAAGGAGGTGGATCTGGTCAGTTCAGTGCAGTCCCACTTAATCTTATTGGTTTAAAGGAGGGAAGACATGCAGATTATGTGGTTACTGGATCTTGGTCAGCAAAAGCAGCTAAAGAAGCAGAGAAGTATGCCAAAGTGAATATTGTTCATCCGAAACTAGGATCCTATACATGTAAGTTGATGATTACATCTATCCATGTGAATGCTTAGCTTTTTGAATCACTCTAAAAATTGGTCCAACTCAGCTAGTGGGTTGTTGAATGTTAACTAGTTACAGAGTTGACTGCCCAGTGCTCGGAACATTGCCTGCTACATCTCTCAGTATTCATCACTGGGAGACCTGTTAGTTGGCTTATAAGTTTCCACCAGGAAAGAACTATGAAATTAGACTGAGAATACCCAGAAAATAAGCAGCACAAAGCAAATGTATTGGTAAGGAAATGGTCTATGCTCTTTTTTCTTTTTTTTTTGTTGTTATTTAACTGAGTTCTTAAGCTATTTGCAGATATATCGCATGATATTTCAGGTACACTCAATGAGATTACTCTGAAATTTAGAAGCACATCTGAAATCTTAACCTTATTGGCCCAGGAGTTGGGAGCCTGCATTCTGTTACCTTTTTTTCAAGGGTTCCCAAATAATTTAACTTTGCCACTCATGTCTTAACAGGCAGTTGGGTCTCGAATAGAATAGCCATCTTCAGCTCCTCCTCTTGAAGCTTGTTACTGGACAAGACATAATATGAATGACCACAATGTAGAAGGAACAAAAACACTAACTTTAATTGAGGCATTGGGAATTTCTGAGGGAGTCTGTTCCAAGAACACTTGAAATATCACTGGATATTTGTCAGTGAATATATGTAAATAACTCTTGGAGCAGGGACACCTGAGTTCTGGTTTCTGTTCCTGATAGCCATGCTCACTTTTCTTCAATCCAAATTATAGCATTTGAAGTGGGAAGAATGGAAGCAGAAAAGATGAAAAACATCCCCATACAAGTTAGTATATTAACTGGTCTTTAGGGCACTAACTTGGAAGGTAAGTTGTACGCTCTGAGGCACAGCAAGCAATTGAACCTACAACTTCCAAGTTTGGGCAGTGTGTTCACCACTCAGCAGATGTAGATCTGGGCAGAGGCAGTAAATAATGGTGGAGGCAATAGCAGCATGTCTTCTCCCTTGTGTTTTGGAGGAGAGAGGAAAGAAAGAGTGACTACTTGTTCTCTGCAAAACCTGTTCTGAGCTGCCAGGGCATGCCTGTATGTTGCCTGTTGACATGAAATCTTAGTTTTGTAAATCAATTGCGAAGCTTAAAGGGGAGGTAGGTGGGTAACCTTGTGTTCAACTCGGGTAAGACTGAAGTGCTTCACAGGATGCAAAGAAACATGGCTCTACAGAACTTTGCCAGTGAAAATTTGGATGGTTCAGTGATTCTAAAGGCATCAGAAGGATTCTTGGACTTGGTGTCTGAATTCTGGACTGCTAGTGCAGTAGTTTGTAGTCTGGGATTGCAAATGTGCTGAAAATCCCTTAAGAAATAAGGGATGAAATCCAGAAGAGTGTTTGTCAGCTTAATGATGGCTTACCACATAGTGTTGGAAATGCACTGGTGTATTTCCTTTGCAGATAACTTTCATCTTCCTGATAACTACATAATTAATACTTCATACTAAAAAATCATTCTGAGTTTGCACTGAAGTCCCTTGTTAAGTAAAACTGTACACCAGGAAAATTGCTTGTCTCCAGTGACCTTTGGTTTTCTTTTTTGTCTGTCTCAGGCATTCCTGACCCAAGCACTTGGAATCTTAATCCAAATGCATCCTATGTCTATTATTGTGCTAATGAGACTGTTCATGGTGTGGAGTTTGACTTTGTACCTGATGTCAAAGGAGCAGTCTTGGTTTGTGATATGTCATCAAACTTCCTGTCCCGACCTGTGGATGTTTCCAAGGTACAGTATTGGACACAATGGCTGCACAAAACATTTTAAAAATTCAGTGAATAGAATTAGGCACTTCGAAATGTCTGTATGGCCGGAAATGTCAAGCAGCGATATTAAGAAAATCATATTTTCTTAACTGGATATCTGATAGTGGAATCAAAAGCTGAAACTTAACATTTCAGATTTCAATGTCTATCTGTTGTCAAAATTGTTCATTGTTTGTCCTCTCTGTGGTATTAACTGATCCTGTAGCTCAGAAAGGTACCTTCTGAATTCTATTTAGACTGTAGATAGCATATATGGCTAGAGCAGAGTACTGTGAAAGGGAATTTTTGATCCTACCTCTTGTATGGAAAATCTGTAACCCTTTCTAAACTGCTAAAGCTTCCTGTGCCTCACAACTACTATGTCTGTTTCACAGATATTACAGGGGCAGAACACAGGACTTGCTTATGTTTTTGTTACCATTGGGAGGTGTTACTGACTAGTGAATCAGCATATTTGACCTTTCTTATCTGTGTGTAGCAAAAAGAAGGAGCAATTGCTAGTGCATTTGTCTGGGCCTTTCCTGATCTGCATCTTTGAACTGGTGGATTATGTGATGCCTGTTCTGAAATACCAGATGGGTAGAAAATGCAGCGATCTATGCATAACTTTAATTTCAGTGAAGTTGCTTGGAGTAGTGTGAAATGGGGACAGGCTGTCTTGAGAATTATTTGTGACAACTAAATAAATATCTAGCAAATCCTTGAGATACTTGCTGTGTTGATTTTCCCCAGTTGAATGAAGATATGTAGTTCTGATAAGACATGCATAGTATTACAACTATATCTGTAAGCGCACTTTGAAATCAGAACTTCTGTCTCTCATTCGACCTGCAACCTGATCATTTTCAAAACATGCCCCAAGCTGTTCAGGTGAGCTTTATGCCTCTTGCATAATGATACTTGTTTACTACTCAGCTATAAGACCTACTAGTGAATGCATGTAAGCAAGTCCTTATTTTCTTCTTTCTGTTAGTTTGGTGTGATTTTTGCTGGTGCTCAGAAGAATGTTGGCTGTGCAGGAGTTACAGTTGTAATAGTACGTGAGGACTTGCTGGGATTCGCACTGAAGGAATGCCCTGTGGTCCTCGATTACAAAACACAAGTAACGAATGGCTCTTTGTATAACACTCCACCATGCTACAGGTAACATGCCCTTCTATTTAATACCGCTTATTCAGAAAGGTACTGCACTGCCATCTGCTGCTCTTATCGAGAAAAGTTTCAGAAGTTGAGTATTTGCCTTGAGATCACTGATATGTTGGAGTATTTCATAGGATTCATGTGAAAACATGTGAAGTGTCCATCCATGTGACTGGACTAGACTTTGTTGTTGCCTAATAGGACTCGGTCACCAAGGATATAGTATTTCTAGAAGTAGATATTATATGTTGTGATTCCATTATAGAACTTTTAGGATCCAATTTTGACTTGTGGTCTAGTCAATTCAATGGTGATTCTTCTATTGTTGCAAGTAGGTAGTTTGGCATTTAATCTTGTTTCTTGAGCACTTGGTACAGATTTGATTTAATATGTTCCTGAGGTTGTTCTCAGCATTTGGACTTCCAGATCCCCATCTTTTAAAAAGACGTTTCAGTTATTGCTCTCCTTTATATGGAAAATTATAGTAGAGAATTTCATTAATACTGCCTCAGAGTTTAATTTAGCATCCAAAAATAAAATTGGCCTAGCTTCATTATCATTGCTAGCAATCAAGATTATAAACTTGGCATATACCTCTTGATTTCATGTATGCAAAAAACCAAAACAGACTACAGGCTGCTCTTTTAAAATTACTGTATGTTGGCTTCTAATAGCGACTGAAATGATGCTTTGCTACTGGAATATTCAGATGTTGAGCCAGTAATACCTGCCTGTTCTTAATATCGAGTGTTTTCATACCAACATTTTCTGATATGATTATTTCAATCTTCAAACCAAGTACCTTTTTTCCCTGGCATTTTTTAAATTACTTTGAAAACAATTATTTCTACTTTTAAAGACAGGATTTCCTCTTGATTCACATAATTTGATAATGTAATCCTATATTATTGGTGTTTAATCTCAGGTTTTATGGCTTTTCCATACATGCCAGAGTTTGCAAACTTAAGTTACTTTGTGAAGTCCAGCAGATATGAAATGCACTGTATTGGCATAAAGTACAGTGATTCATCTGTATGAAGTCTGCCTTAATGCCATCACTTGCTTAAATTCAGTAGAATTTTAAGTGATACTAATTGTATCTCTGATTCTCGTGATTTTTCACTATGGAGTGTACTATTGCAATGACAGAGGCAGTTACTCTAATTTATCAAAAGAACAGTGAATCTTGTATAGTCTATAACAAACTAATTTCCCCAAGAAATATGCATACTGTGGAGTATGTTGTGCTTTAATGATATACTCTTGCTGCCAGCTCATATACCCTATTGGCTGGGTGCACCCAGTATTCTTAGGGCTGCTGTCTAAAGGCGAGAATTAACCTTACAGTGTTTACAGTTTTTTTGTCTTCTGTCTCAGTGTAGCTTTTAAACAAGCAATAGGTGTGTCTTTTTTTTTTTTTCTCCCCAGTGACTGATAAAGCCACTGTTCCATGGTTGATTATTTTCCTGACTACCTAGTCGCTCATACTGTTCTGGACACTGAGTACTTGAATGTGCCAGGTTTTAAATCCAGCCATTCATGTTTTCCAAGTACAAACCCATTTCCACTTGAAAACCCGAGCTCTACTTAGTATCAGCACTTGAACAGTGTTGCTCCTCTGGTATGAAAAGCAGAACAGATTAAATTTTGCAGTTTTATTTTAGCCAAGGCAAAGAACTTCTGAAAAGAAAGTACTGCTTTAGCTGTAACTCGGTATCTGTCAGTAACATTAACGGTAATGGGAGATTAAGGAGCTGAAAATAATGTCGAACTAGCAATGTTTCTTCTTTCTGGTTACTGTCTTGCCAAATTTCACTTCGTGAAAACTGGAGTACACTCTGGAATCCAGAATATAACACAGACTGAAATGTTGGCAGGGTGCATCTCTGTTTGGCTTAACTCTAAATGCCTGTTCCAGTTTTTGTAAGGAACTGGCAAAGCTTCTTGGTTCTTTCTTTCTCTGTGCTTTATCTTGTGCTCTCTAATGGTTTGCTGGCAAACAGGCAGGAAATATTAACTGAATTTGCAAATGCTACTTCAGCAGGCAGTTAAATTAAATTAAGGTGACGCTAATGGCTTTAACCTCTTGATGCTACAGAGCTTGACTCTTTGACCTTAACCTTAATCTGCTTTACTAAAATTAACAATGAATCTGCTGTAAAAATCTCACTTCCAAGCTCCAAGGTTTTATTTTGCATTTAAAATTGCTCCAGAAACATTATTTTGGCTGACATGAAAGCAGGATAAAATATTTTAGCTGGCTGGTTTTGTGGATGACTCTAAGGCTGACTTCTTGAAACCTTACTTGTCCAAGAAGTCTTGCTGAAGAAAGTGAAGGCAAGAGGTGAATGTGACCCTGTATAGTTGGCAAGGGCCTAGCCTATATTTCACTTGCATGTTTGTGCTGTCATAAATGTGGCGAGATTGTGTTCTCAAAGCTATGAGGTGCTTTGTATAAAAGGCAGTCTGAAACCTCAGTTATTTTGCAGTGTTTCTGCAGTGTTCGAAGATTTGACACTGGCATCCCCTGAGAAATTAAAAGTAGCAAAATTTACAACAACCTCCTGTTAGACTTGTTTCAGGGAAACCTGTAGGGTACTGCTCTCTGAGCACTCCCTTGGAACCTGTAAAAATGGGATTAATAGAAGCAAAATGTTGGAAATATGCCATAAAAATTTGCGAACAATTTATTATGTAAAGTGTGGTAGTTGTGGGAAATGATTGAACTTGAACAAGAAGAGTTCTGTAGCAAAAGCACAAAAACCACAAGGGCCTGGGGGATTTTTTTTTATTGTTGCACTTAGTAACTAGCATTGAAATACTTGGTAGCAAGCCATGTGGTGCCAGTAAGCTTCCAGATCTCTGCTTAAGCATTTGAATGTTAATGAATAATTAAGCACAATGCATCATTATTTGTGTTTTGCCAGACCTCACTGGGAAAAAGTTCATTTTAGATAGAAATGGGATTATATTTTTTAACATTTATGAAAACAGGATTACATTTCTGGCATTATTAATGTGCATATGTTTGAGATTCACCCCTGCATCTTTGCTAGATCAGCTGCGCAGAGTGGAGACTGCTAACTTTTGCTCTAACTCGAGCTCTTTCTAGGACTTCACAAGCAGTTGGGTGCCAATGAACTGGTAGTCCATGCAGCATGTCTGTGGATGTCCTTGGGAGACTTGCAGGGTGCAGGAAATGTGCAGGGCTTGTCCTTCTGTGGTATAAAGGATTAAGTTCGTCCAACATATTGGTGTAACGTTTGAATTTCGAAATACTTCATCTGTGTCTGAAAAGCACTGGCTGCATAGTATAGTCGTAATTTGTAAAATAGTCCAGATTGAGTTGTTCATCTTAAGTACCCTAAAACCAAACATACTATTATGTTGCCGAAACCCTTTTTTAACTGTTAAATGGGACTATTATTTTTTGTTTATTTGTTTAGTTTTTAATAATCTGACTGAAAATTGTTATTTCCTGTTGCAGTATTTATATCATGGGATTGGTACTGGAATGGATAAAGAATAATGGTGGAGCTGCAGCTATGGATAAACTTAGTTTAATCAAGTCACGGATGATTTATGACATTATAGACAAATCTAATGGATTCTATGTGTAAGTTGCTATACTTTTCCCATTGTTTTTAATATTTATTGCAGAGCCAAACCTTAGTAACCTTTAAAATTCTAATTGCAGCAGATTTTTTTGTTACCTTTTCATTATATGGAAGTTTTGAGGAGTTCTACAGTCTTGCAGGAGTTATATGTGCAAACCATTCACTTGATGACTATCCAAGGAGGAGTCTCATTCCATTAGGAAGTTATTTCAAGTTATCCTTTATAGATCAGTTATGAAGCATATTAATAACATGTGGTCTAAACTTAATAAAATGCAGGAGCCTAAGAGAAGAGTATACAAGAACCAGATACACAGATGATTTGTATGCTTACCAAATCTCTTCGGGAGTTACAGCCCAAAACAGAGAAAGTGCCTTGTAATAAGTTGTAGAGAGCGCTTTTGCGTCATATTTTTGTACCATCCCATTCAGTAGTCAAAGACTCTGCTCTTTCTCTCTGTCAAGGAGAGCATTTTTATTAGATAGTCGTACTAAGTTTTGAAAAACTGTCTGAAATAGAAAAAGGAAGATCAGACCTAGATGTGGTCAAAATGTAATAAATCTTATTTGTGTATGGTTTATTGTCTTCAATTATTTTTGGTGGTTTTGCGAAGCAGATTTAACTCTGATTTTTTCATATTGTTGCAAGGTATTTTTTAGCTTACAGGACCCAAAATAGATATGCTTTAAAAGCTGATGTTGTAATTCAGAGTAATTCTAATACTTGACAAGCTCAAAAACTAGTAATTGATTCTGAATCTACAGAAAATTTTCTTTCACCCTCAGTATGAGATTGTCAGTTTTGGGACCTAATTAACTTTCATGTCAAAGTTAGAATAGGGCAAAATAAATTTTGATTTTAAGGTTGCAGCCAGCTCTAATTTAATTGGGAGGGATATAGTTTCATCATAATATTTAATACATTCTGCTTACCCATTTAGTTCATGGGCTTTGTCTTTAGTGTTGTCATGATCAGAATTGCGATCCTACTCTGCTGGAGTCATGAGGGTTTTTCATAAACCTTGGTACGCAAATGAAGCCTCGAAAAAATATTTTGTAACAAATAGAAATGTTTCTGGCAAGCTCGTCTATAAGACTGAGTGGGAAATGCAATGCAGATGCGATGGTAAGCAGTCAGTTGGAAAGGCAAAGCAAGCTTCCCTAACTGAGCAGTATGCATTTTACTAAGCAATGTAGTTAAGGCTGGATTTTTTTTAATTGTAACTCTGACTAAAAGGAAGACTTCTCTGAAGCTGCCTTCCTGCCTGTAACGGACCTACCTAATCTCTTCACTGGTTAAGCTATGTGATAAGCCGTTTAGCTAATGGAGACTGACTTCCACAAAGCACTGTATCCATGTGCAGTTTGCTTTCCAAAGTCTGTGCACTAGCTGAGTTATATCAGATTGCCCAATAGCAACTGAACGTTCTGAAAACTATAGTGTAGCTACAATTATTCAAATATGGGAGTGCTTAGAAATGTAAGACTCTGAAGAGTGTTTTTCTGGCTGCATCTGAAGTGGAAAATTGCATAGGCAGATATTACAACTGATCTTCTTTTTCTTTGTCGTAATAGAAACATCTGTACAAAGAAACAAGGGAGGAACCAAAAAAAGAATGATACACATTCTTTGTCAAATAGAATAATGATAAGAATGAAGTTTACATGCTGTTTATGAGAACTAATTCCTAATGAATCCTTGCAAGAATCTACATCATAGGCTTCGGAAAGAATAAATCTGCAGGCTTCATATCTCCTTTGTAACTGGAAGAATTAAAGAAAAATATTGAAATCTTTCTGCTCTTCCCCAGTTCTTACCTTCACAAAATAATTGAAGAGCAATTTTACTTTAAATGTATCTTGAATTTTCTAATTTAGATTAAAGGGAATTTAAAGAGATCAAAGAACTCTGATACACCATGTTATGACCATGTATGCAAGACAAGATTTGTTCTAGAGATGCCTTTTCTCTACTTCAGATGTTAATGGTTCTGAATAGTACTAATGAACGTGGAATGAAACTACTAGCAGAAGTCTCCAATGCCCATGGAAATTTTCTTATGCCATATTCTTATATTTCCTTTATCTCTATTTAGCTGAGTTAAGGTCAGTTCTGGTAGCATTTTCGACTGGTTGAGTAAAATTGTCTGTCAGTCTTCGAAGATCAAGAGAAGAAAGTGCTTGAGATTTAGTCAGTGTTTACTGTAACCAACCTCACTTACCCTAGGGAATGTAACCGAGACTGATGTGGGTAGGGTGGTGGTTTCTATTGTGTTTTTTCAAATTGGATCTGTTTACAAGCATCCTGTAAAGAGAAGAGTTTAGAAAAAAAAAAAAATTGATTGCATCAGGAAGGATTGATAAGCCTTCCACTTCCTATATCTCCTATTATACTTGGTTAAAAAAGAAAGGTTGCTTTCTTTCAAAGAAAGTAATGATTTTTTCAGTTATGGAGGAATGGGTTTGGTGGTAAAAAAGATGCAATTACTCTTTTTCTGAAATTATATATAGCTGAAGATATAAATGTAGAACAAAATAGGTTAACAATTAAATTTTGCAACTTTTCTAGATGTCCAGTGGAGAAGAAGAACCGAAGCAGAATGAATATCCCTTTCCGTATTGGCAGTGTGAAGGGTGACGAAGCACTGGAAAAGAAATTTCTCGAGAAAGCTGTAGAACTTAATATGATATCTTTGAAAGGCCATCGGTAAGTAATAGTCAGATGAATCCTGTTCCTGTGTGGAATAAACTCTTGCTACAGCAATATAGCAGCAGGCATTGTGCATTGAGCCTTTCTCAGTCACAAGTTATTCCTCATGTTGGTTCAGCATCACTTGGGAATAGCAGTCTAGAGACTTTGATCACACTTTTGTTGGCTTAACTACTGCTTAGGTGTGGTGGGGTTTAGAGAGCTTAATTATACTTTCTTCTCCAATTTGGTAAATCTGACTGTGCAAATGCAAAGATGATGACTCTTGAGGTCAGATTCTGTCATTGTATAAATCCTGTCATTACATGGCTTCTCTGCCTGGTTGCTGGAGTTCCTTCCTGTGTTCAATAGTGATGTGGGATTAAAAAAAGAGCATTTTAATGTCACAGGGCTACAGTGTCGGAGCTGTAATAACTAATAAAAACTGAGTTTGGTGTAGGGGTAGGTTTAAATGTCTGTGAATGTTATTAATGTATCATTTAGAATATACAAAACTTTTCTCTTTTTCTCACTTTCTCTTTTCAATGCAGATCTGTGGGAGGAATCCGTGCCTCTTTATATAATGCGGTGACTGTAGAAGATGTTCAGAAGCTTGCAACATTCATGAGAAGCTTCATGCAGATGCATCAGTCATAAATGCCCGTGGGTTAGAGCAATGCTGCACATCTGTGAAATAAAAGCTGAAAGGGTTTCACAGCTTTTGTGCACAGCTGTAGTGTACAAGTTACATTTTTCTTTTAGTTCCTGTAGCTATTTTAGTTAACTGCATGGCATTGAGACCTGATCTTGCAATGACTTGGCAGTCTTGGCTTCACTGAATATGAGGATGTCTAGACTGATCAAATTTGGTTCCAAAATTTGCAAAACGATATTCTTAATTGTGTAGTTAAAACATGAGTGGCATTGTAAGGTGCTATGGATCCGAGTCTGTTTCTTGCTTTTAGTCACAAATGACTTCACCAATGCATTGTTTTCAGTGAACTTCAAGAGGCAAAATTTGTCATAAGTTTTCTGTAATGCTTTACAAATACTCTGTGACTGCACAGTGAATCTAGAACTAATGCGAAGCATTCCTTGGGGATATTTAGATTGTTTATCAGGTATATTCAAACAGTATACCAACAGCAGTATTTGGAAGTTAATTCCTACTTTCCTAGCTTGAGGACATTGCCTTCAGACTTCTGCTCCCATGTTTGAAGTACTGTCATAACACTTCCATATAGCAATACCCATTGTAGTTGGTCTGTAGGACTAGGCCTTTTTTGGTATTATTGTTTATTGGCTTAAAGATAAGATAAATAAGTCTGTAATTATATCAATTTAGAATGTGTTTATTTCTCTATGCATTTTGTCTGTTAAACTTCTCTAGGTTATTAATTCTATATTCTTATCTTAGAATGTGCTTATTTGCTATCGCCAAAACCTATTTTTTAATTTGTTAACATCTTGCCAAACTGGTTTGCTATATTTCACTCAATTAATCTGTGACTTTCTCTGCACTGACTTCCTACTCCTAAGTGCATAGATTTTATTGTCTGGTGCTTCTTAAATGTTTTCTCTCTCTAATTGCTCCAGTATTTTCCCTGCCTTTTTCATTGCTTCAGTTCTGCAGTCTTTTGTATGTGGGGATTTTTCCAGCTGCAGTAGATAAAGTCTTGACTTCTCTACCTTTTTCTGACATGACATCACACTTTTGGTCCAATTTTCTCACTTGATCCTTATGGCTTATTCCAGACTTTGATACACTGGGCTAAAGAGGGAAATGGGTTTATGCAAAGATCTTCAGAAGATTTTCTGTTATGGTACCCTTTATTTTCCTTACTGTTACTTTTCCTTCTCAGCTTATGAATTTACTGATGATGGCCATATACTGACAACTTATGTAGAAGATACCTGCTAGTGTCATAGTGTTTAGCATTACTGCAGCTGGTGATACACAATCGTGATTTTTGGATTTTTGTGTAGCACCAGTGCAATGGTAATGGTGTAATAATGGTAATGATCGATTGTCCCTTTCTTGGTGGAACATCATGGCAAGACATTGGAGTTTTACTGGGGCTGAGTTACATTCCAATCTGAAAAGTCATCATTTTATGGCTACTGTTTTGAGTTTTTGTCAACTTAAAGTAATTAAACAAATTAGCTGGAGAAAATAAAACATAATCACAGCAAGCTGTGAAGTGCCAGTGTGTCTGAAGCTTTTGTTTTTGTTGGTTTCGGAGGGATGGAAAGTCATGCATAATGTGTGTTATGATTTTAAATCCAATTATCATCCTTTTCCCTAAAAAGCAACTTGTCTCATTTATATTTTATTTCTTTCTGAAAATAGTATTTTCTACAACTATCATGGGAACAAGAACATTACTCTGAGAAGGCTTTGAGAACCCTTTTTACTCTGCCAACCATGAAGATTCAGTTCAGGTTCTGTATTAAGCTTTCTAACTTTCTAAAATTCTGCTTCCTCTGAATTTAGTGTACTTGTTTTCAACATTAGCTGTGGCTTATCCCTTTTTCCAAAAGTTAGAAAACCTTTCTATTTTATAATAGCCTTGCATTCGCCTTAGCAGGCGCACTATTATGTGTGATTACAAAAAAGCTTTCACTGCCGTATGCAGCTGATTCATGATCCCAACAGGGACTATCTTTGCTGCTTCTCAGTTGTGCCTAACATCTTGTCAATTAAAGACTGTGGATTTTTCCCTACCCAGGAGGCAAAAATAGTGTAATAGCAAAATACAGAGTGAAGACTACATTAGCAGGCAGTGATTGACTAACTGTCATGGGGGGGGGGGGTGGGATGTTGTAGGAATGCTGGGAAGACTGGAGCAAGTGCTGAATGAATTAGTTACTTGAAACTGCTTTCAGAGTTATCCATGCAACAGTTCTATCCTCCCAAGCTGCATCCCTGAAGGAAGTAACTGGGGTGTTGAGCTGTGGTGGACTGAGAAATTCCACTTCACCTCATTGGATTAGTAGGAGGAATTTTGGAAAGGTATTGCTCAGAGTCCTGGTCTCTTTACCTTGTGCCAGCACTTCCAAGCTAGGTCAGTAATTACAGTGTTTGGAAGTAGGGCTTTTCTTGGTGATATCCTGAAGCATTCAGAGGTGTTTAAGAACAGGAGTAAAATACTGGTCTCCTCTGCATTTATAGAGGGAATTATAGGAAGAGCTCTTTTCCATGAACAGTGCTTTCAATTCTTCTTTTGGCAAGTTGTCTCTATTACACCTCCTAGTCTTTGTGTTTGATTTTGCAAAGGCAGTTGCTAGTGTTCTCTTCAGTTTGTAGTGTGGAAGATCCTGGCCACTGTCTTTCCCAGGCCTGACCTAAAAAGAGAAAGCTGCCACGAAGGCTATGCACTCTCTCTTTCTCTCCCCCTAATCTGCACAATGAGTGTTTTGGCCCAGGTGAGAAGAACTGTACATCAGGAGGTTGGCCTGTTCCAGGGGACTCCTATCAGTTGTCAAAATTAGGGTCTTGCTGTGACAGTTGTGGTACTGTCCTTAAGCCTGGCATAAAAGAATTACATAAGATATGGAAGTCTGGATTGTCACATCCTTACTTAACTAGTAATTCTAGTGGAGATAAACAACTCGTGGACAGTTCTGATCCTGCATCAGCTCACACTGTTTTTGTAATTTTTCTTCCTGTTTCTGTTTGATCCTGTTTTTCTTTTCAATTTGTAACTGGCTTAATATTTTTAGAAGTACACAGGTATGTTTGGATGTAAAAAGTTTAAGCCTATTGTGGAACACAATGGAGATTGGCAAGGAGGGTTATAAACATGCTCAAGTGACCTGCAACTGAGGTGGAGAAAAACACCCATCATGCTAATTGTTGTTTGGCCTGGTGTTGGGCAAGTAGAACATCTGTGTTCAGATAACACAGGTTTGTGATAGACTTAGAGGTACCCTATCGAACTTGCTTGATACTCCTTGCCTGCTGTGGGGAGGATCAAAACACAGTGGTAAACTACGCCTGTGTGAATCCTTGAAATACAGGTGAAACCAGCAGTTTCGGTGAACAACTAGCACGGGCTGAGCTCCATGGTGCCTGCATCCCTATTTGTACCTCTGAACCAGTCCTGCTTTGGGGTTCCCCTAGTTGCTGAGGTAATAAAATTAAATTTACTCTTTGCATTTCTTATGTGGCTTTGTGTTTGTTCCTGTGTCCTGCCTGTGCCGGATTGCACACCTATTCTTATCTTTCAAGTAGGCATTTGGAATGAAACAGGAATAAAAGATGGCATACACTGATGGATTAGAAGTTGTCTATACTGAAAGCATTATTAGGTTTGGCACTATATTTGTATATGATTAATGTTTGCTGTATTTCATTCTCTAGGTAGAATATAAAACAAGGGTGAATCTCTTTGTTTGATAAGGATGTACCTAATTAAAAAGTGAAATTTTACAAGGTTTTACATGAAATCAGTCACTTTAATTGGAAAGAGGTAGCTCCATTCCTTTCGGTAATTGGCTAGATAATTTAAAACCAGGACTCATGACAGTCTGTGATAAATTGGTCCCTTTTAGGCTAAAGAAGCTAAGAAGTTATAATTACCCATGGATTACTGAATGGAGGAGCATGATCAAAGAGATGCAAGGAGATATACAGAAGAGCTGCTAGCTTGTGAAGATGTGTTTATTTAAGTAGCTAAGGAATAAATGTGTCTTTGATGTGACAAACATGAAAGTTATACTGTTTCTGAAATCCCAGGAAATCTGCAATCTCCTAACTTTGCAGTATGCATAAAAAACAAAAGTTGAGTGTTTTAGAAATGGTTTAATTACAAAAAAATTATGAAGAAATCATGTGAGAAAGGTTGAAATTTGTTGAAATATTATAAGAGAAATTGTCGTTAAACTGCTTAGAATTCATAATATAATGAACCAATCTGAGTGCAATACTTTGTTATAGTTCCCTAAAATAAACAGACCTTTGAGAGGCATTGCTAAAAGTGAGATGCTAGAAACAAATACTTCTTGTTGTATAACTGAATAATTATTTTTCCATAGTGTAATCAGTATTTTTTGGACTTGAAAACTGTATGAAATTTCAGTCTCTGGTACTCGGTTTTGTAGTTGGGTGAACCAGAACTAAAGAATTACAAAGCTGGAAAACTTAGTTTTGAGAAGGCAATGCCCTGCCTTGGTAGGTCACAGTGACTTGTGACTTTTCTTCCCTACCAGGGCAACCCCAGTCATGCTGATTTTTTGACACATTTTTATTGTGAAAACAAACCTCTTGTCTTAGTGCTAAGCAGGTGTTAGTGCTTTTCTCAGTTGTTGATTGTACCGCACGTCCTGTCCCAGTGCTCTTGCGCTGTATGTCAGGTCTGGTCCTTCTATCAGGACTGAAATTAAAGGTTCACTATAGAGAGATTTCAATCAGCTAGCCAGACTGTAACCCCTCCTTGATACGGCATGGAAGCTTCTCTTCAATTCCCTAAATCTGGCTGGTGATGTGAACTAGTTTGAGGTAAGACAGGATATTGCTGTAGTCTCATGAGGGGTCCTATAGTGTGGCAAGAGAAAGGGTGAAAGACACTGACAGCAGAGCCACATGCTCTGTGACTTCTGTAGGAAGCACTGAACAAAGTTAGTGGTGAAGTATGTGCAATGTAAATGCTGGGTGACAGCTGTTTTGTAGGAGGACTTTGCAAGACTTTGGAATGAAGTTGTGCAAAACTAAAGGAGAGGAACACAGAAGAAAAATATTAAGAGGGTAATAGAAATAAATTTGTTGTTTTGGAGTAGCAAGAGGTTACTCTCTACCTCCTTCCCTATGCTCAACCAGGAGGGTTACTGCTTATTTTGTGGCTACATGACTACCAATATCACCATAAGGGGTGTAGCAATCATGGCAGAACACGCCTATGTATGTCAGTTAAATGTGAACGTAGAACTACACTCTCACTTTGCATGCATAGCCACACAATGTACCCCCAATGTGTAGTTTACTTGATCTGTATTGTAATGATAGCCAGAGATGAACAAAATTATCCATTCAATTACTTCTTTACATCTTTGTTACAATCAGAGAAGCAATCCCATTGTGTTCCAAATGCCCTCTAGCACTAGTTGTAATTACAGCGTTACTTTGAAAGGAAATTGCTTGACAGCATTAGCCAGACTTTAGCTGGCAGTTTAGTGTACATTTCGGAAAGTGGAAAAATGATCCACTGTATTGCCAGCAAACTGTTAACATTTTTATGCAAAATACACAAATTTATGTGTGTACAGTAAGCCAGACTACTACTTCTATTACTCCTACATTTGGCACAGAGGAGGCATATCTGGGATTCTGACACTAGCACTTTGTTGAGTTTTGTTTGGTTTGATCTTTCATTACTGGTTGGTAGATGCTCTGAATTGAAAAGAACCACACCCTATTTTCTTCACATGTGAGGAAACACATCCCCAATCAGCCACATGTTCTTCACATTTTAAAAAATGTAGTGTATGGATGAATACTGGCTGCCCTTGGTTTTGTGAAGTTCTAATTTATGTGTTGATTACTGTGATTTTGCATATACATAGATATGTGAGTTATCTAATAGAGAAACGGTTCTAGTGCTTCCATGGACATTGTTATCAGGATGACCAAAAAAAAACTATATTGGTCCTGTATGAAATGATGTTCTTGTGAGACCCTATCTAAATTACTGTGTCTAGTTTTGCAGCCCCAGTATAAGGAAGATGTAGACCTGTTGGCCTGGGTCCAGAGAAGGGCCACAAAAATGATTTTGTGAAAGATGTCCCTGCCTGTGCCAGTGCGGGTTGAAACTATATCATCTTTGAAGATTTCTTCCAACCTAACCACTCCATGATGAAACAAATCTTTTATTTGGTAGTGAAGCTGGTGTAAATGTTAGATGAAGATCTCTATTACCAGTGAATCCATTCTACAAATTGCCAAATTGTAGAAGTTTAGTGTGAATGGACAATCCATGCTGAGAAGGTAATAAATGACTAACAGGTGTAGTTCACTGATCAGAATAGCCTTGGCTTAAAAATACTGAAATAACACTTGCAAATATTGAACCAAAATGCTGCTGAGTTGTTGCTAAATCCTTACTGAAGCAAAATGAACAGCATCAGAAGACTGTTGGACCCAGTATATTTGCTTCCATAAAAACTGTGTTTATTAGCTAATTTATTTAATTTAAGAAACTAGTTCCTGATTATAGAAAATGTGGAGCTTATTTTATTAGTGATTCTCAAGCAGCATGAAAGTCATTGAGGAAATTTACTTCAAGGATCAGATGTCTGAGGATGAGGGAGCACACACTTTATGTGGCTCTCTGTGTTGTGAAAGGGAGAACATTTTGTACAAAAGCATCTTTTTACAAGGTTTAGTTCTGCAATAAGGCAGGCAGAAAGTAGGCAGGAAGTATGTCTTTGTAGAAGAATAAAACCGTATTCATGGAGGAAGATGCCTCCAAGAGGCTATAAACAATCCAGAGTGCTGATATCCATTATCCTCGTTGTTAACCCCCAGAGAATGTGAAAGGGTCGTTGTTATGTCTTCTAAATGCAAAGAATAACCTTTGTGTTTCAGTCAGATGTCTTTTATTTCAGACTAAGCAAAACAAACAGACTAGCCATTTAGAAAAAGTTAAAGGCTGGGAAGTTCTTTCCATCTCAGGAGATACACAGGGGCAGAAGATCAGTTGTTCACAGTATTGCGCTTCTCCTCACTCTGTTCTGAAGTGTCTCACAGTGCTTGCTAGTACTTTGTGAGACTGTGTGTGCAGAAGACATTGGAATCTATTCAATGTAAAAGCAAATCGTCAATGCTTAGGTGTGAGTAATCTGGAAAGTTCAACTCCAGGCAAAGATCATAAAAGGTCAGAGAGTACGTAAGCATGTTATAAGGCTTAACAAACTTTCACTAACAAAGTTTGTTTTCACAGGTCAAACTGTAACTCAGGTCAGTATGAAATCTAGCTCCATGTAGAGGCGAGATCCAAGAATGCAAAACAGAAACAGTTTAAGTTGCACAAGAGTGAAAATACAGATGAGCAATATTTTACTTGAACGAGGGCATCATTAGAGATGTCTGCAGCTCTGATGTGACTTGCAAGACCTAAATCTTTTGCCTCAGTTTAGCATTCTGACTCAGAAACAGGGAATTTTCTGGGTCCCATGGGCAATTGGGGACAATTGCAGTACATCTCTGAGAATCATGAGTTCTTGATACTGCAGCAGGGAATCGTGAAAGAGAAATAGATTTTATTTAAGGATTTGAAGAGTGGTGAAATATGTTGTTAATGTCTGACTATCTTCAGAGTATCTTTAGGCTTTTTTACAGATTATATACATTATGCATACTGCTGAAAAACCTGTGGCCTAAGGCAGTATATGGAATGAAATTTCCTAGGCTCCTGAGCATGGGGGCTGTTTCACATTTGTTCTTGAAGTGATGTTCACCTTAAAATTCTTTGTATGTATAAGGGGTGTTCTGTCATCTGAAATAAAGTCTCAAAAATTCCAATCCCTAGATTAAAATCTTGAAATTCTATTAAAAGCTCTGTTCTAGAAAATGGTGATTATTCTCTGAAAAGAATATAATTACTGTTAAAATGTAGGCTGAAAGGGGATTTTTATGGCTCTCATTCTGTTACTGCAGCTAAATGATTGGGATTACAGTGATATTAAGGAGAACTGATGTCAGATTGTTAGTTATAGCAACAAGAGGTAAAGTTACAGTAATTAAGCCAGAGACCTCACTGCCAGTGGACCTTGGTATGTACTATTCCAGGCACATTCTGAGTAATGGCACTTCTTGAATCTCTTTCCCCATTCAAACCTTCAGTCAGCCAGGTTAGCTAATTGAAGAAGATAGGGTACCAGTTAGAGAATTGTAGGATACTCTGCAGTTCATTACAGAGACAACAGTGCTCCCAGAAACTATGCAGCTGCTCTTAATGCTGCCAATGCCACCATTTTGTTTATCAAGTGGGATACATAAGGATTAATGAAAGGAAAGCAAGTGAGTCAGAACTTGGCTGGTCACCTGTTATGTGTCCCATGCTAGTGTAAAGGAGAAAGGAAAGTAGCTTGCATTAGTTGAGGAACAATTAATATGAAACGTGCTGTTTATCATCCTATTAAAAAAATACTATTCAATAAGAGACATTGAAAACAGATAGCTTGGTTTCATACAGAGAAAATATTCTGGGTAAGGGAAGTTCAGGGAGTGAGAGATGGAACTGGGAATAGTAGCAGAGGCAAAGGAAATGCAAGAATAAGGAGTATCTGTCTTTTCAATCATTGTCTTCTAGTTGGCTGAGATTAGGCATGCTACAAAATGCAGAGGCTCAGGCCCTGGTGTGGAAAAAAATGTGTACCACGTAGCAGATGTTGTACTCTGTTTGCAATGTTGTTTCATGGCCACACAAAATCACTTTGCTCGGAAGAGCACAGGCAAACTCCAGTAGTGTGTATCTGCTTTTATAACCAAGTTGGAAAATGATCCTTGTAGAGAAAATGTCTGATGGACAGGATTGCTCTGCTTTCCATGTATCTGTCCAATAAGGAAACCATTCACAGGGAAACACATTTTTTTAAAGCTCCTCTGAAGTCATTCCCACCACCCCAGATGGCAATTACAACTAGAGATCTTTGAGGTTGCTTCCAAACCGAACCTTCCTATGATTCTATGAACTGAAATGGCTACAACACCAGAACTAAACTTGCCTGAGACTTCCTATTTTAAAAGATCATGTTCACTAGCATTGTACTTATGCTCAAATTTGCAGGCAGACATTTTCTTTCCTAAATACCTGCCTCAAGCTGATCTTCCAGGGAAAAAAGTCTGGTGAAATAGTTCAGCAATTTCTAAGTTTCAGAAAGTAAAATTGTTAGCAGTGAGAAATAAGAAATGATGAGAATTACTTTACTGGTAGGAACCCATATTCTTAAGCAGGAGTTTAAAGTGTCCTTGCAATGATGTGCTCAAGCTCCCTACTTGAACCTGGCCATGCTATAAATCTTTCAGCAATCACACCTATTCATCTTTAGTAGGCAGTTGGTTTTGGTGCCTTAGGTCCCCAGAGAGTCTTCGCTTTTGAAAGGAGATAGATCAAAACACTATGGGAAATTGAAAGCTAGATAGCTGTGGTGTGGGAACACAAGGACAAACAGAGAAGCATATAGAAGGGATGAGTGGTATGGCTGAGAAGTCAGGGCTTGGGCACCAATGTCAACAAATGCCATTGTTGCCCCTGAGTGGTGGGCTAGATACTCGAAAGCTGAATATTGTTGAGCAGGCTGAGGTGGTGAAGCTCTGTGTTAAAGTATGAAAATTTAAGAATCTTTCTTTTCAGAGTTGCATTAAGATGGCAGGCGTCTCCCATCAGTCAAGAGGTGTCTGTGAGAACAAGATGGACTGCAGCTGAGTTGCTTCCTGTCACCCCTTCAGGGCTCACATACCTCTATGCTGTGGGCCCTCCTGGAAGAAACCTGGCCTGCAGAGTTCTGTAGCCCAGCAGCCTTATTGGTGGGACTTTTGGCAAGAGGTCTGGGTCAAAAGACCCAATTATTCTTTTGCTTTTAAAGGGGACTGAATAATTCATTTTTCCATTTGCTCCCCTCTTTCTTTCATTTGTGACAATTAAGGATAAGCTACTTGGGGCCAAAAGGCAGATAGCTCAGCTTGCCAGCTGAGGCCCTTTTATAGATGAGGCTGCCATTATTTTGTGGAGAATTGGAGGTGGATAAGTCTCCATGTCCTACATCAAAATTGTGGTGACCATCTTGTACCCTTCCACTTGGGCCACAATTGACAATATACCCTAGAATCACCCAAAATCTTGAGACGAAGTATATGGACGTTGGTGTAAGTGATATCTATAATTATTTCGGTGAAGCAAGGTTTTGGAAAAGGCAGTGACTTTTATTGCACTCATTGAAATTTATTGCAGTTCCTTCCTTATAGCAGTTTGCCCTCTGCCCCCTAGCAGGCTGCACTGTGGTGCCCGTTACCGACAGATGCACTGATTCTGGCATTTGTTTTAATGGGAGTGTGTATTTCTCCAGATCTGATTTTCCTGAGGTAGTGTTAGGTACTGCTTGAAGTGTAACTGAGTGAATGGCTGTGGACTTTACTAGTTATTACCAGCGGCATATATCTTTTTGCTGCACAGTATTCTCCAATATATAGCAAGATAACAACTCAGTTTTCTGAAATATGGTTTAAAAGCTTAACTATATCAGCAAATGAGCTAGTTCAGGGGGTTCTTTAATTGGTCATTAATGTAGTGTTTAGTGATAGAAAGTAAATGCTGTCTGCCACACGGTTATGCTATGCTTCTGTTAATAGCCTATTAAAACATACTTCATAGTATCTTATTTTTTAAACTACATCTCCTTTTGGTTTGGGAATAAGAGGATATCAACTGAATTTATCTGGTTCTTGGAACTCAAACCCAGTTATCTCCTTATTCAACTCATGGTACCCATGAGGCTGAGGGATCAGATTAATATTTTGAACTTGTTTCACTTAAAAAATGATGGTCCCGATAACAAGTGTGTGTAAAGCAACTGTAAAAAGTAAGACATTTGGTATATGATCTGCCTTTCTAAAAGCTGTGAACAGAGATACTGGCTACTGAGTTTACCATAATGCCAGTCTACTGGATCACAGACTGTAGTAGGGATCTTATCTGATACCACAGATATTGAGACTCTAGGTTGTGCCAGCGGGTGTCTCCCCTTGAGCAGTGGCAGGACCTCCAGTCTCAGGTTATCCTTCTCCTATTTTACAGGCTTGCGTTATGAGAGAATTATCAGGTGCCTTCATTGGAATGCTAGTATTTTTTTGGGGAGTAGGGAAGCTATAAGATGGGTCTAAATGACTGAATGGTATGCTCGGACAGTGGAATCTGAAAAATTAGACTGCCGTTTTGTCCTAAGGGGTGCTCTGCAGGTGCCCACTTTTTATCATACTCCTTCCCATGTTAGGCTCTGCTTTACAGGTCATCCTATCATCAGCCTGCAGTCCAAATACAGGCCTTTCATTGTTGATGATGTTCAATACACATGTATTGCCCTGAAAAGAACCAATAATTAGCCAAAGAGCAGGATGAGGTTAGGAAATTTACTTGTTATCACTGGGCTTAGTGTAGAGAGGACCTGCAAAAATGAACAGAGGTGAAGTTCAGCTTGACAGGAAGCACCTTGTGCAAGGTCAGAGACACCTTCAAAGCCATGAGTTGTACGTACAATCAGCAAAGGGAACATAACCTTGCCATTTTAGCCTAGATTCTTTATTCTATGATTAAATCCTTCATTTTCTTCCTTATTTATGTTTCTCTTTCCATGTAGGCTTTGTAGGACACAAGGACTCATTGTTCAATTGCTGTTACAGTGGATGGTACTTCTTGGCTTCTGAATAAATGGTGGCCTCTCCTAGCAGGGCTATGGCTTTTGCTGTCACTCGGAGAAGGCATTCAGGATTTGGTCAGGTTAAAATAAAGATAGAAGGTCTTAAGATGACATGTTGGAGTAGGAATGCTTGAAGTAGCTGCTCTGTGTTGTTGTAAGGCTCTGATTACGGCTCAGAGTCCCTTTTCTCTTTCCCACTGCTGGAATTGTTGAAATAAGCAACTGCTGCAGACAACAACCCAGCCCTCAATTTTACTTTCATGTACCACTCAAGGGATGTCAGTTTGATTTTTTTTTTAAAGAGGCTACTAATCCCTTTCTCTGCTGTCAACATGAAATGATGGCACTTGATTGCTGAAGAGACAGAGCCACAAATTTCACATCTGATGGCTTTTATTAGGAGAGGTTCCTTGAAAGTAGTGCTGCTCAGTAGGGCTAATTTAAAGTGCTTTTTCTCTCACAGAGTGATGTAACTGTTGTGAGGTGAGGTGCAGCTGTTGCTGGTATGGAAAAGCCTTCAATTTCCAGGAAAAAATTCAGGACTGGGGCAGATCTTCTGGAGAATGGATACGTGTACGGTAGTCCCTAAAGAGTGTTGTACCTGGCACAGGAAATCACCTGTTTTATAGCACAGTAATAACATGAAATAAAAATGTTGAGGGATTTGTCATCAGCTGCAGTCTTTTGCATTATTATTCTGTATCTCACCCTTTAAGTTTCTGAGCAGAAGAGAGTACTGGCATAGTAAGGAAAGAATAAAGCAAAGCTGAAACTGGACTTAAACAAAATTCTGTACTTCAGAGAACTCTATGCCTTTTAAGAAATATTATATTTATTTTTAACATCTCTACTCATCGTAATAACTAAAAATAAGCAACCATTGGAAGATTCATCTTTTATCCCTTGGTTATACAGTCCTCTGTCACTTGCTACTGTCAATTTCTAATTCGCTCTTGCAGCAGGCTGCAGCCAAAGATATTGAAGTTCTCTATAAATTAAACATTTCAATAAATCATCTCTTATAAAGACATGGATACTTGTGCATATGTACACTCTTCTATGAATCCTTAACCATAACTGAATCAGAGATTACCTCTACACCAACTATTTTTGTTTCTACCTTCAACATCCAAAAGCTTTTTAGAAGCCTCATTATGTTCACGGAGCAGTTAAAAGACACTATAGATAGCATGTATGTATATTTAGAGTATCAAAATATCAATGTGAAATGTAAAAAATTTAATGCAGAGATAATAAATATTTTCATAATGATAATACTCATGTTTATAAAATACTCTCAAATTTAAGAGACCACCAGTCTGAATTATTGCATGCAGCATCAGCAACAGAATGAAAGTACTCAGATGCTATAGAGGCTTAGGGCCTTAGGCTGTTTTCTCCCACTGCCAATGAAATTGAGATAATTTTCTGCAGATCTTGGCTTTTAGAAATTATGCAAAATTTTGGAGAGTCATTGAATACAAAGATGATAAATGCATTTGGAATTCATGGTGAGACTTGGTCATATTTCAAGCCTGCAATCTTGGCAGAGTTTTCTTCATGCTGACCACCTGTGATATTGTAAGTTACTAGCTGAGTTTATACAGCATCTATATTGATTTCCTTGTCCTGGTAAGAATCTGTCTTTTACATTTCTTGCTGCTATATTTCACTCTGAGTTATTTTCTGCTTCATATCTATCTGTTTAGAATATCTGGGACCTAAATACGAAGCATAATAGCAAAGAAGTTCTGTTGTACACAATTCTCCTGCCTGAAATTTACCCCTCAAAGAAAGTGTTTTGTATAACACTTCTCTTGTTTCTGAATTGCTAAATAATTAGAGCAAATCCACATTAAAACTTCTTTTAAGTCTCATTATTCCATGGTGTGTTCCAACTCAACACCAGCTGCACCTGATCATTACGTTAGACTTCTTTGATAGCACTATAAGGCAGGGAGTTCAGTCTTTTTACAGCAAATCTCTATGTGCATTTATGATGTCATAGTAAGAATGATTAGCACTGTAGTTACAGAACTGCACCTTAAAAAGATCACAAGTATGTGAATATACAATTGTACTTTTTATACCTATGTCTTAATAATAGCAGATATTGCAGTGAGAGGAAGAACACGAGGGCAGAGAAAGAACTAGATTATTTCATGTATATGAACATAGGTTTTGCTGCATACTGAAAATTTACCTTTGCTGAGAAGCACTTTGGCTAGTGTCATGAAGTTAATAATCACAATGTACTTAAGGATTCGCAGCAATATGCTGCAAGTACTGTAAAAAAAAGCACATTAAATTTTCAAATATTAGAGAACTGTCTTTGTGAACCAGAAAATGAGTCAGAAAATCACCAAAATGCCAGGAGGGCAATCTGAACAGAGAAGGCTGGTTAGGAACTGGGCTGTAATTTGGGCAATAAACCCTGTTTATTACAGTCTCCCAGTCATTAACTGTCTCTGCTGCCAAAGGAAACTGAGACTATTAACTTTCTCTGACTGAACCAGAGGGGGAAAGCAATAATTTCTTTTACAAGCAGAAGGAAAGGTTCTGCTCAATAAAGAGCAATTAAACATTTCCTATAAAAAAGAATGCTCAGGAGTTCATGCCAGTGTCAACAGAAGCCAAAGACTTTCCTTTGTCTCTTTGAAGGATATTCCATGCTATTTGTGTATTTATTACAAGTCTGCAATCACCAGCTTGACAGTAGCCAAATTTTGTTGTCATGAATGGTTCCTCTGAATGACTACCAATCTAATAAATTTTCTTCTCATCACAGTTACGTAATATTTGGTCTGTTTTCAGAGATGAGGGCTAAAGATGTGCTCTTGCATGCTAATCTTGCTTTGTGTAACTAAGGATGACTTTTAAAATACTCAGATCACTCTCTCTTCCTACCTTTTCGATTAATTTAGAATTTTTTTTTTCTCAGTGAGATATGTGTTGCATTATTATCTTGGATCAGTGACCTGTCCAGGAAATTACATCGTATCATTGTGTGCTGTATAAAGAAATGTTTCCTTACAATCTTTTTGGGTTACAATCTCCTTGGTGCTATTATATCTGTTAGAAGATTTGAATGTTGCCATCCTTGTCTGGATTGCAGCGTTATATGTGCCACAAAAAGAAGAGAAAGAGCAGTTCTTTTGCCGTGGAGTTCAGAATGGCACACAGTGAAAGACGCAGAAACAGCAGACATGACTTCGAGCTGTAAGAAGAATGGCCTGGGAAGAAATTACTTCATTTTCATAATATACTGGTAGCATTTAGCCATTTGAGTAATTTCCTTTCAAGGACAAGGGTAATAAATTATTGCCAATTACTCCTTCAATTTGTCATTATCAGAATATGAGTAGTATCCCTTTAGCGGTTCGTAAATATATGATGTTTCACAGGGTTTTATTAGTATCTGGATTGCTACAAAACAACTTTCAGAAGAGGAAGGTTACATCATTCCACTGCTTCCCATCCATCACCAGCTAGCTATCAAAGGATACAGGAGTAAAACAAACAATAAAAATTACTGCCTACATGTCGGTCTTCTTTCCACAGTGGGGTCTTCAGTAATCGAAAACTTGACTTTAACTGCAACTGAATTAATGCAGCATCTAATGCCAAGGGACTAATATTACTGCATTTTCAAAGCTCAGTTTGCATAATGTTCCTGCTGGAAGTTATTGAGTTACAGGCTAAGTACCTCAACGAGTAAGCAAAATTCTCACTGAAGATCAAAGAGAATTTGACTTGACACTACATTTTGGCCCAAGATCATTTGATCACATTGCGTTAGGTAGGTTGTGTAACAAAAGTGTGGGAGCTCTTCCTCATCCCACAGACAAAAGACGTAATCACCTCAACAGTATCAGTCTTCTTGTGACCTGTGTATCATTCAGCACCCTCAGGATGGGTTACAAATCCTACAAATATAGTTGTGGTTGCATTTGCTCTCTGAATAAAAGAAGATGGAGAAGGATGAAAACAATGAGTTAGGCTGCCAGAAAATATCCAAATGTAGGTATGGCAAAGAGGAAAACTGCTGAAGAAGCTATGTGAAGCACCTTCATTCTAGCTGTACTATACTGCCTTTATTTTAGCTAGGTAAGAAAACCCTATTGTGGAAATATACTTCAATGTTCTCTCTATCCTGCTTTTGGAGGGATTTTAAAAAGCCATAAAGCTAACAACATTATTTAATTTCTCCTTTAAATAGGAATGGTGAGAACATAACAGGATGATGGGTTACAACTTCAGAGAGCTATGTGCCATCCTGCTGAAATCAATGGAGGTAGAGGTTTATGGCAAAACAAACCACAGGCTACTGAACAATGGAGAATTCCTGTAACAGAAAGCATGTAAACATTTGAGAACTGCTAATATTTTCTGTTAGGACAACTGAGGTTTAGAAAAAGAAGAAAAATTTTGACCCCTCCATTGGGTCAAAAACATAAGTGTCAGATAGCATTTTAGGGCACAGTCTTTAAAATCTTTATAAGGATTTAATGTCCTCCAAGTCACTCACAATAATAAAAAGAGTGTGTAATTGGTTTAAGATAGTTATTTACTATGTAATATCAAATTAATTACAGACTGATAGGTAAATTAAAAGCTCCTTTGCCTAAAGTTTGTTTTCAATTCCTACTTACTTTACCAAACCACAAGAAGTATTACCTGGAAGATTCTTGCGACCTTTTGAGGAGGCGGGAAATGGGGAGGGAAATGATAGCATACATATGTCCAAGCTCTACAAAAGGGCTACAAAAGACATTCTTTTCATTATTAAAGGTATTTTTTTATGCTTTAAATACTGTTGGGATTGCATCATTTACCTCAGCTTATTGAAAGTAATCTACCAGGCCTGACTTTGACATGCATGTGGCTAAAGCATATATGAGAAAAGGATTTTTCCTGAGGTCTTCGTTCTCCTTTGGAAAAGGTACAGATAGCTAGCAGCAAAAAGAAATGGAAGCTTACAAGATGTTGGTGATGGTATGAGCTTATAGCAAGTAAGAGGCCTGTAACCCAACAGTTGAAATGCAGGTTTGTTCCAGAATTCCATTTGAAAAAATTTTGGCCATCCCCCCCCCCAGCCTCTCTATCCCTCCCCCAACCCTCCTGCACCCCAAAATGAATGCACAGTAGATGCCTGCATGTGTCATATTTTTTGTTGGAAATAACAGGAACATTCTCCTACAAATTTCAAAGGGTTCATACAAAAAGATTCGTACTTTTTGGAAACAATTTTTCTTTTGTCCTGGAGGCTCAAATGTTTATGTATCAGATGCTGTGCCTTCCAAGGAATGTAACTTGATTTAAACAGCAACTTTGTTCCCTTACAGAGAAAGGCTCTGCTCTACAGACTCCATTAAAAATGGGAACATATTCAGTGTTAGAAAACTTAAAAATATAGCAAAAAACTGCATAGTAGCTGTTTCACAGAGACAGTTGTCTTGGTTATTGTAAATATGAGAGAAGGAAAATAAATGGAAAATAAAAAGATAGGTTTTATATGCTGTATTTGCACTAGTATCTTTCTTTTAAAGGAATCTTGCATTACTTAATGAGTTGGGGCATAGATGCGTATTTGCATCAAAAATGTATGATATATCCACCTTAGCTCCATATATTCCCTTTGGAAATAAAATCAGGCAACTTTACTAAGATGTTGCAGAATTTAATAATTGATTAGTTTAAGATTAAATGGTATGTTTCGTAGTTGCATTAATAATTTCTCCTCCTTCTGAGGGTAATGCTTTTCAAAGCCATTTCTTGAAGAGATCATGTAAATTCAGCAGCCTGGAAGTTTAAAGAAAGCTTTAAAGGTCTTGAGTAAGTTTTTGCGAAATACTGTATTGCAGGTTACCGAAAAATGTTAGATGCATTATTTTAGCAGGGGAGAAAAATCCATCATGAATCAAAAAGGGACCGCATTGGTTTTGCTCAGTCAAGTTTGCAAGTTTTTTCTGACCTGCTTTTATAAGATGTGAACTTGTGTTTATCTAGAAAGCAGTTACTTCATCTGAGAATTATTAATGTTTTTTACATATGACTTGAAAAAAAGAAGAGTTTAAAGCAGTGCCTGTAAATATATAAAAGAGATTTTCATTCACTTTTCTCTCAATTTTGTGGTAACCATAGCCTGTGATCACAGGAGGGAGACAAAGACTTGGTTAATGTCTTTTTTCTTCCCCAACTACAATTGTTTAAAAACCAAGCTTCAAGAAAGAAACGGACAGAATGAATACAGATGGTGATTTACAAGTATTGCGTAGGATTCAAATTTTTATTTTATCACATAGTATATTGTTTTCTAAATTCCCACCTAACATTCAGTGAGAAACCATTCTCCCTCTTTCTTTTTTCTTTACTGATTGTTGCTAGAACAATAATTTCTTAGCCTATTTCTGGAAGTGGGATCATGGAGAGTCTTCCCTTGATGCCTGTACCTGTAACGTGCCATCATATGAAAGTTATGTTGTCTCTTACTGCAGATTTCACTACTGATGTTTGGGACTCAGATTCCCGTATTTTTAATTCTATTGTTTTTTAAAATATAACACCATTTGGCACATGCCTATATAGTTTTGCAATGCTTTTGTTTGAGTTCTCTTAGCAAACACACATGATAGAGACAGATTTTTAAAATAATTTTCTTCCAAAATTTCTTGGCATAAAAAATTATCAAACCCTGCACCGTCTTTACAGTCTTTATAGTTTGCAATGAAAGCAGAGTTGAGGAAACCCGCTTGCTGGTTGATAGCTGGGAGACTGAAGCCCTCTTTCTCTACAGTAAAAGTACAACAACATTCTTGGTCTTGCCAATGTGAGTCAACCATAGCTCTGAAGAAGCTTCCTTGGAATTAGTTTGCCTTGTACACCTGGGGTCTGTCTGCTGAGACTGAAAATCTGCTCATTTTTCTGATAGCTGATACAGATTTCTGCTTCTTGAGTGGTGAACTGAGGCTGCTTACACTGGTCATCAAAGAGTCAGCTGCTTACAACATTTTAAAATGAAAACAGCAATTAATCCTTAGGTTTTGGTAGACTAAAAATGAGCAAAAGGAATTCCATGTAATTAGGAATTAATACTTCAATTAATTTCAGGGAATGATGATTTGAGTAAATTAGTAAGTACTTCTCTGTACTCCAGATATCAACCCAATTCTTGATTGATATCTAGAAGTGGATGACTTCATATCCTTCTCTCAGTCCTAGAATCACCCAGCCTTCTTCATGTTATTATGAATTGTAACTAGGTAAATAACATTTCCAAATGGCATCAAAGAGCTGACTCACTTCCACGTGTAATTGAAAGCAAGAAACAATATACCGAAATAAAATAAAGGAAAACCATATCATATATTTAAAACCTGATGAAACATGACTAACTTTTATGCTACTAAAAAGAACATGAAAACCAGATATTTAACGGAAGTATATGTTCAGGCTATACAGATGCAGCATCTGTGTGACTTTTAAATCGGCAAAACATGAAAATAATTTCTTTTAGTGTAGAGAAACTTACTGCATTTTAGCAAGGATTTTTTCCCTAATTAAGAACAATTTTAATTGTAAATTGGTGTCACAAACTGGGTGGGTCCGTTGAGTTATTTAGTAACTATTATTACTGTAACAGTGCATAGTCATAACTTTAAAACAAGTACCAAAAGGAGCTCTCAGCCAGGCTGGGAAGAGTCACCTCGGCTGTGTGGCGGAAGCAGTGCTCTCCTCTCTACTCTCCCTTTTCTAAAATGATGTGACTGCAATGTTAGCAGTGCAATAGGACTTTACTGGTAATAGAGATTGGCACTGTACAAGCTCCTGGAGTTTCAGTCAATTGGGTAGTTCTAAGCAGCTCAAAAAAACTATCTCTTGAAAGCAGACAGAGCTACAGGAAGACCATTGCACCAGAGGGATAATTTAAGAAAATGTAGTTGTACACACGGGTAATAACTGTTGGTAGGCTCTTTGCTGAAACTTTCTTATGACAATATGGCCTGCCTTCTTAACTCTGTTTTTCTGTGGCCACTAATCCCATAGTCCTGAAACAGAAAAGAAGGTCTTACTAAAACAGGCTAAATGTATTTCAGGAGCACCAACTTTCCAGAAAATAGGAGGAATGCACTAATACTCATTTTTAGGTTCTGTGTTCTGTGTGTATGATGTGCCTTAGAGGTCTGCAGAGTGAAAGGTGGTCCTTCTTTCATGTGGAAAGGCAGATTCTGCCTGTAAACTCTTTTTAATTTGTTCTGAAACTTTGTTAAGTACATGCCTTTGTTATTTATTTTTTGAACAGGGAGGCTGGGGATGGAGCACAGCAGCTTAATCACTGGTAGTATCTTTGAAACACAGCTTAAAAACTTGGTGTCGAAATTATATTTGCGCTCTCAGGCTGAGACAGTCCTCTTCAGACATGAGGCTACTAGTCTGATTTATTATACGTTCTTGTGCAGGAGTTGTGTGTATGGTATAGTTCATCATCTTTGGAAGATGGCAGGAATAGCCTTTGACTCTTCAGTTTGTTTTTTAAGCAGTTTTCAAGACAGTCGTAGGGATTCCAGCAGCATGTCTCTTAAGAATTTCATCTAATTTCCACGCCCGAGGCAATGAATAGTATTCAGAGGCTGAGATGGCTGAAATGAAAATATTAACTGAAGACTGATGCTGTTGGATGAGGTGGTGGGAGTAGATGACTCAGAAGATGGACAAGAAGATGCGGAACCTTTTACACTGGGCTGTTAGTCCAATGCCTGTCACTCCTTTCCTGCTTAGCATCTGCTGCCTTTTCATGCTCTTTCCTGGGTGGGAGGGCTGTTTCACAGGATCAGAACCACTTCAAAAAGACAGCCGTGCTGCTCCCTGTGTATGTGGCCTGAGACAAAAGCAATTTTCTTTCATTAGATGAGATGGCTCTGAGCTCTAGCTGAGATAGAGCACCTCAGAAATATTAAGAAAACTCACTCTGGATAATGCTAGCACCTAACTACTCTCTCCCTTTGCTGCTGCTTAAGTCTCTGTTTCTCATCCCTTCTGGTAACCAGGTACCCTTCTGGTACCTGGTGAAGGCATTCTCACTCTGCACTGCTGGGGTACCCTGGCTGCCTGCAATTTTTCTGGGTGACAGATAATTAAAAACTGTGCTGGAGGTATCCACCTGGACCAGATTATTGCCTCATAAAAATGGGAATGAAAGGAAAAGTCCATGAATGGATTTCACAGCAAGAATGAGTGCTAATGATTGTCAAGATCACTGTCACTATTCAGAGTGAATTAAGATTTTGCTTTAGGGCAGAACACTAATCATACAGAGTGAAGAGGGGATCAAGAATACTGCTTTCTGCATCACAGCAGACATACTTCATAATAACAAGCAGAGAGACATCAAGGCTGTCACATCAATATCAATGATTCCATCATGCAATCCCTGTCAACAATATTGCATTGTTTAAAAAACATAATACTCCACATAGAGACTGCAATTCTAAATATGCTTGAGAAAATAATAAAAAAAAATGTGCAGAGAAATAAAGAAGAACAGATCACATTCATTCAGTAGTTTTTACGTTTTTTCTCCCTGGGAGATGAACAAAAGCTTGCTGGTGTAAAACCAAACAAACAGAGGCTTAAAGAGAAAAGACATGCTAGGACTACATCTTTCAAGAAAGTACGAAAATGGAGACTGTTTTGGGAAAATGACAGGAAAAGCTGAGGGTCATTTATAGTCTCTAGCTGGCAAAACTTTGTGGCTATAGGTCTGCTTGTTCAATTGGATCTGGTCTCACTCTCAGTTATGATAAAGGATGAGCTTCTGTGGACTGTAAGGGAGTTGCTCACAGTCCTCAGTTCTGGAATATTTGGTAGGCAAAACAACGCAAATGATGATAAGATCATCTCTCTCAGAAGGGCAGAAATAGTGTAGTCAGACAGTTATTCTTGTGATTTTAGAGCTGAGGGAGACATGTTCTTCATGTACTTGATTTCGTTATGACACTGTTCATGTTTTCTTTGTATCACTTTCTCTATATATTTTCACGTTCAGTGTCAACAGAAGAGGGAAGCCAAAATTAAACAGAGAAAAGAAAGCTAGGCAAAAACTAGCTATGCTACTTCTTAAAAAGTAGATTTGTGTCCTTGTACACAGATAAATAAACAATTTTGCAAGTAGTGGATGTGACCTGATAGTCCTCAGAAATGCTCATTTTCCTGTGCACGTAGCAGAGTTGTGCTGTAAGCCCATTTTAACACGCTGACACATCTTTAACTCAATGGTGTTGAAATTTATTTACAACTCAAAGTTATTTATTACTCGTACATTAGAATTATCCATGTAACACAGCAAACTGTACACTATTGTGTAAGTGGACGAGTTTGATTACATTTCTACAGATACAAATTTTACAATATTTGTAATTAAAATATTTCAAAATATTAATTAATTTTCTATATGAATTACAATTATTATTTCATAAACTTACTAGCCTTTTTTTATTTTAATCCTTTAGACAATGCATTTCCTTTAGACTAAAAATGACAAATAAACAGATAGAATGCAAGGGAAAGATAGACTCCGTAGAACTAGTCTAAATGAGATAAAAAGACAAAAAGGAGCTCTGCAATTACAATTGACAAGTTGGTTTAATATCCAGTGAAAAAAGAATGCAATTCTAGAGCAGCTGGATTAATTAAGTAATATGGCAAAACAAACCATGGGTTATTATCACTTTCAGTATGCCTCAGGACTTAGGGAGACCTGAGGGCTTAGAGTTCAACTTCTCTCCACAAAAAAAAGGCTGATGTCTATAATTAACTTGAGTGTCAAAATACAAAATGTATCTTACATATATAATATAAGTACATATAAGATACATCCAAAATATATATAAGATATATTTTATGCCATATACATAATATATAACTTACAATATAAATATCTTATATCTATCCCTGTATATATAAAATCACCTCTAATATGATCAGGAATCAAACAATCTGAGGAGAGAAAGCAGTAAGTGTTCTTGAGGAAGTGAATGAAATGAATGATATAACCCAGTTTTCTTTTACTGGAAATCTGCTCTTGCCTGAGGCGCTATAAAAATCAATCAGACAGGTGAAAATAGAAAGAGGATGACCACTGGATAGTTTTTTAAAAAACTATCTGCTGGATAGTAATTTTTAAAAATTTCATGGAAAACCTGGAGACCCTGAAAATAATTCTGAATAAGTTCACATGCCAACTGCAAAAAGATACACGCATCACATTCTAGAAAATGACACTGGAGTAAGTTATCCTTACATACATGAGAATCATAGAATTGCAGAATCATAGAATCATCTGATTGGAAAAGACCTCTGAGATCATCGAGTCCAGCCATACCTGTCCCCTTACTAAACTATGTCCCCAGGAAACTCATCTATCCATCTTTTAAACACATCCAGGGATGGTGACTCAACCACTTCCCTGGGCAGCTGTGCCAGTTTCTGACCACCCTTTCAGTGAAGAAATTTTTCCTGATGTCTAATCTGAGCCTCCCTTGGTGCAATTTACAGCTGTTTCTTCTCGTTCTATTACCTGTCACTTGTGAGAAGAGATCAACACTAGCTCTGCTACAGCCTCCTTTCAGGCAGCCATAGACAGTGATGAGGTCTCCCCTCAGCCTTCTCTTCTCTAGGCTAAACAACCCCAGTTCCCTCAGCCATTCCTCACAGGACTTGTTCTCCAGCCCCTTCACCAGCCTCATCGCCCTTCTCTGGATGTGCTCCAACACCTCAATGTCTTTCTTGTATTGAGGGGTCCCAGAACTGAACACAGTACTCAAGGTGTGGCCTCACAAGAGCTGAGTACAGGGGCACAATCACCTCCCTGGTCCTGCTGGCCACACTGTTTCTGATACAGGCCAAGATGCCATTGGCCTTCTTGGCCACCTGCCTGGGCCACTGCTGGCTCATATTCAGCCAGTTGTCAACCAACACCCTCAGGTCCTTCTCCTCCAGGCAGCTCTCCAACCTTTCTTCCCCAAGCCTGTAACGTTACGTGGGGTTGTTGTGTCCCAAGTGCAGGACTCGGCAATTGGTCTCGTTGAACCTTATTCCCTTGGTTTCTCCCCATCGATCCAGCCTGTCCAGATCCCTCTGCTAGTAGGCTAGCAGATTGTTTTAAAAATGCCCTGCAGATCCAAATGTGCAAGAGAATAGTTCTCACTGGTGTGCAGCATGAGGAATTGTACAAAAGACACAAACTCCTCAATCTATTGGTTTTGATCGAAATGATTCATGAAGGATTGCCAATATGCAGATGACCAGTGGATTTTTCTGTTGACTGATGACTGGGAAAAGCAGAATTGTCAGAAAGGGCATAACACAGGTTTGAGAAGAGTGCAGCTGTTGATGTGGCGGGTGAGCATCTGGGAAGCACTCACACTGTGGAATTCTTGATGCAAAACTGGAGGCAATGTTTACCTGTGTACTCAGACTTGGGCACAAGTGACTATTTTGTTGTTCCTGTCCAGGCTCAGGAATGTCTAGTATTGTCTTCTGTGGAGCAATAAACTCTGGACGGGCCTGGACTTCACATGCATTTGGGAGCAGGTAGATCACAAGTACTCAGGTGAGGGCTGAGTCCCAAAGAGGAATGAACAGAGGAAGGCAGCCATTCCTTAACGCTTTGGAAATAGGCTCCTTGACAGGAGGTGTAAATGTGATGACAGAGTGGACTCGTGGCAATATAAATTCAGGTAAATCTATAAGTGACAGAGAGAAAACCTTCCATCAAAGCATAACCAAAAGTGTTCAGGGTCCAGGATGTCAATCCCTAACTTTCTGTAAGACCAAGCTAAAACCAGACCTTATATAAGAAAATACAATACCTGGGCAGCACGAAATAAAGTCTAATAGCAGCCACAGACAGATGATGTGGGCAAAACTGGTAAAAATATGTATTTTCTTTCAGAACAATGGAAACAAATACATCAGTGATTACTAATAGAGACAGGAACCTCTATGAAATGTTGACATTTATCAAATATTCTGCAATAGAAAATGAGCTTAGCTCGACAAGTATCATTTCAGTTCAGGCCTGAAAGCATATGAAATGAGTAGACAAAGAGACAGTTCTTAAATTTTGAGGAAAAAGTTGTACTGAACAGTGAAGAAGGTCGAAGCAATCAAGGAAGGCAACAGAGAAAGCAGTATCGGGTTATGCTTAGGGGCCCATGAGCAAAAACTCATCTAGAATAAGAAATAAGGTTATCATGGAAGACTAAAAGAGTAATTCTGCTGATATATATGACATAAATTACAAAGCAGACCTTAATTGTTCCATGTTTGTGACTGTTCCTTACCATCTAGTAGTTAAAGAAGGTGTTTACTGCCTAGGAAGGATAAACCAATGTAATTTTGTTGTAAATTACTACACTGGGTCCAGTTCTGGTGTCATAAAAATTAGAGGCAAAGCTTTAAGAGAAGGGTATTTAGAGATAAGTTTGAACATCTGACAGGAAGCACTAAATCTCAGAGAACCAACCCAACCTGTACTTTGCCACAGGCAATAAAGAAGCAAAAAACTGTATCTGAAAGAGAGGCACATATAAGCAACGTTTCAGTAATTACACTGCAATAGGGAAACACAAATAGTATATCTGTACTGCATAATAGGAATTTTGTTCTCTATAATGACGTTAGATTCAACAAGTTATCTACGTAGTCAGTCCTAGTTTGATATACATAACCACTCAGCACATATGAAAAAACACTTGCAAATTCAAGGCTAAAAACATACTGCAAATTCTGTTCTCAAATTTAGAAACTCAGTATAGAACTATTTGCACTTGTACCTTTTAATCACGTTACCCTTTTAATTCTTTTCAAAATAGATGTGACTACCTAAAAATATATGAAGATGGCAGTAAAGCTTTCTTTTGGATATTAAATACTAAGAATGCCAAATGTTCACAGATCTTGGCATAATACTTTATTTTACCTGAGCTTATCAAAGAAAACAGTTTAAAACAATCTTTGAGGGCAATTTTTATTGACTTGAATGGGATAGCGGCTCTGCAAATCAACAATTTTAGTGTTACTTATTTTGCTGTCAAGTCTCACTCAATGAAGTCTTGCTGAATACATATTATTCTTTAAGAGAGACTGGAAAGATAACACTATCTCCTTTCTAAAGCATTCTGAGAGCACTGGCATGGTTTCAACTCTGTCAGGGATGAATGAATACCAAGATGGTTGCTTGAATATCTGTCTTTGGCTACTACAACTTTAACTCCTTTTTAATAGTTTGTATTGTTTAAAATTGGTAGTTACTATTATGAATAGAACCAATGAAAATATGCATGCATTTTCTTCCTTATTAAAACAACAGATGTATGCTACAATGTCTAGCTCCTGTGTGATGCCAGTGTGTATTAAAATTTTTTTGTCTCATTAAGTATTTCATCTTTTGATTTGCTTAATACTTTTCTAATAGAATCCAATATACATAGGTCTTTGTGCAGTTTATCTTCTACAGGGAATTCATCCAGGAGATGATTCCCACATATATTGGTCAAAATATTAAGTAATGTATAAAGAGTGACCAGAAAAGGAGAATACTTTGTTATAATTAAGACTGCGGTTTAAATAGCATGTTAAACTGTAAACAGTACCATAAGTGAAGACTATTTTAGATGTATTACTGAATGGTTATAATTGCTCTTTACATATGCCTTATTTAGGCATTTTTATAGAGGTTTTAACTACAATGACAAGTAAATGATTTTCTAGCCCAGATCTCAGACTGGTCAAATTCCTCTATTTATCTTTTCCTGAAAAATACAACTGAAAAACTGATAAAGAGTTTTAAAACTTTAATAGACATTGGTATGGAGGAACATGAAAAATAAATGCATTTATTGCTAATGGATAGTTACTTCAAAGGCAGCGCAATTCGGCAGTAGAAAGGAGTCAAATGTCAGAAAGCACTCAATATAGTACAAACAGTGGGTTTTCTTATCTGCCTATGTCTCATTCTCTTTAGGAATTCTGCTACTTATGAACATATGGCTGATTGGTCACAACGCTTACAGACCAGCTAAGGTGTTATTTGGATATCGCTTGTTTTTTAAGTGAAATGTGCCAGTGAAGATTTGTCAATCCAAATCAGAAGCCATCCAATACCTCAACAATGAAGAAAGTGCGGTATACTTTGCATGAGATAATTAATTTTGGAAGTTTCTGAAGAGGTTTCTAGGAACACCTTGGAAACAAAGAGAAAATACAGCTGTGTCAATATGATAATTGGGAACAAGCATATCACCAAATCCTTGCAGCTGAAGTCATGTCTGAAACATCATGTTGGTAAAAAAATTAGAATTAAATTAACAAGATTTGGAGGTGTTATGTTTCCATTTTTCTACCTTTAATATTGTTGGACCAATAGAAAAAATTGTCCTTTGCCTGAAAGGTGGGGATAGAGATGAAGTATACCCATTAGGACAAATTCCCAGGGCAAAATGAACTATTAGAAAACCTATGTCATTACTTTAATACTGTGTTACAATCTACAGCGTTAATGTCTTAGATCTCCAGCTGCCTGTCACAGGCACTGCCACAGAAATAATAGAAACATCTTGTATTTTCTATCATTCCTGCTTTCCCTAAATGTGGAAATTCAGCACCTGTGCTCATCCAGGATTATTGTCCTAGTACTTTCTTTTACTTCAATGAAAATGGCTGAGGAAGACTTAATATTCTGTGGCTCTGCGATTCGTTGGCTTCCCCTACAGACTGGGTTCTCGTTTTGCTCACCTGTAGGTGGCAGTTAAGATCATCAGGTCTTAGGTTTTCAGTGGCTACTGAAGTCTTGTGTGTGTGGGTAGAGATACATTCTAAGGATTCAACCATTATGTTTAGGTAGCATTCTGAATTGTGAAACTTTCAGCAGAAGTTCTAATCACAGCAGCTGGGGAAAAAAAGATCTATAGTGCAGACTGTGTGTAGCACTTACTGGGCTTATTTGAATATCAGCATGCAAACTGGTTTATACTCACTAATCTGCTCCACTATTTTACAAATATTTTCATCTTAACTTAAGGCCCAAGAAAAAGTCACTGCTTTCCAAAAATCAAATTTGGTATCAGATGAGATTGATTTTCGTTACTTTTATTAAACAAGTTAATGCACCATCTGAATTAAAAGCCCAGCCTCTCCGCAGGAAAATACCTATATGAAAGATTTTGTCTAAAGTATTTAATGAAGTTGTTTTAGTAGCTATTATTTCAGGGAGAGGGTGAAAGGATAATTTTGTGAAAAGAAAATTTTATCATCAGATTATGAGATGTGTACATCTGATTCATGTAAATATGGGATAATATTGAAGCATGATGATGAAATATAACCTTTTTTTGTATAACCGTAAGCTTAAGCATCTGTGAAAGACACTGGGTGTATTTCTTGATAAACTAGTTCAACCTAGTTTTGCTGATAACCACATAGGGCTGCACAAGAAGATATCAAGAGTGCATGGGCAGAACCTAAGTTTATCTGGAGGACAAGCTGAGCAGGACTGCCAACTTCACCCAACAACCACCAGATGGGAGCAGATAAGACCCCAAGAGATGAAGAGAATATGTGTCATAGAAAACACACCTATTCTAGGAATCCATTTACATAAACCAATTTTCTCGGGAATAGCCAGGAATATGTATTGGTATAGTAAATATAAACGGAATGTAAGAATTGTATGGTGTCCGTGTTGGTGGAGTGCAGACTCCCTGCACACCCAGTGCTGTTTTCTTGCCTTTATTAGCTTAATAAATTGAAATTGCTGGACTGTTTACGGTCTGAGCCTTGATCATTTATAACAAGATACTTTATTAATCAATGAAGGCTTTCAGAAATTTTAGCAGAGGACATGAAATCAGTCTGTATAGGAAAAAGGTTCCTTTCCAACACAGTGGATATATATTTACACACTTATCCCAGCTTAGTATTTTTTCTCCATCTTCTATCACCACCCAAATTTTGAACAACGAGATTTTTTTAAAGTCAGTCTTCAAGAAGTAAGCTGCTTTAAATTATTCAGACTGTTTTCTAAACCTCTTTAGGAAATTCATAGGACATCCCACAATTTCTGGCCACACACTCTTGCAACCCCCTATTAGAGAGGAGAAGCCATTAGAGGGGAGAAATATGCTGAAAGTGACCAGAGTAGAGTCTGAGTGCAAACACTTGTCTTCAATAATTAACAAGTAAAAGGAGAGATATAATCACATACGTACAAATGGCAAGCTGACTCGTGCCTCAGCAATATGTTTCCTTGCTATGACTGAGCATGCAAGTGCATTTTTAAAGCAATAATTCTAATGGTGTAAAGGGAGATCTGTTTGTTTGCCTCCTCTCCCCACCCTCCAAAGACAGAGCATAGTTAAAAAAACAAATGAAGGAAAATTTCCCGAAGAACCTTAGCAGGGAACAAGAAAAACATCCATTGTAAACAGCGGGTGGGTCTTCTGACAGGCTTTGTTTGCAAATGATAACAATTATAGGTAACTTTTCATTTCAATTGGAAGAACAGGTATAAAAAAAAAGGAGAGCAAGAGAAACAGAGCGAGTGAGATTTCCCAAGTGTCTTATTCCCTCTCAGGTCTACAACCTAACAGGATTGTAGAGAGCTCTGTAGTTTCTTCTCATTCCATTAAGTGAGATCTAATTGTGTCTCTTCTGTCTGTTGGCAGATGCGGTTTCTACATAACAACAGCCCAGAGACAGAGCTGCCTGATTAATGCCTCCAGCTGTCATATGCCCCATTATCTGTGCATTTGCATAACTTAATGGTTTAGGACAGAGGAGAGAGGATGCTTAATTTAATGTTTAGCAGGCCCTTGATAGCTGAATAATTTAAGAACTGTCAAGGGAGGTCAGTCCTACAGCGATTCAGCAAGACAGCTATGACTTCTGAATATCTTTAAAATCCTTCCTTAGGATAATTTGAAACAAAAAGAAGGGAGGGGAGAGAGAACAACAATGCCTGAAAAGAGGCCCTGCTTTTGCATTAACCACTCCTTCCCTGAGGACTAGGAGAAAGACTTAGAGAAAAAACATCAATCCATAACATGGCCAACAGAGAAAGGGTTAATTGCGTGCTTTCTCTCCCCTGCCCCCTCAGTCTTCTCATAGCTAAAGGGTGAGAACACAGAATTTACTTAAATTCAACTAACAGCTCAACACACGTCGTACAGGAAACACTCTCGGTTTTGAAATTAGTTGCTAATGAATATTATTAAGATAATCTGCCATTTGTTTTATAATTATGTGTCAGGAAGCACCACAGTAGCAGCTGAGTGCATTTATTTGTCTTCCAATCCTGTGTTTACTGACCGACTATAGCACAGAGTGATTAGGATCAAATAAAAAAGGATAAAAAAATATTTCTTTTGTGGGTTGATTGCTGCTGTTCTTTTCAGGTTCATCAGCTTCTGCATGACATTTGAATGTATTTTAAGAACTGATAAAATGGAGTTACTTAAGCCTTCCTGTTAGGCATTCTGTCAAAATACGAAAATGGATGGAAGAAGTATTTTGTGGCTGAACTGACTCTACCTATTTGGTAGCCAAATTAAGGACTTCCTCAAAGAGTCATCAAGTCATGCTCTGCTATTTCTGTTGAGCTCATTACATTAATCTGGCCCTGTCCTCCACTCTCCCAAAAAAAAGAGCTCCGTGTTTCGTGTGATCTGGCACTTTGGAGAGCATATGGTTAAGATTTAAACAATTTCAAAACACAGATGATTAATGTTCCTGCTAAGAGCAGTAGTTGGAAGGTTCAGTGTTGCTTTTTGGAATTGCATTATTTACATGGAAGGCTTATGAAGTTACTCCACTGGATCAGGTAAATCTGCTTCTTTGCTTGTGGTAAGTAGACTGGCTTTCTATGCAGTGCTTTGCCCCTAAAGCACTTCATGCTTACAGGTTCCTGGGTGATCAGTTTTGCTTCAGTTGCTTCTAACAGAGACTCCCACGATTTTTCTTGTGTTCATTGTGTGGGCCCTCCTTGCAATTAGCTTTCAGGCAAGGCCTTCTTTTGCTCTAGCTATCCAATTCTAGAAAATATCTGAATAGCTTTATTTAATTTCTGATTTAATTTCCATCCTGTATGGGCAATTGCAAAATGTGCTGATGATAAACAATTTGTAGAAACTACCAGTAACTTATATACATTATGTCAGCATGCGTGTACACACAGTCCATATACGACTGCAGACACAAACGTATGTACACATGACTGGGTGACTTACCTCAAAAAATTTTTCTGTGCACGTTCTAGATCAATGGCTTAGAACACCATCTGATACTAGAGCACCAAAATTTCCCCTTAGATTCAGAAAAAGCTGTGGGGAAAATTGAGTCGGATGATTATATGAAATTGAAGGAGAGCAATTGCTATGGCTGGTTGGCAGTTGCCCAAGGTTTTATAAGAGATTGAGTATCTCCTGTCTTTGTGGTGTTGAAACCTCCTCCCAAGCCATTTTTATCTTTACATTGTATTAATATGGAACCTTGACAATTCTTAGCTGAATTAATTACTTGACAAGTTTAGTCTGTAAACAGTTACTTGCATCCTCACCTTGCAGTTCTTACACTTGGCAAAGACATTTGATGTGGTGGGGTAGTAGAACTGTAACAGCATGGAAAGGAAAAAGAAATCTGCTCCTCATTACCTGGCTGTTTTGTCTTTTCTATGATCTTTCCTTGAGGTATGCAGTACTCAGCAGAACAGGATGTAGGACTCAATGGCACACTTGTCAGGCATTGTGTGGCAATTTTTATACACAGAGCAGATCCATAGTAACATTAATGAATAACTTTCATTTGTACTCATGAGGAAATGAGAGAAAATGCTGGGGTTTTTTGCTTTTTTTTAACTGTGTTGCTACCTCTTGTTTGCAGAAAGCAAGATTTTTTTACTCACTGATATAATTTTTAATGTTTGTTTGATTTTCATTTTCAGTTGATTTGTTTTAAAAGGTGAAATTGAGAAACAAATCTGCATTGTGAAGATCAGTTTCTGAAAGGTAGATTTCCATCAGGTTCATTTTTGGCCATTGTGGGTTTTTTTGCTTCCTAGCAGGAAATTGATTAGAAGCAGTGTGAAGCCAAAGTAGAAACTGGGATCTTTTATTTGGTGAAAACATGTAGTTCCAGGTTAGAGATCTTGCTTCTAAGGACATGTTCCTGTACTGTTGGCCTAAGAATGATTTTGCTCAGTTCTTTTCAGAGACAAATTTAGTACTAAAACTAGAAACCCATAATGACAATATTGTCCATTCTTAGGCTTTTACTGACAGAACAAGAATAAGAAATATGATGGGAAAGGAAAAAAATCCTAATGCATGCTAACATAAATCATCACAGTTGTTCCAATCAGCACATATGGTACAGTAACATTGCCCACTGCTTTGAGACCCTCTAATGGAAGACCATATGGGCTGCTGCTGCGTCAAAACACAATAGGCTTGTGTTTAGGACTATGCAGTGACCTGGATTCAGAACTTCCTTGGTTTCAGTGGTTTTTGTGTCTGTATCAACTTTTTTTCTTCCAGTGTTGTATTCCCTCTCCACCCTCCAATTCCTTTGTTCAGTGACAGATTCCTATGGACAGAGCAAGAAAAATGAGTGCCTATGTTTTTTGTATTTCATGTGATTGGTTAAGCATATTTTGGGACATTTCGAAATTTCAGAGAGCAAAAGCAAACATTACAACTCGACCAATTTGTCAGAATAAATTAATCAAAAGAAAAGCATTTTCCTTTCTCTTGTGCATATTTTTTCAGTCACAAAAATGATTTGTTTGGAATAATGAAAATTATGGTACCATCCTGAGAGTTTCCAGTGTTTCACAGTCAGTGCTTTTCAAAAGTTGCTCTGTCCTACGGCTACACTGAAAGAGTTGCAATGCAAAATGCTGTTAAAACTGCGGTGTTAGGGTCTTACAAGTTTTATTTACCTAAAAGCTTATATAGCATTACTGAAATGGACATAATAAATACCCCCTGATATAAACACTCCAGCACGATCATACTTCGTACTAAGGATATTCGCTATAGAGAGAGTATGCTTCCTTCTTTTTCCATACTAACCAAACCCTAGAAATAATCAGTCAAACCTCATTTTTTTTTCAGGGAAAATATGCAAGTCCTCCATGGATTCCACATTGCAGTCATTGGAAATATTCTCTTTGTCTTCAGTCATTTTTTTCTCTGAATTTTCTCTGAAAATTCTCTGAATTTTCTCCAACTCTTCTTACTATTTTACTGTACCCCTTGGCTGCCTGTAGGGACCCTGACATCCATTGAACTCACTGTCCTCCTCCAAGTTTTGTTTATTTATACCAGTTCTGAGCTGAAGGTGAGCAGGTGAGATCCTCCATTTCCCGCTCTATCCTCAAAACAGAACAGCAGCAGATAGATGGTACCTCTCTTACCTGTGGCATGCAGGTGACCAGTAGCTTTGTATGATACTCCTTCTTTTCCTCCTTTTATATTATCTGTTACGTGTGGATCAAGGATACTGTTCTTGATCTACTCAGCTTTTTTTTCAAGTGTAATGAAAGTATAGTCACCAAGAGCTATGCATTCACCAAGGATCTTCCAAGCCCAGTGTAAGACAGAAGACAGTAGATGGACATGGAGGACAGATGGGGACATGGTTATTAACACAATGACAGAAAGTGGTTGGCCAGAGAATATTTTCCCTATCTGTTCCCAAAGTGGCAGATGGAGCTAGCTGATGGGAATATGCACAGGCAGAGGAGTGCAGATGTCTTCACATTGGTGAGCAGGGAAATAGGGCATAAAGCTCCCTTCAAACGATAGCTCTTCTACATCCAGGATGGGTTTAAATTGATTTTTTTCCTTGCAGACAGGGGTTTTGAGAAGTGGTCAAATGGCAATGGATGTATATGGCAGCATAAAGGGGCTTAAATGGTTTGTGAAAGAGCTCAGACCATGGCAGAAGGATGCACGGGTGCAGAGAGGCAGAAAAGTTGGCTATAACTTACTAAAAAAATATAGGCATATTTCTGCCAGTTTTTCATAAACAGTATTGCTGAGCAAGGGTACAAGTTTAGCATTCTAGCTATGCAATAAAATCATCAATGTGCCAGCATTAGTGTAACTGCTTCTCCTGTCAGTACTGTTGCTTTGATGTTCATGCAGCATGAATTTGAAATCAGTTGTAGTACTTTATGTTACTTTACAGTACAATAAGTAGCAAGTTAAGTAGCCAATGCAGCCCCAAGCTCTTGGTTATTTTTAGGTATAGAAGGGCAGTGATAAGTATTTTTGGTAAATACCTTTAACTGTTTCAGGTCTCTCCCTTATTCAACATCTTTTTTTTTTTTCAACTTTACTTTTAAGTCTTGTTTCTTCAGTCCTGTGTCGCACCTTTCAAGTTTCCTTACCTGTATCTGTTTTTTTAAGCTTTGAACAAATTCAGATAAGCCCCATAACTATGTCAAATTCTTGATTCTGAAACATGGGCCTGGCAAAATGGAAAGCAATTGCTAATATAGATCAATTCAGGAGCAAAAAGGAACAGGGAAGCTTCTTGTTTATTCTCTATCCTTCTGAAGTACACAGGATTCTTCCAAATCTCAAAATTAGGTTTGGTTTTAGGGAGAGGTTCCAGTAAGTGCTTGTTCTTCTGAATCAATTTCAAAATGTAAGTCCTGTGATAAATGCCTGATCTCCTGCATACAGATTCAAACCCCACTTTTCTGATTCTGTCTTTCTGTCACACAGGAAACACTGAGAAGTCTCACATTCATATTCTCCTACTCACACATTTAAAGGAAAACAATGCAAATTCTCTTCTGCTGTACTAGACGTCACCTAGATGAAAATTTAAAAATAAAATATTCTCTTCCCTCTGTTTCCAGAGGTGATTAGGATGACAAGTTAATCAAGGCTTCATCTGAGCCCTGCATTTTTCTATTCATCATATCATGGATCTTCTAATGTACCTGTCCAGTCCACTCAAAGCAGCCATTTTAAAAGAGCTGGATGTGTTGCAGATTGACCTTGGTGAAAAATCCCGTGTCCTTTCCTTAACTCTCCACATATGAAGCAAAACCCAGAAAGACTGCAGGTGTCCCAGAGAGGTAGCTATTAGGAGGATAGCTGGAATGACCTCAGTGCCCTGGACTGATACCTAAGGAGACCCAGAGAGAGCTCTTGGCAGACTGTCATTCTTTCCCATGACCCAGGGAAATCATCTATGATCCATTGCGCTCAGGGGTCCTCATTTGCAAAAGAAGAATTTCTCTTTGCTTTAAGGGTTCTGCACCACTAATGACAGTGAGTGTTCAGCTTCTGGGCTGATGAAAAGCAATCAGACACATATTGGTCATCTTTAACCTGCTTTGTGCTTTTTGGGGTCCAATGTGTAAGACCCACAATTTTGCTGTACCATCTACCATGCTACATATGATTTACAGGCTCTAAATACATACCTGGAGAATTATATCACGTGATGAGGCTGGCAGCTGCAAAGAACAGAGGTGGTTAAAGATAAGTCTTTCAAGACATAGAACAACTGGGTACAAAGCCCTGGGTATTTGAAAGCTACGAATGAGTTCAGAAGAGAGACCAGTTGCAAGCTCCTGCTGCCCCGGCCATAACTCGAGCTGCCCTGCAGTCTGAATATGGGATGGAAGTTGTATTTCATATGTAGTCAGCTGTTGTTTTTCTTTTGTTGCTGTCTTCTGTAGCTGGTGGATAAGGAAAGGGCATCTATTTGAAAGCATTGTGTTTCCCTTCTGAGGCTTTAATGAGAAATGCACAGATTACAGCAAATTTTCTACTCTCTGTAAATGGACTCTAACGTTAATAAATTCTTAATCAACCCTAGCAGTATAACAATAGTGATAGAGCTTGTCTTTTTGATCAGCCATCAAAATAAAGAAAATGTGTCCAAGATAAATTTTTTCTAAGAAGATCTAGCAGAAGTGTTACATGAAAAAGATGCTATGAAAACCAGGCTAAAATAAGTGCTGCTCACCTCAACCTGAGGTATAAATCTCTCTGGTCAAGTCACAGTTTCTCATTCTTTTGTTCCTTACGTTAAAGCTCATGAGGAATACTATGTCTTAAATCTTCTGATCTGTGTCACGAGTAATAGATTTTTCAGTTCCCAACAGATCAGAATAATTGAATGTATTAAAAAGTAACTCAACTTTTGATACCTATTTTTATTATTGGATGCAGATTTTCTGTTGAGTGGTAATATAAGAGAATGGAAGTGGAAACCAAGAAAACCAAGAAAATCCATGGACTAAAGGTCCAGACTGTGAAGCAACATGATTTCTCTGTTCTGGTCAAGAGCTTTATAAAAGAGGTCTTAAAATAAAAAAAGTCTGAGTCTTCATCTTTACACAAATACATACTCTGATGAAACTCTGTGAGCTACGAAGGGTCCAAATAATTGTTTTCACCTATCATGTACAAAGCTAGCTACATATGTGCATTCCTCTGCTGCCAGGTTCACAAAAGGTGCAAATGCTTTCTCTAGCAATATCTAATTGAACGTTGCTTCATTTGACGTTTATGTGAAACGAGTTAGCAGACCTGAGGCAGTTCTGTTCACCACAAAAATGGCAATGTCAGAAAAAAAATAACAGTTTGTAAGATGATCATAGGGCTAATGAAACAGGCAATATGTGAATAAGGTTAGAGACCAAATGTTTGTCCCTAGAAGCAGTCTCACTATGCCAGGCTGCTGCAGGGTGGCAGTAGGCAGTTTGAGGAAGGTTATATTTCTGTTTTGTTTGGTTTTGGTTTTTTTCTTATCTGATTACAGGTTAAAAAATGCTATAGATTCTTGACTTATGTCAAACCAGCAATTCTCACTAGCATTACAAGAAACTAAAAAAAAAACTAGAGCTGAATGTCACACGTAATATTTCAGTTATCTCCTGAGAAGAATGTGTCAGGTGCTAATTGTCCTGGAAAACTGGTGATCTATTTTTCATTGTGAATGTTCGTTTATTATTTGTGCCCTTACTGAATTTTTGAGACATGGTTCAATAAAAAATGAAATTGTTGCCCTGTCATCTCTGTCAATGGACCAGTCTGTCTGCTATTGAAGTTCAGACTAGGATCTCTATATGAAGACACTGAAAAGTATTACTACAGTTGAACAAAGTTTCCTTCCATTTATCTGCCCTCAAAATTGGCACTATGAATGCACTTCGGATAGGGGGTGGGAGAATTCCTAGCTTATGCTACCAAGTCTGAATGAAGGACTTGCAAGTAATTGCACAGTACCAAGTCAAGGCCAAGAGCGAAGCTGAATTCATTCATTGAGGGGATACTTTACATTTTCCCCCTAATATGTAGCTTTCCAAAGCACACAAAATGAAGAAGCACAGCAATTTGGCTCCATCTGCAGAGTAAGAGAGTCTTGAGTGATCTGCATGTAAGTCTTACTGAAAAAAAAAGGTCAGACTAAAAATGCTCCTAGCACAAGGGATTATACTGCTTCATGCCTTTCTATACTGAGACGCTCATTCCTATTTGTATTTGGCCAGTAAATTCAAAACCTGTTTTAATATGAAGATGTGTAGTGACCAGCAAATATGTGGTAGAGTGGGACATAAGGGCATACTTGTCATTTTCTTACTCCTTCCAGACTATATCTTTATAGTCACTACTGGAAACAGGACATTAGGCCAGATGGACCCTTGGTTTAAACCAGTATCCACTTCTTGTCTACAGGCATGTGTATCTAGTAAAAGGGTGAAAAAACACTGAGATTAGTGAGCATATTCAGTGTTTCGTTTCAGTTTTTCTGTGGTATTCATGCCAGCTACTAATTAACAGTGATTAGTGTTAACTTCCCTCAATCTCCTTCTAACAAGGTGCTGGGCATGTATCAGCTTTGCTTTTTGTTTGTAAATATTTATTTGTAAATAGCTTGGCTGAAACAAAGCAATTTAAAATCTCCTCCTCACTCTTGTGAATAGAAAATATATGTATGCTTATTCACTTTGTTGGCCTGACAAACATTGCTGTTTCAGAGCCTGATCCAAAGCCCATGCAAATACCCCTGCTGGGATAAATGTGTTTTAGATCAAGCTCTTAGCAAAGGCAGCACATTAATATATCACAGCCTTGCAACCCCCTTGACAGGCTGCATACCTTTGTGGTTCTCTTTGGCCTGCAACTTTATGTTTTTCTTTGACTGTTTAAGGATTTTGTTCTACCCAGGCAACCCTGACTTATATTCTGTACAGCCTCACTGAACGTCAATGGAGTTTTACACACTCTAAGTCAGAACTGGCTCTGATTGTCTAGTGCTGTCTTCTTCTGATCCAAGGCTCACTGTCATGCTAGCTTGTCTCTTCTTCCCCACTTCCTTCAGAAGTTCATTTCCCTCTTATTTCTCTGTTTCCAGAGCTCTGGCCCCATTACTCAATTGCTAAATCTCTGTCTGTCTCTACTGGGCTGCCTTCTTCTTCTTCTCAACTGCCAGCTCAACTGCCGACTTCTTGCTCCCAGCAATCTTCTTCTTTCCTTAAGTGCAGTAATGTATTTGCTGCTATTAATGAGATGCCCTGGGTGGCTGAACTGACACTTATCCTGTCTCCCACTGTCCTTAAACGGATAGCATGATAGATACAAGTCAACAGCATTTTCTGCTGAAGAATCCTTCCCAGTTCTCCAAAACAGATAGGGCCATGTCCACTGACAATAACTTGACAAAACTCCACTGACTTCAGCGAAGTTACTTTGACCTATGGTAACTGAAAATTTACTCCATAGTATAAATGGAGCTTGTGTTTCACATAAATCACAAGAAAGTAGTTAGATGTGCAGCAAATTAAATTAAATATCTGATGTTAAATTACATCAAGTTCCTGAGTTAATGCTGCTTAATATAAAATCTTAAATTTGCAATGAAGGTCAAATTAAAATTGCCATTATCTAAAGGAAATAACTCTACTGTATCTTCAGTGACAGTCATGGTTTCAATAATCTAACAAACCACTGGATGTCTCTACTGTTCCATACACGTCCAGTTAAAAAATATGTATCTGGCACAAAAGCCTACTAAACAAAGAAAGGAATTTGAATGTGGAATTGTTTGAGATGATGGGATAGAGATTTGAGATGGATCTCTCACTAAATATGCTCTGAAATGGAGGTGATACCTACGTGGTGAAGTAAAATTCAATTCATTCTTTCAAATAAGGAAGTTCGTTTTCTGTTTATTATTTAAACAGTACCTGTTCTTCACAGGTGCAGGAAGCCACATACCTCTAGTAGAGTGAATTTTGTTTGCTTTTATTTCTTTAGCTAAGCTGAACAACATTTAGATTTAGATTGCAGTCTTCCTGCTTTGCAGACTCTCCTAGTGCCCTGGTCCTTTATTGTTCCTAATGGACCCAGGATGACGGAGATACTCCTCTGGGAACTAAATATTAACTAAGTAACAAAACACTACACGAGGACCAAAGAATTTTAGAACAGGAATGATAAAATTATAAGGATAGGAATACTTATGGGTGTCAAATGTATTACATGGGCTCTGTGCTTATATGTTTAAGAGAAAGGGGGTGAACCTTCTGATACATATCAGCTTGATTTAGTCACCATGGCTACACATGATTTGTTCTGGCTGTCCCTTCAAGCTGTTTTTCCAGTGAGTAGGCTCTCATGGCTGTGAAATTTCTGTGAGTGAGACATCACAGTGCTCCTGACACAGTCTGGCACCACCTCATTCACGCACCTAATGAGGCTACACGTTTCCTCATTAAGATACCTCACTGGGTAGAGGAAAGGCTCTGCTTGAAAATACGACTGGTTTTGTTTGCTTGGATCCTGTGCCATCACCCTCTCCTTTGGGGTGCTGTTTGTAGTCTGTATCAGGGTGAGCTATTTTGTTAAAGGATTCTGAAAGTGCTTTGTGATTTGTGTTGGGCAGAGTAGGTAATCTGTACGTTTCCTTGGATTAAATATCTACTGTATGACTCAAATTGTTCCTTCCAGTCCTATTTTGAATTGAAGTTAAAAAATGAAGTGGAAAAATTAATAATAAATAATATTGCCTCACAATTTTCAATTTATCACAAAACTACTCATGCATCAGAGTATTTAGAAGTCGTTACTGGGTGCTTTTGCTCATTTGCTGTCCCTCGGACAGTAACTTCCACTTCTTAAGAGTAATCAGGATGTGAAAAATGGATGCCTGGTTTGAGAACTGGGAATTATGACTCACCCAAATGCTTGTTTGTCATGCCAGCAATGACAATTCTCTGGCGCTTGAGTAAGACTGCCAGGTATTAATACAGAAGAGATGCCATGTGTGATGCTAGAACGCAGTGACGGCAAATTATTGTGTCATGCTAGCAAATGGGAATTTAAAGAATGTCATCACATACTCAAAAACTACTTTAATTTGGGAAAAGGAAATAAATGGGGGTTAGATATTCTTACCTAATTCTTAATGATTTTGACTGTAGTTGGTGCATGATTTAGTTTTGTTTTGTTTAATTTTTTAAAATCCATAAAAATCTTGAAATGGAACAATCTGTAATGACAGTTGGATTCAATTTTACTTCATCCCAGAACTTTGGTTTGAGCAGAGCACTTGAGTTTTAAAAAGGCTGCTCTGTTCTTCTGCATTTATAATAAATTCCTGCCTAGCAATGTTTAAATATGCAACTTCAGGGAACAAAGGAAATTGTTAAAAGGCAGATAAATCATCAGCTTATATTCACATGAACCTTTTCACCTATTCAGTAACATGAATCTTGCAAGACAAAACCTATATTTTGAGTTTTATAGTACCTTTCCTTTAAAGAACTTTGCAAAAAAAGGAATAAATTAGTTTTCCCTCATGGTACAGTGTTTGCAAATGCTGGTATTTCCCTTTCAAGGTGGAGCAGGTCAAGATAAAATGAAGTGTTTTGTCCAAAGTCCAGCATAGGTTACCTGTGCTGAGTATAATAGCACCTTGATTATCATCAAAAAATGTCCTGTTTACTGGATTTGGGGAAGGAAAACATGCAGAGGACAACTCTCTGAAGAACCTAGTGTATCGGTCATATCAAAGGATGAAAAATTACAAGCTGACTGCAGGTGTTTCTGCACTGAGAGCAAAACAAAGGTAGAGAGTTGTTAACTCTAATGGTAAGTCCCGTACTCATGGCTTGAGCTAGGTTAGGTTTGTAATTACAAACATAGTAAAGCCAAATCTCATTGAGGATTTGGCTCTTAGTCTCAATGCCAGTTTGAGACCCATAGAATGGGAATAAATGTGTCCTCCTACCTTGCAGAGCCCATGCAAGAAATAATAACTGGATGTTAATGCATTTTCGTTGCTTAGCTAAATCTGCAATATTAAGCAGTGTGGGTGTTTTGCCAGAGTATCTTATCTACTTTGTCCAAGTTTCAAGTACATACTCGTATCATGCATATTAGACACAATGATTTACTCCTTCCTCCTACCTGTGGCTTTCCCTAGTGTATGTTTATTATTCTTATAAGTTTTTATTTTCCAGAAAAATCAAGTTTGCATTTTCACTTGGGAAAACTACTTGCTACCCCAGTAAACTTTTGGACAGTCAGTCTGCATATCTTCTTGATTCTATTTCCACACATGTCATTTTACCTCATGCTTTGCTCCAAATAACTTTTTAAAATGCCTTTGTTTTTATACTTTTCAAATATTTCATCACCATGCACTGATTTGTAACTTCGTCAAGCTTTGATGCAGACTTAACTGTCATAATCTTGCCTCTATATTCCCCTCTTGCCTTATTATTCCCCTGTGGATTCCTACTTTTTTTGGCTGCAGTGTGAACTCCCCTGTTTGTCAATACCTTTTGGGCTACAGATTGAAAGGAACACACCAAATATGAAAGTACAAGAGCTGTGCAAGGGAAAGTTCAAGTCCACTCCAGTTTCCTGAAGTAACACCCAAATACAAGTGCTTTGCTGCTTTTTGCTGCTTTACAACATCATGGACTCTGCATTGCTACCTCCTACTCCTTCTCCATCCTGCTTAATGAACTCAGAGCATTTCTGCCTGGAGAATGTATCTGTCTCCCACCACCCCCACGAATGTTTATTTATCTTCACCAGCATTCACCAAAAGCACTCAACTATTCTCAGCGAATTACTAAAGAAACCTTTCTCACCACTCTCTGGTTGCTGAGCTGTTGTCCAGCCTGAACAACTTTAAATAGCTGTATCAGACCATATATCCAACAGGTTTTTTTTCATTTGTGTGTGTTGTGCTCAGATTGTAATGATTCATCCTGCTATTCTGCCTGTGGAAGTATCTCCCATATATGCCCACAGCCTTGGCCTGTCTGTCTTGGAGAAACCCATGCTCAGTCTTCCAAGCTCTCCTGCTGTGGTGGGATGAGACACTTCTGTTATTTTCAGATGTCTGACATTAATCTATAGTGCTACTAAAGTAAAAAGTACAGGGTGTACTGCAGCTTGCACCTCTTCCCTCCACATCATGGGATGATGTGTACTGAGATGTGCTGGTCCTCATGCCTCCTGCATCAGCAGGCTTTTGGTGTGGCTCCCGTGGGCTGAGCAATTCACCTGCACAGACTGGAGGACAGGGCACCTTCGTTTCCGTTTGTCACAGGCATTAATGATCATGAGAGTCTGCTTGGAGTCAAACTGGACTAATAACTTAGTCCATGACTTGAAAGAAGGAGGGGGAGAAGGAGCAGAGCTGCCTGCTAGATCGGAGGCTGCAGGAGGGTTTTGATTTCTACAATTCTTCTAAAAGGCTTTTAACGGTCTACTTCATGGCCTCATTAAGTGAACAATGTCAGAGCTTTAATAAGAGCCCTCTGCAATTCTTGCACTGGGCTGGTAATACATGTCACAACAGATATGTATATAGAAAAGGAAAGGAGCACAGAAATGTGCTGTTTAGTTGGACCCCAAAGAAAAGAGCTAGAACATTTCTTCTTTCACCCTCTACCGTGAATCTTTGCAATAATTAGCCAAAGTAAAAAGAATATTAGCTTATGCTTAACTGCCTTTCCAGCATGTTACTCTGCATTGACCCAGTAGTGCTAAACCAATTATTTTTTGAACTTTATGGCTTTAAATAATCCTCTGCTCTAAAACTCCCTCTACCCCTCAGCTACTTAACCACAGGCCCGACTGACCTAAATCCTTTTCTTATACTTTGTAGCTTTTTAAGCAAGCCCCCTCTTTAAGTAGACATAATCCCTTCTCTGTAGAAAACATGAAAGACCTTGAACAAATCAAGATTTCTCCATGGAGAATTCAGCTAATCCTGTGCTTAGCTCCTAACAAGGAAATCCATCTCGCCACCAAGCACCCCATTACTAGAACTAATGCCTGACTTGAATAACAAGCAAATTGTTGTGCTTTAATTGTAACACTGTTCTGTCACATGCAGAACTTGGAGAGGAACGTGACTCTCTCCTCCAGGAAAGACAGGTCACGCCTTTTTGTTGTTGTTGAGGTTGCTGTGATTTAAATGCAGACTAAATTAACTATTAATATGGGCTGTACATGCTTCAGATTAGATGAAACAGCTGCACTGTAGCTCTGTAGTACACTTTATTATAAAACAAGTGCTTTTATACAGGATTACTATTCTCCTTTACATTGTCTTCTGACTGTTGTGAAATTTCGTATTCTGCTGCTTGAAGCGGCATAATTGTGCCCTTGAGGGGAGGGAGGCATCAGCCATTTGGTCACAGAAAATTATGTTAGTGTCAAATCAGAGCAAAAGAAAACTAATCCACAATACAGACGCATGATCTGCACTTTTCCCCAGAAGGGCTGTCCCCAGCATGGGCTGGTTACTGCCACAACAGTAGTTGGGAGAACAAATGTTTTGTGGGAAAATAACTATACATATTGAAGAAAATAGAATGTGTCCTTCTGGCTCTGAGGTGGTGGTGTTAGCACTGATGTAAGCTGCATGCTGGGTACCACTGCAAAATGGAAACAAGAGGAGGATACCTGGTATGGATCTTGCATTAGATGGGATACACAGACCTCATAGGCCACTAAGCGTTGGGATAGTCATTACAATCACTCCATGGGTTTCTGGTGGTCCAATAGCCACTTTTAAATTGGAAAAGAGCAGTACTGTCGGCAGCAGGCTGCGAGCATTTCATTACTCCTGCTTAATAAGCATATTCAAGGGGCAAGATTTTTCCCCCAGCTTGCATGGGTTTGGTGAGAGGTGTCCATTGCATTCAGTTGAATGCTATAGAGGCAGATATAGAATCAGAAGCCAGTGTGTATGGAGTGAGCCCTGCATAGGAAATAACTCCTCCTGATGTATGTGCTCACGTAAATCCACACCGCCTCTAATTTAATCTCTCAGTCATCTCCATGGCATGGAATTCCTGTATGCTCCTTCTGCTGATTCAGAGAGTTTTGTGAAGCTCCTCTGGATGCCTTGACGCAGTGTTGGACTATGGGTGATTCCCCAGCTTCTTCAGGATTAAGAAGAACAAATTCATTTGGAAGATGTCTGGAGGGACCACTGGATTAAAGCAAGAAAATATCTTTGATGCTGTTTGGCAGAGTGGAGAGAATTAACTATGAGAACTGTAACTCATTTCTATACTTGATAAAAGCATACAAATATTACTAGACAAGAGTGATTGTAACAACACAAGAGGAAAAATGTCTATTCCACTGTGATGAGAAATTAGGATGAAATACTTTTGTTTTTTAAATTCAGGGATGGTTTATCATCCTATGTGGAGAGCATAGGTTGTGTATTTATTGTCTTTGTTCATAATGTGCTTCTCTAAGTAAGATTTTTTTCCTCTCTTTAAAGTACAGCTTAGCTGTGGCTGCTGCTACAGTGATGTCTAGATCCTGAAATGTAACATTGAGGGATGGGTGGGACAGGGGAGACAAGCAGCAGCATTACATGGATTTAATGTGACATTAGGCAAATATTGAGGAAGATTTTAATTACATTAGTTATGGCAAATTTTCCTACTCTGGGAGATGTCAAAAATCCTCCTATATTTAGTAACCTGAATATAAGAACCTCATTGCCTACTCTCTGCATCTCAGGCTGCATGTAAAGTAGCAACTAGAAGAGTTAATGGGTGTAGTTTAAAGGGAGTTCCACTAGATGATGGTATAAATCTTCATAATGAGCAAGACCAAAGCCAGCAGCTTAAACAGGAGTCCAGAAAAGGCAAAATCCCGCACAGCCAGAGGCAGTGACAGCCCCTAAAGATCCCTCTGTTGCATTAAAGTGAGGCTCTGACAATTGCACCGACCACACAAATACTGGCAACATCCAGCAGCATCACAGTTGGCTGTGGCACCACACAGGCAAAAAGAATGGAGAGGCTGATTTACTTGATTTAAAATCAAGTAACAATTTGCTCAAATTATTTTGCAAATTAGACTGGGCTAACATCAATTCATTTTTAAATGATACTATAAACGAGAGTAATTGTGTAATTAGCAGAAAATTAATTACTGGGCAGAAGATCCATTTACATGAATCTGAAGAAAAAAAATTAAAGCTGGGTCTTAGATTTCCCCAGCTGACAGATGTCAGGATGCTGTTGGAGCACAAGCCTCAAGTCTCAGTTTGTCTGCTCCAGGAGGAGAAAAGAAACAGCTTTTTGTACAGCTAGGTAGCATCTTCTCTAGCTTCTTCAGGTTGGCACTGGAGGCCTCAAATGGGGGTTTCATGGAGACCTTCTCAGGTAGGAGGAACAGGAATATTCCCTGATGAGATATCAATTAGAAGAAAGGGAAGATGAGGAAGAGAGTGTCATCAAGAAAATAGACTAGGGAGAACAATCTTTGAAAGGTATCAGCAATGAAGAAATGCTTGCCCTAGTCTCTGGGGAGAGTATAAAAGAATATGACATTTCTGAATGCCAGTGAGCAGGAAGAGAGGACATTTAGTGTTACAGTGTTTGTCTTCTCAGGTGTTAGGTGTGCTCAGGCCCTACTTTCCAATGAGTGGCTGGACATCTGCCTGCCCATGGGAAGTGGTGAATGAATTCTTTGCTTTGTTTTGTATGCAAGTGCGGCTTTTGCTTCATCTGTTATTCTGTTAAATCTTCTTACCTTCCTTTTATTTTACTCCTACTCCACATGAGAGAGGAATGAGGAAACAGCTGTGGCGGTGCTTGGCTGCTGGCTGGATTCAACCCACTCTATTCATGTCATGGATTTATTACCCTGCATTTAATTAACTGTGAATTGCACAAGTACCCTATATTTACAGTAGGAATAAGGCCCGCAAAAACAAAACCACAAAGACATCAGAGAGTAAGCTAGTGGTGAAAAAGGCAAGTGGGCTCAAGAATAGTGATCCACAATGTCCTGGTGTAACCAGTGTGATACTCTGTGATCCCAAAGTAACTCTGTTCCATAAATCAGTATATTTGAAAAAGAAATAGAAAGTGCATAATCTTGAATGCTAGGACTTGAAGTACCTGCTGCCATACAAATTCTACATAAGTATAAGCACTTCACTGTTCAAAGGTAGAATTATATGCTCATAAGATGATGGCTGAAAACATCACAGTACTAATAGATATCAGTTTAATGATCTTAAGGCAAAATATTGAAAATCAAAGCTGATTTTATGCAGACAACACTCATATATGCTTTAGCCAGAGGAGCAGGGGAATAAAAGGACCATATTGAGGAATGATTTGACTTTGTGTTGCGCACCATCTGCTTAGCCTTTCGTTTCAGCTCTAGGTGTTTTTGAAAATGGTGACCTTGATGATTCTTTTTACCCACACAGCTTTGTAAAACTGTCTTGTTACATCCCACAGGGATGTAACTTCTAAGAGCTGAGAGCCAGCCAGAATCAGCTGTTATTTTTTGTGGAGCTGCTTGTTGTACAGGGCTGATTGGTTATAAATTAGACATTGAGTAGCACAAACCTCTGTAAGGCATCTGAGTAATTACGGAGCAATTTGCATCCTTTCACAGATCTGCTCAGGAAAGCTGTGAACCTGTAAGCCCAGCTCAATGTGCAGAGGTGTGTGCAGAGGCTGTGGTAGGACATGAGCAAAATTAACTGATAAATGTGGGCTCCTCCTCTCTGGCAGAAGTGCTTCAAAGCCTGTAAGGTGTCATGGCCCTCCCTTGCTTTGTGCATATGACAACAGTCAGCTGGAGCATAGGACTGTGATTTCTGGAGGGATCTGATCTGAATTATAGTAATTGCTGTATGAATTCTGCATTGGAACTCACCTACCAGGTAGGAATAATTTAGCTGCTTCTGCAGCAAGGCTGTGCTTGTGAGAATCATGGGAAGGAGCCACAGCTTGGCCGCTTACCATCTTCCTTCTTCTCCCTGGATACCAAGTGCTGACCCTTCATTGCTGCCAAACTTCAGCATTGAAAGGGTCATCATGAGCCCTGAGCCTTGGGCAATTGCTCTGGTTGCTGCCCTTGAAAATCAGCTGTCTCACAACCGCTTTGTACTTATTAATGAAAGACTGCATTTCTTTTATTCACTGACCTGCTGATTGCATCTTACTTTTTTTTGTTGAACTTAGTAGTCACACATGCTGTCTCTCTGCTTTATGTAATTAAGCCCCAAACCAGAGAGGGAAGTGGTAGCTGCCAGACCTGCAGTCTGTGCACTGCCAGACCCCCACCAGAATAAGCAACATTACAAGTCACATAAGGGCATGTGCTAGGTAGGCACTTTTATCAAAGTCAGAGCACATGGAATGAAATGTTTGCTGGCTGCAGTGAGTTCATACTGGTTGGCTATTCTATATCATGTGGATGCAACTTCTGATGTGGTGCTAGCCAGACTTCCTCTGTTGTCAAATCATGACCTATGTAGCGAGAAGATAATTAGTTTGACCTCAGCGGCATAAAAACATAACTAAAAGCCTTTCATGCATCTTTTGCCAACTAATGGATCTTTATTTCCCTATTCCCCAACAACAATAATCTTTCTCATATTTTGACAGAGGATGCATTATGGTAATTTCTGTGGTTTTCTCTTTCTCCATTTACTGTAGGATTGCAAATTCAGTGCCAGGAGTTCACTGAGTATGGGATTTTAATGCATAGTAGTTCATAGATTTTTACAAGCACAAACTGCAGTCTAAAATAAAGACAGAGGAAATCTCATGACTTGACATCTGAAGTATATTTCAACTGGACAAGCAGCCTCATTTCAGTAACTCAGAAGGAAGATGTTAGGAAACTTGGGAATGGATGAGTTCCCACGAGGGACAGAGCAATGGAAAATAAATCCCTTCTGGCAGAACAGGAGTTGAAATGTCAAGGAGCTGGAGTCCTAAAGGAGGCTGTGTGAACTTCAGGTTGAAGTCTATATGGAATGTATTTGGCCTCAGTCGACTTCGAAATAATAAAGCATCTGCCCAAGTTGAGAGATAAGAAAGAGTAACCTTTGAAGTTGCTGAGAATGTTGAATGTTGCTGATGTCTTTTTTTTTTCCATTTTAGTGGGCAGGGTTAGAGTAATTTCAGTAATTTCTCATTTGCAAATCATTCAAGAGAAGAAGGTTTCATTGTCTCTGCTTCACAAAAAGGCAGCAACTGCCCTCTGGGCAGAAACAAAGTATGTTTGGATGCCTGGTCCTGTAGGGAATATGACAACTCAGCACCAGCCACACGTGGGCTGAGTTTGGCACAAATGCTACTGGCGGCGTGACTTATCCTAATCATCTAGAGGATGACTGTCTTCCAGAGCACACACAGGCATGGCAAAGGGTGATGTGGAAGTGCAGCAAATGACAGCTTTTCTTCCCTGTTGGAGGGTAACAGAGGTGTGCTTGTGTGTAGTACAGAAAGGTGTAGCCAAATGCTTTCTTTCAAAGTCTTCTGCCAGTTAATGAAAATATTTAATGCATTACACCTGTGCACTGTGCATCTGGACAGCAGTGCAGCTTACTCATTCTTGCTAGAGATACCCTCTCAGTTACTCTATGAAGCCTGTTAAGTGAAGTGTTCTCAGTTCATGCTATACAGCAGGTTAATGGTACACTACTGAACATTTTCCCTGGGGAGGGGCTCCACGGAAAACCTTACCAAAGGACTCTTTGGTAAAAAGGGGCAATTCTCTGAAATCAGTCAGTGATCGCAGAAGGCTCCTGGTGCTGGCTCTGGTAGTGGTAGTCATGATAACAGAGAAAAAACTGGTTAAACCATTTTCAAGGAGTATGAAAAGCTGAAGGTTGTCAAGGAAATTGTAAGTAAACAGGGCCAGCCACAGCTTCAGTATTTTATACTGCAACGGAAATGTCAGTAACTTCTGAGAGCCAGAGAGCAGTAGATTATCTCGCTGTTGCAATTTACTTTCAGTCTTGAGTTTCCATACACGTCTTTTTCCTTGGTGCTAGTGCAGTTAACCCCTGTATACCAGCCTGATTAGAGCTGTATCTGCTTTTCTATGTACCCACTTGGTAGTTTGAGGTCATCAAGGAATCAATGGTTCTGGATTTAGAAAGGTCTTCAGTAAAGCAGCACATTGTTCTATTAGGGGGTTAAGACATCAAACCTCAGGAGGGATTCAGTCCTTTGAAATGAAGTGTAGCTTCTAGATCTGCTTGAATATCTCTTCAGTAACAACTGGGGGATTATAGCTACAGTATATTTTATAGCATTTTGTACAGTTACAGATTGCTTTACTTTTTTGCATAAATAACAAATGTCTCCTGTACATTTCTCTTTACTTCTTTTAAGTTGCAAGAACTGCAGGAGATTCAAGAATTCTTGGTAGAAATATTTGCTATAAATGTGTATTATAGATTGGGAATATTAAGGACTAACTTCTTATAGACCTCTCTCATTAAAAGTCACCTTCAGAAAACACTGCTGTACCTTGCTTATAATCAAATGGCACCTCATAACCACCTAACAATTTTTAATATCCCCTAGACTCTACTGTATTATGCCAAGACTCAGACACAGTCTAGCTAGTCAAGGAAGAGAGTATACCATCATATTTAAAAGCAGTTATTGGGACAGGTTTTACAGGCAGTGGGCCAAGACAATTCAGAAACAATTGCTTATGTGATAGTTTGAGGATTTGTCCCTGTCAAACAGTTAATATTGCTTTAATACATGAAGTAGGCTGTATAAGACAGCAATAATGAAAAATGTCAGGAAAGACAATATCAATTGTTATTCAACATCCACATCAAAGATTACTTTTTTGTCAGTAGCTTTCAGAAAATGTATTTTCCATCAGATCTGATTGCGTTCCTCTTTGAAGTGCTCCATCCTCCCGGTAGATTTAATGTGACATCTAGGCACTTTTTAGTCCCTGGGCCTCTGAGGCGATTCAAAGAGGCACAACAAGCCATCACAGGTTTATCCTCAAAGGCCGACACTGTCTGTCTGATTTATTGTAACTTTAAGAATCATCTCCAGTAAAGCATGAGCCTTTCTACCCATCCGCAGCCTCAGACTTTTACCAATTCATTTGTATGCAGCCTGTACATTCTGGAACTGAGAGCCCTATAGCCACTCATGGAAAATGCATTACCTGCTACTAATCCTTTTTATCTTTAAAGTCTGTATTTTTTATGTATAAGTCATTTTGGGTTATCATAAAATATACATAATTCTTGCCCCAAAAAAGACAAAATGAAAAGAGAATATATAATAAGTTATGAGCTTGCCGTGTCCTTATCACCAAGGATTCTAAATAAACAGCGCTCCCTATGTAAATACTGTGGGATATAAAACTGTGATTACTTTCAATAGGGAATAGGAATTCTTCCATTTTTGTTCCTTGTTTCAAAGTGAAACAGTGAGATGAATCATTTTAAACATGTTTGGGAGCACTATTTTTCTGCTTCATTTCTTTGGGGGCCTGATAGGTATAGGGGTTGCCGATCAAACTACTTCTGTCAAACACTACAGACATCCAGAAGCACCTTATGATTTCAACATTTTACTTCAAATTCACGGTCAGCCACAAGTTAATGACAGTTGCTTTGCTTTTATTTTTGCTTAGCATGGGATGTATATAAAAAACCTGCAGTATTTCATGGCATACTTTCAAAAACGAAGATATGACTTGGAGGATGAGATGGATGTGGCAGCAGGGCTTTCTCTGCAAGTCTGGAGAGAGCTCATAGAAAGTTCATTGCATTATTTTCTTAAAATATGCTGCTCTAGGAATAGTCCTGCCCATAACTTCACTAGATAGATGAACCATTCAAACTTTTATTGTTTTGGACACAACATTAATAAGGGATGAAACGTTTTTAAAATTAAAAACTGTTCATGTCAGTCCTGTGTCTCACAAGCTTATTGCATATCATAGACCAATGTTATGAAAAGAAAGGCTTATCAATCCATGTTTAGACACTTCTGTGTGTATGTATATCCATACACATAACACATATAGGAACAAATATACATAAAAGTTTCCATGTATGCAAGTATGTGTATGTAAAAATTTTATTTTATCATGCAATTATTGGGACAAGTTTTACGGACACTGGTCTAAGACAGCTTAATTGATAACAGTGAAAGTTTGCATGGCCCCAATGCATAGAAGTCTTTAAATGACCAACTTTAACTGAAACCATTGGGATTTAGGGACCTAGCAGGAACTAGTAGTCTGTACGTTTTTGCAGATATCATTCTGAATGTCCCTAGGGGCTTATTGTTTTTGTGAGTCTGGTCTCTTGTCCAAATTAATTTGGTACCTCTGAGGAAAAATGAATAACACTGTACACACACTAACAGATATTACATTAACTAATTAAATCAGCTGAGTTACCTAAGATAAAATCTAATGGAGAATAGAGCTAGGCCTATTTTTTAGATGGTATGCAAGAAACCAAAACACAGTGAATGTAAATTTAGATCTGTTTTTCACACTTGTAGATGCTTTTAATGAATACTTTCCCAATCTAATGGACAACATAATAAATTATTAACATAGTGAATAAAGACAGTTGTACAACAGTGATAAAACACTACTGCAAGCATATATGATTATGTATATAACCAGAAATTGCTTTTGGTGATGAACTACCTTTTTTTTAATAAAGTTGCATGACTAATGGCCATAAAACTCAAGCCATATAATGAAAATAATAGTATGTAAGGCACTAGTGTGAGAGACTGAATGATGTAAATCTGCATAATTGTCTTGGTCCCATTGATTCTATGCGACCTGAGGAAGTTTGCTCTTTTGCAAGTTTAGGATTGAGTTTTCCTTGGAAGCCGTCGGGCCTGTGGGATTGAATTCAGAAAAAATTTCTGAGAATTTTGTAATAGTAAATGTTGGATCGAACTCCTTCTTTTCTTTCCTGAGAAGTCTGTGCAGAACAGCAGTCCCCATTATTACTGTTATTCTTTGCCAGCTGTTGCCTTCATCAAGACTTGATTTCTAAACTTTTATCACTATGTGATATCTGATGAGAAAGGATACATTTTTGAGGGCTCCTTTTTTATCTTTAAAGCATGCTGCAGAATAGAAATATGTAACTAGAAAAAGGATATTACTACTTTTTTCTAGAAGACATGCTTCTTTTTAAACATGATAAATTCTACATACTGTCACAGACCATTTATTTCTCTAAGTCTGGTTTGCCCTATGAGTAGATTTTACTCTTTAATGAATGAATCATCAATTTTTTTCTGCATGGACTGAGAAGTGTAACTTCTCTGCAAATTGAACATTCCGTCTTGTTACCAAAATGATGAATTGTTAATAGTTATTCAACTAAAATAAACATATTTATCAACGAAATCTGGGTTTCCAGAATGTATCATAGGTCTTCTAATGGGATAAATTGCTGGCCTATTGTGTCTTATCTGTAATACTGTTTTAATAATATTCTTATCTCTGGGTTATGTCCAGGTCCTTAAGGCATGCAGTGGCATCAATCAAAGAAACCTACTCTGCTATGTGGAGTGTTACCATGGGGAAACACAAATAGTGATGATTTACTATCATGAAAGTTATAGGGCACATAGAAGTTGGAAGTATCCTTATTACTCACTAACCCCAGGTGTTTTCTTTGCCATAGGAAGATAATTAAAACTTTTGTCCTGAGATAAATGGAGAGATCTTCACTGGAAACTGGATAGAGCCTTAAACACCTCCCAGATGTGGAAGCACCAGCGTTTTTATGCTTGTGACGCTAAAAGACCCTCTAGAAGCACACTAGGTGGGAGCAGCAGATTGATAACTGCGAATTAGTGCAGTCAAAGCCAAACACTGCTCCCTGTGCAAGTTAATTGTGGGCAAAGTAACTTGTCACAGAGAGTTTCCTCCACTGCCTTATTAATGAACCTTGGCATTCCCTTAGAGAGACCTTCTGCGAAGATGAGAATACAGTTCAGGTTTCACATAGTGCTTTGACTTAGATTTTATATCTTGCCAGCTGTGCTTTGACTTTTCTCCATTCACATTACTGAAAACATCTGAATTATTGTTAGTAATAAGAAGAAATTAATTTCATAAAAGTATAATTTAATCTCGTAACAAGACATACCTGATTTTTCTCATACTGGGCACCGGCTACTGGTTTATCTGAAAGAGAATATATAGAGACACCTCTGTTTTTAATGGGCAAAGCAATAATCTTAGGATTGGGAATTAGAATGGGATGGTGGAAAGTCTAAAATCATGAGCTTTGGTTAGGGGAGGATTTCCTGAGTATAGGTACTCTGAAGTTGCCGTGCATTTTAATGTCTCCCTTATTACTGTAAGGTTGATCTGGCTTTTGGGAAAGGGTCAGCAGGGCACAAATACACTTCAGAAATGTAAAAATTTTCTAGTACCTTTGGAGTGGAATTTCTGTGCTAGCTACTGAAAAGCAAGATGTAGGTAGTCAACCATCAGACCTAGCAAGAAGAAAGTGGGTTTATGTCCAGAAATCGATTACTTTTTGGTTCCTCTGCTAAGTCTTGTGCTTAAAAATGTCAGAATCTATTGTATCTTTTCGTGTAATATGGACATTATAGATCCCTTCTCCTTATCCTCCTAACCGGAATGAGATCAGAAAATATAATTCCTTCTAACGACAACACTAAAAATAGAAATTATTACCTGTCCTGGAACACATTAAGACATTGTGCCGTTTTTTGCTGGGATAGAGTTAATTTTCTTCATAGCAGCTATCATAGAACTGTTTTGGATTTGTGCTGAAAATAGGGTTGATAATGCAGTCATGTTTTAGTTGTTGCTGAGCAGTGCTCACACAGCATCACGGCCTTCTCTGCTTCTCACAGCACCCCATCAATGAGTAGGCTAGGGGTGCACAAGAAGCTGGGAGGGGACACAACTGGAACAGCTGATCCCATGTGATCAGAAGGGTGGGTGTCTCATGCCATATGATATCATGCTCAGCAAGTAAAGCTGGCAGGAGATGAAGGAAGGGGAGATATCCAGAATGATGATCTTTTATCTTCCTAAGTAACTGTTACGCATGATGGAGGCCTGCTTTCCTGGAGATGCTTGCTGATGGGAAGCAGTGAATGAATTCCTTCGTTTGCTTTGCTTACATGTGTGGCTTTTCTTTACCTATTAAACTGTGCTTTTCTCAATTCATGAATTTTCTCACTTTTACTCTTCTGATTCTCTCCCCCATTCCACTGGGAAGTGAGTGGCTGGGTGGGACTGGGGTTAAATCACAGTAAACATGAAGTATTTAACTTCTGAAAAGTTTACTTCTGATGTTTTTTCTAAAAATCATAAAGAGCCAAGGTAAAACTAAAAACAACCAAAAAAAGAAAATACCAAAACTTTTTTGCAATTTTTTTTACGTGCTACCTGTATTATTTAGTTTATGTGATATGCATTTCTGTAACATCTATCAAAGAAGTAAATAAAAATAAAAACATACCAATAGGTCTCAGGGTTATTATATAACAGAGTGTGATATTTTAATGGGATTTTCTGACATTTTCAGAATCTAATACATTCCTTTTGTGTGACCAGAACTTATCTGCAGTGTTCTACATTCACTTCTAATCAGTGCTGTGCAGTTGCTAAATTGCAGCTAAGCAGAGACTGCGACATTTTACAGAATTTGGAGTCTGGTCTGGGAGACAGATTGCAGCAGGATCCATGGGATTACTAAGAACCAACATTCATCTGCAAGTAGCCGCCTCTGCATGCAGTAGTAAGCCTGTGTAACTTGCAAATTCCTTTTGCCTGCAAGTTCCAGAAGCCAGCAAAACCTGTCCCTTCTTGGAAAAGCAAATGCCTTCTCTGAAGAACGCCACACTTTGTCAGGCCTAGAGGAAGAATCATACTAAACATCTTGAAATTCTCTGTGTAACAAAAAAGACAAAAATAATTTTTACAGTTTTCATATCCAAATCAACTTGAAGGGGTTGACTTAAAGGAAACTTCTTGTTAACCCTAGGGAGAACCAGGGTCAAATCTATCCGAGGGTTTTTACTAATCCAAACTGACATATTTCTAAGTTGTCCAGGTTTTGAGTGACAGAAGCAAAGAACTGCCTGTGCTGGACTATTTGTGAACAACTAAGTTCAGTTCTTAGGCTCCAAAGAGATCAGAATGTAAGAATACAAAGCAAGGAAAACTTTGAAAACCTCATACAAAAAATGATAATCTCACTGATTACTTAGATTAATATATAACTGATGTGGTAAAAGGAGATATTTTGTTGTTGGAACTTTTGTTAATCTTCTCTAAATATGTTAGAATAATTTACAGCAATTTATACACTTGGATCTACACTGTATTTCTGGACAGAGCTCTGAGTGAGAGAGAATGCTAAAACTGCTCATGAGAGTTAAGTAGGCTAGGAAGCACTGTGGCTTGTATAATTTTTTGCAGGTAGCTGTGAGAGTTGTCCTTTCCAAGATGCAGGAGCTGACTTTTGACATTTGGATAGGGCTGGTCAAGTGCAGGGACATCCAGACCAAACCCTATTCTCAGAGGCTGACTTCTTATAGCTCTTACTGTTCTGTATACTATGTGGGTTTTGTATACCCTCAGCAAGAAGAAACCCTCAGGCAAGGTAAAGGTGTGCTTCTAGTGATTTTGTGTTGCTGGAAAAGCACAATTCTGAATTTTACTCCAAGTTATGCTGCAAAGCAGTGGCAGTACTGAGATTGCTAAACTCAACTGTTGTTTTTTAATTTAATGCATGTGGCAGGCAGCAAATAATGTATTCCTACACAAAAAAATGTCTGCGCATTGGTATTTGGTATTTAGGTGGTGCTCTGTTGAATATTGTTGTAGGCAAGAAAATGCAGAGGTGAGAGTGCTAGAACATCAGAACCCAAGGATGCTTCAGAAGAGTGAACAGGTGGGGCTGCTGGCTTGAGAGAAATTTTGAGAGTTAAGTATTTGACTAGAAAAACAGTGGGAATGCGAGGAAAGAAGCTATGTTGTGTAATGTCCCCTGCACCAGCAAAGAAGGACTTTCTACTTGTACATGAGCTGCATTCTACCAAATTAGCAATCACTACTCTTAAGATAAAATGAAACCCACAAGGCTCTGATTTTGGCTTCCTCTTTCAGCAAAAGGGGTTGAAAATAATAGATAAACAGTAATAGAGTAACTCTCTTTGATTCTAGATAACAACAGAAATATTCAGGTAAAAAAAAGAAAATCTTACAGGCTGACTTGGTTGTCCTGGTCTGGGTTTGTATGTACTGTGAGCGGAAAACCCTTGTAAATGAGGAGAAATACTAAAGTCAGCCTGTGTATTTAATACTCAATGGCCTTTGCAGAATTGCTCTGAAGTGCCTGACCTGAGCTGGAATTTGATGATTTCCTGCGTGTTTTCCCCACTGTTTCTCCTATTTAAAATTTGTCTAATAGTTTTTTTCAGGAGAAAGCAATTTTGAGCTAGAGGAAAGATTTCGGTCCTTGGAGATACTCAGAAGGTGACAACTTAGGTAAACGTAGTATCTTTTATTCTTCCAAATGAAAACTATTTGTGAATTTTTTCTCCAAGATGAAATGTGAATTTATTCCTTGGACATCTCAGTTTTATGAACAAAGGATGGGTGTTTTGAATTTATTCTTACATTTTCAGCTTCAGCTAGTTATATTTTACCAAACATGCTGATACTTTTTAAGATATTGGATTCTGACAAGTGAAGCCTTAATAAAGTACTATTTTCCAAAATGTCCCAAGTCCAGTTTATCATAGGATGATGTAATAAAGAAAATATTCAAACAATAATGAAAAACTAAGTAAATGGGACTATTTAAGCTCTATTTTATGTAGAGAAGTACATTAAGGTGGATCTAAGATACACTTTAATGGATTTAACATTAACAATCAGATCTGGACTTAGTATAAATCAAATACCACTGCATTTCTGCCTAATATACACCCACTCATTCATTAGCAGTGTTTAGTGCAGATTATAAATATTAGTGAGGAAAACTCCAGCTCTTGAAGAATCTTTCCACAGACCCAGCAATAATCGAACAATAATGATGATGGCCTTATTTTTATGAATCACTTTAAGTTATTGATTTGCACTTGGGACTTGAGAGAGTTTTCTCAGCCAGTATGCAACAGGAAATGCTTATAAGCGCTTAAAAAGTAAAAAAGAAAGAGACAGAAAAAGAAGACGCAGTAGGAAAGTGGTGGAAGTAACATTTAGTATCAGATAATTGCAGACAAAATCAAGATGTAATGAGGGGGTCCCCTAACTAACGATATGATACAAAGTAATTTAATTACCTTGCTTCACTTAGGTATTCATTCATACACATGCCTTCAAGAAGAAATAAAATTATGGTATACATTTATTTTGCTTTCCAAAACAAAAAGAGACTAAACCTATGTAAATATCTTTTGACTTGCATATGTATAAGAGTACAAACACAGGAAGAAGGTGGACTTTGCTCCCATCTGTGATGTACGCCTGCAAAACGACCTAAGCAGTGTAAGGTTCTGGAAAGACATGGCCTACTATTATGAAAAACAACGAAATTCTTCTATCTTCTTTTTGTAGAAGGTGTACCTGTATTTGTTAGAGAGCTTTTCCCTATCTTGTACCTCAGAATTGACAGACAATTGGATACCCTGTATGAATATGAAGATAATACTGCCATATATCTCTGATTCGAAGCAGGAGGTGTATGCGTATGAGTGTGTGCATGTCATTGTTAGCTTTTATTCTTTCTTGGTTTTGGAACACTGAAAATAACTGATTTCACAAACATAACAGACAAACTGGAATTGTTTAGCCATTCATTTTATTATACTGAAATTATACTGGTTCTTAATAGGACTCAAATGCCAGGATGCCATAAAAAAATTAACTTCCCTTTGACATTGCGGTCTTTTTCTATTTAACTTCCCTTTGACATTGCTGTCTTTTTCTATACCTGTTTATTTCAAAAGTGTATCTACATAATTCATGCTAGGAATTCTTTATGATAGCATTTAATGGTGTAACAATCACAATATCACAGTAACACAAGGTTGGAAAGGACCTCTGAGATCATCAAGTCCAACCTATAACCCAACACTAACACCAACCATCATCTAAACCATAGCACTCAGTGCCACATCCAATCTCCCCTTAAACACCTCCAGGGTCGGCGACTCCACCACCTCCCTGGGCAACGCATTCCAATGGCCGATCACCCTTTCAGTGAAGAACTTCTTCCTCACATCAAGCCTAAACTTTCCCTGATGAAGCTTGAGTCCATGCCCTCTAGTTCTGTCACTGGTCACCCGAGAGAAGAGACCAATCCCTGCCCGACTACAACCTCCTTTTAGGTAGTTGTAGAGAGCAATGAGGTCTCCCCCGAGCCTCCTCTTCTTTAGACTAAACAGCCCCAACTCCCTCAGTCGCTCCTCGTAGGGCTTATGCTCCAGCCCCTTCACCATCTTCGTTGCCCTCCTCTGAACACATTCCAGTATCCTAACATCTTTCCCAAACTGGGGGGCCCAAACAATCACTTTCTTTCGCAGGACTCTTCCTCCCTTTAATGATCTAAAATTTGCATAGGTTATCTCAGTGTAATTTGTTGAAATGAGCTTCATCAAGGCCTGATTCTGAATGAGAATCAGCTGTACAAAGGGAGTTTTACATTCAGGAGTTCACTGTAAACCTCCAGACCAATGGAAGTCTAGAGAATTTTGTTAATAGGCATAATTAATTTAGAGCAATTTTTTGAATTCAGGTGTCCTGCTGGGAACCCTGAAATATTTAAGTCTGTAACATAATCCAATGAAACACAGATATTTAGGAGTCCTTAGCTATGACTGAAAATGTCAAAAGTATTATTTTTATATGTTTTCTAATTGTTTTAAACTATGTGATCATAAAAATATATGTTACCAAGTGCAATTACAAAATGAACTTGAATATGAACTCCAGCCACATTGATTAGGCTAATGCAGATTGCAACACAGTTTTTATATATTACCATACAAAATGTTTATACTGCAAATATGCCAAGAAAGAATGATCTTCAAGATAACCATTGTTGTGAGCATTCTGTCAGTGTTGTTCACGTTAAGGCTCTGTGAAATAACAGAGAGAATTAGCCCTGGGTGAGATTGCCCTATCCCAAGTAAAATGAAACACCTGGTTAAATCAGAGCAGCGGAGATCTTGTGAAGTTCTTTTAATAAGGCACCTGGGAAGCAGTCTCTCAGGTCAGAAGATGTGAAGGCCTCAAACATTAATAGGGTGAGGTAACTCAGAGGTTTGCTACATGGGAAGATGCCAACAACTGAGCAGGTACAGCAACTATATTTTATTTGTCCTCTCTTAGCAGCTTTAGGACTTCTGCTGGCTAAATCCTGTCCGTAATACCAAGAAGAGGAACTTTGTTCATTATCAAATACCATTCCATCCTCTCTGAAACTGCCATAGAGAGATGTCCACGCTGAGCAGCTGAGACACAGCAGCCTACCCTTGCTATGTAGTAACTGCTTATTTAGAGGTGCTTCCACCTGCACAGGTTGGGTGTAATACTTCAAATCCCATTTAAAACATATGCATTCTATTGCTTATAGTCCTGACTTCTCAATGTGGTTATATAATATCACCTGGAATGTGGTTATGTAATATTACCTGGATGAGGTAATTCTGACAGTAACAAAGAAAGGAATTTCATAAATTTTTGTGCGAAATGAACATGGTTGGATACAGAAACCATGTTATAAAATATGTTCAGAAGACCAACACAAAGACTATGAGCCAGATGGATGTAGAAGCAGAACAGCAACACTTCTATGCTTAAGTTCCTCCTATAAGATGCCTGTGATGCCTTCCCTCATGTTAGAAATAGGATACACTAAATAATTAACCACGGTACTTTCTTCACATTTCATGTGAGCTATTCCAGGACATGGATAGAAAGATGAAATGTCGGAAAATCTTTCTGTATCCAGTGCCAAGTTAATTTACCTTATTAATGACCTTTGTCAGCCTCAAATCCACCATCCTAAGTTATTTGAATAAAAAGGTATAAAGAAAAGGTCAAATTAAGCAGTCTGCAATAAATATTTTTGACTGTGAGCAAGAGATATGTGTTCACAGTTCCACTACATGCAGAGGGGTGTTAAAAGAGGTGTAAAATAATATATTGGAACAATAATGATTATAGAAATCGCCTACAACTTATCAAAGATAGTTACTATGAATTTCCACTGAAAAGAAACAATATATGCATGGTGAATTGACTCTGGCTAGCAGCTAAGCAGCCTCACAGCGGCTCCCTCATTCCTTTCTCCAGTGACATGAGAACAAAATAAAAGGAAAGTGAAAAGTCTCATGAATGAAGACACAGATGTTTTTAACAGATGAAGCAAAAACTGCACTTGCAGGAAAAAGAAGGCAAGGAATTCATTGATTGCTTCCCATGGGCAGGCAGATGTCCAGCCATTCCTTGGAAAGCCGGACCTGACACTGACTTGGGAAGACAAATACCATAACCCTGAATGTCTCTGCTTCCTTGAGCTTTTATTGCTGAACACGGTGTCACATGGTATGGGATATCTCTTTGTCCAGCTTAGGTTGGGTGTCCTGGCTGTGTCCACTTCCAGTCTCTAACCCAACCCAAGTATACTCAACTGGGGGGCAGGAGGATGTGAGAAACAGAGAAAGCCTTGGTGCTGTGCAAGCACCATTCACCAATAGCCAAAATATTGCTGTGTTGTCAGGACTGTTTGTGACACAAATCCTAAAAACAGCACTTTGGGCTGTTTTGAAGAAAATGAATGCCACCTCAGAGCCAGAGCAATGAAATGGAAATGAAAAAGGTACCTGGTTTGTACCTTCTTCAAGCTGAATGGTGCAGTCATGTTCTAGGAGAGATGCACCAGCCCCTAGGGGAAGGTAGAGAACATGGATAGTATTATTCTTGTTACTGGTATCCATAAGTGGCATATTCTTTTTTTTAAGAATTTTTTTTTTAAGTGATTGGTTCCTTTTGATATGTATTTGTGTTCCAGCTCCTTTGGAGTTAGGAACATGAAGATGATGTTTTCAAATACACTGAACTGTCATTGTCAGCTGCACACAGCACTCTGTTGGGAGGCTAACAGACAGTACTTCAGTTCACAGACCATGTGCTGCTTTGTATCATCATTACTGTAGTTTTCAATTGCTTCAGTCCACAATAATGTCTAAAGCTGCAAGTATAGAAAAGCCAGAGACACAATTCTGTCTACAAACCATGGAGATGGGCTGATCAAGGAGCTCTATCATACTATAATGGCTATGCGATAATTAAATGTTTTCTTGATTGTAGGCAGTTAAAAACCATGATAACTTGAAGACTGATCATTGCTCACCTTGGAGAGTAGAAGTCAGGAGTTATTTTTGAACCTGAAGTGTGGTAGAGAGAAATTCTCTGCTGCTGGCTGGCAGAGATGAAAAAAAATATAAGCCTTGGAGAGCAAGGTGACCTGTACAAAACGTGATATGTTAAATCTGTCCTACAGACCAGGTGTTCTGTACCACCTCAGTGCTAAATAAGGATGAGGAGTACCCCCAGTTATTTCAAAATGATACACTGACTGTTGTGTTTGTTTTGATCACATTCTATTCTCAGCCAAATACACATACATTTCAGACCTTTAAATGGTTTCGTTACAAGATCCTAAAGACTAGACATAGCCTCAATTATTATTTCCTTCCAAATAAAAAGGAATATTATACTATAGAAGCAGGCTGAAAATTATGAAAACCAAGGGAGTCAATGGAAAATTATGCTTTTTCTTTTGCATAGGCATGGTGATGACTCAAAAATGTGAATGACCTTTCAAGGCGAGGTTTGAGTTAAATTGGGATTGGTTTCCTGACTCTGGTTCAGCCTAGTCTAAAGTAACTTTATTTTATGAAAGCTAAGTTCATGTTCTTCAGACAGTTTTTCTCTGGCAGTGATAACACGGAAAACTGGTATGCAGAAAGCCGATGTTTATAGCTATTCCTCTAGTAACGAAAGTCATCCTCTAGCTAGTGAAAAAGGCTGGACCTAAAGTGTGGGAGCGGAGAGGACAGGTGACCCTAAACTGACTAACAGAACATTCCATGCCATGTATGTCATACCCGGTATAAAACTGAGAGATCATGAGGGTCTCACTCTCTTCTGCGATGGCCGACGTACAGTGACAAACTGATTTGTCTGATTTCTCATGATTCTGCATCTGTGTCTTCCTGATTCAGTTCCTGAGATCAGCTCCCTCCTAGCTGTGGACCCATTCCCCTGTGTCTGCTCTACAGCAGCTGTGGTGATGTACAGTCATCGAGGGGTGGGGGGGTGATCTTGGATATTTGTATATATTACATTAATATTACTATTATTATTATTGTTGTGTTACTGTTATTATTATTATTTCATTAAAGCTCTAGTTTTAATTTCCAATCCGAAAGCCTTTTTTCTCTCATTTTCCTCTTCCCTTCTTCTGCGTGTTTGTGTGAGGATGAATTTGGGAGGCCAGCTGCATGGTTTTAGCTGCTGAAATTAGACAGGTTGGGGCTAAAACGTGACAAATGGGGTCTTGAGCAGCCTGGTCTAGTGGGAGGTGTCCCTGCACATGGCATGGGGGGATGGAACTAGATGATCTTTAATGTCTCTTCCAATAAAAACTATTCTATGACACTATGATTCTATGTTTCTATGATTAAGTCTATGGAGAAAAATACCTAGTAAAAGAAGTAAAAGAAAAAAAAGTTAACAGGATCCTCTGCTTCTGGAGCTCCTGACTCACTGCTCATCAGATTTTCCTACAGAAATCAAAGGCTTGCTGTGAATGAATAGACATAAAACAGCAGTTTAATTCTCATTTTCTTTTCTTTCATCATAACTTAGGGCTGCTATTAACCTGAGGTAACAACTTACTATGGAATGGGGAATTGCTCTCTTGAGCTCTTTTCTGGAAGGCCACACATGTATAGAGATCCAACCAGAACCTTCAAGTCTTTGGGATGTTTGGCTCTGCACTTTGGTTCATACCTGTTGCTGTTAGAAATGCCTGTATTTAGTACAATCCTGGAATTATTTGACTCCAGGTGACTTTGTGGAAAACGATGCTAATGTTAGCTTATTTGCTTACAGTTTAAGCTTTTAAAAAAGCAATAACTTACAAAGAAACATTCCACTCATTTAACTAAAATACAACATTTCAGTTGACAAATATGAATTTTAAAATAAGCAGAGAGACTTAATACTTGTCCATGACATTTTGGTATTTCATGGAAGAGGATGGCAGAAAAGAGTATGGCACTGGCAACAGAAAAATCATCCCACTGGCATTGCTTCAAGTGTAAGAGTCATGGTCAGGAATCTGTTGAGACTGTGAATTCTTTCCCGGAAATGCTAGTGTGCATGTCAATTATAGACAATTATCCTATGCTGCCTTTGCAGAAAAAGAACACTAATTGCTTCCATACGGGAGCTATAAAGAAACATGATGAAATTTGGTAACTACTGGCCTGGGACTAAAGATACAGAAATCCTTCCATATAATCAGTTGTCTCTGAGTGTTTTACTTGTCTTGATACTCATAGATAGATTGCACTAACGGTTGCTTTTTTTAAACACGTGTTCATTAGTGTCCATTTAAACTAATTATTTTACTGGTGGGATGAAGACATAAAATATCATTTAATTTACCCTTAATGGTATTAAAACCCTTTTGGTGGGCAAGATCTGTTTGGAGAGTTCATAAATATGGATTTTTTTTTTTAAAATAACGTGTTACTTGTTTTAAGCCTACTCTCCATTTTCTCTATGTCAACAAAGTCAGTGGGCCAAAGCAGCATATTCCAGCTATTTTGTACTATGCTTGTAATGTATAGCAGCTATTTCTTCCATTTATATAGGTATTTAACCTGTAGGAAAGCTTTTTTGTGTGATGGCAGGAATGTGAAGCAGCCAGATGCTATATCTAGACTAAATATGCCTTCCAAAATGTACATTATTTACAGTAAGTGCTTTCAATATATCCTGATCAAGCATGCTTGGTAAGCTGAATGTTTTTGTTTGAGTAGGAAAAAAGTCTTTATCTCTCCATCACCTGATATTTTAGTGGCAAATAATATAGGGAGTAAACTTAATTCCTTGGCATTTTAGTGTAGACAGCAAGCATTGTGAAAGGTTTCTATAATTCAAATAAGAAGGAAACAACAAAGGGTGTTTGTTTTAGCCATACCACTCTGTTCCCCTTGGAGTAGAGCTTACTAAGATCCAGGGAGTACTCTGTAGGAGCTCCCTTTGAAAGTACTGTCAGAGTGCAATTGCCTTTGGGTTTCATGTTTAATATGTAGGTTTATGAATGAAGCTGGAGAAAAAACAATTAATATTAAGCAATTTTTCTGTTAGGTTTGACTGGCTGTACCAGGTGTGCCATGAGCAGAGATGTCTGCTAAATTCGATAGTTTCCTTTGGAAATTCGCTTGCTGTGGTTACTGCCTTCATTTCTGGGCGTGTCCAGAACGTAACCTCCAAGTGGGAGAATTTGCCTCCCCTCTTTCTCTGCCCTCCTCCATTTTTTTTTCTGCTCTGCAGTACACTTATGGGGAGAATTGGAAGCTCATTTTCTTTGCCCCTTTTATCATGAGACTACTGACAGTGAACTGAGCCACTGCCAGTTTTCCTGCCTTTGCTTCTGAAGCTGAGCCTGCCTTTGTGTTTCTTTCTTTGTATGTGTGTGTGTGCACCTTCCCAACTACATCCAGCCCTCCTGTCACAGGATACCGTCCTTGAACTGAACAGAACCCTCACAAGCTGTATCATGAGTTGAGTAACTTATCTCTGCCTTTGGAGGAGTTTATCTCCCCTGACAAGGTTTTGTCTGGTTTTAGTGGCACGGTTGGTGACAGGCCATGCATGCAACAGCATGTGACCCCCGCTTCTTGCATCCAGGCAGCAGTCGTCAGAGCTGTCACACAGTCGGAACAAGTTAATTCAACGCATCGGGAGAGAGGTGCAGGCTGTAATAACATCAGGCCTCTGGAGAGGGTGCTGCCAGACAGCGTGTACTGGCGGCTGCCCCAGCTGCTACCTCCTGCCTGTGAAGATGCAAGCTGACAGGCAGCAGGTTTATTCGCCTGGAGTTGGTTGGGGGCACGCATGTTAATCTTCTGTTTATGCAACGGAGCTGGTAATAACGCTTGCTGCAGTGCTTGAGAAGTCACTTTGTGCCTCCCACCTTTAAAGATCCTTTGAGGCAGCAGTATATATTTGCTGGGGTGTTCTGGAGGTGGTGGCAGGTCAGGGTGCTCATCTGCTGCTGCTCTTGGGCTGATCCTCTTCTGAGTTTTTTCACCATGCTCTTCTTCACTCACCCAGATTACAGTGCCTCTGTATTTTTCTCTCCCTTTTTACAGGAGGTGGGTGCTCTTGGCAGCTAGCTGCCTTTAAAAGTTTTAGGGCTACTTACTTAGTTCACTTGTGCTGTCACACAGCCAGAGTTTCTTGAGGATTTTCAGCTCTGAATGAGGCAGAATAAGGCAGAATCTCTGCCTGTAAAATGTATGAAATGACATAACTAATATAATAATATATGTCAGGCAGGTGTGATTTCTTTTCATTGACAGATATGAGTCTTATTGGCTGTAAACACCGAGGTATGATTAAACAAATCAACATGACTCAGGAACACTTGGTTTAGAGACCAGAATTAGCATTTTAAAATGGTGGGGTAAAACATAAAGGAGGAAGAAAAATCCGAATGTTTTTATTTCCTCTTACTCTCTTGCCTAAAATACATACTTAATCCAGGAATACAGCAAGATAGCTATGACTACTGCCAAGAAGTAGTAAAAATGCTACCAGACTAACAGGCTTCTGCCTGGCGGGAGCAGGAATACTGGAGTACAATATGTGTACAATATGTGTACAATACTGGAGATATTGCACACGTAGACGCAGGCAGAGCTCTGGCTGTTAGTTGGGATGTGAATTAAAATGTGAGGGAAAACACTCTTCCTTTCCTGCAGCTGTGCTGGCTTCTCCTGCTCTGCAATGCCTTGTATAAACTAAATCAGAAAAGCCCTTTAATAAAACAAATTAAGTGTCTATGTAACCAAATAGTACCTCTTCTGTCATAAACTGTTCTGCAGTTGATTGATAGACTTGACTCAGGAGAAAAGTCACTTCCTTTTCAGTGTTTATTTTTGGTGGGGGCAAAGCTGTGGGAAGGAAGAAATGGCAACAAAATCCATGGGACAAATCAGTGTTTTAAGTCCAGAGAGCAGACAGAGAAACTCTTTAATTTCTTGACTTACAGTGACTGAATTTGGATGGATTGGATTTGAGATCCACCTGTCTGAGGCTGATTCCGGAATTATATATTTAGACATAGAGGTGGACCCCAGTGTTTTAGGAAATGCAGGTTGAGAGTTTACTCACTGCAGATGAATTCTACTGTGGGCTAGGAGTAAAGGGAAGGAAGTCCCTTTTCATACTGTGTTAATTAAAACTGTGATGATAATGTATACTCCAGAAGAATTATTAACCTTCCTAGTTCTGATCTCAGACAACTAAAGAATAGGACACATTACCTTTAGTACTACTAAGAGTAAAGAGCACGATGACACCTTATTTGGACTGTGTGTTCTGATGCAGCTGGGTCAGAACAGGCTCCAGATGAATCAGAATTCTGCCTTCGTATGGGAGCATTGCAATAGGGTCATTTGATTGGATGCCACTGACCTGGTTTCCAGGATTTTTGAATCTTACTCTTGAATTGACATTTTAAGGGAACTGTCCAGAAGGGTGCAAGGCATTTCCTTTTCCGAGTGAACTTGGAGTTCATCATTCTGTCTGTGTATATATATATATGTATATATAGTATGTATATGTATAGCATGTATATGTATATATATGTATATAGGAATAATTTTTCCTTATAGGTCTCCATCTTACACTTGGCAACACTGGATTTCTGTTGTCAGTTCATTACTTGAGTGTGAGACCCTTGATATCTGTGCATTTCTTAAACTGGACCACCATCTGTTCAATATAGACAAACATTACTGAGGGTTAAAGCACTAACATTTTTTTTGCTGTTAGCTAGAGCCAACACACGATTACAGATTTTTAGAGATGGAGGACGTGGAACATGGGACGAGAAAGTTGATTCTCGCTGCCAGGAGGGAGGCAGAAGGGAGTCTTAGATAGACATTTGCCTCATAAATGAGTAGTGTATGTGTAACTTTGCAAATATTTTTATATGACTCTAAAAATATTTGTTGGATGTTAGGTCAAATTAGAATTTAGGGAATCCTTACCATTATCATATAATAAAAAGCATGTGAATTAACCCATGATATGTCAGTCTCCTACCACGACACCTGGAATGAATCCCAGTTGTGATTGTATGTTAGGCGTTTACTGTGAGAAACAGTTTCATTACAGTAAAGGAGTTCAACTTCTCCTTCTGTGAGACCTTTTGAAATTTCAGAATAATCTTATGGTAGGTCATACAGTGCAGTATTTCTTAACCACTTTACCTGTCTTTTGGGAATACAATATTAAAATAGATAACATATTTATACTATTTAAAATGTATACTTTGGCAATGCCCATTTATGAAAGGATTTGAAATGCCTTGAAATATCCTAACTTGTGTACAGTGGGGTAGAGATGTAGTGAGGAACAATTTAAAATCTTGATATCTATGGCACACAAGTAAGATATACTGGGCTAGAGAGGCATCTTGTGTTGACGCTTAAAAGACACACATTGTAAGATTCTTTGATAAGTTGTTGGTATATGAATTTGAATGAAGTCTATAAAGTAGAAATGAGCTCATCATGCTGCTTTTCTCCTCAGTAAGGTGTGCTGGGAAGAAGAGAAATTCAATGAAATAAGGATTTGTTCTGATAGTGCTTTCTTTTTTGGGGGGGGGGGTGTAAATTAACACAATTGTATTAAGTCGGTTTCTCTTGGATTTCTAATCCTTTCAACAAAGTCTGTTGCAGAGATTACTTGCATTTATGGTAGGGGCTTCAGTCTTATGGTATTTGCTAACTGACTGTAAAGTACTTCCCTCAGTTTTGCACTGTATCTGTACTGTCTGTGTATTTTCTCCTAAAATGTCATTTAGGTTTGTTTGATGTAGAGTCAGTGCATTTATTTTTCATTTCCCTCACTGTTTGAGGGCATATTCATCCACATCAGTGATGAGCTGATCAGATGTGGACAGATGGCAGGTCTGCCTCAGCCTCCTGAACAGCTGCCTCTGCTGACAAAGAAGCTCTGTGTCTCCTCAGCTGAAAGAACAGGAGAGAACTGGGAGAAAATATTGGATTTTTTATCCCACATGAAGTGAAGAAGTGATCTTACAACTTACAGTGATTAAATTAATCCTATTCCCTTGCTTGGTTATTTCTTATTTTGGAGAGGAGTTGCAGCATAAGATGTAGTCTGACCCTCTCCATCTGGCTCTTGCACACAAGCTCTGCCTCCTTTGTCCCCCTCCTGAGATGTTCACATAACCTTTGGTTCAGATTTTGTTGTATAATTTTAACTGTTCTGATGGTGTATCCTGGCTACTGAATGTTTAGTCAAAGTTGAGTGAGAAGTCAGAGTATTTCGTTTTATATTCTGCATAATTGGTTACCCTCTTGTTGCCCCCAGAGATGTAGGAAGCACTCCTAAGGTGTGGTGGAGATCTGAATAAAAATGCTCTGACACTTGCTCACTACTATCTTGTCAGTGTAGATAAAGTTTCAGCTGATCAAAACTCCCCTGCAGGCAAGAAGAACAAGACAGCTTTTCTTTCCAGTCTGCTGCTGAAAAAGCTTTAACAGAGTGGAAGTTAATAAATTAGCACCAGCTATTACCAGGTTTATAGGTTTTGTTCAGCACTTAGCTAATTTTGTAGTCATGTGGTTTGGACTCTGTATGGGAGGATGGTGGTGAAATACTTGGCTTGTCATTGGGCTAAACCGTGTGCAAGACGAATCGACAGAGATGCAGAAAATCTGGTTTAGCAGCACTGCTCACTTCCAGTGTTCCTAGTGCTGGTTTTATGGATGTAAAAGATCACACCAGTCAGCTGTTAGATGTGACCCTACTGCAGGGGTGTCAAACTCATGGCCCACAGGCTGAATCTGGCCCTCCACCTTCTTTTATCCAGCCCAGCACCTTGTTTCTCACCGGCGGCAGCGCCGAGCTCCTTGTCCCTGTGCTCCTGCCAGTGCTGGTCACGTGTGCAGTGCATGACGCGCATTACACTGCAGAAGCAGGAGAACAGCAGGAGCTGTGAGTTTGACACCCTTGCCACAGAGCATTCGATCAGCCAGTGCAGATTTTCTTATACTCTCCTCTTCATCTCCACACTAGAGATGGATAGGGTTGCTCACTATAAGAAATTCGTCTTACACAGAAGTGTTTCTACTATGATTCAGGACCCCTTGAACAGTTGGTGTTGCTCAGCTGTGCCGGAAGAATGAATATAATGTCAGTATATGAAAGCCTGTGCTTGGGGAGAGTTGGAGGCTGGGATGCTGGCTTAGATCTCAGCACCTCTTCACCTTCTAGATGCAGAAGGAAATTACACCATCTTTTTTTAGGGGGGAGAATAGAAAAAAATAAATTAAAATTAAGATTGTGTACTATGTCCTTCCTTGAGATGGGAGAAATAATATAAGATCATCTCCTGCTTTCCTGGAACATGGAAGATCACTGTGTTCTTGTTTGAGATGCATTAAAGGGTATGGTGGTTTGATGAGGAATAGAATAGAGAAGGGTGAAATGGAAGTGTTGTTTGAGGGGCAAAATCATACAAAGTCATGAGGAGGAGGACTGAGGCTCTCAGTTGCCAAAGTCTGAAACCTTTCAAAGGAATGTACACCTGAATGATGGGAGTGAGGAGACACAAGAGAAGGACAAATTAACAGCTGTCTGGAGAGACTAAGAGAGAAAAGGTTATTAATTTGAGCTCAGATATTCTTCATTCCTCATTGCCATGAAAATCTAAGAGGAGAATTTGCCTTGTCCCATAATATTTAGTAATGTGACGATTTACATTACAGTGTGGTTTCTTTCTGGACAGGTCAGGCTTTAGAAAAAACACCAATGGGAGAAACTCAAGGCAAAGTTAGACACTTTTGTTGCCATCCTGCATATCTGAAAAGAACATAAAAGCTCTGTTTCCCTCAGTACAGGAGGAGCTACACAGCAAGAGCCAACCTCTTTACTTGTGGCTTTGTCACCTTCCTAGCCATTGTTCAGCCCCAAAGCCGGCTGGCTCTCCATCAGCATTTTCTCAGGGTCACATTGCTATAGCTGCTGTGGCTATCTCTAGTGATCTGTCCTTCTCTCTCCCTTTACTTCCTCTGGTCTTTTGACAACTTTTTTATAGGCATGCAAACCTTTGAACATAATACCCAGTGAACCACCTTCACTCATGGAGTGAGCTGGAAGTAAGAAGTTAATTTTGTACAGAGATTCAGCAAAACCTCTTCCATTCTGCTCAACAAAGCATAAGGTTTTTGTGGTGTGGGATCATTTCTTGGTTCTTTTTCAGGTTTATTGTGTAGCATCAGGGAGGATGTTTGGTTTGGCTGTCATGGTTCCTTCACTTCTGAAGGGTGAGGTGACATAAGTTCACAACGTCCACAGGGAGCTTTGAGGAGTCAGGCTGGAAATTGCTGCAGAATGAAAAAGCTGCTACATAGCTGAGATGAGGTTCTGGCAGTGAGAACACAAGGACTGCAAGAAAAATAGAGGCCCCCACCGCACTAAACAAATTACCTCAGGGGAGTGCAATAAGCGTGACCTTGAAATGAGCATATACCTCCATGAAAATTGCACTGAAAAGAACTATCACAGACTGGCCATTTTACTGTGGAAAGTAAGTGGAAATACACGCCAGAAGGGCAGTAGAAGAATTTGTAAAATGCCATCTTTATGAGCCTTGTCTCTTGTAAGAGATGCAAGTTTGTGAGAGTTGTTACAGTGAGTAAATTAAAGAAGATTTCCAATATTGAACAGATATGTCAGATGCCCTTTTCTCATGAAAGTTTTTCTGAAGAATCACTTGTACATTGGTATTTTCTTTCCTTCTTAGACATGCTCCAGTCTGTTTTCCTGACTGATCATATAATAAATTTTTCATTTATTTTTTTTCCTTCATGAGTTAAAGAAAGAAAAAGACATTGTTTTGATTGTTGCTATGAAAAGTACAATAAAACCAATTATCTCTTTTTTGTTTGTTTTACTACATTTTCTGTCTTAGAGTTATATTACTTTATAAACAGTAAAAGAAGGAAACCGAGGGGTACAATTTGGTCTGGAATCCTCTTGTTGGTTGTGGTATTTGTCAGAGTAGGCCTTGCAATTTGTGTAGGCTGTATTTACAGTTATACTGGAGAACAGGAGAAAATATTCACTCTGTTTCTTTTCCTGATATTTAATTTTGGACATGATCAGGGGCGACATCTTTTGCAATTAATAGCAACTCTGGCCCTCCATGTGTGCATATGGATTTATTGGGCAGTCAGCATAGCAGATCACTGCAGCATGAGCAGGGATCTGTTCACTTTCTCTTTTTCTCTGCTTGTGTATCTTACCTTTGATGATGAAGGTGAGATACCAAAGGGCAAGCATTTCTCTAGTTCTAGAATACCAGCCAACTTCCTGCTTATGAAACGAGTTTCTAGATTCATACTGTGTGATATTGCATTATGCTTACGCTAATACTGTATTTTAAGGCTGGTCCTGGGAGTTGCTGTTACCTACCGTTTTTAGGAAAAGACAAACATGTTATACTGTTGCAAAATTCCATGTGTCAAAATAGTAGAGTATGCATAAACCAAATAGGTAATTTACTTGTGTTCTGTATCTGTAATCCATTTGGAACCTTTGTTAAACTTTTGTCATATCTCTGAAAATAAGATAAAAACTAATATTAGCTTCTTGAAACTTACAAACACACTCAAATTAATTTCACTCTGGTTGAACAGATAAAATAATATGAAGGGAAAATCTTATAGGAAACTTTTTCTTCAACTACATTCTCCTTGAATTCTCCATCTGGCTATTTCAAGGCAATTTTAAGGAATCCTTACCCTTATTTTTGTGCTATTACATGAAGGAATTTGCATCTTAGTTTTAACACATGGTCAGGATTATGACCTCAAAACAGGATTTAAAAGCAGAAATGTAACAGGCTTTTCAGTCTTACAGACTTCAAGTTACCAAGAATTTGGCTCATTACCACTGTCATTCCTGTCTGAGTACAAGAAATGCCTACTAATACACAAAAGTGGTTAGATCTAACCTTTCATCGCAGAGGCCTGTGGAAACTGAATGACTTTCATACACATCTCTGGCAAACTCTCTAGCTCTAATTAGAAACATAAAACTTTGTTATGATATACATTAGTTTGAAGCAGGAAGTTCAAAAAGTTTTACGAGAAAACTAGTTTTTTTCAGTAAGCATTCCAGACCAGGGATGTATACTTTAGAGGTTTAGGTAATTTTGTCATTTATCTTCAAGATTATTTTTTAAAAAACCCAGTTACTGATTCACAATATGGAGAAAGTAGTACCAAAGTTGATCACAATGCTGCTGGTGCAGTTTTAGCAGTGCTGAAGAGAGTATAAAAATTTTCCTCTATCTTCTGGCCAGAGTCCTAATATAGGTTTTATGAGGTTTTCCTTATTTTGTGGTGAGAGCGTATTTTTGCCTCATATTCAGCCTACTGCCCATTGCAATTCCCTTATACTTTCCAGAAGAGCAGATTTCAGTAATATTTAGGTGGTGTAAATATGTTTTGTACTACTGCTGTCATCAGGGTATAAGTACGAGAACCTCACTATACTTAAATGAACTGGAATGTTTTCTTTGTCAGAAGCGTCCTTGTAGGAATTTGCTTTATCAAATTTCGCTTTCACCACCTGTTTTGTAGCAATACTAAGCATTAAAAAGAATGGTTGTATTTATAATATCTTACTCAAATGGTTCCTCAATACTTTTCAAAAAACCTAGCATCACTGTAACTGAAGACAGTGATGACATGAAGTTTCCCTTAAGCCACAGACAAGACACACTCGAGTTAATGGCAGAGTTGTATTTGCTGGCCCCCAACTGCTATGTGTTTCAAGTAATAAATAGGTTATTCAGTATATATTCATGTGTATTGCAGTATCTGTGCTGAAACTATTCATGAGGAAGCCTAGTGCTCTTTTTGTTTTTAACTCTTTTTTTTTCTTAAAAAAAAGTAATTGATAACTATTGTTTTACAGGATTTGGACCATTACCTCTTTCTAAGAACCAGTAGCCATCCTAGTGTACCTGTTCTCAGGTAGAGGCACAAATAACTCGGGCCTCTGATTAGTCCCAGTAGTTTAAAGGGAATTACTAAGCTGATATGATTGATCCCTGAAGATTTCTTTTACTTTACAGAGGTTTCCTGCTTCTGCAGAATATCCTACAATATATTAAGTGGTTGAAAAAAAGAAGCATCTGTGGTGATGTAATACTTTATCTATTCCTGTTCTCCAAGGTACACAGTGAGCGCCTTGACTTGCCATCAATTTTTAGAGGATCCAACGAGCTCTGGGGAAAGCCCAAAGATATCAATTATTCCCCAGGACAAATTCTTTAATCCTGCATAAAGGAAGCACTTTAGCGATGGAGATCTTTTTTTTTTTCGTCTTAAGGACCTGTTTTCTATTGAGCAATTTAAAAAAAGTTTGAAAGCTATTTTAATAATTTGGACCTAGATTATGAAAAACTAAATGAAATAAAAACCTTTTTCAATTTTACACTCTTTGAAATAGGTTTCTGGCTGAAAAAAACAACATCATAAAAACCTCACTAAGAATAAAAAGTTGCTGCGGGAATGAAACTCCCTTCCTGGATAACAAGGCTATGTTTTCCTATGCAAATACAGCAAAGCCCAGAAATTAGCAATGACTGCTAAATTAACACACTTGAAGAGCTTGGCTGGTTCTAATAGGCAGTCAAATGGTCTTGTTACATTGTAATGGTGCCAAGCTAATTGAAGTGATTACTGTTGCTCATGAACAGCCCTTTTGAAGTAGAAGCCTTTTAAATTATCCATAGACATTAAATGTCAGACACTATTGTGTAATTATACTTTGTAAACGCTGAATGTCATAAGGCATCACAGGTAATTGAGGTTTACAGAGAAGAGCTTTATCTAAACCTAATTGGGCATCAACTCTTTGTCACTATTTCTAAACCTAATTGGGCATCAAATTTTTATGCCAGGGGACACTCCACCACCTCATTGTAGCCCTCCCCCCATCACTGTCAGCTGGGAAAACACAACACAGCAAACCTGACCCTCAAAACACAGGACCTCTCACAGCCCAACCTGCGCAGCCGGTCACTTCAAGAAATGGAAATTTTAACAGGGAACCAGGTCTCTGCATTTCACAGGTGTGGGACATGAGCAGCTAGTGGTGATCTCCCAGTTCATTTGCATCCTGGTTTCAGTTGTCACAACCCAAACCTCTGTGGTAGTAAATTGAAGCTTTGAAATGCACGAAAAGAAGAGCTTGGCTTAATAAATATGTATTTCTTGTTTTCATTTATTTTTACATTTACATATACTTTTTTTAAAAAAATATGATTTCTTACTATTGATATTCCTAGGAGAGGCTGTGATTCACGGCACAGAAGTTTGTTTTCCTGCTGAACCTTTGGCTTTTACTTCTGACATTTTACTAGGAGGTAGCTGTTAAAATCCATGAGACTTTCTGCCATGTAGAGTATTGCCCATGGAAGCAGCCTGCTAGAAGCCATCACGTACAGTGATTGAGTGTGTCGGTATGTCTGATTTTTGAATCTGGCTCCTTGGATTTTTTTTTTTCCCCTGAAAATCCAAGAATGACAGTTCTGCAGTCTTCACCCTCAGACCTTGGTGCACAGCTCCAAAATAATTCTATTTTTGCACACTTGAGTCCTTCAGTCTTATTTATATAGTCTGATACATTTTACTGAGGTCATTGAGCACTTCACCTCTGACTTCAGTTCATTTGGTTTGTGAACCTATTAAATCAATCCACTAAAGTCAATGGTTTGCTTGTCATAAGATGCCAAAATCCAGAAACTGCTTAGTACTGCCACTTTTGTGTAATTTTTTGTTTTACATGGTTTTGACAGCTGCTAGTTGGTAGTGAGTGTTGAAAGTAGTCATTACAGGTAATGATCTTACATCTGCTTTTTATCAATTAATTTTAATACTGTATTGTGACTGGGGGGAACTTCCTGAACTTATGGGAAGAAACAAACTTCAGGGGAAAGGGTGCAGAGGTTTTCTGAGACAAAAAATTTGACCTGAGAATCTCTGTCCATTTGCATTCTCACTGGTTACTCTAAATATTGGCACTGATGTTTTTGTATATTATTATTTATTCAGAAAGCCCTGAAGCCTTATCAGACAGAGGATAAAAGAGAAACTGTTCACCCACTTGAGAAAAAACTATTTACACTGGAACTTTTTTTTGCTTCAACAGCTCAGTTCCTTTTTTAAATCATCTTTCCCACTGTGTGCACAGCCTGAAGTGCAACTCACTTTCTGATGGAAGGAGAAAAAGAAAGAGCGTTAATCTGACCAGTTTTGAAATCAAGCAGAGGCAGTTCTTTTGTTTATACTGCATCAGTATTTGAGATGCGTAGGTGGACTCCAAAAATAACTGATAGGAGAACAGACCCCTAAGTTGAAAGAATTCTTTTTTCCTCTTTTTTTTTTGGTGGTGTTTTTCTCGAGTTAATATAATTAATTTGCTTTACCTTCGCTATACATTTGCATTTTAGAAAGATAAAAGGATACCATTTTACTTCTGGACAAAAACAGTGAATGTGGCTAAAATGGAAAATAATAAAAGAAACACTGTGAAGTATTTAAAGTGTGTAAACATTTGTATTTGAGATCTATCACTTCGATGTTTGATTCAGTCTAGATGTTTGATAGCCTTAGACTTTCTCTCGTTTATGTAAAATCATATACGTGTCCTTTCCTGGGATGTGATGAAGACTGTTGTCAAAAAGGCGTTTATTTCTCAGTTGTCTCCAGGAGTCCTGACACGACTGCTAAAATATCAGAAAATGAAATTAAACTTGATGACTGTGCTATCCCCAAAAGTCAGAGAACCTGATTTCACTCAAGGCAGAACACACTAATCCACAGCATTAGCAGCTTGCCAATGCTGTTTAAGTCACTGCTTATCTTTGTCAGGAGTGGGAAGAAGGAGAGATGTGCATGGAGCTGGTGGGTAGGACAGGTTTAGGCAGAAGGAAACTGGTACTAAGCAAAGAGATTAGCAATAATCTACATGTGGCAAAACTAAAAATAAGTGACAGAATAGAAGAAAGCAGACAAGAAGGGAGATTAAAAATTATTGACTTTGGATTTGAGGATTTAAATTCCTTTCAAGATTATAAATCTAAACAAAGTTAAAGTTGAACAATACTGTATTTCTTGAGGTGATAAATACTGGAAAATGTCAATAGATTTTATTGCATATTTTTTAACAAATTAACACAGTTTTGTTTATTGTGGGGAAACAAATATGAAAAAGAGATATTCTAGTGAACAATCTTGTTAAAGACATAGCATTGTATTTCCCTGAACAAGGCTGGATATCTTAAAATGTTAATTTTGAATAGATAACCCTCTGCTCCCAACATATTCAGTAATAGCAAGGCTGTTATTTGATACATTTTCGATATGCTCAACACTTTCTGCTGTTTATCTTGAAAGGCCTGGCCTCTTCCAGCAATGCTGCATCTATACAGGATAGATATGGTATGCTATGTTTTTTGCGAAGTGTAAAAGGATACCACTGTTTTCTAGCTACTCATGTTAATGCATCAACAGAATTGTGACAGATGACTCATACCATTATCTTGCCTAATTTTCTTTTCTTTCTGATGTTTTGACTATTTCTTTCATGTTGTTTGTTCCTGTATTTTCTTGAGTATTTAGATTTTTTTTTTTAATGAGTGCAACCAGCATCATGCTTCAGTCCAGTTTCTGCCATCTGACTTATCCAGTCTCTTTATTTACAATAGAACAAACAATATCCACATTTTTATTTAATATCCTATTCTAGACAGTGTATGGGCTTGACAGGGGGGTTCTCTCATCCTTTAATAACAACTCGTGCAATTCTCTCCTGGTTCCCATTGAGCAGTCCAGTACTCCTCTTCTGAAAAATGTTTGCAGCAAACAAAGTTAGTGTAAATGTTATAGATACTAGTATTCTACTCTTGAAGTTAAATATTTTACCTTCTGGTCCCTATCTAATATCTCCTCTTTGTCTCTTGCTCCCCTTCCCACTGTGCTTAATTCACCATTTCCCAGGAATGGCCTAAGTGGGCCTCACCCACTCTTATTCTCATCACTAATTTTTTAAGATGAACTTCAAAGAAGCTGCTGAAGAAAAAGGATCCAGGAGCTCTGGGTAAGAGGAAAGGAAAAGGAAGTTAAAACACATCTAGCTCTTCTCTATCTGATTACGACCATCAAAATGAACAGCCATGCCGGAGCAAACTGGAACGTGCTGGTAGTGGTGGAGGCAAAATATTTCTGTCAACCAGTGTTGAGTAAAACAACTCCAGGACTTGCTGAGTTAGCCCAGAAGTACTTCACCTAGCACTGACTCATACACATATTGCTCAGTCAGGCTGTGTGATAGGGAAGTGGTCAAGAAGTACTAGTGTTCAAGGGCTCCTCTGTGTTTTTTGCCTGTGGGAGTGGTGGTCTGTGTATTTTTTCCCTTTACCCCATCGATATGTAATTTCACAGAGACAACCTGGAACTTGTGCTTTTTTATTTTGCCTTTATCATTTGCTCTTTTATTTGCATTCAATTATTTGTTTTTATTTTATTTACAATTTTATAATGGAATTTTTTTAGAAAGATGAATATTTCATAAATGAATTATGCTTAAATATTTAAAAATGTTTGGTTTGTTCTTTCAGTAAACAATTTTATCAGCACAATAACACCATCCAGAGCATGTGTTTGGTGGACAGTACATCCTCCCTTCCCTCACCCCCGCCCCAAGCTCTGTTATTACAAAGGCTCCCAGCTATTTTCAGAGGGCAGACTACAGTTCCCTGGGTCAGGCTGACCTCTTCCATAAGACTTATCTAGGCTTCATGTGGTGCAGTCAGACACTGACCTTGCATTGTTCCTTCAGAAACAACATCATTTTATAGCCTGCAAAATGTATACTAGAAATCCCTTTTTTTTGTTTTCTTAACCCTTTTACCAGTGACACCTTTCCCTTTTCCTCTCCCTTTTGCAAAGCATCCTTTACACCTGTGAAGTGAAGCCAATACTGGCTTGTCTTTTGGACTTCCAGATGTTTTTATGGATTTTGTCACAAGGTTCTTTGGCCATGTCTAAGGCTCTCGGAGGCAACTGGGTGGTGTTATAAACCCGCAGCAGGTCTGGCTTCTCTTAGTCTGTGTTGCAGTTTAGCCATGTGAATGATGCACTTTGATCTCACTGGAGACTTGTTATTGCCTAGTAAAAAAAGAGTCGTCTACTCTCCTGGAGGATTATTCTGGTTGTGTATCTCATCAGAACATAACCTGAATTAGCATCCAGGTGATTTTAGTTCAGTAATAAATCGTAATATATTGCTAGGAACCACCACCTTCTGAGTGAACTGGTGGTGAAAATTCAGGTGTAAATGACTGGACTTAAAACATCTTCCAAGCGGGAGAGGAGCTGACTCTTGGGTCTTGGATGTCCAGTTCCACTATCGTTTGTGGTTTTCAATCGCTGACTCCTAATTTTGTGCTAAGTGTTACGCTTGATATATCAAATATACCACATTCAGGCAAACTCTTCTATGCAGCAATAGATTGTTTAGATTTCACTGGTAAGCTTAAAGCTAAGTCTACCCTGAAATCAGCAACAGTTGTTCCTGAACGTGGGTAAAATTACAGCATGCTCAAGCATTCTTACTTAGTAAGTACATATTTTGTTATTTGTTTGTTGTTAATTGATCCCTACAGTTATCACCCGGTTGCTGATTTAAAAAAAAACAACAACCTGGGATTACAGAAATTGATAGGAACATGGGTATTTAGCTCGTCTTAATGCCATAAATAAAGAAAGGAAGAGAACAGATGGTTTACCTCCACAGCTGACATTCAGCCCAGCTGGGATCAGTGTCTTGTTGAGAGGAAAAGAAAATACATTGAGGTATATGCAGGGTAAACCATTGCCATCTGGGTCAATTCTTGTGGTAACTATAAAGCAGCCACTCTGTACATCCTTGGTTTATCCTTCCTGTTTCCTCACTTATCAAATATTTATTGTCAACAATGGGCAGTTCTGTTTGCACACATTGCAATTGGATAATGAGATAGTTAGGTTTACTTCTGTTATTGATGGTAAGGGCTGATGGCATGAATAATTTCCTGTTTTTATAAATGGAAATTGAATTATTGATGCTTCATTTAGACAGTGATGAAGGTATTAGTAACGTATTGCTATGGAGGTAGGTTGGTAGTAGTTGCAGACAAGTTGATACTTGTAGGTGATGGTCCAATTCTACCCTATATGTAGAGTGCAAATTGGAAATCTATTTTCATGAATATAATGATTATGGATTTACTGCTGTACAAATACAGCAGAATTTGCCCTGATAACTTTGTGATACCCATCATTGCTAGTGGATAGAAGACTACACTTCAACAGCCTGAATTAGCAACATTGTACTTGTAACCTTAGCTATCTGTCACAATTTCAGAAATAAGAAGAGAGGAAACAATGGTTAATGAAACAAGTATTTTTTTGCAAGCCTTCAAAGGGCTGCTAACATCTTCAGAGAATATAACTGAATTTTTCAGACTGACTGATTTTGGGCTTCTTAAATTTTGAATGTCACTCTTATAACATTGTGATTTGAGTTTTGGTGATTCAGAATCTGGGATGTCTAAGCAGTGTATTTCCCATCCCCACTCCCTCCAAAACACTTCACATTTTAAAAACTCAAGCTACACAGACACAGGTGGCATTTGCATAACATCTTTTGAAACTGGACATGTTTGAGAGAGAAGAAATGCTTGAGATTCTCTTCTAGCACTCCAACATTGCTAAATGCAAAGTTGAAGTGAAACCTTCTCTACCCCATTTGAATTTATGCACTCTCTGCTTACTCTGCTATTCTCTGTCCTGGTTTTCAGTTCTTCAGTAGACTCAAATTTCCTCCTGTTTTCCCCAGTCCCAGTTATCCCAACAGTTCATGAGGCATAGCATTGCCTCCTTTAGCTGCAAACATCCTGTGGCTGCAGCATGAACTAAGTTCTTAAGGAAATGGCAGGACAGTGTGTTAGGAAGTGAACACAATGCACATTTTGTCCTCAGATCATAGTTAATAAATTTCAGAAATGTCAGACTGCTCTTAAGTCTCCCTGCCTTTCCACCTTTTTTTGAATTCTTGGGGTGACATGGAGGAGCCATTGCTAAAAGTTTTGCACGGTATATCAGATGATCAAGTGCAGAATAGATCAATAACATAAAATGGAAAAAAATAGGGTAAATAAGATCTCAGGACAATTATTTTTTACAAAATACTTTATGTGACAACAGCAGCATCCCCTAAAGGGGCAGCATGTAACAACAGAGCCTAATTAGAATGATTTCAGTGTAATCATTAACTAGAATCTAGCACCTACGAGAGTATTTCTATTTAAACTAAAACATGACCTGAATGTTAGAGTGGCCTTGTAAATTGTCTACGAAATAAAAAATGTGACAGTAAAGGTCAGAACTGTGCTCATTTGAATTTCAATCAGGAAGCAGGCTCTACAGTCGGCATGTATAGGAAGAGTGGTGGCTCCTTTCCTAGGCTCTCTCTGCCAACAGTAACAGTTGGAGAAATCCTCCAGGACTAATTACTGGGTCTGCAAAACAAGTATTGTTCTTTCGTCTCTCTCCCTGACCTGGTGAAATGCAAGGGTCTTAATTACATTGTGTCAAAGATGTGGTTTTGTTTTTTACTGTCATGTAAGTGAAGGTCACAAGCTAAGAAAGCCAAGTCGCACCTTACATCTCTCCAGCCACCCGCTGACAGCTTCCTTGCTGCTTCTGCTAATCACATCACCTTGTTGGAGACCTAGAGGAGGGAGGGGTGGCTAATAGACTTTCCTTCCAGAAAGAGTGATGGTAAGATGTTGTGTTCCACTGGGCCATGTAAAAGCAGCTATCAAATCAGTGAGATTTGGCCTGGTTTGGAAGTCTCTGGTGAAATTTCAGAAGGCAAAGTTGTAAAACATTCAGTGGGTAAAAAGCGTGAAAACATTTTTAAGGAAACCATTTAAAAGTCAGGAGACGCATATAATAAAAAAATAAATTGGTAGGAAGTGTGTTATATTTTGAAACATTGAAAAGAACTCTATTAGCAGCATTTATCTGCTCTTAAAAAAAATCCAAGAAAGCAAGTGCATAGAATTCATTTCCCATTTCCTTATTTCCTTTTGTGAATTTAAAAGTGCTATACACACATAGAGAGTTTTTACTCTTTGAGGAATTGGCAAAGCTAGAACATTGAGTACATTAGCCTTGTTATACTATATCTTTCTTGTCTTTTCTCCCCACACTTTCAACTTTGTAAGTTTTCTTTTCATTGGTCTTTATTTTCCATTGCCTTTTTTTTGTGCCTCTTCGTTACCTTTTACAAAATTCCTTACATACTTCTCCCTTGCTTTTGTCTCTCATTGCTTGTGTCCTTTCTTTCTTGAACTTTGGAGTAGAACTAGTGCTTGTAAAGTGATGTGACAGCCCAGAAAACAATAGTTGGTGCATCCACAGAATAAAAAAATCAGTAGTGGGTCATGAACAGGAAATTTCTTTCTTTTCCTTCATTATCTCAATTACTTGCCAGAGTAGTTCTGCCTTGTCTTCAAAGTGTAGATGACAAATTATGCATTTATTTAACAATACATTTATTTGTATCTCAGCTAGATAGTCACTGGAAAGTAGACAGTGAAAATTGGTGCAAAGAGTATATATGATATTATGCTGTAACTGTGAAATATTTCTGGCATCAAATTTCACCAGAAGCGTGTAGCTGTTTGGCGTTTTCAAGTGTACTAAGGACAAAATTGGAAGAGAATGCAGGGCTTTGTATTTCATTATTCATCTTAATCACCTGTTCTTCTTCCTGGAGAACTTCTGAACATGGTTATAGTATGCTTCACAGCACGTCCAGAGAGGGGTAGATGGTCAGATCTTTATTGAAGTCAATGTAAGTCCACTCGTTTTCAGTGTTGAGGATCTTCTGGTCCTAGGAGACAAAGTAAACCAAAATTGAAAATAAGTTAAGGTCCAGTGACACAGTTCAAGACTATTCCTATCCCCTGCTGCTCCATTGTGGCTGGCTGTGAAATCCTCAGTGATGTATTATAGTTTTGGATATAATATGTACTTTTGATAGGTTTCTGAGGAGCATGAAAATTTGCAAGGAAAAAAATACGTATACGTATTTCAAAAGGACTTCTTTTCTATGCATCTGGCCTGCAGATCCGTTACAGACCGTCAGTCATTGCATGTCTTGCTGGCTAGAGAAAACATTAAATTAGTGACATTTCATAATTGATTTTACTGAAAGTATATTATTTACACATATAATTTTTATTCTAAGCAACTGATAACTTTATCTTATTTATATCTTAAAATTTTCTCCTTCCACTTGTACTTCATTACCATGAAGAGGTATGACTGAAGTACTGGTTATAATTACTGGAGTAAAATCGGAGAAACCTCATATAAGCCTATCAAACAGCATCAAATTTTGGTACTTTCATGTGATAAGGATCTGACCTGTCATTGCCACAGTCTATTTTTGTTTGGAGGCAGTGACTTTTTAGTAGCAGCACAAGGTTAAACTCCAAATAACTCAGTAGACTTCATGTATTATGACTTCAGTTTTCTCCTTAGATGTCTGTCTCCCTTTAATGCTGCAAAACTTTCTGCAAAATACAAACCCCTAGCCTTGGAAGGAAAAACGTATCTTTTCTAAACCATGAAGTTATTTTCTTTGCTAAGAGAATGTTGTTAGAAGATGATTCATGTAAAGGTCCATTTATTTCATATAAATGCTATATTTTCTTACTTGTTTTTTTAAGTTAGCAAGGAATTGGCATGTTTCATGTGATATCTTGATGATTGGCATTTGGAGTTTTACAGATTTATTTTAATAATTTTAATTTTATAAAACTTCTAAAAAAGCAAACTCAAAGGAAATAAATAGAAACATATACCTGAGATGAATTCATTCTGACTACCAAGAATATCAACTTTTACATCCTTAATGTTCAGTTTGGCTGTAGTGTCGTGATTGAACAGCTGTTTTAGAGTTTCTGAAAAGAGATGTAGGAGGTAAAGTTGAAAGGATCCTTGCAGAATGTCATGTCTCTGTAAAGCATTTTCTGCAGCTTTACTGTGAGTGGAAAGAGCTGCTGCAATCCCGTTTTATTTACTCAACAGAAGGACTTTCGATAGCCCAGTCCTTTGATTATCGTAAGGGAGATTTTCATTGCCTTACACAATTTTTGATATTCTGGTTCTGCCTTATGCCTCTTGTAGCAAGCAGAAGAAGGTAATTCAATAAGGCAGTATAAAATTTCTGTAAAATCTATTATCTAATAAAAAATCATGTCCTCAAAAAATCCCCACAGAATATTGCAAAAAGGTCATTAGTTCTGACTGAGATGCTGTTAGTAGCATTTCATGCTTAGGCCCATAATGCTGTGGAAATAACCTGTTCAGTTCTTTATTGCTGTTTCTTGGAAGGCTGGTTTTACACGGTTCAAACATGTCCTCTGTGATGGTGTTGGTAGAAGTCTGTGGACCTAGGATTTTCTTATGCCATCTTCCATTAACAAGATTTTATTTCTCCTTCAAGCTGGTATAAATCAATTAAACTGTGAATGATGCAAAGTAACGTGAAATAGTTACAGAATACTAATTCATTTTATTTGAGACAGTGGAATTAGGTAAGTGTGAAAATCAGGAAAAATCTGAAGGAAATTCAGTTTAGGGGATCAGACAAAGAATAACATCCAACATTCTGCTTTCCTGGTACCCTTTTTTATTGGGGAAGAGGTCTAGCATGCCCTGCTTGTGACTAGGTGTCTGCTGAGACATCAGGATGAACACTGTCTGGTTCTCCCTGGTGCAAGGCATCCACTGAATCCACTAGTGTCAAAGTTTGCTGGTAGTGTCTACCTGCAGTAACTTCCTGGTGCTGGCTCTGCCCCCTGTCTTCTTTAATACCTGAAAAAGGATAAGAGAATTTTCAAACTCACAGTGTTTCAGTACGAAGATCAGTATTCCAACTTTAAAAATGGGACTACAGCATCACCATTGCTGTAGGAGCCAGGAATCAAATAAACTCGCTTTGGTACTGAGAGTTTTGGCCTGTACTGCCGAAAGGAAAATGAGTTTTAAGGCACTGTGCCAGGGATCATTTTCAGCATTACAGAAGAATACCATTTTAAGTGGGCTACATTTCTACAAGGAATGTACAACATACAGTTTGTTAATAAAAAGCCCTTTCAGTCGTGCTGCTTTTAATACTTTCTAAAATTTAGGCTTATTTTTTTTTAAATTATTACTTTGCTTAAAAAACAGTAGAGAGGTAATGACAGCAGCCTCTGTAATTAGTCATATCAAAATGTAGTCAGAAGAAAGAATCTAACCTATTCTTTTTTTCCTTGCTGTCTTCTACGGTATTAAGAGATTCTTGCTGTAAAAGAAATTGATTCTTCACTCCCAGGCAGGTCATTATAAAAAAAGGTTTTAAATCATTAGGTCTTCCCATTTCTGAAATATAGACTTCACTTTAATCTTCTCTGCATTACCAGCAATAAAAAGCCCATAATCTGTGAAAAATGAGCTTTTTCTTCAATATGTCCTCTGATAAGTAGCATTTCTACTACTTGATCTCTTGTCCTACGCCTGTTAACCTGCCAAACTAGTACTCAGTACATCATGAAGAGGCTGTATTTATCTCTGTGGTGTAGCCACATGAAGATTAAAATACATCTTAGGGCTGGCATCTCAGTTACTAGTAAATTCCTTTTTTTTTGTTAAGTGGATGCTGAAATTTGATTAATCACTAGATGGATGTGTACAGCCTCATGTTGGTATGTCAGAGTGCACACACCTGTGTCTTTGACACATCACTGAAAGACAGGTAGGTGGGATGGGTGTGAAGAAAAGGATTGTCTTCTCCTGGCAGTTCTGGTAATTTGCTTCATCTATTCCTGGAGATGCAACAGCCCCAGGGCAGTCTGAAGTAGGACACATTTTCCACAGCAGAGCAAGCACATTTTATGAGAGTAAACCTCATGGCAGCTCAAAAATGAAACTCTGTTCATGTAAAATAACAATACCTGCAGTTGGAGTAGATGATACTTGTAGGCCCCTTTCAACTGAAATATTCTTTTCTCTTCTGTTTACCTTAGGGAAAAAAGATGCCTATATATTTATCCATAGTTACATATGTGTCTCTGTGATTGCCACCTCACTGAAGCATCCTAAACTCCTGTGTTAGGACCATAGCTAGCTCCTGCCATCTTCATTTAGAGTTGTTTGGGTGGTCACGTCCTTCCTCAAACTTGAACTTTCCAGTTGTTTATTTTTTTTCAAAATCATCTTCCCAAAACTTGTTGCAAGTTTTGATGAAATGTCTTTTATGAAATTTATTAGCCATTCTGAAAAAGTATTAGTTCTCTTCAGCCTGCTCTAATTTTGTCATTCAAATCTGCTTGAATTGAAATGGGAAGGTCAAAACCAGACACAATTAAATTTCATATAGGACAGTTACTCAAAATATGTTAGAAAAATTATGCTCTTGAATCAGACCAAGGCATAGAATTTTCTTATATTTAGGTAACATTTGGAAAAAAAAATAGTGTTTCTTTAATATTCTCAGTGAACTGGATTTCATTCGAAAAAAGAATGCCACATATCTTCGTATTCACAGAAAACAGCTGACTCCTGATCTTTTTAGTATCATTAAGTGTGGAAAGGAAGGTATTTCCACATGCTTGGAAAAAGACAGTGAGTGTGTGAAAGTGACCAATGAAAGCACACAGGGATGAAGTTGAAAGCTGGAGGTGGCACTCACAAATAACGTACTGAGGAGGACGTAATTCCAGAACTGCACAGTTTAAGGCTGCCCTTTGGGTCCTCTTTCTTCATTGTGCAAAATGGAATGGAAAGCAGTTACTATAGCACGTTTATCAAAGCACTGATCTATCTGGTTAAAATGATGAAATCACTGGGATTGCCCTTTACCTGTGATCCAGCATAGATTTCCATATTATTTATATAGTTTTATTCTTTCCTCTAAATATTGTTTTCTGTGTTACGGGACACTCCTATGCATAGGGTGTAGGAGTTAAGTAAGATCTACAGACTATATATGTAGCAAATTTACAGTGAAGATAATATTTTTAAGTAAAGATGCACTTTTGTACTATCTAACAAGTATGTAGTTAATAATTTTGTGCTTTACATATTTTGTAGAAAATTTTCATTTTTCAACCACACTGTGACCTTATAATTCTAGGCTTTTCTGAGTAACTTTCAATGCATTTATAATTTCAAGACCTCAGATATTCTGTATTTTTATTTCTTAGTTGTTGAAAAGTACATTTTTAAATAATTTGCTTTCTTTTTGATTATAAATCTTGTGTCTCTCTGCTCTGCTGCTCTTTGTCAATTCTAGTGTATTTTAAGATTTGAATGTAAATGATTTTCCATGTGTTCTCTAATGATATGGTCCTGGGTTTAGAATTCTCATGGAACAACGTGGAAATGCATGGTGAAATCTCTTTCTGTTATATGGAAAATTATTTTCTGGCATGTGTTTGTACTATGCCAACCAAAATATTTCCAGTTGTGTGTATTTTCATAGAAAATCAGCACTGTCCATGGCATTTCCACTCTCCAGTTGGTAAGAAAGAAAAGACTGAGTCTCAAAAACAAGAGTCTCATTTCAGTCTTGTCAATCAAAAATCTTTTTCGACCTCTGAATTTCCAGGGTTACTGTGTACCTGTCCTAGGTACCTAATATTTGCCAAAAGTATTACGGAGTGATTGTCCAGTGACAAACTGAGTCTGCGTGCGGGCAGGAAACCTTTGGAAAGTGTGTTAAAGAAACATAGCAACAATATCTATATAAATGACAAATCTGACATTCAGAAGACTACCAGATGTCTGGATTTCCCCAAATGTGTATTTTTCTTTCTGCCTGGTAATTATATCTTGGGAGGCTGAGAATGTTCTATATTTTTCTGTGATTTCTACTATTCAGTAGCTACAACAAGACAGCCATATATCTGGAAAGTCTGGATATGTTGTCTTTATAGTAAATCCAATGTGTACCAAAATCATGTTTTACACTGTATGTAGGTACATTTTCCCATGAACGGAAGTTACAATGGAAGATTTAAATGGAAAATGTACACATATTTCTCTGTGGAAAATCCTGGGCAAAACCAGATTATCCATAAATATTTCCCATGATAATGAATAAGCTTGATTTCCTGCTTTTATCACAAACACCTTCCCTACTTTTTCAGTTCAATACTCTTTCATTGAGAGTACTCATTTTCTGATTTGACAATTAGGTGACTGCTCACCCTCCCTTTGCATATCCTCCTTCCTTCATCTGCATCTTTTCTGGCATGACCTTGGCATGTATGTAGACATATTTCGTGGTAAATTATATACCTACTTCACTCTAAAAATCTGCTGCTGTGTCTTTTGTTATCAGCTCTCCTTTTGATCTTTCCATCTCTAAATTCCCTCTCCCTGATAGCTATATCTATCCTTCAAAGCCTCTCATTTTCCCTCCTTCTTTTCTACTTAAGGCAGTAAAAGGCACTTTTCAGAATCTTCTCTTCTTGATTTGCCTTATTGCTCCTCTATTTCCACTTCCTTGCCCCAGTACTACAGAATTTCAGACTTGTCCTTTCTTGTAATACCTGTTGCTTCAAAATGCTCTGTAAATTAGTTATTGCCAGCACCAGACATTCTTTTACCAACCCGATCTCCTTCTATGACGAGGTTAACCGGTTAATAGACAAGGGGAAGGCTGTGGATGTGGGGTATCTGGAGCTCAGTAAAGTGTTTGACACCGTTTCTCACAGTATTCTGCTTGAGAAAGTGGCTGCCGTTGGCCTGGATGGGCACACCCTCTGCTGGGTGAAAACCTGGCTGGATGGCAGGGCCCAGAGGGTGGTGGTAAAAGGAGTTAAATCCAGTTGGAAACCAGTCATGAGTGGTGTTTTTCGGGGCTCAGTGTTGGGTCCATTCCTGTTCAATATCTTTACTAAAGATCTGGATGAAGGGATCAAGAGCACCCTTAGCAAGTTTGCAGATGACACCAAGCTGGCTGGCAGCGTTGATCTGCTTGAAGGAAGGGAGGCACTGCAAAGAGACTTGAACAGGCTGGATTGATGGGCTTAAACCAATGGGATGAGGTTCAACAAGACCAAATGCTGAGTCCTGCACCTTGGACAAAACAACCCCAAGCAGCGTTACAGGCTTGGGGAAGACTGGCTGGAGAGCTGCCTGGAGGAGAAGCACCTGGGGGTGTTGGTTGACAACCGGCTGAATATGAGCCAGAAGTGTGCCCAGGTGGCCAAGAAGGCCAACGGCATCTTGGCCTGTATCAGAAACAGTGTGGCCAGCAGGACCAGGGAGGTGATTTTTTCCCTGTACTCAGCGCTGGTGAGGCCATACGTGGAGTACTGTGTTCGGTTCTGGGTCTCTCACTACAAGAAGGACATTGAGGGGCTGGAGCGCGTCCAGAGAAGGGTGAGGAGGCTGGTGAAGGGGCTGGAGAACAAGTCCTATGAGGAGCTGCTGAGGGAACTGGGGTTATTTAGCCTAGAGAAGAGAAGACTGATGGGAGACCTCATTGCTGTCTACGGCTGTCTGAAAGGGGGCTGTGGCAGAGTGAGTGTTGTTCTCTTTTCACAAGTGACAGATGTTAGGACAAGAGGAAATGGCTGTAAGTTGCGCCAGGGGAGGTTCAGACTAGACATTAGGAAGAATTGCTTTGCCAAAAGGGTTGTCAGGTGCTGGCAGAGCCTGCCCAGGGAGGTGGTTGAGTCACCATCCATATAGGTGTTTAAAAAACACGTAGATGAGTTTTTGAAGGCCATGGTTTAGCAGAAGATGGATACGATTAGACTTGGTGATCTCAAAGGTCTTTTCCAACCGCAAGATTCTGTGATTCTATGTCTGATTTCATTTTTCTGCCTTTGTCTCTTTGCTCCAGCAAAGACTAGCATTAAGCCTTCCTATCTCACCTTTTCTCACCAGTTGTTTCTCTTACGTGAACTATGACCACTAAATAGGATAGGTAACTGGGAACAGGGAATGTTTCTCAGTCTGCGATTTTACAGAGCACAATGTACATTTTTAATAACACAACTCAATAAATAATAGACACTATGACTGTCAATGCCTTCTGTATGTTAAACAGTAAATTCCAAAGCGGCCGGGTGTTTTCTGCTCCAAATTGCAAATGGAAGCTTTAAATTTTGGTGACCCCTTCCTGAGGCATCTTCCTCTAGTAGCTGTGCAAATTACTTTGTTCTCTCGACTTCTTCCAGTATCTTATGTGCTGTTGGAAGTACTTTCCATTTAGTTAGTACTTACTGGAAAGGAGGTCTTGCATTAGAGGATTAATGAAAGAATGGAACAAATAATATGAAGCAAACCAGCATCCTTTAAAATGCAGACAATGGTAGCACCATTGTCAGAAACAACTAGTTCCATGTCGGAACTCATTTGTTTGGTAGATACTGCATGTGATCTCCAAGAACCCTGGCTCTGATGAAGATCTATTCCTTTGTATGTCAGAAAAGCTAGGATGGAAAAAATGGAGCAGAAATTTCAAAATCCAGGTCAAAAAATATTGGTAATGTATAAAATTATTTTTTAAATTATAGGTACATACATTGCTCTGCATATTATTTTAACAGTCTAATAATTAGAGCCATTACTACATTAAAATAATAAGCTGTATTTTTTAAAGTTGACACAGCTGGTCTGTTGACCTTATGAGAGATCTCTCCCAAAGCCAGAAGTTCAACTTTGTTTTGAGAGATCTCGCCCAAATCTTGAAGTTCAACTTTGTTTCTTTTTTCTTTTTTCTTTTTCTTTTTTCTTTTTCTTTTTCTTTTTCTTTTTCTTTTTCTTTTTCTTTTTCTTGTTCTTGTTCTTGTTCTTGTTCTTGTTCTTTTTCTTTTTCCTTTTTCTTTTTCCTTTTTCTTTTTCTTTTTCTTTTTCTTTTTCTTTTTCTTTTTCTTTTTCTTTTTCTTTTTCTTTTTCTTTTTCTTTTTCTTTTTCTTTTTCTTTTTCTTTTTCTTTTTCTTTTTCTTTTTCTTTTTCTTTTTCTTTTTCTTTTTCTTTTTCTTTTTCTTTTTCTTTTTCTTTTTTTTTCTTTTTCTTGTTCTTTTTCTTGTTCTTTTTCTTGTTCTTTTTCTTGTTCTTTTTTTCTTGTTCTTTTTCTTTTTTCTTTTTCTTTTTTTTCTTTTTCTTTTTTTCTTTTTCTTTTTTTTCTTTTCCCGTCCCCTTCTCCTTTCCCCCTTTCCCCCTTTCCCCCTTTCCCCTTCCCCCTCCCTCTCCCTTTTCACCTCCCTCCCCCACTCCTCTCAACTTCAGAAAAAACACGTTTGTTTTCTTCGAATGCTTCAATTAATTTTTTTATCTCACTACTTATTTTCCACCTTTTAGAAATCCAGAAAGGTAATGGCTGTTGTTCACTGTTGGTTATAAGAACCGCACTGTCACAGAAGATGGTCTTCAGAAGATGGGTAGCCTGGAGAACCTATCTTTTCAGATGTTCTTACCAGAATGGGAGAGTGAGGTTTTCATACTTTGGGCTGCTTGTTTTGCTGACATCAGCATTGCTTGAAAAGACCTTATGTTGAGTGCAATTGCTTAGAATATCTGCAAATTCCTATTGAGAGAGGTAGCAGTCTCCAGTATCTTTATGTACACCTAGCAAATATTATTTACTAGGTGGAAATGGAGTCCAAGCTGTTTCTTGTATATATACCACCAATTGTATCAGCAGAAACTGACACAGAGGTTTAAAAAAATTAATTTTCATATTCTGGCTCAAAACTGAACTTAGATTTCAAAACCAAAACTAGGACTATGCATTCCTCTACACTTATAAATAAAATCTTTATTGATTGAGAGTGCTGGTCTTTTGCTTTGTAAATTACCTTCTTCAACATATTTTTTCCTCCTTGCTGTTAAGCTGCTGCAATATGCTTCAAAGAACAAGACAGCTGATTTGCTTTTTGATTTAAACACCTTCATGAAAGATCTTTTCAAAGCAATAGATACATTGATCAATACACCAAACATATCTCTGCATTAGTAGCACCATTTTTGTTCTGTCTGAATATACAAACCTTCTTTCCTCTTTTAAATGAGTATTAGAGGAACAAGAGTGTTTGTTTTTGCTTCTTTTTGGTTGCAATCTCAGTTAGTACTACCTGTCAAGGATGAAATATTAGCATGTTAAACGTTATTTCTTCTTTTGTTTTAAAGCTGACCTACTGTTCCAGTGGCTTTATTTGTTTAGTTTTCCTTCCTTCTCTAATAAACTAATTGCTGGCTGTATGGTAAATTTTACAATCTGAAATGAAACAGGAACATTCATAAGAGATGCAAGCTCAGTCATCTTTGATCATCCTTGAGGCTTTGTATCAGTACATGCTTTTTGAATGGCCTATATTGGGTGGGTACAGCAGAGATCAGCTTGAACAAGGCTGTCTCAGAAATCAGTTTGGTTTATTTTAGTACTAAATAGAGTTTTGATCAAGGCTACCAACCCTTCTCTCTAATTGTTTGAGTTTATTTCTTTGAACACATATTCTTACTGCAAATTCGACTATGGTATCAAGTACATCCTGACATGATTTTTTTGTTTAGTACTACTGAGCTCTTACTTTGCTTTTATTATCCTAGAAGTTATAGATAATGCAGATATTCATCTTCATGTTGGTGCAAGATAATTCCCGGTATCATACTCATTAACTTCATTCTTGTTTTGAATGACTAGGCCAAGACTAACCAGATCTCAGTGACAGGAAATTGCTCCTGGCATTCATTCCAGTTTTCGTTGAGTCAGTTCACTTTTTTTCCTGTATCACATTAAGGTGTTATTTTCCCTCATTTTTCTGTGCCTCTGTTCAAGTGACAGTCCTGACAATTCATACAAAAGCATGTATGCATTTCTTTGTCTGCTTGTTGCTTTCATCAGTAAGAAAAACTGATGTTCTCGTGATCTTCAGCTACTCAGTTGTTCTATGTCTGTATGATGAGATTCCTCCCCTTCACACCAGTATAAATCAGTAGGTGTTGGTAGAGCCACGGCCAGGATAAATCTAATACTTTTAGCATCCTTTCTGAATTCTTGACCAGGCTTTTAGCTAATAATATGTCAGCATAAACTTCACAGAAATCGATAGTCACCTATATCACCGTGGATTGGGCCCAATGTATTATGTGATTTAAAGCATGTTATTTTTTCTGCAAAAACAATTTTATGTGCTATTGATTTTGGAGTTATACTGCTGTTTGGGTTCCTCTTCATTTTTGTACTCCTTTTTAGAGCAGTGTTCAAGGACATCTTGAATACCCCAGATCTGGGGCCAAGACATAGCTTATGATGCACTTGTGTCAGTAGCAACATCTGCTGTTTGCTATTCTCTTTGGATTCAGCTTTGAGCTGGTAGAAATTTACACAGGGCAATCTCTCTGGATATTGGCTTCTGAAAATGATGCCCCTTGGGTTTTGAATAAGGGACCTATTAAACATCTTATTTTCTAAGATGCAATAGTTTTCTTCAGAAACGTGGATCTTCTACAATCGATCAAGGTTTAATTCTGTTATGAACCCTACTCTGTTCTCTTTACATTCGAGTTTTGCACCAGCAGAGCTAAAGTGACTTCAGAAGAGGTATTACTACTCTTGAAGTGTAAACAGGACATACAAGTCTGTATTTATTTATTTACATATGATCAAGCATATATTGCACATATTTGGTTGGGTAGGTCTGTGCAGATGAATTGGGATCAGTGCACCCATGTTGGTTTACAACAGCCTCAAGCATATATCCAAACTTGGGGCTGAGAATTTAAAACTCTATGTTGCAGAGGTTTGGAAATCACAAAACATCTACTCTGACCTGTGTAATATGACCTGTATTCACCAGATTATCACAGTGCTGAGGTCAGAAATTTCTCTTGGTTTTAAGGTAATTATTCTCACTTTATTGACATGTGAGCTTCTTTGACTCTTTCAAGAAACAAAACCCACTGTGAAACAAATGAAGTAGAGAAAAAGTAGGAGATGAAATAGAAGCTGTGTAGGGAATAATAAGAGTGAAGAACTGATCCTGCCATCATTTACACCTCCTCAGAAGCACAGATGACTATGCAGGGACAGAGGTTATCGAAAATTGCTTTGGGTGGTTCAAAAGAAACAGCAAAAATTTATGTGCATCTGTGTATGATAAACATCGACTTGTCAGTCTCATCCCTCTATGTTCTGAAAAAGTCATTCGGATAAATGGTCTAAATTCTCTGCATATCTCACTTCATTAATTAGACATGTTTCTCACATCAGGATGTTTGTTTCCTTACCTTCATGTCCTTCCTCTTTTCATGCTTCCTCATGTGGGATTACATTTCAGACAGATTACAGACTTCAATCAAACCATACTATAACAATCAGTAACAGACTGTCTGTTGCCTGTGTATGCCTGCATACCTTTTACAAAAGCAACTGAGAAATGGGTAAAAGTGATTTGGGAATAAAAAAAAAGGAAAAACATACATATAAGAAGAGTATGCCACTGCAGGCCATCCCTCAGCCAGGGAAGATCAAGTGGAAAAAGAGAAAAGGTTTCCTATCTTTGATTCATATCTTATGAGGGGTTCCTGAAGGCTGGACATTCTTCATCAAATAAGTCTTAAAGGTGTAGGGGCAGTTTACCGCCATGTGCCACAAGGTGAACTGTCAGGGAATGTCCTTGTCCTGGCTGAACAGGGTGCCTTTAGTGGGGCTCAGGAAAAAAAGGACAATCTGTGACTTTGGAAGAAGGAGCAGGCAACTCAGGAGGAGTACAGAGATCTTGATAGGTCATGCAGAGATAAAATCAGAAGGACAAAAGCACAGCTAGACCTTAATCTGGCCACTGTTGGAAGAGATAACACATAATGTTTTCACAAATACCCTAAGAACAAAAGTAGAGCCAAGTACAACCCCCATCCTTTCTTGGTTGTGGGAGGGAACATTGCCACCAAGGATGAGGAAAAGGCTGACATACTTAATACCTTCTTTGCCCCAATCTTTAATAGTCAAACCAGTTACCCCTAGCGTATTCAGCCCCTTGAGATGGAAGACAGGGATGAAGAGTGGAATAAAGCCCCCATAACCCAGGAGGAAGAAGTTAACAGCCTGTCTCATCAGCTGGACACTCACAAGTCTGTGAGGCCAGACGAGATACACCTGAGAGTACTGAGGAAGCTGGTGGAGGATCTTGCCAAGTCACTCTCAATTATGTATCAGCAGTGCTGGTTAACAGGGAAGCTCCCAGTTGACTGAAGGCTTGCCTTGTGACACTCATCTACAGGAAGGGCTGGAAGAAGGATCTGGGGAACTGCCAGACAAGCTGGCAGCTCACGGCTTAGGCAGGTGTACTCTTTACTTGGTAAAAAAATGGCTGGATGGCCGAATCCAGAGAGTAGTGGTGGAGGGAGTTAAATCCAGTTGGTGGCTGCTCACAAGTTGTGTTCCCCAGAGCTCAAAGTTGAGGCCAGTCTTGTTTAATTGCTTTATCAATGACTTGGATAAGGGGACTGAATGTTCCCACAGTAAGTTTGCAGACAACACCGAAGTGGGTGGGAGCGTCAATCTGCTCAAGGGTAGAAAGGCTCTGCAGAGGGAGCTGGACTTGGCACTGGTGTGGAGAGACTTATATTGGATATTAGGGAAATTTTCTTTACTGAAAGAGTGGTCAAGCATTGGAAAAGGCTGCCCAGGGCAGTGGTGGAGTCACCATCCCTGACACTGTTCAAAAAACATGTAGATGTGATATTTGGGGATGTTTAGTAGGCATGGTGGTGTTGGGCTGATGGATGGACTTGATGATCTAAGAGTTCTTTTCCAGCCTTAATGATTCTATTAGTCTGTGTGTCAGAGGAGACTTCTGCAGTCCTTGTCAGGCATCTATGCAGGAGTAGCCTTGACCATGTTCCACCACAGCAGATACCACAAAGACCTTGCTTTCTGTTACTGTACTGTCAAATTTTACATCTGCACATTGCAGAAGGCTTCTCCCGGGTCCCACATTTCCCTGAATGGCAAGGAATGTCTTTAAACTTCTATTAAGCTGTAATCACAAAGAATGCATAATATTTTCTAACTTTTAATCTCTATTGTAGGAGTTACTTTTGCCTTCAAAGTGTGGCTTTAGATTTTGGGGGACTGAGGGGCTTTAACTTCACTGAAACTAGTTTATCTGTTTCTACTTTTCTCATCAGCCTGTCTTAATCAGAAGGAGACCCTGACCATAAGTCAGATCTAAGAGGCTTTTGATTAAAAAAAAAGCTAAACAAAACCCCCATGGCTTTGATATGTCTTGTCCCCTTTTTGATATGCCTTGTCTCCTTTTTCAGCTGCACAGGTAATTGGTGCTTGGCAGATCATTCCTGCTTTATTTCTTTGGCTTGGCTTTGTAATTACCTAAATTTACTCATTTAGAAGCATCACAGCATGTGGTTTGGCAGGGGCAAGCTTTTTTTGCCTCCACTGGAAGCTGCGTTTACTGTACTATACTTCAAAACGTTATTGTTTGCTTTATTTAGTCAGATAAACAAATATGATAATGAAAAGTCCACGAACAAATGGTGACAACAGCAGAGCACTAAACATAAGAATTAATTAACAAGAACAGTCAGCTATCCCAGATGTTTGATGTAATTTTGAAGAGAGAACTTGAAATATTGAAGATGTTCAAAGCAGCACTTATGAGGGTGAGAAACACCCATGCACTTTAATATCTAAATTACAAATGTGATGTCTGTATTTTATCTACTAACTTATAAATGAGTGATAGCAAGAATTGCATGCCTACATCTCATTAGTTGCAGTAAAATAGAGTTGTTCCTGTGCCTATTTTATGCCTATTTGTTTCTTCCCTGTTTTGTTTTGTTTTTGTTTTTTTGCCAGGATGGGCCAGCGGCCAAAGAGTGGAGGAGGTTTTCTCTTCATTGTCAGTAGTTCAGACCTTTGCACGTCACACCAATTTCTAATCTCTCTTACCCGTTTTGAAAAGCTGATCCAAAGTGCACTATAATTAAAGTGTTGTGCTGAATCAAGTTTATTTCCATTACATTGGTGTTTTCCCCCATTTCATTTAGCAGTCTTTTCTGCATTACATGGCTGCTGTATGTATCTGGTGTTACTCTTTGTTGAGATTTCAAGGAGCCATTTGAAAGCTAGTTAAAGAGCGAAGTCCTGCTCTGCCTATTAGCGTCCAGGTATCTCAGATTATGATTTACCTCTGATATGTCCTGATGCATGCAATGGTGCTAGTTTATTTTGTTGTAAGTAGCTAGTAAAGATGTTCGGAGGCTTCAGCTAACCTTGGCTAGCCTGAATTGGTCTTGGCACCACTTAAGGTAGTGGACCTCGTACAGAAATTACTTTGTAAATAGCATCTCAGACTGCCAAGAGCCTCTGTGGGGCTAGTCTTCCTGGTGGACACTGGAGCTTAGCCAGCCCCATGGTTAAGCTCCCTCCTAAAGAAAAGGGAAAAGCTATATTCCTTATTGCAAACTTTGACATAACCCCATGTGACTGAGTTACAGCTAGCAAAGATATGCCTGGGTATTCTGGGGTGCAGGGAAGAGCTGCTTGTATTTTGCCTTCTGTCATTTCTGTTAGGTCAATGTTAACTACGATTTGCTCCTGAAGAATAATTGTGGTCAGAGTTGATCTGCCCATCTTAGGTGTGGGTTTTGGAATTTTTAGAAAAAATAGTTACGTCCTTGCTTTTCCTTGTTAAAAGGATGACATCATGGGAGAAAATTTGTTCTGAATACATATAAAGATAAATGTGAATTTGACTTCACTGGAAACAAGAATTGGCCCATATGCTGAACCTGGTTTATAAAATGAGGAAATCCTCACTAAAGCAGAGCATTGACATATTTTCAAATTAAGATCACTGTGAAAATGAATACAGTGCACTTTGCTTGTTTAACTAAGTAGATAGATAGGAGAAGTTCTCCCATAACCAACACAGGCTGCCTTTTGATCTTAGTACAATCTGTAAGAAGACAGATCTGCTGGATTTCTTAACAATGTTGACTCTGTATACTCAATAAAACATTCCCAGAATTGCAAATATTTAGAGTGAGTTTATGTTCTAGTGTAGTCTTTTTTCCATGGTCATACTATCTCCATTTAGGAGGACTCTTCTCTGTTCTTGCTCCATCTCAAAACTAACCATTTTTGTGCCATTTCTTTTTCGTAACAACAAACCACTACAATGTGTGCTGAGCCCTTCCTAGAGAAAAATGCAGTGTCACAGTGTAAGACTCTACCTAATGGTCTTTCTCCTAAGGAAATTTAAGTCCTGTTAAAATGGAGCTGATTATTTTCTACTTCTATTTATTTCGCATATTATTGGATTCTCTTTTTTCTTCCAGGTATTTTGTCAGCTTCTCCTGTCTGATGGTAATAGGAAAATACACTTCAGAGTTATTTGCAAAGAATTTTTTTTTATATCCATGTCTAGATTTTTAGGGCACTTTATTTAGAACAGTTGAATTGGCAATACAGAACAGTGGCAGAGTAAAAATAGCTTGCTGGTCTATAGAAAGCCTGTGGCGAAGGGCAAATTTGATGTCAACATAGTCAAACTTATCCAGCTGTGTCTAAACTAATCCTGATCATCTACCAGAGACTTGTTGGAGCAGACTGCAGCTCCTGCCTAGTTTATGCACCCAGGTTTGCTTCTACTGGGAGCTGGAGGAGGTAACAGATACAAGAATTTGTGTTGGAGTTACTAGTTACCTGGGTCATAGGTTTGGGTTGATTTATGAGTTCAGAAGTGCTCTGAGGCTTTCCCTCACCCACCTTTCCTTTGATCATTGGCCTCTGTGGAGATCTGTGTTTTTTGGTCTCCCATACCAGAAAGATCCTTACCTAAAGTGTTACAGTGCATCTCCAGACCAGAAGATACTACCACTCATGTTACAGATGTAAATGAATCTTGAGAAAGATACCTCAAACCATTAAAGCTTTTTGTACTGCACTTGCTACAGAGGAGAGATAAGAGGAAGCCATGCCAGCAAGACGCAAGCATTTCCCCTGCACCTCTCTGTTTCTGTGCTGGAAGAGGACTGCCAAGAAATGCTGTCAGGAAACACTGCATTCCTTACACAGCCAATTACTTGCAGCTATACTGGTGAGTTTCTTCAGTCCTGTGTACAATCAAAGGATGCAGTCCTAGTGCCAAATTTCTAAATAATTCAAACAGTTTTTAATCCCCTGAGTTTACAGCAAATACTTGTTTCATTTCACTTTGCTCTACTATCTCTTATTAGAAGGAATAACCTCCACTTTGTCCCTCATTATTTCTCTGCCCCACAGCACATGGTACCAAAAGTAATGACAAACTACTGTGTTACCACCAGCCTCATCTAGCCGCAATAGTGCCATAAGATTCCAGTTTGCAACCACTTTACATATCATATATTTTAATTTTTTCTTCCATTTCTTTACTTTAAATATTTTATTACAGGAACATTGCTATTTTGGTTCCCCTTCCCCTTCCCCTTCCCCTTCGCCTTCCCTTTTCCTGAGGAGAAAATACGGCTGTAATAAGCAAGCTCCAACCGTCTTCTGATTATATCTCTTTTCCACCCAGAGGTTTAGCTGTTCATTGCTGCATATTCTGCATTTTGAATGTATTTATGACTTACATAACTTGAATAATTCTCATTCTTTCCCCCTCTCTGTTTATATCATAGAATCATAGAATGGATTGAGTGGGAAGGAACCTTGAACATCACCTAGTTCCAAAACCCCTGTCATGGGCACAGACCTTCCACTAGATCAGGTTGCTCAAAACCTTATCTAACCTGGCCCTGAACACCTCCAGGGATGTGAAGTTTATGACTTCTCTGGGCAACCTGTTCCAGTGCCTCAACACCCTCAAAGTAAAAAATTCTTCCTAGGTTCTAATCTAAATCTACCCACTTTCAGCTTAAAACAGTTACCCCTTGCCCTTCACCACATTTCTTGATAAAGAGCCCCTCCCCAGCTTTCCTGTAGCCCCCTTTAAGTACTGGAAGGCAGCTTTAAAGTCACCCCAGAGCCTTCTTTTCTCCAGGCTGAACAATCCCTGCTCTCTCAGCCTGTCCTCAAACGGGAGGTGCTCCAGTCCTTTGATCATCTTTGTGGCCCTCCTCTGAACTCTCTGTAACAGACCCCTGTTCTTCATGTGCTGAGGACTCCAGGACTACACACAGTACTCTAGGTGAGGTCCCATCAGAGCAAAGGGGCAGAAACACCTCCCTTGACCTGCAGGTCACATTTCTTTTGATGCAGCTTGGGAAACAGTTGGTTTTCTGGGCAGCAAGCACACATTGATGGCTCATGTTGAGCTTCTTATCCACCAGCATCCTCAAGTCCTCCTCTTCAGGACTACTCTCAATCCACTATCCTCCCAGCCTGTATTTGTGCTTGTGATTGCCCCAACCCAGTTGCAGGACCTTGCACTTGGCCTTGTTGAACTTTATGAGATTCACAGACGCCCACCACCCTAGCCTGTCAAGGTCCCTCTGGATGGCATCCTAGAAGTAGATAACAATGGTTGGAGGAGAAAACGAGTTATCGTCCATCTGGCATCTACCAAAATTAAAATCTGTTAAAAGTCATATTTGTTAGTCAATAATTCAACAAGAAGCTGGCATTTTTAGTGATGCCTGTGGTGACTGTTTTACTTAGAGAAAGTGATGTGTAGGAAGTAGTCAGAAACAACCAAATGGGAGACTGAAAGGGATTCAAAGCAGTACAACTGGCTCACAGCATAGAGTGCGTCCACTGTAACTGCTGAAGACTTTCCTTGGAAGACCGATTTTCCCTGTTTATCCTGACACAAAATCAAATGTCAAGATAAAAGGTTTTGACAGATCTCCTCTTGAATTTCCAATAATTTATTTAATTTTTCTGGGTGTCTGTCTCATTATCTCAGAAAGAGGGATAGTAATCTCTCTCTACCCATGGCGAATGCAAAGCTATGAATTCATTGCTGTTTGTAAAGCACAGGGAGATATTTAATTGGAAGGATCAAACATTTCCTCAACTGGAAAAAAAACCCCATTTTGAATAAATCATTTTATACTGGGCATTTTCTTCATACCAAATATGAAATTGTCTTAATGGCCTTGGATATATAGCACTCTTTAATCGTCTCCCAGGTGGTCATTAATCCTGGAGAAACATCCAATTTTTTGCTTTACTAATGAATATTTCTAATGAGAGTAGAAACTGGTCACAATCAACGTATAGTACAAAACACCTGGCTTGCTTCAAGTGGTGATGTTAGTATTGTTAGCATTCATACTTTTAAAAAGTTGACTGCTTGCAGTTAATTTATTAGAATCTCTAATATCACATTGGAAAACACATTGTTTGGATGAAAATGAAGGAGGGCTCTTTGGAAAGCTAACACAATGCACATTAAACTTGAGCAGGAGTGACAGAATTAGGGATTGCTTTTGGTTTGGTTCACTCCAGAGAAAGTTTTACTCCATATTTACCTGTGGTTAGTGAGAATAAGTTTAAGCAATGTTTCCCTTCTCCACAAGCCTCTGAGTTCCTGAAGCTTTTAAGGTGTTTCTGCTGTTTATAAACTGCTTGTCTCACTTTTAATAGGAAATTTGTCAAGGGATGGTAAAGTATATTCCTGGTTTTTGGAGTTTTATGAGATAAGGTGTGAATGACATCAGAAATGCAGTAATAGTAATCTCCTACAATGAATGCAGCCTTATTACTCACAACAAGCCAGTCTTTTTAGTGACAGCTGCCACCAATATTTATTAGAAATACTAGACCCTTATGCTGTTTATAGAACAAGGATTAAAAAATTGAATGAGATAATCCTAAAACCCACCAGACATTTAAATATATCTACTTGCATGAACACTCACTGTGTTTACAGAAAGACTTCTAATTCTGATTGCTCTGGAGATAGACTGCTGAGCTGAGGCTCCTAAAATAAATTAAGTCCTATTATCTTGCAATGACTCCTATTGGAAAACACATCATTGTTATGTATGACCTCTATGGAGGGTCTCATTAAAATAGGATAGTGTGTGCCCTTCCATAAGTATGCATGTTTTGCAGGTTAATCGTGAAAGTGGATAGGTCCAAACTATTTTCCAGCTTCCTTGAAAGTCAAGAATTCAGACCCCTTGAATAGACTCAGATAATAAACGCTATTCATGTAACTTTATATCTTGCAAGTCTCCCTTAGTGTTCTGTTACTAAAATATTAAGAATGATGAAAGAGCTTTGATTAAATAAGTCTGCATGGATAAGTTTACATTAATGTGGGATGATTAATTATAAGTTAATACCCCATTCAGAAAAAGCATTTTAGGTGGTGTAATTAATAATGTGCAATGATAATCCTGCAATAGTCCTCTGTTGAGGAGACCAAAAGCCAGACAAAATGTGCTACTATGTATTTTGAAGTGGTTCTGAACTCCCACTCAGCTTTGCTCTCTTTGCACCACAAGATGTCACTACACAATCCAGGATGATTTTAGCTTTTTACTCTTCCTTTTTTTTTTTTTTTTTTAAGACTTTTAAGCTAAATGGAGAAATGTGTTTATTTCTTTTTATTTGTTATGAAGAAGAAAGTACAGCTTATAGGACGACATACAGTGAAAATTTATTAAGTCTTTAAAAAAGTAAACATGCCAGAATCTTGGGAACAGCCACCAGGTCTAGTTCTTTTGAACAATACCATATAAATACTGCCAGCAGTCCTTGAGAAACTGCATATGATCCATAAAAAATCCAGAAGCATGTTTATGGCATTTGTTCCAAGTGTTGTTTTTTAAGGGGGTTCACAATATTCACTCTTCCCGCTCATCTCTGCAACAGGCCTTGCTAAGGGGCAGGTTTTGTGTTCTGCTGCCACAAACAGACATCCAACCAGGTGGAAGTAAAGTGTGTAAGAGCGTCAAGTTGTCAAGGAATTGCACCAGTTCTAAAAAATAACAGCAATTTCCCTTACTCCGTGCTGCAATTAAGCAGTCATAATACGGCAGCCTATACATGCCAGCTCCAGAAACAGTCAGTTGAAAAGATAATCACTGATAGAGATCTCTTTTTCTGTACTCCTGTTTTAGTAGAAAATGTGTGTTTAATTCTCTCTTTCTTTGATTTATTTCATGTGAGGACGTGATCTTTCATACATTTGTCATATTTGGCCTGGATTAGTTAAGTCTTTTTTTTTGCTGAAGTCTAGGTAAGGATGTATTCTCTACACGTGTCTTTATGGCTGCTGCCTGAATAAGTACCATAATTTCAAGATAAGGCCAACACCACAGTGAAAAAAATGTTCGCTGGGAAAACCTTGTGCAAATGAACATATCATTTTACCTCAGCTCTAAGGTGGAATGGGAAAGTAACACCTTAAGTATGTTTTAAGTGACTCTGCTGTCAAAACGTGATTATATCTTCTAACCTGAGGCTGGCTGAGGGACACAGCATGGAATTTAAGCCAATGAAAAATATTTATTTACAAGCTAAAGATAAGTTAGTAGATTCTGAGAGCAAGGACCCATATATTCAGTTACACCTGTCTTTTGCTGAATTCAAAAACCTAATGGATAAAGGATATTATAGGTCCTTTCTCTAATGCTACATATAAAAAATATCTCTACAGCAAAAGAAGCGCAGAGCCGGTTGATGCTCAGGTCCTGCTGATTAGGTCAGGGAAGAGTTAAAATTCTTCTAATTCCTCGCTTTATTTTCATTCTCTGATATTAAGTGTACACCAAATTTTTGTTAAGACCATATTTGGCTACTGTTTCTCATTTTTACTCCTTGGTCTCTTACTGCTTCTATACTGCTCTCTTTTGACTTCCTTGAGGTAAACTTTTGCCAAAGGAGCTTCTGAAAATTTTCGAGGTTGTCCTCCCATCACTGTAACCACAGTGCTTCTGAGTAGCCATGGGGAAGTTGCCATCATCTTTTACCCTGACCCATCCTTTCTCCAGGCCTGGATGCATGTTACTATCATGGCCATATGATACTTATGTGTCCCACTACATCTGTATTTCACTGTCCACAGTTTCCTAAATGCCACGTGTTTAGATAAAACAGCTCTGTGGTGCACTTATGTCCACCTCCCCAGATTGGTTGATGGTCAGGAATGTATATAGAGGAAGATCTTTTTGGACAGACCATGGCCATACAGAGGTGACTTCCTGACTGAGGAGGATGACTGTGGTTGCAGACAGCCTCCAGGAGAGAAGTGCTGTGCCAAGACACACAGCATGAAGGAAGCAGAATAAGGATGGTAATTCCTGTTGTGTTAATTGGAGAGAACAGAGGTGTTTTCACCCAGAATCTGAGTTGCTCCTGCAGTCCATGAGAAAGGAGCCACTGCGTACCCTACATGCGGTGTTTATAGCCACATTTTCAACAGGTGGAATGTTGGTCACCAGGAAGAATGCAGCAGACACCTACAGGGAAAAAGGCAGCAGCAATCTGTTTTTATTGACCCTCTGACTTAGTCTGGAAAGGATGGTGCTGGAATATTCAGTCTCTCCATGTAACAATCAGAGCCATGGCAATGACCACAGCACACGGCATTGACGGTGTTGTTACAAAATGCTATTTATGCCTTTTTAAGCCAGTGCCTAATCTACTTCTCTCACCCTTTGTAGCGCTCAGGTGACAGCACTGCATATGTTCTCCCTGGAGGAGGTGATATTGAAAGGCTAACTATCCTTTCCTGCAGCGCAAAGAAGAGACAAGGAAGAGGTCCGGGACTGAAAGCCCACAGAGATGGAGGTGGGAACTGGAGAAATGCTGTCATTCTCCAGTTAAATGTAGGACTTATTTGGCATTTGGGGCCACCACATACTTTGTTCTGTTTTTGTCACTGGCCAGTGCAACAATTTCATAGCTGCACTTGCATCTGCAGCACATATATTAGAGGAAGGAAGAAAAATCAGGAGATACTTATAGGAGTGCCTGAATATGGTGAGGGCATAAATGAGTGCTACAGCCCCAACTACAGAGCAGGAATATCTTTTTGCACTTCCAGAAGAGTGTGTTGGGGACAATGTGTGTTTCTTGTGAGACAGGCGGTAGACACTGCCCCCTCCTTCTGTAAGCCTTCTTCTCGTGTATTCTGGTTGTAATAAGCCTTGAAAGAAGGACACGCATTTTCTTTCAAATGGGAGAGGTTGAGAGTCTAGTGGTAGTTCATGTGTGTTTGTCAGGCATACCTGTTGGAAGCCTCCTTGCACTAATCAGCAATGGATGAGCTCTATGTATCACCCACTGATGAGGTAGGACCCAATGCTATTGCTGCTTTTCATGTTGGTGCCAAAGGTAAACCATGTCAATTGTTCTGAATGACTGAAAATTCCACTTGGTGAATATTTGGCAGGATGAGAAGGTGCAGTTGAACTCACATCCTCATTGATTTATGAGTGGCTTGCCCAACGTCAATACTGAGGAGCACAGATCCATGGCTCCAGTGGATGTGATTGGAGTGCAAAACTAAGAAGGCTTAATGTAGATATCAAATGAAGTTACTGTTGGTGGTCTATGGTGACCTCTGAGACCCTGGAGCAGGAAAGACTGATGTCTCCACACATAATTATGGCAAATGTGTGCCCTTTCTGGCACACATTTGAGTACATCCTGTTTAGCTTGTTTTGGGACAGAAGTTTCCCTTATGACATGGTAAACTGGAATATATGCCACCCCACAGACTCCTGTGATGATGACAGGTACAGGGAGCTAAATTTCTGTTCCATTTGAATGGGCAAAGTAAAGAAAAGGTACATATGGTCCAATAAACAAAACAGATAAAAATGGATGGATGGATGGATGGATGGATGGATGGATGGATGGATGGATGGATGGATGGAGTAAAATGGGATTTTAGAAGCTGGTATACTGCCGCTTTGGAGCTGGATGCTTTGCATTTAGAAGTAGCTAAGACTGGTCGACATGTAGCGTCACAGTGCACTAGTAAGTGCTTAAAATGCATATCCAGATGAAAAGCTGCCATGGTCAAACCTCAGCTGTGGCATCTTCCATCTATATGAACATTGTGTTAACAAATCTGAGAGTGGCTGAGGTGTTTATTTTTATTGGCTATAAGCTGTGATCCCTGAGATGAGCCGGCTAGCTCTTAGACAGCATCAGGATACAGAGGTATCTTTAGCCCAATAGGTTTGCTCTGGAGTGTTCTGATTCCTCCCCTAAACCTTGCAACTCACCATCCCTTCTGCCATTCTAACACAGAGGGTAAAAGTTGATGATAAGCACAGTCCTTTCAATTGTACCTTGTTTTAGATATATTTCTGGCTTAAGATTGCTCAGGCGTTGAACAGTGAAGGAATCCAAGGGGTGTTAGGCCTGCAATAAGGACAAGGATGGTGAACACTAGATCATGTTAGAGTGACCCCTGAGAGTGTCTCAAAGCAAAAACAAACCAAAACCTGCTTCTACTGTATAGTGTTGTTGATGTAAAGGAAGCTTCTTTACTGTGTGTATGACAGAATTGCAAACTCCTACTCTGAGAAGATTAGGGGGGAAAAAATAAACATTTTAATATGGTGAAATTATACTAATGGCAGGTATTCAACCTTGAAGAGGGTCAGGATTTTTAATATGACCATTTAAAAGAATAACCTTGCTCTCAGAAAACCTTTCTATTCAAAATGAATTACTTTGCTGGTACCTGACTGACAAAGTAGTTTTTTTAGCATCAGACACAACATACAGTACACAAGGACAAATTTTCTCAGTGGAGAGCAGCAGATTATTGCCTGCATTGCTGTTTTGTAACATCACAACCTAAATGGCTTTTATACTCAAAAAAGAAAAAGCAGGGAGGAGAAAGGAAAAGCTTTTGAAGTAAAAAATAATTTTCCAATAACACCCATTAAGTACAGCGGTCATTGTGGCAAAATGAATGGGACTAGAAACCTACTAAAAGCTGCAGTATAAGGTATGTGGCGACTGACAAACCTTTCACCAAGTAGTTAAAAATGGGAGTAATGGTTTAAACTTGTTAGCCATTGTTAGAGCCTCTGATCTTTGAATCAGTTATGGAAGTTATGGCAGAAATCAATAAGGCATTGCTTACTCAGTGAACTGTAAGACCATGTAGATTGCCTGAATGGAATTGCTATGTTCCTCCTGGTCTGCAAGCTCAAAAGCACGCAGTTGAGTCTCCAGGAAGAATGATAGCACTACTGTGGGACAATTAAATCTTTTTCCACCTCCAGCAGTCGTGAGCATAAGAGAAAAAGAAGTAGTCCAGTATGAGAAATTTCAGGCTGGACTTCCGTGCTGTGGTGAAGCTTGTGGTGCGTGTTCACCCATCATCTGCATTATGTAATGAATAACTTGAGAATGGCACATTTGTCTTAGAAGTCAAGGAAGGCATAGCAGTATCATCATTGGTATGAACAGTCTGATGGAAAACTACTTGTAAACCACTGCAGATTTGACCAGATATTCCCTAAGGCTGCCATTCTGAAAGTGATGGAGAAATCTCTTCCTGTACGCACATTTTGAAGTATTCCTGTTGTATCAATCAGTTGCTTTCTAGTGGAGTACTACAAGGCTTCAATTAAATGAATCATGTTTTTGGACCAATTATAGATAAATTGTCAGTGATTAGTGAAAGAAATGTTTGTATTTGCATGCCAAGAGAATATGGAAGATCCTTCCTTCCTTCCTTCCTTCCTTCCTTCCTTCCTTCCTTCCTTCCTTCCTTCCTTCCTTCTTTCCTTCCTTCCTTCCTTCCTTCCTTCCTTCCTTCCTTCCTTCCTTCCTTCCTTCCTTCCTTCCTTCCTTCCTTCCTTCCTTCCTGCCTTCCTGCCTTCCTGCCTTCCTGCCTTCCTGCCTTCCTGCCTTCCTGCCTTCCTGCCTCCATCTCTCCCTGCCTGCCTTCCTGCCTCCCTTCCTGCCTCCCTCCCTCCCTGCCTCCCTCCCTCCCTGCCTTCCTCCCTCCCTCCCTTCCCGCTTCCCTCCCTCCCTCCCTCCCTCCCTTCCCGCTTCCCTGCCTCCCTCCCTGCCTTCCCACCTGCCTGCCTGCCTGCCCGCCTTCCTTTTTCCACAATTAATTCACTGTCGTGTAAAAAATTCTGAAAACTTTCTGTGAGTTAAAGATTATCTTTTACAAGGGTAGCCGCAATGATGTGTTTCCTGCTAGAAAATGTTGAAGTGGAGCAAAGGCAAAAAATATCAAAGTTGTGAATTGATTGCTGTAACTGTTTTGTGTTCTCTCTCTCTCATACACGGTGCATTTTGTCCAGATTCTCTCTACTCAGAAAATGACTTTATTGTTACAGTTACTTGATTGCTCATAGATAAAAGAAGAGGACAGCATGCTAGAGGTTGCAAATAATGTTTTTCTGAAAAAGACTTGCTAAATGATGCGGTAACAAGCATCTGGTGTGGTCAGAGAAGGATCAAGAAACTAAGTTTCAGCCAGCTACCTTGTCTTGCTTTAGTTCTTAATACGCTGTGCAGGACATGACCAAGTTTTTGAAATTCCTCATCAGACTGGAGATAACATACCAAAGACACGCGCACCTTGGAGGCAAACCACAAAGTCAGCAGGGATAAGCTAAGAAACTTTATTATATACGATTTAAAAGATTTAGAGACTGAACACTAAATAGGTGGGATTATTGTCACATGGCAACATGTAACATGAAGGTTATTTTCGATCATTTACTATAATGACCAATAAATGTAATAACTTATCTGGAGCAGTGTATGTGACTAAGAGGTTCTGCTGTATCAAGGGGGCTAATTGTACTTAACCCTATGCAGCAGATTTTTTTATGACAGATTGTGGTATGACCATACTTGGAGTTTTTGAAAGAAATACTTCTTTGGGTTTTTGGTTTATTTATTTGGGGTTTTTTTGTTTTTATTGTTGTTTTTCTTGGATAAATTTACTCCAGAGGAAACCATACAATTACACAGCACAGCACAGTACAGAAAACTATTACCTCTAAATAAATCTTCTCATTTATTGGGCTTTACATGGCTTTCAATTTCTGCAATATATCTATCACAATTTTATGAAAAGTTGCTGGCAAGCATATGCATATAGATAGCGAAGAAGTCCTTCACATGCAAAAAAGCCTCCCAGTGAGGTCAAGTCACTCATAACTGCCTTGGTGCAGAAAGAGTTGATGATAAACACTAGCTAAATCTATAGAAGAGAAATCAATTCATTCCACTTACAAACTATATGCCTCCTGCTTTCTTTTGCACAACCACAGTAAGGGACTCAGAAGCAGAGGGATCAGAGTGTTCAATAAAACCATTAAGCAGTAATTTTTGTATGTGCAATTCGACAGCACTTTGAATGAATACCTAACACAGCTTTTGCAGTACTGTAGAATCATTTATGTGAATGTGTTTTTTCCATAACTCTTATTCCTTCCCAAACTTTTGAAAATGTATTGTAAGCATATCACAAAACCTCAAAAAATCTGTCCACATTTATTCCACTACTCGTTCATGGTGGCTGACCGTTCTGTCAGTTGCTCTGACTGCCTGTTTCTCCCTCTGCTCCACTGAACTATACCAGGGTTTAGTCTTCTGTTGCCTTCCATAATTAGTTAATTTTGAAAGCCTATGGGCATTTTTTTGAGCTTGTTCTGATATTTTGGCATGAACTTTGACTGAATTCTTGTTCAGTCAAAGTCTTTTGTATTCTTTGCATATGTCTCATTTATCAGACTCCCAACTGAGAAATTCTGGATGTGTCCAGAAAGTTAGGTGTAAATGGCAATATTAGAGGAGATGTTTAATTGTGTTCCTTGTGATTGAGAGAAGACTAACTTATAGATTGAATATGACAACTTTTAAGAGTAAAGATACTGAAGAGAAAGAGACATAGCTGTTATGAGGTAAGTTCCTGTTATGATTGTACTTCACTCTGGGATAATTTGGAGATTTCATTTTTTTTTTTGCAAACAGCAATGCTGTCTGCATTCAGTTGTACAGAGATGTCTGCTTCCCTATTTTCAAGAGTCCATTTTGAAGTACTGAATACAATGTGGCTCTGGACAATCTGTGACTGAGGGTGAAGAAGGTTGTGGAGTAGCTCAAGAGTTAGAGAATGGATAACTTTAAAAATTAGGAGCAGAACTTCAGGTCTGAGCCTCCATGCATGGGAAGATTTTTAATTCTTATCATCTGAGGGCTCTTAGTGACCCAAATCACTTCAATCTGCTTGGCACGAAGCTGTTGTGTTTTCAATCAGGTCGAGCTCTTCATACTGCTGCTGTTTCAGGTGTTCTTGTCGAACAAGGAAGATATCAATGTGTGGATTTGTTGTAATCTGAATGCATAGGAAGCAGCACAACATTCGAGACGGTTGTAGAGACAAAGAAAGTATTTTTGTGAGGCGGGCAAGATATAGAGAGAGTGGATGATAAATTGGGATATCGTGTATTTCCTGCAATGCAGGTCTAAAAGAACATCAGTGGGTACAGCAGAATAGTCCACTGCAAGGTGTCAGGATCTATTGCTAAAGCAAAGAGAATCCTCTTGTTGATGTATAGCTACACTGGAGCACAGAAGCATTATCTGGAGTCAGAGTGTACCTGGCACTGTTTTCTTAAGCAGATCCAGCAGTGCATTCAAGCAGGAAAGGTGATTGTTCCACCTTCTGTAACAGCTGGTATGAATAAGTTAATACTAAGAACTGCCTCCGGTTGAGATAATTTGAAATTTATTGACTTCCAGACACATAATTCAGGATAAAATCCAGCTAACAAATGTGTGACTTTTATAACAAATCCATGAATGACTAAATTTTAAACTTTGCAACAATGCAGTAATTCCATGAGGGACTTCCACTTTGGCTCTTACGGAACAGTGGCAAAAAATCAAACACTACTTCTGTGGCTCAATATAAAAAAATGCTAAGGGGGTGGTTTTAAACGTAGTTCTTTGGACTCATACACGGTTTAATACGTTATGACCTGGTTAGTTCCTTTTAGTAAAAAGAGTTGAGACCCTCACATTAATTTGTCAGAGAAGTTGATCTCACTATTGGTACAATATTAAAGAGACCTTAAAACTGTCATGTTCACTTCTTTTTGGGTCCCTTTGTATAGTCCTAGAAAGGCAAAGGCATCTTCGTACAAATGGATTCAAGACTCAGTGCCTTGGCGTGTGATTGGAGTATATCCCATCTTTAAATTAAGGGATAAATGTCAAGTAAAGATCCTATGGAAGTTTTTACACTTCATTCTCCATAGCCCATATTATATTGTGAAATATTACAGGCTTTATTATGTAATTTTATTTCACAGAACAATTTGGAGAGTAGTAAGTAGAGTTCCTAGCTGAACAAGAATAATACTTTTGCTCTGAGTAGTAAGTTTCTGGTCTGAATGTGTTTGTATGAATATCTAAAATGGTCTAATAGCATATGAGCAACTGATATGCTTCGGCTGTAAAAAAACATGCATTAGTTAGCACATTTTTCACAGGCTAAAAATAAGTAAAATATGGGCCCAATTTCAAGCAGCTATTTAATTATAAAACAAAATTTTAATGAAGTTAGCAGAATTAAACAATGTTAAACTGCTAAGAAATTAAAATATTTGACTCTTAAAAGGTATAATACCATTTATACTGATAATCACTGATGTGATGTCCATAAAATGTATTTGTTTATAAAAGCAAAAATTTAAAAGACCTCTTTCAGAGGCTGATACTTGTAGTACTTTTCTTTTTGCTTCCTTCCTTTCTGATTGCACTAACTATAAACACCCTATTGCTTTCAATGTTGATAAACCTATCTTGCACATCATGTCTTACAGCTAATCCATGTTCATTGTTCCGTCTAAGAGGAGAACTGTTAGAGCAGCATACCTTTTTGTTGGTTTGTTTATCTGTTTGTTTGTTTTTTTATAAGGTGTATTCAGCTATACATTTATGTGGAAGAAGGCAGATTAGAGTGGAAATGTGGAGATTTGAGATGGCCTTTACTTTTCATAAGAGTTTGTTTCACATCTGGGACCATCCCTTTAAAATCTATTTTAGAAGAACTTCTGTTAGACTAAATTGTATTTTTTTGCCACAAACTAGCAGAACCCTGGCCTGTTCAATGGTTTGGATACTGGTATCTTATCTGTGGGCAAAAATGTGATAAAGAATCATTCAGCTTTAAACATAAAGCTGTATGCATAATTTCTAGACTAATGTAATCCTTTAAAAAATTAATTTTGTTTTTAAAAATTTTCTTAAAGTAGGAAGTAAGGGAAATTCCTGACAGGTGATTCTCTCTGGTTTACCTTCTTCATAAAAGCCAGCAATCAGACTGTACATTTGGTGAGAAAGTGTGTTTTGTTTTAAAACTTGTCTAAAAGTGAAATGGCTTAGAGTATGTTCAATGGGAATTCTTCTAGTCATTGGTTGTCCTACTCTTACAGCAGGAAATCTGAAAGGCTTGAACTAGTTCAACTCATCCTAGACTACAAATTTATGTGAAAACAAGTAATTGGCAGGAGCTTCTTGAAAAAATATGGAGAGAATATTGTAGTGCTTGTTCTTTGACAAACTAAAATATAAGTAGATTGATGCAACCACATTAATTGCTAAAACGTATTTTGATGAAACTGGGCAAAAGATCCTAGCACCGTTTTCTGCTCAGTAGCTTAAAAATACAAAAGATATATCTTGAGAGGGTTGTGGTTTCTACGTTATTATTTTCATCTATTTAGTTTTTCAAAATACACTATTTGTAGTTGTCTACACTATTTGAAGTTGTCTTGCTTGTTTCCTGCCTTTTTCTTTTGGAATTGCTCCTCTTTTGTGGCTCCTCTTTGTAGAAAAGACACTTGAAAGCATATACTTGTTAACAAATCTACATTTCTCCTCCAGGAAGATATTTCTTCTGAGTGTGGTTGACATCTGGCTAACATGTCAAAAAGGATTGTGAAAATTCAAATGTTTATTTGCTAAAGTTTATGCAAAGGGTTGATGTTCAGACATTGAATTTATAAAACATACATTTTAGTGTATAGATACTTTCCAGAAAGGGACAAAATAACTCTTACTTTTGCCAATAATTCTTATATGTCTTTATTTTATTTTTTTTACGGTGGGACCTGCTAAACTAAAGGGTTTGCGCTAAAGACAGTTTACACTTAAACACATAGCTGTGGACAGCTGAGAACTAAAGCATAGCGAGGAGCTGAATTATTTCCTTCATATTATGGTGTGTAGTGTCACCAGTTGAAGATTCTGTAAGCTCAGAGCTCGGATTCCTCCATATCTTCTGGATTAAGAAGTCAGAAAAAACAAAAATGCCAAGGTAAAGAAAATAGTCTTAAGCTTAAAGGAATAGATCATTTATGCCCACTTAAAACTTTTAATAACAAAAGCACAGAGTGTTGCTTTATTTCTATGTCTGCCTACTCTGTTCAGGGTAGTTGTGGATTATATTCCACCTCAGTAGAGATTATATTTAATGGGACAATCTAGAGAAGGATGTAGTTCATGCAGTTTCTGTTAATTTTCAGTGGGAGTCACAGCTGCTTAATTACCTGTAGAGACAAGAGTCTAATATCTGGAAATTTGCTGGGTGAGGTGCATGGAGATCTAATTTGGATGTGTTGGTGGCATTGCACAGATTTTATTTTTTTTGAAGCTGGCACCACTTGCAAGATTCTCCTTAGAACAGGACATGAAGGATTTTACTTGAGCATTAACAGTTTCTATACTTTCCTAGCTTCTGAAGTATTCAGAGTCCAGTTTGATAAACCCTCAGAATAGTCTCCTTAGTGAGTACCAGAAGTGTTCGAGAGGTGCGACATCTTGACCACATCTGCAGTTTCTCTGCAGATGCAGGACTAGGATTACTGTAATACACAAATGTACGCACTTCTCCTTAGATAGTGCCTAATTATTTCTCTAGGGTAGCTACTTGACTACAGTTGGACTAGGTGGTCATTGTAGGTCCCTTCTAACTTGACTGTTCTGTTCTATTCTGTTCTAAATTGCATAGTCATAATGAAATCACATGGTGTGTTCAGGAACTCAGGGCCTGGAAATGATGTTTTGACAAATCAGTCTATTATCTTGCGCGTTTTTCTCATTGTTACCTCAGTTCTGTCCTGAAATTCAAATGAAGAGTGTATGGCACTAATCATATCAGAATTCTTACTAACATGCACCATAATTACTTTGTGCTATTTGTAAGAAAATCGTCTTAGAAAACGATCCAGATGTTTCTGCACACATAGTCCCATAGTCTCCTCAGCTGTTGAGGAAACTGAGACCTAAGATACATAAAAGCAGATCAGATAAGCATCCTCCTTTTGATGAATGGGCACAAACCCAGAGCATCCGATGTATTGAAGGCTGTAATTCCTGCCAAATCTCTTTTAGAATGTGGGACAAATGATATTCTCAGCCTAATAAATAGAACAATTTAAGGATGGACATCTTTTATTGCTAGGTCAGCACTTTGGCTTTTGGTGAGTCAACTTAAAATTTTACTTTTATATGAAGTTCCAATTTAAAGAATAACACAATTTTTACAATAGTTTTCTAGGATACATTACATTTCTTCCAGTGTTAACATATGGTACATGTACACGAGACAACACTTTAGGGTCAAAATGACTTGGGAAAGATGCTGACATGTGTGGATTGATTTACGTTTGCCATGTATCTTCATTTCAAGTCCAGGGTTCCTACAATATTTAATTAATTTTCTCTGCCGCTTTAAATGGAGTGCAACTTCTATTAAGTTTAATTAGCTTCCTTGGAGGCTTGCAGGGTGATGGTACAGCTATTAAAGGAGAACAGCTTCTAATTGAGGGTAGCTTCTAAACAGCTTCTAAACAAAGATATGCGTTGTTGAATACATTAAGTTTCAGTGCTGGTTAACTTTAATGAGGCACAGCCTTGTGTTCAGAGTTGGTTGTACTGTGGGATTAATTGACTTGAAGGGTACAAGGTAATTAATCTGAGTCTGAGTGACTCTCAATTCCAGTGAGTAAGCTTTTTTACCATTAGCTTGCAATGAAGAAATTGAGGTACATCAAAGACATCACTGAGCTCTTTCTGAAAATTCGCAACAGGCAGTAAAAAACCCCACAGCCACATGAACATTTGACTACTCTGTTAGGCTATTTTGAAGGTAAAACCTTGGCCTTCAAATAGTTTCGACTATCTCCCAAATTTACTAAGGAGAGTGAAGCCTGAGTCTAGAATTAGGCAGTTGTTGAGAGTCTCCGACTTGGTCCACCTTTATGTATATTAACCTAGGAAATCCAGAGACTTTTTCTGTATTGTTTTGGCATTATTGTTGACATTGCAGCTGGTGGTGTTTGTCCCTTGCGTGATCTTCAGTCAGAACATAACAGCAAAAGGCCCATCAACAGGACTTTCCCAGAATAATACTTGGAGTACGTATACAGGTGAATAATATGGGAAATGGACTACTTTCCTGGATCTGTTTGTTAGTACATGCTAGGGCACATACACATAGAAAATGTCCCTGAAAAATGCAGTTTCAAATGTTGTACTGGGTGGTGGAGAAGTGCTCTGCATAAAACAGGAAAGAGTGGAAAGCAGGTTGTCAATGGTGGAGAAAGAGGGTTGCAGTTGTTGCCTTGATAATCCAGCTATTTGGAAAGGTACAAGAAATAGCTGTCACAAAGCTATTTGTTTTATTTTAGACATGAATTATTGCCATGGTCTGTCACACAGGGAAAACTTAAAACAAGAAATTAAGGCCCAACAATAAATAAAAAGGACTTACCTAGAATATGTTTATTTTCCAATATCTTTTGCTAAGGAAGTATAGAGCTCCTTTGATATTCCCATTTTTCAAAACATATTCCCACTAGAACAAAAAATGTATTGTTACAATTTTTCATCTTTTCTTCCTGGGAATTATTAACTATGTTTTTTTATTCTTTCCTTCCTCCCACTCTTTATCTTAAGTGTTTCTGTTAGTTATTTAAAATGAGTTGGTCCATAGGAAAAATTATCACTTTCTCTAAAAATAAAGTTGATATTCTGCCTGTCTGAGCAGTCAGTAAAACAAGATAAAATAAAACGAAATGAAATGCTGTCTCTTGATGGCTGATACTTAACACCTCATGGCCAAAATCAGATCTAGCAAAATATTTGAGTCTCAAATGCTTTCATTTTTAAAAACTAAATACCTAAATATCTTTAATGGCTAGCACTTTTGGCCACAAAATGTAAAGACAGGTCCCTTGCTCCAAATTTAGATATCTGAAGAAGTAATCTGATTTTCAGTAATATATAGCCAGCTTCAAGAGTTTTAAAAAATGTTTGGTGCCTCTGAAAAACATGAAATCATATAAATGTAAGTACTTAATTTCAATCAGCCCTACTTGAGAAGGCTGTTTCTAATTTATTTCTACCTTGCCTCTGCTATAAGAAGGATAGCAATGCTTTTGCTCCTCTCTGAAGAGTGCAGTTGAAAAAACTTAGAGAAAATGGTGCTTTCTGCAATAAAAAATTGGTCATCAGGGGAATGGATCTCTTCTGTGAACAAACAGAAACTACTGGAAAAATGAGTGATTTATTCTATAGTAGCTATATCTGTTTTAAAAGCAAAACACAAAAAGAACATAACAATTTAAAAAATGGATGTAGAAGGCCATAGTTAACATTGCACAATATCATACGACAATTTTCATTTAAGCAATGAATATTCTTATTCATTTGCACGCTGAACATAGCAAGACTAGTCCAGTGCATATAGCAGTTACTATGGCTCATGTTACCATTTCCTGCTAGTATCAAGAAATGCTCTTTAGTACTTACCTGTTTGCTGGAAATGCTTTTAGCTGTGGCATTACATTAATCTACGTAAGTAGTACCATTTCCTAGCAAGCACAAAAAATAAAAAAATCAAAAACCTACTTAAACTAACTTAGTAGTTTTAAAATTCCATGACTTCGGTCAAAGGACTGAAAAACTAGGCATTAAGGATTTCAGGCCTGCCAGAAACTTCCTCCAATAAGAGGGCTCCTGTCATTCACAGCTGGGCACGTTCAAGATTTCCTGTTTTACTTACCTTCATGCTGACAGCTTGAGCGTCTCAGGGGACTGTGGGATTTTCTTTCCCCTTTTCTTTCATTTCAAAGTGTTTTGAGTGTCGGAGGGAGTTGAGGAGCAATGGGAAGGAGTGAGAAGGATATAGTTTTTTCAGTATTTTGGCTACTCTTTATTAAACTTCAAAAAAATACTGGCAATTTGTTAAGCCTTTTTCCCCTATCTAATATTTAAAAGCATTCAATTAAGGTTTTGTAATATGTCCAATGAGTTAAACCACCCCATGATATTAGAAAAATATTACATGTATAAATAAAATACATCAAAGCATTAAAAAGCTATTACACACCCCGAACACAAAATGGCAGAATAATGACAGATCCTGCCATGCAGCAAACATATTCAAAAATATTATCTTCCTGGTAATGAAATGCCATCCGTTTCATTTTAAGCTAAATACGTTAGACATATCAGTGGAGTCTGTGCTGACACAGCAGTGAGTTGAAATTGAAAATCTGAAATTATATATATGATTGGACACAGTGTTAAAGTAATTTATAGGAAAAACCACAAATGTGCTGGGTCTGCACCTTTTGGTGAACTCATTTTAGAGAATCAGATAGAGGAAATCTCTACCATTTCTAATGTGCAGTTAGAATGGCAGCTCGCCAGGGCCCCAATATATTCAGTATGAGGGGCAGAAAAAATATGAGAGAAAGAAAGAAAGAGGCTAGAGAGACTTGATTCAAATTACAACAATTCTGCATAAGCTATCAAGAAAATGGCATTTGCTTTCATTGCTCTGACCTAATATGATATAGCTGCTGTAGGAACTGTATTAGCTATCAAGACAAGTGGGAGAAAGCAGGGAAACATTTAGAGAGGGACATCAGGATAGGGCTAATTTCAGCTCAGCTGCAGATGCTTCGTGTTCTTTACCACAGAAAGCAAAGTGGCGGTAGGAATCATTATAATGAACATCTGATACCCAAAGTTCAGGCTGAAATTAAGGTTCTTCTGACTTGAACGAGGCCACAGATATTGCACGCACATGTACACAGTCAGGCACACAGATACTACGTACACCAACTATTTGACTCTCTCTCATGAGCGTTCTATTCTTTCTGGATAGCTCATCTCGAGTCAGCCAAAGAAACCTGAAGAAACAACAACCATCAGGAAAGGTTTTGTGCATGGAACAGCTCTTTATGCTATTCTTTCGTGTACTTTTTACCTTATTTCAGGCCTTTTCTTAGTTCAGAATGTTTTTAATTTAATTTGGGAAAGGAATTGGAGGAAGAGGCAGTAATTTGCTATTAATGTATGGATTCAATTCTAGCATTACTATTACAGCTATTAATGTGTTAATTTATAACATTAATAATTATTACTTGCTAATCAGAAGTAAGGTAATTGGTGTCATGCCAAATATAGATAGATGCTATCATAGATGAGTTACTTTCTAAGCAGATAAGACCAATAAGCCATGTTTGGGTTTTATATTAATCTCTTACTTAATTTCCTAAACTTAACATCCTAAACTAACCTGATTTTTAAGTGTACTATTGTCTTGATTTTCCTCAGACATAAAGATGGTCAGAAAACATGAAAAGAAATGATAGCTGGGACTTTGAAAAATATTTCATATAGTTCCATTGAGTTACTGTTCTCTTGAACAGATAAAAAAAACTTTTTACTTTGGGAGCAATGTGTAAACGGTGTGTATCCTTTATTTTGGATGGATATTGCTTGTTTCTAATGCTATTGAGTGCTGTCTTTTAATTTTTTTTAAATTACCTGAATACTGTAAAGAGAGGTTGATTTGTATCTTGTTGTTGGAACATCTACAATGTTTGTAGAAGTAATCCACTGCAGTAACTGATAAATCATATTGTGCTCATCTGAGAATGATGACTGAATCACAGAATCATAGAATAACCCAAGCTGGAAGGGACCCAAAATGTTCATTGAGTCCAACTCCTATCACTGCACAGGACACTCCCAACATTCATACCATGTGTCTGAGGGCATTGTCCAAATGCTTCTTGAATGCTGGCAGACTTGGTGCCATCACTGCTTCCCTGGGGAGCGGTTCCAGTGCTCCACAACTTGCTGGGTGAAGAACCTCTTCCTAATATCCAATCTAAACCTATCCTGGCACATCTTCCTGCCATTACCTCTAGTCCTATCACAGGTCACAAGAGAGATTAGCAGCTGTTTTACCTCCTTCTCTTATGAGAAGGCAGTAAACAGCTGTGAGATCCCCTCAGTCTCCTCCAGGCTGAAAAGACAGTGATGGAACAGTTGATGTTCAAAGAGATCAAACTTAATGAATAATTACAAATCTGTAACCAGCATTTTACAGCATATGTACACACAAGACACGGGGGACACACCATGATTTTTAACTCTTTATGGATTATCAAGTGAGTTCTCTGCTCGGAAACAAGAATTCTCTTTTTCTCTCTGTCAGTGTATTGTTGGGTCACAATCCTTTTTCTTCTGCTATCATGTTTCATGTGTGACTTCATCTGCAGGCTAGAGACAACTGTGAAGTTTCTTTGTAAATCAGGGATTTTAATGAACCACTGCTCAAACTATTACAAAGAATAGAGCTGTTGACTCACAAAATTAGACCTTTTGGCAAATTAGTCAACAACTGACAAAACTTCCTGAACACCTTTATTCATCAATGGCATGTCAACAACATTATAAAAAGTGATGGAAGAAATATGCAGAAATGATCTAGTGCAATCACACAGTAGTGTATTATCAGGCAAAGAAAAGAGAGGATTACTGTTGGGGGATGTAACCAGACTCACCAGTGAAGTGACTGCAGGGAGTGAGTCATCATCAAGGGTGAAGTTAGCAACCCAACTTAAGTGCATGTACACTAATGCACGCAGAATGGGTAATAAACAAGAAAAGCTAGAAGTCCTGGTCCGTCAGGAGAGCTATGATATACTTGCTATCATGGAAACATGGTGGAACGACTCTCATAACTGGAGTGTTGTCATGGAAGGCTATAAACTCTTCAAGAGAGACAGGCGGGAGAGAAGGGGTAGAGGAGTGGTCCTGTATATAAAGGAAATTCTTGACGCTGAAGAAGTTGAGATTAGTGATGACCAGATTGAGTGCCTATGGGTAAGAATCAGAGGGGCAATCAAGACTGAAATCCTGGTTGGGGTATGTTACAGACCGCCTGATCAGGAGGAAGAGGTGGGTCTATTGTTGTTTAAGCAGCTGGAAGCTGCCTGAAGATCGGCTGCCCTTGTTCTTTTAGGAGACTTTAATCTCCCAGATATCTGCTGGGAACTTAACACAGCCGAGAGGAGGCAGTTCAGAAAGTTCTTGGAATGTATTGAGGATTGTTCTCTGTCACAGCTGGTGAGTGAGCCTACCAGGAGTGAGGCTCTCCTTGATCTACTATTCACAAATAGAGAAGGACTGGTGGGTGATGTTATGGTCAGAGGCTATGTGGGATACAGTGATCATGAGATAATCGAGTTCTCCATAAACAATGAAATAAGGAAGGGCATGAACAGGACGTCTACTCTGGACTTTTGGCAGGCAGATGTTGGATTATTCAAAAACTAGTCAGGGGAGTACCCTGGGAAATAGCCCTTAAAAACAAGGGGGTCCAGGAAGGCTGGAGTTACATCAGGAATGAAATCTTGAAGGCGCAGGAGCAGGCTGTCCTGATGTGCCGCAAGACGAGCCATAGGGGCAGACAGCCGGCCTGGATGAGTAAGTAGCTTCTTAAGGAGCTAAGCAAGGAAAAGAGGGTGTATCGCCCTTGGAAAGAAGGGCTGGTAAATCAGGTTATGTTCAAAGATATTGTTAAGTCATGTAGGAGGAAAATTAGGGAGTCAAAAGCCCAGCTGGAGCGCAAATTGGCCACATCTGTTAAGGACAAGAGAAAGAAGGGCAGCAACAACCTCCACTCCTTAGTGAATGTTGAGGGAAATATAGTAACTAAAGATGTCAAAAAGCTGAAGTTCTTAATGTCTTCTTTACCTCCTTTTCAACACTAAGACAGATTATTGACTGGACAACTGGCCTTCTGAAGTGGTGGATGGGGTCAGGATGGAAGATAGCTCCCCTGTAATCCAGGAAGAAGTTAGAGACCTGCTGAGCCACTTGGAACCTCATAAGTCTATGAAGCCAGATGGGATCCATCCTAGAGTGATGAGAGACCTGGCAGACGAGCCTGCTAAGCCGCTTTCCATAATTTATCAACAGTCCTGGCTCGCTGGAGAGGTCCCGGATGACTGGAAGTTGGCCAATGTGACACCCATCCACAAGAAGGGCCGTAGGGATGATCCAGGTAATTATAGACCTGTCAGTCTGACCTCGGTTCTAGGTAAAATTATGGAGCAGATAATCCTGGGTGCAATCATGTGGCACCTGCAGAATGACCGAGAGAGATCAGGCTCAGCCAACATGGATTTAGGAGGGGAAGGTCCTGCCTGACCAACCTGATCTCCTTTTATGACCATGTGACTTGCCTGGTGGATGAGAGGAAGGCTGTGGATGAGGTATACCTGGACTTCAGCAAGACCTTTGACACCATTCCTCATACTATACTCCTAGGGAAGCTGGCAGCCCGTGGCTTAGACTGGAGCACTCTGTGCTGGGTTAGGAATTGGTTGGATGGCCGAGCCCAGAGAGTGGTGGTGAATGGTGTTTCATCCAGTTGGCAGCCGGTCACCAGTGGTGTCCCTCAGGGATTGGTGTTGGGTCCGGTCCTGTTTAATATCTTTGTTGATGATCTGGATGAGGGGATTGGGTCCATCATCAGCAAGTTTGCAGATGATACCAAGCTGGGAGGAAGGGTTGATCTGTTAGAGGGTAGGATGGCCCTACAGAGGGACCTGGACAGACTGGAGACATGGGCCAATTCTAATGGGATGATGTTTAATAAGTCCAAATGTCAGGTACTTCATTTTGGACACAACAATCCCATGCATAGCTATGGACTGCAGACAGAGTGGCTGGAGAGTAGTCAGGCAGAAAAGGACCTGGGAGTGCTAGTTGACAGGAAGCTCAACATGAACCAGCAGTGTGCCCAGGTGGCCAAGAAGGCCAATGGCATTCTGGCCTGCATCAGGAATAGTGTGACGAGCAGGACCAGAGAAGTTATCGTCCCCCTGTACATGGCACTGGTCAGGCCTCGTCTTGAATACTGTGTACAGTTCTGGGCCCCCCAGTTTGGGAAAGATGTCAGGATGCTGGATTGTGTCCAGAGGAGGGCAACGAAGATGGTGAAGAGGCTGGAGCACAAGCCCTATGAGGAGCGACTGAGGGAGCTGGGGCTGTTTAGTCTAAAGAAGAGGAGGCTCAGGGGAGACCTCATTGCTCTCTACAACTACCTAAAAGGAGGTTGTAGTCGGGCAGGGATTGGTCTCTTCTCTCAGGTGACCAGTGACAGAACTAGAGGGCATGAACTCAAGCTTCGTCAGAGAAAGTTTAGGCTTGATGTTAGGAAAAAGTTCTTCACTGAAAGGGTGATTGGCCATTGGAATGCGCTGCCCAGGGAGGTGGTGGAGTCGCCGCCCCTGGAGGTGTTTAAGGGGAGACTGGATGAGGCACTGAGTGCCATGGTTTAGATGATGGTGTTAGTGTTGGTGTTAGTGTTGGGATATAGGTTGGACTCGATGATCTCGGAGGTCCTTTCCAACCTTATGATACTGTAAAAATAACCATTAACAGAGTTTCACGATAATGAAGATTAGCTATTCCTAAAGGTGATGGGTGCTTTGGAAATGCCTGGTAACAGCTGGAAAGGTAGGCGAACCCGTACTTCCAAGATAAGTCTACTCACAACCAATATATCACTGAACAGAAATGCAGTTACTGTTTACAACATTCCTGTATTTTCCCTCAAAGCTTCTCATCTGCTTCAACTTTTGATAATCAGTCAACAAATGAGATAAACAGTCTTCTGTAGCAAGATTTAGACTGAGGAAAGTCTTTTTCCTAAAAGTAAAAGCACTTTTGTCTAGTAGTAGTAATATGGATAGCGATCAGGGTTGTTAAGCTGTCTGTAATAGGGATTCCACAGCGAGGTAAAAGAAGAGGAAAAACTGTAGGTAATTCTCTTTAACTGATAGTAAACAACATAAAAATTGACGCGTTTCTCTTCAGTCTTGAGCCGTTGCTTAGCGCACTGGAAAAAATATTATTTCTTTGCGCCATTTAATGGTCACCAAAACCTCCAAATATGTTTTCCAGTAATACCTGATAAGAGGAGTATGTTTTTCTGCAACTAAATGAATAAAATTAAATGAAGAAGACTCAAATGTCATCACTGAGAAATCTGGGTAAAGATGTGATGTAGAGTTTTCCCAACATTTTACGGCAATTTGAGTAATTAATTTATGGTAGACCCGTAATAATGCAAATTATTTCAGACCATTGAAATACCATAAAACTGCAGGAGAAACAAATCACCATTACAAAACTTTGTATTCAAGTGACTGTTGTGAGGAATGAAGGTATACCAGTCTCAGTGGTTCCGCAAGTTTTCTGGGCACCATGCCAGCCAGAAATTATTTTGTTGCAGTAACTCCTTGCGACTGCCAAAAAAGAGGAAAAGTAGACAAAAGGCAAATTCAGGTATCATATTGATCACGTTGGGTTAATATGCTTGTACAATCTGGGATTTAAAAAGTAGGAGAAAAGTAAAAACAGAATTAGCGTTATATTCTTTCAACACGGAACTACCATTCTGTAGTCTTTCCATTAATTCTTGTCTTATGATTTTGCTGACACTTTGCAACCTTTAAATCAAGTTCTGAAATGAACTTATTTGTACAATTTAGAGACTAGATAATGCCTTTTTTTCAGAATAAACTTTTGACCCTTATTTGTAAGAATCTTGACTCTACACTATAATATTCTATGACTTTACCAATATGTATTCTTTCTACTCACAATGCATTTCAGATATAACTTAAAATTTATAAGACTACAAACCAAAAAAATTTTTATTTTTTATTGTCATTGAAATAGATAATTTTGCTAAAAACTCTGTTCAAATATGTTTATTTAGGCCCAGAAACCCTATTCTGCTTCCTAATATATAGTTACTGTTTTGCCTCCTTTTCTTTCTTGTTCTTCACCTAGGAGCATCCTTCAAAAACACTTGAAATGAACCTGATTCTTTGATGGGTGTTGCATGTCCTCTCTTCCAGGCAAAGTTGACTGACATAATGTTATAACCTGCTATATATGTTCTGTGTTCAAAAGCAGTAATCACACCGGCCAAGCTGAACTGCTTTCTTCACATAATGTGGTAGCATACCTACTCACTACAGTGTGATAATTTCTATGTCTAGAAGAAAAACTCTTTTGAATTTCCCTTAGCTGTTTTAAATTTTGCAGGGAATTTTGTTGGCTTGTTTCGTTAACTGCATCAGATTCTTAGATTTTTTACACTTCAGCAAAAACAAAATTATTTTATTCCTTCCTGTATCCTTGAGAACCCAAATGTTCTACAAGTATCTGCTGTAAAGTCTGCATATTTTGGTACCCATTTCTTTGGAGTTATTCAGAACTCATCTGGACATAGTAGTGGGCAACTAACCATGGACAAAAATGTACAGTTTTTGCTTGAGCAAGGGGCTGGGCCAGTTGCCCTCCAGAAGTCTCTTCCAATCTCAACTATTCTGTGATTCCGTCGTTTTAACACTCGTTTATTGTGAACGTAACTAAGAGATGGTTAAAAGAAGTATTCCATAATGTGAAAATAAATAAAATGAATAGCAAGCAATTACAAGAGTGGAGGGACAGATCTTGGAGCAAGCTGTCCTGTCAGCTTGAACATGACTCATATGCTGAGTGTGTGAAAAAAGTATATTTCTGGAACATTAGGTTCTCTGCTGTTGTTTTCAGATGTGAAAAATATAGAGTGCTGAAAAGTCTAGAGTTTTCCAAGTGCAGAGCTTCAGGCTGCTAAGTGTGTTCTGCCTTTGGTGGGTATGATGGACTATGTATGGAGCCAGCAGAGCAAGAAACTTGAACCAGTGCTACGCAGGAGACATTTAAAGGGCATACATGTGGTCACCCAAACGTCTGTTTCCCAGTTTCTCTCCCCAGGAGCATAGCTTTCTTCTTCTCCAGCAAACTGGGGTAAGAAATGCTTATGCTGCATGATTAACTAGGGAACATGAGGAAGTGCGGATCTTGGGGTCCTGATGATACTCATGTGTCTTGGAAGTGGTAGGTGTCTAGCTGCTGTTGCTATAGCTATAGCATAAGAGGACACCACAGTCTTTAAAGTTCTGAATAGTCTGCAAAACAGAAAGGTAGTTATCCCAGTGTTACAAAAGGCTGAACCATTAAGCTAAGTACAACCTATCCGATAAGGCCTGTAGCCATGCAAAGATCTGAACCTGATCCTCAGAAGTACTTGACAAATGCCATCAGAATCTGTATGAATAGGAAATGTTGTTAAAACATCTTTATTCTTCTATAAAAGAAACCCATTCCAACAAAAAAGAAAAAAATCACTACCTAAAATCATAAAATCATAGAATTGTAGAACTGTAAAGTGTCCCGAGTTGGAAGAGACCCACAAGGATCTTCGAGTCCAGTTTCTGTCCCTGCATAGGACAATCCCAACATTCACACCATATGTCTGAGCTTCTGGAATATTGACAGGCTTGGAGCCATGACTGCTTCCCTGGGGAGCTGTTCCAGTGCTCTACCACCTTCTAGGTGAAGAACCTTTTCCTAACATCCAATCTATATCTCTCCTGGCACATCTTCCTGCCATTCCCTCAGGTCTTATTATTGGTCAGCAGAGAGAAGAGATCAGCACCTGCTCTTCCTCCTTCCCTTGTGAGGAAGTAATAAAATGCTATGAGGTCCCCTCTCAGTCTCCTCTTCTCCAAGCTGAACAGACCAAGTGACTTCAGCTGCTCCTTATACTACTTCTGCTCTAAATTCTTCACCAGCCTTGTGGCCTCCTCTGGACACTCTCCAGTAGTTTGATGTCCTTTTTGTACTATGGTGCCCAAAACTGCACACAGTACTCAAAGTCAGGCTGCAGCACCAGTGTGAAGTACAGCAGGACAATCACCTCCCTTGACTGGCTGACAGTGGAGTGCTTGGGACACCTGAGAACACGGTTGGCCCTCTTGGCTGCCAGGGCACACTCTTGGCTCGTGTTCAACTTGCCATTGACCTGGACCCCCAGCTCCATCTCTGCAGGGCGGCTCTCCAGCCTCTCTCTCCCCAGTCTGTACATGTATCCGGGGTTGCTGAGTCCCAGGTGCAAAACCCCACACTTGTGCTTGTTCAGCTTCATGTGGTTGGTGATTATCCCAGCTCTCCAATTTATGCAAATCCCTCTGCAGGGCCTCAAGGGTGTCAACAGCTCCCCCAGTTTTGTTTCATCAGCAAACTTAGCTATTAAACCTTTGAGTCCTGCATAGAAGTAATTTATAAAGACGTTAAAGAGCACTGGCCCTAAGATGGATCCCTGTGGGACCTCACTAGTGACTGTTCACCATCCCTGCGTAACCTTTGAGCTTGACCCATCAGCCAATAGTTCATCCACTGCATTATGTGTTTATCCAGCTGCGTGCTGAACATTTTGTTTATAAGGGTACCATGACAGACTGTATCAAAGGCCTTGCTGCAATCTAGAAATATTACATTAGTTAGATTTCTTTGGTTAGTTAGGTGGCTAACCTTTTCATAGCAGGAAATTAAGTTTGTCAAGCAGGACCTTCCCCTTGTGGACTCTTGCTGGCTGGCATAAATATGAAAATCAATCTTTTATCAGTGTGTTTTTATAAGCAAAATTGCCATGAAAGAGTAATGAAAGAAAACCATCATACTCTAATCGGTAAAAAACTTTTCTAAGCAACATTTTTGACATTTATGTATTCATTTGTATTTTTTAGAAATTTTTGTAACCTTATCTTTTTTGAAAGATCACTGATTTGTTTTTCTTTAAGATTATTTTATAGTTTGGAAGGAAATTTGGAGGGTCTGTATTCTCCACATAGATTCTTCCTCGTGATGGGGTATCTGAGATATCTTAAATGTCAGTATAAAAAGGGGAATTGAATTATAGCTTAACAATTGTCCAGAAATAAATGCTGGAGGCTTTTACTAAGGCAAAGATTTTAGAGATGTTAAAAAATTTAGACAGATGCCAAAATCCACCTCCCATATAATAGATAAGATAAATACAGATACATTTTTACATGTTAGTCATATAATATCTAATTTCATTAGAAAAAGTCCAACCAATTCACAAACTGTAGTGATAAGGGAGTAAACGAAAGACAGTCTTCTGTAACCGTACTTCACAGTCTTGTATTTCACCCTAAAACATTGTCTACTGCTTTTGTAAAAACCTCTTTCCAGATGAAATACACACCACTTGATTTTTTTGGATGGTCCCCTTCTTCTAGTTTCAAAAACAGGATTTTTTTTTTTCATTACGTGTTTTAACCCAGTTTTATTGGGGGGTATAATTTCCCAGTACACCTCTAAGTATAAGGCCACAATGAGATAATTCATAATTTCACTTTTCCGTAATTTAGGAATTATTCATTACATGCAGTAATCTATGGTAAATCCCACAGGTCTCAACTGAAATCAGGCTAAATTTTACTAACCATGGTGCAGATTTTAAAGGCAGTCTCTGCCTGGAAAGATGTATAATTATAATGGATAAGAATTAAGAGTTAACTTCTGGAGCTGGTCATCTGTCCTAGGTAAAGGTGACCTAAATTGCTGAAGTCCTGATGTTTTTGTGGCAGAGGATTTTCTATGGTCAGATTTTTCTATGATCAGCATAGACAATTCTGTCTATTTTAAAGGCCAGTTTGAGTCTTCCAGCTCCTCAGTGACTTAGTTGTTGTTTTTATAACCCTATATTATTGTACATAGGGATGCTTCTGCAGTGATTTTGTGGAAGATGTAAACACTTTTGACCTTTCATTTGTGCAGACGTGTCTCTGGAGTAATGTGATATTGCTCCTATGGCATAGTATAGAAATGGAGTATAACAACATTTAACGTTCTGTAACACACCAAACTATACTTAACATTACAATATCTTCTACTTTCCAACAGACTATGAGACATTTCAAGTTAAGATACCTTTCATAGTGATAATTCGCCTATTGTTATTAATTACTATTTTATATCTTTATTATTTCATAAAATTCACAATGGCTCACTGCACCACTGCAGACAATTTTACAACCAAAGGTGCTTGCTTGTCTGTTTCTTGCATTCTGTTAAATATTTCTTATTCCTTCAGACTGCACTACAAGGACCATTTCACTGTCCCCTTTGGCTTCTGCATCTTGCTTCCAGAGTGAACAGACAGGTAATAACCATTCAGCAGGGCCATTACCTCTTCTAAAGACTATTATCAAAATGGTCATTATACATAATGGAGATTATTACAGGCAGCTTGAGAGATTTTTTAGCTATATCCCTACAGTAATAGGTGGCCCTTTTTAGCCTTACACATCTGCGGGAATAATACTAGGGTGCAAAACACATGGCAAATGTTGTTTTTTATCCAAACTTTTTTAGCTTTTAATGTATTTCCAGGATTGACTTCTGGATTAAAATTAAATTTATACAACATCTGAGAACATTACCTGTTGATAAATACATCAAACTATATGTGCAAAAATGATGAATTACAAGTTTAAAGGGTAGGCAAGGTATATTTCTTTCCTAAAAAGCTGTGAAGTTACGAGTAAAAAAGAAATATAATATAGCAGGTTTCCATGCAAGTATATACTTTGCAAAACAGTTTGAACCCAATTTTTAAAGAATCTCAACCTATTCCCCTATGGAAAAAGAGTCCGTATGAAACCACTACTTGTCCTTTTTACAGCAGCATTTGTTTTCCAATTTATAATATTTTTATTTCAATATAAATTTTAAACACAAAATCTTGGCTAATCAAAGGAATATCTCCAGGGTATTTGAGCCTAATGTAGAAGATGTGTATTTTCACTCTACTTCAACAACTTTCCCATTCCATCGACAGCATTTACAAGAATATTGTTTGTAGCCCTACATATGCATGTATCTGACATACTGTAAAGAGAAATGCCCCAAAAAACCAAAATGCATTTACATCTTTGTTTTGACACAACTGATTCCGAAGAAATGCCCAGAGGAATGGGCCGGTGGTGAGGCGAAGAAGGTGGTGGTATTTTTCCCAGTTTATTCATGACTCTCATGCAGAGGACTGGCTTTGTTTACACACAACTTTTAAACTTTCTGGGTAAGAACGCACAGCTCCAGTGTGCCAGATTTACTGGTAACTATGTCTCCCTTCTTCTCAATTCTGCCCTAAGTTCAAATTATGATTCAAAGTAACCCTCTTCTAATATATGTGTATATGAGTGTATATGAGATTATCATGAGTACTTTCATTGTCTTGATTATGCCTGCTACATGATGATTATATAAACTTTTCTTCTTAAATAATGTTCTCTCTTTCTTTTGGTATAGGTGCTCTGCCTACTCTGCTTCTAAAAACAGCACTTGTCAATTTGAAGAACATCAGAAATAATCTCCTTACCTAGCCTTTTATTTTCCTTCCTCTGCTATATAGTTCATTCATCTCCTTTTTTCATTTTGTTGCAGCTATACCAATATCTCCCAAACCCATTGTATTTCTCATCACAGAGTTCTTGCCGAAGCGATGCATGCTTCTTTAAGTCTCACCATCTCTTTCTGACACAGTCCTGGCTAACAGGAGAATGCTGATCTTTGAAATGTGTGGGAACAGACAGTGCAAAAGGAATGTGGGCAATAACAAACACAACCAAAACGTGATCAGAAGAGAGATTCTATCCTGAAATATATTTTCCAGAATCCTGCTTAATAACGGAGGCATTTTTTCACCCCTCTAGAGCTCTTTAATACCCATCCATTATTCTCCAGTAGCCTTTTATAGTCAGACAACCATGAAAATCTAAATGTGCACATGGCTTGCAGAGGAGAAGGAGCAAGAACATTCAGCCCTCATAGCCTCCAGAGTGCAGATGTCCAGGACCTCGAGTCTTCCTCTATTATCACTATTTTTGGCATCAACCCTTCTGTTACCCAGGAATTTTTATATTAGTTGGTTACTGTGCTGAGTGGCAGCAATTGACCAAAAAGAGCTGTTCAGATCAAAATACCATTGGAAATAGAAGCCTGTAGATAAACTTATCAGAAAACATTTTCACTTTGGGACTTGTTGCTTTAAATCGTCTGAATCTGTGTTTCTACAGACAAGATGATAGCATGTGCCAAGAATAATGTTTCAATCCCATAATATTATTATTGGCTGTGAATTCTTACTTCTTCCCCTCCTCCTCTCCAGTATATGTAGGTGTCAGATATAACAGATTTTGGATCTCATTCATAAATATTGCTGAGGAACTGTCTCTGCATGAAATAAAAGGCATGAAACCTCTGTAAAATTCAACTGGGCTCTTTCTGAGAGCTGTTCCTTGTAGGTCCAGGGAATTAAGTCACTGTAGCAGCTTTGAAGTCTTTTATTCCCACCTGTCATGGAACACCTTTATCATTTACAAGGACTTGGTCCAGGTCTGTGATCTCTGTCAAATGAAAAAAATAATTGTCAACAATTAATAATACCTGTCAACAATTAATAATACCTACATTAATTTAGGCTACCCAAGAGGGACAGGCGCATTTAAAATCACAGCCAGAAACCAATTGTATTACAGCCATATCCCTTCTTTGCCTCATTTGCAGCAGCAAAATTGTTGGGTGGAACAAGGGCAGTGATAGGAGGTTTCTTGATAACTTTAACATTTACAAGACTTTTTTCCTGTTGCCAGAGCCTCTTAGGGCTTTAACCGAGTGAAATCCAGGAATTGCCACTTCACTTAAACAGTGACTTGTAGATTATTTGAAAGAGAGAAATGAAATGTGCTGTGGAAGGGAAATTTAAATAGAAATAAGATTCTAATTTTTTCAAATCTTGTCTATCCAATCAATTTGCCAGTTTGGGTCTGCAGTAAAAACATTCAACTGGCTGGACAGCCAAGCCTCACTGCCCCTTACACAGTAGTTAAATTAGGCGCAGTATGTGAATGCTTAGCAGTATGTGAATTAGTTTGCTGTTTTGCAGCATCCTTTAACTCTGATGGAAAAAAAAGAGGGGGGCTGAAGGGGGAAGGTGGAGAAAGAGAAAAAGCCTGCCAGCTATATGTGAAGTAAATGTTCCCATTTCTTTTAAAATACAATAGCGAGCGTAATTTTGTCACGTGCATCTGTTGCTATCACCTCTCACTTTGTGCTGAAGTGCTCACCAGAGCATTTACAGAAGTGATTCTTCCTCCCACCCCTGACATCTGCCACGGAAAATGCTGCATTATTCATCAGTGTGCTAATGGCAGGTGATGAGATCTTTTCACGCTACATCCCTCTCAGTAGGTGTTTATTACTCTGTTCACCAGCAGCCCTGCTATTACTGCGAGGCCAGAAGAACTCTACATACTCGCTTGACAGGTAATGGGAAACGTGCTCTGCTCACTTGGCTCACAAGTGTAGATGAAGGTTATTACTAGGGCAGTGGCAATATCGTGGGTGCAAAGAAGACGGTCGCTTTAAGTGAACAGCTTAATTCTGGAAATCCATACAAATCATGTCAGCACTGTGATAATCCATCTTCTTTACTTTCTATCATTTCAGCAGTCATCACACTGTAATAATTTTCTCCTGGTTCACCTGTAGTTGCTATGAATAATGGGGGTAGGGGAGTAGGAGAGGAAGAGGCAGAAGAAAAGAAGATGAGTTAGGCTTAGTGTCTGATGATCACACTGTTGAGGATTTATCGCTGTCTAATAAGCAAGATTCTGTCTTGCATGTGCATGCGCACACACATGTATATGTGTACACACGAAATGTTTATGTTGTGAGGAGGGGAGAACCTTGCAACCAGCACTGAATCTGTGTGTTTGATATTAAAAAGCAGTGTGACAAGAGCGGCAAATCTCTACTGATTTACTTGAAGCCTTTTGACAAAAATTACGGAACATAAACGTCAGAGCACTGGGGAAACTGAAGGAGGAGAAATTATTTTTACTTCAGAGAACTCAGTTCACTAACAAGCCTTCCTCGATTGTCTTCCTTTTAGATTTCTCACTTAGACACATTATGCCATCCTGAGCAAACCTCACCCCTCACCAGGAATAGACAGACTTTCTTATAATTTGAAGATGCAGATTGAATTTCACATAACGGGTGAATTTTCTGAGCCTAGTATTTCCTTTTCTAGAACAAAAGGTGTGCTGGGTCTGCATGAATCTCTTGGGTCCCTTCAAATGAATAATGTGGGAAGGCGCTGTGTTTTTTGGCAAGTATCCTTTCAAAAATGAGATAAGTAAAATCAGCTGTAGTCTTATAAGTGCTGGAACAGTGGAACAGCACCTGTTTTCCAATTAGCACAACCTACAGTAAATGAACAAAACCTAAACTGTGAAAGAATGATTTTTTTTTTCTAATCAAACCTTTATCTTTAAATTCCTCTTTCTTATTTTCACGTAATAACTGCATGGCCATTTGTAATGCGTAACAGAGGAAAAATGCCTTTTAGCAGAGGGAACTAAAGGTAAAGGAATCTATTTCGTATTCTGTTCCTCTGGTTTTGGCAAGCATATTTATTTCCATCTATTGAACTTCTGAATCAGTCCAACCTATTTTAGATAGGCACTACAGATTTAGATAGAAAATTTTAGATAGGCACTACAGTATAACATCTGCATTATTTTGCAAATTAAAATTATCACAATCCAGAGGTGGAAATGAAAATAGATACACACAGCAAGACTTGTTAGAGCAGTTAATAGTTACCTCCACAAGTAACTAAGATGGATAATAGAGTAGTCTCAGGACATAGAAAATCTCCTGTGTTGGAGTTTCCTTGCACCTGTGATTGAGTGATGCAGTATACTGGAAAGGGAAGTTGGTGGAGTTACAGGTGCAAAGTGTTAATCCTTGCCTGGGATTTAGGCAGGGAAAACACAGACAATCCTGGAAATGCAAAACATTTTCTGTAAAAATAATTAATTTGCCATATTTACTAAAATGTTGATATTACTAAAGATCGCTCCTCATTCCAGTGATGGTAAAAATGTAAGTTGCAGCTTGTTACTGACTGTATTTTCTCCTTTTCATTGTGTCAGTTTATTCCACTATAGCTTCCTCTAAAGGATTTAGTAAGATGTTGACAGACTGAGTAAGGAAGAGATATAATTCTCCTAAGATTTAATACAAATTCTGTTCATAACAATATGAAAACAAGGACACATTTTCTATAATTGGAAATGAATAAGTGATTTGATTTTTGTATGATAAAAATGCCATCAAAAGAAATATCTATGTGCAAACAAAAGACAACATCTCCTGACTTCTTTGTTGCTAAACATATGTCATTTATGGTCGTATCAGTATTGCCATTAAAATGTAATTTTGATAAAAATGAAAGTCCTTGCTTTGGGACCAGCAGGTGCTTGAGAGGAATTACATCTAGGACATCACCCTGCTTACCGGTGATATTAATAAGAACCCAGGAAAGATCAATATTTGTGGTAGAAACACATCTAGGTTGCAAAATGCTGAACTTGAGAAGGAAATAATGACATTCTCCTAACCGTAACTTTCTCTTCAAGGTGGCAAACCCCCAAGCTGGACATGTGAAAGAACTCTGGTAGTTTTTCCTAGAAACACATAAGTTTTTAAGTCTACTAGCAGATATAAGAAGTGAGTACGACAACAAAAAGTAAAGCAAACTCTAAACTAATCAACATTAACCTTATCGTGTTATTGACCAAAGAGAAAAAGTGATTTAGAATCATAGAGTCATCTGGTTGGAAAAGACCTCTGAGATCATCAAGTCCAACTGTACCTGTCCCCTTACTAAACCATGTCCCTAAGAAACTCATCTACCTGGCTTTTAAACTCCTTCAGAGATGGTGACTCAACCACCTCCCTGGGCAGCTGTTCCAATGCCTGACCACCCTTTCAGTGAAGAGATTTTTCCTAATGTCGAGTGGGAACCTCCCTTGGTGCAACTTATGACCAGTTTTCTTCTCATCCGATCATTTATCATTCGCGAGAAGAGACCAGTACCCAACTGGCTACAACCTCCCTTCAGGAAGTTGTAGACAGTGATGAGGTCTCCCCTCAGCCTCCTCTTCTGTAGGCTAAACAGCCCCAGTTCCCTCAGACACTCCTCATAGGACTTGCTCTCCAGCCCCTTCACCAGCCTCGTTGCTCTTCTCTGGACGCTGTCCAAAATCTCAACATCTTTCTTGCAGTGAGGGGCCCAGAGCTGAACACGGTACTCGAGGTGCGACCTCATCAGTGCCGAACAGGGGCACAAGCACTTCCCTGGTTTCTGCTGGCCACACTGTTTTTGATACAGGCCAAGATGCCATTGACCTACTTGGCCACCTGGGCACATTGCTGACTCATATTCAGTCAGTTGTCAACCAGCACCCCCAGGTCCTTCTCTTCCAGGCATCTTTCTAGCCAGTCTTCCCCAAGCCTGTAATGCTGCATGGGGTTGTTGTGTCCCAAGTGCAGGACTTGGCACTTGGTCTTGTTGAACGTCATCCCGATCCAGCCTGTCCAGATCCCTCCACAGAGCCTCTCTTCCTTCAAGCAGATCAACACTGCCACCCAGCTTAGTCTCATCTGCAAACTTGCTAAGGGTGCACTCAATCTCTTCGTCTGATCATTGATAAAGACATTGAACAGGACTGGACCCAGCACTGAGCCCTGGGGAACACCACTTATGACTGGATTTCAGCTGGATTTAACCACCACCCTCTTGGCCCAGCCATCCAGCCAGTCTCTTACCCAGCAGTGGGTGTTCCTGTCCAGGCCAATGGCAGCCAGTTTTTCAAACAGAATACTGTTAGATACAGTGCCAAAGGCTTTAACAAAATCCAAGTACACAACATCCACAGCCTTTCCCTCATCCACTAAACAGGTAACCTTGACATAGAAGCAGATCATATTGATCTGGCAGGACCTATCTTTCATAAACCCACGTTGACTGGGCCTGATCACCTGATTGTCCTGCTTGTGCTGTGTGATAGCACTCAAGATGATCTCCATGACCTTCCCTGGCACCGAGGTCAGACTGACAGGTCTGTAGTTCCTTGGATCCTCCCTCCCACCCTTCTTGTAAATGGGCATAACGCTTGCCAGTTTCCAGTCAAACGGCACTTCCCTGGTCAGTCAGGACTGCTGGTAAGTGAGGGAAAGGGGTTTGGAGAGGACCTCTGCCAGCTCCCTTAGTACCCTTGGGTGGATCCCATCTGAACCCATAGATTTGTGTATGTCTAATTGGCCAAGCAGGTCTCTAAACATATCCTTGTAGATCGTTGGAGCTTCATTCTCACCAACTACTGGCTCAGGAGGCCAAGTATCCCAAGAACGTCTCACCTTTCTATTAAAGACTGAGGCAAAGAAGACGTTAAGTACTTCTGCCTTGTTCTCATCCCTCATCACTACTCTATCTCCTGCTTCCAGTAAAGGAGGGAGATTCTCCTTGGTCCTCCTGTCGTTGCTAATATACTCAAAGAAACATTTTTTATTTTCTTTCACCAAACTGGACAGTTGGAGTTGCAGTTGGGTTTTAACTCTTCTGATTTTCTCTCTACACGATCTCACCTCACCCTTGTAGTCATCCTGGAGTGCCTGCCTTCCTCTAACAAAGCTCATAAGCTTTCCTCTTCTTCCTGAGATCAATACAAATTTCTCTACTCAGCCAAACTGGTTTTCTTCCCTGCCGACTCATTTTACGGCACATGGGGATGGCCTGCTATTGTGCTGCCAGGATTTTCCCCTTGAGCAGCATCCAGCCCTCTTGTGCTCCTTTGTCATTTAGAACTGACTCCCAATGAACTTTGTCAAGCAGCCTTCTAAACAGTTCAAAGTCTGTCCTCCGGAAGTCCAAGGTGGCAGTTCTGCTGACCTCCTCCCTTACTCCTCCAAGAGTTGAGAATTCTGTCATCTTGTGATCACTGAGCCCCAGGCATCCTCCGACAGTCACCTCTCCTACAAGGCCTTCTCTGCTCACAAACAGCAGATTCAGTGGGGCACTTTCTCTAGTTGGTTCACTCACCAGTTGTGTCATGAAGTTATCTTCCATACACTCAATGAAACTCCTAGACTGCTTCCTTTCTGCTGTATTATACTTCCAGAAGACATCTGGAAGGTTGAAATCCTCCACAAGAGCAAGGGCTCGTGATGGGAAATTGTCCCAGTTACTTGTAGAAGAGCTCATCAGTTTCTTCGTCCTGGCTGGGCAGCCAATAACAGACTCCCAACACTATATCTGGCCTTCTGCACGTTCCATTGATTTTAACCCACAAGCACTCAACCCTATCATTACTAATATTGAGTTCTGTGCAATCAAAACATCTTCTAACATAGAGGAAAATGCTGCCACCTCTCTTTCCTAGCCTATCCTGCCTGAAGAGTTTGTAGCCACCCATGGCAGCACTCCAGTGGTGTGAATTGTCCCACCATGTTTCTGTCATGGCAATTATGTCATAGTTTTATTACCTTGCAATGGCTTCCAGCTCCCTCTGTTTGTTGCCCATGCTGTGTGCATTAGTATACATGCAATTCTTTTGGGCAGTTGTTTCCTCTTGTTTCCTGAGTGGAACAGCTGTAAGTCCTAAATGCCTTCTTGCTGTGTAACCCAAGAATTCCCTTTGAATTCTGGCTGTCACATGGAGCGCTATCCCCCTCTTCCTCTGAGATGGCAGACCAGGGGCTCTCACTAGTACATTGCCCCTCAGAACCTGAGGTGCCATTGCCATGCTTTATTCCAACAAGCCCAGTGGTATTCCCCTCCCTCTTCCAAATTAGTTTAATGCTTCTTAATTAGACCCACCGACTTCTTGGAAAGTATCTTCTGTACAAGTGTACCCCATCATTTGCCAGCAAACCTGGCATGTAGGCCAACCCATTATTGAAGAACCCAAAGTTTTGTTCTTCACACCAGTTTCGGAGCCAGGTATTTAATACCTGGCTCTTCCCACTCCTTCCCTCACCATTCCCTATGACAGAACAGAATACTATCTGCACACCTGAACCCTTTACAATACATCCTAAAGCTCTAAAGTCCTTTTTAATCACTCTAAGGTTTCTAGCTGGTTTTTTTACTATTTCCTACCTGAAAGATGAGCAGTGGATAATAATTTGTGGACTTAACAAGATTTGGGAGTTTTCTTACCCCATCACTGACAGAGGCCTCAGGTAGGCAGCAGACTTCTCTATGTAATGGGTCTGGTCTGCACATTGGCCCTTCAGTTTCTTTCAGGAGGGAGCCCCAGTGATTACGACCTTCCTCTTCTTCTTTACAGAAGCCATTTTAATTGATGGCTTTGTGTTTCTTAACCTGGAAAATGTTTCGAGGCTATGAGAGTTTTCAGCAATGGGGTCTGGCTCCAGTTGCAGACCATTATATCTGTTCTACAAGGTAATCTGCAGGGCCAAGTTTGTAACAGGGTAGTCATACGAGCTGCAACGAGCAGGAACCCACTGTCATTCTTCCCCATCTCCTAAATCACTCTCTTCTTTTGGCTGGGTAGAGGACGGGGAGTTCTCTGTCGCACAAGGCATGTCTGCTTGTTGGGGCTGAGATAGGGAACATAGTGTTATTCCAGAAGTCTATCTCTCTCTCACACTCCCTGATAGTCCTTAGCCTAGTCACCTCCTCCCTGAGTTCTGTTGCCAAGCCACCAGTGACTTTGTCACTGTCATCTGATACCAGTGCAGGAGGGGGGCACATCCTGCATCTTGGAATCTGTGTGGCTGCATGCGTCCACTGGGTTCAGATAGTGAGGCTGTTTCAGTCACGGTTGGAGCAACGCTAGGAGATAGCTTACTTTTCTGGTGAGTGGCCACCATGATTCTCTGGTATTTCTGGCAGAGGTCTACCCTTCCTTAGCAAACTGCCTTCACTTGCCACATCCTTCCGACGAGCGAATCATCTGTTTGCCTGCTCTGGTGCTTGACACTCCTTGCTCGCATTTAAATCTCCCTCCGATGCTGCCAGGTCTGCTCTCCTGGCACATCACTAACTCATGTGGGATCTGCCGCTTCTGGGTTTCAGGACAGTCACCAGGCTGGGGCTTCCCTCCTGGGCTTTCCCATCCTCGGGTGTTTGCCTGCCCACCTCAATCCAGCACACAGCTGCAGAACTTACTGTTTCTGCTGCCGATGCTCACCGAGTTTGGTGCTGAAGCTTACAAAACGCTAGGAGAATACATATAGAGAAAAATATGTTTCTAAATAAAATCAACTTCCATTCCATTTCTACAAGGAAGGGATGGCAGAATCTTGTATGCAGTCTGCTGAGGATGAGAGTACAGGGGAAAGTCTGTCATAAGTACTGTAAAATAGTCAATGAAAATAATAGGAGAGAGATGAGAAAGTATCTTTTGTATCTAGGTTTTAAACTTGACGTAACAGAGTTAAGCATATACATTTGGGCTCCTTTCAGGTGGAGGAAGCCACCAACATAGTCTGTTAGCTGAACCATTCTTCTCGCTCTCAGTCATCAATGGTTAGATGAAGAGCACCTGCAACCTCCTCCTGCTCATAGTAGTGGGAACATTTATTTTCAAGAGATCTAACAGAAAATTTTAGGAAAACTGTTCTCTAACTGCATGGTAACTGTAACCGACTAAAGAAATTTCTCATTAATCTTCTCAGGAAAAGTCTTTTCTTTGTTATGATGAACAAGGAATAAAAATCTCAAATTTTGGCATTTCTGATGATGGAACATTCTGAGTTATGATATAATTATTTTTTTTCCAAATGATAAGCTTTGAATTTTAAACTGGTACTCCAAAAGTAGAACATAATGTGTTGATATTGTCCAACAATGTCCTTACCCACCAAATCCATATATGTATTACAATTCAATATGAAATTTTAAACTTTCTTCAGTTTGTTCTTTTTATCAGAACTCTCCCCCTGAAGCAAAAAAGCACCAGAAATTTCCATGAAACTAGGAATTTCATTGTTGCTCACCTTGACTGTTAGTTGCACATATACATGGCCAGTGGGATATATTCACGAACAGTTTTCAGCCTGAAAACACATTCTTTATTGCCTTGACCTCTGGATGTTCCATGTTGACCATCATTGCAGATACATAAAACCACTGAAATGTTCACAGTTGTTGTAGGGCTAACTATAGTTTTGGTGGCCATTTGAACTGAACAGAGTTGCTGTGACTTGTGATTTCATCTGTTCTCTTTCTCGTGCTATGCTTGATGTATTAAGGTGAGTGCACAGGATAAACCTAAACCAGCAGTGTTTTCCCAGCAGGTCTTTATCTTTATATACATTTTTGTATAATAACATATTATATAGAGGCAATTCTTTTAGAAACTGAAAGTGATTTTGGAAAGACTTTGTTAATCACAAAGTGATTAAGTGACTTTCAGGGACTCTGATGGCAAAGGATGGGCTATAAACACACAGTGATGTAAACAGAAAGCAACTCATACAGGGAAATCCTCATTCTTTCAGCAGTACAACTGATTTCATGCAGGACAATTAAAGTCCAAGTTCTGAGGAGGAAGAGGAGAAGAACTGGTGTTTCTTTTACAAGCTCCAATCTGTATTATTTCCTTTTAGATTTTCGTCTTGGATATCCATATTTTCCCTCTTCTGCAGTGACTATGGACTTGCATAGCCACACTGGCAAATAACATTTTACAAAAGCTATTGATGATCTAAAGGGAAAATCGAATACATGGGATGAACTACATAGTTAATAAGCTGGAGACTCAGTTGTTTTCAGGTGTGAGTTACATGCAAAATTTTGAAAAAACAGTCTTTTTTGGATTTGAATTGATAGTGTTGTTTTCAATTTATAGTTTGTTTGATGGGAGTTTTTAAAATATGGGTGTTTTTTTATTGTTTGTTTATTTATCTTCCTGGGAAAGAACCCTTTCTTCTCAAACTAACTCTGAAACTGGAATTTTTTGGGTTGAAAAAAATGACAGCAATGCTGATGGCACTGCTCTGGAGGAAAGAGGGCAGCTTTCTCTGTGGCATTGATCTGCATGCAGGCTGTCATGTTTGCCTTGCTCTGATGTCCTCGGGAGGACGGAGGTACTCTCTTCCTTGGAATGGCAGTCAGGCAAGTTGTCAAGAGATGACAGTCAATAACCATCCACCCTAGATTAAACAAAAGAAGTTGTCATGGACCATGTGTGAGCAGAAAACAATGCTATCTCATGAGATACTGTCCACCTTGCATAGACACGACACAACATCTGCATCTTAACTTATGTCCCTATTATCTACATCTAAGTTGTCTTAATAAATGATCTTACTCCATTCTTGGTCTGTTAACATTGAAAGCTGAGACTTTTGAAGTGCTTTCTGGGGAAATGTACTGATACTCTAAAGACCAGCATACCTGACTACTTCCATGCAGCTGTATTTGCAGTTAAACAGTTCTTATATTTTTTCATCCACAGGACTTAACTATATATTTATTTCTTCCTTTTCATGATCTGATTACTTATACATAAAACTTGTTGCATATATACAGGGACAAACTACTATTACATTCATTTTCTTTGCAATGATAGCAGTGTGATACGCATCAGTTAATCCTGAAGCCTAAGCTTGGTTTCAACCTGCAACTATTTCTGTATATACCTAGCTACATCTTTGTCCTAACAAGTTCTGCTAAATGGGTAGACTTTGTAACAATTCATAAGATTAAGCACAGGTATCACTGTTTGATTGGGCAGGTTCTTTCTGTTTCTCAATCTCATTCCTCCAAAGGAAAGGATTTTAGGCCTGGAAGCAGTGTAAATGCAGACCATCCTGTAAGCTTTGACCAACACCTAAAACTATATTCTTCTGCTTTCTTGATGGATCTTTCCTCATCTTATTTGATAATAACTGTCGTATATCTAGTTCTTTAAAATAAGTAACAGTGGAAAAGCAAATATTTTCTTAAATTCCTCATTTTGTCTGTACTTATTCTTTTTTATTATCATTATTCCTAAACATTTTTTCTGTGATGACTAAAAGCTCGGGAGGAGCAGGCTCAAAGTGGCTGTCAAGTAGATTTTTTTCCCAAAGTAAAAGGTGCTGACAGACAAAAGAACTATGTCATGAAAAATTTATAACCAAATTTCCCACAACAGAAAAGAGGCAAAACCACCTTACATACTAAATGCCAAACTTCATGCATATCTGCACCAGTGCTGATTCAATGACAAAATAACTTTGAAAATGTTTTATGGTCCAAAGCAGCTATAAAGTAGCTACACTTGTCATTTTAGTAGACCAAAATCAGAATTATACTAATATTCAGTGGGGTGACAGCAATATCTTATCTTGTCAAACAGGAGATCTGAGTTTGCAGGAATACATTTTAGATTAGAGAGAAGAGCTGTATAAAGAATGCATTTAATTTCATAAATAATAATAACAGTAATGATAAACCATAAAACTAGTTTTATACACTAGAATATATGTAATAGTATCTGGATATACATATTTATTTTCATGTAAGAATATATATAATCTTTCTGGAAAATACCAATGCATATTCTAAGCTAATGTCTCATCTTCTACATACCTTATGGCTCTTATTTTTATAGATGTATTCTTCAGATTAAGATAAACCATGAAATACTTTTCAAATTATAGTAAGCTATAAACTGATGTGTTCAGCATTGGACCTAACACAGAAGGATAAGACTTCGAATTTGTTCATCTCACGTTCAACACGAGTCATTAATGTTGTATGTCAGTAAAAAACAGTTAATCTGATTTAGAATATATAAAGCAAGATATTTTCAGTAAAAATAAAAGTAGTAGTGATGCTGTTGTACACAATACTGGTGATACCAGTCACAAAGTCCAATTCTGGTTATTGAAAGGTTGTAGTCAGATTGGAACAGGTACAGAACAGGACAACTGAGAAGTTTAGGGTACAGGAGTTATATCGGATGATCACAGACAATTTTTGGTTGATAGATCAAGAAAATAAGATTTTCTGAATTTAGAATAATTATTGTATTACCCCTCCAAGAAAATCTTTTCAATAGAGATTATTGCTGGTACACAAGGACATAAGGAATGCATCAGGTCAATGGTTACAAATCTGAATGTTTCCAATCATGAAAAAATGAGATTTTAGAATAGTTCTGGCATAGGGGAACATAAAAATCTTTGGGTAACATGGCAAATACTTCAGCTTGTCTTGGTAGATTTAGTAATTACATGAACGGATTTAATGGTGAGACTTCTTGTGACATCTATCAAGCTTTCTCCAGACATAACTTCTTCTGGATGATTTTAAAAAAAGGACCTAAGATAAGTCAGTTATTTTAACTGTAACTGGATTCTTCCCAAACAGTTAGTGTTTCTAGTTGCAACATCTTCCTAAACTTTGATGACTCTTTGACTATTCCTTTCAGTATATACAAAAATTTAAGGTTCACATCAACGACAACCAAAAATTTCTACGATAACTATATGCATAAGTGTTTTTTCAAACAATTACAGATTGTAATGCTGTATGTTCGTGTTAATGCCTCTCAGTAAGACATAACCTAAGAAACTAGACCTATGTAAACAACAAAATAACTATTTGAAGGTCTTGATTCTATGAGCATTAGTACAAAGTCAAAGTCTTTCAGTAATCTTGCAGGTAGACTTGCACAGGCACTGGATTTTTTCCTCATGATTTCATTATTGAAAATTGCAATGACATTAATATTTTTGAATTACCTTTGGAAAAGAACAGTTTTAAAGAAAAATGTTCCATTTTAGTCGTTACTCTAAAGATTATTCAGCTCATAATAGCAAAAATTAAAATCAGTAATGAAAGTCTTTTTGCAATAAAAATTCAAACTGTCATATCCAACATAGAAAAAACGCCACCACTCAGTCTGATTATTTTTTCTCAGGAAATTTTTAACATTGATGTATTGTTGCAGAAGACTTTATACGATAAGAAAGAGCATTTTCTAGCAGGAAAATATTCCCCTGGTAAAATTTCCTCCAGCTGTAAAAGTACTTTAACTGGCTAGGGAAGAGCAACAGTAAAATTATTACATATAAAATTCTGTCAACTCTGCTATCTACATCAATCTCTCTCTCCCACCAAAACCAGAGAAAAATATCTGATCCTAATATCTTTGAGATATTTAAACCTCAGATCTTATTTATAATAAATTGTAGGTAATAAGAAGGAAGGATGATCTTAAGTTCAGATTATCCCTTCAACAGAACTATTAAGCATTAATTGCTGCATGTAATATTGGGTTTTAGGCAGGAAGCAGAAATCTTATTGAACATTTCTAGCCCTTTATGTAACATGACAAGGGAATATTAAAACTTTCTAAAACTGCTTGGATCTTTCTTGCCTCTATCTTGTTGTATGTAGCTTCTGCAAATTTACCCTGAAGGAAGACACGCATATTTTTTTTCGCATATTTTTTTTCCTCCTGTCTTTAGATTCTGAAGTTACTTTTCTTTTTTCTTAAGATGTAGTAATATGCAAAATATATTTAATGTTTGATAATGTATGGTAGAGCCATTTCCTCTCAAACAGAAACTAAAATCCTAGAGATAATCCCCTGATAAATAGAAAACTAAATAAATCAGATAATGAATGGCTACATTTTTATTTCCACAAATTAATATACTTACTTATACATCCATAATGTAGCCCCAGATGCCCTGTCTACTCATTAGCTCACTGGTTTCTTGTAGCTACTATATCAGCTGAGTTTCTTCAGCACATACTGAATTTTGATGAGACTACTGGCTTTACTGTTGGCTTACAAGGCCATTTCATGCAAATAGGAGGACCAGACAAAAGCATTGTTAGGCTTACAGAAGAACAACATTCACATATTAAGGTTGATGGTTCTCTGGAAAAAGCACAAAAAATATGTTAATTTAATAGAGAACTTACCACACTTTTCACATAGGCAGTTACACTTTTTTGAAATCAAGCGTTTTTAAACTTACAAGTTTGAAAGTTGGTTAGACTTTCCTTGGATGGAAGAAAGGCTTTTGCTCTATTACTGGACAACACTCTGTATTCAAGTAAGATAGAAAATAAGTTAAGATGTCTTTATATGCAAACATCTGCTATTGGTTTAAAAATCCAGCCTGGCAAAGTACAGAGTAGATATTTAAAATGTGCGTAGTGCATGAAATTACCTCACATTATGGGTAATGCATGCCTTGTAGCAATTATGTCACTTATGCTTACACTAATTAAGTGTTGATGTGTGAGCACTAAGTTGCAATGATGTTGTTAACTAATGTACATAAATATTCCCTTTAAACTGTAATTGCACTTTGCAATAACTTAAAACAAGATACGCTTAACTGGAAGTATGGAGTTCTGTTACCTTAAGGAACTGATTACAAACTTCATACTGTTAGTAAATGCAGTGCTAGAGTTCTACATTTTAACTTAAAGGGGAAAAATTATTTTGTCATAGATTTTACAATATACAAACCTGTCAGAAGTATTTATGTACTACCCATTTGAAAGGACAGCAGCAATGTGCAGGGTAAGACAGTTCAGCCCACAAGGGCTGAGTATCCCAAACCTGAAGGATTCAATATGACTTAATCCACAATTTAACCACAGGAGACATTAACTGCATTTGTCAAAAGTATGGAGTTGGTCTTGGCAAGTTGAATATGAGCCAACAGCTTCATCTGGCAGCCAAAACGGCCAACTGTGTCCTGGAATGCATCAAGCACAGCCTTAAAAGCCTGTTATGGGAGGTGATTTTTCCACTCTACACTGCAGTGCTGCAGCCTCGCTTTGAGTACTGTGTGCAGTTATGGGTTGCTTGATATATGAAGGACATCAGACTACTGGAGTGTGTCCAGATGAGGGCAACCAAGATGGTTAAAGTTCTCGAGGGCAAAATTTTTGAGGAGTGCCTGAAGTCGTTTGGCTTGTTCAGCTTGGAGAAGAGAAGGCTGAGTGGTAACCTCATCACAGTCTGCAACTCCCTCAGAGGGAACAGAGGAGGGGGAGGTGGAGATCTCTCTCTGGTGACTAGTGATAGGACATCAGGCTGTGGAATGAAGCTGTATCAGCAGAAGTTCAGAATAAATGTTAGGAAAAAGTTTTTCACTGAGAAGATGGTTGGTTACTGGAACAGGCTCCTCTGGGAAAAGGTCATGGTACCAAACTGGTCAGAGTTCAAGGAAAGTCTGAACGATGCTCTTTTAGTTGTATAGTTTATTTTTAGGTAGTCCTGTGAGGAACAGGGTCGCTTTCCAACTTGAGATATTCTACAATTTTATGTTTCCGTGATCAGGAAAACGGATTTCCTAAGACTAGGAGTAAGTGTTTTCCTGCATTTGGGATTTGTGACCAACACAAAAATTCCAACGAAACCTCATAGATTTGGCTGAAGTTTCAACTACATGGTTTTATAAATTCAACAAGGACTTTCCGGAGAAAAAGAGAGGGAGAAAAAGAGTGAACACTCAAATTTGCAATCTAAAAATGACTGTTTACCACTAGGCAGCTTCATTGCAACCTTCAAAAGGGTTTTTTAATTCCAGAGCAGAGAGGAAGAAAAAAAAATAGAAACCCTGAATGTTGTCATCAAATACAGTTGTTGTTCTCTAGCCATCTCTAGTGGTAGCTAAGAATAGTACCAACAGTATTGAACCTCCCTCCAAAACCAGAGAATACGCAAATAGAATGACTTAGCCTCAAAAGAGGTTGACATCACCAATGTAGTTTAGAATGCAGTTTATATATAAAAACCTTCAATAGGTTTATGATCAAATGTATTAGTTCAGTTAAGTATATCTGTAAGACAGTTACGTTGGTAGACAGGAATATATGGACTCTTTGAGCTTGTAAAGTTGTTATACTCACAGCAAACAAAACATTGAAGTCATGAGACAAGCCAGTGCAAGTCAAATCCATCAGGGGTATCATGTCCCCAGTGGCTTGTGGGAATATGTTTCAAAGCTCATAGTAGATTCATAGCAACTAAAAGCCTGTTCTCCCAGGAATTTAAACTTACTGTGAGAGATGTTTGGAGGACAAGAACAAAAAATCTGTTTAGCAGGAGAAACAATGCTACCGTACATACAGTACATAAAGGTACTTCTTCTGTTTCATTGTACCTAAGGTAGGCTTCTGATTTGATCTGAAAATAATGAGCCTTTAAACTTGCTGAGTTTTTCAAACCTGGATTAATTGGTTATTACTTTTAATAATGTTGGTGAAATTTAACACTGGACATATTTTACACTCCCCCCCAACCCAAAGAAAGATCAAGCAATCTTCATCAAGAATGTTAACAAAGACTCCAAAGTCTGAGTTTTGATAAATCATCACATTCAGTCCTGATTTATCCTGTGTCACTCATCTCTAACAGATTTTTCCATAATGAAAGCTCAAGTATTCCAATAGATTGCAAATATTTGCAATAACTTGAAAATATATTAAAAGAAAATATAATTTCCAGTGGGAAGAAATCAGCCCACATGGGATAGAACGAATTTGGGAATCCTCAGGAAAGAAACTTTACGAAGCAACATATTGCTGCTCCAAAGAAATGAGCGCTTTGACATGTATCTCAGTGCAATACTGTCTGTGAAGACCGTGAGGATAGCACTGAACTGTCAGGTTTCACTCTCTGATTGCTGAGTAATCCTTGCTCTAAGTTATCTTGGTTTTATTTTCATGTTATTTTACTACTGGGGTGGAATTCTTGTATCACAGCAAGCGCCACAAAAACATGACTCAGCTCATGAAACTTTCCTAGCTGCTACCAAATTCATGAGGTATAAATCACAAAATGCCAACCATTTTCTCTGCCCCTACAGAATAATCTTGTCTGACATTACTGTTCAGACTCTAACCTCATGTAATCTGGACTGGCTGAATTGGGAGTAACTCTATGAATGCTGCGTGGGCCTATTATTGGCCTTTTTGTCCTTAGGTGACTTGGAGCCATTTATGAGGCTGCTTCCGAATCTTTTGGGGTAATGCTTTAGTCAACCAGGCCCTAGATGAGCCCTAGAGTAAGGAAGCCTCAGGCTGTTTTGGACCCTACCAGTGCCACTCTGCTCCAGCTGCTACTCCCACATCATCCCCTCTGGGCTGCCTGTGAGGAGGGAGAAGGTTCTTGATATCATCTATACCTACTGAGCTCAGCCGGCTTTCTCACACCTTCCTACTGTTGCAAGACAGTGCACCCTAAAGGAGGCTGACAAAGGCCACAGTTTTTAACAGGGCCATGGGAAGATTGAGTGGCTCCTGGATTTCAGAAGCTTACTGTCAGAAACAGTATTGGTGTACACAGGGGATATATTTTGCATATATGTAAAGGTACTGTATTGTATACAGACCTTTGTTATTCCTCCTGGTTGGAGTATGTTACAGACCGCCTGACCAGGAGGAGCAGATGGATCTTCTATTGTTTAAGCAGCTGGAGGCTGCCTCTAGATCGGCTGCTCTTGTTCTTTTAGGAGACTTTAACCTTCCAGATATCTGCTGGGAACTTAACACTGCTGAGAGGAGGCAGTCCAGGAAGTTCTTAGAGTGTATTGAGGACTGCTTTCTGTCACAGCTGGTGAGTGAGCCCACCAGGGGTGAGGCTCTTCTTGACCTGCTGTTTGCAAAAAAAGAAGGGCTGGTGGGTGATGTTGTGGTCGGAGGCTGTCTGGGGTGTAGTGATCATGAGATAATCGAGTTCTCACTAAACAATGTAAAAAGAAAAGCCAGGAAGAGAACATCGATGCTGGACTTTTGGCGGGCAGATTTCGGATTATTTAAGGAACTGGTCAGGAAAGTACCCTGGGAAATAGCTCTTAGTAGCAAGGGGTCCAGGAAGGCTGGATACACTTCAAAAATGAAATCTTGAAGGCGCAGGAGAGGGCTGTCCCCATGTGTTGTAAGAAGAGTAGTAAGGGCAGACGTCCGGCCTGGATGAGTAGGGAGCTTCTGAAGGAACTAAGTAAGAAAAAGAGGATGTATCGTCGTTGGAAAGAAGGGGACGTAAGCCATGTCATGTTCAAAGATGTTGTTAAGTCATGTAGGAGGAAAATCAGGGAAGCAAAAGCCCAGCTGGAGCTCAAATTGGCCACTTCTGTTAAGGATAATAAGAAGAGTTTTTATAAATATATCAATGGTAGAAAGAAGTGCGGCAACAAGCTCCACTCCTTGTTGGATGTGGAGGGAAACATAGTAACCAAAGATGCAGAGAAGGCTGAGGTACTTAATGCCTTCTCTGCCTCAGTTTTCAACAGCAAGGATGTCAGCTCGCTTGACAGTTGGTCCTCTGAAGTGGTTGATGGGGGCAGGGTGAAATATGGCCCTCCTGCAATCCATGAGGAGGAAGTTAGAGACCTACTGAGCCACTTGGACCCTCATAAGTCTATGGGGCTGGATGGGATCCATCCTAGGGTGTTGAGAGAGCTGGCGGATGAGCTTGCTAAGCCGCACTCCATCATCTTTCAGCAGTCCTGGCTCACTGGAGAGGTCCCTGAAGACTGGAAGTTGGCCAATGTGACGCCCATCCACAAGAAGGGCCGTAAGGATGATCCGGGTAATTACAGACCTGTCAGCCTGACCTCGGTCCCAGGTAAAATCATGGAGCAGATAATCCTGGGTGAAATCATGCGGCACCTGCAGAACGGTCAAGAGATCAGGCCCAGCCAGCATGGGTTTAGGAGGGGTAGGTCCTGCCTGACCAACCTGATCTCCTTTTATGACCATGTGACTCGCCTGGTGGATGAGAGGAAGGCTGTGGATGTGGTATACCTGGACTTCAGCAAGGCCTTTGACACCATTCCTCATACTATACTCCTAGGGAAGCTGGCAGCCCGTGGCTTAGATGGGAGCACTCTGTGCTGGGTTAGGAATTGGCTGGATGGCCGAGCCCAAAGAGTGGTGGTGAATGGTGTCTCATCCAGTTGGCGGCCGGTCACCAGTGGTGTCCCTCAGGGATTGGTGTTGGGTTCGGTCCTGTTTAATATCTTTATTGATGATCTGGATGAGGGGATTGAGTCCATCATCAGCAAGTTTGCAGATGATACCAAGCTGGAAAGAAGGGTTGATCTGTTACAGGGTAGGATGGCCCTGCAGAGGGACCTGGACAGACTGGAAACATGGGCCAATTCTAATGGGATGATGGTTAATAAGTCCAAATGTCGGGTACATCATTTTGAACACAACAATCCCATGCATAGCTACAGACTGGGGACAGAGTGGCTGGAGAGTAGTCAGGCAGAAAAGGACCTGGGAGTGCTAGTTGACAGGAAGCTCAACATGAACCAGCAGTGTGCCCAGGCGGCCAAGAAGGCCAATGGCATTCTGGCCTGCATCAGGAATAGTGTAGTCAGCAGGACCAGAGAAGTTATTGTCCCCCTGTACTTGGCACTAGTCAGGCCTCATCTGGAATATTGTGTACAGTTCTGGGCCCCCCAGTTTGGGAAAGATGTTAGGATACTGGAATGTGTTCAGAGGAGGGCAACGAAGATGGTGAAGGGGCTGGAGCATAAGCCCTACGAGGAGCGACTGAAGGAGTTGGGGCTTAGTCTAAAGAAGAGGAGGCTCAGGGGAGACCTCATTGCTCTCTACAACTACCTAAAAGGAGGTTGTAGTCGGGCAGGGATTGGTCTCTTCTCTCAGGTGACCAGTGACAGAACTAGAGGGCATGGACTCAAGCTTCGTCAGGGAAAGTTTAGGCTTGATGTGAGGAAGAAGTTCTTCACTGAAAGGGTGATTGGCCATTGGAATGCGCTGCCCAGGGAGGTGGTGGAGTCGCCGACCCTGGAGGTGTTTAAGGGGAGATTGGATGTGGCACTGAGTGCCATGGTTTAGATGATGTTTGGTGTTAGTGTTGGGTTATAGGTTGGACTTGATGATCTCAGAGGTCCTTTCCAACGTTGTGATACTGTGATACTGTGATACATTTCATAAACCAAGTATTTGGATTCTGATGTGTTTAGTAGGCTCCTTCATGCTATGCACACTGTGCCAAGTGCAAGAAACACAAATGTGTCTTTTCTTTCTGGTTTTGAAGTTTACTTACTTTCACACTGGTTTGGTGCATTAAAAAACCATCAGGTTAGTTTTTAATTCACATACTTTCCCTCTTTACTTCCTTATCTCTTCCAAAGTCTTAAGTGAGTGTTTAGACCAAAGAAATGGAAATAGTAAAGGTCCGTTATGTTGGGGTAAGGTACTAAGCCTCTGAAAATCTAGCAATATTCAAAGTCACGAGACATTGCCTCTAAACAGACACTGGTCTTCAAGAAAGAGTTTAGCAACAGCTGGCAAAAGAAATCTGAGCTGCAATATGGTGATTTTGAAAGACAAAGAATTGTCTTTGAAATTGTTTAACAATTTAAAGTTTCAGAAATAAGAGAAAACAGTAAATATTGAAGTGCAGTGGGCAAAATATCCTTCACTGGTTCCGAAGAAAAACAGTGGAAAGGATCTTCATGATTACAGAAAAAGATGACTTTTCTGATATACCTACATATGGACCACTCACGTACGTGTCAATCTGGCTCTTTCATTCAGAATTCAGTTGCAGTCTGAACAAGTATTAGAAACTCCAGCCTCAAAGAATTCTTTTTTTGGGGGGAGTGAAAGAAAAATTATATACTGACTTAGACCAGAAGTTTATCCTTATTCATTCTGGCAGTTCTCACAATTCTTAACATGTTGGTTGGATTTTTCTTTTTTCCCATGTTTCTTTGAGAGTTTATATTTTATATACGGAGACGGTTTGGTAGTTTCACTTTGGAGAAGGCATTCTTGTCATATTTTCTTCCTTCTGATTCTCAAGACATAGTCAACTAAGCATCTTTGTGGCATCTCAGGGTTGGTTTAAGTCTTCTTCAGCAATGAATTGCATAGTCTGTCCAGACTGTATCATGATTCCTGTTTTCTATTCTGTATGTGATGCCCCTGTTTCTCTTCTGAGCAAATGTATAATAGCACTCTCTTTCCAGTTTGTCATGTTAGATTACAACAGGACAACAATGACAATACTCCTTCACACAAATGTTAAAGCCTTTCAATTTATTTTGTTTTCTTTCACTGTTTTGCTCACTTTTCCATCTCTTTCTTTGCTCAGAAAGGGTATGGATGAGTTTTGAGGGGTCATAAAGGCAGATCTTGTGAAGCCAAAGAAGAGTCAGCCATACCTCATTAGCTGTTATCACCAGCAAAAGCATGTCATCTGAAAAGAACTTGCCAAAGACTACCAGAGTCTAGTAGCCTGAAACTAGTAGCCTGAAAAATTATCATCTTGTGTAGAAAATAGTTACTCACTCTCTGAAATTATAATAAAATTGTATTTTAACTGGTCATTAAAAGCAACTACAGATCACTATTTTAGTAAGTGAGCAGAATTTAAAACACTTAGCTACAAAATCTGAGACAACAGAACATGTTTGGGTAAAATACAAAGGACTCATCTCAAAAATGTATGCCAGGAGAATTTGAGGCCAATCTTCAGCTCATTGGTTGGGTCATCAGGATAGAGTTCCTGTCTTCACTGAAGGCAAAACTCATCTTTGACTTCCAAGGAATCAAAAATCTGCTCCACATTAATGTGGTGATAAAGAACTACTTGTGAAATACTTGCTCACCTCTTTATCTAGCTGTTCACAGGACACAGTTGCTTCAGAGCTGTTCAATACTCTGGGAAAAAGTGTCTGGTCAGAGAAAAGATATGGCAGCAGGGGTAGGTGTAGTTTGACATCCTTTTATCATCTCCTTCCTTACAGGATTGTGAAAGCATAATAATTACTTCTTGATTTTACCAACGTTTCTGTGCCTGTCCTGTGTTTCTCTTAATTAGAAGTACAAAGTAAAGTGATGAATTCTTTGCTGTACTTTCAGAAAAGGCTCCATCTATGCTGTCTTTTTCTTTGTTGTAGTCTTTGCTGTCTTTTCACCCTGAGGGTATTTATCTTAATATTCTGCTTTTATAATTCATTCTTCTTGACATAAAAATATGCTCAGCTGACACAAATGAGCTTATAAACTTTGTTCATGCTGCCACACTTTCCTGCTCTCATCAGAGAAAAGTCAGTAATCTCCAGTGAATAATTTGTTAAATTTAGCCTCTTTTCCCTCTCAAATTACATGATCTCCACAAATGCATCTATTATTAGACTGTGTGGCACAAACACTCAAGGCTTTGTTTCATTTATTGAATGTGAATATTCAAAATCTGAGCTGTTTAGTTAGGAAGAAAGAGGTCAGTAAAAGGACAGCATAGTATTTATCACTATCATTTTTTCAAAAGCACCTCAGTGATTTAAAAGTTCAAGTTGGCACAATGGTTATTATGAGGAAGACTGAAATTCAATTTCTTTTCTGGCAATAATTATTTTTCTGCTATTAATATTCCTAAAGAAATTGCTTTGATGACTTTTTAATGGATGTCCTGAACTTAACACTGAATACTGTGGCTTGTATATTTGAGGAAAGCCCATTCAAATTTTTTTGTGTTTCATATGTGGACTTTTTAAAGTTTGTGTGGAAGTCATTTCTGTGACATGATTTATGGAGATTCGGGATATTGTTATTCTAAGACTCAAATCAAAGCACAGTAATGATAACTATTTTATTGCAATCTTGTAAAACCTTAAAAAAACAAACAGAAACTGAGAAAGCAGCTTAATACAATGACAGGATTTGCATTTTTTAGAAAATTATAGTTATTCAGTAGAGAAGACTGCTGACATTTAGGGTTATGTTTGATTCTTTATCTATCTGAAGAAATGACCACATGGAAAACCAAAAATGAATAAACATTTTCCCCAGTTCAGCTTATCATATTTGAAGAAACTACGATCTAAGACCTACTGTACCTATTTGAATAAATTGATTGTTTCAATTGCTGTATTTAGTGATGAAAGTAAATGCTGTGTTGGCAGAACTTCTTGATTTATTCTGTACCAAAAAATCTAGAAACCGTGTTCCAGCACTATTGATGCCTTTATCTGCTGTAAGATATTCTGAAGGTAACAACACTGGTAATTCTTTCCAGCTTTCTCCCCTGCCACTTAGGTGCAGTTGCACCTAAATTCATAGACATATTCTGTTGTGAAGAAGATAAAATATCTTTAGTTTTGTTTTTCAACTTGTTTAACATAGGAAGAAAAGAAAACACAACCACCAGACAAACAACTAAAAAACCCTGATATCCCCTGAATTTCAAACGCAACTGCAACAGAACTGAAGATGAAATCTAATTCGAAATTCTGAAGTTAAGTGAAATATTTTGAAGTAAATTAATCCATTAAATTGTTTCTCTGGGATGTGTATGTACACCTGGTGTCCTACACCAGCACTACAAAGGAGATGCTAGTCATCCTGCATGTGATGGGAAATTTGTAGGAAGTCCCAATGGTTTTGTAGGCATGGTGTCCCAGCTGCCCAATCCGGGAAGGGGAATGTGCTGCACTTAGCCAGCTCTCTTGGAGCTGGAGGCAGTGGGACGGTAGGTAAATGGCAAATAAGAGCTTTTATCATCAGCAAAGAGAGGGAAGGGAAGTGAAGGGAATTGAAGCTCAGATATCTGGGTAGATTTGCAAGTCCAGAACATAACTCCACAGAGTTGTGGGGCCTTTTTCATCTGCTCTGTGGGTCTGTAAGGAACCTTTAAAAATGTATCTTGTGCAGGTCTCGACACTATTTGTTTCTGGCAATACAGGTTGCTGTCACACATTGCTTTTCCATTTGAAGAGCTGATAATAATTTGAAACCTAGTCTGCTTAGAAAATGCAGTAGAAACAGGTCCTCCTAGTTTCTAAATAGTTCTTCTTATTTTAAATTGTGTTGTTCTATCTTCTGCAGTTGCTTGAGTGATTTACACAGCAACAGGTAAAGCTAGTTAAAAAAAGGAAAACCATAAATCGAGCTGCAAAGGGAAATATTTTCAAGTGTGCAGAGTAATGAAAATGGAAGCATAATTTTCTCTAGTCTCTTTTGATTCTAGGTACCTTTGGCATATTTTGTAAGAGTTGGAGTTGAAAAGCCTGTAGACAGAGTGTGATCTTTTAGCTGATAGGGTCTTGAACTATTTCAAGGGTCTTGAATCTGTCCAGATACAAGATTCAGGCAAAGAATAGAGCAAGATAGCAGAAAAGGAATATTTAAAAAATAAGACAAACCTCTGGAGGCCAGAGGAATAATTAATGCAACACCCCAATTACTTTTGTAAAGGATCTAAACAAATTGCAGGAATTTAGACAGGTCAGTTTGACATCAATTTTTTAAGTCTCAGAGTATTTTTGAAGGATCAGATGTGGGTACATTCAAAAAGCACCTCGTGGAAAGAGACAATTACTGTGGCATAAGGATGGGGTTATGAGGTTTGAGTAATTTTTGTATGTGACTATACATGTATATGTTTTAAAGATATGTGAAACAGTGGGAGTGCAATAAACAATACTAAACAATGCAGTTATCTGACAAAATTTCGCTTAGATTTAAGAACTAAGGTATGAAGTCCTCAAACAGAGGAACCTATGGCAGAAAATATAAGTACAACTGATGGCTGACTAAATTAGGCAGAGGAATAGGTGTCATATTTCTGGTCCTTGCTGAAGTAGCTCCAATTCACAGATAGAAGTCATCAACAGCAGAACGCTCTGACAAGCACTCCATATAGCTTCAGAATCTCCTGGTGATCTTGTGTGACGGATTTGCCCCAGTGTGTCAGAGATGTTAAATTCAGAGTATGGGAAAAATTGTGCCTTTTATTTCAAAGGTCTGAGAAAAATATCCTATTAAAGAGAAAACATTCATCTACAACACTTTTTCTGACATCAAAACCATTCTGCTTAATCCGTAGAGTTGGTGGGGCATGGAGAGGAGAACTGACAGAACTCAAAGTGTTAGAGAAGTGAATACATAGGGAAAAGATGGATCCCAGTGAGTGAATGATGTAACTATTTGGTATTTCCATAAAAAGAACATATTGCCTTACAGAATTTTTGGAAGACATATGCCCAGGTCTTAATAGGCATGGCTGGAATCAGGGAAGAAGGACATAATCAGAGGAATCATTTCAGTGAGGTGTAAGACCCCCTGTAGGGATTACAATGAGGCATATATATCTGGTTTAAACTCACTCATGTATGCTGATAGCAATGAACAGGTGGTTTTCTGCTTTCAGATGCTGCTAAGTTAAAGCCATAGGACTCTGTAGGAAGCTGAGGGACTAATTCTGTTACATACATAGAAGGCAAACTCTTTAGGTAATATGGAAGTAACAAACCTGGCATGAAGATCTGCATTTAAAACATCCCAAAGCTTCACTATGTAGGTAGAAAAAAACATTTGAAAATTCAGATTTCAGTTCAGATTTTTAAACTCTACAGAGTAAAGCTTTCTCAAACAGATAGGAAGAACCCGGAATCCTAATGATGAAAAATGCCATACACCAGTAAAAGTAAGTTGTTGTTGATGTTCTTCTGCAACATTTGTCATCAGAATGATTACATCATGTTGTTTTTTCATGCTGCACATTGAATGTTAAAAGCAACTCAAATTATATTTGCAAGCACTACTTTGAAGTATTTAACAACCTGGCCTGCACATATTAATGAAAAAAGAGGCAGAGTCTAAGTGCAAGCAAAACGTGATGCTTCCTGTGATACAACAGCACTACATGCAAATTTGAAGCAAGCACTTGATGCAGAGTAATGTTTTTGTGTAACCATCTGTCTCTCTCATTTTTTTTCCCCTGAAAAAATCCTTGGAAGGAATATTTTTGACTCTGTTAGCGGCCAACAGAGTTGCTATTTGGATCCCTCTGTCAAAGAAGATGGGATTAGGTCATGACTTTTTTGTGCATTTGCAGACAGTTCCAGTCCAAAATCCCTGGAACCTTTAGCTGTTCTGTGTTGGTGTTCACTGCTTACATAAGACACAAAAAACTACATATTTAGAAGACATTTGGCAAAAGCATAAGATGGACTACTGTGTCGTATGGAGGTTCACATAATCTAGTGCTACATAGACATTGAGGGAGGCAGAACCTGGCACATACCTGAGTGATTTCTGGTTTTTTTTGCCAGATCTCCAGTAGTTGCAAGTGTCTTAGACTGCAGGGTCTCTTGACCCCACCAGTTGGACATGTTACTACTGTAAAAGATGTACTTAACCGGAGTGGCAAAGTAGGAAAAGTGGCGATATCCAAATAAGATATTTTTACAAGTTGTCTGCTATTGGTGAACTGGAATTTGTAACTTTCTAGGCTGAGAGTAGTTCGTATCGTGTTGCTCACTGAGTCACTCCTATATGTTTCTGTTTGACTTGACTGCAACTGTAAAGTCCAAAAGTCTCTTGCACCCAGCTTCTTTTTTGGTCCACGGTTGTTGTACTGCTGCCATCTCCTCAAACAGCAAGTTGCTTCCTGGGAGAGCATCTGCTGCCTCATTGCTGGCCAGGAGCAAGGGACTGTGCCATAGCTATACATGACAAAGGCAGTTGATGAGAATGGTCGTTCTCTGTACGGTAGATTCTTCACAGTCTACTGCATAACATCGTGTCCAAAAGAGAAGTGCAATCAAAGCCACACCGGCTCTGCAAACATTGCACAGAATTAAGTCCACTTATCAATTTAATCTTCTTGCCCAGTTGTCCTCACTATTTCCTATGTTAGCATCTCTCTCGGCAGTATATATTGGGACAGACTGATTGTTCCCTTATGCACTATGTGGGTTCTGACAATTGCTTTTTTTTTTTTTTTCCTAGGGAAAACCAGAAAACCACTAAGTGTATTATTATTTCTTAACATTGAAATATTTATTATCATATCCTGCTGGTCAGATTAAAAAAAGGTAAAAAAGGTAAAATCTGAGTATGAAAGAAAATCTGTTTCCATTCCTCTGGAAGCATCAAAAATAAAAACTGGAATAGAAAGCAATTCATAACTTTTCTTTTATATACGTATACTTACTGTAGGAGAAGAATAAGAGAGAAGGTTTTCAAGACTTATATGCTGCACCTGTCATTTCCAACACTGCTTCTCCACCACCTGGGCCCTGCATAGTAGTTCATATGAATTGGATTCCTACTAAGAATAACATCAGTTGCATCACCCAGGTGATCCGCATCACTTTAATCAGCAGCTCTCATGTGTTTTGGAGACTCAAGTCTGCTATAAAGTGTCCCAGTTTCACCCTTATACTGGAGAGGGGCACCATAAGGGCATTTTGCACACTGTCTCTTCTTCCTGCTTCTGTCTTTCCAGAGCTCACCTGCTGTCTGTACTGGGACAGTCAGAAAGTCTCTCAGGAGCCAGCTTTTTATTCAGACATTATACAGAAGAAACTACGGCGTGCATTGCACCAAACCTTCATACTTACTATTGCTTTCCTTCTTGCCCAAGAACTGCCTGACAGATGTGGAGTCAAGTATGTGGCACTGCATATTCTAAATTAGTTATGAATGTCCATGTTGAATTTTAGTCTGACCTGAAAACTTGAGAAGGACCATATGGCTGCCCTCCACAGCTGAGGTTACTGCCTTTGGATTCAGTTGACTCTTCAGATTTGAGTAGCCTAATTAAATCTGCCCACTTTGCCACATAAATTATTATTAGTCTTTCTGTTACTCATGCTACTGCACAACACTCTCTCTCAATGACTTTATTCATTTCAGACAGGGACAGCAGGTGCCAGATGGCAAACTGATGCTGTGTGATACTCAGTATTTCTATTGCTTGGTGCTTGGAGTTTCACCTTGCTCCTGTGCATTAGCCTGATAGGGATGATTGCTTCAGTTCACTCTAATACAGTCTGGAGCATGGGAAGCGATAGTGTGTCATTGCTTTTGAGGAGTAGCTTAAAGGCAACAAAACTTACTGTCTATATAAAAAGGGACTGGCTGTAGCCTCTTAGATTTGTAAGGAAAAGAACAAATTTTAAGTCTGCTTTTTTATGTATCACCTTTCAACTTCACCAAGTATGTTAAGTGCTCTTTAGGTCAGGCTGCAATTTACTAAAAGAACCCCGATTGAAGGTTAAATTATACAAGCCACAATTTTTCCTTATAAGGTAGTTCAACACAAATAGGTGATGTTCACTATTTACTGATGGTAGCAGCAGTGTACAGAAAGCCACAGTGGCTACTAGAAGGTACATTTTGCATTTATCTTTGGCACACATTGCAACCAAAGAGAATGGGTGGGGGTAAGTCTGTTTTCTTTCCAAAATTGTAAATTATATGGAAAAAAAAAGAAAGAAATTGAAACACAAACAGAGAAAGACTTTGTTTATTTATTGTCAGGAGAGACCCATCAGGATTCAGTGCTGTGTTTCCATGGCATCCCAGAGACATAAACAGAAAATACAGGCTAATGCACTCAGTTAGATTGGGATTTTTAAGTCTAATGCACATATATGCCCACTATTTATACACCTATTCTGTACACCGCTGTGAGATGGAGATGCTAACTATTCTAGGGCTCTAATCCATTTACAAATGTATATACTGCAGATGTTCAGCACTTGTGGGGGAATATATGCAGTGTTGTTTGGTTGCCTTTCATATTCCTCTCATTTTCTCCATACTGTTCTCCACTTCATTGCTATCCTCATATCTGTAAGTATCTACGTAGCATTACTGGTTATGAAGCCCAAATCAAGTTCAAAGATCCAGTCCTTCAGGAATGGATCCTGCTTAATCCCATCTTTCTAGTGGGTTAAACATGCCCGCATGTTTCAATATATTACTACAAATGTTAAACCTTTTTTTATTTCTTCCTCCTTGTTTTAAAAACATCCTTTCTAAAACTGAACAAAAACTCCAAGCAGGATTGTCTTTGCTCCCTGCAAACCATACTTTACCTTAGTGCACAATAATTATAGGAGCACATTTCACAACTAAAATGTTATAAATTTTGTGATGTCCACAACACCACCCCTACTGCTGGATTTCCACTTACTTACATGAAGTATGAGGGGAGCTTCTTGGAAATGCTGTAAGAAACCTTGTGAGAGTTCTGCCAAAGCAAAAGATCACCTTGAAAGGCACATCTTAGGCTCTCTTTCCTGCGTGAAGTCTTCTGGCTTGCGAAATTGCTTCCCAGAGAATGTGGTGTAGTCGTATTGCTGCTTCAGTCATTCAAAACTCTAGCAGACAGAGTGCTGGCAAATGCTGCATTAGAAGCAGTCTGAAGTTGGGAAGTAAATAAAGAGAACAGGACTCTTGAACAGAAATGCTTTACATTTTAAAAAATGTCTTGATTCATATCAATTATTTGTAAGCATTTAGAGATTCTCTGGTTTTTATTCAACAATTTTCAATAAAAGAGAGTTAACTAATCCCTCAAGTTTAGCAATAAAACATCTCTTTGTGCCATTGCTCCATTCCTCACAAAATCTTGCAACTTCTACTCAGAAAGCAGTGGCTTAGATAACCTGCAAACTACATGAAAGGTCAATGTACAGTCTGTGAGTAAGCCAACATCTAAATATCATTTGTCCGAACCAATAATTCCCCTTGCATTCCAGGGTAATAATGATTTACTACACGTCTCATGGCATTTTGGGTTATCAGACCTGAGACCAAGGGGAATTCAGACACACAGTGAATTCTCGTTCAGATGAGGGCTTTCATCAATCTCTGAACCTGAAGTCTCTGAGGTTCCCAGCTCTGAGATCAAAACGTCTCTGAGAGTGCAAGGTGATTTGTAGTTGTCAGGTGAACTGGTAGGAGGGTGGCGAGGTTTCTAGGTGGAAATAAGCCTAGCTTTTGGTAAGCGTTTACCAAATGTTAGTTTTTTTGAACAAGCAGCAACTTTGAATGGGTACTTATCGTGTTGGAAATATCTCAACCACTGTTAGTACTTATTTTTAAAGAAACCATTCTTAAGCATTGTTTTACTGTGTTGTAAAGCTATGGAAAAGACACAGGAGCTATTTTGCATACTTACTTCCATTTTCTCTTGGAAAGGAAAATTTCAGTTCTCTGGAAAAGGTTTGGCAGGAGAGGAAATAACTTAGGGTGTTTTCTCAGGTGGCTTCTTTCTCATGAGATAAATACATTTGAGATGGGCTGTGGAACAGATAACGGAGAACAGTTACACAAAGGAGAGAAAGGAAAAGAAGAAAAACAGAGGTGCAGAGCCACACTGAATTTCAGTGTAGTTGAGAAGACTTCTGCTTAAATCCCTGGCAGGAAATACAGTGGTACATTTATAAATGTTTTTTGGGGGGTTGTTTTCTTGTGCTAGGGGACAAAAAGACTAAACTCAAAAGAAGAGCAAGGGAAAGAAAAATAAAAGTTCATGTGGGGAGGTAGGAGGAAAGGTGAATGAAGGAAGAGCAATGTAAAATTAGTTTTGTGAAAGAGGTGAAAGGGAGCTGAAAAAAGTTAAAAACATCTGTACTCTCAAACAGATCTTGCAATTATTCATCACCGGTTTTTGTTTACACATAGTAGTTTCAAAACAGAAACTGTTTTGATTAGAGGTGATCTGACTTGATAATCTTTTATTTAAACAAAATGTATTATAAATAAATTATAAATTGTTACAAATAATTGAATATAATTAAGTATTCCATTATTAGTACTATTTACTTTAAATTAAAAAACTTTTCTTTAGAGTTTCTTCAGAGGACTGTTCTGTCCTTCTAAGAGGACCTTAGGCAAAAACACTGTGCAATATAAAGCATAGCTTGCACATGAGGAAAAAAATGTTCCTTCTGCAGCAGGCTGTTACAGAAAAAGTGTAATTGAGAAGATTTGGAATCCATCTGATAAGCCAGACTGACCTTACGATCTGTATTATAAGGTACAAACTCTCCTCTTAAACAAACAGGATTTTGCTTTGTTGATCTCTCGCATGATCTGCTGCTGGATCTAGTGTGCTCTCGTAAATATGCAAGACAATATTGCTGAAATCACTTCTATCTGTACAACTTGCATTGCAAGATTAAAGTTGCACAGTAAAAATATTATAAAAAGTGAACTTGTACATGACTTCCACTGAAATTTGTAACTGCAATTGAGAACTGAATTTAGATTTCTTCTTCCAGACGGCGTTGTCAAAGACAGCTCAGGAGAGAATGCAGAAGCTTAAAACTAAACCTATGGTGTTTTCTTGCAAAAGAAGTAGAAGAGATTCAAAACAAGTTTTAGAGGAGCAGGAAAGTTGCATCAGCATTTCTCTCTGGGTTATCTGAAATCTTATAAGGCTACATACTGCACTGCTGAAAGCTGGAGTACTCTCAGAAGGCTCACTGGAATGTTTCCTGTTCCCGTGTTTACTGCCATGGCTCTGGAGTTAGAGGATACTAACTTGAGCTACTTAATACTGCTAAAACAGATACCGTTGCTGCTGCTAAGACTGCTGATAATGAAAACATTATCAGTTTGCCATGGATTTAATACTTTGGAAATAAAATGTCCTGGAAAAGTTTCTATATGACAGTATAGGGAGGAATTTCTAACTTTGAATTAATTGGCCCAGATCTCATTAAAAATCAGCTAGGCATTTACATTTAAGGCAATTGTTCTAATTTATTCAAAGTGCAAGTCATGATTTAAGCACTGTGGAATAAAATCAAGATATGAACGTATCACACTTTTGTGACACAAAGGTAATCCTTTTAATGTTATTTTTATGACTTTCTGGAAGTAAGTGGACAACAGAGAAGCAGATTGAAAGTTTTCTAATCTTTGTACTGTCTTATTCATGAATGGTTATGCTATTTTCTATGCCTTTTGAAGAGAAATGAAACATTTCTACCACCTACCTATTAAAACATCCTATATAAATTGGTTATCATTTCAAATTATAAGTACTATGCATCATGCACAAATATTTAAACATTCAGCTACTACTATACAATAAAATAGATTTTTTAAAATTTTTAAACCTTTATATTTTTCCCCTAAGGATAACTTTATGTCACTTCTTGTTAGATAACCAATTTGCTCCCCAAATCAGATGTTTAAAACAGATAAATCAAGAAGAAATACACAATGCACTTAGATATAAAGAGGACATTAAATTATCCAATAACCTTGTCTTGTGTCCTGGCTTTTGTATTTCTCTTGTGTTCATGTTCAAGGCCAGGAAGAGACATGAATGGGTTCTGATTCTCTTACATTTTGCATTTGTACCAGTTTTGACCTGGCATAATGTTAAATTTGTTCATAGTAGCTTGTATTCACCTATGATTTGGATTTGTGATGCAGTGTTGATAACACAGGGATGTGTTGCAGAGCAGCACTTACAAAGCATCAAGGACTTTTCTGTTTCTCAGGCTGGGGGTGCAGAGGAAGTTAGAAGGGGACCCAACTGGGACAGCTGACCCCAATTGACCAAAGGGATATTCCATACCACATGACACCACACTCAGTAGTAAAACTGGAGACTGGAGGCTGGCTGGGGCTGCTGTTGCTTAGGGACTGGCAGGGCAACAGTCAGTACAGTCAGTAGATGGTGAACAATTATTTTCTTCTCCACCACATATTTTTATTGGTTTTGTTTTCTTTTTTTTTGTTTGTTTGTTTTTTCCCTCTCTTCCCCTCTCTTTCTCCCCTCTCCTTTCCCCTACCCCCTTTTAAATTATTGATTGGTCTTTATCTCAACATGTGAGTTTTTGCACTTTTGCCCTTCTGCTTCTTCCCCCATCCCACTGCAGGCAGCGGTATTGACAGGATGAGACAGTGAGCAAGAGGCTGTGTGGTACTCGGCTGCCTGCTGGGGCTAAAGCACAAGAGCAATGCATGGATGGCACCTCAACACTGGGTCCTCTGTTGAGTCTACAAACTTGTTCCCTATGGGACACTACACTGATCTCTCAGTGCAAACAACAATGATCAGATTTCACCAGATTTGCATTTGTCTACCCTACAGTGGTTATACTGTCAAGAAGTAAAGAGGTTTTAACATTTTAGTTGTCTTTCTAGAGCACCCCTAGTTGGTACTTCCTGTCTAAAGAAGTTAAGCTTCAGCTAGTGTTAAGCAATATAGAAGTTAGGCTGGTTCAGATCTATAGAAGGTCTAGCGCTCTTTCGCACAAATCAGTGCAATATTAAGTTTGGCTTAATGAAGATTTAGTTCCTCTCTTTTCAGAGTGGAAATTTCAGTTCAGAGGTTAGAAGAAAGGAAAAGAAAGAAGATAACTAAGTCAAAGTTCGGATGGGTGAAATAATCCATTATTTTTGTGACTAATGGCACTTACATGCTATGGAATATTTCACTGATTCAATACTTGTTTGTTTACATCAAGCTGTTTTTTTGAAATGCACATTTACACATTACTTTAACATTTCATGTGCTGCACATTACATTTCATGGTGACACTAAAAATTAAATCCTACTACACTAAGCTCTGAATCAGACAACAAAAGAAAGTGTTAGAGAAGCGTTCTAGTAGCACTCCATCATTAGGCAGCAACATGAAGACCTCTGTTTTTTGCAAATATGTTTATAAAGATTTTCTCTTTTTTAGAATTAGCCACATAAATTTTGTGTTTTAGATGAAAAATTCAAACCCAACCAAATATTTTAAAATAAATTACATTTGTGGAGTGCTTGAAAGGTGCCACTTGACAGCATGCTGGTCATGTGCTGGTTATCTAATAACATTAGCAGCAGGCTGAGCTTATCCACTCCTTGAAATATGGACCTGGGGCACACAAAAGTTAGGGGCGTGTGCTGGGGCATGTGCTGGGACAGCAGGGCAAGGAGCCCTTTGCTCAGTAAACGGCTGTGACGGAGGAAGGTCACTTTTCAAGGGTTAAGGCCCCATCTGTAACTCCAGACACAATTTGCTCTGTTGTCAGCATAGGCTGTGTTGACCAATGGAAAGGGCAACAGCACCCTCTGCTTGAAGATGACCTGTTTCTGCTTTTTTCTTCATGGACTGCTGAGGAAAACTTGTGTCCCATGTACCTGTTTTAAACCATAAGAGTAATTTGTGTCTGTTTCATATTAACAGGGGAGGATGAGGCCAATGATTAGGCCAGCTGAAGGCTGATTATCTTGCCTGCACAGCATGGTGTTATCAGAGAATGGACTGCCCTGCACAAAGGCTTTGAACCACTCCTCCTTGGGACTGTCCTACACTAGTTGTGCCACCAGAACCTTGGCAGCAGCAATTTATGTGCTCAGCATGTGTCTGCTTTCATCCGGGAGCTTTTTCTACCATTTTTTGCTGTCTGAGGAACATCTGTGTACAGACAGGGATGGAAAAGGGCAGTGGGCGTGGGAGGAAGGATGGAGAAGACTGAAAATATGCTGAGGGTGGAGAAGGCAGGAGGGACAGGGAAAACCTAGTGCTGCCCAGAGCTCCTCTGATGGCCAACAGCAACAGCAGGAAGGACTGCAAAGCCACAATATAGCACCAGATGTTATGAGGCAAGAGCATTTCCCAGCTTCCACCCTCACTTTTTGCTCACTCACCAAGAAACTAGGTACAACTCAACCCTGAAGATTCCCAAAGGAGAAAATAAGGTATTTTATCTTGAACCCGAAGCTATGCCAAAAGGCATTTGAAAGTTTATTTGCTATCTCAAATCCCTCCCATCAGGATGATGAAAACCAGGAACATTTCTTTGGCCCTCGCAAATTGTGGCCACATTTCTTTCCCAGATAAGTTAAAGCCTAGGGCTTCTAGTCTAAACGCTTGATGATCTTTTCCAGGGGGAATGACAAATAGTTAATTTTTGCTTTCAGAAGTTTTAGTGGTTTCTGTGTGGTCACAGTTTAATGAATTTCTTGCATTTCTTTGTCTTCACTGTTTCAGCCTAGGTACATACGAATCCACCGTGTAGGAAAGCCTCTTGTTTCTTTCAATTTTAATATAAGGATTTTTATGGAGAGATGTCAAACTCACTATGCACAGTTGATAATCAAAGGAACTTAGATTCTGTGAAAAGAGTAGGTTTCCTGTGTTCACGACACTCTGTTGCATCTATTCCCAGTGTTGTTACCCTGAAGCTGTATATTGGCCTCAGGTTTGTTCAGTATATTCAATGTGAAGAGAAAAAACTGAACCTGCTATGCCTCATCATGTAATGTGTGTTTCATTGCATGATTCTGGTACATATCAGACATCTAACAGCTGAAGTGTCTTGTAGGAGCAGGTAACAATATCACTGTCTGCACATCCAGTTCCTGGGGGTTTTGAAATTGCACTAACATTTTCTCTTCTGCAGGAGAAATGGTCTAACCTTGTGAACTCTGCAAGTTTAAATGGACAAGCGCTTTCACATACTGCAGGTTTTCCAATATCTCATGGAGAACAGGTGTCTGTGGTGCAAGCAAGAAAATGACCCTCATACGATAGGAGAAAAAATTACTTTAGCCACAATAAACTATGTAGCTATTATTAAGCTATTTTCCAGATGAGATTTCTGAGATGCTTCTAGCTTTATCCTATGTCAGGTTATGTCGTTTCATATAGTACTGCCAGTTCCTTATTTTCCCTTTTTATCCTTGAAGAGAGATTGTTCACCAGGATTACTCTACTTTATTGTGCAGAAATATCAGCTATGATTAATACTCTGCCTTGGATAGTACATCATAATTTCCCTTTGGGGAACCAAGTGCAGTGTCCTTTCATACACCTTTCCATTCTGACAAACAGGTTAAGCTATATTGTGTTTACACAAGGACATATTTTCTGATGTCTACTGTCACACATTATCAGATTGGACTGCAGTATCTAGGGCTTGAGATAAATCCAAGCTAAGCAGTACATTCCTATATGACAATTGAAAACTGGACTTTTAGAAATTGTGATGCATTTTCCTGGTTTGCAGCTCATTACAAAGTAAAAACAAAACACGAACCAAATAAAATCAAGGTCTGAGTTCACAAGATAAAATGTATAGCAGACTTGCCAAAGAAGGAATCAAAAAAGTATTTTGCATTCAATGAATTAAATGCAAAGATACCACAGTATTTTCACTCAGTGCTAAAAATGTTCTTGTATTGAAGATACAAAGCAGGATTATCCATCACTAGCAAACTAAGAAAATTCTTTATCAGTGGAGACACCTTGCAAAATCAAGGGCTGCTTTCTCTTATTTTCTTCTCACAGCATTAAGTATCTCCTCTCCTTACCACGTGATACAGTGTGTATGAACATGACCAGAGAATGAAGAAATTCTTGACATTTTTATTCTGCCAGCAGTGAAGATGTTTGAGGAAGATGAAGATATTTCAAGGGAGAGAGGGAGGGAGGGAAGGAAGGCAAGCAGGAAGGGATGCAGGCAGGCAAGAAGGCAGGGAGGCAAGGAGGCAGGAAGGCAGGAAGGCAGGCGGGAAGGCGGGAAGGCGGGAAGGCAGGAAGGCAGGAAGACAGGAAGGCAGGCAGGAAGGCGGGAAGGCGGGAAGGCAGGAAGGCAGGAAGACAGGAAGGCAGGCAGGCAGGCAGGCAGGCAGGCAGGCAGGCAGGCAGGCAGGCAGGCAGGAAGGAAGGAAGGAAGGAAGGAAGGAAGGAAGGAAGGAAGGAAGGAAGGAAGGAAGGAAGGAAGGAAATAAATTATAGAGATTTCAGGACACAAATATCCTTATTGTACATTAAGTGTTATGTTTGTATAGCAGTTTCAGTGATAAATGCCTTGATTGACTGACAGTAAATTCCATGTTCCTGAAGTGATGTACTCCTAGGAAATATTACATGCATATAGGACAAATGATTACGTGTGCACGTGTATGTGGGCGTTTATGAGTACCTAAAGCTGTATGTCTCCCAAGGCTCATTTAATTACATGACATGCTCAGTGCTGCTATCTAGGAAACTGTTTCATAGTACCCAAGATTGTATGTGAAATAGCATGTATTGCATACCCTTCAGCTCTGTGTAGGTAACTCACTGGGCTTTATTAAATGCTGTTTACTAAGGTCCTCTTATACAATTACGGATTGTAAATCTGAATGCTTGTACTTCAGAAGCTGTCATTCTTATGTGTTTCATTTGATTAGTCACCTTGGAGAAAGTCTCTGTCTCCGAAGACCTGTGGTAGACAACTTTTAAAGGTAGGCTGCTCATACATCAGCAAGCCCATGTCTGCTCACCATGCTTGCTCTTAATTATCTTTCTGTAGGTGTTCTTTTTTTTTTGTTTTTATATGAATAATCATAGAAACATAGAATAGTTTGTGTTGGAAGGGACCATAAAGATCATCTAGTTCCAACCTTTCTGCCTTCTGCGGGGACACCTGCCACTAGATTAGGCTGCTCAAAGCCTCATCTGACCTGATCTTGAAGACCTCCAAGGATGGGCCATCCACAAATTTTCTGGACAATCTATGCCAGCACTTCTCCACCCTCATTGAAAAAACGTATTCCTAATCTATTTTAAATCTCCCCTCTTTCATCTTAAAATCATTATTCCTTGTCCTGTCACTACAAATCCTGATAAAGAACCCCTCCCCAGTTTTCTTATAGGTCCCTTTTAACTACTAGAAAGTAGCTATATTGTCTCCCCAGAGCCTTCTCTTCTCCAGGCTGAACAAACCCAACTCCCTCAGCCTGTCCTCTTATGGGAGCTGCTCCAACCCTCTGATCATCTTCATGGCCCTCCTCCGGACTCACTCTAACAGATCCATGTCCTTCTTGTGCTGTGGACTCCAGACCGGAAAACATTACTGCAGGTGAGGTCTCACAAGAGTAGAGCAGAGGGGCAGAATCACTTCTCTCATCCTAGTGGTCCCACTTCTTTTGAGGCAGCGCAGGATACAGTTAGCATTCTGGTCTAGAAGTGCATACTGCTGGCTCATGTTGAGCTTCTTATCCACCAGCAACTCCAAGTCCTTCTCTTTAGGGCTACTCTCAATCCGTTCTCCATTCTGCCTGTAATTTTGCTTGGGATTGCCCCAACTCAGCTGCAGGACATAGCACTTGGCCTTGTTTAACTTCACAAGGTTTCTGTCCAGCGTGTCAACCATGCCACACAGCTTAGTGTAGTCAGCCAACACGCTGAGGGTGTCTGCAATCCCACTATCCAAATATGCAACAAAGATGTTAAATAACACTGATCCCAACACTGACCCCTGAGGAACGCCACTTGTTACTGCTGATGACTAAGCATGACACGTTCTTTCCTCTTAACTACCCTGCTATCTTCCACAGAATTCTGCCACTTGTGCTCATATTATGTGTTTCTTGGCCTGAGAGCTTTTTAAACTCTCTTCCAGTCTTCTCAAGCTTTCTAGTGTTTGTCCTGGATCCAACACTTGTCTGACATAAAACTATGGCTCTTAGGGTCATGTTTATTTTATGTTCAGTCTTCCTATCTGTTATGCAAAATAAATTAATGAAAAATTAAATTGGTATTGAATACGACCACACAAAGATTGTAGATAGCTAGGAGGTCTGCCTGGAACTGATGCATATATGACTTGTTGTAAATGCAAAGGATAAGTAAGAAGTTTGTCTTTTTAAAAAATCTGAGCATAATTTCTTGTTCAACTAGACACCTCCAACTTCTTCTGTACTGGGTGAGATGTCTCTATAGAAATTATTCTATTTTTAAACAAGACAGAAGATAGGATGAACAAATTTGGAAGCTGACCTAAGGCATTACATTAATTCAAGACCTGAAAATATTATCTGGACACACTACGAGCAGATAATTAGCCAGTTGTTCAATCGTGCACTTAGATGCGGGAATGTGTTTACAGAACTTTGATACCAATAGAAAAATATTTAGAAGTGGATCATTATTCTATTTTGATTTGGTTTTTAAAATTCCAAGGTATAGTTATTGTAGTTTACTATAGCTTATTTGGAAAACTTACTTGCAAAACGAAAACCTTCTTATGCAGCTTAAATTCCTTATCCCTTTACTTCTAGAGTTGTATCTTTTAACTTTCAAATAACCGAAACTCCTTTTAAAAAAAGTAAAAAATCCTGAATTAAGAATTTGTTTCCCCAGTGGCAGGCTGGAGTGAATTTTTACAGTTGAGATACGAACTGCTGAAGATCTAATTTTTAATGGAAATATTCACAGACTTTTAGCTGCAGTGATCATGAGAACTAATAATAAAAAAAGTAACAACACAAATCTCTTTAACTCTTGTAAATCCTTTGTGCTTCTCTGTCCTTCAGGAGTAATTTTGAGCATAAGGTAACAGCTGCAATGATATGATTAAAGTATAAAGCTCAATAAATTTAGAAAATAAATGATTCCTTCCATTTTTGACAAACATCAGTAGGAAAAGGTTCCTTAACGACTCAATTACCTTTTCTGTTCACTAGTAAAATAGTTAATTGTCTGGCACAAAATAGAATAATTGTTGCTGTTCATTGACCTGTGTATTCTTATCACTTGATGAGTATACTGAAGTTTTGGACCAAAATCCATAAGACCACATGGAAATATTTTCTTTGACATCATGCGGCCCTCTGAGAATGGCACTGTTCATCATGCAAGAAGCCTACCGCCAGGTTGTTTTGACAGCATTAGCTAAAGGAGGAACAGTTTGAGGTGGGTTGAGTGATTCCCTTGAGCATAATATTGAAATCTCTCGTTGTTTTTCCTACATGAAGACCAGCAGGAGCTGGCTTTGCCTAAGATCTTGGCTCCTTTGAAGAACAGCAAAGGAGCATAGATACATAAGAACACGAATACATACAGGATCATGTGTCTGAGAAGCACTGGTCTAGGAAGTGACCTTCTTTAGGAGATGCTTTGGATATTCTTGCTTGGTACCACTGTGTTACGATGGCAAAAAAACGTCCTGAGGCTACTGTCTGCACTTTGCTGTCATCACAGCCTTTAGGAAAATGATTGCAGTAGCAATCTGAGTGTTTATGGGAAACTGCACTTATATAACTTCCCTTCACATGTGTGTTCTCTGCTTGGCAGCACTGAAGAGAAGTCTAATAATACAGAAGTTTTGTATTTTTTGGCTTTGCAATTTTAAAAGCAAATTTTTTACAAGTGGGAAATATTTTCATCCTGCAAATCCCAAATTCTGTGTTTATCTTGACAGACTTGTTTCACCTTAGTTTGGAAGATTATGAAGCCCTGGCTGTGGTATGGAAAATAAACCTGCTTGTACTGACTTTAGTGAACTTCATTCTTACTACTTTTCTTTATGTCTCACATTGCCACAATATATGAAAAACGTTTAGCTACTCGAAACATCTTTTTCCCCTCGTAATAGCCAAACCAGCAGCAAGAGCACTTCATGGTTTATCCAGAAAGACAGAAGAAATCTGACTACGGAAATATGTACTGTATAGTAACTTTCACAGTTACAAACACTTGGGATTTTCTCATGAGCAGAGATTTCTCTTTCCCCCAAAGATTTTTTGTGCAAATATGGGCAAGAGACATATTCTAGCACTGCACTACCAAGTGCCCTTGACATAATGACATTATTGATTTTCCTCCACTGTCTTTATTTCTATTGGTCTACGAGGACAAACTGTGCTAGTGGTCTCGTTCAGCTATTAATTGTGATTTATATGATAAGTATGCAGGAAGGCCTTTAAAGAGAAACAGCATTCAAATGAATGTTCACGTACATGTTGTAATAGACACCCAAGGAGAAGGAAATCTATGTGCACATCCTCTACAGTGCTGAAGAAATTATCTAAATACATTACCCAGTCACTTCATCTTTCTGTGTATTTAGGAATACATTTTCATTTGCACTAAGTCTTCTATATACCCAGACAGGGAATAGAGGAATATTTAAATGATTGCATCCTTTATGAACAGAGGTGAAAAGGATCTTATCATAAATAAGGATTAGATTTTTAAGGTAGCGTTTAATTCTGTGTGAGAAGATGCTACACAAGTCATTTGAAGCCAGACAGTTATACAAATGTAGGCTCTGTTAGCTGTGTAGCTGACAAGGCTGCTGGTAGAAATGGGGCCATTTTGAATGTTCACTTACTGTGGAATCACTGATGAGAACAAAGCTCATCTGGTTTCAAGTAACGCCAAAACTAATAAAATTATGGTGTGACAGACTCCTGGCTACTATAAATGGTCATATCTTTGTACTCGTATAAATATATTAATGCAGTTAACAGACCTTCTAGGAACAGCATTTACGCAGATTTTCTAGTATTTTTGAAGGGAGATAGATACCTCAATGAGCTGCTATACACAAAAGTAAAGGATCTTTTTCTTGGCTATCATTTGTATGCCTAATATTTTTTTAACCTAATGAAGCACATAGCAGTCCTCTTCTCTTTGAAGAAGGCATACTTTAAAACTAAATGAAATTTTAAGACCTGCAGATGAAAATAGTGGAGTGGCATGAAATTCAAGTAAGATGCAAAAGGATAAATAAGACCTTACTGTACTTCTGCATGTTGCCATACAATGCCAGTAGGAGCTTCAACCCCTAAGTAGTCTAGTAGTATCTATATTGGTTAGATCTGCCTCTACTTATTGTTTTAATTAGCAGTGCTGTCCTGCTTCTGGGATGCTAGTAAATGCCTCTGAATGGCCCCTCACTATAGTGAGTAAAAACATGAGCTTCTTCAGAGGCAGTTCTGTGTCTTCAATTGCATGATTTGTAATAGTCCCTAAGTAGGCTCTGAGTTTGTTAATTAGAAGTCAAGAGAATTTTTGTTCCTTATAACACATATGTTTCTTATAGCATATATGTTTCTTATAACGTATACAATCTGCAATGTTTTTAGATTGAGATGTAAATTAACGCTATGGATATTGTATGAGGCATGGCTAACATGGCTTCATCAAGGGACATTCCTTCTTGACCAACCTAGTAACTTCCTATGATGAAGTGACTGCATCAGTGGACACGGGAAAAGCAATGGATGTAATCTACCTGGACTTCTTTGAAGTCTTTGACACAGTCCCCTCACAATATCCTTCTCTCTATATTGGAGAGATATGGATTTGATGGGTGGACTGTTCCATGGATGGGGAATTGGTTGGATGGTCACATTCAGACAGTAGTGGTCAACAGCTCGATGTACAGATGGAGATCTTTGACAGTGGTATTTCTCAGGGGTCCGTACTGGGACCAGTGCTGTTTAATGCTTTCATTAATGACATAGAAAGTGAAATCGAGTGTACCTTCAGCAAGTTTCAAGATGACACCAAGCTGAGTGGAGCAGTTGTCACACCAGAAGGACAGGATGCCATCCAGAGGGACCTGGACAAGCTGGAGAAGTGGACCTGTGTGAACCTCATGAGGTTCAACAAGGCCAAGTGCAAGGTCCTGCACTAGGGCTGGGGCAATCCAATACAAGCTGGGGGATGACACAATTGAGAACAGTCCTGTGGAGAAGGACTTGAGGGTGCTGAGTGATGAGAAGCTTGAAATGAGCCAGCTAAATCAAAAAAGCATTGCCAGCAGTTCAAGGGAGGGGATTCTACCCCTCTACTCCACTCTGGTAAGACCTCACCTGGAGTACTGTGTCCAGTTCTGGAATCCCCAACATAAAAATATGGAACTTTTGGAACAGGTCCAGAGGAGGCCAGAAGATGATTAGAGAGCTGAAGAACCTCTGCTATGAGGACAGGCTGAGAGAGGGGGCCTATATGAAACCTGGGGAGGGACTTTTTACAAGGGCATGCGGTGACAGGACAAGGAGGAGTGGCTTTAAATTGGAAGGGGGAAGATTTAGATTAGACATTAGGAAGAAGTTCTTCAAGCTGAGGGTGGTGAGACACTGGCACAGGTTTCCCAGGGAAGCTGTGGATGCCCCTTCCCTGGAGGTGTTCAAGGCCGGGTTGGATAGGGCCTTGCGCAGCCTGATCTGGTGGGAGGTGTCCCTGCCCATGGCAAGGGGTTGGAACTGGATGATCTTTAAGGTTTCTTTCAATCCGAACCATTCTATGATTGTGTGATTATATGAAATAATTTTTTTGTGTGAAAGAAAGAAATCTTTATGGTGCTTTGAACGATTTTACTGTTTGTCTTCTGAGAAAAAAACTTTAACACAAATACATTCCTTGGCACCAATTGTATTAATGAATAATTCTGAACAAATGTATGCTCAAAGTGCTAAGTAGATGAATGTTGGCACCTTTATCTAAGACTTGAAGTAGTCATTTAAATGCTGGGGTTTTCCTTTCTGGCACCTATCTGAAATGCATATTACCAGTACACTCAACTTCTTGTGCTTCTGTGTCATACTCAAGCAATCAGTCTTAGTTTTCATGTCTTGATGACTTTCTGGAGAAACCATGCAATATGAAATCACTTTAAATCTGTTTCATCCAATAAGTTTGTATTTGCCATTTTCTTATCTGCTCTCTATCTTGATACGCAAATGATTTTGTGGATAATCAGCAAAGTAAAAACCCATAAATTCTGATCTATTTTTTAATTTTGTCAACTATTATTTGGTTTTGGAATGTCTGTATGCTTTTCCTGTTGAAATGACAAAATTTCCTCCTGCCCTCAACAATGATAGAGGTTAACTATCTGGATTTATGCTTGTAAGTGGGGCAATTTTACAGAACATATCCAATGTCTTGGCAAATCTACAGTCTGTCATTTTATATCATTCTGTCAGTAGAAAGTCTCTCCCTCCTATGCTTATTCATGCATTTCATTAAAGGATTCATCTAAGTGATACATGTATGACTCCTCTGTGACAGTCTGAATTTCACTAATCTTATGTCACAGAGGTGAGGAAACATAGAATATGAGATATTTTTATGACTTGAATCAGTTTTGGAAAACTGACCCATTTAGATATTTTCACTAGCCAATAAATACCATTTTATTTCCTAACACTGCAACATATCAGTATCTCTGATTCTTGCTGATACATGCTAAATGAATGAAATCAAATTTAACAGTGGCAGTTCCTGAGGTTAGCAGACAGATACGGTTACATTCCAGCTGCTTTGCAATCAGCTGCAATATTAAATACAGATTTCTAAATACACAAAGCTTAATTCTGATCTTATTTACCTTCTTTTTTTTCTGTTTAATTTCCTTGCTTTGTCCATTTCCAACGTTTTCCTCATTTTTCTGCCATAATTTTCTCTTGTAAAGGCAGTCCAAAAAGCTGCTCAGTGAAATCTACCCACAACAACAGTTTATGTGTTGCTGAGGAGAAAACAGCTAAATAAATGATTTATTTATCTATTTATTTTGGGATCCTACTGTTCAGTTCATGAATAAAAGGGGACGGGAATAGTTTGGTAGATAGACGGGGATTGACTTCAAACTGACAGCAAAATACATGATGGTGACTGTGGGAACAAGTCATGCAGTATTGAATGATTATGGAGAGAATGAAGCATAAGGAAAGAATTTTAAGTCATAAAATTATTAGCAAGGAAAGACATTTGTATCAGTCATCCAACCTGTCTTTTTGCTTAGGGTTTGTATTTTTCTACCATCTATATATCTTAATTTACCTTTTTGAAGCTGGAGCTTTTCAGATTCCATGCCTGAAAAATATCTCATGTTTTGATACCCGGTGTATCCTAAATACCTTAAGTCTAAACGACAGCAGAACACCATCCAAAGTGACATCTCCATCTCATCTGAAATTTTAAAGTGTAGTGGTCTCTATAGGCTTCAGGCAATCTCTTATCACAATAAAGTGCAAAAACAGTAGCTGCTTTTTAACATTCTTTTTTTTTCCAGAAGAAAGGATCTTTCATCTACTTTTCAAACTCTAGAAGATGTATTCTGGTTTTAAGGTGCCTGGTTATCATTGGTAAGAAGTGTGCAACAGAACCCCGAAAGGACCTGTAATTGTCAGATCCTATTGACTCCTGAAAAATTGCAGTTCTTGCTAGTTTCTCTCACCAAATCTCAGAATCAGTATTCTAACTTTCTAATTCCATGGACATTTGTTTTACTTCTCCATTTATTGCAGCATTTGTAAATTCTCTTATATCTTTCTTAGGCATTTTGAAATTTTGCTTTCATCTGCTCTACCCTATAGACTTCTGAAGTAAGTTGTGAAGCGATCCGTCTCCCTCAAGGAAAGCATTCCAGGACTGACACTTCTAAATTCACTCAGGAACTAATAAGATGTATATCTATGTTTGCATTTATAATGCATTGGGACTGTGTGCCAATATTAGGTAAATGCATGTGTAAATTATTAGATATGTGCTTAAAGCCCAGTTAGAGAAAATGTTGACACGCTAACGCTATGCTCTAAAATCCTCATTTCCCTTAGTTATGTCACATGCAATGCCTTCTTTTTAGCATCTGATTACTGGGTGTGCTGGTAACAAAAAAAGTCCAAGTGTTTTACTATGAATAGGCAAATAGTTTCTGCTAAGTTTCTGGAATGGTTGTTTGACTCATGCAAGATTCTTGATGAAGCCAAAGAACTTGTGTCAGGGACTGCTATCAGACCTTGCAGATGCATTGGATAATGTCCTGAAAAGGCAGATCAAGAGTATCATCACCCTAACTGCATTTATCTATAAATTCATTAGGGCATCTCCATCCATGAGGAGAATCTGCTAGAAGAGCTTTTATTAGTTCTGGTTTGCAAAACACAGCAATTTAACCAAACACAGTATCACCCAGTCCACAGTTTCCCTTGTTTCATCCAACGTCTTCTCCCAGGTACACATGACTCACTGTAACTTGCTATCCCCATATGCAAAGGGAATGTTCTTATGTTACTAATGTAAGTCAAGTTCTCGAAGCCTTATAATCTGGGGACATTCTCCCTGTACCACAACCTTCTTAAGCCTGGCAACACTGTCATTTGTAGATCCAGTTAGTTTTTTATATCTAAACTAACTAGATTTGTACAAGTGCAAAGAAATGCCAGGTATAACACAAAGCAAATAAGAGCTATAGCATAATTCTTGTGAATTATCACCTGGTGTATCTATATTGTGCTGGGCATACAGTACATTGGTGCCTGTTGTGAGTAGTGCATAGTTCTGCTGCATAGTATATGCTTCCTTTGAACCCAAATGTTTCCCATCGAATAATTTTGATGTTTTGTTTTTTATTAAATATCAAAATGAAACAATATCAATAAGAATTAAAAAATTATTCTCAACTTGCAACCGATCTTGATTTGGGAGTTACTTTTTTTAATCAGAAAACCTTGAAAAGCCAGACACAAAAATGAGTATCTTCCTCACCAGACTAACAAATGTGCAAAATTTCATGGAAATCCATTCTCACAGTTTCTTTATATGCAGAGGATTAATGTTTAATGCTTGCAGGCTGCAGGTCCACACTAATAAGTAAAGATACAAAAGGCTATTGTACAGGGAAAGAAAATTTCATCAAACATTCCAGGAACATCTAAAAGGTTTACAGAGTAAAAAAAGCTAGCTAGAGGATGTTCTATTTGTGTTCAAGCAATTTTCTTGGTGTGTGATGAGATTTTAATCATACTTTAGTTTAAGTGTCTATATTGCTACATTTTATCTTGTTTCATCATCTTTGACCTTGATCACACAGCTGTAAGAATTACAATTTTCTTTGACCTCTCTTGTCCCTATATAACTCAAACCAGGTTATTTTTGTTTTCTTCTTTATTAGATTGAAATTAATATCCAGAATGCATTTATCAATCCTATCATATTGACTGAAACAGCAGTCAGCAAAATATCAGTGATGATTGTAGCTTTATAAAATGTATATAAAAAAGCATATTTTTATTCCAAATCTGTTGCAGAGGTCTTTTACTCTGTTGTTTAGAAGCTTGCCACAGTATTAGCGAAAAAAATGCGTGTTGAATTTCCTCCTTACATTACAACAGTAACTCAAATTACTTAGATTAACCTCCACTACTTGCCTAGCAAAACGAAAATACGGTTCATAAATTGATTGGAAGAAGATGCTTTTAAAAGCTTGGGCAGACATTTCCAAAAAATATTGTCAATAGCTTTTTTTGCTAGACTGAACTTCTCTTAAGATGAACAACTTCCCACTTAATACTAACAAAATACTATATTCACAACTACAACAGAAGTCTTCCTCAAAGGTATTGTGTGAACAAAATTTGAAAATACAGTGGATATAAATGTGGAAGCAATCTACTTTGTGGTCAAAACAAAAAAGTTACCAAATGCGCTAACTTGAACAAACAAACAAAAAATGTCCTTTTCAGAACTACTAGTGAGACATTTTTTCAAAAGTAAATACATCACCAAGGCCTGATAAAGTAACCTAATAGGTTTTTTAGGTCCTTCTGAGGATTTTGGAAAGCTCCTCCATGTATTTTTCAGGATATCTCAGAAAAGAAAACTTAGCTGAGAGCTTTACCTCTGTGAATGTACAGAAAAGTACATCTCAGGAACAATGTTTAAAACTTTCTTGTTACCTGCTCAGTGCTGACATCTGTTTCAGTATGACTTCATAGACTCTAGGATGGATTTCGAGCCTGTATTTTTTCTGCTCCACAAGAACAGGCTTCATATTAGGAAAAAATTTTTCACTGAAAGGGTGATTGGCTATTGGAACGCGCTGCCCAGGGAGGTGGTGGAGTCATCATCTCTGGAGGAGTTTAAAAGCAGATTGGATGAGTACCATGGTTTAGATGATGAGTAGGTGTTGGTATTGGGTCATAGGTTGGACTTGGTGATCTCAAAGGTCTTTTCCAACCTTGTGATACTGTGATACTGTAACATTTGTTCAAAACTAATTTTATTTAATCTTTTGGAGAGGTTAATGATCACATATGGAAACAGATGTCATGAACATGGTGGATGACTCTCTGGGTTGTGAAGGCCTTTGGCCTTTGGCCAATAGCTCCTTCAGCTGGCTCAGCTGAGCTTCCTGAACTCATGAATCCATATAATCCACCTGATCGGTGGTCTTATGTAAGCTCTCCCACATACGCATGATTCATCCACTGCTGTTGATTATCCTAAACTGTGTACAACCAGTACACAACTAGGCAGTAGAAAAGACTGTCCTTACATGGATATTTCTGTATCTTCACGACATGTTTATGAAATTTACTAGAGTCTCATCTATGTGCCGTTTGGTCAGTTTTGAAGCTGGAACTGCCTGGGAGCATCTCTAGGTTAGCCATAGTCTTTAGCCAGGTTATTAATCAACATATTTGAGTGTAGAAAGAGTGCCCATCAGCTGGCCTATGCACAGCAGGAGCTGCCTGGGATAATGCTCCAGACTCCAAAGTTCTCCTGCAGAATCTTGTAGCATCTATTCGAAAGCTTTGCCATAAAATGACTAGAAATGGAGTCCCTTACCATGCTTTCAGTCAGTTGGCTCTCCACCTATGCACAAACTTGTTACAGGGTTCCTAGGTGATATGGGGACCTAATGACTGGGTGAACTGGTTTTGTGCGCAAGCACAATGCTGACACCCAGTTCGAACACAACTGTGGCTTGAATTTCCTCTTTACATTACAGCTGTATCTCATATTCCTTAGATTATCATCCACTACTTGCGAAAGAAAATTTTCAGATTAATTTTAATACTTTTAATTCGGTAAATTAAAGCTTTGTTAGCACTGCAAATGCGCAGGAAGCTGTTCCTTGGATCTTCATATCTTTATGTGTGGATTACAGAAAGAATCTAAGTATACAGAATGTCAAAACTCTTTGGGAAATGAAAGCAGTTCGCACCCCAAATACGGGCATCTGTCAACATTTTCAGCAAATAAAGTTCCACAAAATAATTTGAATCGTGTATATGAATTTTCATACATTGTTCAATGCGCTTACTTTTAAAGTGTAGTCAAAACACGTTTACAAGAAAGAACAGGAAAAGAGAGAAGGAAAGCAGAGGAAATAGCACAGAAAAAAACAGTGAGAAGGAAGAAAATAATTAGGAGCAAGTAGCAGATTAAACTACTATTGAGAGAGGTTTACCTCAGAAAACCTGTTTTAGACTCTGTGCTAGCTGAAAAAAAGTGGACAAGGGGGTAAGACGTGATTCTTTCTTCATGGATTTCTTGATGTTCAGAGAAACAGAAGTGTACCTTTTACTCCTGGTAATTGCTAACCTTAATCCATACAAGCAGACTTTTTCCCAGATCTCAATATTGTATCATAGAATCATATAATATTTTGGGTTGGAAGGACCCTTAGAGGACATTTAGTCTAACTCCTCCATGATGAGCAGGGACATCTACCCTCCTAATCTTGGTCCCAGTCTCTTTTTTTTGTGTGTGTCAGACCTCATACATTCAGGATCCTCATGTGGGCATGAACCTGATTGTCTGTTACAATGGGAGGGACTTCGCTCCCATAGTGCCCATCTTGTAGTCCATCTACTTGAGAGGTGTGGGAAAAGAGATTGCCAGTGAAAACTGAGGCAAAAATGTTATTGAGTACCCCAGCATTCTCTTTGTCTGTTGTTACCAGTTTCCCAGTCCTGCTTATCATTCTTTGAGCTTCCTTTTCAGGCTGACATACGTGTAGAAGCTCTTCTTTGCATTCCTTGCCAATTTCAGCTTAAGCCATGCCTTGGCCTTCCTGATCCATTTGTACACAACCGGGCAGTGTCCCTATACTCTTACCAGAATATCTGTCCCTGCTTCCCTATACATTTCCTTCTTACTTTTTAGTTTGATCAGCAGATCTTGACTCAGTCATGTGTGTCTCTTGCCTTCCTTTCCTGATTTCTTACCCTTGAGGAGGTGTCTTTAAAGATCTACCAGCTCTGGTCTTCTCCCTTGTGCATGAGGGCAGTTTCTCAGGGCTTACTATTGAATAACTCCTTGAAGAGCTGGAAGTTTACTTTCCTAAAATTCACGGTCCTGATTTTACTCTTTGCCTGAGTCATATGTTTCAGGACTGCAAACTCCACTAGTGCATGATCACTGCAGCCTAGGCTACCTGCAACCTTGGTGTCACCAATTAGCTCACTTACGTCGGATATGTGTAGATATGACACAAAAGATCCTGAATAGAACTAGAGAGCAATGATGCTGACAAATAAATGAAACATGCATATGCAGTGGATGTTACTGGTACTTTAGGAACAACTAGAGTTACAAATGAGCTTTAAGAAGTTAATTTATGCAATTTATTCTTTCAGTTTCAATAAGAAGGGAGCATCTAACACAGTAACATTTTTATACTGACAAGAATTACAAGAATAATTGACAATGAAGCTGAGCACCAACCAGCATTCCACCTTATGAATGACTGAGAAAATAAATGTTTCTGTATGATAATCCATTGTAAAAATTCTGTGCCAGAGGCTAGTAAGAAATCCTGCATATTTTTTCTTTTTGTTCCTTTCTGAAAACAGAACTAGAAGTGCTTTACTTTGACCCTCTTATTATTTAGCTGGTATAACTGGTACACTGATCCAAAATCACTTGGTTAACTTTAAAAAGTTCTTTCATAATGGATGTGGTGTTTTTCAATTAATAAAAATGCTTGAAAACCTGTAGGGGGGTGGGAAAAAGACCCTAGCTAGAATTCTTTAAAACCATTGTTGACATTCTGGCTGTTTCTTACCAATCAATCGTGCTGTCTAAAGAGCAATTATTGTACTTTCTTGGTGTAATGTGTGCATTTGAATCTCTATTAAAATTGGGATAATACTCTGACATGTACTACACTGAAAGCCACCTCAGGAATTGTAGTGATAGGCAGTTAAAGTAAAGGAAAGAGTTAACAGTATGATGATGTTAGCAGAAGAAGACAAGATGAGAAAACCATTGTAGAAAAATTGTAATTTGAAATCATGTGTGTACCATTCAAGACTAAGTCAGTGTGTTAACTTTATTTGCCTGTCCTGGGACCATTCAGTGACTACCCTCAGTATCTTTTAGTGTATTTTACTGTATTGCTTCCCTTTCTCAAAATGCAACAACAGGACCTTCAATGATGTTGAAGAGAGAGGACCAACATAAAGTATTTTTTAAATTCTTGTTTTTTCATTCTAAAACCAGATAGTTTTAAAAATTTAAATTGACTTTGGTAATAAATTTGGTGCCTAAAAACCTAGATAAATCTTGATTTTCTGCAACTAAGCATTTCCATTGTACCTGAATGTGCAGACATGGAAATCTTAGAGGCAGTGGTAAGTTTTCCCACAAACATCACAGATGCTGACATTCAAATATGTGGATCATTGCTCTCCTGAAAAGGAACTTAAAACTTTAATATTGTCTTGACAATAGTCCCCCCTCGTAGGGTTTTTGGCACTACTAAGCATACATTATGATAAATATTTATAATATACAGTGAAGACTGACTACACCTGAAAGTAGGGGTGGGATAGATGATGAAGCAAAGCATAAGAGTCAATTATAAGACATTACATAAGAAGAAAGTGCTGATAACCTTTCATCTGAAATAAAAAGCTCTAATGCTGAGTGCAATATATTTTATGGATAAAATTTGTCGCTACACTATACAAGGAAATGAAATCCACTATAGGTGAGAAGTATTACCTAGTGAATTCTGAACTGGAGGTTGACGACCTTTTCAACTTGTTCAGTGCCTTGGAATAATTCAATAATGAATGCTCTTGACCTGAAGAAATCCCAACCTGAATTTTCGTGCCAGGCTTAAATAGATCCTATTTACTTTCATGCTTACTTCAAAAATAGGAAACAAAAATTTTTAGAAGGGTAAAGTGAAGGGGCAGAATTCTTCATAGGAGGTGTCATCTCTCACCTGTAAAGTTGTAAGATTTGTGTTTATTTTGTGCCTTTTGAGGGATGTGTATGGACCCTCTGTTCAACTGTTACATTGTTATTCCAGAATCAATTGTGAGAGTTAATGTCAGAGTTTCAGGTGACTTATGCCACTGGTACACATTTCGACATAAATGTGCATCATGCCAACAGCACTATAGCAGTATTACCAACAAAGTTGCCTTCTTATGGAAGAAATAGGAGCTACTATGCTGTAATGTACAAATATATGTAGAACATGCATGTAATTTTATCCCAACTTAAGTGGATTTAGTAGCTATGAACTGTTGGAGAATGATGTTGTGTGTTGTGTTTTATCCAGTGAATAGGAACAAGACAGGTAAAGGAAGACAGCTCCATAAGTATAACCTGATCTTTAGCCTGGAAGAAATATTCCAGACAGACAAAAATGTAAGTAATTTTAAATAAAATTTGCATGCTGCAATTTTTAAATTTGATGTAAAGGCTTTCACTTTTATGTTCAATACAAGTGGTTGTTTGTAGATCTCAGCAATTCATTCGTATCTCTACAAATGTCTATCTGGCATAAAACCTTTTAGCCTTTTATTTTATCAGGATAAAATATTCGTAGTCTTGTATAAGTATGTTTTACACTTTTAAATTCATATTTACATAATTTCCCATTGTTTCATCTTTTTAAAGGGCTTAGGTAATTCCTTGCTTTTCGGAAAATTTCATTTTGGATATTTTCATGTAATTTTCTTCATATTTGGTTTTTATTATCCAAGACCAACTATTAGAAAATTTTTAGGAAATCTTAGAAAAAGGGTTTTTTTCCTCTCTTATTAGTGATTCACTTTAATTTTATTTTGATTCAGATTTCTGGGCCGGACAGAGACCTGTGCAGCCACTGTAATACTGAAATGAAAACAGTACTTCAGGCTGTGTAAAAGAAAATAAAAAGTCAAAATCTCACAAGCAGGAAATTATTTCTGCTTTATCACCACTTATGTATTTATAATTCTCATACATTCCCAGGGTAGAAATATAAATTGTAGGCAAAGACCAGCAGAGTTTCTGATGGGAATCTCTGACAGCTGACTTTTAGAATCCCTTAAGAGAGAGATAAAAGTGGGACCTTTTAAATACAGCAAGTACTCACAATAGCTTTATTACCACACTGCTACTTCACTCTGTAGATTGCACGAAGGCCTGGAGACTAATTTCAGCAACAGCCACAATTTACTAGCTATAGTAGCCCTCAGATGAATAGCATCTTGTAAAATCAGTGGCAGCTTTATCCTACTGGAGCACAAATAAATCAGCTCTTATTATTCCACATTCATTTAATCCTGGGACATTAGTCAGCGAGACCTTTCTGCAGCCTAATAAACAGCAACAGCAGCAGTTTTTCTTTATGAGAGTAGTTGTTCATCCTAAATTAGAGGCAGCATTAGGGGAAGGCAGGAACTTTCGTAGCATGATTTAAAGATGTATAATATGAGACTGTAATAGTGTATGAAAACTGCACCCATGTGTATAAATATAGTGGGGCCATAATTTTGCTGTACGTGGGTTACTTTAGAACATGTGGGTTATTTTATCTGTGTATCTTGAAAGTGTGTGCTTTGTTGTCACAAATAATATTCATGTTATCTGGTTATTTCCTTGGATTTCGCAGTGGCTTCTAACATTGTACCTTAGCTGCCTTGTGTAGGAGTAAAAAAATGAAATGAAGACACCAATTGAATAAGAAAATTTAACTATGTGTTATTATTTCCATTTTACAACACATGACGAAGAAAGCATCTGAGTTCATATTTACAAAAAATATTTTGCTTTAAAATATTTTGTGATGTTTTTGAACTAAATGATATCTGGGCTTTTGAATGTGTGCTCTCCTCCTAGTTATTGCAACATATGAAAAAAAAGTTTGTTGTTGTTCCCTTTAAAAGCTTTTATTTTGAACTATTTTGACAATTCTATTTTAATGGATATCAGTGTAGGTCTATCCTATAGTTTAAAATACAGATAAAAAGTGGGTAAATTTCAGGATGAAATATGAAACTTCAGAAATTCAGATTTCATGAAAGTAAGCCACTTTCCTGAAAGCTGTACACGTACTTCCAACCTTTTCAAAGGAACTTTAGGTCTTCTCCTGGTTAAAAACTGCAGTTTCTGTTAAATTGCTTGGGCTTATGTATTTGCTTAAATGACAATTTCAGAGTGAAATTTCAGAGCTGTGGAAGTGAATATCTGGTGGAGTAGGTAAGGATCATGTGGTTTGTGATGAGTTGTTTTGAATTAAGGCTTTTGGAAAATTTTAGCATTTAATTTTTTCTGGTGAATGCACGGTGTCTCTGCTGCTACAGTATTTGAATGACTGTTATTGTTATTTATTGGATCTGACTAACAGTCCATTGCTAAGAATATTCAGATGAAAAATGATTTTTCTTGAAGTACTTATTTAATGTCAGTTTGGTTCCTTATTGTAGGAAAAATAAAGGATGAGCTTCTGACTGTTCGGAAGTGATTTATATACGTCATAATTTCATTTACTTTTAACTGACATTTCCGAGTTCTGCTACTATATAAGCTCAGTCTTATATCTCTATAAATATACATGCAAAAATACATGCATGCACAAAGGAAAGAGGATGCATATACGTTTATTAATTCCTACAATTTTATCCTCAGCTATAGTCAGAATTTTTACAATACTGGAAGTGATTTACTCCTCCTTCATGTTCTCCATGTAATTTGGATATATTCTTCTATTTTAAAAATGTGTTTTGTCCATAGTTCTTACCTTAGTTTCATTCTATTATGGTCTTGAAATAAAAAATAGAGACTGAACTGCTAAGCTCTGTAGTCTGTACTATCTTTTTGCCCTGTCGTGTTTGGTTTTTTTAATTGTAAACATCCTTGCGGTTTCTTCTCTCTCTTTGTACTGCTAATATATAATGAAAATGCAAATAAATCTAATATGAGCTCTGCTTTATCAGTTAATTGTCTGTTTGTGACTGAGTGGCTCTAGGAATCATATAATTGCTGCCAAATATCTGGATGAGTCTTTTAATGAAAATTACAGCTTTCATGCTTGCCAACAGTGCCAGGAAGACAGGGCAGTTGGAATAAAACCATAATTTAGTACTCTGCTTCCACTACTTCTACCAAACAGAGAACACATCTAATACCGCTGTTTCTATGTGGTTGACATACAGTATGGGAAGATGATGACGCAAAATACTTGCTGCTCAAAATACTAGCAACTATTAGGCTACTACTCTCATGCAGTTAATATTTTCCAGGATTTTTGTTTCCTTTCATTCACATACACTATCAGCCTTGTAGCAGTCAGGAAAACAGACGATATTTTTCCTCATGAATATTCTTTGAATGATCTTGAGTGGATCAAGAAAGAAACATCACAAATCTGTTTCTGATTAAAATTCACCTGCACCCCTTTTTTGAACTTTAGATTCAAGATTCATCCTTCCTGCCTCTAAAATTTTTTTTGCCTATATCTGAGAGAAGTCCCACAGGGTTCACACTTCACCCAGCAATATAGGTAGCATGGGATCCACAATGAACTCTTTCACTTATCCCACGTAAGACAGATGAGTACAAAATGTAGAGAACTCTCTCAGCCTTTTTTGGAAACTGAGCAACCTTTCATAGCATCAGACTACTGCAATCCGAAGCAAATGCTATGTCTGACTACATTTTTCTAGTGTCCTCAGACCTTGCTTGTATAAATAGTACACTTGAATTCCAAGGATGTGGTTTGAAATAAGTGTGGTTAGGCACATGCGCTCTTGGGTACATACCTCTAATACTCCCCTTGAAATTGTAAGCCTAAATCATTTTGAATGTGCTCATGGTGCACCACAATATGGGCTGCTTAGTTACAAGTGAAATACTTGCTTGGAGGAACTGATACGCAGAATGAGAATAGCTGATGCTCCAGCATTAAGACCAAGGAACATGTTATCAACCTAATGCAAAAGTTCTTATTATCTAATATTTCAGTGAATGGTTGAAATACATGTACTGTGTAGTAGCCTGGAAAACATACCCACATTCTCCTGGAAGATGGTGCTATGGGAGAAGTCCTTGCACAGCCAAAAAAACAATTGGTCCTGAATTTTATGACTCCAAAGCTTTTAAATTTCCCATGTTATTTCCTTTTCTGGGCTGTATTACCTAGATCAGAATCTGACATGGGCACAGATTGCCTGTGAGAGGGCTGCTCACACCTTCTTAAGTGTCTGGCATTGGCCTGCATTAGAAAGGGAAAACCGAGGTAGTCCGGCAGGCTGGCAACAGGCAGGAAAGGGATGTTGTAGAAACTGACTCTGCTTCTATTCTTGTTTTAAACATCGACTGATTCTACTTGCATTGTTTTAAACATAGAATCATAGAATCATAGAATCATAGAATCATAAAATCATAGAATCATAGAATCGTAAGGTTGGAAGAGACCTCTGAGATCATTGAGTCCAGCTGTTCCTGTCTCCCTACTAAACCATATCCCTAAGAAACTCATCTACCCGTCTTTTAAACACCTCCAGGGATAGAGACTCTACCACCTCCCTGGGCAACCTGTTCCAACCCCTGACCTCTCTCTAAGTGAAGAAATTCTTCCTGATGTCCAGTCTAAACCTGCCCTGGCGCAACTTGCGGCCATTCTCTCTCGTCCTGTCGCTCATCACTTGTGAGAAGAGAGCAGCACCCACCCCATCACAACCTCCTTTCAGGTAGTTGTAAACAGTGATGAGGTATCCCCTCAGCCTCCTCTTCTCTAAGCTAATTCCCTCAGTCTCTCCTTATAGGGCTTATTCTCCAGTCCCCTCACCAGCCTCGTTGCCCTTCTTTACACACGCTCCAGCACCTCAAAGACTTTCTTGTAGTGAGAGGCCCAAAACTGAACACAGTACTTGAGGTGTGGCTTCACCAGTGCTGAGTACAGGGGCACAATCACCTCCCTGGTCCTGCTGGCCACGATCTTACTGATACAGGCCAAGGTGCCATTGGCTCTATTGGCCACCTGGACACTCTGCTGGCTCATGTTCAGTTGTCTGTCAACCAACACCCCCAGCTGCGTCTCCTCCAGGCAGCTCTCCAGCCACTCTTCCCCAAGCTTGTAATGTTGCATGGGGTTATTGTGACCTAAATGGAGGACTCTGCACTTGGCCTTGTTGAACCTCATCCCATTGGTCTCAGCCCATCGATTCAGCCTGTCCAGATCCCTCTGCAGAGCCTCCCTTCCTTCAAGCAGATCCACACTTGCACCCAGATTAGTGTCATCTGCAAACTTGCTAAGGGTACACTCAATGCCTTCATTGAGATCATTGATAAAAATGTTAAACAAGACTGGACCCAGCACTGAACCCTGGGGAACACCGCTTGTGATCGGTTTCCAGCTGGATTTAATTCCATTTACCACCGCCTTCTGGGCCTGGCCATCCAGCCAGTTTTTTACCCAGGAGAGGGTGTGCCTGTCCACGCCAATGGCAGCCACTTTCTCAAGCAGAATACTGTGAGAAATGGTGTCAAAGGCTTCACAAAATTCCAGGCACACCACATCCACAACCCTTCCCTCGTCCATTAACTGGGTAGCCTTGTCATAGGAGGAGATCAGGTTGGTCTGGCAGGACCTGCCTTTCATAAACCCACGTTGACTGGGCCTGATCACCCGGTTGTCCCTTGCGTGCTCTGTGATAGCACTCAACATGATCTGCTCCATGATCTTCCCCGGTACCGAGGTCAGACTGACAGGTCTGTTGTTCCCTGGATCCTCCCTCTGACCCTTCTTGTAAATGGGAGTTACATTTGCCAGCTTCCAGTCAAGCGGCGCTTCCCCAGTCAGCCAGGACTGCTGGTAGATGAGGGAAAGGCAAGGACCTCTGCCATTTCCCTTAATACTCTCAGATGGTTCCCATCTGACCCCATGGATTTGTGTATGTCTAATTGGCCAAGCAGGTCTCTAACCAATTCCTCCCAAACAGCTGGGGCTTCATTCCCACAATCTTCTGGCTGAAGGGACTGGGTATTCCTAGGGCATTCCTCCTTGGGGTTAAAGACTGAGGCAAAGAAGGCATTGAGCACCTCCGCCTTGTGCTCATCTCTCATCACTACTGTCCCTTCTGCACCCAGCAAAGGAGGGAGAGTCTCCTTTGTCCTCCTGTTGCTGCTGATATATTTAAAGAAGTTCTTTTTATTATCTTTGACTGAAGTGGCCAGTTGAAGTTCTATTTGGGCTTTAGCCCTTCTGATTTTTTCCCTACACGATCTCACTTCACCCTTGTAGTCCTTCTGCAATGCCTGCCCCCTCTTCCAAAGCTCGTAAACTGTATTCTTTTTCCTGAGAATGCTACCAAGTTTCCTACTCAGCCACCCTGGTTTTCTTCCCCGCCTACTTGTTTTACGGCATACAAGGATGGCTTGCTCTTGTGCCGCTAGGATCTCTTTCTTGAGGAGCATCCAGTCCTCTTGCACCCCTTTGTCCTTTAGAGCCACCTCCCAGTGAACTTTATCAAGCAGCCTTCTGAAGAGTTCAAAGTCTGCCCTTTGGAAGTCCAGGGTGGCAGTTCTGCTGACTCTCTCCTCACTGCCTCAAGAAGGGAGAACTGTATCAACTCGTGATTGCTGTGCCCCAGGTATCCTCCAAACTTTGCCTCTCCCACGAGGCCTGTTCACAAACAGCAGATCCAGCGGGGCACTCTCTCTAGTCGGTTCACTTACCAGTTGTGTTAGGAAGTTATCATCCAACATTATCTGACTCTACTTGTATTGCTGTATTTTACAACTTCTTGAGTGCTGTGACTCCTGATGGGCTGACTGTGCTGCTGCAAAGGAGCCCCTCCCCACCTGAGGGGACCCAGAGAGTTCAGGCAGACATTATTCTGGTAAGAATCTGTTGAACTGCCAGTGACCTTGGAGATCCCAACCCCAATCCCACAACTTTCCCAAAGAAGCTTCACTGCACGACCAACCCTCATGCTAATGAAGGGGACATGGGCTTGTCCTATAAATAGAATCCTACCAAGAATGCAGGGGCCATGCGCCTGGCACCCCATGGAACTCACCTGGGAAGATGCTGCAGAAGAACTGCTGGACCACCTGCTCCTGAAGACCACATTTTCCGAAGGTGACTATTTTCCTCCCCTACTCTTATTCCCCTCTCTCTCTTTCTTTCTCTCCCTCTGTCTCTCTGTTTCTCAGTTCCTTTCTTCCATTGTCCATTGCACTGCTGTGCATAAGATTGGATCTGAGTTGTGTTGTTTTAGTGAAGCTGCCTTGAGGGTATCAGATTGTGATCTGAACAGATTGGGATCTGTTTTTTGCAACTTTTGGGAAGTTGCGCCTCAGAGTGCACCCAAGTATTTGATTCCAAGTTTTGGTGGTGCCCGAAATACTGGTTTGCTGTTTTGACTGTGCCCAAAATAGATACTGATTTGTTGTTTTGGCTGTGCCCAAAATAAAACTCTTTGGACTTATGTCTCCAATTTTCTGTGCAGACATCAAAGGACCCCTGCCTCCCTGAGGGGGATGACCCCAGGGGTGGGAACGGTCCTTGATAGATGTCAGTCCACAGATTCAAAGAGGAGGAATTGGAGGATGCTCTTGATTTTTTTTTTTTTTCCTGTGTCCGTCTCGTTTTCATTCTGTGTGTGGAGAAGAACATTCTCTTGTGACATGCAGAGTTAAATTTCCAGCATGATATGAGGATGAGTTGCATTCTCCTCCCCATACCAGTAATGAGTTGTTCAGCCTAATGCCTGCGTAATGTGCTGAACATTTGCCCCCAGAGTCTCAGGTATTGAGGATGGAAAGCAAGAGCTCAGAAGACTTCTTCAACTGGAGACATCCCATGATGGGAGAACAGAAAATGGCGATTATTGGATGTCGTAGAGAGATAAGCTCAGGACTGACTGAAATAGTAGGGGGATTGCAGTTCAGGATTAAGTCACATTGCCAGAGCGGTATGGGAGAGGCATAACATAATGTGTACTCTCACTGTGCCCAGTTCTAGCCACTCTTAAGTTGTGACCCTCTGAGTCTATGTGTTGGACAAGGGAGAAAACACCAACGTCATGGTAGACTAAACAAATTAGGTGAGCCCAGTTTTCAATGCTCATTTGCATATGTATTGCTCACCAGGGAACCCTCCATGGGCAAAGGCAAGTATCTGATTTACACACTCAGATTTTGCCTTCATATTCTCCATTGGCTCATTGCATGCAAATGTATGCATTCAGTTGCATGCACTGAGGTTTGGAAATCATTCCTCTGGTTTCAAGGATGAAAAAGACAGAATAACAATCACTTTCCCCCTGCCCACCCCTCCCCATCCTATTGTCAACAATTTTCAATTCATCACTGTTGATTTTTCTGAAACCCACTTTGGAACGTTACAGCTCAGATTGATGTTATCCAATGCCATTTTTATCAGGGTTTCACTGTGCAATACAGAGTATTCAGGGGAGTCGCTGCAGGCTGCGGGTGCCCATGATTGCCTCTGACATGTACAGCTGAAAAGACTCTTATTCCAAGAATGATCTTCTTTCTTAGACTGTATTGAGTTGGGACTGATTTTGATAGCCAGTTTCAGTCAAGAATCATAAAGTTATTGCACATTTAAGACCGTCAGTATGAGAATCATTCTCTGTCTCTCCCTCCCCCTTTCACTCTTCTTTCCCCTCCCTTTCTCTCTCTCATCATTTCACAGGACTGCAAGGTTACAGAAAGGTCTAATCAATTGTCAAACTCTCTTTTATCTCTGAGAAGGTGGTAAAAAAATCTAACTGCCCTGCTGTAGGGGGTTCTTCTAACTACACAGCACCCTTTTTCACATACAATGCTACTATGATTAATGTCCTCCCACCTCAGACCTTGTTAAAACCTGTTCTTTAAAGCAGACTGGTGCACCACAAGTGAGAGCAAGAGCAAGGTTGCATAAATCAACGTGTTCTCACAGCCCCCAGGATATCCATTATAGATGCCAGCTGGATGACTGGAAGATAGAGAAAAATGAATATTGTATCCTGTGGCCTTTTGCCTCTAATGACCACTTTTCAACATTTTTGAAGGCATGATTAAATTTTGATAACCGGGGAAGTCACTCTGAGCAGGCTGAAATAGAGATAAATTGACTGAGGGTCTGACATCCCAGTGGAGAGCAGGCAACTAATTAGTGTGTGAATCGCACTCTGAAAGAGATGTAAAAGGGAGGCTAGTTTAATCAGAGGAGCTGCTGAGGTACAGGAATAGTCAGGGATAATTGCGGCCTAGGTAGAAATCACAGGCTCAACGAGCAGCTTTTTCTGTCCGCTTGATTGGCAGCCGCTGACCTAGTGTCCAAAACCTTTGAACTCTTACAACAGTAACAGCCTTGTCGAGGCAATTTGCTTGCAGCTTTCTATGACCAGTTATTTCAGTTGTGGAGCTGGGACACCCAATTTGAAAGGGCACTTTGGTCCTCTGCTGCAGTGGAAGGTGGGTGGAACAGCCTCATTATTTTTGATGGCTTTAGTTTTGAACCCTTTATCTCCCCCCTGCCTTCCCCCAAGGTCTTCTCTTCCCCAATGCACTCCACACACCGCATACGTACTCTCTCCCTGGGGACCTTGGTGTACAGATGAAGTGTCAGACCAATTTAGCTGTTGATTGCAGCAAGGGAAATGGGGGCAGGTGGAAGGAAAAAAAAAAATCCACTACTCCGTGAAACACTGTGGTTTTATTGCAGGAACAGAGAGTCCCCGATGCCTGAACTGGTGATGCTGTTGGACATATGAAACATGAGTATATCTGGAGTTCCTTGTGCTAGGTTTGGCAGAATTAAAGACAATATTTAATGCCTTTAACGAGTGGTTGGAATAGCACCTCCTTTAGCTGGAATTGACGGATAGTACATCTGTGCAAGAGACTACTGAGATAACATCATTCCTGTAATGCTTCCTATTTACCTAGTGTACAGATGTGGCATTTTGTTTGTGGTAACAAGAATGGTCTGACTTAAACTGGTGTTTAGGGGAATAATAACAATTCCCTGAAGCTGTAGTAGCTGGTGAGGCAGATTTCTTTTCCTTCTTGTAGGGAGGGAGGATAGCTGAAGAGAGAGTGAGAAGATGGAGTGGAAATCTTGCCATCTGATTCCATTTGGTACTGTGAATTAGTGTTGCTCTGAATTTTTTTTTTGCCTGAGGCAGACTAGTTTCTCTTTAAACTGATCAGTCCCCTTGGGTCTCATAATCAACCAAGGATCAGGATACCTGATGTGACTTAGTTTTGATGTGATACCATACTGCTTCTGCAAAGCCTTCAGCTAGGATTTTTTAAATCGCAAGTTTTCTCATGAGAATGAGGTCCGGTTGTAACATGGTCTACATAATTAGCCACTTGCTGTTTATTAATATTTTATTACTAGGTGGTTTAGTCTAGTGGTAGCTCGGGGCAAGGCCACGTGAATAAGGTAAGCTCAGCTGCTGATTAATAACATGCTGACTACTCCACAGTCCTTGCCTGTGCTCACGCTTTTACCTGCATTACATGGCTGGAGCCACGTTTATGCTTACGCTTACCTCCAGTGAGTGGCATGCAGACTGACAAGGCAGGACAGCTCCTGAAGATTCAGGGCTGTGATTGTGTCTCTCTTCCCATTTCCTCCTGGATGGAGAAGCCTCTCTGAGTTCTCACAAAATTCCTAGGGAAATTAGGCCATTCTTAAAGTATCTTTAATTTTAGACTGCTGGGAAAGCCCTAGGGAAGCCAGTGCATATCAGTGTTTTGCTGAACCTGGGTCAAAGTACTCAAGAATTCTAATTTCCTTGGTCACTACCACCACTACTGCTCAAAATGAATAGGGAAAAAAAGGTAAAGAAAAGTTAAGAATTTTGTCTAAGTTCATGCATAAGATCAGAGGTAAAGCAAATGGTTATGGCCTAATAGTTGGCTTTCCTTTCATAATAAGTTTAGGAATATTAAAAAGAAATAATGAAATGTTCATATTGCTAACTAGACTGGGAGGAAAGTATTCGACTGCTGTGCCTGTTAAATATAAAAGCTACCTCATGACTCCTTGCTGACTTGCTGTAAAGTACTGATAAGCACTTTCTTTGAGTATAGGGAGTAGCAGCCACCACAATGACATTAAAAGAAAACCATCCAAAAAAATCACCACTACAAGAACAACAACTTGTAGTGAAGGTTATTTATGTATCAGGACATTGGCTTCTATGAAAAAAAAATTGCCAGAAATATGGGAATCTTGTATAGCATTTCTAATATACAAACCAAGAATTAAAAGGTGGGCTATACAACTGAGGCGCCTTAAAAATAAATGGTTCGGCTGAAGTATCCCTGTACATATTCCTGGTTTAGAATGAGAAATGTGTTCAAACAGACATATTCTTTTCAGCAATACTGATTACATAGGGAAACATAACATTTGAGATGTAGAGCCACTTACAACAGTGTTAATATCAGTGGAACATAATAAAAAAACAAAAGTTTCAATTAATGACTTTTTTTTCCTACCAGTTTTTCCCTGCGTGATTTCTGACTTTGGTGTCAGATTGTGCAGCAAAATGGTTCTGAAGGTATGAGCAATAAAAGCAGACACAATAAATTTGTGTAAGCCAGGCAACTGTGAAGACTTAATTGCTACTTTAGTGAAAAGGCTGCAACCATTATGTTAAATTATTAAAAATAACACCCACAGCAATTTATCAGAATTTTAGCCATTACTGCATTTTTTTTTAAAAAAAAAAAGAATCAGCAATTTTAACATTGCAATGTTTGGATAATAAAATCAGGGGCAGTTTGAAGTGGAGCACAATGGTGGTTCAGCTAGGAGCATGTATTCATATCAGCCTTACCATTTCTCACAGCTTTAGCTCTTGTGGCCAGGAGACTTAGAAGAAATACAACCTTTGAGCCCACTCAAGAGGAAGGAGAAGGCAGGGATTGTCATTGGCTAGGAATGAGGCTTTACAGGGTAGAAACTGCAGTCCCACTCTCACATGCTATTGTTTAACAGTTCTACTTTTTCCTAATGATGAACACCATTTATGTGAAGGTTAAGGCTGGGTGAAGGCAGTACCACCTGTTCATTTGCCAAGCAAGGTAACTGCATACTTAAGCTTTGTCAGGATGCGGGCAATCTCTGCCTGTATTTTTTTAAGATCTTGTCTATCCAGACTCTGGAAGTAGCAGCCTTTACTAATAAGGTAGTCTTTCAGAGAGCAAGCCTTGTGGTGAAAGTTTTATATCTTGCCATTTATGAGTGTCTGGATATTTCAAATATTGCAAGTGAGTTTCCTGAGAGGTGTCCCAGAGACATAAGTGAGACCTGAGAGATGCAGAGAAGGAAGAATATATATGATCCCGATTTGTACTTCTTTGAAACTTTTGCTTTAACTAACCAAAATGTTTTCATGGGTGAAATGAGAACAGTTAGACCTGCCAGTCTCTCAGTGCTCTGATGGCCAGTACAATCCTAGGAATTTAACGCTCTTTTTTTTACTTTTAGGCAGAACCAGAGGTTCTCAAATAAGCAACTAAGTTAAGGAACTGAGGCATGGAGAAAATTGCTGAAGATAGAAATACTGTGGAAATAAAAGACTGGAGTTGTTAGTCAGATGTAGTGGTGCAAAGAGCCTTAAACATTTATTTCACTGTATGTGCCAGTTATGATGCAAGTATCTCACAAACCCCTTCCTCATACTGTAAGAGAGGATGAGGAGTCAGAAGAATTAGGATAACAGCTATGACAGAAAATGGCACTCGGCGATGTTGTAAAGCAGGATTTAAAATAAAATTTTGCAGTGACTGTTTCTCCTTTGTCTACATATGTTTCCACAGTGTATTTACCTGCATGCATGTGTATATCTGCCTGTGTTTCGGTACATGTACATCTTTGCACAGAGATATGTTACTGATGGAATTAATTCCATTCAACAGCCATCTATATAACGTTGTGCCTTAAATGGCCCATTGTACAGCCTGTCATAATGGTAATTCAATTAAATGGTACTGTATTATTATTCCTCACCCTATGTGCAAAATCTGGTGAAAACACTACTGAAATTGGGCGAAAACCTTCTAAGTATCAGCAGAAAGGAGTGTTTAATTAGAACAGTGCCTTTCAAAACCTCTGAAAGGTAAATTACAAATATTTACAGATTTGCTTTCATTATATAATGTTAATTTGAAGTAAGACTTTCAGACTACCTGTGGGACTTTTGAAATACCATCATATGCATTCAGGGAACTAAGATAATTGGGACTCAGGTTTCTCAAAAAATAAAAAGAAGAGCTTGAATTAATTTCTAACACCACTTTTGCAAACACCTAAAACCAATTTGGAATTGGTCATAAAGTCTCTTTCCTGTATTAATACTTCATCCTGAACCCTAACTTAGAATTTTTTCCTTAAGCTGAAATTATGTGAGAATTATTGCAGTTTTTGAATACTGTTTTCTTGGAGGTTTACAGCTGCCACAGTCACCAAACTGTATTTGATGAATTTACTGAGTTAACCATTCTGTGTGACAGGCCAACACATTTTTATAAATGTGATGCTCAGACACTTGGAGAAAAAACAGGACCTCTTTTAAAAAGCTACAAGGATGAAGGTAATTGCAGAGCTCTTAAACATTTTTCACTGACTGAGTTACATACTAATTGGGAAACAGGGGTAGAGCACAGAAAAACATGGCATTAGAAAGGTTGTTCAGAGGAAAAGAGATGACAATGACTGGCACCAAAAAAAAAAGAAAAAAGAAAAAAGATGATGCAACGCACTTCTGTGACACATTTGGCAAATGCGCAGTCAAACTTACAATCTTTCTTGGGGTGATCTGAGACATACTCACATTCACACATATATCCAATAAATATTCCGTAAGTAACTCTATCCTTACAGTCATTAAAGGTAAGAAACTTGTGTATAGGTTTTAAACTAAAATTCAGTGTTGGTAACCCAGCTGCAGATTTTCAGGGAACTATGTGGGTCTCTGCATCGTTTAAATACAGAACTTTTGCGGTCAGATCGGGTTTTTACTTCAACTTGAAGCATACTGGTTAAAATGTTGAATGGAGACTTACTCCATGAACTATGGGGCCGGTTAGTGAAGAAGCATCCCACCCACTTGCGGCATGCAGAAGCATGTTGCTTACACAAAGAGTTGATCTATCCTCAGGAACAAAGTATGTGGTGCTCTTTGCCTGACAGTAGTGATAAAGAATAAGACATAACTGGCAAAAGCTTGAATACAGTGATGTACTGTTTGGTTGCCCCAAGAGAAAATTTGACGAAAAAGTTGAACTGATTTTCGATTTCAGCTAGATTTCAATCATACAATAACACTATTTCTTTATAGTAATGTCTTTCAAAATAAAGCCTCAATTGCAAAACTTTGAATCTTATCCTGTATCCTCATTTTTTCCACCTATCATATGGAAATGACTATTTACAAGTACTATACATTGGCATTGTGAAGATATCTTAAATGATAATATTTTATCAGCACACTCGTTAAAATCCACAGTTCCAACAGAACAAAAGGCTGTTGTTTTTTTTTTAATTTGGACATTATGAATCCACAACTTGGTATCCTGCTGTCGTAATAGTAATCTTTGGGTGACCTTTAAGAGTAAGCTGTATTCCTTTAACTCATTATTTTAGTATAGACAGAAGTGGTTTTCAGCAAAACTACTCTGTATCTTACAGTACTTCGTGAGGATATATCAGAGGAATATTCCAGGCTGAAACAACATCATCTCTCTTCATTATGGTGATTATAATTTTTATTACTTGTGTGGCTAAAAAGGACAGGTTTTGGTATTTTCAGTGCTGTGAATACTTATAGTATAAAGTAAATTAGACCCAAGTTGCAAATATAGATAAATGGGAAATTTTATAGACTTAACTTTCAAGGGTTAAGACAGAAACCCTGAACAAATTAATTAGTGGAGATTCCTTGCCCTTGGAAATATGGCTAGGCTTGGCTGGAGAGAACTATGCTGTTCAGAAAGGGACCGTAAGAAGAGCTTTAATTCTTGCTACTATCTTGTTCCTGTGTTGACCTGGGAGGTGGAGAAAGAGAGAGGGAGGAATCTGGCCATGAAAAGTTGCTTTGACTCTGCTTATTGGGCTGTTACTTCTAACCTTAGGTTTCCATATAGAAAACAGCCAAATTGATGGTAGTGGAATGTAAGTGTTCTTAGATCTAACAGCTGAATAAATGTAATTTTAGGCACTTGTGATAAAATACAGAAAGTAGAAAAAAAATCAAATAGCTATGATGCAAGTAAGGAGAAAACTGGGGTTTATGCAGATAATATAAAAGTACAAGATAGTGAAAGGACAGAAAATACCTTTATTACTAGGTTTGGTTAATTGATATATAATTAAACACTACAGCTGTCAGCAGTGACAACAAGTTATATTACTTTTTATATGAAGCTGCCAGTGGCTGTCACTCGTAGCCCTACACCTTTTTGGATTGTCACAGAACCATTTTAATAAATATGAAGTTATAAATAGAGGGGTGAAACCACATTTTCTACATTGAATTTTCAGTCATTTCTGTGTGTATTTCTACTAGAGGAATGCTGGAGAGAGGGAGGTCCTGCAATAGTACTAATCGACCAAAGCTCATTAATCCATTATATAAGGGCATAATTTGATAAGCAACATTGGGAGTGGTTTGCTGCTGAAGATAAAATGAATAATTAAAAATATTGTATTGAATTTTTAAAAGCATATCTTGATGCTTAAGAAGGAAGAGATGATTGGACTTCTCTGCAGTGCTGCTTCAGCTGAGGACAAAAAAAAGATATTTAGGCAGTACCACAACTCAGCACTCTAGTAGAGACAACAGGTTTTCTGTCTTCCACACTGAGATGAAAGGCTACCTGCAAACAGTTCCCTTGTGGTCAGCTGTTCCAAAAGAAAGAAAGTGAAGAAACAAAACGGTGTTACCCCTAAAAACTCCATTTGTCTTGTGTCTTCTCAGAAAAGAAGACAAAAGATTTTCACAAGACCGGGAACTACTTGCCTCTGAGTGGGGGGTCACTAGAAGACAGAAATACAATCAATGTAATTGACTACTTATTTTCAAGTGCCAGCTAACTGTTGAGTTTTTTTTAATGATTCTTTAATACATTCCAAATAGGACCATTGTTAGTGCAGGATTTTATTGTGCTCCCCTTGTGAAGCATTCATGATATTCTTCTAAAATAACTTCACGCTTTATTCAGAATTTTGGGGCAGTTTATCCACAGTGTCTGGCTTCCTCCTGAGTGCAAGATAGAAAAAAGGCTACATGGGCTAAAATGTCAATATTAATTCAATTAACTGTCTTGGGGTAAGAAATGTTTTATAGTCTCTCAGGGTCAATTTCACATAGATGGTGTTATTTAATAATTAAAACCTAGACTGCAAAAAAAGCCAAACATTTCGTTTGGGTTTCTAGCTTTGAATCCTTTGCAAAGTTTTGAACAAAATACCCTTCCTATATATACACTGCTTGGTAGCTGCTAACAGAATGTGAGGTAATGGGCTGTCTTGACAACATACTATTACAAAACCAGAAAGACAGCAAATATTCAAGGTGAGTGAAGAGAATGTATTAGGCAGCGAATGACCAGCAGACTCTGAATGCTGTCTCTGCTGTGGTAAGAAGCTGCAGTGGCACGTCAGAACTGAAAATATAACAAATAATACTGTATGGACTGCTGTTGATAATACCTCTAGGGGTTTTTTTGTGTGGTAGAACTGGAACTGTGGCTTTTCTCTTTGCTTTTTGCAGGATGTACAGGTGGAAAAGAAGTATTGGGTCATCAGGTCTTTGCTGACTCCAGACTCTAAATAGCTTTGCTATGGTATTGTGGATATTGCAGTTTACAAAAATAGGCTGAAAAAAGGAAAGATGTAGTAAAACATCTGCTTTCTGTTGCATACAAATATGACAACGGCTTTTTTTTTTCTGTTTCTGCTATTCCATTATCATATTTTCCATTTACTGCTGAAGGAAAACTATCTCCAACAAAAGAGAAGAATGCAGCAGGAAAAGGAAACTTAGAACATTATTCCTCCATTGAGAAAGCAAAGTCAAATAATCCCTGCTAACAACCTTTACTCTGACTGCCACCATTGATAACGAGAGAATAAAAAAACTCTGCCAGCAGCTGTTAAAATTAAGACTGTCAGAAGGGTGGGAAGGTATTGGAGAAGTCTAATTCAGTACACATAATATAATTATGGACAAAAAAATTAACTGTAGAATTTAAAAGAGTATGTGTAATCTAAATGTACCCAAGAATGCATATGCTGCGTGAATGGGAATACTCATAGTCATACCATGCATCTATGCCGTTTGATAAGCACTCCATGACATCAGCTTGAAGAGCAGAAAACACACCCAAGGAGGTCAACACATATATTGAGTAAACATGAAGAAAGATCACCCTTTATTGCTTTATTCCTGCCTAAGGGAAGTGATTTTAGTGTGAGCATGAAACCTGATTGTGAGACAAGCTAGGGAAAAAATCCCATTTTGACCCTTCCAGACCTCCTCTCTTATCAACTAACAAGTGTCATATGAAGACTCCTTGCGAGTCCCAAAATGACAATGACTTGGGAATGATGCTACTCCCTGGAAATACCATTGTAGAGTCAAGTCATTGAGAACTAAATAGGACTGCTTTCACATAGCTGTGCACAGGGAGAGAGAGGTTAACAGGGAGACAAATTCTAGCACTGGTCTTGAGCACAGAGAGAAAGCAGCTGCTGCCGTCTATTCTCCATATGCATATTTAACCCCTGAGTTCCAAATGCCTTGGTATAGCATCATATAACATATCTGCATCTGTGTTATATATACATATAAATAATCACCAGGAACAATGCAAGTCCTTTGGCAATAAGAGTTCTATAAGTGATACCTTTTTACAAAGCAGGTAGAAGTTTGTAAAAGACCCCTCACCCCCTCATCTAATGACATTAGCTTGAATAATAATACATAGAGTTCTGAGACAAAAGTCATACTGATTATTCATGTGGATGGTTCCCACAGTGAAGAAACACTCCAAATTCTGGGATATATGGTCTCTACAGTGATTACCATGGCTAGTACAATATTACTAGGCGGGTGAAAGGAGAGTTGGCCCCCCAAAACCCATCAAAGGCAAAAGAGTAAATAGAGTTGTTTCAGACAATGCTGGTCCTCTGTGTGTCATATATTTGCTTACGTGGGCGTTTGTGTTTATCCATTTACTCTTTTGGTGCATCCACCTGCTCTGATGTGGGGTCTTCCAGGAGTTGCAGATGGGTATCTGATCCACCGTTAACCTCCATGGGCTGCCATAGAAACCCACTGCAAGGACTTGTGTAGAGTGTGCTTTCCTTGTAGCAAGGAGGCTCAGCAGCCCATAGCTTCCTTCAAAAAGAGTGTTGCTGATTTTGTGGAAGGAATTCTATGCAGCTGCATGGGCTGCACCTTTCCTATCACAACGAGTTTCAAAGGCTATCAATCCAGCCACTTTGTGAGCTTAAGTGAGACTAAGAGAAGATGCCAGGCACAGACAGCAAAAAGACACAAGGCCTTACGACATCAATATCAAAGGACTGTTGCTTAACGAATATACAGCCAAGGTGCTGTAACGGTGGATGAAAGATTCTAATACGTGATATAGAGTGTAAATCAGAGCCTCCCAGTAACTTGAAAATGAGACTAATATGAATAGTACACTAACAGCTTTCCCATTTTCCTTCTTTATCAATTCCTCTCTGTTTGTTCATGTCTCAGAGACCAAGTAAATAGAACTCTTCTGAAAAGGTCTGCTTGTCAAAGCTAGAATCCTGTAGTTTTCTGAGGGGGAATTCAGCTTGCTTTAAACTTGCAGATTTCCCATTGACTGCTAAGAGAACCCTGAGAGTGCTGTAACTTCTACCACTGCGAAACACAAAACTGACACAATTAGAAGACATAGATTGAGATGTTTTCAATAGCTTCAGCCACCCACAAGGACAAGTGAAAACCTAGGACAGAAGCTTCTTGCAGAAAACACCCTTTCTTTTGATTGAATGCCTTTTGAAATTGCCCTCATTATGGTGTAAGGTAACATGCAATGGGATTGCCTCTCAAAGTGACCCTTTTGGAGATTGCCACTTCTGAGAAAATCCGTTCAAAAGCGGAGGCTGGATTAAACTGTATAGCTGGTCAAATGGCACTAGTTAGAGAAATGAAGAGAGGTGCTTCAGTCTAATGATTCTCTGGGAAGTAAAGCAACAATAACAAAATTCTATGAATATCGATGTGCAATGATTAGAGAAATGAAGAACCACCAGAGGCTTGTGAGAAAGATCTCAGAGCATTTCTTTCTTCCAAGTTCCACTGAGCAGAAGCAGTTCTTCAATCATGTGAAGAATGATTAAATCTCAGAAAATAAACATGCTATGTATTCTGGAAACACCTAGATGGACATCTCTATATAGTTGCTTTCATCTGGGGTGTCCCTAGATTATTCATCCTGCTGTTGTCAAGGTTGTTCTGCAGCCTAGAAGTAAAGCTTTTGAGCCCTTGGTCAACAGTGAGGACTGATTGGTAGAGCAGGGGAGTTCAGAATAAGCCCCACTCTCTCAGTTCTGTCAAAGCCTAGAGCAAAACTCAGCTCATCTTATGGACGAAATAAGATAAATGAAGACAACAACAAGGCTCTAGCTTTATTGACTCTGACCACTCATGTACAGATAGTCATTTTGGTGTGATTCCCTATGCTGCAAAGATCACTGAGTTCAATAACCAGCTTTCTCTTAAATACAAAGCAGTTGTCATCACTGACCTATGACAAAAACAAGGCACAGCACAAAATCTGTTTGCAGTAGTCAGGTAAAAATGTAGGGGAGGAGTACTGGTTGTAAATTGGTTTATTTTCTGGGGTTCCTGTGATGACTTTGTTCATCGTTTTTTGTTTGCAGAGTACAAGGGCCAATCAGTCATCTGTGTGCGTTTCCTTTTTTGGTGAACACTACTTGCGAGTTAACACTCGCTGCAGGTTACAGAATGAAACAAAAAAGTGAAATGGTATGCTGCAGGTTATTTGCAGATTGCAGTAAATTTAATCACACGCCTCTGTAACTGTATCATCATTTCCCTTGATGAGAACATCACAGATTTAAATTTTGTAAAGGAGGGAGAAAACAGGCATAATCCATGTATAACAGTAACAGCCAATCCTGCTGTGATGGGACAAGGCACAATATTAGGTCCAATACATTAGATTCACTTTTGCATTGCACCTGAAACTCTTAATGGCCATTAAAATTCCCCTGGTGTTTCCCTGAAAATGTAACTCAGCCCCTCAAAGCAGCTTTCATTTTTAGCCCTATTGAGAAGGTAGGGTATATCATAATCTTCTTGCTTAGTCACCTCTTTATGAATTCTTCATATATAATAAATGTTTGAAGTACAGTAATGCATATCTTGGTGTACAGTGTAAGTGCCAGGTTACTCATAAGTGTTGTGTATCATAACAAAGTTTCCAGTTATAATAATTGATTATCTGGGAGGTGTAGTATATCTCCCTCTCCTTTTAGACCTGAGTTTCCCTGAAGGTTTGGGTAAGCAGCATCTCTTATATCACCTATCATAAGTCTTATTTTTCAGCCTAGTAGAAGTGAATTAGTAATTGCAAGAAAATCTGGAAAACAAACATTGCGTAGCTGAGGAATAACTGTTGCATGCTGTAGTTTATGGTGATCTGGGTCCTGGTGCATATGTGGATCTTTGTCAGTTTGCTGGTGTAATAAAACACAAAAGTGATTAGAAACCTGTTTCTTCATTCTTGCTTGTATCACCCCGTCTGCTCTTACTTTGACCTCCTTTGCTCTGCTCTCAAGGCATTTCATCTTTCAAAACCTCACTACTATTGTTCTGTGTAATGGGTTTGTGTGGCAAAGTTTTGGTAGCTGGGGGCTGCTAATGTGGCTTCTGTGAAAAGATTATAGATGATTCTCCCATGCCCAACACAGCCAGTGGTCACGACTTTTAAGACAATTTGTTCATTCGGAGTAAAAGGTTTCGCTATGTTATTGTTAAGACTAGTGTAGTTGCTAGAAGTATTTATGAACTTTTTTTCTCTGTTGTTAAAATACACTATCTATCAGGCTGTCAGCTCATGTGAAAACCAAAACAGAACATAATCTAGAAAACTCCACTTATGGTTTCTTCTGTGTCAGCCATGTGGGTTATCGCGACTAACTTCAAAGAAAAGACTTCTGGGGGTCAATCTGACTCAAAGTAGATCATCTTGCACAGAATTGTACCAAATGTGAATCTGCAAGAACAATTTGTAAAAATGTCTTATTTAAGTAGATTATATTGGATTAGAAAGTTATATTAGCTTTGGCATGCAGTAGCTTTTATTTTGGTGTGATTGGTTTCTTGCCTCTACATCATGAGCACTACTACATATAGCTATAACTTTTTATGTGGAAAAGTCCAACTATTTTATTTCTACAGAAGGCTTGAGCAGGAATTAAACAGTGCTATCACCACATTTAAATGTAATAAAGGAAGAAACTGTGATCTGAAAAAAAGGTTTTGTGTTGTTGGTTGTTGTTGCTTTGTTGTTTTTCTATCTAATTCTCTGTCTACTACAAAGATTTGTCTGTGGCAGTAGAAGAATCTATCCATTGGAAAATAGATAAAGGGACCTTGTTTTGAAGTGGCTTAGTACATATGTGCAAATAATCCAGGGATCTAGCATATTGACAGCTACTGCACTTGGCATGTTAAGCCATGGTTATCCACTTGAGCCAGGGAAGCAGGCCTAGCCTGGCAAAATCCCTCATGGTAACGGTTATCTATGTGTAGCACTGACCTGCATGAAGTCTTCCTGTAAGGGCACCTGTTTGGTCATTATGGGCTGTGCTGATTTGAGCTTCTCTTGCATTTTTGCCATGCATTTCAGTGAGTATGCTCCTGTCTGTATGGGACTTCTTAAGGGAAGCGTAGTCTGCCCTGCATGGAATATGCTTGTACATGTGGGTAGCTGAGAAGACCCATCAGTGAGGGATATGTGAAATTTTTACACCAATCCAGCTGCTGTTTGGACAGTGGAGATTCACATGGGCATAAAATGAGCAGAAGGTCTCATAGGACCAAATTTTTACCCAGAGAAGGCACCAAAAGCTAAAGAAATCATTCTCGTTACATACAAGTATGGGAAAAATTGAGGAGATTTAGTTGGACTGCTGCATTCAGCTGGCTTTTAATAACATGGTATATGTACATATAACAATATGTACTGTATAAATCAATACTTGTATGTTTGATTTTCTTTTCGAGTCACAATTGGAGCCCATGCAGATACTAGAAGTAGAATGGTGTTTCAGCTCTGCTGATAGTGACTAAGGGAGAAAGGCCATTTTCTTATCCTGAAAGAGGGCTACAGTGGGTACTATTCAACTGCACTCTCTGGCTGCTGTTGCAGTGCAGAGGAAAGGAAGGCAAGAAATTGGAGATAAATATTCAGCATGTTGATCAGCAGAAGTTCTTTGTTACTGGAACATCAGTGTTTCAGGTTTTCCATGTTACAAAGAATAACCTGATCGTATGGATTTTTCCTAAGTTATCAGTCACTTCCTTCATAAAAATAGGCACAATGATAACTTACTTCAACTAAATATATCCTCACTAGTAATTTTATCTTTTGTCTCTTTCTGAATTTCCTTTAGCAACATAACGGAACCATGAACAAATTTTGTGTAACTGTGGTAATCAGGACTCTCTAGCAATACCCCCAGCAGCCTTATTAAAGCTTAAGGTGGCCAGGGTCATTCTAGCCTCTAAATTATCTTCGAGTATTTCTTTCCACATTCTCTCGTTCATAGCTTTCCCTGAGATGTTGAGCTGTAAACAGGCTTCATAGCAGAAGCACTAGAGAGGGCTTGATATAACTGTTTATTAAAATAGATTTGGGGAGTTCAATGGACCTTGAGCTGTGGTCTTCTAGTATAGTTTGACAGTTCTGCCTGGGCAACAAACAGGGGGAGCTGGAAAGCTATTGGTTGCCATTACTGAAACTTGGTGGGATGAATACCATGACTGGAGTGCAGCTATTGATGGCTACAGACTGTTCAGAAGAGACAAGAGAGGCAGGGGGGGTGGGCAAGTTGTCCTCTATGTCAAGAAGTGGATAAAGTATGAAGAGCTGTCCACGAAGAATAGCCATGAACAGATTGAAAGCCTATGAGACCAAGGCAACAGAATGAATCTAGTGGTTGGAGTCTACCACAGGCTGCCTGATCAAGTGGAGGTGATTGATGAAGCCTGCTTATTCCAGCTTCAGGAGGCATTGCACTCACAGGCTCTTATCCTGCTGAGGGACTTCAAGCACATGGACAACTTGTTGGGGCACTGGCAATCCTGAACGACTATCAGGAGTTTTAGGCCTCAAGGACAGTTCTGAAGGGGAACAGACAGGGTTAAACTCCAGTCAGAATAGTCCGGCTAGAATAAGTTGTGCAAGTACAAATAGGATACAAAGTTGCTAATGTGTTATAAAACATGTAAATAAGGGATCCTAAAATAACCAATTAAATGCTTAAGTTAGGCACAAGGATTGACATATTTAACCAATCACAATTTGCCAAGTCACCAATGCTTGCATGTATGGAAGAAGCACACACTATAAATATCTGCTGAAGCAGCTAATAAACAAGCTTGAATCTGCATCATATTGATGTGTTGTTCTTGCTTTGCTCGCAATGGTATGCCACAGCAACAACTGCTCGAAGAGTAGCATGGAAGCTCCTGGAATGCACTGAAGACAACTTCTTAAGCCGGTTAGTAGACACTCCTCCTAGGGGAGATGTAATACTTGACCTGCTGATCACCAATGCGAGTGAGCTAATCATCAAAGTTGGAGGCTGCCTGGGACGTAGTGATCACTCGCTGGTGAGGAATATGGGACAAGTGAATAGTAAAGTCAGGACCCTGAATTTCAAGAAAGAGAAATTCCAACTCTTCAAGGAGTTAGTCAATAGAACCCCCTGGAAAAATGCCCTCAGGGACAAGGGAGTAGAGTAGACCTAGCAGATCTTCAAGGATACTTTCCATAAGTTGCAAGAACTCTCCATCCCCAGGTGCAAGAAGTCTGGTGGGAAAGGCAAGAGACTGGCATGGCTGAGTTGTGACCTGTAACTCAAACTAAATGGCAAGAGGAAATGCACAGACAGTGGAAGCTGTAACAGATATCCTGGGAAGAGTATAGGGGTGCTGCCCAGTTTGTAGGGAAGGTTCAGGAAGGCCAAGGCACAGCTGGATTTGAACTTGGCAAGGGATTCAAAGAATAACACAAAGAGCTTCTACGGGTATGTGAATCAGAAAAGAAAGGACAAAGAGAGTGTATCTGTTCTGATGAGTGAGATTGCCAAGCTGGCAACAACAGGTGAGGAGAAGGCTGAAATACTCAACAACGTTTTTTGCTTCAATCTTCACTAGCAATCTATCTTCCCACACCTCTTCAGGGGATGGACTGCAAAATATGGACTGGGAGAAGATCAATTTCATGACCAACTGAGGAATCTAGGTGTACGTAAGTCCATGGGACTGGATGGGATACATCTAAGAGTTCTGAGGGAATTGTCTGTTGTATTTGCCAAGCCACTCTCCATGATATTTGAAATGTCATGGCAGTTAGGCGAACTCCTGGTGATTGGAAAAAGGGTAATATTACACCTATTTTTGAAAAGGGTAACATTACATCCATTTTTAAAAAGGGTAGAAAGGATGACCCTGGGAACTACTGACCTCTCAGCCTCACTTCGGTGATTGGGAAGATCATGGAACAGATCCTCCTGGAGTGTATGCACATGGAGGAAAAGGAGGTGATTCAAGACAGCCAACATGGGCTTCACCAAGGAGAAGTTCTGCCTGACCAAACTAGTGACTTTCTGTGATGGAGTGACTATATCAGTGGACAACAGAAGACCCACAGATGTCATGTATCTGGACTTCTGTAAGGCCTTTGACATGGTCCCCTACAACATCCTTCTTTCTAGATAGGCGAGATAGGGATTTGATGGACTATTCGGTGGATAAGAAAGTGGTTGGATGGTCACAGGGGGTAGGGTTCCAGATGGAGATCAGTGATGAGCAGTGTCCCTCAGGGTTCTGTTCTTGGGCCGGTGTTGTTTAATATCTTCATCAATGACATAGACAATGGGAACGAGTGCACCTGTAGCAAGTTTGTGAAAGACATCAAGCTGAGTGATAAGGCTGACACCCCTGAGGGATGGGATGCCATCCAGAGGGACCTTGACAAGCTGGAGATGTCGGCTTGTGAAAACCTTGTGAAGTTCAACAAACTGAAGTGTAAGGTCCTCCTGCACCTGGGTCAAGGCAGTCCTTGGTATTGATACAGGCTGGGGGATGAAGAGATTGTGAGCAGCCCTGTGGAGAAGGACATGTAGGTCGAGATGGAAGAGAAGCGGAACGTCAGACAGCAATGTGTGCTTGTAGACCAGAAGGCCAACTGTATCCTGGATTGCATCAAAAGAAGCATTGCCAGCAGCTTGAGGGATGTGATTCTGCCCCTCTGCTCTGGGGAGACCATACCTGGAATATGGCATCCAGCTCTGGAGCCCTCAGCACAGAAAAATCACGGACCTCTTGGAGTGGATCCAGAGGAGGGCGACAAAAATGGTCAAAGACCTGGAACACCCTCCCTATGAAGAAATGCTGAGAGAGTCGGGGTTGTTCAGCTTGAACTCTGAGGAGAACTTATTGTGGCCTTTTAATATTTAAAGGGGATTTATAAGAAAGATGGAGAAAACTTTTTAACAAGGTCTTTAGCAACAGGACAAGGGGTAATGGTAATTAAAAGAGGAGAAGTTTAGACTAAATATTATGAAAAAGTTTTTTTTTGCTGAGGGTAGTGAAACACTGGAACAGGTTGCACGGAGAGTTGGTAGATGCTCCATCCCTGGAAACATTCAAGGTCAGTTTGGATGGGACTCTGAGCAACCTGGCCTATTTGAAGGTGTTCCTGCTCACTGCAGGGGGGTTGGACTAGGTGACCTTCATGGTCCCTTCTAATCCAAACCGTTCTATGATTCTATGATTTCATAAGTCGTTTACAAGTCTATCAGAAATGAAAGCTGCAGGCAGCTTTTAAATTTGGCATTGTTGAAATGACTGTACAGGTTTTCTTATCCAGTACCTTTTAACAGAATATTGTCAAAGAACAATATATCATATGTGATATGAAGATGTCTGTCTGTGGAAAGGGGGAAGATTCCTCTGGTTTCAAATGACCTTAAAGAAAGAAATCCTAATGAGGTTGTCATACTATTTCAAAACTATAAATACAGTGACACTACACTTAATATGTCTAGATAGATATTTCTAATATTTCTGATGATTTCTAGGCATATCTTTAATGTGACATTTACGATGCTACTTCCTCTTTCCTCCCAAATGATTGTCTGTAGTTTACTCCGAAAAGTTACTCAGTTAAAAAAATAATGTTATATCTGACTAGAAGAAATTAAAGAAACATAACTATAAACTTTTTCTTTTTTTTTTAAGAACAAGATAATTCCATCTATGTGCAGTTGGGGAACTCAGTGGAGTTATTTTATATCTATGCAAGGAAAAATAGAGACAGAATATGGAATCACTAATAAAAGAAATAAAAAAGCTTCTATGGTAAATATTGCTTTTGCTGAAGGTCTACTGCAGTAAACTATATGTACTTTTGGATGTCGAAGACATTTCCAGAAAATAAATGGTTGAAATTATATTTTAAAAAGGGACAAGTCTTGCCATAACAGTTTTGAGGTAAGAAATATAAAAATTTTGCTGCAATGTATGACTAGCAAAGAGGCAACCCTCACTTTTTAATGCATTACCTCAATGATACGATGTAGTATTTCTTACTTTACTTTATTGCTTATTTATGTGCTAGACATTTTAGATGGGCCATTTCTTGATGAGCTGACGATAAAGAAACATGTAAGAAAGAGGTCTGGTTTTTTTCTTACTACTTTCTCTTGGTATTGCATATGTTATGGTTTTTGCTATTGCTGAAAAATTGGAAACTTGAGAAAGGATTCCACCGATATATGTAAAATCTTTTTCGTCCTTAATTGCAGTGAATGTCAGTTGCTCAACTCCCACAACCCAGAAGCGAAGAATATTATCTCAGCCGTCACCTGGAAACCATATGAACCAGAAAAAGCAAAAGTCAGCCACTCTCTGGGAGGTGAGATTTCCTATATATTTTTAAATAAATGTATATATATTTGACAGATTCTTTTGTCAGCAGTGCCTGTATGTAAGAAAATCATACTTCATTTTCACATAACAAAATGTTGATGTGATTTGAAAAAAAGGAAAAAGCTCATTATTATTTTAGTAGGCCTGTTATTATTAGACTGGGATGAATATTTACTTACCTTGTTTTAAAAGCCAGGATAGCTACAAAAATCATAGTTCATCTTACTTGTGGTATTGTTAACTAGTGGAAGATTTGTGTTGGCCTATGATGAGATCTTGTCTGGAATTTAATATTTTTGTATTCCATTACTGATTATTCTTTAACTCTTTGTGCTTAAGTCCTGTGTGTTGAACTTTCACTAGGAGTCACTCCACACTTGTATTGGTCCATTCAGGTATAGCGTTTAGTGTACTGTATACGTATAGCAAGTAAGATCAAATTAGTCTCAAAATAGATGTCAATAAATGGAGAGATATGCCAGCACCATAGTGGTTTTGGAATAGTTTCATTAAATCCTAGTTTAAGCTAGTATTTTATCATCCTATTTTCCATGAGGTCCCAATCAAATTTGTCTATACTTATTTATTTGTCAGTCACTCTCTCTCCCTGCCACCCTCTTCCACCACCCGCCCTCTAATAAATAAAACTGAGCATGCTATCTTTTTTGATTCCAAGTACAAGTGCCAAAGCTTCCACAGGCATGGGGACCTTCTTTCATTTCCTCTGAGGAGAAGGTTGGTCTCATCCGCACTGCTATTCAAAGCAATCCCTTCCATATGCTGTTGCACAGCCAGACCTGACAGTTATCTGGGAAGTGAATGTTGGTGAGGCTACAAAGAGATGCCGAAAATTAACTAGTATGGATAACTTTGCTTCTGTAGAAAAAAACTAAGGTCCCAGATGGGATATTGGCTCTGCCACAGTCCTGCCTACTTTCAGACATGTTTGTAGCACCTGAAAGCCTGTATAATAATGTTCTAATTAACTGCTAATTTCAGAGGCAATAGGTAGGGAAGCACTGCACGTGTAGTAAAAGATGCATTAACTGCAGCTCAGACTGAGTCTTTATTCAAGGAAAATTCTGAAATAAATACAGAGGTTTGACTAACAAAAGTCAGATTTGATCTACAGAGAGTAGTAACTTTTGATGAGAAATATAAACTTCAGCTTGTGCTTTAAAATACATTTATATGTATTTGACTACTTGTACCTCTGTGTACAGCAGAGGAACTTGGAAACAACAGGCAAATAGATGCAGATTAGAAGTAAGGACATTTTCATTAAGGAACAGGCTGTATTCTCTTTTTCTTTCACTAATTGCTATCTTCACCCATTACTGGCACTTCATTGAGAACAAAATATCCTCAATTCAGAGCACACATATTTTGCAAAAGAAATTCAAAGCTATGAAAACTTATTCCTCCCTTTTCTTATTGGTGGGAGATTTTCATGCAGTTTGCAAGGTCAACAGTCGATTCCCCTAACAAAGATCATTCTTCAAGTTATTTTCTTAGAAATAAAGAATTAGGTCTATTTTTTTAGATGAACTCCTGCACACACACAAGTCTGAAGCTGATTGGATGAGATCTCTCCACATAAAAAGAAATAAAAGAGCCACAGACAAAGAGTGCTTGCTCATCAGGAATAAGTAATGTGTGTAATGTATTATACTAAGCAAAACACAAAGATTGCAACTGCATATTAGCAATTCTGTTTGAAATCGGAAGGTTTCTGTGGTTCTGTGGGTGAAGGAAAAAAGCATCACATACCTTTGCAGAGCGAAAGAAGAGGGACCGGCAAATTCCACTGATATCAATGTGGAGCTTGTGAACAGGTGCAGAACCTTAAAGGAAAATTTTAGGCCAAAGTTTGATGATACTTTTGTGATACACTAGTGCAAAGAATCTACACAAATTTTACATGTGGTATAGAGTAATTGCAGGGTTAAACTACTATGATGCAGTTATACTCCATCTATTTAAAACCAATGTTTACACTTCTGTTGATGGTCTTGATATTTCAGTTTGTGCTTTAATAGATGTGAAATTTGAGATCCGTAGTTGGATTCCGTAATTGGAACTTCAACACTGCAATGAGACCATTCACAGGTCTACCATACCAGTGCTTTCCCTGTCATTTGAATTTTTTGATATTCTTCTGACCTGGTAGAGCAAATATTCTGCCCTTTGCTTGGAGTACAGTGTAGATTTCATTATGTTTCTGGAGTTAATATATTATGGTCATAATCTGAATGGGAAAAGCAGACCTTAGGAAAAAAATAATACATTTTCAGAAAAGAATTTTAAAATTACCACTGGAATTTAACTGACCAACTCTTACGTATCTTTTAAGTCCATTTATGCCTTTTCTTTATTTTCCTCTAAATTTACATTTTATGAAAGGCTAGAGGCAAAAATGTGAGAAGTGCAAACATTATGCAATGAGTCAATTCTCTGCAGGTTGAGTGGCGATGTGCAACAGGCCTGCTAATTATTTCATCACTAGCAGGAAAAAGGTGACACCATCTAACCAATTAAAAATACTCCACTATTACAGAGTGATGTGCTATAAAAAAATTTATCTCAATTAGTGATAGGGGACATTCATCTCTAGGAATAAATGATTGATGGATGAAGAACAAATGGCTATTTTACAAAAGAAATAAAAGGTTTTCTATGATTAATAATAAACATACTAAGAGGGATGTAAGATGAATAACAATACCTAATTTATCTGTGTAATGAAGGATTCTGATAGTAGCATTGTTAGAGTCACTTGACAAAATACTGTAAGAATTAATACTTTTCTCCTTATGCCACCAGCTGTGTATGGGATCAACAGCGTAAGCCATGCCTTTTGTGCTGTTACTCTTCAATGTACTGAATGTTGAACGCAATGCATCTAGGAATAGAATTTCAACACAACCCCCCCCCGATTGACTAAAGCCAGAATTTCATTTTCATAAGTACTCCACTCTTGTGAATGCACAAAGTGCACATTTTTACTAGCAAATTGCTTCAGCAGTGTACCCAAATTTTCTATGTTTGAGAATATCCCGTCATGTTTTGCTGCACATTCTGTTGTTATATTCTTAACAAAGGAAGAGCTTGGGAATTGCAAATCCTCTAGTTGATCTGAGAGAAAACTACTCTGAAGACACAACACAAGTTGTAGAAACCACACCTAAGATTTATAACAGAAAGCTTTGAGTACAGTTCTGAGAAAGAGCATTTTCAATAAATTTCACAGACTAGATGAAGTATGCAGTGCACACCTGTCTCTCAGGATTAATTCTCATGTTACAGTGAGCTTGGAAAATTGCTATTTCTTGACCTAAAAGGAGGTTAAAACACTTTCACTGGAAATCAATTCACTTTAAAGTATTTAACACTGTTCATATTTTGTAGAAGGACATATCACAGGGCTGTTTTCAATTGGTGCTTTATATAGCAGTTGTGGGAAGCCCATCATACACAAGAATCTGAATTAGCATTTAACAAGATGAGCCATTTTGTTATTTTTCTTTTAAAATACTAGCTGAAGGAGAAGCTGAAAAGTACATATGTGCTGTATGTCTTGTGTTGGTGTACAAGACTGCTCCACATACTGAAGGAAAGTAGTTGTTACAAACCCTTTTTTCTATTAACCTTGCTTTTTAAGTCAACACGACATTCAGCAACATCAAATACTATTGCATTCTGCAAAACATAAGTTGCATCTTTGTTCTTCATTCTATAGTTCCAGTGAGACCATTGCTGGTTCAGGACAATTCTGAGTTGAGGTGATATATTGCTGAGTCAGAATAAAGTCTGGAGAAAACAAACAAAGAATTTAGATCAATCCTTCACCTGAGGCAGGGGCACTAAAGATACAGTATTCTTGACAAATGGTGTTCTAACCTTAACATCACTGATAGAAATGATCATTTGTGCAGTACTATTATCGATGGAATTATTCAAAAGTGTGCATAGAAAATTAGCTGTCATAACCAGAAGCAGAATTGGGCTATCTATTGGTATTTTACAGAGGGCAAAGGCAATGGCAAAAAGGACCTTGCTATACAGGATTTTTCATGTCATGAGCAGATCTAACGAATGTCTGTTCCTATGCCTATGTTTACATGAAGAAGCACTTGGTACAAATAGACGAGGACCAAAATTGGAACAGGTTGCCCAGAGAAGCTGTCTTAGAAGATTTTCAAGCCTTGACCTGGGTGGGGCAAAGCCCTGAAAACCCTAATTTTAATTCGTTGCTGAGTTTGATCTCAGCAGGAGGCTGGATTTAAAGACCTCCCTTCCTTCCTGAGTGATTATCTGAACAGGACACTAGAGCAGCTTGTGCTGAGACCTTGGCATATGTACTGTGCGCTTGTTGGATGTCTTGTATCAAATCATATTCAGTTCTGTCTTCTGGACCAAATATTGCTATCAGAGATATGGTTTGAGGCTGTGTAAGGCTCAGTTACAACCCTGGCCCTCTATGGGAGTCTGGGTGCATTTAACGAATGCCTGGAGTACTGGTTCAGTGTTAGTGGTCTTGAAGTTTTCACACATATTAAAAGTGAACCAATATGCAGGCACTAGTTGCACAGTGAGATTCGCTTCAGAGCAATAGTTTTCCTATGAAACAAAGTACTAAAGTAGGCACAAACCACATATAACAAACTGAACTTGAAAATTTGACACTTTCGCTGCCTGCCTTCTTCACTTTAGTCAGGAGTGATCACGTGGAAGTCTTCCTCTAAGTTTAAGGAGTACTGACTACATAATTTGATGTAGACTCTTTGAAAGCACAAGGATTTTGCTAAACTTTAGGTTTGATGCAAAATAAAATTTGACTGGAAAATTATGCATAATTCAATTTTAGCTTGAATTTATTGAGTTGTTTTTGTTTTTATTTACTATTAAGAAGAAATGGAAGAAACTTAAAATTACACCAGAGAATTCTATTTATTGCAAAAATTATCTGTTCTTCCATTTGGACCTGTAATTTTCTTTTCATTCTCCTTCAACCCATGGGGACTGGCTGACAGGGGGATTTTGTTACTCTAGTATCACTTCAATGATTTTCTGAACTCTTAGAAATGAAGTGATAATTGTTCATCCTTCTCATGTACTCTTGAAATATCTGAGATATAACCAAAGTATAAAAGAGAAAAATCTTCCCGGCACTAGAAACAGAGAGTCAGGAAGCTCTTTCCTACAAACAGGGGCTGTTTGAAAGCAGTCTTTCTTTGAAATATGAAGAAAGGCAGATATAACTGTTCCAACTGCCCCTTGATAGAAGAGCCATCGTCTGCGGCAGCAGAAATATGAGAGTATCTTGTAGTAGAGAAGGTTTGCAACAGGCTATCACACATCTATTCTTTTAAATTTGACCTAAGTGTTTTAGTATGAGCCATTGGTAATTACTTTGTATGGGGACATTGCAGTCACTTAATCTGTTGTCCTGTCTCACATAAACTGTTAAACCACACCTTTTAATTTCTGTGGCAGTTCCAGAGACACAAGAAAGATCCATGCTTGCTCTAAAGCTATTAACTTAGAGATGGGAAACAAAACAAAAAAGGAACATTCTGAGTGAGATGGTAAGTGCATTAAGGCGGCAGAGAAGTTACATCTATGCCTACTACCTGCTGGTTCTAAATCAAAAATTTTACTCCAACAAGAAAGCAAGTTTTAAAACTTTAAAAAACATAGTCAAGAATTTGCAGGTCTGAGTACTAAAAAGTACATGTTGGTCTATGCAAAGAACCAATAGAAATGGAAGATCAATAACAATACCTGCTGTGGTATGTTGGCCTTGGCTGGCTGCCACATGCCCGCTCTATCAGTCCCCTCCTCAACCGGACAGGGGACAGAAAATGTAATGAAAGGCTTGTGGATTAAGATAAAGTGGAAATTTCACTCAGCAATTACTGTCATGGGCAGACTCGAGTTGACTTGGGAAAATTAATTTAATTGATTGCCAAGCAAATCAGAAAAATGAGACTAATAAGGAATAAACACAAATCTTAAAATACTTTCCCCCAATAGCTCCCTTCTTCCCTTCTTTTCCCCTCAGGGAAATGGGGACTGAGGGTTGAAGTCAGTTCATCATGTTGTCTCTGCCATTCCTTTCTCCTCATTCTCTTCCACTGCTCCAGTGTGGGCTCCCTCCCATGGGAGACGGTCTTCCATGAACTTCTCCATTGTGAGCTGTTCTCCTTACTGTGGCTTATAGTTCTGCATGAACTGCTCCATTTACCCGTTACATGTGGTACTATTTTTCAGGAACAGACAGCTCTAGCATGAATCATCCGTGGGGTCACAAGTCCGGCCCACAAACCTGCTCCAGTGTGTACTCCTCTCTCCATGGGTCCACAGGTCCTGCCAGGAGCCTGCCCCATTGTGAGCTTAACACAGGGTCACAGCCTCCTTTCTTAAATATATTGTCACAGGGGCACTACTACAGTTGCTGATTGGCTCAGCTTTGGCCAGAAACAGGTCCGTCTTGGAGCCAGCTGGCACTGGCTATGTTGGACATTGGGGAAGCATCTGGCATTTTCTCACAGAAGCCACGTTTGTAGCCTCGCCATAAAAACCCAGTACACTTGCATGTAATACATGCCCTGCGTTCAAAGACAAATGAGATCTATGTCAGAATATGAATGGGTGAAGTTCCTTGTACCACCTGTGAAAAGGTGTATTTCCCCAACCAACACATGTTAGATTGTTTCTTCGCATAATTTTAAAAGAGCAAAACATTAGTCTGCCTGTTGGGATTTCTCATGAACTGCAGTTACTGTGCAGAATTCTCCTTCCTTCTCCTGAAGGCTGATTTTAGTTCTCCTTCCTTGTTATCAGCTTTGGAAACATTGCATTATATTGTATTGACATTGCTCTAGAGACTTCTCCAGAGACACACACATCCCCTGCAATTTCTCTAAAAAAGCAAACTGTATTTTAGGTATTTTTTAAAAAGTAGCAAATTGTTACTTCCCAGGAAGTCTGCTTTATCAATGTAAATAAAGAATGCCAGACAGTCACAGCCCTGTCATGTGTAATGAAGTACTGGTGATGGCTTGTAACTGGTAGTTTCCTAATACAAGGCTCTCTTAATATACTTAATATTTTTGGGTCATTACCAGGCTGGTTGGAAAGTCTGACATAGTTTTCTCCTACTCTAAAAGAATCATACCAAGGCTTTTCCCTAAACCCCGGTTGTAAGCCTGTTGAACTCTGAGTTATTTGATAATTTGGTCATTTTGTTATGAAGTTCAGGTGTTTCAGTCACAAGAACATGATGCATGTCCCTGCAAAATAGTGAACATGGAAGCAGCAGAGTTTCAACATTGGGAACTCCTTTTAAGGAACTGGCAGAGAAGATCTCTGACCTTGTGCTTTTAAATGCATCTATTAACTTCAGTGGGACGTATATGTACATTGAAGACCTGTGATGAAATGGATGTTAAATGAGGAGTCATAAATTCATGATGCCATTTTTAGTCTTTTTTAACAAGATTTTTCTGTGTCAGTGATTGCTTAAGATATTTGATGCTAACCCATAGCATTTATGACATCTGTTCTGTGACCACTGACAAATGCTCTGGATAAGCCACCTTACTCTGAATGATTTAGGGTGCAATCTTCTGTTTAAATGATCCAGGTAATTCTGTACTTTAACAACCGATTTCAAAGATATTCATTCTCCTTTAATTTGTTCCATATCATTTGTGACTAGAAAAAAGCATGGTAAGTGTTCAAACCTTTGGGAAGCATTAAATAGTATACACACACAGTACCAGCTTCAGCAGTTTTGGAAGGTACTTAAGACTACAAGCAAGGAAAGAGAATGACCTTTAATAGCTGTTGGATTAAAATACTACTGTATATTTAGGATATGGTTTTGATTGAATTTACACTAGCTTTACAGCTCTTTATCTTAGTTGATTTACTTCGGATTTAGACCTGCAGAATTTGAAGAAGAAATCGAATTCTTAATGGATCACTAAGTGTTAGTGGTGTGGATTTGAATGGTAAGCATAAGAAAATACTATTTCTAAGGCTGATCTATTGCTAGGCTCTGACTTCCACTGCCAGTCAGACAAAGCTTTCATTGTATACTTAGGAATAAATAAAAAAATTAAAAAATCAGTAAAAATATAAGGAAAACAATAGGTATGTTCTTCCATTTAATGAAGAACACATGACAAAGTAAAAAGTTAGCATGGAGTATCTGATGAATTAGTGTTCTAAGTAATATCTTATTTGTTTTTTATCCTTGTAAACAATAGCTGTCTTTTAATTAGCATCTCATAAAAAAGTATCCTGAAACAAAGATCTGTGAAATGATTTTCCTTCAAAATATATTTCTTAAAATGTTCCACACAATGCCTCAACAATGTCACAAGTAATTTCTCTAGGCAGTACAGGAAATTACTGTAGTGTCTGACTCAGACCCTTTTGCAGTTTTTGGCAAATATTGACTTTTTTAGGGCAGTTATTGTATCAACGTTCTATCAAGATATTTACAATGTCCATGAGGAATTTAGGGGCTTTTCTCCAAGTTTAAAAATATTAGACAATTAAACAGCTGTTTCTCATTGACTTTTGACCTCATTTAACTTCTGAATGTCACAGACTGAAGTGAAACAGAAACCAGATTCAGGTCAGGACAAAGTCTTTGTATATAATCAAGTTAATATTCATATCCTTACAAGAATTCGAAGCTTTGTTTGGATTTAATAAAAAAAAAAAGACATTTTCTTTTAAGATCAAGAAAAATATTTTTATCTTGACCCTTTTTGCTGATTTACTATTCTGTAATTTTGGCTGGCAGCACAGTTGACTAAAGTCAAAGTATTGTATGTACAAGTTGAATGTTGTATTAAAGAAAATGATGAGTCAAATGATTCCAAAAGATTTTATTTTGAAAGAATTTGTGTCTCTTTAGAAGGAAAAAAAGACTTTTGTGTCAGTCTTTGAGAAAGGTCAAAGAGAAGAAAAGACAAAATGACCCAAAACCTGACACATGTAATTTCTTTCTCACTAGTATTAGATGTGTAAATCCATTGACTACAGTAGCAGACCAGATTTATAGCAATATAAATGCGAAAAAAAAACCAGGGCTATTTTTTTGTATTCTTAGAAAGAGAGAAGTGGTATCTAAACTCAAGTGGATTCCCTACACACAGAGAAACATGTACGTTACACGTACACACATAAATGTTGCCTGAACTAAACTGATACTTCATTCCTGAGCATGAGATGATTCTTTTATCAATCAATCACTATTAATCTTTAATGTGGGGAAATCTTTATGGACTGATGTATCAATTTATAATAAAATATGCAAGAAATGTGCAAGAAAAGTGTCTTCCTGAAGACATTAGACTATTTTTACTTTGTTATTTGTGTTTTCTTCATAAAGAACCAGGAAATTAATGAGTTGCTCAGCTATGTGAGGTTTTCATATACTGTTATGTTTTCCTGAAAGGATTTTATATTCTTTATTTTATATAAAAAATATGAAGATTCAAAACTAATGGTGCTGTATGAGAACCAAGGCTTTACTCTTAAAACAGAAGAATAAATAAAAAGTCAAAACTTCTTGTTCCTTGGATCATAATGTGAGAAAGATCAGAGATATATGAAATCACTGAATCACAGAATGGCTGAGGGTGGAAGGACCTCTGGAGACAATCGTGCCCAACACCCTGGACCACCCAGAATTGGTTGTTTAGGACTGTGTCCAGGTGACTTTTGAACATCTAAGTATGGATGCCTCACAACAGTCCTGGGCAGACTGTGCCGGTGCTTGGTCACTCTCACTGTGCAAAACTGTTTCCTGATGTTCAGAGAGAACCTCCTGTACTACAGGTCATGCATATTGCTGGGGGGCACCACTGGAAAAGTCTGGCTCCATCATCTTTGCACCCTCCCTTCAGGTATTTATAAACATTAATAAGATCCTCCTTGAGCCTTCTCTCCTCCAGGCTGAACAGTCTTAACTCTCTCAGCCTACTATCAAAGGAGAGATGCTTCAGTCACTTTATCATCTTAGGGGCCCATTGCTGGATGCTCTCCAGTATGTCCATATCCCACTTGTACTGGGGAACCCAGAACTGGACACATTATTCAAGGTGTGGCCTCACCAGTGCTGAAGAAAAGGGAAGGATCACCTGCCTCGGCCTGCAGGCAGCAGTCCTGCTAATGCAGCCGGGGATGCTGTTACCTCTTTTTCACCATAAAGGCACTCTGCTAGCTTGTGTTCAACTTGGTGTCCACCAGGACCCCCAGGTCCTTTTTCTGGGAAAACAAAATAAAACAAAAACAAATCCCACCAGTCCCTGTAAAGCATCTGGGTGTTTACTGGATACAGAGTAAAAAAAAAAATAAATCTTGCTGCACTGCTATGATGGTGCCCTTGTAGGCTGCAGCTGCAGGGCTGGCTGGGCGACCCCTGCACTCAGTGGGGTGTGCTCCGGAGAAGCACTGGATATAGAAGCCTTCTGGGAGGAGGATTTTGAGCATCCTGGAGCTGTGCTGTGCCTCTGCACGTGGTGGTGCCCCATAGAACCCCTTTTGTCAGTGGAGGGGATGTCTTTGGTGCCAAGTTGTACAAGTTGTTTTGTCACTGTGGGGATCTTCTGCAGATCTCTCTGACCACATTCCTCTGGCAGCAGTTGGAGACAGCCCAGGACTGGGGACAATATACCAGTGGTGGCCTCATCAGTACTAAGAATATGGGAAGGATCATCTCTCTCAGCCTGCAGGTGGCACATCCTGCTGTAGGACACAGTTAACCTTCTTTGCCACACCGGCACCTTGCTGGATCATGGTCAACTTGGTCTCCACCATCCTTTTCTGACATGTCGTGGCCCCCAGCATATACCACCAGTTCATGAAGCTTAATGTGCCTGGAAACGGTTTTGATGATCATCTATTCCACCACCTTCCCAGGGACTGAGGGAAGGCTGACCTGCCTGTAGTTTCCTGTTCTTCCTTCTTCATGTTCTTGAACAAAAGAGTGACATTTGTTTTTCTTCAGTTCTTGGGCTCTTCTCCTAGTTGCCATGATTGAAAATTATTGAGAGTGGCCTCATAATGATATCAGCCTGCTCCCTCAGTACTTGTGGGTTTATCCCATCAGGGACTTATGCATATCCAGTTTGTTTCAGTATTCCTTGATCAGATATTCTTCCACCAAGGGTACATATTACTTGCTTCAGTCTTTCCTCCTGGTCTTAGGGATCTGGGATTTCTGAAGGCTGGTCTTGCTAGTAAAGACTGAGGTAAAGAAGGCATTCGGTACTTCAGCCTTTTGGATCTAGTTTCTCCAACTTGCTGGGCAATGCCCACATTTTCCCTAGTCTTCTTTCTGTTAATGCAAGTTATTTCATGTGTTTAACACTGTACAATTCATTAAATCACAGAACCAACAGAGAAAAGTACTAAGGCTGGAAGTACTGAAACTGGATTCAGCTCTTAGATCAGAAGCTGAGGGTATAAATAAAGACTTCAAGGTTATTTCCAGGATATTGTAAACTCAGAAGACAAAATGAACCTCTAAGCCCTGAAACAAAGCAGAAAACTAGTAAATAATTTGAATGAATCCATCAATAACCTGAAAATATTTATCTCTTGATTTAGTTAGTTTTGCTTTAGTAATCCTATGCTGTGACTGGACTTCTGCTGTGGATAGTATTTTGCTGAACTTTTTTATCAGCAGTTTGGAATTATTAGGGTAAAAGAGTAAAATTAATATTCACAATTATCAATTGATTAAAAATTATTCAACATAAGTATTATAATAAAATTTATCATTGACTTAATCAGATTTGAAAATAATGAGATTCATTCTTATTTACAATGCAGGGTAATTACATATGCAAGAACAGAAATATAGAGATATGTATGCACATAAAGATACATCAGTGTTTGCGTGTAAGTGATGAACAGCTCATGACAGGTGGAGAGGCTAGCCTGAGAATTTCCCTCTTAAGATTGGTGAGAATACTCACATATAATGCACTAGCATTCTATGACAGGCAATGGTCAGATCTCAAGTAATCTGGAAGGTTTCTTCAGATGGGTGAGAATATTCACATTCAATGCACCAGCATACCCAACAGGTGACAGACAGCTCTTAAAAGGGGCATGGTTTTGCCTAAAGCCTTTTCATTCGCTGTGTTAGCAGATGAGATCACATACTGCACCTGAGAAGCGTCCTAGTTCAGGAAGAGATTTCTGGACCCAGGCAACCGAGTTCCAGAAGACCTCAAAGGGCATACTGTATGATCCATACATATAGCTTTTTGAGATAATTGACTTTCATCACATATTTGAATGTTCATTTAGATTTTTTGTATTCACTTTGGCTGTACTTGGAAGATGTCATACTAATGGAACTTTCCACTTCCTAGTTGCACCAGACCACCTCACTTGGGCCACAATCCAGATATCAGGTGTCCAGAGGGTACGACTGAGAGTTACTTTCTTTCTCACAAAATAATGGGGCCTCTTGTCAGGCACACAGGACCCCAAGAACACTGCAGGAGTGTGTAAGTATTCTGGATTGCTGAGTTGTAAAATTTAGTTTCTTTCCCCAGTGTGAGATGACTGGCTATCAGTCTGGTTCCACAGATGATTAGGGAGATTCTTTCCTAATTGTGGTAGTTTTAGGTAGGATGAGGGCTGCCTTGGCACCTTGGGTGATTGCCTTTATACAATCGGAATTCTTCCCCCTATGAAGGCAATGTTCCTCTGGGTAAGATAATAGCCCAAATAATGGACAGAAGGTGTTTTTCCAAGTGCACCAAAAGATTACATGAAGCTGAACAGAATGGTCTGTGTGGCTAGTGGGATGGTAAGAAATCCCTCCATCACCCTTTTTCCCTTCTGAGGATCTGTAAGACTTTAATTTGGATTTCTTCTTCGGATGCCCCAGCACCAGACAATTTTAAGATCCAACTGGACAGGGTACTGTGCCATCTTGTCTAGACTGTGCCTTTGCCAGGAGAGGTTGGACCAGATAATCCCTGAGGTCACTTCTGACCTGGTATTTTTTTATTATATGGTTCTTTTTTTATTGGAAAAAACAATTAAAAATAGAAGCAAATCCAAAGGAAATATATAGTTTAACCCATGCTTCCATAATAGTTGTACCTTTTTCAAATGAAATTTTATGCCCTGTTAACGCATTAAGATACCACAGAGAAAAGTTTAAAATAGCTTTCAGAAAACTCTAGAATTCATAATTTTGTATCTTCTTAATGCTTGCTTATTTTGTCCTATTCCATCATACAATGAGTATGAGAATTGAAGATTTAATATTGTACTCAAACTACATACATTAAAATTAGGAATAAAATTTTGTTGCTAAGGTGAGTGGATGCGAAATTTAGTGCTCTAGAAAATCTCCTGGATGCATACTACTTTTGCCTATAGGACTAAAGATCCACTCCATAATAGCTTATGGAAAGATCACAGCTACCTTAGATGCAGTATTTGGGAGTAAAAGTCCCATGAAAAATTGTATTTCATTTAAAAATAGGGTTCTTCTTTAATCCACTTACCAAGTTTGTATAACAGCTCTATTAATTTTTTAAGACTGACTTACTTTTTTTCTGCTAACAACAATTTATGAAGCCGACAACACCCCAAATCTTCCCTTTTTAATTTATGAAGCTTCACTGAAAACCTAAAAAAACATGACAATAGAGAAAGAGCTGTTACTTACATTTAGAAATTTTAGTTTAAATATGCATACAGAAATACATCAGGAACCTAAAACATTGAAATATGAGCCTACAAACTGTTCCACAGATCAAAAGCAAGACCAATTTTAACAGAAGAGTGTTCCAAAATAGACAGAAAAGGGATAAACAGATTATTCTTATAAAACAAAACTATTTTCAGTTTGATTTGCCTTACCCTTTGCAGGCTATGGAAAGAGACAGTTTGCAGGCAGGCTCTGTTCCCTACACTTTTTTGTCTGTCCAAAGACTCGTCATGTTATCCTATTTTGCAATTTTGCGATCCTGCCCTATGTTAGGACGGTCTAGGTGTTTAGATATTTTAGACTTAAAGTTATTCATCTCTTTCTGTGTAAATGGTTCACAGGAGGCATTATAAAATTGCTGATTATTACCTGTTACAAGGCAACAGGCTACAAAATAAGTATTTTAAGTAAAACATCAGCTACAGAATGTTGTTCAAACTACTTTCATAATCATAGACTGGAAATGGTATTAAGATTCCTATTTTAAGTTTTTAATTCCTATTTTAATTAAAGATGCACCAAATTTGATAGTAACTCACATACATTTGTACATGAGGTTACTGTAATTAATGAGAGGGTAGAGGAATGTATTTAAGATGCTCCAGTGATACACGCCTGTGTGTATCTAAACATACATGGAAACATTTCTGTCAAAGCCTCACTTCAGTTATACATTGCAAAAGTGCTGGCGACATTGTAGCTTACAGCGAATTCTAATCCTAAGGCCATGTGAAGGGTGCTTTTTCAGTGTATCATTCCGTATTCAATTATTATTTTTCATTAGGTGCATAAACATTATTGCTGGTCAGTTCGAATGAGTTTTAAAAGAAAGCCAAGCTCACCTGTTAATGGAAATAATTTTCTGAAGAGCCCTTTTTGAGTGATTGTTTTGATATTTTTCTTCAACTCTGGGCAATTTTTCAGAGTACAACCTAATTTGAATAAGAGGATACGAAATATATCCCAAAGCCAACTTATTAAAACCTTTTAAGATTACTTTGGAAAAAAATTGGGGAAATGTTACTGTGTTTTCAAAATGCAAAACATCTGCGACACAAAGTGAGGAAAGTCAGAAACTGACAACTCTGGAACCTCAAGTAGAGATGGAGGGTACCAATTTCTGCTTGGTCTTTTTCAGGCACCTGTTTAGGGTCCAGGAGTCTGTCCCTGGTGATTATGGGACAGCTGAGAAGGTTATCTGACTTAAGAGCCACTGTTTTTTTTTTTTTATATGTCCATCTGAATATGAAGCAATGATGAAGGAGCTTGCAAAGCAGAAGCACAGCAGTGTTATTTGGATTGTTACACGACTGATCCTATTTGCTGGGTCCACAGCGTTTGGAGTAAGGAAGGATATCAGAGAGGGTGTTTTGTTGTCAAATACTTCTGGAACATGGAGCAGTTACCAAGACGCTGATATGGAAGGATCATTCCTAGCTTACGTTTACTTTATTGTAGTGTGTGTAGCTTTCAGGCAGGTGATAAACAAAAAGCTGTTGATGCTACTGCTCTTCTTGCCATAAGTTAGGATTGTTGTGGTGAAACACTCACGCAAAATGCAGAAAAATCTGAAGTTGGATTTCTTCTGTTGAGCAAGGGAAAGGAACCTGCATTATTCCTACAGTCACAGGCAGAATGATGCACATTTGGAAGTGGCAAAAGCATGTGAAATTCAAATTCCCACTGCAAATATGAACATTCACTCCTCAAAAAACGTGAAGAGTTTCAGAGTATGCCCAACTATAACAGCTCCTCTGACTGAAAAAGAAGCACAGAAATGTGCAGTATGTCCAAATGCCCAAATACAGATCTTGTCTATCTGCCAATCTGTCATGAGTCAGCTGACACAAACTACCACCCTGATCCAAAGCAGCTGTCTAATTACAATTTTGTTATTATTAATTACTGAGTAGAAAAAATTTGTAATTAGTTCAGACTAAATCATTGTTTAAACAGACAAAAATTACATTACACACTAAAGTGTAATTAAAGCACTACACTAAAGTGTTTATTTAAACCCAGTTTAGTTACTACAGATTTTTCAATCAGGTTCTCAGGCTCAAACATAGATGTAATTAGTCTCCAACACTGACTGCATTTATTCATTAAGCATCAATATTGCTGAACAAATATATATAAAATTTAACCAGGAATTCTTTAAAGGGACAGTCATAGAAACATCTGGGTGGGATAATGAGGTTGGGAATGATTTGAATGTTAATGAGTTTTCATGCTACTCTAATACCCACAGAATTTTTGAAAGCACATGCTATGATCTCCCACTCAGTACCAGAGATCCTGCTTTTACTGGTGTGTAGTGGCTTACCTAGACTGCTTTAGTGGATTTACACACTCAATATCCATGCAGATTCCCACCAAGCACATGGGAGAGTTTCAGGTGTTTCATATGCAGCACACAGCAATACCACTGAAATTTTTTTAACTTAGTTCACTTGATTTAGTTAAACCAGAGCATTTTAAAATATACAATAAGTCTATTGCAGGCAAAAAAATGTTTGTGCAAGTTGTTATTATGTAGAATGAAAGGAACTTATCTCTGACAGAGTGTGTCACAATCATTTCAGAAATCTAACATCAGCTATACATTGCAAGAAGTAACTTCTTCCTGAGTTCATGGCTCAGTTTTTATTCTTGGAACAGTGGTAAGAAAAATAACCTTGCTGGATAGGTGAGCATACTCTGATATCACACTTTGGCTCCTGAATATCCTCAAATACTAGGACATTCATGAGTAGGATTTAGTGATGGGCAATGGTAAGGAGCGAGACATAGCGCATTCACTATGGACAGAATGAATGTAGTTTGCCACACAGGGATATGGAGACTGTTTTGGAATAAATATCAGTGTTGATGCAAAAAAAACCTGTACAAGACTGAAAAGCTGTCTGTTATAAGGATGGTAATGTTGTGTTCTTCATGCTGCTTCAGTTCAACTCTGGACACCATTGTACAAGACCCTGAACAGCCCAGACTTTTATTATAGAGCAAGTGTGCCAACAATGATGTTACAGGTCAAATGAAACTCCTACTATCACAAAATTTTCTTCAGGGGTCCAAAAAATACAAATTATTTTTTAGAGTTCTATTCAACATCTGCATGCTAGCACCCAGGGAACTTCTCAGGAGACGTGCTCAGGTTAATACAGGTGCAAGAGCTTTAATGTACCTACTCATCCCATCAAGAAGGATCTCTTCTTGGATTGATTCATTGCTTGTTGCAGTAAGACCTGCACTTTACGTCCAATAGGAAAGTCTTGTTGCTAAGTCTGAAACAATAATGGTAGTCTACAGTTTTGCTGCTCAAACACGGTAGAGCTTTCTATTTCCATCACCTTCCAACTGCAGTTGGAGATAAGTGGACTGGTTTGAGTTTTGAACCTCCAGAGGACTTAATGACCATAATGACATACTGTTTCTGGTGCAGAGTATATCTCTTCCTTCTAATCTTCATTAGTGGAAACACATGGCAGTGTAAATGTATTTAATGAAATTGAGTACAATCACACTAATACAACACAGGGTGAGAATATGAGTTATGGCATTTAATAATTTCCTGGAAGACACTCAGATGCAGCGTAAACAGTCATGCAGCAACATTTGCAGATAATATAGTACTGTGCACCTTACCAGCAGACCTTTTGGAGCTGCCTTAGCTTGGGAGGAATCCAGTTTTAGAAAAAAAATCCAGAAGTTTTAAAAACCTATTCTGTATTCTGTGACAGCCTTGAGTTTCACACTAACAAACCCCCAACAGAACTTAATGAAAAAGGTTTCTACCTATGTCACCACATGTACTGAAGAAGTTGACTCCCCCGATGAAACTTTGAGCATAAGCAGAAGACCGGTAAGTAAAGCCTTGTATTGAAGGTGTTAACATTTTCCTGGGTTTAAGAAAGGCTCAAAAAAGTGCTATCAATCCTGCTTGAATATGTAGTTATATTATTTCAAGAGTGTAAGAGGCACCAAGTTAAGCGTCTAAATTCATAAGGACCTAGGGAAATTGTTCTGTAACTATTAGCTAGTTGAGAAGTTTTGGCTGAAATACTATCTGTGCAAAACCAAGACCCCTCAAGGGAGTAATGGTTTTCTTTTCCCTAGGTATGTTTACAAATCCGGGCTCTTATCAGAAAAGGAGCTGAAAAACATTTTGAAAATATCTAACTAGGTAAATATTTTGTTTTAAAGGCAGTTCTGTCCCTTTTCCATTCAAGTTCCAATAACCTCATCTTTTTTATGCTTCTGTATATCATATTTTCTGTCTTCCTACCCAAAATAAGTAATAAACAATGTTTTAGATGACCACAGTAAATAAAACTCTCGGGTTGAGTAACTATAGTAACCACTTCTCTGTGCAAGTCTGTACGCCTCATAATATGAAATGGACTCCTCCATTCTGAGCAAATGCAGGCTGGTTGTGAACTTTTTGTGAAGAATATGGTCTTACTTTTAGTAAGTCAGTTGATGGGAAACCATGATACCTGGCTTTCAAGGTGAAATTAATTACATGCTTACTTCAAGCCTTTGTTGTAACAGAGGACTTAAAATGGATGTTTAATTCAATCTCTGTTCAATACTGCATGTGTGTTTAGCTTTAAGCACATGTGGAATGTGTATTTTTAAGAGAAAATTGTATTATCCTCAAGGAAACTAGCAACAAATGTGATACCTTGTTGGGGAATGTTTATTTGTTTTCAGGTAACACTCTCCTTTCTGGTTCCTTCAGATCAGAAATGATGAAATTTTGTCAAGATTTGCCTCTTGGAAAAAATTTTCCCATCGATGATAATGTTCTAAAAAATACAAATAATACATACAGGAGTGAGTAGAGAAAAGAAAACTTTATGTCTAAAGATTTTACTGGGTTTCTGCGTGATTCAAGTTGCAAAAAGAATACTTGGTCCACCAGCAATTTAAGGGTTAAATAAAAGGCTTGTTATTGAACTGTAAAGACTTAGGTGATTATAAAAATCTATACAGGTTTAGGCCTTTAAATGCAAATAGTAGAAATAGTGCTTTTCTTGATATTCATTTTACATTGTGTCTGTTTGTTGATGCTAAAGTGAATTTGACATAATGGTAAGTAGGTCAAACAACCTATACCACTGGAAGCTTTTCCTCACAAAATATTGATTTTCCTATCTCATCTGCAGCATACTCAGAAACTTTCACCACTCTGTATACCATTCTGTACACCTACAATACATAGTTTCACACTGCCTAATGGAATTAAGCAAATCTTAGAAGGCATTTTTCTGGAAATCTTGAAGTATTTATTTGTAGTTCAGCATAATTGATGTGCTGTTGAATATGCCAAAAGATGAGCCAATAGGGAAGACTAGATTGAATGAATGGAGAGCTTTGACCAGAACTCAGGAAAAAAACCCAATAGTTTATAATCTTTTGAAGAAGTGGCAGGAAACTCAGGAACACTACAAAGGTATCACGAGGTTATGCAGAAAGAAAATAGAAGGGTGAAAGCCCAAGTAGAATTTAATCTGGCTAATGTTGTAAAAGGTAAGAAAAATGTTTCTGTATATATATCAGAAACAAATAGAAGACTAAGGACAATCTTGATCCTTTAGTGGATGTGGGTGGAAACATAGTAATGAAATATAAGAAAACTTTTAAGGTACTTAAAGCCTTCTTCACCTCATGTTTTAATAGTAAAACCAGTTCTTTGTGTACCCCAGCCCCTGAGGTGGAAGAGAGGGACAGGGAACAGAATGAAGCCCCTACAATCCAAGGGGAAATGGTGACCTGTTAAAATACTTAGACACACTCAAGAATATAGGGCCTGACATTTTCAATCATTTATCAGCAGTCCGGGCTGACTGGGGAGGTCCCAGTTGACTGCAGGTTAACAAAAGTGGCACCCATCTACAAGAAGGGTCAGAAAGAGAATTCAGGGAACTACAGGCCTGTCAGCCTGTCATTGATGCAAGGGAAGGTTATGGAACAAGTCATCCTGAGTGCTATCACACAACATGTACAGGACAACCAAGTGATTAAGGACTATCAGCATGAGTTCATGAAAGGCAGGTCCTACTTGACTGACCTGATCTACTTCTATAACAAGGTGACCTGCTCAACAGATGAAGGAAAGGCTGTGGATGTTGTCTGCCTAGAGTTTAATGAAGCCTTTAACATCATTTCCCATGTAATTCTCCTGGAGAAACTGGCTGCTCGTGGCTTGGACAGGTACACTCTGTACTTGGTAAAGAAATAGCTGTATGGCTGGGCCCAGGGTGTTGTAGTGAATGGAATGGAATTAAATCCAATTGATGGCTGATCACAAATAGTGTTTCCCAGGGCTCAATGTTGGGGACAGTTCTGCTTAGTACCTTTATCAATTAAGTGCTCCCTCAGTAAGTTTACGTACAACACCGAGTTGGGCAGCAGTGTTGATCAGCTCGAGGGTAGAAAAGCTCTACGGAATCTGGACAGGCTGGATTGATGGGTTGAGTCCAATTGCATAAGATTTAACAAGTCTAAGTGTTGGATCGTTTGTTTGGATCACAAAAACCACGTGCAATGGGAAGAGCGACCAGAAAACTGGCCAGTGGAAAATGACCGAGGGGTATAGATTGATAGCTGGCTGAATATGAGCCAGAATTGTGCACAGATGGCCAAGAAGGCCAACACTATCCTTGCTTGTGTCAGAAACAGTGTGACTAGAGGACTAGAGAAGAGCTTGTCCCCCTTTACTCAGTGCTGGTGAAGCCACACCTTAAATACTGTGTTCAGGTTTCGGCCCCTCAGTGCAAGAAGGGCATTGAGGTGCTGGACTGTTTCCAGAGAAGGACAATGAAGCTTCTGAAGGTTCTAGAGCACAAGTCCTATCAGGAGTGGCTGAGGGAACTGGGGTTATTTAGTCTGGAGAAAAGGTGGTTGAGGGAAGACTTTAGTGCTTTCTACAGCTACCTGAAGGGAGGTTATAAGTGAGGTGGATGCTTATTACTTCTCCCAAATGACTACTGATAGGACAGCCTCAGGTTGTGCTATAGGAGGTTTATATTGGATATTAGGAAAAATTTCTTTACTGAACTAGGGCTTAGACATGTGCTGAGACAAGTAGTTGAGTCATCATCCCTGGACATATTTAAAAAACATGTAGATGTGGTGCTTGGGGACATGATTTAATGGTGGGCTTTGCAGCACTAGGTTAATGGTTGGACTTCATGATGTAGAGAAGAAATGACATTTCCAATATGTACACTTTCATCATGGCTGAATTGCAAGCAGGATTTAGTTGGAAGAGCTATTATTTCTGCTACATTGCTAGACCTTTTAGAGAGAAGGTGGGTTGTTTTGTAGGCCTAGCTTCTTCCACACCAAGTTCGGTAGGCTATGTATTCATAAAGTGTTGTAATAGACATTCAGTGCTACCTTGGTTTTTGGTTATGAAAGGATCGTCATTTCCTGTGAAGTATTACCTATTGCAGTTCGGCTTTTTTCTTTTACACTTCTTGATGCATTGCGATTTTGTGCACAAACAGATATGAATCTTAATTTTACAAGCATCTCTCTCAACCACAAACATGGATATGTGTTTTATTCTATTAGGAAATTTATTCTATTAGGAAGTGAAAAATCTAAGAGTTTATTTATCTTATCTATGTGACATGTTAAAACTCCTCAGAACTTAAAGCAAGGATAGGCTGTGATCCTACTGAGAACACCAGACCAAGTACAGGACTTTTCAAGCCAGATATCCCAGACCCGTCTGAAATGATACCCACATGATCAGTCCTGTATTGTTCAGTAAATAAGAAAACAAGCTGATCAGAAGGAAGGCAAGTGCTGCAAAATGAAGATGATGAAATGGCTGCTAAAGCACTTTGAGACATTAAAGAAAACTTTCAAAAAGATCTCCTGACAAGTTTTCTGGATGCTTTAGAGTGACTAGTTATTTTTGTAATGTTGCTAGTATACTGCAATTTGCTTACAAGTGCAAAGGGAATGTGTCTGGACAGACAACGAAAGCAATTTTTGCATTTTCCTTGTGTTTTGGGTGTGAAGAAAAAAACGTGCTATAGCGTGATTTTCTTCTTTCAGGAACGATATCAATGGCAATATTGTATATCTCTGTTATTTATATTGATAAATTTGTTTATATCTTTATTTTCCATAGCTATATGACTTGTTGAACTGTTAGAAATTAATTCTGATCTATAAATAGGAATTTATAAGCCCATATTACTCTTGTTGAAGTTTACGGTGGGAAAGAAGTAATTGCTTTCTGCTTTGAGAAAGGGACCATTAAGTAGTATTATTGCCCACTGGAGATCACTATTTTAACCAAACAGAGCAAGAGTTTTACCTATAAACTAGAAATTCTAGTCTATGTATATTTTATTATACCTTTTAAAAATTGTGTTTTCCTGTAGCTTCACTTACTTTCTACTTATGCTTCTTTCTTCTAGTTTGCTCATAGCCCTCAGTCCTACAGGCTAGCAAATGTTCTCATCCTTTACGCATTAATGTATTAACTTATTTTTTTAGCATTTATTTTAACTGTTTCTTCAGATTGCCTATTTTAAACATGAAAAGGGTAATACTGATAAAGTATGATGCCAAAATCACTGGCTGATATTCCTCATGAGATGTTTTTTCTCAGAATCATTCAAGCACTGGTTGGAGAAGACCTGCGGGACATCTAGCCATAAAGTTAATTTTGTCATTCTTTAAGAATTGTCTTTAATTATATTCATTGTCCATGCTGGATTGTGTCTTATTCAGAATTGAAAATTTCATTCACTAGGAGAAAATTGTTTTCCGATGCTGATCAGCACCTAGGAAAATCTCTTATATGAACAATTTTTTTTTGACCGTTAAATTTAAAATCTAATATTTTAAGGAGGAAGGGCAATATAGAACAAATATTTTAGCTAGAGAAAAATGAAAAGACACTTTTTAATATAAGTATCTTTTATTAACATGAATCTTTACAAAAACTGTTATGAAGACAAACAAGAGTTTCATGAATCTTGAGCAGACAATAGTGAAAACAAGAATAACTAAAGGTAAAAATGAATGTATTTTGTCACTTAACCTGTATTATTAAAAATAAAAAAGAGTAGAAAAATATGCTGAAGTTGTGCTTATAGTTTTGCTTTGAACCCTGTACTAGGTTTGTTGTATGAACACTCTCATGGAGAAGACATTTCTCAGCTCAAGCTTGAAAGACTGAAGTATGAGCACTTTAGACCTGCTGACTTGCATATTAAGAAATCCCGGACTGTTCTAGAAATCATAAAATATGGAGTATGAGAAAATATCCTGCATATCCAAATACAACTTCATGCTTCCATATTGATTTTTGACCACCTACTCTTTTTTAACAACCAGACTTTTACACAGTCATACTAAAGTGAAAAAAATTTATTTTGATTATTGCTGGATCAGATGTTCGATTCAATTGCACTTTATTTTTTCTGTCTCTAAGGGTATAATTAAGGTCTGATGACAGATTACATCTCGGTGCTCATCAGTTCTCTCCACTTAACTAATTTTAGGAAGACAGCCTTATGGTTATGACGATAAACGAAAAATTCATGGGCTTATGTGTTAGCAATACCTTAAAAAAAATAGCTGACAAATCTCTGATACTGATGAGATCCAAATTTACTTTGGGCTCATGCTAGCAATCATAGATTTCTCTTCTCATTGGACAGCAAAATTGTACATAGCCACAGGCTGAACATTGCCAGATAAAACAGTAAAATCAGATTTAATAAAGTAGATGTAGTTTGCAGAATAAACATTTCTGCTTTTAAGTTCAACAAGTCAGTAAGGAACATGACAGGAACAGATTTAATTTGATGTCAGGAGATACAGGATTTATCTGAAGTAGTTACCCCGCTATTCAAAAGAAATAAGCCATTACCATAGCAACTTCATATCGCTTGACCCTCACACACAGACTGGGCTAGATTCTGATTTTAATCTTATCAAAGTAAATCTGAAATAAACCCCATAATAACTTACATTAAATGTAGTTGGAGACAGCCTAGGCCATCACATATGATAAGTATGCTACCCTCTAGAATAAATTCATATGACATATTTCAACTTACCAACGTGTAAGGCTTGTTCTTTCCCAGGAAAACATGAAAGGGGTTAGTAGTTATTCTGCGCAAGTTGGTTATAAGAGTATTGTTATTCTGATAGATCTCGGAATGTACTGAAGTTTTCCTCAAATAAATAAAACACAAGTAACATAAAAAGGGATTTGCAAATAAAGTCTCCGTTCCTGCGCAGATACCTGTACGTGTTTGCACAGCTCATTGGACGACCTCTTGTAAACTTCACAAAAACAAATTCTACAAATCTTTGGAAGACTGGGTCCTAAGTAAAGTCTGACATAGCAAAAGAGAGTACTGTGACTGCAGGAAGAGACACAATTCAGCACATATTTCTTGTCTGATGTGTTCTAACTCATAGGAAGAGAGGACAGGGGTTTGTGCAGCCTGTACTGTAAGTCAGGGTGATACAGTTGCAGGAAGGACACCCTGCTAAGACTCAGTGCGGTGTTGTCATAAAGCACAGTCCATGAACACGGTGTCTTACACAAAGAGTGTATGTATGGACTTAACCATTGTAGTTACAGTAAGTGGCTGCTGAGCTTGGCTAATCATGAGGTACAGCCCTACTGCAATAGTAGGGAACTGCTGTTGGTGCCCACTGACTGACCATTCTGGGCACTGTTAAGCTTCAGGGTGCAGAGGGAGAAAGGCATAAGAGAGGGAAGCTTGGACACTAGATTTGCCCAGTTCCCACACCTGCAGTCTTCCCAGCTGTCCCGGGTTGCCAACATTACACTTAGCTGTAAACCTGAGCAGCAGGTATTCTTCCCAGGAATGGCTTTATTGTGCATGACAGACACAAAAGTAGCTGGGTTTTGCAAGGATACTCAGGCTGGGCTGCCCTCTAATATCTTGGTACAAGACCCTGAATCCCAGAAATCCCTCCTATATAAGATGAACAAGACTGCATCATGGAGTGTACTGAAGGTTGGTTCACTCCCCTTCTTGACCTTCTATTTGAATGCAGTCAAAGCAAATATTACTTAGGTATTCAATATCTCCATACGTTTTGTAGGCTGTAGCTTTTTAGAGTGCAGAGCTAGAGGACAGAAACAGCCAACTGGTAGTAATGAGACTGTGACAGAGTAGAATTGAATCTCAGAGAGAGAAGGAAGAAATGTTATGAGGCATCAGGCTCCACGTACAGCCTGGTCTGGCATCTGTCCTATGAATCTCCCTCTAGAAGCACATCCAGGGGTTAGAGAGTGCAACATCAATAAGGATATCCAGTTCCAAGTTTGTATGCTTGTAGTAATAGAGATCTGCATATGTTGCTTTGAAGGTCTTTAAAAAGAAAGACTTCAAATTTGCTTTCCTTTATAGCAACAGAAGTTGCTGAGGAAGTACCCTTTCCTTTTTGACAGTTGCCTTGAAATGCCTGTGTATGTACCTAAGAGCACCCAGAGAAAATACTGAGGCAAACGTACCCTTTTGTTCAATTTGCTAAAAATTTTTGAGATCCTGACTTGGTTCTTTGTGTGTGTGTGTTTAGATAAGCTTAACAGCACAATCGAAGCAGTGGATGCACGTCTGTGTCTTCTAGTTTCCAGATAAATCTGTGCACACTTTGGCTCCTCTATAGGCAATGTGCTTTCCCCACTGCATTTTTCTCCTGGTAATGAGGACCACTCTGGTTAGTGCTGCACAGGTGAGAGGATGCAAAAATGTTTTTGGATGGCTGAAGAAAGGATGACTTCCTTTTACTGCAAATATGCAGCCCATGTACAGCCAGCAGTTCCCTTTAATTTGCAGCAATGTTCTGAAAATATGATTGATAAACAATCACTATATGGCTTAGGTGCTGTCTTTCACTGTCAAGCATTTTTAACCCTGGGGTAGGGCACAATCCTCAGTCTCCTACCACACACTAAAGTACATCAGCCTAATATTTCAATGATTAATTCTTCTGACTTTCATTTTAGGTGGATAAAACATGCTACTGTGTGCCTTCGAGAGCTGTGTGAGGAGCAAACCTTTAAAGAGCTTTTATTTTTTTTCCCATCATCTCAAATTATCATGTTTACCCCCCGAATTCTGAATAGGTTCCATTACTGCACTCAGTTGTCCACATAACTCTTTTGAAGGCAAAATTAATTCTGAATTACTGACCCTATAACTGCCTACTTCTTCACATCATCTGTCATCAAAATAAGCAGACAAAAGCTGGCTAAGTGGATTTCTGTTAGCTGCCATTCAAAAGGAAAGAGACAGGTGTTGAATGAAGCTTCTTTTTTCTAACTGCTAGTTAGCAATACATATTGGAGAAGTTAATTGCTTGCATCCACCTGCAGCCTTGTTGTTTCTTTATTGATTTTAATGAAAATATTAAGTGCACTTCAGGAGCAGCAGCTAAGTGACATGTTGATTGAAATATACAGGAAAATGTATAATGGAAGCAGGCTATTACAGTTTTAGTAGAATCTCAAAGATGTAACACCTAGAGCAGCATTTTCCCCTGCTATTCTTAGGCACATATAAAGTTCTAAGATGAGTAATTGGAAGCTGAATAAATGTTTGGCTGTTGTTAAAGAAGGCTTTCACCTTAACAACCTGATTTTTGTTCAATAAAATGACCCATGATTTTTGGCATATTTTATTCCATTAGGTACCCTCCAGGGTGACACATAAACACAACATATGTGTGTGAATACTATCCAAATCATGATAGCTTAGCATTGTAAACAAGGACATCTTTGTAGTGGAGACATCAACAGCTGCCTTTCTGTTTCAGTAAAAGTCTGTGTGAATGGCTTGGAGTTTGCCTGAAACTATGTTCTCAGCTCTTACTTCTGGAGGACTTTGGACTTGCGAGAGAAAGCAATTTAAATTAAACCACATCAGCTTTGGTTCAGGAATAGCATTAAATGAAAATTGTATTTTTAGTTCTTCATATCCAAGTTATGTACTGGTTATACTTGGTATATCTAAAGCTGGCAAAAAACTAAGACACATAAACCCCTTTGACTGAAGGAAAATTTGGTGCTGTTTTCTTAAGGAAACACTATTATGTTTATCAAGAAGGAAGTTCCTTAGTTTCTTCTCAAACCTGGTTCAATGAACCTCACATGTTTTGAAACAACAAATCTTACACAGCTGCAAATCCCAAACTAGATTATTTTACACATTAGAAAATAAATTTCTGATATTCATTGCCACGTTGCTTACCACAATTTTTACACCTTTTGAATCCCTACTCAGTATCCAGTGTCACTAGTTGCTTGGTGCTGCACAAGCACAAATCAGAAAATTATATTCTTCAAAAGGCCTCACTGTCTAATCATAAGACAGGACAGACAAGTTAGTAAAAGGCAAAAGAAACAGGTCATCATGATTTGCAAGGTCAGGATGTAAACTGCCTGCTTGTCAGTTGAGTGCTTTTGTAGGACTCGTGGAAAAGCACAGCTTCAGGGAAAGATTCTGACATAGCCTTATCAGTGTTCATGGGCAAGTCCTCCCCAGGGTGAGGAATATGATGATGGAAAAAGGACTTTATTGAATACTTAATAATGCACAAATAAGTCCCTGATCCTGTATTTGTTCTTAATATTAACTTTCCACGAGTGCTCTCACAGACTCTGGGAAGGAATTTTCCAAGAAAGATCTTATCTGGGTATGGCTTGAATGATTTTTCTTCCTTGAAATTGCTTGATGACCCTCTGAACACCTGCATTTTTTGAACCCTTGCAATATTTCCACAGCTTAGCCACTGGAAGAAATGGCTCTTTGATTAAGCTTTGAACATGTCGATATAATTTATTTTGTGTCATTCTTGTACATTTGGTATCGAACCTTTCCAGATTTTGCAGTCATCTTCTATACTGGGCTTTTTATATAAAAGCCACATCACGTATAACTTTGACTGTCTTTGTTACTTCTCTTCGACACTTTTCCGGTTCTACCATATCTCTTTCAATATGGGGAAGCTATATCTATGAACACGACTAGCAAAACAGAGATTTACGGAGAGGCATAAGGATGTTTCTAATTTGTTCACTGTGTCTTTCTTAACGACTGCCTCCTAACATTCTATTTGCCTTAGTAACAATTACTAAACAGTGAGTCAGTATTTTCAAAAAACAGTCTTTATAAATTCAACTTGTTTCTTCTCAACACTAACCTAAATCCAAACATCTTTCATAAGATTTGGACTTCTTCTACTGCACACATTATTTTACATATATCTGCACTGTATTTCATTTGCCTATTTATTCCATTATTGAGGTTTTCATCCAAGTCTTAGCAAGTAGCCTTTTCCTTACCGACCTGGAATGCACAGTATCATTGTCGCCTTTTTCAGATCACTTCAAAATGTGTGGAGCAATACAGACTTCTGTGGGATTCCACCACTGAACTACTTCCTACTTTTTATTTTCCATCTTTTGTGTTGCAATGTATTGATAATATAACATTTGCTTTTATTCCAAGAGTATCTTCTTCATCTGATATCAATGGGGGATTTTACGAAATGTCTTTTGACTACCAGCTGACATATCTTGTCCCTGTGCTTCAAGAAATTGCAATAAATTAGTGAGATGTTGTTTCCCTGTGCAGAAGCCACATTGATACTTCATATATACATCATGTTTAGTTTATATCATCATATACCTTATGATTATTCTTAGAATAATTACTACTGGTCTGCCTGAAATACATGTCAGGCTTCCTTGTATGTAATCCCCAAGACCTTTCCTATGAATTTTCCAAAATTTTTTTATAATACTGGTCAGTATCTTTTTCTATGACATCAAAAGAGTTTTAAATGAGAGATTACATGTTGCAGTTAGTAGCTTGGCTATTTCATCCTTGAGTTCCTTTAGAGCTCTTGGGTGAATACACTCTGGTCCTGGTGATTTGTTATTGTTCATTACAAGTAAGGTTGGAATGAACATCTCAACAGGGAAGATAACAGAAGGGGAGGAGGTTGGGAGTAATGGAAATACCTTAAAAGTAAAGATTGACAGTTTATGGTTGATGCAAAATGCGATAGAGGGGAGTCAATCGGAGACATATGGTCAAAGAGATGGTTTCAGAGGATGATCTTTGCAGGAAAATTTAGAACTGATCTGTCTTGGTAAAACTCGTCAATGGTACAGAAAAAGACAGAGGAAAAGAAAGGTGAAACCTTAGCAGACCCTTGTCAGTGAACTGCAAAACATGTACTAAAAAGACTGTGGTTACAGAAGCTGTGGAGTAAATTCTGCACTTGAGAGCTTGGTTGACCAAACTAATTTGTGACAGTTTGAGTGTTAGAATCTGACCCTTAGGGAGAATTGGGTAGACAAAAGGTTACTGCCTTGTTATTGTAGTCTGACTGCCATTTGCTGAGATTGACAGAAAAAGGCAAGGTTGTACAAGAATAGGGACTGAGGCACAACAGCTTAAAATGAAGGAAAGTTGTTGGCATTTAGGATCATACAGAAAAAAAAAAGTCATGCCTGAATTCTGATAGGATCTTCAGGAAGTCCTAAAGAAAAGTTAATTGAAAGTAATTGACATCACATTGAGTAGTGCTGATGTTGTACTTTATTTGTGAAGTAAAGTACTACTAGGCTTTGAAAAGGCAGTTTGGTCATCTCAGTCATAAGTCTTTTGAAAAGCAGAATTTCAAAAAAGAAGCTTCATGTGGTTCTGAGTAGCTGTGAGTTTAAGCCAGGTAAGAAAATTGGAAAACAGGCCAGTTGCTGAAAGGGACAATGAATAACAGAACTGTAACACAGAAGAAAACACTGAGAATATAAAAGAGTGTCTGACTGTACTTTAAAATACAAATTACTCTTGTCATTCTTTTGGTGAGTAGTCAGTAGTATATACTCAGTCAGAATCTGTCAAAAATGTCATTTTCATTTTCTGTCCCTTACAGCAGCCTTGATAAGAAAATGCTTCGTCTCAGTCCTTTTCACATAATCACTGGGAGAAGAATGAAGGATTTGTTTGCATGCAGCTAAACTTCTTTGGAATACTGTGTGCTCTTCATTTGCCTCACACAGCTAGATTCTGTCCCCCACACAGGCAAATCTCACATAAGCGAACTTTTAAAAACGTGTGAAGCCTAAATCTTTTCATTGTATGATTTTCTAAAAATCACTTTCACTTATTATGTTGTCAGCATGTTACAGGTATTCACATCATCAGATTCTTACTGGTTCCTGTGAAAAACTTAAATAGAAAAGGAAGCAAATCTGAAAGACTGAAAAAGGATTTAACCAATTATATTAATAATTCTTTTGTGTGTAGAAGCTGTTGTATTTGAAATATTAATATGAGAAAGAGTGTATTTTATTCAGAGTAATAGCAGCTGAATTTTTAACAAGCATGATGACTTTGGAGATGGACAGATTACTAATTTTGAAAACAGTATTCATTTAGTAAATCTTGAAACAAAATCCATTCTATTATATATACTAAAGACCTTCAAGTTTCAATGTGATTCTGGGCAACATTTATTGTCAGTGTTTTGACTTTTGGATGGATTTATATTCAATATTATTTGTGGAATCAGCTTTTACTTTTACATCTGCCTTTTTTCAAATGTTATTTTTCAAATGATATTTAATTCAGTTGGTCAAAAATTTGTTGCATATCTATTGCCAAATGAAGCCGAGAAGTGTGTCTCAAAAAAAGAAGAGGCAGCCATTAGGAAGAAACATGTAATATTATAATTTGTTTTAAAAAATTATTTAAAAGGACAAATATTTCTGGCATTCTAAATGCAATGAATGACAGCAACTTCATCTTGGGTTTAATAGCATAGCATTATGGGCTGCATCTTTTTTGCCTCTTAGGGACTTTCTTAGCACTCAAGGATTGTAGTTAGGTGAGATGCAAAAAGAAGAAAAAACCCTTGGATTTTGAAAATTCTGAAGTTTTTTTATTGTTTTCATTGGTAGTAGAGTGGACAAGACTGTGTTTAACTCTAAACATCCTAGTAATCAAGGACATTTCTAAAAGAGGCAGACTTTCAGCTCCTGTTATGGCATATTGGCACAGTGTTCTCAAAAATGAACTATTCCTTACAAGCTTAGGATTGCCTCTTTACAAGTTCAGATCATTTTTTTTGTGTGTTTCACAGGGCATCTCTTTTACACCGAAGCTAAATCAGTCAGTGCAACAAATGCTTAAATATTTGATTAGGATTTGGAGCAATTACTTTCAAGTACGTTTTCTTTTTATCTGGCTGTTACTACCACTTTAGTTTTGTTTGTTTTCAATCTGGGATTAGTTTTACTTCTTAGGAAAGTCCAAGGTAGTAATTTTGACTCAAGTACTGTCGCGTAAACCTCACAATACTTTTAGCTCTGTCAATATTATTATTTTGTTAAATTTAGTTCAACTAATGTCTTAACCAGAAAGAGAAGTATAGGAGATCTGCTGTCTATTTGGATTGATGGGCAATTTGAAAACAATAGAAGAACTAAATTAGAGTTGTTATTTGCAGTTTCTTGTGCAAATCTGTCCAGCAATATGTGGGGACCTCCATGTGTGAACCACAAACTTCACCCACCTTTAGATTAGCAAAGACGGTCTTCATCAGCAGTGGGGTAAAAAGGTGCTTTTACTTGTCCAGGCTGTGATGCTGCAGTCAGCATACAACTCTTGAAGCTTAACCACAGGCCATCAAAAGATTTACTGTGGACAACAAACTTTCCTATGAACCTAGGTGAGTTTATTGGTTTAGATGCTGTAGGATAAGAAATATGAAAAGCAAAATCTTGTAACATGCTGTATTCTCAGCAAATAAAAAAATGAACTCTATTCATTACATTTTGGCAGGATGTTTTCTAGGGTCACATAAAATATCTTCTGTAAAACTCTATATTAGTGCAAGACATGTAAGTATTGCAATTTATAACTATACTTCACTTGGAAAAATCTCACTGTTTACTTTTACACCCAAATTTAAACATGTGTACAAGACTTAAAACTGTGTATAAATACGAAGATCAATGGATGTCCACAAATTCTGTAGTTTGCATTATCACCTCTAATTATTCCTATGTGATCTTATCTTCTAAACTCAGAATAAAAACTTATATTTAGGCAGATTTAATTCCATGTTATTTTATCACTAATGGTCTTAATTAGGGAAATATTTGAAATGTAGAAAGACAGTGGTTTAGCTGCATTGGTTTGACATATTTTTCAGTAATATAATAGCAAATAGTGATTACATTCAACCTCTCTGTTCTTAAAGCTGATGTTCTGGAGAAAAAGAAAAAGAAAGGTGTTGTCCATTTTTTAACCCTGAAAAGCAAAGAGTTATCAATCAGCATTATCTTCCAACTTAGCTGCTGGTTCACAAAGATCTGACATAATTTTTATAGTAGGTATGGATGAAAAGATGGGATATTGGGTCTCTTTAATGACTCTTGTGCTGCCTAATACTTATTAATAATAAGATATGATTCTATTAGACATCTGGTGTCTAATCTACTGTGCCTTATTAATGCAAGAATATATCTGTGTGTAAAAAATGGGACATTATGTATCACGAGTTTAGAATTAGCACACTGTGAATGATTTTGTTCATTTCAATGAGTAACATTAGAGAAGGAAAAGTTAGCCTTAGCAAATACCATTTTGTTAGCTCTGAAGATCAGCTACAACACAAAAATAATTTTCATGTGAAAAAAAAATAAAAAACCCTTGAAGAGTCCAATGAATATTTCATAGAACTTGCAACTTGCAGAGTGTTCTAACATGTCTCTTTGTACTCTAGTCAGCACTGAGCTAGAGAACGTCATCTTTACTCATATCAGTAAACATCAGTCACAGACAAAAGACTACATCTGAAATTGAAATGTAGGCTACACTTGAACCCTATAAATTCTCTTTACCTTTTAGAGAAACAACAGAGAGCTTTTAGGAGCCGACTTTACGGAATTTGAAATATCTTGCCTGACATTTTTAGGATAAAAAGGCAAGTGTTTTAAGCGTTTTTCTCTTCTTATCATTTAGTTCCATTATAAACTAAATCAAGTATTATTTATTATGCTGTACCCCATCTCTCTTGGTATTTTGTAATTTCCTTTCCTTTTCAGACTACCTCTTTTCGATGTATGTCACATGTATTAAAACGATCTTAAATTGGAGTAAAGTAACATCACTAGTTTGATTAAAGTAATGTTACAGCAATGATAGTGTCTTCTAAGGAGAAAATATAAATCCAGGAACTTTTAATAGAAAATTAGGAAAGACAAAGTGTATCAATGCGTAATTAGTGGAAGAAAGAAACCTTAAATTTGTCCTCCAGTCGATGATTGTATGATAGTACGAATACCAAGTAGCAGTTGTAGCTTCAGATTAGATACTAATACATAAAGACAAATAAGATTAAGAAATTCTAAGACTGAGTAAAAAATAATTTTAAAAAATTATGGAACTAGAAAAAATTGCTTCTTATGATTTTTTTGTAAGAAATTCACTAATTAAAATAGATCTGCACAGGGGCTGTGCAGCAGATCAGGCTTAAAAAAGATCACAGAATACAAGGTCACATCAAAAGTATTTATCTCCTCGGCATCAGAATCTGCTACATTTCATTCAGGTGTTTCTTTTCTGAAACTCTACCTTGACTGTGGTTAATGAGTAACTTGTGTATCCTCTAATTCTTCAGAGCTGCCTGGTATCTGTGAATGGGAGTGATATTTACTTCCTCATAAAGGAAAAAACCGAATTACTTAGGTGCTATGCTATAGATTTCAGAAGTTATAATAAAAGAGCTATGATGGAGATTCAGAAGTTATGTTGATAAATAGACACAAGTTTGGATTTTAACTACATTTATTTTTTAAAATATTGTTTACCTGTGAAGATAAAACCTTCCCAACAAATACTGGTAAAGTCAGCAAAGACAATATGAAGAATTATTCAAGTAGTTAATATTCAATTTTCCTAAACAGATGAATTTTTAAACCTCATTGTTTTGAATGAAACAAGGTCACACTGTTAAGGAGACATGCTGTTGGAAATCAACAAAAAAGAAAATATTCCCCCAGACAACAGATTTCTAGTCAGTAAAAATATCAAATTATGTGATATAAAAACATGGTGTTTAGATAGATTTCTTGAGAATGAAAGGCTGTTTTTTTCAGTCAGATTTTGTGGATAATACTTTTCCAACTTGCTTCCCAATATGGCTTTTAATTTGATAATGCTTAAACAAAGTTCTGAATCAAGATTACAGATGTATCAGGCTAAAACTAGCCATTTTTTCACCAGTTTTAATAGTGACAAAACTTTACATAGTGCTTCCTGTTCTTGAAAAGATTTAAGGTACTGGAAATTCGATTTTCTTCATCAGTACACAAAAATTGACAGGGACTTACATGCTGTCTTACAGAAAAAACTCCCACTTTTTGAAACTCTCCTGAGTTACAGCTTATTTGTGTACCTCATATGAAAATAAGGATTTTATCTTCCAAATATTTTTTGAGGCTTTGAAATGTGAAATAATTTCCCATCAGAAAGAATACTATACATTGATAGTATATGTAATCAGCCTCCCCCTTAATGGGAAACAAATACCATTGCAGAGCTGGACAACACAAACAGAATGTTTCTTCCTTGAGTCTGTCATGTGTGCCAAACACTCAGCATCCTGCATGCTTGACTATGCTCGTTCATGAATATGCACTGCAAGACAGCACCTCAGATGGAAAGCAAAGGGAAGAAAAACTCTCAAGTTAACTTCCATTTGCCAATTAAATAAGGATTATACTGGCTCAGGTAACGCTGCCCTTGAATGTCACTGATCAGAGTGGCGCTGACCAGTGCCATAAAAAATAGGTATATCTTATAAATACTGTGTCCTGCAGAAAGCTATAAATGATTTTTTCAGTGCTTGACCCTTGCAGAGAGAGAAAGTTGCTGGAAACAGGACTGTGTCATGCATAACAGTCAGCAACACTCCTGGCTGTCCTGTTACTGTCTTGAGAAGGATGGCTCCCTGTCTCACCCTACTCTGCCACAATGCTTTCTTGAGGAAAGGTTAATTTCATGTGAGTTTGAGATTTTATATATTATGTATGTGTAGATACATCCCTTTACACGTACATATGTTAACGTTTGTATACATCCGCTATCTATGTTCTCACACACCCATTATACTCATGTGCACCCTCCAACTACATATACGTTAAGGAGCATATGCAAGGGCAGAGCCTGTAAATCATAAATGGCACAACTGCTGACGTAAAGTGACAACAGTGAATGAGCTGATCCATTAGAAGTTGTAAGTCTCAACCCATTGAAAATTCATGCCAGGGAAAATAGCATAGAGATTGTGCTATTCCCAGTCATGCAGGGAAAGTAAGAAGGAAAGAAGTGACCTTGAATGTATTGGTTCTGCCCGAGAAAACTCTGAGTGTGTGTGGGAAGAGCTGAAGGGAAGAAAATATAAGATAGGTTATCTCTACGTAGCTACAGTAAGCCCAGATGGATCAATACAGTGGGTTCCAATCATCATTAGTTGCGTGTAGAAAGAGGGCTCTAAGAGACAAGCTTACATTAAGAAACGTGTACTTCCTTTTAATGTGGATATATTCTGAGAACAATTTCCTTTTTGCATTCATGCCTTCCCAGAGGATCTTCTTCCTTGCAAAGAAAGATAGGTATTTCCCATGCTATGGGCAATATCTAGGTCATGCTCAGCCGCAACTCCCACAAAAAACTTCAAAGCTCACACTTCTCTGGAATTCGCAACAGGATCTAAAACTTGGAACTTCCACAGCGAAGAGACAATTGCATTAGCCTTTACTCTTGTGAAATCCTTGCAGCTATAAAATCATTAAGCATTTGTAACACCACTGAATCTCAGAGCCTTAAGGTATAATTATTTGTATTGAATGTAATGAATGCAGGACACGGGATTCAGGGAATAGAATGTTGCTATGGTATGTAAACCACACATTTTAACAAAAATGTAATTAGTAATTTAGGAATTCTGTGTACTCTAAATATAAGCCTACTAGTTGACAGGGCTCATTTCTGGAGGTGTTCCAGAAAATTGGTACAGTTTGTGATTTTTCTGAACATCTTGCTGTTTTCCAAACAGCTTTGTACTGAGGCTACTGAACATGTCAGAGTCATTCCTCTGGGAATTCAGGGTCCACTTTAGAGATAATTTTTGAGACTTCCGTGTGTAACTGGTTCACTTAGCCTTTTTTTTCCTCCAAAAAAATTACTCCACTGCACTCACTCACACAGATAATAGAATGAAAGAACTATCACTCAGTGGAAACAGTAGGTACAGAATAATACCTGTGTGACGTTTCCCATCAACAAGTACACTGAAGGAGATACAGATAATGTTTAGAGTTCTTCTTCTAATGTTTTAGATAGCTGAGTGCATTGGCTGCTAGTGCTTAGCAAGTTGGGGTAAATAAAAATATATTACCTTGTTTTTCTCAAAGCTGTCCTTTCTATCCATACTCAAAGATAATCCTTCACTAATGAATCTGTAAAGTTAATAATCCCAGAATCTTTTCTCCTAAATAATTCCAATTTGAGTTTGCTTGAAAAATATTTCTTGCTGAAAGAGCAAGACATAATATTTCTGGCACATGTATTGTTTCTGGTGACAGATCATGTAGTTTTCTCAGTTGTACACAGAAGACTTCATTGCCATTACCCTTTCTTCATTCAATGGGCTGCACAGAGGTAAATGAGAACAGAATTTTCTCCGCTGTGGAATCCCCACAAGCAATACTGTTGGTGACAGCCCAGACTTACTACTTTTGTTATTTCCTTCTGAGAAAAAAAGAGGACTCTATCATACTAATAAAATTAAAAATTTATTCAGAATAGAAAAGAAGCGATTATGACTCTGAATTTGTATATGCAGAAACAAATGTAGATCAGAAGGAGATGAGGAAAGATCTTTCTCGGAGTAGAAGAACATTTTAGTGTTTACTATTCAGCTAAAACTTCAGGAAAAGGGAACAATGCATGTAATCCATGAAATATAAAACTTATTTGGAAAGCTTGCACTGTGATTTTCAACAATACGTGATATATATAAGTCTTTTCCTTTAGCAGTTCCTGTGTCAGCCTTCTCTGGTGTGCCTGTGAAATTCTCCCTCTTACATGTGTGTCAGAACTTGTGAGAAATCGAAACAGACTCTGTTGCTCAGTTTCAAAAATATCAGGTGTATCTTCAGAAGGTGAGTATTCAGAGACTGTCAGATATGACAATGGGAACTAATGAGAAAGATGTCCTTTGATAGCACTGATAGACAGAAAGAACATAAATGTGTAAACCTTGACATTTGGAACCTGATTCTTCACTTACGTTGTCTCTGCCTAGAAGGAGAAAACAAGTAAACTCATTTTTATGTGTTGTTATGGTGCAACAGAGAACTGTTATGTTGAGTGACTTTTACTCACTCTTACACATTATGGCTATAATTTCTGCATTTCTGTGGCTAAATAGACTCTAATCCTGCAATATTTGGCTTTAGCAGAGATTACAGCCCACAGGAAGGGGTGAATGAAGGAAGCACTTACGGAAAGCACAAATGATGTCTTGTCATGATATTTCCAACAACTAATCTGATTGTTGTAGTGTTGACTAGGTGACTCATAATGGAAATTCCAGCAGAATCTGGTTTAATCATGTAGTTTCTACTCGGTTGACAGTTTTCTGCTTCCCTAAGCATGCTCTCCTCATCACCTTCAGACAGTGGTGTAAAATAACTTTCACTGGTGGCCAGTATTTCAAATTTCAGATATACTTCATCAACCCTTTTTACCACTGCACAAACACTTTCTAGTATTATCCCGAGAGTTCATGTGATGTGTCCTAAAATTTCATTTACTTTTCTCATTACTGTGTTCTCTGAGTGTAATTCAAAGAAATGTCCAGGGTTTTTTCAGTTTATACAGCTAACAGAGACTTTTATAATTAATTCCAGTGTGCATCATCTTGTACGAGCACACTATGAAGCAGATGTGCTATTACCTCTGTATTCAGGGTGACTTGGAAATTAGCATATTGGTCAAATACACAGTCATCTTCCACACTGATGAAATCTTCCAGTACTATGTCATCAACAAAACTTGTTAGAAGTGTCCTCTCTGTACTAAAGTTATTATTGAAGTTAATTTCAGTTTCAGAGCAAGTAACTCTTCTAATGAAGTCCCTCTAATCAAATAATGTTTCATCAAAAAGGAATATGAGGTTAATTTAAGAAAATGTACATTATACCATATGAGTCTGTATTCTTATTCTGCATTGCATTTCATATCATTACCATTTTATTTCTTTTTTCCCCTCCCCTCCAAAAGAACCCCACTGATGCTACATTAGCTGGTCAGCACAAGACATTTGTCTACTCTCCACGTCCTCCTCAGTTTATTAATACAAGTGATATGTTAAAACATCGTATAGTCATACAAAACACTACCCTTCCTCCTTCCCTTAATGTATTTCTATGTGTTAAATCCTCATATATGATAGTGTTAGATATCCTTTTAGAGATTACTTTTGCCTACATACACCTAAAAATGGGTTTGTGCCTTTCTTTCCTACTATATCATTCAATATCAAATATTATGACTTCTGCAATTCTTAACAGGCTTAGTGGTTTTGGCTGTTGTAAAGTTAATTTTCTTCATGGTAGCTTGTATGGGTCTATGTTTTGGATTTGTGCTGAAAGGAGTGTTGATAACATGGGGATGTTTTAGCTATTGCTGAGCTGTGCTCATGCGGACTCAAGGTCTTTTCTGCTTTCCACATTGCTCTGCCAGAGAATGTGTACAAGAAGCTGGGAGGGGACACAGCTGGGACAGCTGTCTCCAACTGATCAAAGGGATATTCCATACCATCTGATGTCATGCTCAGCAATAAAAACTGGGGGAAGAAAAAAGAAGAGAGGAATATATGGAGTTATGGCAACTATTCTTTTTCCCCAAGTAGACAATATATGTGAGGAAGACCTGCCTTCCTGGAGATGGCTAAACACCTGCCTGCTGATAGGAAGCAGTGAATTAATTCCTCGTTTTCCTTTTTTGCTCACACATGTAAATTTTGCTTTACTTACTAAACTATCCTTATCTCAACCCCCAGATTTTATCATGGTTAACCATGTTCTCCCCCCTGATCCCACTTGAGGGGGAGTGAATGTGCAGCCACATAGTGATCAGTTGTTGGCTGGGGTTAAACCGTGACATCAGGCAATGCCCCAACCTAATCATTATGGCAAAGTTTTACAGTACTCTATACTATAATATGTGTAAGTACATTACTGTACTGCAGGCTATTTTATGTTATCCTGCAGGTTTAGTGGTGAGGACACTGAACCCTGTGGTAAGACTTGCATGCAGTAGAGCCTGGGGGGAGTCATGACAGGCAGGAGGGAATTCCTCAAGTCACAGTGGCAGCATTAATGATTCCAGTGCAAAGTCCATACAAGTGAACGACTGTACTCCAGAAGGATTATCTACCATTGAAATTGAATATAAGGGATTAAGAACCTTCCTGTTTTTTCCAGACCTATAAAATCGGCCTATAATTCAAGATCTCACTGTTCCATCCTGTTATACTTTATCCACGGCATTTTGCAGAAAGGAGAGATATACATATATATATATGTGTGTGTGCTTATGCACTCAGATACACGCGTGTGTTCTGTAGTAGTATTAAGGACAATACTTTCAGGGCCACACTTCTGCCTTCTAAAATTTTTTACAACAATATGGCAAAAGTAACTGTTACACTAGTTTTAGAGAAACAGAGTCTCTTGAAAAACATTTCCTACAGATAGTTCTACTGCAGTGAAGTCTTCATTTTGTAAAGTAAAAGTTTTAATTTTTTTGAAGTATCAGAGGGGAAAGAATAATTTTGCAAAGTTTTAAAATAGAGAAGAAGTAAAGGAATCTGGTTTAGTTCTGCTTTCAGTTTCACTGAAATACATACCCCCCAAAGATTCCTGAAAGTTACTAATATTGACATGCAAGTATTTTAATACATAAAAAAGACATACGAAATTTTCTTGCTAGCTCTTTTTAGAACAGAGAGTGAACCAAGCTTACTTACACTAAAATCTTGTTTTGCCTTCTCTTACCTTGTGTCTTCTTTTTTCCCTTCATTTTTGTTGAAAATCATTCCCTAGGAATAAGTACCTAAAGGTTTGATTTGAAAACTGCTGATTTAAATGGGAATCTTTCCATTGATCATTTGTACTTTGCTCTAGACCACATGTTTGGTAGAGTTACAGGAAGACTTGGAAGTAAGCTACAATGAAAACATACCATGTAGGAAGCCCATCGTACAGACAAAATACTGGCTCCTGCTTCTGTCTGTTAACATCTCTGTAACTTCCAGTAGAGCAACCTAAACGCAACAGGACCCTATTTTCCATTGCCTTGCACCTCTGTAGCAATTTGTGTCTCTATTCTGTGGAAACTGATTCTTAAAACCACTACTGTTGTTGTTGGCAATACAAATTATATGTTTCATTGTCCTTGCAATAAAGGCACAGAAATAACTCCGGGATACCCGTAGCTGAAAACAATTTTTTTTTAAGTTTGCTTTCTTGTTCAGCTCTTTCTTTCAAGTGAACTGTCTTTAAAAAAAAACCACAGGAAATGTAAACGTTTAAAGTTATAGTTTTCTTAGCTGAACAACTTATGATTCAAAAATTTGTTCTTGAAATGTGTCCCTTTTGTATACAGCTTGTATTGCAGAGCAACAGAGAAACAAGTTCAATATCTGTAAAACATTGATGTCTGGAAAAAAGCTTTTGAGATTGTAATTATTTCACAAGGAAAGTGTAGTGATTTGTGTGGTCTAATGTGACTAATTTCTGAAGTTGTTAAATGAGAAGCAGGCATTGTTTGTTGTGTTTCATTTGTTGTTGATTACTGCATAAAGAATTTGGTAAATTCAGCTTTGTTCTGTTGAAGTCATAGCAAATGTCTAGAACAAATATATTAAACTGTAGCTTCATCATGAAGAGTTCTAGGTGGCTCAGAACACAAGAACAAATTGGAAAATAAATATTGTTATTTGTGCATTTTTTGCTATTCACAAAGGAAAGCACATCATAGTCTGAGAGTCTAATTTCCTGAACAATTGAAATCACTGGGCACCGCAACAGTAACCTGCCGTAACTGGCACTAACAAAGATTTTATTAATTCTGCAATGAGTGGGCTTTGCAGGATCACTTAGATTATCAAAACTTTAGGTGTTACTTTTCATGGTTCAGAAGGTTGATCGTTCAGAATTAGCAGAACAGCCCCTGAGGGTTGAACACTTATGGTTTCAGAGAATTGTTAAAGAATTTCTTTATCTGTTTTCAGATGTCCATCTGATATATGCATGGCATAGGACTGAAGCCTTATCAAGGAGATTGTCTCCTGCCATCTCAATATTTACTTACTTTAGTATCTTTGGAAACTGAGAATGAAGTTTCCTATCCAAACTATGACCAAAAATGATCTAAGTAGGATACAAAAGAGGGTAGAGTACTGAAATGATCTGAGGCTGTTTTAATAATAAAGTTGTAAAGATGTCATTTCTGCGATGAAATAATAGAATGAAAGAGAACCTGCAACCAAATATTCACTGAAATCATCATCCAAGAGTTCCTTTACGTTTCCCCAAGAGCCTCCTAGAAGATCTGACTTGTCTCAAGGTAATTGTGCTCTCAGGGATGTCTGCAACTCCCTCCCTCTCCATTTCTGCGTTCACACTGTATTAATTCAGGTTTGCTCAAGCATGTTTGTCCCAAAAATATTAGGCTTTGTATCCAGAAGAGTTTTTTTGGAAAAGACATTTGAGATCATTCAGTCCAACCATTTTTGCTCACTGAAAAGCGTATATTCCATTTAGACATCTGCCTTCTGTAAGGTTTGTAATGACTGCCATTTATGGACAAAATTTTGTGCAATATTTTGATCCTGCAGGTCATATTCAGTTTTTTCCAATGTGTATTTCTAGGTGTTCTTTTCTTCTTGACAATTACCAGTACCAGGCCAAGCCCTGACCTCTTTTATGTCCTAAGTCTTCGCTGTAAATTCTGACTGTCTTGGTGATGGTAAATCTGTCCTGAAAGGGGAATGATAGCAATTTTTAAGTATGCAACAAAACCAGAAAAAAAAGTTCTTGCCATTCTGAATATGTGTTTTTTCTTTCAGGTTTGCTGTTCAGTTTAAAAGTATATCAGATGCACACATGGGTTTGACTTGCTATTATCACTCTAGTCTTCTCTCCTGTGATTAATACTAGTTGGAAGATCATTGGAGAGACATATTAAAGACCATTTGTGTCTATTAGAATTTGAAATTCATCTTTTCTGTAGTCTCTATGAGTTCCATTTTTTCTGTTGAAGAGATTGAGCATTTATCTAAAGCTTGGTACAAGATTCTCTATTTGCACTTTAATAGGGTTGCAGAAAGAATAGAACTGTTTATTTAGTTTATTTCATAAATAAAGTGTATTTTATTATCATTTTGTAGTGCAATATTCCTTATTGCTCCATTGAGCCAAGTGCACAGAATTGTTAGTGAACGGAATTAAAAAGACAGCCCTTGCTACAAAGAGCTTGTGAACAAAAAGACAGGCCAAAGTGACATGACAGAATAAGGTAAGGATGGAACCATCTGTTTTAATGAAATAAGCAGAACTCACTGGAAAGTCTTGCTCTGACTGCTATGAAAATAATTATTGTCTACTAGGGCTCTGACGGCAGGATACAGTTTCCAAGAGGTATCTGAGTGATCTAGACTGTGACAGAGACTTTATGCAGACTGGAAGTTATAAACTTTTGTTCCACATGTACAGACACGTTTATGATGGCTTCAACAGACATGCAGTTCTGATTTTTTTTCCAGTGAGAGAGACTACTGGTAAGACTTTCAACATTTTGGTGTTATATTGTTCAACTTGTTTCACTTGTGCCTGCAAAACACTGGAATACCCTTGTAGAGCTGTCTAACTGGGAAACGTGTACCAACTGCTCATTACTTTTAGTACAGTTTGACCTCTTGCTTGGATCAGTCAATGTAAAGTAGCTTAAAAGTTGTAATATGATAGTGATGACTATGGCTGTGTTTGCTAATTTTTACAAGTTCATCCTGTACTAATCCATGAGCATCAGTGTAACCTTTCTGTCAGTCTCAGGTTTTGCCTGGTTTACTGCTGATATGCTATGTTTATACTGTTGTGCGTGTTCTGTGATTGCCACGTAAAAAGCTTCTTCCCCTCTTTCAATAAGTTAAATTTCTATGAAAGTAACAGAATTATTAAGAGGGGTGCAATGCACAGATTACCATGCAAAGGGTAGAAAATTCATTTCTAACACATAGTTTGAAGCACAGAAGAGAGTTTGTGGGAGGGTTACAGTCAGAAGGAAATACACGTATGTACTACTGAGAAATGCCTCCCCTTTTTTTGCCAAGCATAAAAGATATACATATAAAAAAATTTCATTACTACATTGCAGCAGCTTAGGCCACGTCTCTTCAGATTCCAGTAGCTTTCTGACAATAGAAGCTTGAATGCTCCAAAGACATAAAAGCGTACATTTGGTTAGTTACCAATTATAGTAAGGAATAATGTATGCTTTATGGATCCTATGGGGTTTGTGTCTTGTAGCCCAGAGATTTCATATGTTTGCTTATTCTTACTTTCTTCCCCATGGTATGTATGTTTAACTTCTTATCCCAGATGTGCCATTTTAAACAAAGAAACACAATGCTATTATCTCTGTAGAAGAAAATAGAACTCTCTGAATACATATCAGACAAGTACAGGACACCCACATAATGTAGTATAAATCTCTTAAAAAACACACACGCATGCCCACCAGACTTATTGTAGCCTGGGAATGTCTTATTGTCCCTTGGGAATGCTTTCACACTATTGAAACATTGTTCTTTTTGCTCCAATTGACTTATCCCATAAGGAGTCGCTCCCTGTTTCAGTACTATGTCTTTAAAAAATTCTCTGGGGAGATTAAATATTCTTAAATACCCTACGGGAGTCAGGGTGTTACTCTTGTGTGGTGACTTTGTTTGTCCAAAATAAGTACACAAGTGATGCAAAAAAAAAAAAATTAGATCAGAAATGTTGCATTTTACTCCTGCCTTGCTTTCCTTATAAACTGATCCCTAAGATCCTGGTTATGTAAAATACCCACAGATGTCAGGAAGAATTGGAGCTAAAATTTTGTTTAAATGCCAGTTTCAAACTGTGTCAGTGTTTTTTACATCTGAAAAAGGAGTTCAGCACAGCCAAGGCACTTCTAAAAGTTATGCCAAATATTAAGAAAGGATGGTGACCCATGGGTAGTAAGAAAAGAGGTGAGTCCTTCCATTCTCTCACTGACTCTGTGCTAATTACTTTGCCTCAACTAAATTTGTCCAGTAAGAATGATCACAACCTAATATTCAAATCCTTTTAGAAAAATAATTTAGGGTTTAAATTTGCAATGATTTTTTAGATTTTAGATAATGTTTGGAATCTGAGGCCTCCTCAATCAGCCTATCTGCTTCTTAAGAGGCAGGTACAGTCATAATACACAGAAGTATCTGAGATACTCAGGCAGAGAAGTCCCACTAAGGAAACAGAAATTATATTTGGCAACATATGCAAGCAACTGCAGCCTAAGAAGGAACTGGATGGAATGTCATGGCTACCTTCATAGAGCAAGCAAACTGAAGCTTATACGGCAACTAATAGGATCCTCTGCTGTTCTAGTATAACCTGATATATCCTTTCTCTCCCAAATGAAATTATGTAACAACTGTAAGTGCTTTCAAATATAATGCAGCTAATGAAGAGTCATTTGGGATATGGAAACCTAACAAAGCATGTAATTCTTTTTACCGTTTTCTAACCTTTGGTACATCACTCGTAGAACTTACATTTTATGTGAACTTTGCTATCTGTGTTTAATATGCATTTACTTGTATCTATATCTATGTTAAATGTGTGTTCATTTAGATTCTCATTTGCAGACCTCATGCTAATATATTTAAGTTATGAAAACATTGTGGGGGTTTATGTTTGGAGAATTTAGTGCGTGAGAAGCACTTAAAGTCAGTTTCCAGAGCTTCTGAGGACCAAGTTGCATGTTTGCAGATGGTCTTCAATTTCTGATATTACTTTTCAGAGAAGAGCGGTTTTCTATGTGTATAACATTCTGGCTGTACAACTAAAAGTGAAATTGTAGTGAAATCATTTTGTTTTGATTTGTTTTTCTGTTTGGAAACTTTGATTACATTGTGTCTTTTTTGTTTTCGTATATAAAACTTGACAACTCCTTACACCTAGTAACAATAATATGAAAGCCTATTAATTCATTCTCCAACAAATGTAGGGTGCTTCTGTATCCTGGTGAGGAAGCTTTATGTAAGGTGCAGAGAAAGATATTCATTAATGACAACAAACATTTTAATCTGATGGTTTCAAATACTCAGGGAGTGGGACATCAAAACAAAAATGAAAGTAGCATGGATTGATTCCCATGACAATCTCCAAGCAGTCTGCTTCAGACTGCAGAGCAAAACTGCCAACCTCTGAGCCTTAGGCCCCTCTCTACCAGTTGTGTATCGATAACTCATGATCCTCTAGTATAGTCATGGACTTTGAACAACACACCCTCTTAAAACCCCTAACTCTAGATATTGCAGTGTGATACAATTGTCTGGTCTCTAGTCACGACTTCGGAAGTGCTTATACATGCATTGAAGAAATATTAAATAGAAATGTTAAATAGAAATAAATATATGGAAAAGATTCTGAATAAAGAACATCTGAAAAAATGCTGGAAATATGTCAATTTAGGAAAAACACACCTCCTGAGGTATCAATTGCACAAAGCTCATTGCTAGGCTTGTGGTACATTCTAGCATAGAACTATTCATTTTTAGAAAGGCGGAGACGGTAATCTTTAGCTTTATTAAGTACAAATTGCAAAGGCAAATAAAACAGAATGAATTAGAAGCTGCAGGATAAGCTGATATAAAGCAAGTCCTTAGCTCTGAATATATTTCCAGGTATACTCTTGTTCTTTAAATGCTTCTCTTTCTCCTCTACTTCTCAGATATAACAGTTTTCCCAAATCCACTTTTTTGCATAATTAATCTCAGGTGCATATTCAGCAATCAGGCTAGATATCACATGGATGCTTTTCAAGGATATCTTTATCCTTAGGGAGAGGAGTTCAGCCCTCACCCTCGACTGCCAATGCCCTTTCGAACTGCTAGTAGACAAGTATACTGACCTTCATCTGTTAGTCTGCTTGGATTCCCATGTCGAGCCGAACCACTAGACTGTGCTAAATGCAGTCCAGTAGTCATAGGTGTATCCAAACTGTTTTTCCTGAGGCAGGTACTGCACAGGAGTTCAGTGAGAGCAAGGCATGATGTGGATCATCTTTCTGTGCCTCTGCTCTCAGGCGACCATCTCACCTGCATAGGGCTGCCACTTGATGAAATAGCCAGTGGTTCAACAATGTTTGAAAAAGTCAGACAAAACACCTGACTGACAAGTATATTCATCTGATTAATATTTCCTGTCTGGGATGGCCTGTTTTACATTAGCAGATATCATGATGTGTGCCAGGCTCTAAAACAAGCACAACTTCGTATGCAATGGTCAGACATGCTCTCGGTATTCCCAGCTTCACCTTTGAAATCATGAAATGAGCATTTAAGCACAAATACTGAAAAATTAGTGGTGCTTAGGATTCATTTATTCAAGGAGAGTATTCTGAGTTCTACCACTTTTTGAATTTCAGGTTTTTCTTTCCTATTAATCCTCTTTTTCTTCTGACTCCTCCAAACTCCTTGATATCTGTAACAACTCCTATTTATATGACTCCATCTTTCTGCACTAAGACCCTTCAAATGTGTCATGGCTGTGTCCACTCAGAAGATATGTGATTTGTCTAAATGCTAATCTATCTTCAAATTAGTCCTACTCTGGTGCCTTTTTATGAGCTGTCACTGTGAGAGAATTGTCATGAAAAATTTCACTGAATGCTTGATTCAAAGCCTGGAAATAGGGACTAAGACCCTTTTGCTTGAAACTGGCCTCTGTACTTCAAATATATGTATGCAACTGAGAGATGGAAAAGTGGAGCAGCTGTAAGATGCACCTCATAAAACATGATATGGAAATATCAAAAGATACAAGAGAATCAAAATAAAGAAAAGTTACAAGACCTGACTAAATAAATGAGAAGGAAAGTCTGAGATGTTATTTGAATTTGGTGAGGAGGAGGATTGGTTGCTTTTTGATGAAGGAACTGACCAAATTAATTTTAGAAGAGGAAGGCAACAATAAAGGAAAAGCCGAGGTGGATTTTAACGTCCTAAGTCCAGTGAGGAACAAAAGCTCTTAGAAAGCAAAGTGCCAGTGGAAAAGAAGGAAAGCTTTTTCGTGATTTAACCAAAGTCCTTATGATTTGATCATACTATGCATACCATAATATAGTTTCCATGATGTATATAGTGGAACGTGACTTGCTGGAGGTCTCTGGTCGGTAGCTGACCAACTTGCTAGTGCTTCTCTGGGAGTAAAGTTGCAGGAAACCTCCCAGTGTCTTTAAGAACTTAATCTGGAGGCTGTTGGATAGTCAAAATATTAGATGGCCTTTTTTACAAGCATTTGCATAATTATAATTATACTAGTTTTGCATAATTGTGATTCCATCCTTGGCAGAAACACAGGTTCTGCTGGGAATATTCCACTTAGGTTTTTACGAAATCTCTTCAGGAGTATAAAAATGCATGGCATATTCTGTGGATTGAAGGGAACTCACATCTTTTTAATGAATAAAAGAGTCATTAGATATATGCATAAAAAAAATAGGAAATATCTAAGAATTTTTCATTAAGTAGGCACATTGAGGATTATCTGTGGAATATTTTGGTTCCACTAGTTTGTTGACACACTGCTTAGCATGTTTATTTGCCTGGAAACTGACTGAGACAATGACAACTATATCATCCACTTGGCTGTTTCCTGTGAACCAAAATATACTGCCTTTTTTTTCAGTTTTTTTTCCTAGTGGAATGGAAACAAAGCACCGTGAAACACCTTAAACAAACACTCTGTAAAACTCTGTTTACTGTTCATTTTTAAGTGGATTCCTACCCTATACGTAGATGCATTTTTCTATTTTCATAATTTAGAAGAGCAAAATCCTAAATCAAAATTTTCCTGTTTAAGCCTTGTATTAGGACTTTTTAAGGTAGTGGACATTTTTTGACAAATAATGTTCCTGCTCTAGTCATATTTTTTCCCTTTTCAGGTCTTTAATCCCCACTCATTTGAAACTTTTCCTTCCTAATAACATCATGCTCCCCAACTAGAGTGGAACTTCTAAACTACCATACTGATTTAGTTGTGAATGCTTACTTTATAACATTTTATTAATGACTCTGAAAGACAAAAGAAACACCCAACCTTGTTGTGACACTTTGTTTTGTGAGAAAAAAAAGCATTTAGAATACTGCGAGAGTTCTGGCCTCCTCTATAGTTGTCCTAAACCACCATTTATTTAACAAGCACTCTTATAAGGTGCTGAATATCTAAAGATTCAAAACCAGTTGTACTTAGTGATAATTGTTCCATCTAACCTATCCAGCATACTATGTCTGGAAACGGTCGCTAGCAGATATTTTTGGGAAAAATATAAGAACAAAAAAAAGACATTGTTGATTGACCTAGTTGGGTCTTTGTGTTTAATTTATCTAGACATAATATTTTCTTCCAATTGTTTTTGAATTCATAAAAATTTTGATATCTCCATTCTATGACAATAAGTTCCACAAATCAATTATATTTCATCCAATAAAGTAATTTCTTTGACTCAGTTTTAGGGTGCCTCTTGTTGACAATGTGGAAAGATTACAGGTTTTAAACCACAGGAAAAACAAGGAATTACAGTTTGAAGTAACGTTGCTTTCAGTATGACTTTATATATTGATATCACATCTCTTTTCAATTGTCTCTTTTCCCAGTTGATTTAAACAACCCTTCCTCTAGGCAGTTTTTCTTGTTTCTTTTCTAGACCCTCTATAGCTAGTCTGTCTGTATGTTTGTCTATCTGCCCTCCTTTTAACATGGTAATTTCTCTTCTCTTTGCACTTCCTGGTTTTTGTGGGTACATCAGACCTCCTCTGATGATGCAACTAACCACAGGCCTCCATGATCTCCCAGTTGCTTGGTTTTCATAGTTTCTCAGTGCCCTAGATCTGTAACTGGAATTGACCATAATAAGTGGGCTTCATTCCCCCTTCACCCATTAAAATGCAGCTTGGATCCATACACGCGAATCTTTAATCGATTAATAGTGAAGCTGAGAAAAAGAGTGTTATTTTATATCCACAATATTTAATTGATAGCAATTCTTACTCTATTTCATGTACATAATTTTTCATTTCTTAAGGAAAGCATGATTTTAAGTTCCACATTTCAATTTTTAGACCTGTACAGATTTTTTTTTTTAAAATGTATATGGAAATTTACTGTTAGGATAAAGGAAGGACTTTTATATACATGTGCAAGTACATAAAACCTGTGGGACTGTAGATTTTAAGTTTGTATACAGCTGTATTCAGTCAAAATCAGTTGTACTGAGTAGTGATTTTTAAAAAATTCTTTCTTTACTCAAGTTGACCTTTCGATTCCAGTTCTGCCAAAGCTGTTGCATTCATTCTAGTTCCAATTAAGAAGACATATGACTTTCTGCTTTTATTTTAGCTCTCATTCACCAAAGTAAAGTTCAAAAGTGACTCTGCTTTTGCAGGATTAAGTAATGATGGTGTGTCTGTCATTTCTGCCTCTAAATATTGAATTCCAATGTGCACGTGAGTGCTGATTCTTCTACTTAAAAACATTCCCTTGCCATAGAAGCGTCAGTTAGGCAGCCGTCAGTTCTTTTCCATAGTAGCCAGACTTGGCAAACCTCATGCAAGCTTAGAAGCACATCATGAGGATAAATAGACAGGCAAATTGTGCTAGGTGTTATTATAATTTCCATTTTTCAGCTAATAAATTTTAAGCTTTTGACTCACAAATTGTGCCAGTAAAAATACTTGCACTTCCTTAAGATTCTTTTCCTATATTTGGTTTAATGGAGTTTATATAGGAATACTGGAGTATGTAATGGCTTGATTACTGTATTCAAGTACATAAAATCATAATCTCTAGATGTAAATTGCATGCCCATATTTGGAAATGTGTAATGTGGTATTAATTCAATATAAATTGAAAAGCCAAGATCATAATGTAGGAGACCTAACGGTGCTATCATGTATAGGTTATGTTGATCTCTTAACTATTTTTCCTCCCTCCTGCTTCCTCTATAATCTGAGTTTTCTCCAATCTGGAAAGTTTACTATGATGTGACCAGAGACCTTTCTCTAATTAAGGAAAATCTAAGAAACAAATTAAGGAAGTATAAAATAGTTCTAAGCCCAGAAAATCAACTCAAGTGTGTTCTGAAATTTGATTCCTTTTTTTCCTGAAAAGCATTCAGCTTTTAATACCATTAGAATTCTCTAATCTTGTCAAGATTTAATGCTGTTTCCTCTCTTAGCAAATCTTTTTAAGTTACCTTCATCTGCTAAACACTGAGTCTTCCAAAACATGACCATTTGATTTTGGGAAGTTGAAGAAATGTAAATAATGTAATTATTTCTAGAAAGAAAGCTTGCAACAGAATCCATGGGATCTGTATTTTCTCATCTATGCAAGGCAAAATACCATTCTCAACCAGCCAAAAATCATTGTGTAATAGTATCTTATTGCATTAGGAAAAATCTGGAATAAGACATTGTCTGGGTTCTTGAGTCCTGCAATGCATTGCAACAGTGATAGCCTAAAATTCAAGGGAAACTTGCAAAACAGAAAAAGCAGTAGAACATTGAACTTTCCCTGCAAAACTTCTCAAAAACCACGTGACCTGACAGAATCAACAGTGACAACAGAGGTCATGACCTCCAGCAGGAGGACACCTGATGAACTAGAGAGCATCTGTGTATGCTTGCCAAGAATGCTTAGATAAAAAAACCCACCAAATTTATCAGGAAAAAGGGAGTCTTTGGAGGACAGAAGCGTCTACAATGTAAGGAATAGTGTCTACCATAACCAGAATGAAACAGACTGCTGTAATGGATATTAAAAAGTCTTAAACTGTGAGCTAGGGAAAGCATGCAGCAAAAAGGCGATTCAACTAGGAATAACAGCAATACAAATGAAATTTCTTTATGTATTCAATAACTAGAACTGAGACTCAAATTCAATTGCTTGGTGATACGGGAGGAAAAAGAAGAGAAATCCAGTACACAAAAGAGATCTATGCAGATGATCCTTCCAAATCCAATAAAATAACAGGTCAGTAGTAAAGAGGTCAATAAAAATGACCTAGTGAAATCAAAACCTGCAAACACTTATGAGTGAAAAATTTAAGACTATCAGAGTTATCATAGTTTATATGAGAACAGAAAGTAAAAGGGGGGAAGATATTTCTGATTTAGGAAGATAATACTTTTGTCAATAAAGATTCCAAGACAAATGAAAGGTTTTTTTCTTTTCCTAGTCCTTTCACTTGCTGTCTTTCTCTCTTTTTGTCCTGCACTCTTTTTCTCTTGCTCTCATTTTTCCTTCTCTCTTTCTCCCTTTCTCTTTGGTGTTTTTCTATTTTTCCTCCCTCCCTCCCTCCCTCCCTCCCTCCCTCCCTCCCTCCCTCCCTCCCTCCCTCCCTCCCTCCCTCCCTCCCTCCCTCCCTCCCTCCCTCCCTCCCTCCCTCCCTCCCTCCCTCTCTCCCTCCCTCCCTCCCTCCCTTCCCTCCCATGAACTGTTAGGGAAAGTAATCTTTATTCATGTTAAGGTTTACACGTAGATAAGTACGAGCATGTGAAATGTAGCACCTGTTTCTGGCCCTAAGCTTTGAGAATATTGGTATTAAAATCTGCTGAGGTTTCCATATCACTAACCTAGAATAAGGTTGTAAGGTTGTAATAAGAATGGCAATCTTTATCTGATTTCACAAAAATGCAGAAGAAAAACCAGAAGAAAAGCAGCTGATGTACTTAGATCCATACCTCCATACCATCCAACCTCAACCTAGGGAAATATTAAACTTTTCTGTTTCTAAGTGGATTTGTGGAATTAATTACGCAATAGGGCAGGTTGCACAAGGAGCTCCTAAAAATCTCAGTCCCTGGAGATCTGAGGGATGTGACTGGACAAAGCACTAAGAAATCTTGTCTAAATTCAGTGCTGGCTCTATTTTGAGAAGTCCAGACTTAAAGAATAATCTAGATCCATCTAACCTGTCTGAAGTCTAGAACTGCAACACGATAAAATGCTCACTGTGTGAAGGGGGACATATAAGTGATAAATGTCATAAAGGGTGGTGTGGATAAGGGTATATATTTACCCCTGCCTATTTTTTTTGTATTACCAGAACACAAGTGGTATTATAAGTGGAAATAAAGTAATTATATGTATCATATGCATGTGTGTGTGTATATGTAAGTGTGTGCATATATATATATAGATGAAAAACCAAAAAAAAAAATTCTGTAAAGCTGAAACACACCCTGGTATTAGACATTTGAAAAATATTTTTTTCCTAACTTGGAAGGATTCCCCTTGTCTGTGTGTGGTTTTAATACTTTTAGGTAGTCATGTTTTTTTTTCTTTTATTTTCTTATAATAATGACATAAAGATCCTTGCTTCAGGAAATGATATGTTAGCAGCAGGAACTGGGGAGATCTATTTTCCTCCACCCCTGCATTCCCTTTCTAAAGCAATATAAATTAACAGGGCAAGTAAAACTTTTTTTCTTCTCTCTATGGCTTGTGGTTGTTAAATGGTGTAAGGTCAAAGAGTAGGGCCCACAGCATCATTTGGGGCAGAAAAGAAAACAGTAGACATGGAGATGGTACTACATCTATTGTATTCCTGGCTGCTGAAAACTCCAAAGGAAGGAGTTATGATTCAGATTAAAGACTTTCAAGCATTTTACGATGGACTTCCCTGTGCAATGCAGTTGTGTGTCAAATGTTACGTATCATTGTATAGTGTTGCTTACCCAAAGTGACATGTAGAATCCTGTACATTACAAAAGAGTATCTGCTTTTCTCTGAAGCATCTGGCTTTAACCATGGTCAGATGTAACATACAGCATTTATCTTGCACAGTATAGTTCTTTCTGTGTTCTATCGGAATGCCAAGCATATTTTTTCCATTTGCAGGTATACCTTCTCAGGGTTGTAAAGAGAAAAGATATTTTAGAGGTCTAAATAAAAAGGAATGCAATTTTAACATATTGTGTCATTAAAAAATTTAGGAGCTTTTAGACAGATTCTGAAGGTACTGGAAAATGAGATGCAGTGTTGCATTAGACATGTTTTTAGTATTTTCTTCTTTTTGTAAAAGTGGTAATTTTCAGAGTTTAGAACCAATTTAATGTCCCTGGAGTTAGAGTTTTTTTGTATCCATTGTCCATTAGGTGAATTACTAAGCCAAGAATGGAATCCATTTATAATGTATAAAATACTGTAAAATGTCTTAAAAACAGTCTAGGCAAGGAAGAAAGCATCAGGACTCCATTAAATTTGAATACAGTGAGTTCTGAGGTTCTTATAATAAGATAATGGGTTGTCGTGCTTTGATAAGAGGCATTAGATATAGGAAGATTATTTAAAAGTTTGAATTCAATAAAAATTTATACAGAACTAATGCAAAATGCATTCTGTTTGACATTTCAGATGGCTTTCAAAAGAGTATTTTGCTCTAAAAAAATCCATGTTACTTCAGTTATATTTATTGTTTTAATACAAATTAATAAATAACACTTGAAATGATAATGTCATTGTTATAGACTTTAAAGAGATCTGTCAGAAATTGCTATAAACTTACATTCTCATGGGATCATAACTTGGACCATGTTCCACACTAAACTCTTACGAGGGAGGATCACAGTTGCTGACATACTTGTTAACAATTAAGAGCACATTTCCTCTGCAGAGAATCCAAATTTTAAAGAGCTACTTATGCTGTTGAAAAATAACTGAGTATGAAGAGAATGAGTTATTCTCACACTGCCCAAAGAAGGTTTCATGTTTCACTGTGCCTAATGTAAATCCAACCTCAGCTGTGTCCTTCGGCACAGCTCTCTCGTGCCAGTTCTCCTCCAGCAGTGAAGTAGTGGTCTGCAGGTACGGCCATGGACACTGTATGACTGGAGATGGTCATGGTAGAAGCTGTCCTTTAAAACCATGCTGTTTTCCTGTTCAATGGATTGTTTTGGAGGGGAGGAATTCCCAAATTGTTCTCCAAGTCAGCAGCAGCAGAGGAAAGATGGCCTCAACATCAAGTACCTTGAACAGAAGCAGGGCACTTTTTTCTAAATATCTGATGAAGACAGGAAGACATAGTGGCAGGTCTGAGGCATTAGGTTTGAATTTGTTTTTACCTGGGGGTTAAAAACATCCTAAGCAGAGGCATTCTAAACAGTTTTGGTTCGTCTGTGACTTGGGGTGAATATTTTCAAATTTTTTGTTCTTTTTACTCTGGGGAGAAGATCCATCTGCCAGTAGGAATCTATCAAAGTTACAGGTAACAAAATAATGGATGTTTTGATTTTGATAATCCCAAAGTTAAAAAAAAAAAAGTAATTTAGGCTTGAAGTTAATAACAATTTTTCCAAAACTTTTTAATGAAAAAAATGCATCTTAATGCTTATCAGCAGAGATTAAGTTTTTTTCATCCTTACTAATTACACTTTTTTAAAAAAAGTTTTCCTTTGGGAAAGTGTTTAAGCCACCCAAACTCAATATTTTATCCAGTTTTGACTAATTTACAAGTGTTTCTGTAGCTCTTCCCTCATTGTCATTACATTACTTCTATGCAGATATGAGAGGAGATTCTGAAGTTTGTGCTACAAGCTCAAAACAATGAGTAACCTAAGTTTTATTTTGGACTTTTGAGCTGATCGCAGTGAATACAAGCACCGCAAATGGCAACTTTTACAAAATGATGATTTGGGATGGAAAAGGGAAATCTTGTAGAGCAAAGAGACACCTCAAGAGATATGTGGGAACTGAGATAATTCACGGGAAGCAACCAGGATGAAAACAGTGCGTAATTTCCAGGATGTAGAAACCACAGCTTAAACAGGATGGTACAACTGTCAGGTGGCTCTTCTCTACTCCTCCCCTGGCTTTCTGTCTTAACTTGCCATACTCAGCCTCTTGAATTAGACAGTGTAGTGGATACACCTAAGCAATAAAGCTTTTGCTATTGCCTTTTTGACACTCTCGTCTTCATCTGTGCATTGCTCAATTCTATTTATTTTTTTTATTTTTTAGTTCCTTTATTCCCAGAGTAGGATACTATACCAAAAGTATTTATGTGACAGAATCAGACATTTTATGAAGCATTTTTTCATATCCTTACAGACTTATTTGCAGTTTTCTGACTCTGTCAGAACTCTCATGATGCAGTGCATAAGTAACACACATTTCAAAGAGAACGTTCATCCATGTAAATTCACCCAAGAGATTTAAATTAACCCTTGGGATTAAATGAAATATGCATGTAAATTACATTCAGATATGGCAAACAACATGTACTTTAAAAATCACTCTCTACGCATATAAAAATCACTCTCTACGCATATAAAAATCACTCTACACATATAAAATCCAACTGCAGAGCTACCAATTAAATAATAACATGAATGCCTCCAATAATCTTTTAATTTCAGACTATAGTTTGTATTTGAATGTAACATCTTCAAAAATCTAGCTTCTGCTATTTGGAATTAACAGGCTTTTTAATCAATACACTGCATCTGGGGAAATTTCAAGGATGATGGTTAAAATGGGACACTGTCAGTGGAAGAATAGTGGTTTCACCAGATGACTGTGACAGAGCAGTATCATGATTTCTGAAATAAAGTAAATGTATTAGATAAGATACTGTCATTACAAGGAGAAGGATGTTAGTGACTTCATACAAGGCAATGGAGAAAACTTGTTTGTGTTTTTCTTGATACAGTCACCCTTGACCATAAAAACAAATTGAGCTGGAAAAGCTACAGAGGAAGGCTGTAGCAGTTGTCAAGAGGAGTGAAAAACCTCACTCAGGAAAAGGTAAAAAACAGGCTTCTCAGCAGAAAGAACAAAAATTTATCTTCCCAGATGTCTTAACTAGTTATTTTCTGGCTTATTTGGTAGCTATTTTTTAACTTGCAGCTATTTCAGCTTCCTATGTATTTGCTGAATGTAGTTTGGAGTTTTCCAGTCGTAGCAGTGAGACGAGAACCATTAGAAACTTTACAACAGACTTCTATAATTTCTAAAAGCATTTAATCATAGTGGACAGCTATGGTTGGACTCAATTATCTCAAAAGTCTTTTCCAACCATGAGATTCTATGATTCTAACAGCGAGATACAGAATGGATATTCTGAGAAGGCTGTTCCAGTCTCCTGTGTCTCTGTTTTCAGCATCAAACACAGAAGAGAGTACCAGGCCAGGAGTCTCTTTTAGCTCTCTAGCCAGAGCTCCAAAGCATATTATGGAAGCTTGGGAAGTTGCTATCCCTGAGAGTCCACATGACTTTTGGGTACAACGTGGCAGAAAATGGTGTGCTCCCCCTACTCCCACCGTCTGCTGGGGACACAGGAACTACCTACAGCATCTACACAAATTCTGGAATTTCTCATATGCGAGAGTCAGTGAGCTGCAATGTAAATCCTTGCTCCTTGACCTTTATTTTTAGTGTTGTACAGTTGAAGACCTGCACATCCTGTACAGCCCAGTTTGGGTGGGAAGGGATGGGGATGGGGGATGGGGTTAAGAGAAATCACCCTCCAAAAGTCTGGTAGGAGAGAAAACAAGAGTAGGACTTCTGCATCTTAACGTTTATATTTTAATAGAACAAGATTTTAAGCATTAATGAAGTCAAACTTTGTGAGACACACAAGACATTATAAGATAACGTGTATACCATTTTCCTTTTTGAGAAGAAAATTAAACAGATAATGATCTGCGCACATTAGATGTTCATCATTATTTAATATACACTGTGTTAAGATACTATACTACTGCAATGCTGAAGGTGTTGTAGGAACCACTGTAGGTTATTGCTTGTAATGTTCAGTTCATTTAAGTTATGTTTTATCCTTTAATCTAGTTATGAGGCTAAGTGTCAGAACCTCAAGGTCCTGTCTCCCACCTTTTATTTAGGTGTTTTCCAAGCAGAGTTTCTACAAAGATCTGTCAAGCCTAGAGATAAAACACTGTGGGAACAGAAATGTGAAACAGAGTCTAGGCAAAGCAAGGAATGTTTTTCTTTTTGTGTAAGAAATAACAAAAATTTACTGAAAGTAACACCAAGTTGGGTACATATACAAGACTACATTTAACCTTTTTGCTAGATGATTTGCGTGTCTCATCCAGTTGGTGGTCGGTCACCAGTGGTGTCCGCCAGGGATCGGTGTTGGGTCCAGTCCTGTTTAATATCTTTATTGATGATCTGGATGAGGGGATTGAGTCCATCATCAGCAAGTTTGCAGATGATACCAAGCTGGGAAGAAGGGTTGATCTCTTAGAGGGTAGGATGGCCCTACAGAGGGAGGACCTGGACAGACTGGAGACATGGGCCAATTCTAATGGGATGATGTTTAATAAGTCCAAATGTCGAGTACTTGATTTTGGACACAACAATCCCATGCAGAGCTACAGACTGGGGACAGAGTGGCTGGAGAGTAGTCAGGCAGAAAAGGACCTGGGAGTGCTGGTTGACAGGAAGCTCAACATGAGCCAGCAGTGTGCCCAGGTGGCCAAGAAGGCCAATGGCATTCTGGCCTGCATCAGGAATAGTGTAGTCAGCAGGACCAGAGAAGTTATTTTCCCCCTGTACTTGGCACTAGTCAGGCCTCATCTGGAATATTGTGTACAGTTCTGGGCCCCCCAGTTTGGGAAAGATGTTAGGATACTGGAATGTGTTCAGAGGAGGGCAACGAAGATGTGAAGGGGCTGGAGCATAAGCCCTACGAGGAGCAACTGAGGGAGTTGGGTCTGTTTAGTCTAAAGAAGAGGAGGCTCAGGGGAGACCTCATTGCTCTCTACAACTACCTAAAAGGAGGTTGTAGTCGGGCAGGGGTTGGTCTCTTCTCTCAGGTGACCAGTGACAGAACTAGAGGGCATGGACTCAAGCTTCGTCAGGGAAAGTTTAGGCTTGATGTGAGGAAGAAGTTCTTTACTGAAAGGGTGATTGGCCATTGGAATGCGTTGCCCAGGGAGGTGGTGGAGTCGCCGACCCTGGAGGTGTTTAAGGGGAGATTGGATGTGGCACTGAGTGCCATGGTTTAGATGATGGTTGGTGTTAGTGTTGGGTTATAGGTTGGACTTGATGATCTCAGAGGTCCTTTCCAACCTTGTGATACTGTGATACTGTGATATGAAATTTTTTCCTATTCTTCAACTTCTTCCAACTGGTTTTCTCCTTCCCCAAGACTCTTTTCAGCAGTGCTTTTTGAAACCTCTGTCATACTAGTAAGTTTTTCTGCTTTCCTTTTCCTCTTCTTTCACTGAAACAGTATTCTTTTATATGAGCAGGCTTCAGATGGAAGAAAGTGAATGTTTGCCAGAATCCTTGTGATATAAGTGGAACAATTTGTGCTTCTTAATATGGAGTTTACAAGATGCACAACCTCCTTTTCTTTAATGCATGCTCTCCAGTGTAAGGGAAAATGTTACACCACAAACTGAATAATGATGCATCAACTGTAGCTTCAAATAGACTAAAAAGTAAATGTAATCTGATATCGTCAGAAGACATATTATTTTCCCCTCTTTTAGAAAAGCAGAGCATTGCACTGACTATGTGCATTTGAAGCACATGCAGAAGTAGGTTCTCAGTCTTCAAGGCCTGATTTTCAGTTATACTAAGTTCTGTCTCTGCTTGTTTTCCTGGACAAGTTACATGTGTAAGATGCAATGTGGTAATCATTAAACGCTCTCATAACTATAGTCTTATGTTGCTAACACTTCCCTCAAAATGTCATTATCCTCCAAAACTAGTTACAATTGAGGAAATGAGGTAAGGAAAAATTAAACAATTTGCAGTTATTCTTTAGTTGCAGCTGGGCTGCACTGCTGTTCTTCAGAATCTCCTCTCTACTTGGTCATCTTTCAAATAAATCAATTTTCTTCATCAGTTTGATGCAGTTACCAATGCTGTTTTGTCTTATTATGTTGCTTTTCTGAAAATTACTCAAAACACATATTTCATGGCCTAAGAGCATTTTTTAAAGCTCTGGATAAATGACAATATCACCATTGCTGTAGGCAAATAATCCCAATGGCAAAAGCATGCTGATCTAGGAAATCAGCTTGGTAAAACCACCGGCATTTAAACAAGTAATAACAGCTCGTTTTAAAAGTTTAGTCAATGCTACTTAACCTTATTACAAAGTTACTTTTTATTAATACAGCTACCTTTTAAGGATGAGTGAATGATCAAGAATCACATTTACTTGGGGCATTTTACCTGTCATGAAAACACAAACCCTCTCAAACAAGTGCTCACATATAGTCACAGCAACTGAGGGATGGATCCGCTACTCAGACGAGATATAACAGCCTATGTGATGAAAATTGGGGAAGAAATACTGGTATTAAAGCTTTGAGAATGAAAGATCAGAAACGTATTTTAGCTATGGTAGAGTTATTGTGATACAATAGTAATGGTTATTATCAGTATTTGGTCTTAAAAATGCCTACAGCCTGATATAAGTTGAAATATGCAAGGCAATGAGTTATGTAGCTATGCTATTTCTGAAAGCTTAAAATGTCTTCATTTCTGTTTTATAAACAACCACCTCCTTTAAGTCTCCAACCTCAGGTTTATCAGTATGAAGAGAAAGAAGCCCCTTCTAGACCAGACCAAGTATCTTCCCTACCCTGTGTCCTGTGTTCAAGAGTGACCAGAAATTGATGTTTTGAAGAAGAGTGTTCAAACTAGGTAAGCAGATAGTGATATTTCATTCAGTACATTCTGCCAGGTTATGGCAAATTGCAGATTGAGGACTTCCTAATCAAAAGGTAATATCTGCATACTTGTATATTATAATCTTTTTCTTTTTTTTCTGTTAATATGTTTAATCAATTTTTGACCATGATTGTATTTTAGGCATCTCTTTAGGCAATGTCTGGTGGCAGAATTCTGCAAGTAAATTGTGTGTTATGAAGAAGTTCTGCTTGTTTAAAACCTTGAGTACTGTGTCCAGTTCTGGGTCGCTCAGTTTAAGAGAGTTGTTGAGATGCTGGAATGTGTCTGGAGGAGAGCAACGAAGATGGTGAAGGGGCTGGAGCACAAGCCCTATGAGGAGCGAATGAGGGAGCTGGGGTTGTTTAGCCTGGAGAAGAAGAGACTCAGGGGAGACCTGATTGCTCTCTATAACTACCTAAAAGGAGGTTGTAGGCAGGCAGGGGTTGGTCTCTTCTCTCAGGTGACCAGTGACAGAACAAGAGGACATGGTCTCAAGATTCGTCAGGGGAGGTTTAGGCGTGATATTAAGGAAAAAAATCTTCACTGAAAGGGTGCTTGGTCAATGGAATGCGCTGCCCAGGGAGGTGGTGGAGTCAACATCCCTGGAGGTGTTTAAAACCGGATTGGATTAGGCACTTTAGTGCCATGGTTTAGACGATGAGAAGGTTTTGGCGTTGGGTCATAGGTTGGACTTGATGATCTCAAAGGTCTTTTCCAACTTTGTGATGCTCTGGTACTGTGTTATTATTTCAAGATTGCACAGGAATTTCCTGATTCAGTGGAAATAAAGTGTTAAATTTCTGCTGACAGCTATAACTGAAGAAATAAAAATGCTACTCAGGCATATAAATTTCTATTAGTTTGTTCTTCTCAGGGGCTACAATATTTTGTCTTTGTTTATGGCAGTATCAATATTGTTCTTAAAGAACATCAGTAAGTTTGATAAGAACAGATAAACTACCAATTTAAAAAGAATGTGTATTGTATGAAAGGCACCTCCAATACTCATTACAAGGCTAATGTCTAAGAATTTATGCAGGAAGCTCTCTAGAACTTTTCTTCCTCTCCACAGTATTTTGTTCAGATAAATTATCAGTGAAATCAGACAAGTGACTGCTCTCTACTGTCCAGTCCTGTGCTGTGACAGAAAGTCCTAATATTCCAGAGATTGTAGGCAAGACATATCTAAATTAATCCGGAAAACTCACGAGGATTGAGTTTAAGTACGTGTGCAGCATTTTTATTAAACTTGGGCCTGCGTACTGCATAACAAGAGAGATGGTGTGGACTAGAGAGCTACAGAGGTGTTTGAGATATGAAAATATTCGGTTCTCCCCTGACAAAAATTTGCGTAATTGTTCCCACACAGTCTTGCTGCTGTGCTCTGTAGCCCAAATCATGTTGTCAGCTGTCCTATTTAATGCAGCACAAACTTCAACCCATTTGATTATTCATGTACCCGTCCCATACGTTCAGCTATACCAAACAGTACTTTGGCATATGATAAGACCAAAACTTAAAACTAAAAATGACTGTAAAGAGAGTATAATATAAATGCAAAGAAGTATGATGAGAAATTAGTTAAAGTTATACTACAGTTATAAAGATAAAACATGAGGGTGACAGATCAGAGGTCCTCTGACAATTACATGACAGTCAGAACAATTTAATTGTGGACTGGACTTTTTAAACTTTGACTCCAGCTGCAATACTGGGATTTAGGGGAAAATTCTTGGAGTACTACGAAAAAACATTCTAAAAAAGTCAGAATATTTACAAGAATTTTGGGAAACAAATAAAAATGAGAAGGCAAAATTAAATCACTGCGTCACAGACTGTCAGATTGCTCAGCCTCAATCTCCAATACAGCTGAAATTGTCAGGAAAAAACTGGACACAGGAGAGCTTCATAGGCATGCAGCACTCTTCATTTCCATTTTCAGCTTGGAGAATCACTGCTCTAGGGGTAAGACAGCCTCATATTTCCCCATATATGTGGACCCAAGTTCAGAGAACTCTCTTCAGACTTTGTAGTGAAACACAAGTATCTAACACTTTCATATACTTCTCTTTTTAATTGTCAAATTGCAATAAATTAATAGTCATAGATTTATCATTCATGGATTCTTTTTGTTTATAACTCCAAGACTACTTTCTGTATGTTCATTTTATGTTTATTTCTATAGATATTCTATATGGCTTTCAATACTTGTTCAGGCAGGCACAAATTATTTTACAGTAACACTTTAGTGACTAACATGGACAGCAAAAAAAAAAACGGTGTGGGTTGCAGAGTTTTCAAGACATGAAAATAACACATTAGGTAAATATTTTCTTCCTTTTATATATAAGAAATAAACTATTGGGGCATATATAATTTGTCTGGAAAAGAAGAAGGGTTGGGAATCAATCTAACATTATTTGTGTCAGTATTTATAATGTTCTTACCTATTTTAAATGTTTACTGGTTATGGAATAATTGCCATTAAATTTCCACACATTTGGATAAGGACTACTAGGACACTGCTATAAAGACATGACAAAACCCAGATTTTTTTAATGTTATGTAACAGGCTTCAGTTTGGGTGTGTTTTTTTTTCTTCCAGGCAAATGGAGGTATTTCACAGGACAAGAAACATGTCTCAACTAGGAAAAAAGTATGGGGACAGATAAACACGTAGAAAATTGTGTATCAGCTGAACAAGGCAGTTTCTATGTTGTCTTGGTGTATTGCAAGTTCTAGAAAATGTTACTTTGCTCTTCTGTTACTGTGGTTTGAAATGTCATTGTGTTACAGTCTTTGAAGGTGTTACAGAAGTGATGATTATCATGGCTTAGCTGATTAATGGTAACTTACTAAAACAAATTTTCTTGATGGCTCAGTTGAGTTTAATAGGCAGAATAATATACACCTTTTGTTTATTCTCAGAAACTGAAAAATATTTAAGCTCATATTTTTTAAAAATTACTTAAAAATATTACAAGAAAGAGAGTTCAGATTTCTGGGCTGGCTTTGAAAATCACTCTTGTGTGGAGCTCATATCAAATTGAAGGAGGAAATGAGCATTTTGTGGGATGCCCCCTTGACATCTTCCTGCTCTGCCTCCTTCCCAGTAAGACTACATGATCACATTTCCACCAAGAGAGAAGTGAGCCTTTTAAATTCAATTAAACATATGAACTCCATACCTTTCTTTGACTCTATCAAGGATAAATTGACAGCACCATCATGTACCAACAATGAGAGAAGCACCCTGATACTCAGCACCTCTCAACAGTGCTTTCCAGGGTAATTAAGCCAGATTGTGCATATTTCTGAACAGTTTTCAGTAACACAGTAGGCCGCCTTCTCTCTATTCTTACTCTTTCCCCTCATCTCTCTTGCTGCACCTGCCTTTCTTTGAAATGGCACCTAAAGAACAAATTGCCTTCTTTGTCTGATGCTTGCTTTTTCATAGTGGGACTCTTGAGCTGAACAAACGCAGAGATGTCAGGCTGTATAAACACTCAGGGAAAGATACATTTCATAAAGGTTCCCACTCTCAAAAATTATATGCTACTTTCAAAGTGCTTTGCCACATTTAAAAGTGTAATTGTACCCTTCTCCCTAATGACTGACATCACGTATGTTTACACATGTTTTACCTGACTTATGACAGTATACAGAAGCACATTGTACATTTGGTAGCAACGGCTAAAAAATGATAGGAACAGCATCTGAACCTGCCTGTTAACAGTGCTCAAGTAGTTTTAAACACAAAGTACACCTAAAGCTGGTGCTGGTCTCTTCCCCTGCCCTTCCTCTTTTTAATAAATTATATTGTCCTTTCTTTTTCCCTCTAGTATGCAATCTATGTTAGATAACCTTGTCCAATTCTGTTTCAGGATATATTTTTTTGTTTTGCTTTATTTGTAATTTTTCCTTAATATCTTCTGAATGTTCACTTGGTTGTGGTGAATGGTGGTACTAATGATGATAATCTTGTTAGAAGTGTTATGCAAGTATCGTAGGGCTGAGTTTCAGCCTGGAGTAAACTTTAATAGTTTAGCCTTAAAGAACTTAAAGGAACATCAGTTTAGTAGTAATACTATGGAGCCTTTCAATCCTGGACTTTGTGGCTGAATACATGAGCAGGGTTGTGGTGACTGAAAATTAATATGCTTTAGTGACTGCTACATGGAGTTATGGAATTACAAGTATCTCCAGCCTGACTGCCACCAAGAAAAAGTTGTTATCATCAAAGTCATCGCTACCTCCATGATGGTTTGCGAAAAGAACTCAAGGCCTAAATGTGGATGGAAAGGTCTTGTTCTCTCAAGGTATGTAGTATACCCCTTTGCTGAGGAGTTGCTGTCAGGTTACTCAGCCCAGGGAGTGACCAAAAGCAAGAGGAGCACAGGTACAATGAATATAGAGCATTGCCTAAGCCATGGCTGCCAGAAAGCTTTTAAGAGGAAACATAAGTGGATTATTTCATACTCTGTGAAAAGGACACTAAGCAAATATAGAACTATTTGGTCCCTTATTCTCTGAGACTGAAAAAGTGAGTTCAGTCTCTTGAGGGAGAAATTTCCTTGCTTCACTTGACATCTGTTCCTCTGATGTCTCTGAAGCATGCGCTAGAGAAAGCAGAAAAATTATAATTTTTTTTCTGAGAAGTTTTGGTCTTGCTGAAGCAACAACATGGAAAAAAAATTTGTACAGAAATATTACTGATCATCTCTGTTAAAACACAAATTCATGAGACTGTCATCTTTGGCTGACACTTCCACAACAGAACTGATTCAGTTTCTTATTAACAATTCCTATACTTGCGCAACTTCTTAGAACTGAAGGAGGAAATAATTGCCTAAACTGACAATGACAATGCACCTCTAAGTATGACAGGATGTTAGTCTAGCCAGCAGAATTTATGAGTTTTCATACCAGTGTATCATTGTCACATGGTGTTCCTCTTTTCAAGGTATAACTTTATTCATGGTAAATGATTAAAATGAAGTTATATATCATTTACACTAGCTTTTGAATAAGCAATATGGCTTCACTGAATTTTTGAGAACAGAAAACCAGTAAGCTTGGCTAGGACTAACAGTGATTATTTGCTTGGACAAACCAATCAATCAGTGGAATGGATTTAATTCACTTTTAAGGCAGAACTGGGAAATTTTGCATTCTCAGCGGTCAGTGGCCATGAACTGTTCCAGAACAGCTGTCTGGGGTCAATTTCATTTTGTGCCCTGCAAAAGTCAAACAAAATCAATATTTCCCACTAACAATGTCCCACTGCTCAGAGAACAGCAATTCCCAAAGGTATATTAATTTATTTACCTCTTTCACTGACCTTAGTGGAATCAAAGAATTTTAATATCTCTGAACAGCTCATAGGTAATGAAAAATGCCTGTATGTTTCCCTTTCAAAATCAGTATAAATCTGAAGCATTACATTGGAAACTCACAAATAAGGTCAAGTTTATTTAGAAAGAACCAGAACGTATTTTATTGCAGCATTTGCCTCAGCTCATCCATATTAAAGAAAGTAACTTCCAAGAAAGGTACTTTATCGTAAGAATTCTTCCATTTTGGATAAGAATTTGGTTTATCTTATGCTTTTTATGTGCTTGGTGTTGTATCTTTAAAGGACTTTAAAATGGATAGATTTAGAAATACTAAATCTATGGACGTGTAGGTAACTGGGATAAAGATATTTCATACAGAGTCCGGAACAACAGAACTCATTTAGTAAAATGAGTGTGGGTAGACAGTATTATAGTTTGCTCAAAATGCTGCTTGAATTCAGCTTGTTCATGAGGTAGTGGCCCAGCCGTTTTTCTAACAACTTACATCCCTCTAGAAATGCAACAACATAAACACAATCCTCCGGTACTGAACATGTGGTATTAGCTTTTTCTGTTAGTACCCACTGAGTCTCTCCATGTCTAAGAAGTATTGTAGGTTGCCTTAACTCATCATGGACCAAAATTGTCAAATTACAGTCGCTTTACCATATGATTTTGTTTCTTGCCTAGGTATTTAGTATGTAACCAGTATGTGACCTAAGCTATAAAATCCTGAAATCTTTGCACTGGCATCCTTTTTGCGGGCTAGAAGAACACACTTGCTACAGTGTAGATAGGGGTTACAACCCTCTTAATAATTTTAAGTACAAAGCCAAAAAGGCAGAATCACTTGGCACATAGTGCTGGGTCAATGCAAACTCCCTCTGTTCCTTCAAATTCATTTGAAATACCTTTGAAGGACTCATTTTCTCCTGGTAGACTTCAGGTTAACTTCAATATGTTCTATCTTCCCCTAGCCAGTGTATAAAACTGGAATAAATATAATGTGTGTTCTTTTCCTTAAACCATATCCATAAGACCATGTGTTCACATCTAACACAGACTGATTGGTGGTTCACATGTGCAACATTAAATAGCATGACAAAAAAGTCTCATCTTACCTTGCCTTAGCATAGTTTCTATGGGATACCTGCAAATCACCTCTAAAAGGGAATATAAGCATACTGAAATCAATAACGAACATTCCTCACACTGTTTTAATGTATACTTTGCTAATCCAGTTTAAAGAACAAAGCCAAGACTATCAAAGGAGATTCCCCTGAAGGACTAAAATGATGTTTCTCACCATGAGGTCATTATTCAGAAAGATTTTTAAGGTCTTTTCCATCAGAAATTCTTGGAGTTTTCCTGTAAACAAGTAGACATTGGAAGTATCATCACACCCTATCATATGATGGATAAGACCATTCTTCATACCCAAATTCCATTACTTCTGAAGCTTTACCTTCTTTGACATTCATTCTCAAATAATGCCAAGCCTGAGTTTATGTAACAGGCAGTTCTCTCTGGAGTGTCTTTGAAGAGGTGTTTTCTTCTCCTGTGCCTACCAGCCTTTTGCAATTTCTCCTCCTTTTTCAATATCAAGAATTAGTACAACAAGAAGGGAACAGAGGTTTGGTTGTATACCTCTGCCTTTTTTTATCAGCCCATAGACTGCATCTGATCCAGGGGAAAGGTGCCTTACCCAGGCTACCGTACTTTATGTGCTGATATTTATAGCAGTTTGAATAGTTGCCAGTGAAGAGCCATCCTTCATTTGGCATCTCAAAGACTACAAAAGATAGAGCAATGTAAAAGGAAGAATTATCCTGTTCTTTAACCAACACAAAAACCTGTGAAAATGTTACATACACAAGTATCCCTCTGTTTGGGAATTTTTTTTATGTGATGATGAGCCTCTATTAACATTTAGGGAAACCTTGGGCGTCTGTCCGTATCCATATATCTTTATAACTCACATTCAGGCATCTAAAACTGTGTCGGACACATTCAGGTGTTGAATGCTGTATCAGTGTGAGCTGAAATGACTTAGTATATCTGAAGTTCAGGCCACTTGGTTGGTTACCTCTATATTAGTTTAGATGCTTAATTTCAGATATTCAAGCCTGACAACTCTGTCCTTAACTGATATTTTCTTCTCTATACATCCATTGTTAAAGACAACAGCAAGAATAAATTTTCACTAGATTTTTCTACAACTTAATATTCCATCAAGTATTTTCCCATGTTTTCCTCATGTTCTGTTAGTTTTCCACTCTCACTTATCTGTTTGTACACTGAAGAATACTGTTGAACTTATCAAAATAAGATTATCCCTCATTTAAAGTATTTATGGTCCCCCAAAACAAATCCATTTCTCTATGACTTGTACTGTTGGTTAAGCTATACAGAAAAAAAATCCGATTTGCTTAACATTTTCCTGTCTTCATTCCTGCCTCCCTGGCTGTCAACTCTGATGACTATGTCAAGCTTTGTGTAATTAATCATCTCTAAGTAATCTGCACTGTACTGGTGTAACCAATATTAAGTATCTTTAATTGTCTGTTCTTCTGACATGTAACTTCATGAACAGATTATCTCTGCACTGCACTTGCCTCCTGCAGAAAAGTCTCTCTTAACATCGAATTAATCATCACTTGGACCTTCCCAACTTTCAGGACTATGGATTTTTCAGTTAGCATTGAGAGCCAAGATGATGGGAGTAAATAGGATGAGATGCCAGTTTCTGGGGGGAAAGAAAAACTGCCCACTCAAAACAGTGTGTGATATTTGGTACAGAGGGAACTTCTGTCTGGTTCTAGGTGAGCCCATAGGTCTCTGCAGTCTCCCTGATAGTTCCTGATGAAATCCACAACAAGGCATCAGTGTTCTCTTTTGTCATCCATGCCAACTAATACTGCCTAGAGTGCAGGTTTAGGCTGGTTTGCACACACTATATTGTAGTCATTTGAAAAGCATTAGGAGAATAGACCTCAACACTGAATAGAATAGTGGCATCTGGATAGAAAAGAGACTACCTTGGCACCAAAGCACCAGGCAGCGAGGACAGAGAGATGCCATGAATGTTGGGTGGTGGGGACAAATTTTAAAGGCAGGTGCTGGTTTCTGGGTTATAGGCCGGTTACAGGGATACTTTACAGGGATACATTGATCACGTATACTCTGAAGATGCTAATATAGGAAAGGAAAGATAGCAAGATGGATCTGAAATTTCATATGCTGAATTGGAGTCAAGGTTCTGAACTTGAAACCTTTAGCTTATTTCAGTACAAGGGAATGAACCTTTAGTAACCCAACAGAAAAAAAAAAACTAAAAGGAAGAGCTCAGCTGCTGCTATGTTAGGATATAAGGAATCACCTTTTAGTTGGGGCTTGATAATGATGGAGCTGTTCTACTGAAAAGAACAACAACTAATTTAACTGTATTCCTCTTAAGGAACCGATCTGTAATGCAGAAACAATGCTGATGGTAGAAAAAATTCTCAGGAAATCTTGCCTTCATGGTGGAAAAGTAACAGACATTTTACACCATGAGAATAAGATTATGTGAAGCTCACACTTTTGGGATATTATTTATATGTATTCACAATACATCATTCTCTGAAATGACCTAGGGCACTGTAGAGAGCCTTTAGGGACTGGGCTTCCTAAGTGACACTGTCTACTCTAAAATGACTCTGTATCTTTCCTTTCTTTGCTCTTTCCTTAATACTTAGATAGCAATAGTTCTTCCAATAAGCATATCAGCAAGAAGTGTTTATACTATAAAATAGATACAAATTGAATTCTAGGGCACATTTGGTTAGTCTCTACTTTAATCAGAGAGAAGGAATTCTGAGCAAGTAGAAAGTATAATATCTATGTGAATTTGTGAATTTTGATTTATTTATGATTTTAAATATTTAAAGATTATATACTTCTTAGAGCATTATTTTAAAACAATTACAGTACAGTTTATTTACAAAGAGGAAAAGGAAAAATCTGAAGACTTTCTGTTTTGAATAGCTATGATGTATTCAGTGTGAAAATTTCAAGTGGAAATATATTAATATATCTTTTAAAAAGTATACTATATTTGAAGAACAGGAGTATGAATTTTTTGTATTAATTTATGATCTACTTAGTGCTTTTGGCTTCACAGGTTTAAAGGACTGTGCAGACAAAGAGAACAATTAATAGCACTGAGATAGTGAGATACTCTGCCTTTGTTGTTCTCCTCTACTTGAATAACGTGTGGGTCACCTATTGTACAGAAAATTAAAAAAGTATTATTCTTGGTTGTGGAGTTTCACAAGTACCTGAAAATTTGTAACACACAAATGTTAGACTTTTCAAATACCATTCTCTTTTTCAAAGAGACTGTAGAGTCAGAGCATGAAATTGTCATGGACAGTCTTCCACGAACGTCTTCATCAGTTTAGTACAGGGAGATTTTAAAAGGCACCAAGGCAAGTTACATGCCCAGTTCCTCTTATTAAGAGTTCAATTCTGCATCTTCATGCACAGTCTTGATAGGCAATCCTAGTTCCTAACTACAGAGCACATATGGTGTGGGTCATTGGAAGTTAAATCTGCACATCTAAGAGAACAGGAAAGCCTGTTTTTACAGCTGTACTATGCTTACCTGAGTATTTTGCTTAGCCCGGTACTACAACTTCCAACACCACATTGGCTAATGTTTTAGTCTAATGTAGGCTATATACATGTGAAGTAGATGAAGTGCATAAGTTATTTAAGGTTTGGAGGTGTAGGAATGCCTAAAAAGATTAGGCATATGTATACAAAAGTGACTACTCTGTTCCAGAGCACTTAGACAACACAGAAGACCTGACATAGAAGTGACAATAAACCAGTCTGTAATTACTGTGCGGTCCTTTCTCAGCAACATATTAGGGCTATCTTGACTTGAGGCAAGGACTGCATGCACATTGAAAAAATGTGGAAGTCCTGAACTGGAGGTTTAAATGCTTTGTACAGAAATATGTAAGAGAGATAAGAGATAAGGGAAACAGGTGAAATAATGCTGCCAGGAGGATAAGATTTTAGGGCATGGATTAGCCCTGTCACACTGGCAGAGGAATGTGCCCCAAAACCCAGATCTGTCAAAATCAAGTTTCATCATTGCCATCTGTTGGCACAGCTTGAACATACCTGAGTACAGTCCAGCTCAGCAAAGCTATGTGCTGTGAGTAACAAGCACTAATACTGCAGTCCAATTACAGATCCAGAGGGCAAAGCAAAGGAGGTACCTTTGGCAACAGATGCCTTCTGTGACCTCTGATGCAGCAACATGTGCTGTGATGTTATTTGCCAATTGGGAATCCTGGAAATCTGTCTCTAAGTCATATGTACCTCCCAGCCCTTCTGTGACCTGTTGGGAATCCCACTATCCACTCAAGGAGGATGAACTGGTAATGATTTAGGAAGCTGGGCAACTTTCAGAAACAATATTTTACATACATAGGAAAGTATTGTTCTGTAGTCATCTTGCCATTCACTCCTCACTGCACCACTGGAAGTAGTAAGGTTTAAGGACTGAAGCAAAGGACAAATTATCTTCACCAAATTCAGGAGTTAGAAGTTAACAACAAATAATATGTGAATTCATACAATGTAGTTAGTCATTGTATGTGACATACAAAATAGAAAAAACTGTTTCTTCCAAAAGTCCTGTCCATAACATCACATTTCAATGATAGTTTCACAAATGATTCTGAATCTTCTTAGCTATGTGTGTCAGCCCACCTCTGTAGCCAGAGTAGGCTAATCTCACCCTGTTAAATATCTGAGCTCTGATTCTGTTCAGGAAAAGGGAGCAGTTTCAAATGCAGTCCATTATCAAACCTACATTTACCCTAAGCTCTCCATAGCTAGTGGTTGCAAGGCTTGCAAAGATCTGCTAATTTAATTTCTTATTCTATGAAAGTGTGAATCACTTCCTACCTGACATCTCTTCATCTTCGTGTCTCCTCTGCATGCATTTAACCTTAGGACTGCTTCTTCTCTTTATCCTGCATATTTCTGCTTACATTTTGCTGTTGAAGTGTGTGTATCTATATACATATACTGAACTGTCTCTCTTGCTGTATATTCTGCTGTTCTTTTTACAATCATTTTCTACATCATAACCTGGGCACTACTGGTCACTACACGTTCTACAGCTAATGTCATTGATTTTCGACAATGCCCGAGGCTTGACAGCCTTTATATCAACAATGTTGCCTTTCTTTTATCTAATGCAACGAAATCTTCACTCATCTCTGGCCTCCTATATACATCTGGACTTCTCTTAGACATTATCATGTGCTGCCTTCATGCGTTCAAGCAAAGGGGGTTTTAAATGTTACATTAATTTCTTCACGCTTTTCATTAGTGTTTCCTTAATCTTCATCTTATACTGTCACTTTTGCAGTGAGTTAGTGGCTCACCACTCCATCCTAGCCCTTACTTCACAAACTTCATCGACCAGAGATGGACGTTTAAACATCATCATCAATTCTCAGGTGGTCTCAGTCACTATAAGACTATACTACTTCTGGAACATCTGCAATTAAAAGAAGATGTTATTGTTAAACTTCATTCATATCTAAAGTCAGGCTCTTAAGAGGTGCACAGATTCTTTCACAGACCCAGTAAATCCCATGTCAGGTCTTCAGTCCCCTCTGGATGTAAAAGCACAATATGGAAATTGAACCTCTCCCCCCTCATGAATTCAGTTAACAGTCATACAGGAATCTGAAATGTGATCTTGATGGGTATGGGCCAGAAAAAAATGGTGCATTCACTGGTAGAAACATACGGAAATTAACCCATTTGATGCTTCTAGCACTGGGTTTGTGGGTGGCCATTTAAAAGACTACAATGTAACTATCTATGAAAAATCCTTCCAGGTTTTAGAAATCAGAAAACTTTGGAAAAGAGGGTTTTTTGTTTCCACTAAACATCTTTCTGCTCATCTATATACAGTCATGCAGAAATTTCCAGTCACTCAAGTCTCCAGGGTGTTTGAAAATGTCTGAAGTCTCTTTAAAGAGGAGATTAGCATGTATCCTAAAAGTTAGACTGTAATACTATTTAACTGCTCTATTTTTCCATTATGGGGCTGTCAGCAGGAATATGTTGCCCCATACTACACGACAAGTGAAAATGCTGGTAACATTGTTTTTCATAGACAGAAAAAATACTAAAGAAGCAATTTCTTAGCTAAAATGTCACCTGTTAGATGTATGGGGCTCACTATATTTTGTTGCCCTGGTAACGAATGGTGTAAAATGACTCCTTTGCACAGCTCCATCAGAATGATTACATCCTGTTTTTTCCATCATTTTACAAGAGGCTGTTTTCCTTCTTCCTTCCTGACCATATTAAGTGTAAAGAGATTGAATTACTGTGCTGTACCCTCTCCATTCAATGTGGATTTAAGAGTTGATATTGATGTACTGAGAACTGTGTTCTTCTTCAAGAAAAAAACCCCTACAAATTATAATGAATTTGACTTTTATGTATCGACCGCTCAAGTAGTGAAGTAGTGTTTCTGCACCCAGGGGATAGACATGGCATGATCAGCATTTTTCACTTGAACGAATCCAATTGATAAAGCAATATATTCAGAGTCACTTTGCTTGATCTCCAGGTTTAACAATAGTCATGCTAGAAGTAGATACATTACTCCATAAATTTTACTCATAAAAATGTGCTAGGCATTGCTTTATTCAGCTGCACTCTTTCCAACTTTTCACTGAACAGGGCAGAAAAAGACGACCAGAAATATTGTGCCAAAACCACACAAGTGTGGGCAAGTGGCTGACAAGTACTGGAAATACATATTTAGAGCTAGAAGTCCAAATACAGCACTGTTCAGTGGGTGGTGATTAGCTCATCTGTTAGCACCTTGAGACCAAATGGTACAATTTTCACACTGATGCTGTCTTTCTGGACAGCTGCGGTACCAAGCAAAGAGTCATTACGTAAGCAGTAAGGGTACACAGGAACATCTGGAACAATGCTGCACATTACAATAACCTCAGACTAGTACCTAATTTTCTTGGTTGCATAAAAAATTATTGTATCTGCCACTAAGATACAAGTGCAATATTACCATGCACTTATTACTTAAAGAGAATGATACATCATTCATCCATCTTATAGAGGATTAAAGGCACAAAGAGTGTTACTGACAATGTAACTTTTTACAGTTAACCACAAGACGCAGAATATCATAATTAAAATTGTAATGACTAAACTTTGTGGGAATATTTTCTCTAAGATAAGCAATATCTTCTTTTAAAAAACCCTGTGTATGTAATTGATTTTTTTACACAAGGATATATCTTCTCTATAAGTAATACTTCATTTAGAATTACGATCCAGAAAAAATGAAGGGGAGGAAGGTGAGTGTTTAGTGAGTGTGTAAAAGTTTCCCGTGGCATTAAAATAGTGGGAAATTGAGGAAGTCTATTTTCAGTTAGTTTATTGTATTCACCTAGGGCTCAAACGGGCAGATAAAGTACTCAAAAGATATATTTTAAGGGCTCCCAATGTTTCTTTTAGAAGTTTTAAAATGCCAGCCCGAAGTTCTGGCAAGTAAGGAAATAAATATAAGTCTTGATAACAATGATTTCTCATTTAAGGTGCATGCAGAAAAGTAAGTCTCTGATCTTGAACTTTACTGGCAGTTTTTTAATTCAAAACCCTGCAGTTCTACACCTTGGATTGTGTAATTAGTGAAGTCATGTACTCACACTCAGGGAGAACATTATTTAGGCACTAAGTCTTTCAGCAAGGAGAAAGAAATCGCTTGGTTTGAGCTGAATGGGAATTCACCAATTCTCTCTGAATGCTCTGGGCAGTGAGGACCTGAAACTAAATGGTTTCTCCAGCCCTTGTCTTTCTTGCTGCTGCTGCTTGTGACAGTTTTGCTTTGTCACCCAGCAGCTTCAACAGGTCTGGGTTGAAATGCCTCTGTAGAAATGTGATAGGAATCATTGTGTTGAGATGCTACCTGTAAGTGTTCTGTAAATGACGTGAGATTTCCCACTATACTACTAGAAGTTTTGTAAATCTTCTTTGTACTTCCACAGTATCTGTAAAACAGAGTTGGATTGATGAACTTCATTAATTTGCAATTTTTTCCATATTCTGAACTGCTTGACCTCCTCTGTCACGTGCTTAGGGACATGGTTTAGTGGTGGCTTGGCAGTTCTAGGTTAAAGGTTGGACTGTGTTCCCACCATTTTTCATATGTAAGAACTAGGTCATATACAGTACTTTTTGGCATACCCTGGTTGTTCTTGACAAGGATAAAAATCTTTGCTCAGAGACAGATTCATTTGTGCAACTTACTTTTATCTTCGTAGGCCACAGTGTCTCTTTTCACTTCTTCCATTGCAAATTGTGCATTAGGAGAAGAACGTTCTGCCTGGTGCATTTGAATGTGCTACTGGACCAGGATTAGCTTCCTAAGATCTAACAGCAGTATAACGTCTGGCTTGTGGATGGGGTTTTTGTCTTCATGGTGCATGTTGTCCTCAGAATGGGTATTTGGTGTAAAGTACTGACATTTATACATCTTTTTTGACTGTGCGGCAATGACAGTCTACAGGATAATCTTGTCTCTTTAGGGGAGTAAATATAAGAAGTTTTTCATTTTGTGCTCAATTACTGAAACCATTTCTCATCCATATTTTAGGGAAGGTGAAGGGTGTGGTGTATTACTACCCTGTAAAAATATTTCTTTTGCAGGATTAAGGCAGAGGGAGGAACTAACAAGCATGGAAAGCCCTTTCTGGAGCATGTGACACCTAGTGGGTTTGAGCAGTCAGCTGAGAAATTTCAGGGAGGCCAGGAGGTAGGGACATATCAGGGAAAGAAATGCTGTGAGTGGCTGGAGAAACAGAAGTAGCAGAGGCACAGTGATAAATAAAAACCCAGCCTAATCTCCCTCACCTTTGAGATGCTGCTGCTATTGCTCTCCTGGATCAAAGAAGCTTCTTCCCTGTCTTCTTGGCAGTATGATGAAGGCAGTGATTTTTTTTTCGATTTGCAAAAGCACTATGCTCACAAGAAATTGTACTGCTGCTTTCTTCAGTAGAAAAAAGGCTGACAGGCTCCTTTATGCACCTCTGGGTTAAATTTCTGATTATCATTTTTCCTGGACTAGCTGGAAAGAATGAGGTGGGGAGAAGGATGGAGGGAGAAAGATTTCAAGGTAATTGGACCACCTGGTTACAATCATCTCTGACCTTTGGATAAACAGAGGACTGCGCTTCTGTGTGCTCACACAGTCCTTCAGTGTTCACAAGCATAAATAATGTTCACTTTAAAAAAACATAAATACCTCTGTAACGATAATTAAATGGTGATGAGGAATCCTTCCATAACAAAACTGCTCAATGGAAAATGACCTTTGCTTCATTTATGTGTGTGTATGTGTGCGTGAGTGTGTGTGAGACTGTGGATAAGTATTCATCATACAAACACATTGACAAATGTAATATTTCTTCACCTCTATTCATTGTGATCCTTCATATCAAGGCAGTACAATTGCCTTCCTGAAACTTCAATATCCCTCTCTTCCACCCTTCCTCCCCCTGGAAGGTCATTTTAAAATCTCTTTTGACAGTCATAACCGATCTTATCATAAATCATCCAACACACATAGAGAGACACAGCACCTAATCAGGATGTTGCCGGCTAATTTAGCCCTGCTGATTTGATATAACTGGATAGAATTTTATGATACACTGTGATTGTAAATATGTCTGCTCTCATTCACAGCCTATGAAGACTGGAGGGCCATTACTTCTTAATTGGATAATTTCTTTTTAAATCTCTGCAGGCCAGGTTACTGCTTCCGCAGTGGCCTGTCTAGGGCATTGATCTCAGTTCTTGTCTGGCTCCAGAAAATTCTGGCATTATATCTCACATCTGTTTCTGACATTTTTATTTCTAAGGGTCTTAAATGGCCACAACTGGCTTTTTGGTAACATGCGTCGTGTTAGTCTAGAGAGCAGTCTGGAAGTAGGTGACACATTGGTGTTTTGATAGACAATGCATACAACTGCACCTGGGGGGGCAAGCAATGAGTGTGGACTGAGCAGTCAAGATAGAGAAAATCATGGACTTGCATTCCTCTAAATTAGTAATATTACCTTTAGAGAGATTAAAAAATGAAAAAGATCCAGTTATGTATTTATATACACGCATCCATACACACACAGGCATACATACATTTTCATATTCATTTGCGCAGAAAAGAACAGAAAACTGAAGGTTTTCTCACAGTCGTTGTTAGAGAAAATGTTTTCCTGACATTTCTAAGCTGAACATTGGCTCTGTATAATTATTTTTTGCTCCAAGGATGGCTGGACAATGGTAGGGAAGCTATTGATGAGTTACATGGTATAGTTTCTTTAATTCATACACCTCTAAACTAAACACATGCCAGGCTAACAGCTGCCACTCTCACTTGTTGTAGAAGGGTTTTTTTGGTGGGCTCTGTCCAGTTTCAGCTGGAAAAGGAAATGCTTTCCTTCAAAGTGCAACCATCACAGTTTGCAATTCAGACGAGGAGTTAAAGAACAAGTGGCAGCAGTGGTCTAAGGAACATCACCGTACGATGTGGTGCCTCAGAGGGGAAGAAGCACACCAGTGGGTTGGGGCTGAGGAAAATGCCAAGAGTTGATTTTATGGACAATTAGAATTCAACCCTGTCCAACTGACACTTGCCACTAAAGTTGAATTCATTTGCCTTTCTTTATTGTTGATTTAAGCACAAAAAAATACAAACACTAATGTGTGGTTATTAAATATTTTAGATTACATGACAAAAACCTAGCCTTTTAAGTGCTTCAGGCTGCATCGTGACAGCACCTAAAGATGAGAAGAAGAGCACTTGCACTTTTTTTGTAAGGAGAAAAAAGACCAGGGTGTGGGAAATCATGGGGTGTGATTCCCACCACCACTGAATCTACTCAGTAAATTATTTTTTCTTTAAAAAAAGGCAGCAATCAGTGCTGATTGAAATACCTCTGAATACAGTTATAATGAAATTCCGTTTCTCACCCATATCAGAGTTGCAGCCATTGTTGGTAATGGTCTCCTTCAGAGCAATACAGTCATTGCTGCCTTGTGAGGTACCATGGGAAGCAGAGGCAGACAATCCCCGAATACAATTTAACAATGAGAATTTGCTGTAGAGTTATGCCCAAGGCCCGTCTGCCAGCTTTCTAGATCTATCATGAGGAAAGGAGAGTAAGCTATGTATATTCTGTGGGAACGATGAAGAAGATCTGATAAAGTGTATATTTATTTCCAAAATGGCAGTTTGGGTAATTACACTTTTCTGGCGAGATCCCTAGCGTGGTAGTGTGTGCATATAATGATCCATTGTTTTAGATATTGATTATGCTTGGTTGTAACTTTTTTTGAGAGCAGGTTAGAGTAAACCCAGATTCTGTGGTGTGATATAACACAACCCTGTGGACGAATCAGAAAAACTGCTGCTTTAAAGAAACACTGAGAGAGGAGCAGATGTGCTACTCTAATCACTCAAAATAATTTCTTTGCATTTAGTGCTACTATTGACTTGCAGTAAGTAAGAAATAATTTTTGTTGTTGTTGGATAGCACAAAAAAAGGCTCTTTTCTCATTTGGCTTCAGTTTAAAGGTTATTGCCTGCTAGCAAGTCTTCTTATTTTCCTATATGATTAGAAACACAAAAGAGCTTTGGACGACACACAGTGAAAGAGTATCTCTGCTGTTACATTTTCAGTCCTGATAATATGAAGTGCCTCCTGCATCATCTCTGAGATTCACTCCTCACTGTTACATTTGTAAAGAGGTTTACTTGAACCGGTGATCTTTTGTCTCCCTCCAGATTTGGTTCCTAAAGTATGAAAATGTCCTGAAAACCAGATCTCTTTTCTAGTAGTTTTTCCCAAGCAACAATGCACGCTTTTTGGCTTTGTAAAATATTCTTCACTATCTTCTCCTCTGCTTTAAAATGAGGCTCCTTGATGGACTCCGATAACACTGGAGCATCCTGCTCAGCTGCAGGCACTTGGAATCCATCGTGGGCTGCTCCTAATCCTCATGAGCTGCAGGGGCAGGGCAGGTGAACACAGAACTTGGGATATGGCAAAAATCAACGTCTGTGCATCAGCCATAGGACACCTCATGAAACAAAGAGGCTTCCACAAGTCATTGAGTCCTAACATGCTACAGTGGCATAAAAAGGTCAGATACGTGTAAGGCTAGGGCTATTTTGTAATTCTAAATGGGATGGAAGCAGTGGGATTTGTGCCATGTAACCTTAGGCAACTATGGGGTTGGATGCCCACAACCTGGACAGTCATCCTTCTGTAGTCAGTGGGAAAGAAATTATATATATTTACTTTCCTCTTATTTTATTGAAAGCTAAAATAGGTCAGAAGGATTGCTCTTTGTATCTGCCACTCTCTCTACAGGGATTGCAAAAAGTGTCCAGAGAACTAGGTTTGGTGTACACACGCACTTCGCAAATATGCAGTTACTGAGGTAAATACACCGAGGTTTTTGCTGAGTCATTCCAGATAAACTCAACAAGAATGACATGGCAGAAACTTAACTTGATGATGCATTGCTCTAAGAGCTGTCAGAGTAAATTAGCAGTAGGAGAAAGTATTTTCATAGCGCTAGTGTCCTCTCCAAAATATTGTACGCCTTAAGAAGCCATCACATCAAACAACAGAGGCCAAACAAAAACCCTTGTACTGGCAAGTGTATATTTTAAACTGGTGCTGCTAGAGGATAATTTGACTCTAGAAGCTTACATAATTCTGACAAAAAAAAGCCAGGTATATGAAGCTTCCTGACCACCTTCAGAAAATCTCTCATCCACATTCAAGTGGCATGTGCACTAAATGGTGTGCATTAATGAATATGTCTGCATTCACAACAGTGATTATCACTTGTTCATTTCAGTAACTACACTTAAATAAGAGATCCAAGGTCCTTCATTTTGTTAAGGAGACAATGTTCTGCTTGGTATTGGAGAAACACAAACCAAGAACTGATACCTAAACCCTGAAGCAATTTCAAACCTGAAAGAAATCGTGCATTTTGAATAGCGAGGGTGATTAATGCTTTTGCCAAAACACAAGTTATGCTTCAGTGAGATGTAAATTAATAGGTTCAACACATAGATAACCAGATGACGTTTCAAAGTACATGATATGCAGGAGGTGAGATGAGATGATCTATTGGTCCCTTCTGACTATGTTTCCTTGGAGATGAAAATACTAGCCATTGGGCACCATCTCTGAGAAAATTTTCTACTTCTTTCATTGACCTCCTTTCCTCAACCTCCTTTCCTCTACGTACATTGTCTTACAAAATAGTCTCCCACAATTTACAATAATTAAATCATCATCTGATTCTGCTCTCAAGGCAGCACAGTATTTGGAAGTGAATGACATTTATTTTCCACGCTCTTCCTTCAAGGATCCTGCCACATGCCAGTCAGCCAACGTGTTGTGACTCTTGCCAAATTGCCTGTTATCACTTGTTGGATTTCATAATACTGAATCAGAGCTTCTAGAAGCAGAGCATTGTCTCTCAGCATGCATCATTTCCTGAGATACTTGGCCAACAAAGTTTAGGTCATAAGTGTATTGAAATCTACTGGCTGCTCTCCATTATTCTGTGACGTTTCATTAATCATGCAAAGATGACTGGGTTCCTTGTGCCTTGCAATGTCCAACTCTTGTATTGTTCTCAAACCTAATTGATCCAGAATTCAGGTGCAAAAGATCAATTCCTACAAAAGAATAGGAAATAATGGAGCTGTATAGCAGTGCATTATGTTTGATTTCCTTTTGCTGGGTGAGGAAAACAGCAGCTAGAATTTATCCCCTTTAAAAAAAAAAGTTTCTGTACCTCATTTATCGATGAAATATGTCAAGAGGCATGATGACCATCAGAACGTGTGTCTGTCTCTACCTCTGGCTCTCTGACTCAAACAAAAGCGATCATAAGAACAACCCTAGGAGACAGATTTGAGTAACAGCACTTGAAAATAAGAAATCCTTGAGACGTCATGTTAATGTTGGGGAGGGGTTCTTTATCAGGGAGTGCGGGGATAGGATGAGGGGGAATGGTTTTAAGCTGAAAGAAGAGAGATTTAGAATAGGTATCAGGAAGAGATTTTTCACTGTGGAGATAGTGAGGCACTGGAACTAGTTGTCCACAGAAGTCATGGATGCTCCCTGGAGGTGTTCGAGGCCAGATTGGATGAGGTTTTGAGCACCCTGACCTAGTGCCCATGACAATGGGATTAGAACTAGATGATCTTAAAGGTTCCTTCCAACCAAAACCATTCTATAATTCTATGATTATATGATTCTATGCATTTTTTAGGACCAGCTGTTTCTAGTCTTTAAAGAGGTCTTCTTCTTTGGTTTGCAATTTTGAAATAGATACAAAGAGCTATTTGATTTGCAACTGGCCTTAATGAAGGCCAGATGATATTTTCCCGCAACAACAAAGAAATGAGAGAAATCCTGTGAGGTGAGCTTTCAGAGTACAAGAGTAATGTATCTCTTCCAATAAGATGGCAAGATTCACATTTGCTCTGCTGACCAGATTCATATGTGATATATTGTCAAAAGATGAGGTGCACCTTCATGAAGAACTTTTTCTTGTGTAATGGCTCTGTGCCTTTTTTCTCAGTTCTCCATATATAGGAAATACTCTCCACATCTACCTGGTCCTGGATTCCTGGCAGAATCTAGTCAAAGGTAAGTAGGGAACTGCAATTGCTTATTTCTTATGGAGTCTGTCCTCCACTACACAAGGCTCCAGCCCAGTGAAAACACTACAGGAATGTGTGTTCTGGATGTCACTGAACTGGTTAGTTTGTTTGCCAGGAACTAACTCTGTTTCCACAGGGTCCCTCTCTGTGTAGATCAAAAGATGCAATTTGGTCCTGGTTCTCTAGCTAGTCAGAATACAATTCTTCAAATTAATTGATAATATTTCCTGCCAGGCTTCTGCACTTATTAGCCAATATGATGCCAGTTGTAGTTCTTGAAGTATGTCAGAAACAAAGGGTTATTATTTCTGACTCAATTCCACTAGGCTCATTACCTTCTGCTTCTTTTAAATTCCCTCTGCAATTACACTAGATAAGAATATTTGTCTGTCTTTTTATTGTCTTTTTTTTGTGGTACTTTTTTTTGAATAGCTGTGCTCTGTGTGTCTTCTTTCATGCCAGAAGCTGTTACATTTCAACAACAAACAAAGTAATCTCTCACATTTCAGTGATCTCTCTATTCTGTGGGGACATGAAGTGTTTTTAAAATAATTTTTTTGCCATTGATTTTAACAAGAATTATTATCATTTATGTATAATCAGGTTCTAAGAACTGCCTTCCATTTTGGTCTGCTTAGATGATAGATGCAGTAGAAATGTCATTGGATACAAAAAGTGCTTCAGAAGGGGATGTGTAAGATACTGAAAATAGTGAGCCTTTTAGGAGAGAGTAGCAGGCAGTCTTTTAACTGTCAAATTAATGTCTCTGACAAGAATTGATGGTCAGTACAGTGTGTCCCAAGAGAAGATGTACCTGCCTTGCAACAGATGGATTTAATTGCTCTTATTCAAACTTCTCTTTAAAGAAATATTACATAACTCCTGAATTATATTTCACAAGAATGAGGTACACCATAACTACCAGGCATGATGGATGTTGCTTTCTATGATAATTTTTTCTTGAGCTTTATGGACTGTGTACAGGCAAATAACGCAACCTCTAATTGAACTAAACCTTGTGAAAATGTTTGTTACAAGGTTAACATGGTAATGAGTTTGCTGATCCCTCCCCCCTCAGCATAGGAATATATCTGGCGTATTTTTAGTGACTGGAGAATAAAAAAGGGCAAGTAGTAATCATCTTTAAATGTGATTTTAAACTGGATAACTCTAACTCACCCTTTTCTTCAAACAAATTCTGTGCATCCAGATTGTAGTTTGTAGATGTGATGTTCAAACTGGCCACAGTGAGTGAACAGGAGACAGCAGAGGGCAGTGCAGAGCTAAGGCTGGCACTGGAACCTCAGCTCTGGCAGTAAATTTTCCTTGTTATTAAATAAAATCATAGGACTAATTCAGCCTCAGAGGAAATTAAACTGCTAATTACATGTATATAAACCACTGAAAATGGACCCAGTTGCTGCACACACAGAAAAAGAAAAAAAAATCTCGACTCTTTTTTTTCTTCCTCATATTTAAATTAAGTAATTATGGTAATAAGCAGGACTTTGGAGATGTTTTTTAAGGGTTTTATGCATGTGCATGCCTGTGCGTGTGTTGTGCCTCTGTGTGGGTGTGTGCATGCGTGCATTTATAAGATTGTGTGTGTGTACGAGAGGGTAATCTAACCATTTCCACAGCCCATATCCTGCTGAGTAAACAACAGTGCTTTTTTTCTCTTTCATTTATCCAAGCCAATGTCTTTATAAATGCTGGATAATATGCCCTTGGGTAACATAAGGGCAAAGCTCTAATTGAATCAGGTCAAGACTCCACACATTATCTCTGATAGCACTTTAAAAAAATGTAGCTGCCTCTGTCAGATCATCTGCCTCTGAACCACTGTATTGGAGGTAATTCTGACATTAAGAAATTAGCATTTGAAATCTTATAAATATACAGTTGCAAGAATTATTTGTTGGTGATGTCAAGCTTGCACTGATCTGCTAATAATCTTAATAGTTGTTTAAAACCATCTCAGCAAGATCAACAAGTGTCTTATGACTTATGTGTCTAAGCCATGAAGAAGGGTAAACATCTAGTGTTTTAGATCATTTGAAAGTCCTTAGTACTGTGAAATACCCGTTGGCTTCATATGCCTGTTCGTTTGAGACAATCAAAAACTGAGCTTGAGCCACAGACCAAAGGACCAAAAGAGACAGAGCATACCACATATTTAGCAGCTTTCATGGGAACAACATTAGAGATTAAAACATAATCGGGTACTCATCTTTGCACCATCATCGTGGTGATTGACACCTGCTTCCAAACAAAATGTTTCTGGGTCTGCTGTCCTTACAACGATAGGAGGTTTCTGGCACTTGAAATTCTTGTTTTCTTATATGTCTCCATTAATGTCTCTGACACTTTGATGCCTAGGAAGGTCTACAGTTTGTATCTACAGACAGAAATGAAGAATCATGCTAGAGCATGGAAATTCACTGTGTATTGGTAAACTAACCAAGGGATTCATTGAACATCCCACCACATGCAGTGCAGTCATGCTAGAGACAAGAGGCGAATCCTAGCAGTTCTATAAGATTGTCAGGATTATTTCTTAGGTTAAAAAATTAATATTTAACACTCGCTTGCTCTCAGGATGAGAAATGTTGTTGTCTGAGAAAGCAAAAATTTGATGTATGCCCAGATTGAATGCTGGAGGTATACTTCTCATATGTATTTTCCAGTTTATTCTTCTAAGTCTTTTAAAGGTTTCTTGAAAAGATAATAATGATCCATTTTACTTATCCATCAAGAGCTTTGAACTGAAGGCTTTTTTCCTGAGTATATAGTTAGAGCATTAAGGTCAGTATGGGTAGAACAGCCAATCAGAGTAATGAGTCTCCACCGCTTGAGAAAGAGAGATTAATCTAAATCAAATACTTTCCACTATGGCAATTTTAACTAATTCCCTCATGAAAGTCTAAGAGATACGTGAAACCCCTACAGTCAGCATAAACTTCCTGGTAGGGCTAGACAGGTAATACCTTTTAAGCTTGTTAATGTCTTTTCCTGCTGGTTTCTACAACTGACTCAAAGAATAGCTGAGTACTTCTCAACCTGTCATTAGAGAGGAAAGCAAGTTTCAGCATGGCTATGGAAAAGGTGATGCTGTGTTTCATATACCATGGCTTGATAATACAAGTATGGCCAATGCTGTCTGGACTGATGTAATTAATGCCTTTATAAGTATTTCCAATGCATTTGTAACATGCAGATAGAAATAATCAGGGAGGAAATTTTCTCAAAGAGAGAGGCTTATTTATTTATATGTCTGTCAGCTTTTGTTAAAGCTTTCTAGGCTACATGTGGGAAGGTTTCTTCACAAAGGGACCCATAGGCACACCTAACCTAAGGAGTAATAGGTGTTGCATATGAAGAAGATGGAAGTGCTACCTTGCAAGATGGGCTAGTTTAGCTGCAGATATTTTTGCTAGAGGGGGTATTTCTGTCTGGCTAGTTAAATCCTTTGCAGTGCCAAAATGCATGTATTTTATAAGCTACATGCGCCAGAACCTCAGCAGCTGCACAACAACAGTGGAGCCATACTGATTTGCGTCATCTGAGAACATGTCTTTTTCCCTTTTAAGGTTCCTCTGACCAGTGTTAAATGAAGATTCATATAGAAAACAAACAATATTAACACATTGAAAATCTTTGCAAATCTGAACGTTAAAAATGACGGAACAGGAGAAAAAAAAAATGTTAAAAATTATATACAGAACCATGCAACCAGAAAAATTGAGAGCATGTTTTTGATCTCATGATTTTTACCGTCCAAAAAAAAACAATGTCAGAATGCTTGCCCAGAAGAAAAACAGCACAGGGCATCTGACAAACACAGAAGGTGCTGCTTTCACTTAAGTAGAGATTTCACCCATTCTCCTTCTCATTTTCTGATTGCTTCCTTACACTTTTCTGTTCCTACAACAACAGAACAACTTGGAAAGTATGGCTCTTCTGATAATGCCACTGGGCTCACCTACTAATAAAAGCTGCTGGTATAATATATAAAGCCACGAAAAACATACACAAATGTTTGCTTACATTTTATTGCTTTTAATTTAAAAGGGGGAAATTTCTTACTGATAACTGAAATATTTGCTCCTATTAGCAATGGATAATGCTATTCCCAGTTTCCCTAAATATGTTTTTTTTGATACAAAGGTAATTGGAGTAGAGTATTATAGAATTGTTGTTGTTTTTCTTGCTGCTTTTGTTTGAGACAATGTCTCACGCTCCAAAAGAAACTCTATTACAGACACTTTGAAAATACTAGTAAAGAACTTCTGTGCTAAAATAAAAGGTATTATTAAGCACCTAGCAATTTAGCACGGTAAACTCTGAAATACTGGATATTGTATCAGTGTTCTTGCAGAAGAGAGGATTTTTCTGCCTCTGTCAACCAGCCTTATTCTTATAAAGGTGTAAAATAAATGACTCTGACTCTTGGAGGCCATGACTAGACAATATATACAGTGGGAATAACTTTAAGACTTTAACCTATTGAGATATATATATTCCAACTCTATTAAGAATTTATACCTTATCTCTCTCCTTACTGAGTGAAACCATAAATCCTCTGTGAACATGTAAGTGCTATTTAAATACAACATGTGCACCACCAGTTTCTCTCTTTGCCTTACAATGTTTCCAGGTGTAATCTGTTTAAAATACAGCCATATTGTGGTTTGGAAATAGATTTAACACAGGTGTGAAAATCTATAAACAAGCTGCTTTACTTAGGCAACAGACAATCTGAATTTTACAGGAAAAGAAGGTTTTAAGTAACTGGATATTGAAAATATTCAGAATTGTAATTTCCTGTTTCTTCCTTGGGTGACTGGTATTTTTGAATAAAAAAAAACTCCCTGGACTTACCATACTTGTTTCTGTAAGTATCTTGAGTTCTGGTCTCAGAGGTCACCCAGGAAAGAGTGAATCCTTCCACTTCACCATTTGATTGCAGCCTGCTATGAAATACCTTTAGTAACAATCAGGAACAAATTTCCTCTCGTGGTGTCCTGGTGAACTAGCAGTCCTGCCGTGGTTTTGCCTAGGGAGAGCTGAGCCAGGCAAAACTGTCGCTCACACTTCATACATGCCATATATGTCACAACATCAACCTCCTTCACTCTTACCAGGTAAACTGAAGCAAACTGTTATTTAGGAGTCCATAACAACTCATAAATGGCCTATTCAGTAAAAGGCTGAAATAGTTTCTTCCAAACAGCTATGGGCAAATCACTAGACTGAAGAGAGGAACCAGAAGAAATGCATATGTATTTCATTTCAGTAAGAAACAAGGGAAGAAAAATTAGATGAATCCAAGTGGAAAAAGATAATTTAGTACAAGGATCTCTCCTTCTACATGCCAGACAATATTACAGCATAAGAGAAACAAAGGCCATAAAAATGTACTCAGTTATGTCTTTTTATACAGGCACTGCTTATTTATGCTGTTAGATTTCCAGTAACCTTGCTAATGGTGAAAGCTAGCTGAAGGAACTGGTTCATTGCAGAAGGTACAGAAATTAATGCATATAAGGTCTGATGCTGAGAAAATATTTTCCATTCTTAATCATAGAATTAAGGGTGAGTCAGAGCAAATGTAGACAGTGTAAAAGGCTAGTTTAAAAGATTAGTTTAAAAGAAATATTTAAAGATAAATGAAACTTTGGAGAAACCCTCACTTAAGGACAATAAAGATCTCAGGATAACTGAAATATTGCAGACATCTTTTCTGCCAAAGATGTTTAAAGTCTTATTAAAGACAGTTGTATTGCTCAAAACACCAATCTTATATTCAGAATACTTTTTATAAAATTAAATAAAACATATTCCTATGATACCAGTAGCAATCATTAGCTGCTTTACATCTAGCCTTTTTTGTAGAAACGGAGAAGGCAAAGTTGTTGAATGTCTTCTTTGCTTTAGTCTTTATTGTTAAGGCCAGGCCTCGGGAATTGCAGATCTTAAAGGAAAGAGGAAATAGAGAAAGTCTGAAGAAAGAAAGATTTGCCCTTGGTCCAGGAGGTCAGGTTAGAGATCATTTAGACAAACGCGACACTCACAAATCCATGGACGCCAATGGAATGCACACGTGGGTGCTGAGAGAGCTGTCAGATGTTATTGCTAAGTCACTCTCCATTACCTTTGACAGATCATGCAGAACAGGAGAGGTGCCTGAGGGCTGGAGAAAAGCCAGTGTCACTCCATTCTTCAAAAAAGGCATGAAAGAAGACTGAAGTAACTACAGGCCAATCAGCCTCACCTCCATCCACAGGAAGGTGATGGAACAGCTCGTTCTGGATGTCATCTCCAAGCATCTGGAGGAAAATAAGGTTAACAGGAGTGGTCAGCATGGATTCATGAAGGAGAAATCATGCTTGACCAAACTGAAAGCATTCTTTGATGACATAATGTCTGGGTAGAGGAGAGACCATCCCCTAAACGTTAAGGATCTTAATCAACATTCCTAACGTTCGTATTGCCACTGTATTTTACAACCTGTGAGGTCTTTTCTCTGCCACCTTGGTCTACTTCTTGCCAAGTCAACTGTCTCATGCTGCTCATGGCTGAAGTGGAGGGCTCTTATCATCTCTAAGTTTCCCCCAGAATAAGAAGCTATAGTTTTGTTGCATCCATGATGTAACTGACAGCTGCAGATACTGTTTATTTTGATTTTTTTAAAGAGACACATGTAGCATAACTGTGGGAGAGTGTAGGCAATGGGAAGAAATTTGAAAGGTGGTGTAGGGTCTAAAGATTAGGGGATCCAGACACTGTGTATGGTGTAATTGTGGTGCTCTTAGGGTACTGCAGATGGACTTCTATGGCTAAGGAAATCAAGAAGATGAAGGGTAAGCATCATAATTTAGAGTCTGCAACACACAGGAGAAGCACAGAAGCAACAGAGATGAACGCCACAGTAGTTCAACGTGAACATAAATTCATTTCTAGGTAATTGTAAATGAAAATAATGAAGTGGAAAAGGACATTTTGGTAATAGTTCATCTTCAGAAACCATGGCAGTAGAGTTGCTTTTTTGTCTGTTATATGCTTCAGATTGAACTTCCTAAATCATAGACTGATAAAAACTAGTATGAAGATGGATTATTGTCTGCAATGACTGAGGTAGACCTGAGACGATGGAGATAAATAAAGTAGGTAAATTAAAAAGCAGTGCAAGATTATTTTTTTCCACTTTTTATTGCCCCTCCGTCCCGTCAAAACCCATAAAACCCAAACCCAGAATAAACATATATCCTTTAGGATCTTACCTTACTGATATGTGAATTGATTGATTTAACAGACCAGAAAAGAATATGAAAGTGGATATTTCTTTGTAGATTTTAGTCTGAAGTTCAGACTACTTGGAATAATTTGGTATTATGTAAGACTGAGAATAGCTGGAAGAAGTCCTGCCCTTTCATATTCTCAACAGGAGAAGGGAAACAACGCCTAGGAGCTGGGCAAGTGTGCTACCTGGAGAAGACTAGATGAATGTGATATCAAGATGAGCTTTCATTCCCTATATTAGAAAAAAAAAATCTCTATCTCCTGTTCATAGAATATAGCTTTTTTCATTGCTTTTTTTCATTTATTTTTTCCAGAAAAAATGCTTTTCAGGAAAAAGCAAAACAAGTAATGATTTTCAGTGTTCAGAAGAGGAAATGTATGAGGTATAGTTTGTATTCTTTTACCATAACTTAGAAAAGCTTGTTTCTTAAAAAGATATTTTCTTTTCATTTTCTATGACAAAAACCTTGCTCTTTGACTGTAGCATGTCCAACTTCTCCATTTCTTATTTCTCCGCATAACTACTTAGACAAAAGAAATGGTATTTTGTCTTTTTAAATTACAGAAAATTTGTAACTGAATTTTATTACCAGAACTGTGGTCTGGAGAAATAAATCACTTTTCCGAAGTGAAAAAGCCGCTGCCAAAACAAGAAAATGACAGTTCTTGAGCCATGGTCCAGTATCTCAATGCAATCATTCCTGTCTTATGTGGCATGTGTTAAAGAGCTGTAATTAATTGCTGCAGTAGTTCCCCACTTACCGAAACCAATAAATAAATACATAAAAATGTATATTTCCTGAATGATTGAAATCCCACCTTTCAGTCTCAGTGGGTAAATATGATGTACATCAGTTTACTCTGAGTAGTTTTATTGGGCATGATTGATTTGATAATAGGTGAGTTTCATTTTAATATCAGTGACAATGGAGAGAGAGGGGAATAAGAATGGTACAGTATATCAGGTATTTAACAAAGAGAGTCTGAAAATCAATAATAATCCTTCACTGGTGGCTGAAACTTTCAGACAACTTAAGCAGACGAATAGCCCATAATGTCACTCAGTACTGTTAGTCTATTCATAGACTCACTCTTCCAGTAAACGAGAACTGTTGTTGATTAAAAATCCATTCTAGGGATGGCCACCAACATACTAAGTAGTTCTCATCTTCCCAGTGGAGTGAAAGTATTACTCTTTTCCTTTTTTTTTTTTCAGCCTTTATCCAGCACTGTTGAACTCTCAATATGCCTTGCTTTACCTTTCTAATCTCCAAGGGTTACTTAGTGTGAAGTTCTGCATGTCATGTCCCACTGGTCCCAGGTGGTCATCAGTCTCCACAGGAGAACTGCCCAGATACAAAGTCTTCCTTCTCTAATATCACAGGTGAGCCAGCACTCTGAGACACCGTTTAAGGTCTGTAGGTGCCCTCTGTGATAACATCTCATGTTCCTGAATAAAATTTTTACATATGAGATCCAGTGAGGTAAAACCTAAACATTTTCCTCCTTTTACACATGACAAATTGAGGCACAGATCTTCCGTGGAACTTGTTTGAACACTCCTATAGCAATGGAGGCGGGGCAGGGACTGAAACAGTAATCCTTGGTCATTGCATGGGCTGTTACAAGTGGGAATCCACTAAGTCCTCATCACCAGAATTTCCCATACCATTTATTGGAAAAGAAAGGGAGGAAAAAAAAAATAAAATAAAAAAAATGTAGATGGCTAGGAAGTACGAAGTACAAAGTTTGCAGAGAAATTGGAGCAAGTTGCTTTGTTGGGGTAAAAAAAAGCATTGACAGCTGCGCGTGAAGTGTGTGTTTCTCTTGATTGTCACAGTAGATTTTCAACTAGCAAATAAAATGGCATAAGGCAATGGGAAAGTTAATCAGCAGAGATTGCATTAAATTTTGATTTTCATATGAAGTTTCAAAACCAACCAAACTTATTTAAAAATATTTGTTTTCCAAGGTGTACTAGAGAAAAAAGAAAACAGGTGCTCAAATAATATTCTTTCAAAAGAAATGTATGTACTTTCTTACTAAGAAGGATCAGTCATATTAAATTTAAATTGAATATATCAATCAACTAAACGGTTTTCTTCTAATAATGATAATTCAAGGTGCTTGCCTTTTTTAAGAATAGTTTTTAGTTGGTTTGTTGTTTTCTTTTTAAATGGGAATACAATTAAAAAAAATACATTTCACAGAAGGAATTGCTAAATTTTTATCAGCTTTACCAATTACAAACAAGTTCTTCACCCACATTCATGATACCGTGGAATTATGAGAGCCATGAGCATTTTACAAGACGAAATCCACTCCTGAAGAGATCATTAACTCCTCTGTCTCTCAAGGGCATATAAACCATGTGTATTTTCATTAGCTGCATATAGTCCTTTTGACTTCAGTTAGATTGCAGTTAGATTTAGTTAGTTACAGAGAGCTGTGAGTTTTTGAAGATCAGGACCACTGGGGAGAAGACAGAGCACATAGAATGCAATAGGAAACTTAAAATGAGGTGAAGGTGGGGGTGCCATGTAATCATAATATATATGTGCTGGTTATGTGCTGGTTATGTGCTCCAGTTATGGACAAGTAAGTTGCAAGTTTCATTTTTCCTTTAATAAATAAGTAACCATTGATGATTTTGTTCCTGGCAGCCTGCCTGTTATCATTCAGGAGCTCAATGAATAGAGCAGATATCCTCCAGAGCAGGTTCTTGAGAGCTGAAGCATGAGTGAAGCATAGAACTTTGCAAAGATAGATGAAGAGACAGAAGAATAAAGTATTTATGTCTGTAAATTGGAGTGGAAGCAGGGATTGGGTAATGTAATATGGATTGTTTCGTATTTAATTAACTAAGAGCTGATTGAAAAAATCTGCCTAAGGTAAAATAGTACCAGGTATTCAACATCTTCAGTAGCCTGATTGGTTTTAGAATGTTCTTGTCTGACCGAAATCAGGAAAAAAACCCAATGATTTGTTTGGGTTTTGGGGGTTTGGTTTTTTTTGGGGGGAGGGGGAGTTGTGGGTTTTTGTTGATGTTGGTTTTTGTTTTTTTTTTCTTGAAAATGCTAGTTATTGATCAAACTTCATTATGAATTTTTCTATTGTTCACATTTGCTTGTCCACCTCCAGTGTCAATTTGCCAGTTTCTTTTGATTTGTCAATAGCAGCTGCCAGCCAGGAGGTTATTATAGTTCAAGTGGAATTAATGTAGCAAAGGAAGTCTACAGGCTCAATGAACAGAGAGATAGGATTGACTTATTACCCAGGAGATAGTGGTCTTACCCCCACGTAATAAATTCAGAATCAAGTTGCTCTGACAGCAAAAGGCCAGAATAGTGCTACCTCTCTTTCTGCTATCAGCTCTAAACCTTTCACAAACAATACATTCAGTTTTACTGACTCAGGGGGAAAACAAAAAAGAGGTTTCAGCTGTTCATTGACCTGACCTCTTGTGTAGAGAACAGGGTAGGAAAAAGACACTTATAATAGCAGTATATAAAAAATGAATTGTGCTGAAAGAAGTGTTGAAACAAGTCAGGTGTTCTGCAAACCATCGGTTTATCATTTTTCAGCTGTATTGGGAGGCAGGAGCAAAATCCAGATTGGTCATTACAAGATTTTTTAAATAAACACAGCAGCTCAAGCTCTAGTAAATCAATATTCAAACTACAAGCAGAATCACATACAGTTCAAATCAGTTTAACATGGTTAGCAGTGATTTCCAAGTCTGAAGTGTGTTAAAAAGGCTGGGGTATTTTCCTGATAAGAACTGGAGATCATGCATGAAAAAAAAGACAAGAGACCACAGAACATATGATCAGCAGTTTTCAGCCTTTGCAAAAGGAATGGCCTCCGTGGTTATTAACAGGCTTGAACACACGAGTGGCTCTCATCACATAGGACCAGATCATATTTTCACCTCTATTAGGTGGTGTGAGAGAGATACTGGTAACCTGCACGCTGGAGAAACTGAGTGCCTGCCTTTCTGATTTTCAGAGAGGAGGAAGAGCTTTTGACAGATCATTGACAACATCTAGCATCCGTGCCTCTGATCAAACAAGCTCCATGCTACTCAGCAAAACCAAGAGGTAGGAGGCAATTACTGATATCTTGGCCAAGGTGAGTTAGATTCCTACTGAGTTTCTCCTATGAGTCCAAAACCAGTACCTGGCAAAGGCAGCACCTACTGTGGCTGCTTAGGGGGTGTGTGCTGTCTGTCTGGCCAAATGGAAAGAGAAAAATTTTGCCTATAATTCACCCTTTTCCTCAGGAGGTGATAGGATCTTTCTCTCTGTTCAGATGCCCGTTTTCATGACACCTGTAGGAACTTAAGTATCTTGAGACTCAATCCTGTTGACCAGTTTCAATTACATTTGACAGAAGAGTATAAAGGTTATTAGGAAAAGGCAACTAGACAGCAGGACAGAGACTACAATTGAAAAATGTGGAATTCTGAAGAATGACACAATGCCTGCTGTAAGTACACATGAATTTTCAAGTCAAAACTAGAACTAAAGCAGAGGAATAAACTGATAGATTGACAATAACAACTACAGTGGATTTTTTTCTTTGGGAAATAAGAAATTGATGAGGCAGTGTGAGAAATGGTATAGCAACCAGTTCTCCGCTTAAGAAACAGATAATATTTCTTTAAGCAATTTCCAAACCATTACAAAAACAACAAATTACTATCAGTTAAAAATATCATTGGCAGACTCAAATCTGAGGAGTTACACTGATGAGCTTTAACATGATGGATGTCCATCTATCCTCTATATTTGTGATTGGAATAACAAGAAATTCAAATTCCTTTCTGCTTTCTCAATACGACAGAGGATGGATTATCAGCAGGAAGGGATTCTGCTGGACAGATCCAAACAGCTATAAGCATTGAAACTGAATATTCACCCCAACTTTTCACTCAACAGTGATTAAGGGAAGTTGGAAATTTTTTATTTTACTGCTTAATTAAGATTTAATGTATGTCTATGTATGGCCATATTACCAGAGTTGGAAGTGATAAAATATTAAAAAAGAAAACTATTAAAATAAGCGTAAGGAATAATAACAGCCTGAAACACTTAGAATATTGCAGAGACCTGTTGATAGCAGTGGGTGAGTTACTCAGCTCAGATGAGGTATGTGGCTGTTTGGTGTGACTTTGAGGAAGTCTCTAAGAGCATCTTGTAGAGACATTTATTTAAAAAAAAGGAAAAAGACTGCAGATAAAAGTTAACTGACCATGATGGTAGTACATGTCACAATGCATACCATGATGATAAATAAAAGTGCTTATTCGCAAAGTCCTTGCAAGAAGTCTTGTATCAGAGTAAAATGGGGATTACTGGATTAAGACTAGCAAAACTGTGGTACAACTTCAAAAAAAGGGAGGTGTATTTGCATAGTAGCTTTTCTAATGTCCTGATTTAGATAAATGATACTTCAGTAGTAATAAGTTAATCATTATAGGAAAAAACAGATTACAGACTTTTGGAACTGCACATCTCAAAAGCAGCATGACACTATATTTCCCTTTGACATGGGCTGAAAAATTATTCCAAGATAGTGGAGAATTTTTATCTTACTCTTTTCACAACGATTAATTAATCATAACTGTATTTCTCACACCATACTTTCCCCAGCTGACATACTGTGCTTTCTGTTTACTGGATTCAGAAATATCTTGTCTCATAATCCTTCAGTCCTCATGTATAATCCTTTCCTGAAATCAAATGTTTCATGATCGCACTGGATGTTACAACATCCTATTGACTGTGTGTGTATATGAATATCTCTGGGGGTGTTTATCCTTTTGTAATTAACAGCTTATTTATTTCAAAGGTTAATGGAGGTCAGGATGTGTGAGCTTTTGTCATTTTGATCTGGATGGGGTTTTTTTCCTCTACTAGTATCAGCATTTTACTTACTTTCAATATTACGGGTTTTGTCATATTCATCTATGTTTTAGGATATTTTATTTTACTTAGGATTGCTATGGTTTTGATACGTATTTTCATTTCATTTTGAGAGGCATGTAAAAGTTTTCATCTTTTTTTGGCATTTCTACTTTGCTAAGGAATGTCTTTTCTCTATTAAAATTCAATGGATGATCTTAACTAAGTTTCTACTGCTTTGTGAAACAGTTGTTTCTTTCTATTATAGTTAACTACAAGCAGCTGATTGGCTATTTTATGTTAACTATATTAAGCTTCTGTTATCATAGTCTTTAGCTCTTTCTTAGGTAAACTTCTCCTACAACCACTTTCATAGTTTGCTGTGAGTCACAGAAGGATCTGTTCAGCTTAGAACAGTACGGGTCTATCGTTGAGTGGAAATATCAGTTCTATAAACAACTATACATCAATTGTTAGGAAAAATACTGGGAAAGATATAGAAGCTTCTTAAGATTTACCTGGGGGAGGGACGTGTGTGGAAATAGAGGTGTTATTTACTTTGGGTTTTTATTCATTAGGAAATATCTCAAAAAATAGTCATGTGATATTTTTCACTAGAGAATAAAATCTTATCGGAACCTCTTATAATCTCATGATTTCAGACCTGAAATCTTAAGAAAATCACCAAATGTTACAAGACAGAAACTAAACCCACACAAAAATGAAAACATTGTGGAACCATAAAACGAGTAACCTCGTCATCATTTTTGTGTTCATTCATTTTTGTACAGCTGTCAATATCATAGACAGACAAAACGCTTTTCTTATTCACACAGGCCAGTCCAAACTGGTGTCTGAAGAAGCTGCAGAGTTTATAGCAGCTCTATCATGTATTTGAAAACAAATACTTCTGGCCATCATTGGTACTGATTTACTTCTCTGTGTTTAAAAGAAAACTTTTGTAAAAGTGTGGTGAACTAAAAGAAGTTCTGCACTTAACTCCTGGAATACGAATTTTGAGAGTGAGACAAGAGAACAAGTCATATCAGGATAGACCGATTTTCTTTGGGACTATCCTTACAGAACATTAGGATGGGCCATGAGACTGCTTTAATTCAAGTCATTGACTTCAGTGCAAAAAGGATCTTGTTCAAGAGATTTTAAACATCATGATCATATTGTCAACCTTTATAATGTAAATTTCATCAATTTGAGTTTTGCAGCAAACCTGTCTTGTCAAATCATTTTCTTGAAACGTAGTTTTGTGTAGAAGGAGCATTGAAGAAATTAGTGGAACTGGTTTTTATCTGTTGTTTTTTATTTAAGGCACTAGCCTTAGCCGCTGGTGAAATGGTAACTGAAAAGCATAATGCAGGTAATGGGCTAAATAACACAAACTGATATCATCCTGAAAAATTTTGAACAGTATGACATTTAACTCAGGAAGTCAAAGTGTTGCTTCCATGACCTCATCCATCCGCAATGGGACAGGTTAATGAATTCCTTTTGCAGAATAGCAGATGCTAACCTGCCTCTGGATCTTGAGCCAGCTGCAAAAGTGGAAATCCATGATATGTCATAGGCTCATGAACTCCTCATATGTTCCATTTACTTCCTTGTTGGTTTTTGTTTGTTTGTTTGTTTGTTTCCTGAGGGTGTAAGTAAAATTTCCTTTTTCCTAGCTCACTTGTAAAATGCTGTCCAATAATCATGTTTGTGGGCTGACCTTTCTAGTCTCGCATGCTTATTTCATCTTTTTTTATCTTGTAATGATTCTTTACTGATTTTGGCCACTTGGCTGCTGGACTGTGATTGGTCTCATATGGAAGTATTTCTCTTCTATGTGTGGTGGGTTTCAGTGGCTTCCTCTGTTGTCTCAGTGTTTTTCTCAGCCCATCTCACAGTATCACAGTATCACAGTATCACAAGGTTGGAAAGGACCTCTGAGATCATCAAGTCCAACCTATAACCCAACACTAACACCAACCATCATCTAAACCATGGCACTCAGTGCCACATCCAATCTCCCCTTAAACACCTCCAGGGTCGGCGACTCCACCACCTCCCTGGGCAACGCATTCCAATGGCCAATCACCCTTTCAGTAAAGAACTTCTTCCTCACATGAAGCCTAAACTTTCCCTTATGAAGCTTGAGTCCATGCCCTCTAGTTCTGTCACTGGTCACCTGAGAGAAGAGACCAACCCCTGCCCGACTACAACCTCCTTTTAGGTAGTTGTAGAGAGCAATGAGGTCTCCCCTGAGCCTCCTCTTCTTTAGACTAAACAGACCCAACTCACTCAGTCGCTCCTCATAGGGCTTATGCTCCAGCCCCTTTACCATCTTCGTTGCCCTCCTCTGAACACATTCCAGTATCCTAACATCTTTCCCAAACTGGGGGGCCCAGAACTGTACACAATATTCCAGATGAGGCCTGACTAGTGCCAAGTACAGGGGGACAATAACTTCTCTGGTTCTGCTGACTACACTATTCCTGATGCAGGCCAGAATGCCATTGGCCTTCTTGGCCACCTGGGCACACTGCTGGTTCATGTTGAGCTTCCTGTCAACCAGCACTCCCAGGTCCCTTTCTGCCTGACTACTCTCCAGCCACTCTGTCCCCAGCCTACAGCTATGCATGGGATTGTTGTGTCCAAAATGAAGTACCCAACATTTGGACTTATTAAACATCATCCCATTAGAATTGGCCCATGTCTCCAGTCTGTCCAGGTCCCTCTGTAGGGCCATCCTACCCTGTAACAGCTCAACCCTTCCTCCCAGCTTGGTACCATCTGCAAACTTGCTGATGATGGACTCAATCCCCTCATCCAGATCATCAATAAAGATGTTAAACAGGACGGGACCCAATACCGATCCCTGGGGGACACCACTGGTGACCGGCCGCCAACTGGATGAGACACCATTCACCACCACTCTCTGGGCTCGGCCATCCAGCCAATTCCTAACCCAGCACAGAGTGCTCCCATCTAAGCCACGGGCTGCCAGCTTCTCTAGGAGTCTACTGTGGGAGACAGTGTCAAAGGCCTTGCTAAAGTCCAGGTATACCGCATCCACAGCCTCCCTCTCATCCACCAGCCAAGTCACATGGTCATAAAAGGAGATCAGGTTGGTCAGGCAGGACCTACCCCTCCTAAACCCATGCTGGCTGGGCCTGATCTCTCGACCATTCTGCAGGTGCCGCATGATTTCACCCAGGATTATCTGTACCTCTGTAAATATTGCTGAGCACCCGCAGTTTGGCCCTGGCTGCTTAACTCGATTAATTTTCTTCCAGTATTAGTTCCGCAGTTATCAATCTTCAGTATTTTAACACGAAAATCTCATTGCCAATGGCAGCAAAATAATAGTTATGGAATTTCAGATTATATGTTTTATGACATTGTTAGTAAATGTAAGAAGAGAGGAATGAAAGAGTGAAAAAAGCCCTCAGAAATCACTAATGAAGGCATTGGTATGCAGTATTTACTGACTTAAGTATAAGCATTGAATTTCTTGCCCGTAATGGAGAAGGCAGAGCCAATTAACAAGCCAAAGGTTTTTGCTATGCATTCACCCATTTCAGCACAAGCTACCAAGATCTTCTTAGCTAATTTAAAGTGATGCTCATAACATTCATGAATGATAATTCATTCAGTTCTAAGGAATAGGATATTAGAAAAGTTACCCCTAACGCTTTTTGTAGATGTCTGCCAAGTGTTATTATGAACTGAACATCATTATGAAATGATGTAAGACCAGCTTAAGTGAACACAGAAAGAAATGTGAGATCTTCACAAAATACTGCAAAGAGCTATGTGTGTTAAAAGGAAGTGTTCTTCCTGTCTTCATTTAACAGGTTTGAAGAAATTATGCTGTATCTAACAGTTTAATGTCTTGTCTGGAAAAAAATCACAATTAAGTTATTATGGATTGAATTCAAAATACAGTGCTATGGTATGGATATATCTGCACCAGTTTCAAAATATTTAAGCAGACTTCTTTATAAGAGGAAATTATCATGGTTTCAAGTTGAAGAGCTATGATTCCTCTCTTCTGCCTAAATGGAAAGCCTTTTTTTCTTATTGCTTCAAATTCCTTAATGCCTACAGCATATCAATAATAGAGACATTTGAATTACTTGAAAAAGAGATGTTTGAGAAATCAGGTGATCTGACTTAATTTACCCTTTTCCTAAAGCTATGTATTCTCTCTATAGGTAAATCACTGAATGTTTTCTTTTGAAAGGGACTTTAGAGATCACCAAGTTCCATCCTCCTTGTCAGGAGAGACCTCCTACTACACCAGACTGCTCAAGGCCCCATCCACCCTGGTCTTGTACGCTTCCAGGGGTGGGGCATCCACAACTTGCATGGGAAACTTGTTCCAGTGTCTCACCACCCTCATGATGAAGAATTTCTTCCTAATGTCTAAACTAAATCTTCCCCCTTCCAATTTGAAGCCATTCCCCTTTGTGCTGTCACTACTTGCCCATTGTAAAAAGTCTTTCCCCAGCTTTCCTGTAGTCGCTTCAGGTACTGGAAGGGTGCTATAGGGTGTCTCTGGAGCCTTCTCTTCTCCAGGCTGAACAATCCCAACTCTCTCAGCTTGTCCTCTTATGGGAGGTGCCCCAGCCCCCTGATCAATTTTGTAGCCCTGCTCTGGACCCATTTCAACAGTTCCATATCTTTCTAATGCTGGGGATTCCAGAACGGGATACAGTACTCCAGGTGATGTCTCATGAGAGTGGAACAGAAAGGGAGAATCACCTCCCTTGACCTGCTGGCTACGCTTCTTTTGATGCAGCTCAGGATACGGTTGGCCTTCTGGGCTACAAGTGCACATTGCCAGCTGCTTTTGAGCCTATCATCAATCAGCACCCCCAAGTCCTTCTTCACAGGGTTGCTCTAGATCACGTCATCCTCCATCCCATTTTGAAATTGTGGATTGCCCCAACCCAAGCTCAGGACCCTGCACTTGGTCTTGTTGAATCTCATGAGTTTCACACGACCCTGCTTCTCCAGCTTGTCCAGGTCCCTCTGGATGACATCCCGTCCTTCTGGTGTGACAATTGCACTACTGGGAATAATATCACCACTTTCAATGGTAGGTAACCACAACAGTATTTCTGGAGTCACTATTTTAGAGCAAAAGAAGGATACTGAAAAAATTTTTATTGAATACAGCTTTTCTGGGAACATTGATTTTGAGGAATGCCCCATTTGAAAATCATGCGCAAGTTTTGTCATGGAGGAAGTATTCTGAAGTCCATAGCAAAAGCTGTTCTGAACATACACAGAAAGACATTTGAGAATTTCTCTGCAGAAGACTCAAGCACCTGTAGACTTTGACATTTTAAGGTAGGAGACAAATTTTAAGGTCTTGACTCTTCGACACTTAAATTTTATACAAATTTCATTTTACACATTAAAGCCAACTTTGGATTACAGCTTTCATCTCCCTCTGCTCTAAAATCTTTTACTTCTAAAATGGGGATTGTTGTACTTTTTTCCTCACAGGGATGTGAGTATGGCTACACAAAATACAGTTCTTAATTACCACATGATGAGGTGATGTAGCTGCCTAAGTCCACTTACAATTTTACATCCAGACAGCAGGACATACAAAACTGCAAGAGGCTAAAAAGTCTCAGAACAAAGACAGGACTAAAGATTTGTCAGAAAAAGAATACCTTTTTTGTGAATTTGAATAATGTTTTACTTTTAATAGAATTGGAAGTAATGAAAAGAGCTTTATTTATAGTTAAGATAATCAGGTGACATGGTGGTAGAGAACATGATTGGCTTGTAGTAAAGCACCTTGGGCAGGCTCTCCCAGTCTTCAGTGGTCACTTCTGATCATGGAAGACCGCATAGTCCTTTATCTCAGAGCAATAGGATTGGGCTATACTTCAGTTGTGTCCTGCAGCAAATAGAGCCGATGGGAAGAGAGGAGCAAAGGCCATTACTTCTTTCAGGACCTCAGGGATTAGAAGGCCAGATAAGAATTCTATTATTTCCACAGTGGTTCTCCTTCCTGCATGATACATGTTCAGATCAGGAGGTCCCCACAGCTGAGGCCTCATCAGCTTTGCCTTTACACCAGAAGAAAAGTACAACCGTTTTAAGGCAAAGGCTGATAGGTGAGATTGTACATTTTTATACAGCTCACTGATGCGTTCACAAGATACTGGCAGGGCAAGTGAGGAAGAAATAGGATGTAGGTGTAGACAAAACTTGTGTTTCAGCAAATGGTTGGATAGCCCCATCCCATAGCAGGCTTTTCTTCACATGAAACCCAGATGCAAAGTTTGGCATTGAGGCACTCTGATTTCAACACTTCTGCACTCCTTCCTGAGAATGTGTAACCAACATGCAGTCTAATTTTGGTATCTGGCATGGGAATTACTAAATTATAACAGCCACACCACATTATCTGATAAGAATTCTGCACAGAGAATCCTTAGTATCACAGTATCACAGTTTCACAAGGTTGGAAAAGACCTTTGAAATCATCTAGTCCAACCTACAACCCAACAACAATACCTACTCATTGTCTAAACCATGGCACTAAGTGTCTCATCCAATCTGCTTTTAAACACCTCCAGGGAAGACGACTCTACCACTTCTCTGAGCAGCGCATTCCATTGATCAATCACCCTTCCAGCAAAGTTTTTTTTTCCTAATATCAAGCCTAAACCTCACCTGACGAAGCTTGAGATCATGTCCTCTTGTTCTGTCACTGGTTGCCTGAGAGAAGAGACCAACCCCTCTCTGCCTACAACCTCCTTTCAGGTAGCTGTAGAGAGCAATAAGGTCTCCCCTGAGCCTCCTCTTATCCAGGTTAAGCAACGACAGCTCCCTCAGTCGCTCTTCACAGGGCTTGTGCTCCAGCTCCTTCACCATCTTCGTTGCTTTCCTCTGGACACACTCCAGCATCTCAACATCTCTCTTAAACTGAGGGGCCCAGAACTGGACACAGTACTCAAGATGCAGCCTGACCAGTGCCGAGTATTAGGGGATGATAACTTCTCTAGTCCTGCTGGCAACACTATTCCTGATACAGGCCAGGACACCATTAGCCTTCTTGGCCACTTGGACACACTGCTGGCTCATGTTGAGTTTCCTGTCCACTATCACTCCCAAGTCCCTTTCCACTTGACTACTCTCCAGCCATTCTGTCCCCAGCCTGTATCTCTGCATGGGGTTGTTACGTCCAAAGTGTAGAACCCGGCACTTGGACGTGTTAAACTTCATCCCATTGGAATCAGCCTGTCTCTCCAGCCTGTCAAGGTCCCTCTGTAGGACCCTCCTACCCTCCAGCAGATCGACACTTCCTCCCAGCTTGGTATCATCTGCAAACTTGCTGGTGATGGACTCAATCCCCTCATCCAGATCACCAACAAAGATGTCAAACAGGACCGGGCCCAACACCGACCCCTGAGGGACACCACTGGTGACTGGCCGCCAACTGGATGAGACACCATTCACCACCACTCTCTGGGCTCGGCCAACCAACCAATTCCTAACCCAGCACAGAGCACTCCCGTCCAAGCCAGAGGCTGTCAGCTTCACCAGGAGTCTACTATGAGGAATGGTGTCAAAGGCCTTGCTGAAGTCCAGGTATACCACATCCACAGCCTTCCTCTCATCCACCAGCCGAGTCACATGGTCATAAAAGGAGATCAGGTTGGTCAGGCAGGACCTTCCCCTCCTAAATCCATGCTGGCTGGGCCTGATCTCTCGGTCACTCTGCAGGTGCCACATGATTGCACCCAGGATTATCTGCTCCGTAATTTTACCTGGAACTGAGGTCAGACTGATAGGTCTGTGATTGCCTGGATTGTCCCTACAGCTCTTCTTGTGGATGGGCATCACATTGGCCAACTTCAGGTCATCCAGGACCTCCCCAGTGAGCCAAGACTGTTGATAAACGATGGAAAGCGGCTTAGCAAGCTAATCTGCCAGCTCTCTCATCACTCCAGGATGGATCCCATCTGACCCCATAGACTTTTGAGGGTTGAAGTGGCTCAGCAGGTCTCTAATTTGTTCCTCCTGGATTACAGGGAGCTATATTCCACCCTGACCCCACCCACCACTTCAGAAGGCCAGTTGTCCAGTCAACAATCTGTCTTAGTCTTGAATACGGAGGTGAATAAGGCATTAAGAACCTCAGTCTTTTCCTCATCTTTAGTTACTATATTTCCCTCGACATCCAATAAGGAGTGGAGGTCGTTGCTGCCCTTCTTTCTGCCATTAATATATTTCTAAAAACACTTATTATCCTTAACAGAAGTGGCCAATTTGAGCTCCAACTGGGTTTTTGCCTCCCTAATTTTCTTCCTGCATGACTTAACGATATCTTTGAACATAACCTGATTTACCAGCCCTTCTTTCTAAAGGTGATACACCCTCTTTTTCTCACTTAGCTCCTTAAGAAGCTCCTTACTCATCCCGGCTGGCTGTCTGCCCCTACGGCTCACCATATGGCACATCAGGACAGCCTGCTCCTGCGCTTTCAAGATCTCATTCTTGAAGTACTTCCGGCCTTCCTGGACACCCTTGCTTTTAAGGACTATTTCCCAGGGTATTCTCCTGACTAGTTCCTTAAATAAACCAATATCCGCCAGCCGGAAGTCCAGTGTGGACATCCTGTTCATGCCCTTCCATATTTCATTGTTTATGGAGAACTCAATTATCTCATGGTCACTGTACCCCAGACAGCCTCTGACCACAACATCACCCACCAGTCCTTCTCTATTTGTGAACAGCAGGTCAAGGAGACCCTCACCCCTGGTGGGCTCACTCACCAGCTCTGACAGAAAGCAATCCTCAGTACACTCCAAGAACCTTCTGGGCTGCCTCCTCTCGGCTGTGTTAAGTTCCCAGCAGATACCTGGGAGATTAAAATCTCCTAAAAGAACAAGGACAGCCGATCTTGAGGCAAATTCCAGCTGCTTAAACAACAATAGATCCAACTCTTCCTCCCAGTCAGGCGGTCTGTAACATACCCCAACTAGGATGTCAGTCTTGATTGCCCCTCTGACTCTTACCCATAGGTACTCAATCTGGTCATCACTAATCTCAACTTTCACGGTGTCGAGAGTTTCCTTAGTTTCCCTAGTATTGGCTCTGAGGTGTTACCCCAGTAATTTCAGTTAATGTCTGTATACAGAAGATGAAACTTCAAAGTACAAAAAACAATCTGATTATATAAATAAACTTTATAAACACATGAACTGAAGTGAGTCTGAAATTCTAATTCTTTACATATTGCATCCAATAACTGGAGTTTTACACCATTTCTATCAAAACCAGTTTTTCTATTTTACAGTTTCATTGTAAAATATAAAATTTCATTTTCTCAGGCTTTAGCTACTTATACTACTACATAAGTATACTTCATGAAATCTCCATACACATTACACTCTATCCATAAAACCTCAACGTGAAAAAAAATAAATAACATGCACCCAGAAATAGATCCACACCATCAATTTTCCCAGTGTTTTCTCAAACTGCTGCTGAGTAGCACTTTTGAATATCAAAGCAACTACCTAGGTGCCCAGACAAAAGTTTTGAAGTCTTGTTATCTGGTATCCAGGTTTTAAAATCTTGCTCAGAATTTGAAGCCATTTTAAATGGACACACAATGTAAGAATACTCATAACTAGCCATTTTTGAGACTTCATCGCAAAACTCAGAATAATATTCTTCCTAAACTCTAGAAGCAAAACGTTTTTGTTGAGAAAAAGAAGTTTAAAAGATACTGTATGGGTGAAAGAATACAAATTAAAAGGCGTCAGTGAAAGTTACAGCTGCATGCAGAATAGTCTTAGCTGAAATCACAGAGTTCAGTCTGCTTTAAATAATTTAAAAATATAAAACTCAGTTTCTTCAATCTGCATTTCATGGATACGTGGTTACTGAAATCAAGTTGTAACTTCAAGAATGCATTGATCAAGCTAGGTTGATGCTGCCTCTGAAATCCTATCTTCCTTCTCACCTCAGCTACTTAGTCTTGCCTTGAATGTGAGCTGAAATCTAACCTAGTAAAAACAAATCACTATTTTTCAACTGATGATTTGCCCTGCTATCCAGCGAGACAGGGATGAGCAGCCAAGGAAAGAAGTTATTTTAGACTATTTCTTTCAGCAGTAGTGATGACTTGCATTCTTTGTCAAGCTAAGACCTTAAAAAAATTTTGGCTGGCTGCAGTTCATGCTAGACGGATGCAGAACTTGAGTATTTCATTAGGGGTTTGACTGCTTCTTGTCTGCTCCGGTGAAGGAGCTCTGAACCTGAATGCTCATCCACTTCTCTCAGTGATATCAGCTGGTCTCTTGTTATATATTTCACAATATTTGTTTGTTATAGCAAGAGAATGTGCAATTTCAAACACTAGGGAAATTTTACATTTTAAATTTGAGGCATCAAACCTATGTATTTTTCCTCCATATTAAACAGATAGCAGTAACGCTTTTAAATGAGAATGTGAATGATTGTTTTTCAACAACATTCAAATGAAAAGTAGATACAGGGGACTTTGAAAAGTACTTACTTTCAGGCAGAGTTTAAAACTATAAAATACCCGCAGGTCCCAAAAATGAATACTTCAGGAAGACATGAATATGCAAAGAAAAGTAAGTATAATACAAATAATTTTGCAATGTTAAGTGTAGTGGGTGTTACCCATGATAGAAAAACATTGCTACATGAAGAAGAATATACTTTTTTTAGAAAGAAAGAATAATGGCAATATTATTTATAAAATAAAATTTTCTGTGTCACTCGGATTTGTAGTCCTCTGAATACTCATTCAAGTTTACCTCAGCAGCTGTTGTCTGTTTCTGATTTAGCATCTGTCTTTCATACACTTGATAGTTGAATGGAAAGTTTATTCTAACTGCCCTTCCTCCCCCTGCCCTCCATTTCTTTTTTAGCATGTGGTAGCATTCAAACATTTATTTTTAATTTGCAATAGTAAAACAGGTAACAACAAACCTAACATATTTTTTTCTCTGCTTAAGAAATTTGGTGACGTATAGTGTTATTTTTTTCTATAAATCTATCTTTACATCAGCAGCAGTGAACTGGTTGGGCTGAAGAATTGCTGTAGAATTCCTTCCCCTACAGAGGTAGTCTGGGCCAATACATAGATGAGACTAAGTCTCTCCTTCCAGGAAATGAGCTACCAATAGGGGTAGCAGATCAGCAGTCCCTGGTCTGTGAGTAAGTATTGTACAGGTATCAGAAAGATATGATCACAAACCAAGGAAGGAGCTTTGTGTAAAAGAAGGTCAGACCTGTTGTTCTTTGGGGAGAAAAAAATGGCTTGGTGTGGAAAGAAAAGAGGATAGCTATGCAAAATCTACAGCTGAAAGAGGGTGAGGACTGTTTCCAGCCAGGTGAGGCAGGTGGCCTCATTCTTTCTCTGAATGTATCTGTCCCCTATGTGCAAGCTGTTCAGGAGATTTCTGTACAGAGGCTGCTGTGCCGAAATGGTCAGAAGGGTTCAAGATTAAAAAAGGATCTTTGCATTGTCATCTTCTTTATAGCAAAACAAAGTTAATCACTCTGCCACTTTCTGTGTGGTGTTCATATTTTCCTTTGGACTAGCTGAAGCTGAAGTCCTGTCTGGTTTCACGACTCCTGTCCTATTGCAGCTACTGCAGCTGCAGCTACTTCCATGAGTGAATTTGTTGAAGCTCAGGACTTCACAAGGCCTGAATTGTTTATAAGTAGATAGTGCATAGAGACAACTGCTATTATCTTTCACTGCTTTGAATCAATGAGGTACTGTTATTTCATGAAGTTAAATGGGAGTTGGTCTACATTTCATTTACAAGATGTAGTTAAGAATCCAAGTTTAAATGTTAGCTGTGTATTGGTACAAAACTTTAATAATAGTTACATCAAGTAAACGCATCATCAATGCTTTTGTTTAGAATGGGCTTTTAGAGATACCAATCTGGACAACAACAAAAAATATTGTCATCTTTACTTTGAATGTGTTGTATAACATCCCTTTCTGTGCAGGAAAAACAAGGATGAAGCCCTGTGCTGCTTCTAAGTCTGGTCACTGAACTCTAATGGGCTGCTTCACACTGATTTATGTGACCCAAGCTGAGTTTCTACTCCCTAAGTGTTGCCAGTGGATCAGGCTTGACCTGGAACAACATCTAGTGAGACATGACAAACACATCAATGTGATTTGATACTAAATGATGAAACAGCAGTGAATGGCCTTGTTGAAGTCTATGTATGGTCACTGAATTGCAAGCCTGGATGTCATTTGGGAATGCTCTAAAAGAACGGCAACGTTGAAATGAAGAATTATACCAAATAAATCTTGTCTTTCCTTGTTTACTGGAACAAGTTTTCCAGTGGAGGTATTTCCTCATAATAAGAAGAATCTCAAACATATGGAACACATGGTAAATCTACAGGATACTATGGAGGATTTTATTCCCTATTAAGTTATAGCAGTGTTTGAGTCTAAATCTCATTATTAGTTAACAGAATCTGCCAATTATATTTACATACCTTGGAAGTGTTTCCTCCATTTTTAAGTAAAATATTTGTACGTTGCTAATTTATTCCTATATCTTGAAATTTTTTTAGGGGATGATGCTAAGCAACCACAGTTTTAGCAGCACTGTAAATTAATTCATTAAATGTATTCAACTAATTTTTTTTATGGATTGGACAATTCTATCATTAACCTGAGTTTTCATTCAGTTTTGGTTTTGTTCCCTCATTAAACATTCTTTAAGAGGATTTCATTTGAGTTAGAATATTTAAATTGCTGTGCAATACATCTGTTATTTTAAAGGATTTATTCCTGTTTTAAGTTATTAATTAAAGCAGGTTGTGGAAAAGATAGATACAGTAAATGGATAAAATAGTGTCTGGGCAAAAGTTTAAGGATTTGCTCTCATTATACAAAATGAAGCTCTTTGTGGGGACACCTCATTAATGGAAAAAACTTTCTCTCTTACATGCAGCAACAAGAAGTTCATTACTCAGTAAACCTCTGCTTATCAGGGATTATTATTTTTTTTTGTTTTAAGAGAGACTTTATCCTCTAGTAACTAACACAACCATGTCTGTGGTATGAGCTTGGCTTAGCAGTGTGATGTAGTCATGGATTCAGATTGTTTAGCCAACAGATTTCCTCATCAGGCAGAGTGAGAGGGTGGAAAAGTAAAGGACAACATCAGAGGAGAGACAGATGAACTTTCAAAGTGAAAAAAAAATCTTGCAAATTTAATTCTCTGATTGGGAATGGAAATGTCATTGCCTTACTCAGAGGGTTAATCACTTTCTAATTTAAACTGGAAAATTTTATAATGACACTGTGAAATTAGCAGCATTTTATTGTGTTAATTATCTGCAGGACACTACATCATTACTTCTAATAAATGTAAATGAGATTGCCTCTCCTAGGACAGTATAGAGGCAAGGTGAATTTTTATTGGCTGTTTACTGACTTTGATATAAATTGTTTCTTCACTGCACCCCATAGTACACATTCAAAATGGTTTACTGCATTGCCTTGTTTTCTGTGCATTTTAGTCAATAAAATATATAGGGGCATTTTAAAGGTCATTACAGTTCCTTACTTATTTGAGCTAATTTTCACTTAAGGCAAGGCTGATGGTAAAAATTACATGAACTGTACTAAAACTAGAATGTAGGGCTGTTGAGTCTAAGTATATAAATACTGAAATACTCAACTTTTTTTTTTGACAGACTCAAAATGCGTACTAGCATGTGCCTTTGTCCAAACAGACTAGAGAATGTTTTTCCAGTAGGCCTGTCACTTGGCGTGCTTGGTGCTGCAATGTTAGGCAATGCAACAAATGACATAAGAAGCATTCACAAAGCTTTACTAAGAAGAAAACGAGTGGAGTATTCAGTTTTGACAGAAAATCCTTTTCAGCAAAAGCCATATTAAACTATTAGACAACAGAAAACAGAGGTTTCACACCTATAGTGTTCAAAATTGACAAATACAAAACTAGAGTGAGAGTCCATTTCTGGATATACATTTTTCTTCATCCAAAATATATGCATATAGATTAATTACAATAATTAGGTGGTATTATATTATTATTTCTTTTTTTAATGTCTTTGCTATTATATCAAGGTCCACACTCCTAATCTATGTATGTAAGCACTGGGCATGTCAAATGAAAGGCTAATATTTTCCAAGGTAAGATTTGTAAAGTTGTTTCTGAACTTCTGATTGTTTATTTGATCCATCTGGCTGATAGTACTTTCAATTTGTGTTGAGAATAGCTAGGGAGAAGAAATAAAACTAGAAACAAGATATCTACTAATCACAGAAGGAGACAGTGCATTGGTATAGCGCAACCCCTAAAAGAATTTGGTGTATTTCTGGACCACAACCACTTTTTTCCAAACTGCTGTCTTTACATGATGCCACTGAAACATGACTGCTTAGGGTTTCCTGATTTGTTGGTAATTCTGCCTCGACACTCAGTGCACTCTGAACATAGATACTAAACGGGCTAAGACTTGCATCTGCTGTTTGCTAATGATGCTCATCACTGCTATATTGACTATCTGTGATGATAATGGCTAGTCATGAATCTTTTATTCTCTCTTTTTAAGTGTCATTACACAGATAAGCATTTCTCAAGTTGCTGTGCTGTTGAAGGTGGCTTCCTTGCAGCTGTCCAGATGGGTCACCAGTTCCTCAGAAATAACCTTAAGCTTCTTCTCCTTGAAAATACACGTAAGCAGTTGAAGGTCATGATTGTTCGCTTGCAAGATCAATATACCATTAAATCGTAACAAAAAGCACTATCAGACTATTAAGTTTTCAGTCATACCCTTAATAATCCTGATAAAACAATGAGCTATTTTAACCTCACAATGTCTGTGAACAGTTCCTTGAAAACCCATCACAATAAGAAAGCATTAAAATAAACTTTATTGAAATTCTGCCTTTCAGATGCTTTTGCGTAAAGCCGTCTACCTTATTTACTTTGCACCATTGTGTCTATTGAGTTAAGGCTGCACACCACCATGCAATATCAAGGTTGAGTATGAGGTTCAACAGAAGCCATTTTCATAACAACTCCTAGTCCTGGGATGATTTCCTGTTAGTTTGAAGCCTCCTGTAGCTAAAATATCTCCTTCTTACTTGAGAAGCAGTCATGTGTGTTGTCAACATCTGAAGATGTCTTGGAATAAAGAGGTTTTTGCATGAAGACAAGACCTCCAATGGGAAAAATGCCATTAATTTACTCACATGAAAAGTCCTATGGTGGCTGACATAAAAGGAAATGCAAATAAGTTACATTCATTATCTCTCTGCTTTATATCATACCAAAATGCAGCATATTGGACAAGATAACAGATAGCCCACTGCCAATGCGCTTTTATTAAATAAGCCTCTGAAAGGGAAGACAGATACCCTGAAACTGTCTGATGTTCGGGCAACTGAGGAAAAGCCTGCTCCCTGTCAGCTTTAGCCATCAGCCCTCCCTAGTCTGATCTCCCTTGATACGTTAATAGCCTAAATATACGAAAAAAATAGGAAACAACAGAACTTCATGTCAATTACGGCCTCCATTGATCTACTAGTGTATCATATGTAATGAAGGAGCCTAAAATCTCCTGGCTGTACCCTGGATACTGGCTTAGATACGTTAATTAGGAAAAAAAACCCCTGTTTTAACTATACTAATAAGCTTATATAATTTATCTTCAGGGTTTTTTCGGAGGATAGGAAAAGACAGAATTTTATTTCATTTGTACTTCCATGACATTTCTAGTATTTCAATTCATCAGTCTTTTATCCCACTAGAAAGTTAATGTTTCCTAGAGCAAGTAAGCCCTCCTGTCAGGTAGGGTACAACTCCTGATGAAGTGGGGAGAAGAAGGAAATCTAAAATAGCCATTTGCAATTCATTAAGCAGCAATGAAATACCGAGTTAAGAACTGGAATAATTACTCTTCCCTAACATTGAAGACAGTGTCAGGAAAGGCACTGGAGTTGCCCGTGAGCAGAGGATGTGCACCTTGGGGAGAAATTGATAGAATGTGGATTCTAATTAATATTGCAGCCCTTTTTTTTTCCTATTTTAATGCACAATGGCTTATTTAGCATTTTAACTGACAAACGAAGCCAGAATGAAGTAAAAGTGCCAAAAAGTTAAAATATTTGTGATGATTATTATGCGCTGCCACAGAGTTGATACGTCTAATGTAACTACTGGGCTCTGATTTAACTGTCCAAATTTTATATTCATAATCATTCAAAAGTGTAAAAGACGTAATCCTAAGCATGCTTTATTTCTGCCTGTATAGTAGCTCTTATTCTCATTTCTGGTATTCTAAATTACATTCTATTTTGAAAAGTCCTCTTGAAATCTCTCAACACAATGTCAAGTCAAGTACCTGCCATTGCATTGTTTCCACAAGGAATGCTTTTTCTACAAATATTAACAACTAAATCACATAATAGTTTACAGTATTAGCCGATACTGCTTTGATGCATGCATGAAGCAGTTTTAAAAGATTTATTAAACTACTTGTCTGCTTTCTTCCAATCAGTGAAAGCAGCCAATTTTGAATGAGAACTTAAAGTGTAAATTTATGCCATCCTTTACTTACATGAACAAGAGTATATTAGAACTTGCCTTAAAAGAGGAAAATATTTATGCTTGTATTTGGAAAGCTGACATACCAATTTAGCCAAATAATTTTTTTCATAAAGAAAATAAATAAATGCTAAACTTAAAGGGTATTTCTGTAGGTCACAAGTAATGGAAAAATGTAATTTAAAGAAGTCAATGTAATGTAAATATAAATGGTGTCTTTGGTCAATATAGGAAAAAAATAATGCTTTACATTCCTTAGAACTTAGGCCTTATATTACAGGAAGCTTTATTACACTAATGCTTACCAATCAGGAAACAAAACTGTCCTGCTGTATCAGTAGTCTGTGAATAAAGACAGTGATACTACTTTGTGCAGTCAAACCATAACACAATAGAGTTAGCACACTTAAAGCCACATTGTCAGCACTTATATTTTTTCAATCATGGGTCCTCTGTCTAGTTGTCTCATGTTTTATTGCAGATTTCTACATTTGAGTCTTAGTCTAAAAAGAAGATTTTTCAATTAGGTTCTAAATTAAAAATGAGTAAATTAAACGGAAAACTATGGCGTATAGTTAACTGATACGCTCAGAACATATTTCTACCACTAAGAGTTCAAACAGTATGGTTATATGATACAAATGTACTTTTGGTACAAGGAACTCACCTGAAGTATGTTTTTTGACATATTGTAGTGCTTCTGAAAACATTTGATGTACAAGTGTCATTAAAGTAGAGTCAAGAAAACTTACACTATTTTTTGTTGTGGGCTTTGCCTCAAAAATAAAAGCAGGTTGATTCTATTGTATTAGGATAGAAGTTTCCATATGCTGTCCTTCCAAACCTCAAAGCTCTATAAGTATTTATTGTAGGTATACAGCATGTGTGTGTCTATATTTGTGTGCATGAAAAAAATATAAAAAGTTCAAGGAGGTTTTGCATTTAGTTTTTATCCAAACATTCCCCAGCTTAATTTTTTATTACAATAATTATCTTTTGATTTTGATGTCAATTTTTGGCATGAAAAGTGGGAGAAAATAAATCTACTGTCATCAGTAATACCAAACACTGTTTGCTTTTTTTCTACAGGATAACCCCCAAAAATTCCCTTTTTTCAACTTCTTTTTTTTAAGGCAAAAAGATTAACATTTTGTCTAGCATTGAACTCCATCCATAACTACAACCTGCTAAAATAATTTCACGATCTCATCTGCATTGATAAACAATATTTGAAACAGAATGTAGTTCCTTTTATAGAAAATAACATTATTAACCACTCCACCCATACCCCCCGCCCTCACAAACTGTGAGTAGATTCTTGTTTCTGAAAGATTAAAATCATTATGGTAACCTAAAAATTTGCTGACTCAGTACTTGATTTGAATGCTGATTGGATCTCTAATGCACTAAAACTGCATCTTTGAAAACTGCCTGTCTCTGAGGAAAATAACAAAAAAGATGTGGCTGTACATAAGTTCTACAGGTGGAGAACTCCAACTGGATCGATACTACAACTGGGGAAATCTGCTTTGTGATATCACCTTGCCAGCCACTCTATGTTTATTTAGAAGTGCAATGCCTGAGGAGTAAAGCAGGTGGATATTATTGACAAGTAGCTGTGATCTTGCTCCTAGCAGGCTTCTTCCCAGCCTGTCGGAAAACTACAGTGCCACGTGGCAAAAATCGACATGATTAGAGCCCTCTACTCAGCAGAGTGCCAGGTTAGAATAATAGTGATACATTAGAGGTCAGGTCCCACATTCATTTACTGAACTGTGAAGGAAGGTTAGCCTGATGTCTGCTCTCCCTGTGTTACACACAGGTGAGTTCACTTCAGCTGAAGTAAGAAATGATCCAAATAATTACCCCTTCATTCAAGCCAAGCAAATAGCATATGAAGAAATATCTCTGTCGCTTGCTCCTTCTGAAAAAACAGAAGAACTGCTGAGTATGGGAATCAAATACATTTTTTTCATAATATAAACAGCCTACAATCTTCCAGTTTACGCACTTTACATAGGAACCTCGTTACTTCTCTGAAATGCAGCCATTTGGGGGATTTAATGCAGTCCCAGTGCTACAGTCCATTAGTTTATCGGCTAAATCTCTTCTTTTTCCTCTAGCCATTTTTGTTGCACTTCTCTGCATCATTCTTCTTTCTTTTATTTCCTGTTGGAGCTAACGTAACCACGTGAGCATAGTTTTAAAAGCAAGGCCCTATTGTCAGTTTGTATAATAACACAATAACATTTAGCTGTTATTTTTTACCCATTTCACAATGCAGCTTAAAAGTTATGTTGGCATTTTTCAAATCTTTTTTAGGTGGTTATATTCAGTTTCAAACTGCCTGATAATTACTGGCTCAGGGTTTTTTTTTCCTTTCAGTATGTGTTGCCTTGTGAGTTTCAGTATCTACTATTGTACTGAATAAACACATACGTCTAATCTAAATAAAGACAGAAAACTTAAAATATTACTTCAAGTTAGGTAGATGCTTTAAGCAAATGTTTTGGGAATGACTGTTATTCATCTGAATGAGAGAATATGTGTACATGAATGAAAATGCTCATTATTTGTTGTTCGTTGTTTCACTGTTTACACAATTGAGGGAGTACAAAAAATTTATAAGCTTTATATAACCAGTAAAATATCAAAAATAAAAATTAGTCATCTTAGAGTGTTTTCTTGAATCACTTAATAAATTAGAAATTATTCATTGAAACTATGTAAAAACACAAATATTCATTAGAGTAGTCAAAATAAGGGTCTGATTGCAAGTTATTCGTTAAATGAGGCTTTTATAAGATCACAAAAATCCTTCTCAAACAGATCGACAAATTCTACTTTTACCTTACTTGTTTCTGTTTTCTCTCATTTAAAGTTTTAGCCTCAAATTTAAGCATTAGAAGGATAAAAAGTATAATTTAAAACTAGATGTTAAAAAAATATGTGCTAATTCCCTAAGCCTCTGTTTCTTAGTATAACCCTCAGTGCTCAGAACTTCTATAAATCAGGTCTTACATGAATCATATGGGGACTTCAACAGTCTTTTAAACTTCATGACCTCAATACTAGAAGAAGTTTGGCAGAATCTAATGAGAAAAGTTAGTGTAAAACATGAGTACTAAAGTAAAAGGGTTTTCAATATATTTCACTAATGAAAATATTCCAACACATGTTTTCCTGAAATGTTTGAGGCAACAAACCATATTCTGATATTCAGACCATATCAGATGGAGAAGGTTGTGTGGACATCAAATTGTGAGAAAATTTTCCTTTTCTGTTTTAATCATAGGAAAATGCAATCTCAGACATGAAATGTGAACACAAACAAGCATAGTGAAGCACAACTAAATTGTGCGGAATCCAAAACTTGAATGTAAAATGGCAAAAAATCAGCACAAGCAGTTAGGTTTTTGGCACAGTCAAGTGAGTCAGGTGTCTCCTTGAAAGGCATAAGACTGTGTGAAGTTCTGCCCAGATAAAAATGGTTGTATAAAGGGTTTAATAGAAGAAAGCAAGTAACACTGAAGCCGGTAGATGGTGATACACTCAGAGTAAGTGACTCTGGAGCAAGAGCATAAAGTTACATAAAAATAGTGAAAGACATACAGAAAGGTATGTGAGATGACGTCAGTAGAGAGGAATTTTGAAAGACACAGCATGAGAAGGGAATTGAACAGAAAAAAACCTCCAGCCTAGTACCAAGGGGTAAAATCAAGGTCTACTTTACAGAGGCAAAAAGATTTCTGTCTAAAAAATAGGGAAGCTGGGTAAGGAAAAAGACTAAGATATCTATATTTGAATTTGAGATGCATGACAAAGAAAATAACTATTGCTGGGAGAATATGTTCAAAGAATGCAGATAAATATTCAAAATATATGAGGGAAAGCTTCATACAAATTACAGTCCTCTATTTACACAGCAACCTGCATTACAATTGCAGCTAAAGCGTTCTTGACTTTCTCTTCCAAATCTGTGTGTCTGTGTACGTGCATAGGAGCAAGTGACTGCACAAACTACCTAAATGCAGAAAGCAGTGGAGCAGAAGAGAGCAGCGGTTTAGAATTGCACAGTGACAAGGCATGGCACTTTAGGACAGGAAGTAAAGGAGAATATGGTATCCAACTGAAGCTGCAGAAGGGATTTTATGTCAACAAAATGCAATTACTAAAATTGGAGTATTTCCAGGACAATAGAACTGGCATAAGGGGATAATCATTATTGTCTGAAATTGAATATAATAAAGGAATTAGTAAGACAGAGATAACTTGTTCAGAAAAGGGGATGAGATGGCAAAAGAAATTCAAAAGCATTGTAAAAAGGCATGATCTCCTCACAATGAGAGATTGCACATATAGGGTAGGTCATACTGAGTAAAGGATAAGAATCAAGCAGTTTTATAGATGTTAAAATGATTTGATCTTTTATACTCTAAAGAAAGATAAGAATTAGGATCAAATCTTTCTCTCCTCACTCATTCTGTGAACTATGGAGGCATGAGAGACAAAACCAGCATCCAGATAATAAAGAAGATCTGATTCTCACCATAGCTGCGAGTAATGCATGGATATGTGATAGTAGACTCAGAGGCAGGATCTCTGCAAAACAACCCCAAGCTGTTGAATTTTGCCATTAAATCTGGAGACAACACCTGCTCACATCCTAAGTTTCCCTGTGCATGTTTCAAAGAAAGAATACACAGAGACACAAAAAAGTTTAAGATTTGTAAGTTTAAAAGATTCATTAATGTGCTATTGCTTTTCTTTGCAACAGAGAAGCTAGGGCTGACAACCATCAAAGTCAGAACCAAATTCAAAACGTACAGCTCCTTAATTTCATTTTAACAGCTTTATCAATGGATAAAACGCAGGTCCAATTTATCAGCTGCTGTGACTCTCCTAATGTAGCATCTCTTGTGTTAATTTAATCCAGTTCAGGGTCCAGGCAGGACATTTAGCTATGTGATGCATTCTGTCTGCACAGGCAGCATTGTAAATGCACCTTTCAATGGAATGTGTGATTAGAAAGGATTGATAATAGATGCACAGTGTTAACCTGCAATACCAGAGAATAAATGTGATAACATTTGCTAAAGTTGATGAGCTGTGGTCTTTCTGAGTCGTAATAGAAATCACCCTTTCCTAAGACATTTTGTGTTATTTTGATTTTTTTTAATTCTTTGGAATCTTAAGCAAGTTTTACGTAAGTAATCATAAAAAAAAAAAATTAAAAAAATGAGGAAGGCAACACAGAGGGCTCTCCATGACACATTTGACTTAATTAAACATAAATCTGCTTGAGGTCAAACAATGTGGTCATATTTAACATATCTGAAAAAACTGTTTGAGTAAGTATCTGAAAGTCTTGACGGAGGAAAAGCTATGGACTTACTTTACCTGGATTTTAGCAAAAGCTTTTGATACAATGCCATATAGGAATCTAATCCGCCAGCTAATCACTGAATTTATTATGAGGTGAGCTACTTAACTGGATTAAGCCATGGTGTATGAATTGATTTGGTTTAGGGTAGAAAAACTAGTGGAATTTAGCAAAGAAATGGGTCCATCTGATGATCACAGTCCTCCTCTGTTCTTGTCCCTTGTGAAGAGATTTAGGAGAGGCAAGAAAGTCAATTTAGGCTGAAATTTTACCTTTCCGGTATCATACAATTCATCTTTCAAGGATGTATCAGAACATTTTCCTGTGAGCAAAATTAACGAATGAGTCTTCATTTTTCAAAGCTAACTAGCATTTAAACAACTGGCACCTGTTTACAGAAAAATGCTTTTTAAGGAGGAAAAAGAAGAAAAATATAGAAACACATTTTATTAGTACTTTTAATTACTATGTTTCTCTAATTATTTCTTTTGTCATAGATTTTCTCTTTTCTCAGCAGATCTCTCACACATCTACTGTAGGTGTTATAGTCAAGGTTTACCAGTCTGCAGGAAAACGTACATGAAAATAAGTATAGTTGAATACCCATGAGTTTCCATTCTTCAGGTGTTTATGGCTTCATTAAACCAGTGGATATTCAAGGCAGGACTTTGTGATTTTATAAGTGTGTGCAGTCCTTCAAGCCTAGAGATGTGAAAGCGTTTACAAGGATTCGTGTTGAATTATTCCTATTCTTCACTTGTATTTTCAATACTTCCAATGCTCACCACATTTCCATAGTTTCCTTGTCACTGTTATGTCAATAGACTGTCTCTCTCAATGGCATTTGGAGATATCCAGAGGGAAAGCCTCTGTGCAATCAGTGTTAATTTCCATGAATTTTCCCATAATTCAACAAACAATTTCCACTCCTGCTTGTGCTAAATTTCTTTGCTCATTGGCTAGCAGTTAATGCTTTCCTGCAACAAGGCTCCTCTATAGAGGCTGAAATACTCCTTGATCTGTTTTTTCTGACCAGACATGAAACAATCTTTACTTTCCACCTGTAGAGTTCACATGAGACACTGGTGAAAATCATAGGCATCTGAATAGGATTAAAGTCTTTTGTTTCATGCATTAATGATATATTCCATTTTCTTTTAGTTTCAGATTCTACCCAGTCAGCCTAACTAAAGTAGATATCATCCATAAGGCTGTGCTGGCTACTCATTATCAGCAGTCTACTGGCGGGAGTAACTGGCGGGAGTAACTATGACTCTCTTAAGGGTCTAGTTACAACTGGGCTTAGCCGCAGAGATCACACCTCCACGTGGTCCCGCCGGACACCTTCGGGTGACTAAGTTGATCTCTGCCCCAGTTGGGGGAAACCCCCTATCAGTGTGCCTCACCAGCCACTGGTAGTACCGCTGGTGGCCCATGGATGCAGTCGGCTGCTTCAACCGCAGCTGAGGCCATGGTGCTGGCCTTCGCCAACGGGCCGTAATAAGTTTGGCAAACTCTGATAGCCTTGGGGGAGGGCTGTCAGAGTACGTCTTTCTCCCGCTTCGGTTTAACACCTCCGCCTTCGCCCACGGGAAAGATGGGCAAAGCCCAGTAGTCTCAGAGGATGGATTGCTGTGGTTTCGGACATCCTCCATATACCATCTACGGGAATCTCGTGATGATTACCGCTTCTCATGCATAGTGCCTACCAACGCACTACGTCACTGATTTGACTTGGCTTTGACTGATGGACGGGCCATACTTAACCCGGAAAAGGGACACACGCGAGTGTGTTTGTTACTAATTAATTATGTCATGTTTTGTCATCTCCTTGGGTAACAACAAAAAAGAAGTTTCAAAAGTGTTAAATTATTTAAATTATGAGCACCCTATTTCTTTTTCTATGAAGGAGTGACATATGGAAAAGAAACAAATTGAACTATGTTACATATCTACAGTACCTTTGTATATCAGGCAGTTACAGAGGTATGATAAAAAATAAAAATAGAAATAAACATATTAAAATGTGCACAGTATATTAGAAGATATGAATCCAATTGGAAGAAAAATAAAAATAAAAGTAAAAAGTAAAAATAAACTTGTGATCAATTTCTGACAGCCAACCCCAACAAATTTGTCGTTGATAATACGGCAGGCCTTGTTTTCATTCTGCAGGATGTGACTATCATTGTCCTACTGACATGAAAGCACTTGTTTTCTACTGCTCAATTCCCTTCATATTGATACATCAGGGAAAAAAGGAAAACCTGTAAACTCTGAACAAATGTGTGGCTTACATCCTGTTCCAGAACCTGCTGAAGGCGGCCATTGACATTAACACTGAAGGGATCTGGTACTGCATGCATAAGATCAGTCATGGATCCTGTGACAATCCTTATGTTGTGGGATTTATTCTGTACGTATGTGTTAGGAGCATAACTCTCGCAGGAGAAACATTTTCTAATCACAGGACTTGGCAGAAAAATCACCTCTTGTTCACCTATAGAATTATTAAACAAGTCCTGAGTCTAACTTATTTATTGCTGACACCCACAGTTCTGTTTCCTGTTTCTTGACTGGCAAATAGACTTTTCTACAGAACATGAGCATTGCAATTCTTTTTAGTGTGGAAGCACATATATTTTATTCAGTTCTTATATCTTTGCCCAGAGCACAAAGCAAGTCCTTAATAATTTAGTCTTACAGATGACTCAGAATCATCATATCCCAGGCTTACCCTTAAACCAAAGCTATTCATGGTCTGAACTTAGTGTTATAGCTTTTAAATTCATGACTTTGGGAGCAGACAGTGCTTATAAAAGCACATCATATATATTTTTTGTGCTAAATGTCAAACTATTAAGGTTTATATTTCCTAACTTTTCCAAAGATTAGCGGAAATACAACTTAGTTGCTGCACTTTGCAGAGCTGAGAAAGCTTGAGAAGAGTTTTTGTGATTTCAGCTTCTCTGCTGCCGTCTTTCTAATACTGCAAGAAAATTACTTCAAAGTACTCTTTTGACAGTCATTCCTGGATACACAGCAATTACTGTCATGCATTTTATGTAACCAACCTACAGTGTTTGCGTGTATGTCTCTGCTATGAGGCTCTAGGAGTCAGTTTCTCAGTTTCATCAGAAAGGGTCACTCCTTAAGGTCTGCTCTGCCAGAAAGATCTTTACATAGATAATTCATTCTCTCCTGGTATAAAAAACTCTAACCGTAATAAATTCTGGACTCATTAGGAAAATGCATAAAACCCACAATATTCAAAATGTGCAATTTTTTCAGTTCAGTGGCTTATGTCTAAATTGAGTAACATATCTTTTTCACCAGATCCCAGGTAGTGATCTGTTTATGCTGCAAAACCTGGAGAATATTCTTTTTATCTTACCACATGTATATGCAGACATTATTCTCATCATGTGACCTTCTAAACATTTTTAGAAATTTCCTGAAGTGTTCACTTAGTCTCCTCACATTAATAATAATTAATAATTGTAATTATTAATAATTCAGCACTTCACAAGTATTAACAAATGAGTGAGTTCTACAGGTCAATAATGTGTCTGATTTAAAAGTGGAAAAAATCTTATTAAAGAAAGAGTAGTCACTTTGATGGAAAATTGCTGGAGGATTACAGGTATTGTTTCTGATTTGCTCTTTATCTTGACATGCCTTGTGGATGAACTGTAGAAAGATTACAATCATGATCATTCACTAGAGCCTGAATCTTTGGCGAACAGCTAACTTTAGCTTTATATATTCATATCTCAGTGAAATTCACTCTGTTTAAACTTTCCATTGCATACTAAGAATTCTTGTCAAGGTACCTGATGTGTTCTTATATCAGTGTAAATTCACAGGATCAAAACTAAATGAATTAAGAAAATCTATTTAAAAATAAAACTCCTGTTTACCTTGTCACTCTGTCAACTAAGTTGGCTGCTTACTCTGTATAACAGTGGGAGGTCCTGTGTAAAAGTAGCTAAAGGAAATGAGAAATATAAAGAGGTTGTGTTTTTCAAGCCATCTTTCTCTGTTTGCATAGGTGTGAAACAACCATATTTGTATAGAAGCAACTATTGTAAGGCTTTTAGCAGATACAAGAGCATTCATAAAACATCTGACAGAAGCATAAGAGAATATAGGCAGGCACTAGGGTAGGTGATTTTGGCTGTACATATCACTGATATGGTTTGAACACCTGGGGCTAGAGGGAGCCTGGTTTTTTTTACATGGTTGGTAGTGACTGAATCCTGTTTTGTCAGTACACTTGTGCCTAGAATCTGGCAAAAGAGACTTCAGAACTTAATGATGTCTCGTTTGACCACTAGTTCAGCTTTCCTACTATCGTATAAGGTTTTGTGTCACAAAGTGACGGAAGTGATGATTTAGTTGAGTTCAAGGATCCATTCATTAACTAAATATTTTACAGGATTTTAGTTTATTGCAGAAGGGTTTGATTGTGCTTCTGTAGACACCATGACTAGTTAGAGCTTTTATTCAGACAGAAGGAAATCAACAAACCACAAGACTACCTTCTCAATCATGTCAGTCTGAGAGGAAAAGGAAGGCTGACTGAATAGAACTAAAACCCTCCAGTTCCTTATTTTTCTTCAGTGGTGAAACAGTCAGAAAAGACACAGAATGTGAACTGCACTCAAAGTACAAAACTGGTAAATACAAACTAGTTAAAGTAGCCAGGTTCTGCAGGTCTAAGCTGTGATGACTGTAGTTCAGGAATCATCAAATTGTTGGCTTGGAAATGACTTTAAAAATCATCTAGTTCCAGCCCATCCCCATGGAGAGGGACACCTTCCACTAGAGATTGCTCAAAGCCTCGTCCAACTGGTCTGTGAACACCTCTAGGAATGGGGCATCTATGAGTTCTTTGAGCAACCTGTTCCAGTGCCTCATCACAAGATAATTCAAACTAATCAGTGAATTACTTAATATACATATATGAAGGTAATATTATAGATAAACTCTCAGCACACGTATACTACTTTGCTAAGAGCATGCTTTGGCCGCTAACTAAAATTGCTTGTCAGTTGTCTTTAGGTGTTGTGGCCCAGGGTTAATCTTTTCTGACATCAGACAAATTCACAGGTAGGATCCTCACAGAGTTGTCAGTACCTCAACATGATAATCAGGGATGTGAAATGCTGCCTGTGCTGTTCGTAGTCATCCAAGTGTGGAGGTTACTCACAAAAATATGCCATGCCATTCAAAACCATTTTTCTGTTAAAGGCTGCTCTGACGAGTAAAGGGTAACAAAATACCATGCGATGACTATCCTTATTTCTAGGTCACATGGAAATAACAGAAGAAATTACCTAGGTCTTCTACTAAATCTTTGTTTATTAAACTCAAAAGAGCTCATAAATTTAGTTCCATTTTATAATCTCAGTTTCACAGTAATGAAATATCATTTCATACAGCTCAGTTACTATTTCTAATTCCTTATGTAGAACTAGGTGTGTCACTTTGTTTATTTCTTTATGGAAAGAAAATCCAAACTATTACAATATTGTCTGAGGATCTAATGCATTTATTTTGTCACTGCTGTTGCATGCTTAGACTGCGCTTGCAAAGAGTTGTCCATTTTACTGTGGGCTGTACAAGCACAGAGTAAGAGGTCTACTCACCTAAAAATCTGAGGTTTAAAGAGATGGTTATAAAACAAAACTGAGAATAGTTGGTAAATACACTGTGTCTTCCCCAAGCCTAGAAGCTAGACCTAAGATCTCCTTTCCTGTGTATTGAAGCATAAGTATTTTTTGAGAGAACAAAATTTTCAATGAGAATCAGATATACGCATGTCTCTTCAAATGCAATCAATCAAAACACTTCTTGAGGTGATGCCAGCAGAAGGCTGAATGTTAAAAAGCCTGTTTTTTTTTCCTGTGGTCTTTCAGGAGAAAGAGCCAAACGAAAAGCTTAAATGAATGTCTTAAATTAGAACGTCTCCATTTGTTAGTGTTGATTTTCTCTACAGTTTCTCACAGCAGTCTTTCAGAAGACAGTTTAGATTTTGAAGAAAAAGTGAAATATGTTTATACTGTATAGCAGATTAGAACTGGAATTTGCATATTTGTTGATTAATTTCAGTTTAAGGCAATAAAATTAATCACTGTATAAGATTTCCTCTTGTGAGTCCTGATTATTCAGGAGACTGATTACTTTCTGTGTCTTTTGGATCTCCTTCAGATGTTTGAAGTACAATTCAGCTGCCTAATCAAAAGTTTAGATATAGTAGGGTATACTCATCTAGATTGTTATTCTTGTTCATCATAGCCAATGAGTACATGATATGTGCCTGTAAAAATAAATGGTTGAACCTGAAATACCTTATTTTTTTGTGGCCAAGTCTTAATTTCTGCAGATGAAACAGCAAAGGGAATGATACAAAGCAGCTGTCTGCTTCTACTTCTAGTTCAGGTTGGAGGTGTGATCAGAGATGTTCTCTTGTGTGAATACTAAAGTCATCTTTGGATGATATAAAAACTGACTGAAACTCAAAAAGAAAGAGTTTTCTTACTAGTTCTCACCCTTTCACTTGCCAAGTGGGCTTAGTTTAATTACTTTATCCAGAGTGAAGAACTGTTGCCATTTATCATTCCATATGTACTCTTTCTCTACATCTTCTTTCTTTTCGGAAGCTGAAAAAATAACCTGGCATTAAATAGGGGGATAAATAAATTAAAATGACATTGCAATTTGCCATCCTCTCCCTTGTTCCTATTTTCTAACGACCCAATATATTGACTTAATTTTTATGTTTTCCAGATATACATTATAACTACGGTCTAATATTCCTTGATATAGGAAAGAAAACAGCTACACAAGCAGCAGGGGAAAACCTCACTGCCAGCTGTGTTGTGGATTTCGTATGCATGTATAGTTGAGACTTTTCAGAATTGTTTAGATGTTTATAGTTACTGTATATTTGCTAACATTTACCAGTTTGTTCCTACTTACACACGAATGGATGTATGGATACTTGGATACGCATCTGCACACAATTGCATAGGGACACCTGAACAAGATGGACCATCAAGGTGCATGTAAATGCAGAAATAAAGCTGATTTTTACAATATGTACTGGGAAAAAAATAAAACAATGACCTCACTCAGTTTTTTTCAAGTCCATTTTTCCTCAAACCAGTAAATTATAAAATACACAAACATTAAGTATCTGAACACATAGATTTTATTAAGCATGAAAAAACCCTAAAAATAATTGAATTCTGACAAACCTTAGGAAATCACAGTTCCTGCTTAAAATTGGGACAATTTAAATGTACAAATGAACTTTTTAGACCATTACTCCAAACTTAACCAAATTCCTTCCCCTCCCTCCCTTCCTTCATTCCTGCCTTCCTACCTTCCTGCCTTCTTGCCTGCCTTCCTCTCTTCTTGGAATGTATTTTATTGTCTGTCAGTTTTGCCCTATGATATGTCCTCTTAAATTGGATCTGTAAGCCCTTCATAAAGTTTAATAAATCTTCAGCATTTCACCCTAAGGAAATTATATTAAAAACCTTCAAATGTGAAGTTGGGCCTGCAGACACACAGCACTGGGAATTATATCACCATAATCAGCTTGTAATGAAAGCCTCTGTCGCTGTTCTCTCCCAATCATAATCTGCCTGTCTTTATGAAAAAAGGGGGGGTTTGTCTGGGTTCATCTGCAAGCTTTAATTGGAAGATGTCTTCATTTCATTCCAGCCTACTGGGATAATAACTCAGCCCCATGTTTAAACACAGGCCCTTGCGCTGATATTTTTTCATTTAGTAAAGCATGTCTCTTTAAATGATTTAGCAAATCACTATGAATGCCAAGGCGAGATGATTGGCAGCTCATTGCTGGTGCACCATTTGCATGACATTTGTTCTTCAGCCTGGAAAGCTGCGGCAGGTAAACAATCAGGCCCTGTACCGACTCCCTGTGAGTCCTTCACTGTTTATTTTCTCATAATCAAATGACATTTATGGAGAGGCAAATGCAGCTGCACATATATGGAGAAAAAAATGCAATCAGGCCAAACATGATGACTTCATTCAGGTGATATTTTGATTAGAGAAAGGACATTTTTATGGCATAGGGTTTCTTGCAATTGAAGTCAGTCAAGTTCCATTTATAATCTCTATTTTTTACATAAATGTTAGGTTCAAATAATTGATAGCATCCAATGGTACCATCAGTGTTTCAATGCAATATGTAGAAGTACATATTTCTTAAAATTGTATGTATTCTCTTCTGCATCCTTCTGAGAAATTCTTTTTAGGGCTAGATCTTTCTTTCCATATATAAAGCTGTTCCATCACTTTGCTGCAGATTTTCCCCATCATGTCACTGCATATTTTTCCTAAAAGAAATTCAGAGAGGAAGGTTATTTCTGAAGTTAAATATTTTGAACTTATTTCGTACCAAATCATGTGTCAAGAGACTTAGCAGAGAACAAATTGAAAGATTAAAAAAATGTGTATAAAATACACCATTACATATTGCATCATAAAGTTCTTGCACAGCAACAGAGAGTATCCTGCAGCTACAGGATTTTCGCTTGTATTTCAAAGGTCCTTCAAAAACAAAAATAAAAGGATGGTAATTATTGAGCAGGGAAGGGGGTACTGTGAAGGGGATGCTCTCTTTTTCAGTTGCTTTTAAGGAATTATACTCTCATCCATTTGCTGAAGGAGGCAGATATCTATATTTGTCACGTTGTCCAAAGAAGATTTTAAGTGAGAGAAACCATGAAATTTTGAAGTCTTCAGTGGCTGTGTGAAAGACAGGAAACAGAATCATATGGTCGTGACACAGCTTGACCAAGAAAATCTGAGAGCAGAAGGCAGAATTATTTTTACCATTTTTTTTGAAACAGAATGTGTAGGTAGATGTACTTGGAGGGAAGGGTACATAGGACTATAGCAAGCTCTCTATTTAATTGTTTGTTAATTTTTTTAAAATCTACTGAAAAGCATCCCAGAAGATGCTACTAAGAGCTCAATATGGTGTGAAAATTTGGCCACAGAGTAAGAGAAAGTTTGATTTGGCAGAGAGAAGAGAAAATATGATCCACAGTATTGTCTTCATCTTACCTTTTCCCAGAAGAAATTCCACTCATATATTTTTGTTCTGACTCCTAAATTGTTTTAAAAGGTACCCTCTTTGGACTCTAAAACAACACAAAAATATTATTTTAATATTCAGGGCCTCATCTCCTTGTAGTGACTGTCGTTTGCTCCATGAGTCTTTAAGTAGGCACTAAGTAATCTCCAGACAGCATCCAAAATTAGACTTGCTAATTGGGCTAATAGGATTTCCACTGTAAATCTATGCACGACATCCTCATGCAGAGCAGGGAACAACTGCTTAGGCACTTGCTGTACTTTCAAACATTTTGAGCTTATGAGTTCTTGTACAGAACAAGAGAGTTCTGTATGAGAAAACACAATATACAGAGTGCAGCCTGAACTTGAAAGGAATCACTAACATGGCTCAAGAAATTGTTGGACCGGGTAACCAGTGGAAAGCTGAAATAACAATTGTGCAGAAGTAATTGGCCCTGCAATTGGAGCTGAGCTGAGAGAGAGGCATGGGAAGTATTGCCTCTCTACTTGGTATCTGGGAGACTGTGATGGAAAGACAGTAGGGGTATATAGAGAAGCAGATGTGACAATAAAACTGATGTATCAGGGAGTAATTTGGAGAGGCTGGCTCTGTCCTACTCAGTGCTGAGAAGGTGATTCAGTCTCAGGGTTTGGGAGGAATAAGGGTGACAAGACTCACTGCTCAAGTGTGGCTTGTAAGAGAAAATGTCATGCATCTTAGTTGCTGCCAAAGGGAAACTGCAAAATCAGAGAGTGAGGAAGGTTACAAAAATTATTTGGAATTGTCGGCACACACAAGTTATAGTCATTTGATTCACATAAGCCAGTGAAGGTAGCCAAATGAGTGTGACTTACGGGGAGCTGGGAAAACAAGGTCCTCCTTGTCTGTTCCTTATTTATGCATTGAGATATGTTGCGATGTTTCCAAAAGTGTTCGATAACACGTTCTTTTGAAAAATCTCAAAGTAGGAGTTAGTTCATGATTAAATTTTGAAAAAAAATCTCACTATTATCTAGGGATCTTTTAAAAAACTTAATGTTTCTAGAAAACAAAGCTGTCTATGTTTCCTCTTTCTGATGTTTAATTTTAGGCAGAAAAAAATCCCCTTGGCTTGTGTAGCTATTAGCAAATTAAGATAGAGATTGTGTGATTTACTTCTCCTAGTTGCTTTATTAGAAGCTTAATGACACGATTTTAATTGCTAATACTTTTTTCATTTTAAACTCACTACTGTAAGCAGAATCACGTGAATAGTTGTGAAAAGAGATTCATCTGAAAGAAGGATAGAAGCCTACAAATGTACTACTTCTTAAGGATATCTCGACCTATGGAAATCTGAAGGTACTTAGCAAAATGAGTAAATTTAAAGATAAAAATTCCACACCCACAACCTCTTTATGTCACTTCACCCCATACAGGTGCCAGGAAAAGGAATTTCTGGAAAAATCTCTGCTTACAAGAAATCTGTCCAGTAGTTGTCAATGTGACCCTTTATAACTTCAGTATAGGGGCCAGAAGGATACTTACATAAACTGTTCAAATTACAATTTTTTTATTAGCCTGGTCTGTGATGAATAGAATAGTTTACAGGGAGATGAGTAAGCATCAACTTGGTGTTTGACAGGATTGACAAGACAGTTTCTGAGCAGCTGTTTTAGTCATAGAGTGATTCCACTTTGCCTTCTTGAGTCAAACTATAGAAAGCATTAAGAGATCATTATTAACTTTCCTTTCTATGCTAATGAATGCATTGTTCTCACAGATATTTAGACAGTGGCTGCTGCTTGTAACTATTTCTCCACTAACATATACACAAGGTCTACTAATGTGTTATTATAGTGTAAGAAATACCTCACTCAACCAGGGAAGAGAAAAATACTTCTAACTTTAGGTATATATTCAATGGCACTAATAAAGAACAAGTGAAAATTAAACAATGTGCAAATGCCTCATAATCTTAATCTTGTTTGTTCAGACTATACAACTAATAGATATTCAGAAATAATTCACTAGCTAGAAAGTTGTGAGCTAAATGTATGTTGCACAGTAACTGCTGGAAATGATTTGATCACCTCCTGTAGGGAGAATGCACACCTCGAGCCACTGTCAAGGAAAAGAGTCTGCAATGTTGTGTAGAACTGTCTGTGTGTAGGTTTGGGCAAAATTGAAATGTCTTCCAAAGATTAGAGATAACTGGATTAGAAAATCTGCTTTCAGTTCTCCTTAGATATTAACAGTTTTGTCCATACTTGGTCACAGCTTCTCCAGACCAGGTGGCAGGGAGAAGTGAGGGAGGTAAAGAAGGTTAGGGGAAAGGGACAAAGGAAGAGAAAGAAGGACAATTAGGTGGAAAAGGAGAAGGAGCAAGAGGGACGGTAGAAGGGGGAAGGGAGAGCAGAGGGAAAGAGGCAGGGAAATTTCAAAAGAAAATGGGAAAAGGGAAAAGGTAAGGAACAGAATGTTCCTCAAATTGTGTTCTATTTCTCTTTCCTTCTCTAGTTTTATGATGAACAGTAAAAAAATATAATTTTAAAACCTTTGTTAAATCTTCTGTCTCCCACAGATTTTAAAAATCAGCACTAGAAACTGAATTTTAAAGAAGGTTCTTCAAAGAAAATAATTCACAAGGAAATAACTTTAAAAATACTTAATTAAAAAAACCTTGTTGAAATAGGTTACTGTTATTTGCAACTAGATTTCTTTTCATTCAAAGAATCCATTTTCCCCCAAAATGGCTGTAGTGGAATAGCATTTAGTGTCTCTACCTTTTTTTTAAAACTGTGCGAACAACAAAAGCAACTGAAACAATGTATCTATACTGCTAGACACTACTTTAAAAATTATGAAAATGGAATTTAATAATCATATATTTCTGATTTAAATATATACCCTCTTTCTCTTTAACAAGGTCTGCAATTTCATCATTGAATTTTGTATTTTACAGGGAATCTTGGTTTCTAAATATTTTCAGATTAAAAAAATTTTGATTCACAGTTCACTTGTTTGAAACCAGCAGATGACCATGTACAAAAAGGAAACGGATGGCAAGAAAAATTTTAAAAGAGTAATTATTTATTTTGGAAAGATAACTTAATCTTCTGTATTTTTCCTATAAATGCTGGGTCTGTAGATAGAAATGCCTTAAGTATAAAACAGAATTTATTCAAAAACTATTCCATTCAGCTTGTGAATGAATAAATGTTAGGATTAAATAGTAAATATTGCATCAGCAGAAATATAACAAAAAAGACAGGTACACCTTTACAGGCAAGCATGTTTAAACTGGGCTCTTGAACTCTTGAACTGCTGCAGCACTGGGTTTGGCAGGTTACACAGTTACTTCACTGTGTTTTTCCAGGGTGCTGTCTGAAACCCTGTGCCATGTAAGCCATAACACGTGGTTCCTGGTCTAAACACTGCACCCATGCAGGGTCTTCAGCATCTTTGACTCCCCTGGCACACAACAGCCTGCATGGATCCCCAGTGGAGGTTGTCTGCCCCCAGCCATCCAGTTGATTCCACTAGGATAAGTATTGAGAGCAGCTTGTCTAGGGTCCTGCTTTTTGAGTACTGGGCAGAACGCAGGGAAACAACACCACAAATATGGGCAGGAGAAGGCCTGGAAAGTATGGGCAAGACAGACAATTGAGGAGAGAAAGGTAGAGGGTGCTGGAACAAGGGGTAGGAGGAGAAAAAAAAGAATGAAAGTGAGAACTACAAAGTTTGGAGAGGAATATGGATGTGACAGTTGTACTGCCTGATTGTAATTAGGTACTGCTCTATGGTAAATTCATTGCTGTAAATACCTGTGTGTTTGCAGTCTCAGTAATAATCTGTTTCTTCTTGGTGATTGCTTATCCCTAGAGGTAGCCATTGCATGAAGCAGGTGGTCAGCAATGGCAGCTTATCTCCATAAATAAGCGATCACTACTGATGAAGAGGTCTGCTGATCAGGAGGTATAAACTGCTCCTACATCCCTGCAGCTAATGGATAGTGACAGCTTGCTCCAAGTAGTAATCAGTCACTGCCTTGAGCTAGGCAACACTGATCCTGCTGACAGAAATTTTGCTCCTGATAGTAAGAATCAAATACTTTTGCCTGAAATTTCCTGGAGGTCAGTGCTCTCTGGATGCATCCTCCAACCTGAGCACCCACAGAATGCCTTAGTGACATGCCAATGACATTAGTTTGCCTGGGCTTTATGGCTGCCCGGCAGAGCCATTTAAGCTATCCTCTGTGACTCTGCTGTGAAACGGACTGAAAGCACTCGTGCAGTTAGTTACCAGGTGACAGCTGAGAGGAAGCAAGGATCAGCTTCCCAAATTGTTCCAATATGTAAGTCTTCTGGGCAAAAGGTCTGGGCCATTCCCAAGAAAGCAGATTTAAGTCTTGAGATCTGAGTGTGGGTATATGTCATTGGGAACTCTAATTACCCTGTGCTCAAGCTCCCCATTATCATTTTGGTTTTAAGAGCGTTTGCTGCCCTTAAATTTCAATGTCCTGGCATATTTTGGCCATGCAAAAATGTTTGAGTGTTTGTCCTGAAACCAATAACTCCTTTTAATTTCAGACTTCTAATTCAACAGTTACAATAGCCCATCCCAACTCCACCTCAGAGACAAAGCCACTTGCATATGCCATCTAACCTCTTAAGTCCACACACCAGATCTCTTTCCTTGCAATATTTTTATCCTGATTACCTTAATGACACAGACCATTGGTTCATACATTCCAACTCTAAAAAGTGTTAATTTATATTAATGGAAAGTGGGTATGTGTTTCTGTTAAATAAAAATTTGATTCTGTAAGCCTACACTCTTTATTCTAAAATTCATCTATGCCTGAAGGAATGAAATGTTTCGCTGATTTGCTTGTTTTATAGAAAAAATGACAACAGAATTCGTCCTGTAGAACAGAAAGTATTTTAAAGTGTCAAGACTGTAACTTTTCTGTGTTGATTTCAGGATGAAATTGAGTGGCTGCTTTCAGCTTGGTATTTCTTTCTTTTTATGAGAATATAGAATGAAAAGAAATTATTGAAAAATTATTGAGTGGACAACTCAAATGCTGTTGAATACACCTATCAGCAGATGATATAAAATGAACTACTAATGAATCAACTTATTTATTAATGCAAGATGAATTGAAATTGCTAGCTGCCCCTATGTCTCTATTGAACACCTTCCCCCCACCCCCCTGGGGGGGGCAGGTATGACAGTCTGGGAGAGAATTTAAATAATTGGATCTCTATGTAGTTTTCATTATTTCCTCTGTTCTGGCTGTGATGGTGGCCCGTATTAGTAGATGCCTTTTCAGTTATATTGTGTTACGTTAATATCCCCTTTCCCAACAGGTTTGTCAAGGTGCAAAAAGAAGTTACTGTGGATAGACAGAGCAATGGCACCTCTGCTTCCATCTTCTTCTGCTCATGTGATGCTCCCTCTCCATTTGGTTCTTAACCCAGAGAATAGGTGAAAACTTGCTTGTTCCTGTTGTAGCAATTACAGGGTGATTTTGTTATCCTAGGTACCGAAGTTTCAGGGTAGAAAGAGGAACCCACCTTTCAGTTCTCTGGCATGAGGCGGTATCATGTAGAGTTCTGTGTCGTTCTCTTCCTGGTGGGTAAGTTGGTGAATTCCTAAATCTTCCACTGTTCCTCATCAATTATTGTCCAGCCTCACAGTACTGATAAAGAATTATGGAATTGTAGAATGCCAGGCTGGAAGGGACCTCAGAGATAATCTGGTCCAGCCTTTTCCGGTGATATATAGTTTAAATGAGATGGTCTAGCACCCTGTCAAGTTGGGCCTTAAAACTGTCCAGTGTAGAGGAATCTACCACTTCCCTGGGGAGATTATTCCAATATTTAACTGTTCTAACTTATACCCATCACCTCTTCTCTTTTCCAAGTGACTCCTCACGAAAAGGGAGTCTTCATCCTTTTGATAGACATCATTTATGTACTGGTACACAGTAATAAGATCTCCCCTAAGCCTTCTCCTTTCAAGGCTGAACAAACCCAGCTCTCTCAGCCATACTTTGTATGGTAGCTTTTGAAGTCCTCTGATCATCTTAGTGGCCCTTCTCTGGACCCTCTTCAGCCTGTCAACGTGTTTTTGTATAGCAGGGACAAAAACTGGACGCAGTACTCCAGGTCTGGCCTGACAAGTGGTGAGTGGGATCATGTCTTCTATTTCTCTGCTGGTGATGACCATCTTAACGCACCCTAGAACCCTTTTGGCCTTCTTTGCTGCTATAGCACACCCTTCACTCATATTGAGTTTGTTTTTCATCAAGATCCCCAGGTCATTCTCCACAAAGCTGCTCTCCAGTCAGGTGGAATCAAGTGTGAGCTGTCCTCCAGGGTTATGTATTCCCAGGTGCAAGAGTTTACACTTATCCTCATTGAAGTTCCTAAGTTTCTTGCTAGCTCACTATTCCAGCCTGTCCAGGTCTTTCTGGAGGGTAAGTTTTCCCTCTGGAGTGCCAACCTCCCTGCTCAGTTTGGTGTCATCTGCAAACTTCATCAGGGTGCTCTTGTTCCCAGCATCCAGGGCACTTATGAGGTTATTAGACAGCGCTGGGTTCAATATTGATCCATGAGGAACCCTGCTTGTGTTTGTTTGCCAGTTTGAGAAAGAACTATTGATCACCACCCTTTGGGTAAGTCCTGTCAGCCAGTTCCTCACCCACTGCACAGACCACTTGTCTAGGCTGTAGCATGTCAGTTTCTCTAGGAGGAGGCTGTGAGGAACCATGTCAAAAGCCTTTGAGAAGCCCAGGTGTATGATGTCTACTACTTACCCCACATCAACCAATTGGGTCACTTTGTCTTAGATTATCAAGTTTATCAAGCGTGATCTGTCCCTAGTGAATCCATGTTGGCTTTTCCCAGTCATATACTTTGGTTGACCTGTGACAGTCACTGGGAGTATTCACTCCACAATCTTTCCAGGAATTGAAGTGAGGCTAATGGGTCTACAACTCTTTGACCGTCAGTTAATTTTATACTCATCCTGTGTGCCTATATTGCTTAACCACCAGGTTAAACTTTGTTTCCTCAAATTCAGTAACCAGTCATCCCTCCTGTATCAGCTTCATCCGATTACATGAAATAGCAGAAATCCATGTTGAGTATCTAAAAGTTTTACATGACAGATAAGGTGGTTTCATAGAACATATTCTTGGGAGATTGTTTTGTTGTTTTATTATTTAGGGAATTGTTTTAAAATCAACACTACAACAATATATTTAATAATTGAGTTCTCAGAGGGTGGGAAATGATGATGAAGTTTCTTCTAGAATAATTGCATGGGCATATGTTCACATTCTTAAATACTTTCAGTTACATTATCATATAACATGTTTTTCCTGGAGCCACCAGAAGATAAGGTTCACCACAACTCTTAGTGTTGTCCTTTTCTCTGAAACCAGGGTATATAGATTGACCTTGCTTGTAATCATATGTACAAAAGCTATAACAGAAAAGAAAATACGCCTTAGCCAAAGACTCTGTAGTGTATGTAATTCTATGTCTATGGAGATACTGCAAGAATAAATCACGTGGTATTCTTACACTGAAAGATACTCAGGGACAATAACAAAGACGAATATAAACTTCTAAAAGACAGATGTGGAAACTAAGTAATATTTTCAAATTACAGGACATCCATACGTATGATACCCATGTAGGAAGATAAATTTCCACATTATGGAACCTATGTTTTCCATTGTTTGTTATATTCAGAATGTTCTACTGAATTTGTAAAACTGAGTGTCCAGAATGTAAGGGCCAGAGTAAAAGTTAGCCACACAATTGTAATGGGTTTTTCCTCTAAAAGGACACCCATGTCATTTATAATACTTCATCAGAAGAACTAATAACTTCATCAGATAAACTCAGAATGGAGAGGCTCAGCAATGCAGAAGAAAGGAAGCTTGCAAGGACAAGGACCAGCAGGAGGAAGAGGCTTCCCCTGAAGCCTGAGGTGTCTTTGCATAACTGTTTCACTGCTCTGCAGATGGAATAAACATCACATCCAGAGAGGTGCTGGAGCTGAGTAAGGCACCCCGTCTGCACCATGGATAACAGACAGTGCAACAAAAAAAAAGACGACGGGTGGTAGTAGTGGAAGACTCTCTTCTGAGAGGTACAAAGGTACCCATTTGCCGACCTGACTCACTCTCCAGAGAGGTGTGCTGCCTACCAGTGGCTCGTATCAGGGATGTCACCAAGTGGCTGGCAAGCCTGATGCAGTCCACTACCTACTATCTGCTGCTGCTGTTTCATATGGGCACCAATTATATAGTCAGGGGCAGCCTGAGGAGTACCAAGAAGGATTACAGAGCCCTGGGAACCGCAGTAAGAGACTCTGGATCTCAGGTAATTTTTTCATCAATCGTCCCGGTCAAAGGGATGGGGTTTGATAAGACCAATTGAGTCTGACAAACATACAAATGACTGCAGGACTGGTGCTGCAGGCATGGATCCAGTCACTTAGAACATTGCTTTGAGAAACCTGGTCTACTGGGGGCTGATGGAGTTCATCTGTCAGAGAAGGGGAAGAATTATCTTTGATCATAGGCTTGTCAGGCTGGTGAAGAGGGCTTTAAACTAAAGAAGTTCCCAAGGGAGAGGAACCCCTATCCATCCTAATTTTATGCCAATGCTAGCAACAGATGTCCAGAGCCTGGAGAAGGAACACAGGGCAGCAGGAGAGCACCTGAAGAGAAACACGTATCCTGGGCTGCATCGAAAGAAGTGTGACCATCAGGTCACGGAAGGAAATTCTCCCTTTCTTCTCTACTCCCGTAGACTTCCCTGGAGTGCTACGTTCAGTTCTGGAGTCCTCAGCAAAGGAAGGGCATGGAACTGTTTGAGCAAGCTCAGAGGAGGGCCACGAAGATGGACAAGTGGGCTGGTGCACCTCCCATATGAGGACAGGTTGAGAGAGTTGTGGTTGTTCAGCCTAGAGAAGAGAAGACTCTGGGGAGACCTTATAGCAGCCTTCCCTACAGAAAAGCTGGGGAGGGACTCTTGATCAGGGAGTGTAGGGAGAGGAGGAAGGTTGACGTTTTTAGGCTGGAAGATGGTGGATTTAGATTAGATATTTGAAAGATATTTTTACTGTGAGGGTGGTGAGACACTTGCACAAGGCACTGGCCTTGAGAAGCTGTGGATGCCCCATCCCCAGAGGTGTTCAAGGCCAGGTCTGATGAAGCTTTGAGCAACCTGATCTAGTGGAAGCTATCTGTTCCTATGGCAGGAAGTTTCGATTTAGATGATCTCTGATGTCCGTTTGACCTAAACTATTCTATGATACTATGATTCTGTGGTACCACAATGGCATGTTCTTTCATGTTTGCCTGTTTCACACAGGAATGTTTTTTTTGGTGAGAGGTTGCCTGGGCACTCCTATCAGTGGCAAGTATGATTTAGGTAACATCCCCTTCTCCTTGTCTCTCCTGTGCTGGTAACATTCCTTCCAGAATGATGTATGTAACTGGACAAATGACTACCCAAACAACAAACAAGTCTCGGGGTTGTTTTAAACCATCTTTTCTTCCATTATACCAGATTGTGCAAATATTGTGGTGTGGCAACTGAGATGGCACTGAAGAGGGAACGGTGGCTAGAAACAATAACTAAAAAATGAGCAGGGAACATGTACCTTAAACAAATTCCTGTGAAACATAGGCCTGGCTTAAAGCAGAGCAGGTGGGGTGTAGAGATAGTGTCCTTCTAGGAATAGATTTTAGCAATTCTTTTAAATAACGGATTGCTTTAATGTTATTCAGAAATAAAAAAGTATTGTTAAGAGAACAGAGCTGTAAATATCCTCAGGCAATTTCATATGGAGAAGGGAAACAAAAGCGAAATGAGAAGTCATTGGCAATATGAACCTCCACTGATTAAATTTGATCTTATGAGCTCTGCTGGGAAACACATAAACACTACTGAGTAAACTTGCTTGAGAATAAGTTGTAACGTTGAATAAAGATTACGACACCATGAATGATCTTATTAAGAGAATGTAAAACTGCACTTCCAAGGAACGAAAATAGCACACTGTACTGTTTTTTTCCATTACAGAATCAGCAAAAAATCTAGGACCCAACTGCCCACAGTCTCCTTTTTTTTTTATATGTCAGTAGGTAGGATTGTAGTCTACAGGGATTTTTTTAATATGTACTTGTTAAAGACCTTCTACCTCACAGTTCAAGGACAGCTGTTTCTATAGTTCAATATTCAAGATGTCTGTCAGGTTGATATTCAAATATTGTAGTTTACCATCTCCCTAATAAAATATTTCTAATGGGCAGTACTCAAGTACACAGCAAGGAGATTATCACTCTTCCTCTAAATGTACTACTGATACTGTACTACCCATACTACCTATAGTTAAGAAAAGAATTTAATTTCCAGGAATGCTTATTTCATGTGTGTTCACCATTTACTGTGGAACAGTACCTTTCTAGACCCTAAATTGCACCAGCCTTTTATTTTGTATCTAAGGTACCAAACATTCTTAAAATGAATGTGGTACTCATCAGGCATCAGTTCCATGCTCTTCAAACGTTTCTTTTCTTTCCAAGAAAATTCCATGATCAGTGTGCCCATAAAAAGCCATTTATACTGCTTGGAATAATATATATGGACAATAAGAGTGCTTTGATTTTATTGAGTGTTTTAAGAATACTAACAATAGTGATAAATGTGTGTATATTTTCTGGGATTTTCACAGTTCTTCACTGAGAAATATTCACAAAAAAGACTAGAATATTTATTTCCTGGTTCCATTGTTGGCTCCTTCTGGGATGATCAGAAAGTTGCTTAACATTAATCTGTCTGTAAGTTGAAAAGTTTCAGTGAATTTTCTGAGAAATTGTGCAAAATTTACTTAATTTGATAATGTGGTTTTGAGGTTCCCTGTGTACATAGAGTTGTATTACATAAGACAATGTAAAAGTCATTAGGAAGTACAAGATTTCATTGCCTCACCTATGCACAGTACAGTTAATGAATTTTTTTTCTATTGTTTATTGACAGAATTTCAAAAGGCTTCTCCTTTGACAGCACCTGGTTACTTACTGTATTTGTTGACCCTCACTGCAAGACACCAGTGAAGAACAGCCAGAGATTGTCCTGATCGAAAGAAATAACATTTAGTACGAACTGTCAGAGAGAACTTAAAATTGTGAGAGTTTCTTAAGTTGAATTTCTGATCTGGACTCTGGTGTATTTATGCTAAAGATATATAGGTAAACTTTTAATGAACGTGTGAACTGTAACACACGGAAAAGTAGAATTGCTATCAATGCAGGCACACAATCATTTTCTTTTTTTTCCTGGACTGGGTCATATTCATCAGCAAAGGATCAGAAATTATATGTACTTGATCCAGGAAAACATCCTGAGTTTCTAAAATGACAAATGTACAGAAAGAATAATGCATCACACACATCATTTCTGTTGATTTTCTTCTTCTTCCATACAATCTTTCAATGACACAAAAAGTCAAACTGTGTTGCTAGATCAGCGGACATAGATGGTTTTGGTGGCTCCATCCCTGTCTGACACTCCTGACTCACTTTTCCTTTTGTGAGCTTGGAGCATCTGAAAACCTCTGTGTTGTCACTAGGCTGCTGAAGCCTTGCAGGTGTTTCATCCCTGAGAGATTCATGGCTCACCATCAACGGAGACCTAGACTCCACATATTCTCATTTTATCACTTTTTAAAAGAAGGCAAAAAATGTTCTGTTTTTCTATTAGTTAGACTGTGATGTATCAATGGACCTTACTAGGTGAGAAAACAACTGAAAATACATCTGCATGTGTGCATGAGTGTTTTACTGTAGCTCTTACACTGGGCTGTCACAATGTACTTTAGGTAAGACCTGAAGAGTTCTATAAGAAAAACCTCTCTGTGTAACCCAGCATTTATGGGTTATGCAACTTTTTTAAAAAATTCTCTGGCATCCTAAACTTTACTGGAATTAGAATAATAAAAACATATATTCTGCAGAGACAGTCCACAGGAAACATTTTCCCTGCAACTGGAATTGTCTTGCACTTACTTCAGTTCAACTTAATTGAGTATCCCACTATCTGCGATTTTATTTTATTTCACTAATCTACAGAATCAGCTACATTCAGAGGAGAGAAGGAAGATGGCTTCTTAAAATTGGATATTGTTGATAAAACGAGGAAAAGTTCTCTTCTTGAAACAATAACCTACATCTAATGGTAAGAAATCACCAGCAAATTCCATTATGTTTGTGGGCTTGACATGCGGTGCTTATTAAATGTAGGAACAAAGCCATTTTATAGATGATAATGTTCACATTACAAATTCACTGTTTATAATAGTGCTGCAAGTGTGTATGCAATTTTTCTGAACTTATGAAATGTATTTCTGACACCTCAGGTATTGTCCCAGTGCAGTAAGGGAGACTTAACTGATGTCTGCAAAATTTGATTTATTACAAGTAAATATGATTGCCTTCATAATCTGATTTTATTATGTTCGGGGCTCTCGCAGGTAAACTTTTAGTGGAAGGAAGAAGACCAGTTTTATTAAACCAGTCTATTTCTGCAAACCAAGTTCTTTTCCAACCAAAAAAAAAAAGAAAAGGGAAGGTCAAGAAGTATAAGGATAGAGGATAATTTTTTTATGCCAAACTTCATTCCCTAAATGTGAGTTCTAGAATACTGAAAACTACTTTTTTTTGCCTCTGTTAGACAAGAAGGCAAAGGACCAATCTGTCTACATCACTGAACCTCTGTAAGATTGAGCTAAATGTTGCCACTACTTCTGTAGTTGCAACATCACTACCATTTTGCCTCAGAATTCCTTGTTATAAAGTGTGACACCAGTTCCTAGAATATTTCTTTTGCGCTTTATAATACCAGAGCTGTGCAGAAGATAATATTGCATACATACTTCTGTGTAGGACTTTTTTTCTTTATAAATATGTTAAGAGGTGGCAAAATTTCAAAGAATGCTTCCAACTTAAGCGGGATACTGAATTACATATATTGACCTGTTTATGGGTCAATAATAAAAAGGAACAGTTCACAGTAGTTCCCATGCCGCTGGGCCAGTTATTACCTGGGTTATATAAAGTCTTACTCCACTATGCAAGCTAATTTTCTTTTATATTGTCCAAAAATTTTCTGTAGAGTTGTACAAGTTTTGTTCTCTTTTATATTGATGTAAATAGTGAGCAACCCACTGAAGTCAGTCTAGTTGTAGACATCATATGAGCAGAAGAGAAATCAGATGACTAACTGAAAGAGTTGTCTAGCCAGTGTTTCAATGAGCTGGAGAGAATACATCTCCCCATTCATCCATCTAGCAGGTGGCAAGTTGTTACGTCAAAACAACTGTTTGGTTCTAGAGGATCAGTGATGACACATTAGTTACTGTAAGATACCCTTTCCTTGTAAGATTTTGAAATCCTGGCTGTGCAACCTATTATATAACACTGTTCAGTTGTGTGGATTTTAAGACCATGTATGCAGTTTTTGGCTATAACAGTTTAGGTATCCAAATCTAATATGATCCTTTAACTTGCAAAAAAAGTTTTGAAGACAGCATGGAAAGAGAAATTTCAGACATCTGACTTCTTTATTTTTTGCTTATAGTGAAAAAAAAAAGGTAACAGTAAAAATTGCAGTTTGGCTTCTTTGAACTGAACTAGGGCTTCTGTCCCTAGTTATTTATTTACCTGATTATTTATCACAAGGTTCCTTTTTTAATCTAAAAATTAGAAAAATGTTTGGTTGAAGTACTACGTGCATCCTCCAAAACCTACTTAGCCAAGTGATACTTCATGACACTTCTTGGAATAGTTACTGGCTTCTAAAGGAAATTCAACACTCTGTTTAAATGAAGACTATCTGTGTTGTCTAATTAAGATCAGATAGCTATGCAGGTTTTAGAAATAGAAAAGGATCTCTGTTTTACTTTGCTGTTGACGTGGGTAGTAGGACAGTCAATTTGAAAGAGATATAGCAAAAGAGCACAGACAATAGAGTTTGATACTGATGCAGCTTATTTTTTTCCTGTATCTCTATATGTAATTTATTGCATACTGCTGTTCAACAGCATCACACACGGATTATTTTCTCTCCCCTTTTTTGATTGCTACTGTATTGATGACCATTTGTTGCCAGCAATAACACACAGATCTATTTCCTACTGATGTATCTGTCTCAGACTTAGCTTAATTATTGCTGTTACCTTTCACTGTCGTTTAGGAGGGAAAGGTGGTAACTATGCCTCTACAACTTAAATGAGGGACAAAGGCCTAATTCTGTTTCTTTGTACACTGACTGCTTGTACTGTTTTCCAGGGAATTATTCTTATGCCACAGCACATCCAGAATCACATTCAGAGAATGAAAAGATGTAAAACCCCAGATGTATAAATCTAAGGAGTAAAAATTCCATCATATCCAGGGGACAGCTGAACTCATTCCAGATGCTCTCAGAAATGGACTAGGAAAAACACCACATTATTAATGTGTGTGTATGTGTGTGTTTACTTATATAAAATACATATTTAGAACTTGCCAGTGGGAAATAAAAACCAGAAATTTATCTTCTTATTTCTTCAATGGTATTAATTTCTTCAGCAAAGGGTAACAAAATGTTTAGTTCCTCTGTGGACATAAGTCTCTGATATGGTATAAATATAATACATGATGGTGGGCAGTGTAAAGAAATTTTACTTTCATCCAGTAGGGATGACTGTACAGAATCCATTAGTGGCTTTGCTCTGCTCTGCCACCTCTGAGTTATGCAGTAATTCCTAACTCATGAAAATGAAGTATGCTGCCTTTCTTGCCATCAGAAACCCTATATTTATGAACATACAAAAACACAATGCAGAAATATATTAATGTGCATAATACTGGCTCATCTGCAGGCCTTCAGGTATATGAGAACCTATACAGTGTGTTCATGAATAGGTCTTGATGTGAGGCTATATACTCATGATTACATGGGTTCGAGGACATAATTTCTGGTAAATGAATGAATAATTTTAACTGAAGATGTGGTAAAATATGTGTTTTTACAGGAAACTTAGCCAGCAGGTACTTGCCAATGCATGAAGAAAGAAAACATTTTCTGTTCTAAACACTCAAATTGAAAAATTTGGAATGTCATATAATGCAAATGACACACAGAGTCATAATAACACATTATTATAATTTATAAGACTTCATTTCATGACACATTCACTGATAAATTGGAAGTAAAATGACAATAGTATCGTGCGTCTCTCTTTTTTTTTTCCCTCTGTCTCTGGGTTTTTTTTTGGTAAATAGATCCTGGCTAACATTTGAGGGAATTCATAATTTCCTCATTTGGTAATTTCTTGTGAATTAAAACACTGTGTAACAAGAGATTTTCTAATAGAAAAACCAAACTGTTTGGATAGAAGTAAAGCTGTTCTCTGCAAGGTGCATATTCCCTCTTAAAGCAGTACTTTTTGTGTGAACTAAATTCACATTAAAGGGAAGAGTCCATGGGAATTACAATTGAGATCTTGAGATGAGTTGATGTGCTTATTTTTTTAATTTCTCTACAAGATGTCAAGCCCATTAAAGACACTTTAACAGAGTAGATATGTGGTGGGATTGTCTTCATGATTCTGTTCCAGGATCCAAAGAGTGTGGTATAGTTTTCTGTAAATGTGTCAGTGTCCTACATATACTTCAGCAAGCCTTGTTTTTTTTTTGTCAAAGATTTTAGTCCCAAGCTTTTCATAGGCTACCATAAACTACAAAAATATACATAAGATAAGAAAGATCGCAGTACCAAAAATTAAAGGAATGAATAATCTTAACAAATTCTCAGCACTTGTAGATGGAAGCAGGAGGGTTTTCCTAGCTTTTAATGGTGATTTAATTTAGTCTTGTAGAGCTGGACCTTTACATGCAATCCTAGAATCGTAAAATGGTTTGGGTTAGAAGGGACCTTAAACACCATCCATTTCCACCCCCCCTGACATGGGCAGGGACACCTCCTACCAGACCAGGCTGCTCAAGGCCTCATCCAACCTGGCCTTGAACACTTCCAGGGAGGAGGCATCCACAGCTCTCCTGGGTAACCTGTGCCAGTGTCTCACCACCCTCATGGTGAAGAATTTCTTCCTAATGTCTAATCTAAAATTTTCACCTTCCAATTTAAAGCCATTCCCCCTCATCCTATCACCACATCCCCTTGTAAGAAGACCCTTCCCAGCTTTTCTGTAGCCCCTTCAGGTACTGGAAGGCCACTCTAGAGTTTTCTCTTCTCCAGGCTGTTTCTGCCTGTCCTCATGGCAGCAGTGCTCCAGCCTTCTGATCATCTCTGTAGCCTTTCTCTGGACCTATTCCAACAGTTCCATATCCTTCCTATGTTGGGGATTCCAGAACTGGACACAATACTCAGGTGGGGTCCCACAAAAGCAGTGTAGAGGAGGAGAATCACCTCCCTCGACCTTTTTTTTGATGTAGCCCAAGAAACGCTTGGCCTTCTGGGCTGTGAGCACACACTGCCAGCTCATGTTGAGCTTCTCATCTATCAGCACCCCCAAGTCCTTCTCTGCATGGCTACTCTCAACCATGTTGTCCCCCATCCAGTATTGAAACCACGGATTTCCCTGACCGAGGTGTAGGGCCTTCCACTTGGCCATGTGAATTCTTGTGTTTAGGCAGCTTTTGATAGCTTTTTTTGAGATGGAGTTGGTGGTCAGTGCACCCAAAGACATGGCAATAGGCTCACTACAACATTTTGCTTAGCATTCATTGATGTCTTGTAGGATTTGATGGTAAGTGTGTATGTTATGTTGACTGTTCTATTCACAACAACAATAGTAGTGCAGACATTTCAGGAAAACGGCAAACAGCATGCTTTTCCAATCAAGGGAATATTACGGTACCTTTATTTACAAAATTGCTCTAAACAACAACATAAGACTCTCTGGTTTCAGCTTTGGGAAAGTCAAGGATATAAATGGGTTCAAGTTCTTGCCTTGTAAGGCCCTGTGTGTTGCTTAATAATTTATCTTTCTTCATCAGTTCAAAATTATTTTGGATTAGAAGTATTTGTGTTCTTCTAACACCTCTCTCCATCTACCACAGTTTCTGTCTACAGCTACATTTGCAAACCAAAACTGATTAAAGTTGAGAAAACTGAGTAAAATTTTCAAAATGTCTGTAACAAGAGAATATTTGGAATATAATATTATTGCAAGAATGTTAAATATTTTTAATGTAAAGAGCAGCCACCACTGAAGGCCTTTGTTTGTCCTCCACCGTTGAAACAGACTCAAAAAATAAGTACATTTTACTGAAATGTTCTATCACAAAATAATTTTCAATACTTTGCTGTAAGATAACTTACATCTCCTCAAGATATCCTTATTCATTCTCTGAAATTGTAATGTATAGAAAATCTTAAAAAAGACAGGAATGATAGCTCTGTAAGTAGTAAAATCACCCATTTTCCTTGTAATTGTAAGATCTTCAAGATTATGTATATTAACAGAAACAAGGTATTAATTCCACAGAGTTTTGCATGTCCTGATATACTACTTTTGATAGTGAATGATTAGGGAATGATCATCATTTACTGTAAAGTGCCATTGTTTCATCACTTTCAACATTTCCATGATAACCTAAATGATGTTGAGGAGCATAGAAAGAACATATGGTCATAGACCAGGTACATCTCCTGGCTCCATTTAAAAGCCATCCACCTTTTTTGCCCTGAAAGATTACTGGGCAGCTACCTAGGGTATGTATGTAGATCTGTGACATATCTGAGGGCCTATTAAACCCTCAGTTTCTCAGTCTTTATGTAGCTACTGAAGGTTATGAGCAGATGACATAAAAGGTATCAGCCTAAGCATATGAGCTACAGTCAGTTGTGGTCAGTCCTGTTTCCAAACTCATACCCAGAACAATTTTCTTTTCCTAGCATCTGGAAAGAAATCTGCTTTGTCACATTGACTTTTCAGATGAAATATGACTGAAAATATCTGGCCTGATGTTGACTCAGCTAAATTCTTTAAGAATCACTTTACAGTTGGATAGAAGATCTTCTGAGCTGACCAGGGTGTCCTGCTTTGTCAGGCTGGTGAATGTCTTATAAGGTACCAAGAAAGCATTTATTTGTCAGACCATTCTGAGATAAGACTTTATGCTAATTATAAATCTATTTTTACTTCATCTAATTCATTGTGTTTCCTTCAGTAAAGTAACATTTCAAGGCTATGTCCACGTGGTCTGTTTCTGAAAGATGTGGGTTTGCTCTGCACAAGCTCTGAATTGACTGGATATTTTGTACACGGACTGAACCCAAGCTAATAAAACCTGCCTCTCATTTCTGCGTATTGGAATCTGCTTTTTGCAATGCTGAAGTATTATCAGGTCTTTAAATTCACATTGGTTTATATCCAATCAAGGAGAGCATGGGCACATCGAGCCTGCAAGACACTTCAGACTCTGGACCTCTCAGTCACAGTGATTTTGACATTCTCTATCAATGAACAATTTGCATACAAAAAGCTTCTCTGTACTAGGCATGTGACTAACGCTGTTCCTGTAGCTTTTTTGTAGGTTTGGACAAAATAAGGGAGAACAACTTCAAGCTCCCCCAAAATACAGTGAAATTTGAATAGAAAAACCTCTAGACCTCACCATCTTCTAATGCATTGTCCATAGACAGAAATTTTCTGTTCAGTTAAAGAGCTAAGTGACTGAAAGCAAGGACTTGTAATAGAAAATGTCAGGCAACCTTAACTTGAGGCAGCTTTATGACTACCGTCTAGGAAAAAAGCTGAGGATGTGCTGTTCCTTCTTTTTAGCTCAGAGGAGCATGTGGTTATTTGGCAGAATTACTGGAAGTTTGCTTGGCACAGACAGTAGCGAAACAGTCTTTTTTTTTCTTTTTGTACAGAGGTGTTGTAGTAAATTATTAGAAATTGAAAGCACATTCTAAGATCTGGATTCTTCAGCTGTATAAAGTATGGATTCTCCAGCTACATAAAGTATAGAGAATATATTTGATGCTATTTCATCCAAACCAGCTCTCATTACCTCTACTGCAACGTGCAAAACGAAATTAAAACTAAAATGTGGCTTTTATTACACACAAGTCTCAACATTAATCTCTTGTCCCATGAAGGAAAGAACTTCACCTGAAACTAGCTGATGTCCAACACCATCAATCATAACTTAAAACAGCTGTATATAAGGCAGTGGGATACAATCAAGCAAAATATAAAATTAACTCAGTATTTTTAATACAGGATATCTAAACCAAAAGAGCAGCCTAAACACCTCAAAGGCGTTTTTCAAAAGAATTACTTTGAAAGTGCTATTGATGTCACAAAGTAAGACTGAAGCACAAACATGTTTTCTTCAAAATAGGACTTGCACCCACGAGTAACCACAGGCAAGACTTGACATTAAATATGTTCGAGGAAAATCCTGAATAGTCTTTCAAGCAGGGAAAGAAATTACCTCACAATATATAGCAGCCTATCACAGTGGGAATCAAGTACCAAGGAGGAAGAAGTTAAAAGATCAATCCTAACCATATTGTGAAAGCCTCTGCCAAGAATAAGCTTCCTGTATTTGATGCTAATCCTCAGATAGTTCTCAATGTCCTTTTTGGGCCTGATGCTCCATACAATAGTTCCTGAAACAGATTTTTCACATGAGTTAACACATGTATAGATCATCAGGCCAAAAAATTTGAGTTAAATGTAATTGTCCAGGTAAGTTAAGGTCGTGGAAGGTACTGGAGCTTGTGAAAAATCTACATAAAAACAACAGAAAGAAGCAGTATATTTTGATTCTAGTTGAAGAACAAAGATTTGAGATATTTTTCCCCTCTGTGATTATAGAAGTCTGCTTCTTACATTCCCATCTGGCTTAAAAAATTGAAATTTTCAGTCTTTCTTTGACAGTGTTTCTCCTTCTTCCTTTTCCCTAGTGAAACAGGAGGTTTCGTAGATCCTGGTTTTAATATGTTATTCTTGGTTGTACGGATGTGGGCGTTTTTAGGGTATCCCTGGACAATTATTAAGCTGCTGACCAGTGAAGGCTCTGCTACAGATGGATTTCATTCAAGATTGGTGCTATTATATTAATGGGTTTAATTTAAACAGGACTAGCCTTGCTAGCTGAATTACTGCCATTTAAATCAATTGGCTTAGGGGAAAATACAGCCTGACCACAGCCATTAGACTTCAATTTATTACTGTATCAGTTTTAAATTGGGTATGGCATATTGCTCAGATTCTGTCCTCCTGCCTCCTGTCCTTTAGTGCTGCTTCCCCTCCCTTCCCCTCTAGTAATAAAAGACCCACACTGAAAAAAAAATAAATCTGAAACATCACATTAATTTAAAGTCAATGTTTCATGAGCAAAGACCAGTTATCTTCTGAAAGAGACTCTCCATAGCATCCAATACTTGCCTTTGATGTCACCTCATTAAATTGAGATTCTAATGATCTAACAGATGTATTAGTTTAAAGAGATATTTTACCGCATTTTTTTAAGATATAAAAATTTTGCAATGCCTCTTCTTTCTTTTTTCTTTTTTTTAACACATTTCAACCTGATTCAAATAGAAAAGCAAAAGGGAAGAAAATGCTTTAGATGTGCTCTTTTGATTTTTTCCAATCTTGCCTGAATAAAATGGAATGGGAGATCAAGAACACTCAATTAATTTCAACACTGGGTGTCAGAGGGAAAAGAACAAGGAGGAGGGGGGAGCATTATAGATGCACAACACTTAACAAATGCATAGATTGAAAGAAGGAAATATAGGGCGAATGAGATAAAAAAACCGCGTCTGTATTTTATTGCACTCAGTAAGCTTTTCGCTTGTATTTATAGCTGCAATTATATCTCAATGAGGTTTGTCTACAGTGTTGGCTTCACGCTAATTTTCCCCCTCACTGCATTCTTGGAATAGGCTCGGACTGTTTATGAACCAGACATATTGACCTCATTTACAGCTAGCAGTTTAAATCCATAATTTTTCCACCCACAATCCCTCTTTGACATTCCGGCAATGCGGCCGGCTCACTGAGACTGAACTAAAAGTCTCACACTTCATTGAACACCATTATGCGGCTTTATGCTTATAAGCCTGTTTCCCTCGGCTGCCTTTCAGCTTTGCTGGAGATCCGTTTGGCCACAGGCCGGCAGTGATTAACTGGAAGAATCCAATAAATCAGCCTGTCAGCCAGCAGGCTCTCCTCACTGTGTCTACAAATCGACATTTGGATTTGCACTCACTGTTTTTCCTCCCCCTTCACTCTCCAGTCCTCCCTCCCTTCACCTGCCTCTCTGTTTCTCTCCCCTCAACCTTCATCCTCATCTCCCACCCCTCTGATGCCTGAGCTCCCCAAAGGCAGCAGGGCGCCTCTTTTCTCCCTGCTACAAGGTGAACTTGAGGGAAGGGTATTGTAAGCACAGTTGGACCTTGCAAATAGTCCTTTGGTAATACAAGTAGCTTTTGATTTGTGTGCTGTGCCAGCCCCCCTCTCTTTCCCTTTTCATTTTAATTTTCCCCTGTTAACTCATATAATCCCCTCATCAACAGCCAGAGAGGGATGGAGGTGATTGAGAGGGAGGGAAGGTTGACTCTTTTATACTGTCCTTCCTATCTGCAGTTAAAACAATAGGAATATAGAGAGCACAAGCCCAGGGAAACAGTGGTACCTGCCACTGAACATGTGAGCAGTTTCTCTCCAGGCTCTGTGTGACCCGACCCTTACTGCTGCTTTTATATTCAAAAACTATAATTAGGTCCTCTGCTTCATCATTTCTGTGGGTTTTTTTCCTTTGGTTTCAGCTTTTAACTAAGTGCTGTGCCTGCTGCCAGTATGCTCCCACATCAGCATGCTTGCAAACACCCCATTGAGTGGCTCTCCATGGCTGCTACTGTTTTGAAGAAGCCAGATTTTGCCAGAATTTAGTCCCCCTCCTTTGACTGTTTCTCCAAGAGAAGGAAATCTCGTGCCCAAGAACCTGCTATGCCCTAGATGCTGGATGCTGAGCTCTTTCCCTCTTCCAGCATGCTCCTGGCTTCATGTTGGAGCAGAGCTGGTCTCTCCCCCATCGGTATTCCCTCTGTGGCCACTTTCTTCTTACCTTCTGGGGATTACTTCTGCTTTATAAGCACAAGTGTTTGTTTGACAACCAGAGGCCACACAAAGCACACAAGCCTGCTGAACAGCTGGCAGAAAGGAGAGGATGGCCTCTAAAACCTCCTGGGGCAGTTCCTCTGGAGGCCACCACAGCACTGCCACATCTGGCAGCATCATGACTCAGACCTGGATTGGAGATGGTCAATTGCCTTCTGCCAGCCAAGTAGTCGCCAGGTCCATCTGGTGGTGACAATCTAGATATGTCCATCATCCCTCCAAATGCATCCAGAAAAGCGAGACAAAACTGGACAGACCTGTCTGTCTCTTCCTTGAACAAAATTGAAAAATGTCACTATCCTAAAGTTCTCAGCTTAAATTTACAGTACTAGAATTAGAAAACCTTGCAGGTTTATTTCATCTCTCCGCTTCGGCTGGTTAGGGATGTTCCTCTCCTGCTGATGTTGGCTGTTCACAAGCCCTGGCCCAAGAGCATACCTTTGGCCATATACCCAAATACAGGGAGGGAGGGAAAGGTAGTAACTCTGCCTGTTATCCACAGGCATACAACCACTGGCAATCCAATTCATTGCTTTGGTATTTTTACTCCCAGAACAACCCTCAACTAAAGCTGCTGTTTGGCTCTATGAGAATGGACCCAGGAGTGACAGATTTATAGGAGGCAAGAGGGACTGGTGTTTTCTAATGAGACCCCCACTACAAAGGCAGTACAGTTCAACTCCTTGTTGTGGGAGACAGGAGCTCTAACAGACAAACAGGCAGAATTACCATGTGGGTTTTAACAGGTGGGTCCTTCTCTGTTCTTATCTCCTCAAATTGTGGCCACAAAAACCCACTAATTTTCTCCTCCTTTCCATGGTTTCTCATGAACCACGAGTGACTGACTCCCTCTTTTCATTTACATTACATTTCTTTATTAGAAATGGCTGAAAAGACATGTGAAATGCCTTGCTTCGGGTTAGAAGATAATTTTATTTAGATCTCAAGCAAACAAAATATATAAATGGAAAAAATGGCATTTTCATTGATGTTCAATACTGTCGCACTTTAGCCACAGCCTGGCTAATTTCAGCAGATAAAACTGTGTAGTTGGGCTCTCAATTCCCTCCACCCCACCTCAAGGAGAAAGGGAGAGGAAAAATGAGAAGGAAAAAGATTGTAGGTTGGAAATTAAAACTCCAGCTTTAATGAAATGATGATAATAATAATAATGATGAAAATAATTAAGAAGTAATGAAATATTTACAAATATCTGAGATCACACCCCCATCCCACTCCTTGATATCAATACATTACCACAAATACCTTAGAGCAGATACAAGGGAGTGGGTTCATGGCTAGGAGGGATCTGGAATCAGGAGCAATCAGACAGGCATGGTCCTTATTGGATGTCAGCCATCGTAGAAGAGAGCAAGGCCTTTGTGATTCCTTAATGTTATACCAAGTATGATGTATATGGGATGGAATACTCTCTTGGTGAGTTTGGAGTCACCTGTCCTGCCTGCCCCTCCCTGCAGGTGCGGCCTTTTTTTACTAGCTCAAGGATGGCCGTGGTTACTAGAGCAATACATATAAACATTGACCTTTCTGCATACCAATGTCCCATGTTATCACTTCTACAGAGAAACTGAAAAACGTGCAGTTAGCTTTCAGAAATGAAGCTACTTTAGACAAGACTGAGTTAGAGTCAAGAAACTAACTCTAATTTAATTCAAACCACAACAAGTATACAATTTGGCAAGAAAACCTGTATACTCTCCAGCAATAACCCCCCCTCCAAAAAAAAAGAGGAAAAGAAATAAAGTAGTTGTCCTGAAATTTACATCTTTATAAGAACACATTTGTACTCGATACCTTTTCTGGCTATTCCTATCAACCATATAAGTGGTCAAGCTCAAGATTATAGATTGAAAGCCCTTCTGAAATTTGGTTGCTTTCAATTTTCACCTGCGCTCATGCTATTCTGAAGAATAAATCAGAGCTGACAATTTACTTTTCCTAAATTGTTCTGATTCTGTCTCTGACTTCATTCTCCAGGAACTAAACAATGACGTTGTGATCTCTGAATCTCTCTGATTCTTCAGCCTTTTCTATTTTAAATTTGTTTCTCTCACAAGAAAGTATGATTAGCCAAACTTGCAGGCTCTGAAAATGCTTTTGATTCAGTTTCTGTCACAGTGTGAATGTTTTGAAATGATTGTCATATATGTTTTCCCACTTCATAAAAATTATACCAACAAATTACCTATAAAAATTATTTGCTAGCGGAACTTCTAAAAACGTAAACTTTCCTACAATCCTTAACATAGAATGCATTAAAATGTGTCAGATTTTGAGAATTAAAAATGGAAAACATTCAAAATTTACTTTTTCTTTCTCTTCTATACCTGAAATGAATTTTCACTTTTCAATGAATGCTAATCGTTGAATATTTCTGTCTTTGTGTGCATAGGTATGCGATTTCTGATTCGTTCTGAATTCTAATTGGCTTCTTTTGGGTTGCATGCCAGGGTCTGTCTTTTAATTCCTATTCTCTTATTTTTAGTATTTCTCACTTCTTACTCTGAAGTCCAGTTTATTTTCAGTTCAATGTGAAGTAAGATGACATTTCCAGATGGTGACTATGAGTTAGAAATAAAATTAATTATTTCATATTTAATTGAAACATTCAGATACTTCTTAGTGAGCTAAGAGTTGCAACTGTGATAACTAAACATATGTGAGACTGACAGCTCCCTCTGAACAGCTGCAGTAGAGCACTGGTAACTTCAGTGTCTTGCTGTGTTTCACCTCCTGGTGTGGCAGATACATGTAATATATATATTGAACATACAGAGGGGTTTTTATATGTAAGTATATCTCACCACCTTATTAGTTGGAGACTTCAAGAAAGCAATTCGAAGAGATTTCTCAGCTAGACTGGAGGAAATGAAACAGAAGATTGATTGCTTAGACTGTACTTGAGAAATGCAAGCTGTTTTCCTACAGTGAGAGCACAGCAGAGAAAAACAAACCTATTTTAAACCCTGACTTGCCAGGGCCTGGGATTCCTTTCCCCTCATCCCCTTGATAGATGAGTTGATCCTTAGCAGAGATCATATTTGATCAAGGTCTGCTTGCCCTGAGGGCAGCCCCTTGAGGGTTTGCGTAGCTGGGGCCACCCAGGGGTGTGTTAGAGGAAATTAAGCAGCTGCAGCTGTAGCAGAGCTGAGCAGAAGAAGCTGTGGGTTATTTATTCCCTGCGACAGATGGGAAAATGTTGTTTTGTCTTTCGCAGTAGGGAAGTTAGGGTTGCTCAGGAGTGACCATGCCTCCAGCATTTCTACTCTCTGTAGTGTTCTTTAGCACTGGCTGCCCTGGGTCCTGGCAGCAGGTAGGAAGTGGTCAAGCTACCAGAAACTTGCCAAAAATGAGCACTTGTCTCTGTATCCCCTATTGTGATCACAATATGCCTGCTGCTTAAATAGGGTGAAAGAAGGTATTTCTAATTATCTGTACAGTTTAAAACTAGTCAAAACCTGATAAAACTGATTAATTAAGAGCATTCATTTTATTACTGAAACTGAACACATCAGCTTTCTAGTATCTACTACTTTGCTGTCTAGGAAGAGGAGTCTTCTGACCAAATGGACATTTCCATGATAAAACCAATAAAATTCAGTCTAATTTATGCCTGACTTCTTGTTTTTAAAACCACTTGTTATTATCCCAAATAGTGACATGTTATTTTTTTCCTACTACTGACTTCTATTATTTTGCTTTTGGTGACTTAGTCAACAAATATGCTTTCATCCTGGGTGGCCTTACAGGGCACATCTGATGGACCTAGGTTGCATCTGAAAACATGTTTAAGGAAAGAATTATCTGCTTTTTAACTGTGCGATGGGTGAACCTTATTATTTCTGTTTAGCAGAAATGAAACTATTTCCAGCAGCTACTGCTAAATTTGCAAGGCTTCAGAAGCGGTTACACATCCTCCTCTACTTTGGACAGAAATTTAAACTGTTGCTTTTTGCGGGGCTGGGTGTGTGGGTGTGTTTTTCAGCACAGTGCCTTCAGGATATCTCATTAAGCATGTATTTCCTCACTATGATGTTGACACTTTGCTCCAGGGCCCAATATTTTTGATCAGAGATTCAGCCTAAGAAATGAAGGCTGGAGGCTGAGTCCCATGGATGTTCAATAAGATGTTTTTATTTTTCCATTTTCCTGAGGCAATTTTATGCATCTAGCTAGGCTTTTCCCTGTCCTTGGTCTGAGGAAGAAACGTCCTTCTCTTTTTTTGCCCTCTCTACCACTTCAGTTCTGACTTGTTGCTGCTCTGCCTCCTCCACTTGTACCTGGCTGTGTTCTGGCTCCCTTGATGGTTAACTGTAGGGTTGATAGCAAAAGAGGCAGCATTTCAGAGGTCCTTCTGATAGCAGAGCCAGGTTCTACAACAACCAGGGAAGACCTACAGCAGACAGAGCAATAGCTGGAACCACCTAGCACAGACTGTTAATAGGAGTGGGCATGCTGCAAGCACCCTTGTGTGTCACTAGACACCTGCCTGCTCGGAAAACAAGAAGCCTCCTTCTTACTCTCTGCTTAGGCTTGTTAAGTGATGTATCTATCTGACACAATGAACACAAACTTTCATGTACTCATTGTCTAATCATGTAAGTTTGAATATTAGATGGGTTGCTGGGAAAACACGGATTAACTTGTAACTCTGATACCTCTCAAATAACCTAATACGAGCACATGTAAAGTATGAATACAGAGTCACGTAAGGTACTTACGTGATGATGGTTGGTGTTAGTGTTGGGTTATAGGTTGGACTTGATGATCTCAGAGGTCCTTTCCAACCTTGTCATACTGTGATACTGTGATACTGTGATACTTTTTTTAATTGCTGGAGTGAGACACTTTCAATTCCTGGTGAAGAGGCTTCAGCTGCTAACAGTAGAAAGCAGTGACATATCTATGTTGTAACTACTTAATTATATAACACAGAATTACAGAATGATCTGCGTTGAAAGAAACCCACAAGGATCATTGAGTCCAGCTCCTATCCCTGCTTAGAACAATCCCAGTATTCACACTGTGTGTCTGAGGGCATTGTCCAAATGCTTGCTGAAAATTGTTAGGCTTGGCACCATGAATGTTCCCCTGGGGAACTGTTCCAGTGCTCCAACACCGTTTGGGTGAAAAACTTTTTCCTAATATTCAACCTAAACCCCCACTCACACATCTTCCTGTCACTGTCTCGGGCCCTATCTTTGGTAACCAGAGACAAGTGATCAGCTCCTGTTCCTCCTCCTTCACTTATGAGGAAATAGTAAAATGCTATGAGGTACCCCCTTCAATCTCCTGTTCTCCAGGCTGAACGCACCAAGCGACTTCAGTCGCTCTTCATACAACTTCCCCCCTCATCTGGTTTTGTGACCTCCTCTGGACTCCCTCCAGTAGTTTGATGTCTTTTTTATCCTTTGACACCCAAAAGTGCACACAGTACTCAAGGTTGGGCCTCACCAATGCTTAGTAGAGCAGGACAATCCTCTCCCTCGACTGGCTGGCAATGCTGTGCTTGATGCACCCAGGACACAGTTAGACTTCTTGGCTGCCAGGGTACACTGTTGGCTCATATTCAATTTGCCATCAACCAGAACCCATAGATCCCTTTCAGTAGGACTGCTCTCCAGCCTCTCACTCCCCAGCCTGTACGTGTATCCAGGGCTGCTGTGTCCCAGGTGCAAAACCTAGCACTTGCCCTTGTTAAACTTAATGCAGTTGGTGACTGCCCAGCTCTCCAGCCTCTCCAGACGCTCTGCAGGTCCTGTTTGCCCTTGAGTGTCAACAGCTCCCTCCAGTTTCGTGTCATCAGCAAACTTGCTAGTAACCCTTGAGTCCTGCATCCAGGTCATTTGTAAAGATATTAAATAGTACTGGGCCTCAGATGGACCCCTGTGGGACCCCACTAGTGACTGGGTGCCAACCAGATGTAACCCCATTCACTATGACCCTTTGAACCCGACCCATCAGCCAATTGTTCATCCACCTCATTATGTGTTTATCCAGCTGTATGCTGGATATTTTTTTTAGGAGGATGCTATAAGAGACAGTATCAAAGGCCTTGCTGAAATCCAGAAAGATTTCATCAGCTGGTTTTCCTTGATCAAATAGGTGGGGAACCCTGTCATAGAAGAAAATTAAGTTTGTCAGACAGGACCCTCCGTTTATAAACCCATGCTGGCTGGCACCAGTGATTGTGTTATCTTTCAGATGTTTTTCAGTAGCCCCCAGAATTATCTTCTCCATAATCTTAGCAGGCACTGAAGTGAGACTGACAGGTCTGTAGTTACTGGGGTCATCCCTGCCGCCCTTCTTGAAGATCAGGTCATTTACCAGCTTCCATATATATAAAGGCATAATCACATAATGTGTCACTATTCTGTAAATAAAATACTGCAAGCGAAACTTGTACAGAGAAACCTACAGGAATATGAACAGTACTGCATTCTCTCAAATGCAATTTTCAGAAGCGGCTGAAAATTCATAGCTTCGTTCTTTTACCGACTACAAAATATCTCAAAATTAGCTTTGTTCTGAGCTGAGCTAAAGGCAGCAGAAAATCAAAACACTTCCTAGAACAGAATATTTCCTAGGAAGTATCACCACTTAATGTAATAGGTGTTTTAATTTTGATCAATGTGAAACATTGTTTTCTCATAAACAACATGTTCAACAGAATACCCAGAAACCTCAGGAACAAAATGTATGTTTTCTAATGGAAAAAGACTGATTCAGCAAAATCTCTTTTGTCATTTGAAAATTAACTTGATTTTAAAAAGAGGAGTGATGCTAATAGTTTGCTTTTCTGTCTCTATTTGTACTCAAAATTTCCACAAATAAACAAAACTATATTCTTACTTTTGTAGTATAAAAATCAAACCAATAGGTCGAACATGATAAGCTGTTTGAATAACATTAAGTTATTTCTTTTCAAAGATACCTATCCCTCTTTTAGTGTCACCTAGCAGAAATAAGTTGTAGCAGGGAGCTGTGTGAGGAAAAATTATTTTCATTATGTGTACACAAAATAGCATCCTCTTTGACCTTTATAAAGGGACAAGTCAGGATTTGAGTGATACCATCTAGTTCAGACAAGGAATGCAGTCAATTAAACAACAGCTCATGCTTAGGAGGTCGTCTCAAATACTATTAACAGCTTTAAAAAGTAATAGTACCTGTGCTGACCTGATTTATTTGTTTGTTTGTCTGTTTGTTTATTTTTTAGTTTATATTTATGCACAACTTCAGGAACCAATAAATCTAGCGACGTGCCTTGCTGAAATTGACTCAGGAAACCTGACAGATGCCTCATTATCTTTACGTAAGTAGCATTCCACTAGGGGTAAACAAGAGATGGGAAAGACGAACCAAGCCATCTTGGTTGGGATCATATCTACTATTTCTTCTCTTCTCCAACATAGGGTATTCCCCATTAGTGGTCTCTCCTTGAAAGAATGGTCAAAGGTTATGTTGAGTCTTAATCATCTATACCATAGATACATATTCATGGCAAAATACACATAAATGGAAGGAAAATAATCTGTAACTCTAAGCATCATGGCAATGATCAGACACCTGCAGGATAATCATCCAAATCAAACGTTTGTCTCAGCTTCTTTACATGATCTATCGCTTCCTGCATCCGCTGAATGGTAAAGAAGAAAAGATTGTGTTGAACAGCAAGGGTGCTGTCTTGGCAAAGGCAGGAATCTTCCTACTGCACACAGCAGCAGCAGCAGAGCCCTTTTTGCCTGTTGCTATCACCTTTTCCCTCAGTAGCAGCCTATATGTTGGGGGAATTTGCAGTCTTACACTGCATGAAAAAAACTGGAATCTGATGTACTCAATGTTTGAGCATGAGAACTTCCATATCCAGCTGATAAATCGGCAGAAATTATTTTTCTTGATCTATATAGTACTTCATGTAAAGAGCATTGGCTTCCATAGGTTCTCAGGGCATATCAATATTTGATAATTCTCCTCAGATAGAAAAGCTTTTTTCCTGTGGAGACCTGCTTGGTGTTTTAAAAAGTTTAATCAAGGAAAGACTAGCTTGAAGATAGGTCAAACATATAAAAATATGTTTCTTTTTCTCAGATATCTGAGAAAATAATATCTTTCCCTCAGTCACTGAAAGGGCATATTCATTGACTGGGAGTTTCCACTAGGTCTAGGTTGGTCAAACAGATATTTTACAGAATTAAAGGGAAATGCTACATGGTCTTGAAGTAAGACATGTAAAGAGTGTTTCCAAGTGTGGCCTCAACGCTGCCCTCTGCACCACAGCTGTGAACATTTAAGGCAAACACTTTGAATGCAATTTATTATTTTTCTACAAGAAAAAACAGAATTGGTACCATTCAGTGTCTCAAGTGCTGCCGCACTGGAGGAAGCATTTACGTGTAGCTGTGGAAGAAGTTTTCAAAATCCATTTGGGCTTCACAGGAATGCCTGCTGTCAGAAGCTGCCAGGGAAAGTTGCTGAATCAATATCTAAATCTCTTTCCTTTCTGTTTGCACTGCTTTGACCAATTTCTACTATTGCAATAGCCACCCTTCAATTTCCTGGCAGAACCTTTGTGTGGCTATCTGTGTCACTGAATATTCTGGCCCAGAAGTAATGATCTGGAATGTATCTATGTTTAAGAGAGATTTACAAATCCCACAGTGTGTGTCTGCTTTTTTTTTTGAATGATCACATTGGACTCATCTGACTAAAAAAGTGAGTGGTAAGTAAGTAATTGCAGCATTATCAATGAAAGTGTCACCTGGAACTTTGAAGTCCAACTCATTCTTACAGCTTTGAAACTTCATGCTTGTGTGACTTCTTCACTGTGGAGAGCAATACTAAAGCGTTGAGTTTATGGTCTTACCTGAGGTTAGAGATTCATGTGGGCAAAATTTCAGGATTCTGAAATATAGACAATGGGTAGATTTGTCATCTTGTCACTCTGCTTCCCTGTGTTTCATGCTTCTCATGTGATTTAGCTGAGGACCAAAAGGAAAAAACATAACAAAACTGTACTCTCTCTCTCTCTCTCACTGTCTCCTCTTTTTAAAATCTTGAACATCACACTAGTATTTGTATATATATGTATATTTTGGTGATATTTTAATTTAAGGAGCAGAGAGACACGAATAACTCCTCTTCTTTGAAACAACTGTTCTGACTGACTCCTGTCTCAAAAATCTCTGAGGTTCAGATTGTGACTTACACCTTCTTTTAACAGCTTTGATTAACATGTTGTCTGATATAGCAGAGAACAAGAAAGCAATAGAGAAAACTTCCTAGCTGGACCGGTCCATTTTATACATATATCAGAAGGCAGCAGAGAGGGAAGAACTGATCTTTTTCTGAAGAAGAAAATCTAGAAATATTTTCCATTTTACAGCCTGTTACATACTATGTAAAATATTTTTCATCAGATAGACTTAAGCTGTAGATACATAACACAGAATGAGCTCAAGAAATAACTTATTTTTCATTTTGTCCTATGGACCATGCTAAAACTCCAACACTTACTACAAAATTGTTTGTGATTTGCCAAGGAGAAAAAGTGTGTATTAACAGCATCATTAAGCCAAATCATTCCAATTTGATGTACCTCTTTCAAAATGACTTGACAAAATGAAACCATGTTCATGCTAATATTTAGCTTTTTTAGAAGTCTCATTGCCTGTTGATTACACACTGCTAGCCTGAGGGAATGGGGTGGGGATAGTTTGCAAAAAGATGTTCATTCTTCTCCAGGTAAGCACCTCACTCGTAACCTATATACAACACAGATTACGCTTTGTTTCTTCTTTACTCACCTCTGACCCAAACTGATGTAGTGGCATAAATTCCTTTTAGAGATCCTGTTTCTTCATGTTTAGCCATAAAACTGGTGGAAAAGTAAAGTCTACATGTTCTGGGTTTTTTTTTTACATTGTGCATCATGAGTTCAGAGATAGATCAGAAGGCATAATGAATATGAGTTAAAGTGAATGTGACAACTGCCTGAAGCCATGCTTCCCTGGGCTGTAATCTTGTTAAATCTTGCTAGCTAAGGAGTCAGACATTTCCTAATACTTAAATGGAAGAACTCAGGTGTATTTGGTAGGAGTGACTGTACTGAATTCACTTATTGATACAGAGTTAATGGGTCACTGCTCATGGCATTATCTCTCAGTCTGCAGATTTTAAACATACTATTAGAAGAATGTGTCAAACTGAATTGTGAACCATAAACAGGAAATCTCATTGCATAAGAAGAACTTTAATTTTCACATCCTAACATAGCTTAACAATAGTTTCATTTGAATTGATTATTCAATGGAATAGATACTACTTCCCCTCCCCTTTTTTTATGCTGTACTGACATTTTTAGAGAGAACTCTGCCTCAATGGGACCAGTGGTTTGAGATTCAATTTTTCATTGGGTCATAGTGAAATACCTATCTCTCATGTTTGCTTGCTAGACATAAAACAGGAGAATTCAAATATGACAATAAAGTAGATAATGAGAAAAAAATATGTATATGTAGACAGGAACTAACAGAATTATGAAGATTAATTTTACATGAGATCTGCAAATGAAATTTCATTGCTTAATACTGATCAGTGTCTGCTTTGGAATTCTAATGTGTCATATCCCCAAGTTCAAAGTGTTTCCCTTATTTTCCTCATGTTCTTTCCACAAGAATCTGAAATGCCATTTCCTAAAAGAAATCTAAAACAATTTCAGCCAACTGGATTTCAACTCAGTTCATAAGTTTATTTACTATTAATTGATGACTTTTCTAGAAAAGATGTTATAGTTATCTAAATATATACATTTTCCCTATTTGGGCTTTTTTTTACCTTCACCCTTTCTGATCATGTCAAGAACTTTTCACTGACGACCTGACTGCCAGAAGCCTGGGGATTGTTTACACTACAAACTATTATATGACGTATTGTAGTAGTCTTGGAAATGCTCATATCGAAGAACTTTGCTGCAGGTGATAAGATTAGGCACACTCAAGGTTATAAATTTAAACCATCTTTAAAGATGTAAAAAATTAATGAGAACCTAACCTGAAGATCCAGCAGGGTAACATCCTTATCGCTATGTGCAAAACAACAGCAACAACAAAGCTTTTCAATAATTAATTACAATCCTTGAATCTCCTACAGCCAGGGTGAATTATTTACTCATATTCTATATGTAGACATTTCTAACAGACATACAGACAAGATCTTTGATTACTATGTGTGTCCCTTGGAATTTAATAATCTTCAAATCAAAATTCCTTATTTTTTATTTTTAAAATTCCTACCATAACTGGCATAATTTTAAAGCTTCCATCTTGAAATGCATGACAGTCAGTAAATCACAGGCCATAACAGCTCTTCCAAATATGTCTTTGACTACAGTATTTCCCTCTGTAGAAAATTTACGTTTGTACTTCAGACAAAATGGATCTGTTTTGTAGATTTCCAGTTTCTTTCATTTTCTCACTAGCATATTTGATCTGCTGAAGACTATGGTTTAGATAAGAATGGATAGGAGAGAGAGTTTGGAAGAAAGAGTAGATGAGTTTTTTACAGCCTCCATCAAATCCAGGGGTTTTCAGCTCAGTGAAAATCCATGGCAATGTATTTCTGAAGGCAGGTAACTGACAATTTTGTGTTTCAGGTTCCACATGAGGTCAGGCATTTGAGCAAATTTTATTGTCGTTTTGAGCTGGTTTGGGTAGTCTATACCTTAGTAATCTATTGAAAAAATCCCTATTGGGAGTGTTCATAACTTTGCAGCTAGTGCCTTGGTTTGACTGAGTGATTCATATAGAATAACCCCAAATTGCACACTCACTCATTCTTCAAAAGGCTGAAATGCTTGCACTTTTTAAAATTTCTATCACATGAAACAGAAATGACTGAAGAATACACAATATATTTTATGAAACAAACTTTTCCTGATTTAGAATGGAAAACATAACTAATACATTTAGAAGCTGTAAACCAAGGTGCGATTTCAATGATTTAGCATTTTTACTCCAAAATCCAAAACTGGAAGTAGTCTAAGTTAACACAGAACAGAGATTTGGACATATTTTTATGTTGAATTCAGCCACTGGCAAGAAAGCTGGCTTTTTCCTTGATTGTATGTACTAGACTGCATAATAGTTGCAGCATCTCAGTGATCTCTTCATCCATTTGACTGAACTTTCTGAAACTAGCTAGCAGCATTTTTCCCCCATACTTCTTCCTGCATAATCTTTAAAATTTCGAAAGCCTGTAAAAGGGGGATATATTTTTGCCAGCAGTCCTTTGCTGACATACTGTAAATCAGGTATGTTAACTCTTCTTCCCTTCCCACTGTCATACTGAATGTTTTTCTGGAACACTCCAAGTTGGCAACACTCAGCCACTCAGCCTGGTTTTTTTAAGGGTCATAAACAATGTCAATGTTCTGGCAGTTACTGGTAAAGAAAGTTCAAAATATTCACATTTCTTTTAACAAAAGATATTTTCTTCTACAATATTTTAGCAAAAAAAACCCATAGAGACCTTTAACGAATGGGTTCAAAACTTTTGAAACCAAAATCTTTAGGAATTGTTCAAGCACTTGAAACAAGATGGGTGACCTGTAGCTATAGCTCTGTAAAGGCTGTCTGGGAATACTATTAAGCATTGTGCAGAACAAATACTCTAAGAGTTCTTCTGAGAGTATTCATTATGACAGGAAGGAAGGAACAATGTATGGAGAGCCTGCAATGACAGATTCTTTAAAAGCATCTGTCATGAACCTCAGAATTATGTCTGCACAGAGCTGTTGGACCCTGAGAAAATTAGCTTGGTGAACAAACTTAATTCCTCCTTGCTCTCTTACTGTCTGTAATGCTTCTGGAGTATAGTTCAAGAACTGGTGGAGACAGAGAAACCAAGAATCAGTTGCCTCCAAGACTGAATATGTACAGTTAGACACATTTTGTGAAAATACTTGTTGAAAATACTTGGGAATTAGATAACTCTAAAGATGATGGCATTTAGCACTTTTCCTCTGTGGATCCTTTTCTTAGGCTAGACTATGAATGGAAATGAATATACTGACCTCTCCCTATGCTTTTATCCACAGCTGAGTAAGACTGTCTATATTGACCTCAGTAACAGCCTGCCTTGGATTCTTAGTCTCATTTGAATTATATCATGTTTCTGAAACTATTATAAAATTTGCTATATTTGAAAATTACAGTATTATAGCCAGTCAGAGATAGAATTATAGGGAGAAAGAGAGCTCAGGGTCTGAAAACATGAGTAGCATTGCATTAATGTTTATAAAGTACTAGGGAAATGAAACACTTATTTTACAATTATTCCTTTCTAACTTTTTCCACTGAATATCATATAAAGAGTGATTTTCCATCATAAGTCTTTTAATGAAAGTGAATTATTAGATTTACCCTCTTGGAACTTTTAATCTTCATCATTGATTTAAAAAATCAAAGTCATCAAAGAAGTGGAAGTTTAAAATACAAAGAAAACAAAATATATACCAGCAAATCTAAAGATGCAAACACATAACTAAGTCTTGTAATGTCATGTTTCCCTTCCAGACTCATACAAATAATCATGAGCCTGCAAGACACTGAGCAATCCCAGTTTCCACAAATATGGCTGAAATTTCCCATGTTACAGGTCAATCGCCAAAATTCCCAAATAGCCTAAATGATCAGTAGTATATCAGTAGCAACCATTTCTTTGCTGTTATGCTGATAGTGGTGTAGTTACTCTGCATCACACAAGTGTCTATGTATTTTTTTCTCTCAAATTTTTCTCTCAAGTCATCTTCTTCTCCCAACATATATATTGGTCTTTTTAAGGTTCTTACGCAATTTTGTTCGAGTGTTCTAGGTTAAGTTTTATGTATAATATGTCTTCACACATAAGCAATGCAAAGTTTACCTTCAATTAAAAGAAAGAGTACTTAGGTATAAGCTTTAGTCTCAAGAGCTTTAGGGCAGAACAAAATAAAGATTAGAGATTCTTCTGCTTTTCTTTCTTTTTCTTCCATCCTTGTGCTCAAAATGTAAAATCTTTATCTTCTCCCCTTGACTGATCATAGAGAAATGGGTAGGAAGAGGTGGAAAGGGGAAGGAGGAGAAAAGGAAAGAATCTTCTTCAGAAATCTTATATCTTTCCCTGGAATTGGAAGTATCCCAGAATCACAATAGAAGGCATCCATCCCAAGTAGAGAGAGCAGCAGCAAGCCAAGTTCAGTACTTGTCCCTGTTCATCTTATTCTGCTCTGTTTCTGTCCCCAAGAAAGGTTAAGCTGCATGTGAAGCAGACAGAGAGCTTGGAGGGTCTATCCAATCAATTATTTCCCTTTTGCAGCACTGAGGTTGGGGGCTGAACTATCTTTAAATCACTATAACTGTTTTTTCTTCTTTTCTCTATGGTTAGCATTAATAAGAATGACAATAAAAATGCTCCTGTTCTGAAGTGGTTTTGGTCCTTGATTTGTACTCACTCTTCTCTTATTTTCATAGATGCTTAAGAGGCTTAAAAGCCCTTAAAAGCAATGTTTAAGGACCAGAGACATTCTCTTTCTCTCCCCAGTCCTCTTTTTTCCCGTCCTCCAAAGACGTTTCAAAAACAAAGCTCTCCAGATAGTCATGTTTCTCTGTCTGTAAGGCACCCTCTTCATGTTTTCCTCTTTGTGTTTCTGAATCACTCATCTCTATCAGTGACATCCCAGCTGACTGCAGCTCTATTATTTCAAAACTTGGAGCTGGCCTGAATTTCCCAGTAAAAATTCAGGGTGATGAGTTATTTCCATCCCATTTTCAGGGTTTTTCTTCATGACTATTGCCAGCCTCACTGCCATTTGCAGGCCCTTTTTGTTGAAGAGACCGCTTACTGAACATCTTATGACAGTGGAAAAATGTCGCTTGAGTATGTTTTCTCTAAACGTGGAAGTTGTGCTGAGCTGTGACCCGGCAGGAACAAAGTTGAGGGGTGATCCAGATAGAGGGCCAAAGGGACAGTGTCTTGGAGTTGCCATAAGATGCCTTGCCCCCTCTTTGTGGGCAGAACATGGCAATGGTACCTGCTGTATATGTTACAGTATGACTCTCAGCAACAAGTTTCCTGGCTTTGTCTTTCCTGGCTGGAAGTTTCTTGCTATATGTTGGTCAATGCCTTAGTTTTTTCTTTGCTCACCAGCTTCTCTCAACTACAACAGACCAGTCAGCGTGCCCAGGGGATAGTTTCCTAATGAACAGTTTTCATGTGAGTGTTAGTGAGGCAGGGGTGTATCCCAAATGGGGGAAAGGGCAAGTTCAAAGATGATCTCTGAAGCTACCTGAGTGACTTGTTGGTCATCGCTTCCCCTGACAGGATGAATCGTACAATTCCACCTTCCCTTCACACCACTCATGCAGTCGTAGTGGTTTATATCATTGTAGAGTATGCTTACCCTTCCTTCTTTACATAACCTAGGAGTTACACTAAAACAATTGTATTCACTGTATTGATACAAACACCTTAACAACGTCAGACCATAGATCAATTACATCTACAAGTAGCTGCCCGAGTTCATGCAGCAGGTGCTGAGGAAATAAATTTGAGAACAAGCAGAAGAAATAAGAAACTGAAAAGTAGGAGCATTGTTAAATGGATAAAAGAAAGGCAAACGGGCCTCCTGTGTACTTCATGAGTACAATTGGCCTCAGCGACCCAGAGGTACAGACTAAGCATTTATTTATGACTAGGTATTTAAGATCTTGAAGCATATTTCTGGACAGTGAAAAGTGTCGGTGTTAGTTCATATCTTAGTTGCCTTGACTAACAAAGATGGAGTTTGTGGTTTGGGAGCAAGCAAGCTTTCATGTTGAGATTTAAGAAAGAGAACCCCAAACCGCTTATGTTTGTCATTTCTGGATCTCACAGCTTTTCAATACAATCACTTAGGATGAAAATTGATCATCAGTGAAAGATCTGTCAGCACACAAACATCTAAACTCTGGTTAGTCTAGTGATTGACAGTATGGGTACCCTTTTTCTCAATACCACTAACTTGGAGTTACTGTGGATGCTAATTTTGTTAACAGTGACTACTGATTGCTAAAATAGTCTAGTTTCATGTGAGAAACAGAATCCAGAATATGTCTGATAGTATTATATATCCCAAAATCTCAGGATCACAGTAAGCTTTCTGAACATTGCCTTTGAATTATGCCCTTGGAATAATTGTTACAGTTGCAGATAAAACAGGGAAAATAGACAAATCATGAGGAGGATATTTACTGCTATCAGCTCAGAACTTTTTCTCGGACTACTTTTTAAACTACACTTTTTTACCATCCAGACATAATGTATCTTTTTTTTCAACAAAATACCCTTCTTTGAAGTTTCTTTTATTCTCTTTCAAAATAGAAATATTATTTGTAGAAGGTTAAAAATTCTTGCCACAACCACAGAAAAAATGGTCATGAGGTTTTGGCTTTCTAATCTGAATGAAATTCTTAAAACTGTTTATGGAAATTGAAATTTCTTCTAGAAGTTTCTCAAGAAAGTACATCTTTTTAATCTAAAAAATAGCATTGTTAATTGAAAATATTAGAGTCTAGTTTCTTTTTTTTCTCTCTTTGAAAGGAGAAGAAAGTTTATCCAAAGATCAAGATCAAGAACATCTAATTTGCAAAGTGTAACTATTCAATGCATGTGCTCGTGCAGAGTTTTCTAAACTCTTCACAAGCTAGTTGTCAGCCTGAATTAATTCTCAAATACCTCTGAAATGTCATGGAAAGGTATGATGATCTTAGGCCATTTGCTTATTATAAGTAGAATGAGAGGCTTGAAGGCTTAGTGGCTTGCTCAACATGATGAAATTTCTTGAAGTACTAGGATAAGTACAGAATTTCAGAAAACTTTTCTTACTCCTGAAGATCATATCACTTTCTAGAATATTGATTTGGAAGACAATACAGGAAATAACAGGTTTTGAGTGCTTGTACCTGCATTTATTTTTCTGTTTTGATTACTGAAGCTATGACACATCTCCCAGTTCTGTGGTTTTTATTTTGTGCTCTTTTTTGATGAAATAACATTTAAATTGAGGTGTTTAAATGGATCTTTTGTGAGTGAGGTTCTTGCTTGCATTGATTTACTCCATGGACTCGGCATCAGTAATTCACAGAGGTTAATGTGCATACTACTGATTCATTTTTCTTGCATGTCTTTTATCATTTGGTTGTTACAGTCAGTTCTTCAGCATTTGTGGATGGAGTATCAGAGAAGTTTGGCTGTGGGTCAAAGACGCTTGGCTATCTCTATATAAGCCAGTTTGCTGAGAAGGAGAATGCAGCCATGTTTAGCCAGTCTGTCCTGTGTACTCATCTGTTTGCATGGTCACTAGTTCAGAATCTGTTCTCTACAGTCAGCTGTCACCAATTTCCTTTTATCCTTTACATTCTCCTTGTCCTTTCTTCTGATTTCTATGTATTTCACATGTCATGCTTCCATTTTATCCAGCCACTTCTTCTCAAAATTGCTGTCTGGCTGCTTATTCAGAATAACAGATAATTGGCAACATAGAGGTGAAAAACCTCTTATGTTTTAAAGAGCACTGCTTCTCCACCTTCACCTAATCAGGGTCTCCTTGTCCCTAGGTGATTAAGAATTTATCCCCAGAATGGTTTTCACATTCACCTGTCAGATGGCCTCAGTAGTTGACTAAATATGAGAGTCTGTGGTTTGTTTTGAACGGTTGCCTTGGGATATAACCATCACAGGCACTACAGTTACCATCCAATTATCCTTTCCTAGCATCTCATTATTCTGCTCACTGTAATTTTCTATAGTCAGCACCAGATATCTCATACCTTTGCCTCTGTAATTCTTCTGAAAAGACTGCAGATCAGCATCACACCATCCAGATGTCACATGTTCCCCATCATCCTTCATCTCTATTCATCTCCTTCTGGAAGTATCTCTGCCTTATAATGGATATCTCTACTACATGTATTTGGATCAATGTCATCTTGATTAAGAAATAGTTGTTAAAATCACCTAAGTAAAGGGAAGTGGAATAGGTTTCCAGGAAAGAGAGTAAACCTAAGGCAAGCAGACTTGGAGTAAATATCTCTGGACTCCATTCCAGTGTTACCTTAGGAAAAAAATGTTACTGTAAACCCCAGTATCTACTGCTTATTTGTTGAAACACTTAAGAATTTCATCATCCTTTGCTGAGTACGAAATAACAAATGCAAATGGTGACAATCCTCAGTAAGTTTCAGTAGTATTATCCATGTTTGTGGTGTTGAATTTTGGACAGAATTAGAATGTTTCTAGGGTTTTTGTCACATCTTTATGATAAAAGAAGCCTTGAACTTGTCTTACTGAATATTTGCTGTATTATTTCTACAGACACATGTACTTGTTTCCCTGTCCAATCAAATGGACAAAAATGCAGGCAGAGAGGAAACTCATCCATATAGAGAGGAGAAAAATAGCAGTAGTTTGGTTCCCTAAATGCAAACAATTATGACAGCAGATCTGGAGCTGGAAAGGAGAAGCTGTCCTGCTTGTCCCTGAGAGCACAAGTTTGCTGTAACTTTAATTTGGAACATCCTTTATGGTTTAGCAGACCAGATGAAAGCCATAACTAACAAGACCTTTTGTAGTTCTAATTCCAGTTGGTAGTTTGCACTTTTATTATTTCTAAAGCAGCTTGTAAGATGCTTAGCATCTGATCTACAAGAATTTTTAGTTCTTTTGGTCAAGTTTTAATGGAATTTCTTATTTTCAGTTGTTTTATTCTAAAAATTGTCTACAAAATACAAGACAGACTATTGTCTCTGTGATATAAGGGTTAAACCTGCAGTAACATCCATGATTTATTCTTAATCTACCCCAGCTTCAAGAAAATAAAATCACACTCAGAAGCTCATTCCCATTGAAACTCATTACACTAATTATGTGGCGGCGGCATTTGTCAGTGCTATTTGTTCATTACTTCAAAGGAGAAATACTAGGTACATGATAATGCAGTTGTCTAATGTGCTAGGCCACAAGGAATAAGTTAATTTACTATGCATCCACCATATTCCCTAGCCCACAAGCAAAGCCTTTTCTGAATAGTTACACTCCTAAAATCTTGACATACATTTAGGCAATGTATGTGTTTCTGTGTAAATTTTGAACGACTGAAAGTGGTTATACATTTTGCCACACATTGAAACACTGCAGAGTTTTTTCTTCATTTTGTCTGGGACCTAGCAGTAACTCTTTGTGTTCATAAGAATTAATCATCCATGGTGTTGGATACCAAGGGCCCTATCTTTACTGAAATTTACCATGGTGTAGACTTCCTTTCTGTTCTGCAGATGTGCTCACCCTTACTCTCAAGAGCACAGCCTTTCTACAGGATGAAAGGTGTGTAAGCCATTGCTCCGTTTTCAGATTTTCTTCTAATGATGATCCATCAGCCTTGTATATAAAGATAAGGATGTGGCAGTTTATATAGCAGCTGCTTTACTTCCAACCTGACTTGGAGAAGAGCAGACTAGGGTAATTACTTGACTTGGGAGAAGATTTTCCTATAATACTGTTCAAATGAAGCAAGTTTTTCTAAGTATATAGAACATGGCATAGTTCAGGTAGCTGACCTACTATTAGTCCAGCTAGCACTTTCTGTCTGCATAAGTCCACCCACTTTTTTTACATTTATTGGGTGCTGGGGGGGAAGCTGGTTTTTTTGTTGTTGTTTTATTTTTTACCCTAATTATTTGTATTAGGAAATGAAGGCAATTATGTCTGTAAAGCATAACTCTTCACCGTTGCCTCAGATGAAAGACTACCCTGAAATTTAAGAGATGTTTGAAATTACTTCAGCTTGTGAGGAAAGACAAAGTTGGACCAAGTATTTTATTTACACATTGGGAATCTCCAAACAGAACAACTCTCTTTCAAACATGGCACTCTGAGGCTCACAGCCTCTGCCACATTAATGGACTGTTTGAATAAGGCACACGTGGTGACTTGACACTGGTAATTGAAAATGGATGATCACAAATCTGAATGTTTTACTCAGTATTTTTTCCACAATTTTTTTTCACATTTTATTTTCCCCCCCACATTTTTACAGGAGATAGTCCAGCTACACTGGAAATAAATATTTGATAAGGTGCCTTGAAAAGACCTCATAGCACTCAGAAGAGATACTCGTTTAGTTTGCAAATGTTGACCTGGGTGTATGCCATGATGTGTAATAGCAGTGACAAAAAAAAGCAGAAGACAAAATAGATGGATTCAATCCTCGGTCTTAACCAGACTGCACATAGTTGCCAATGGAAGTCACCACCTCAGACAACAAATGTTTTTCTTGACTCATGCTTCTGAGGCAGTGTGGCCCTAGTTGCCTTTTCTTATAACGCAGAATCAGGTATTTTTATTAAGAACAAATGTGTAAGTAATTATAAAAATTATTATGATTTTCTAAAAGAATTAGAGACACAAATTTGTGATTATTATTGTAGATTATTTTGCTTTGCTCAGTCTAAGTCTCAAAAGACAAGGGAAGGATTAAAATCTAAATTTGTTGAGCTACATGACTGGGTCATTCTTTTTGCAGTGTTAGCAAACATTTTGTTGTTATTTTTACCAAATCTTCTAAAAGTATGTACAGTATTGGATTTAATGAGTCAGATTAATTATTTTTTATGGAATACTTCTGAAAGAACCAGTTGGATTTTTCTTATGCCTATGAACATTTACAACATTCTTCATTTAAGAATGCATACAGGGAATGAAGGTTGAAGAAGTACAATTACTTTGAGCTATCTGTTCCCAAAATCTGGGTGTCAGACTATACAGAATCCTTATTTTGAAGTGGGTTGTCCTCTATTACATTTCAAAAAAGAGTCTGAACTTCAACTAATTAACACTGGGGTACCTGACTTCAAAATGTAGGTCCTTGGTTTTTTTGCACAGATGTTTTACAATCTGAGAAATCATTAATTCCTGTCAGTTCCAAGTTTCTTACATGTTTCTCCTGTGGTTGCCCAAGTCTCTAAAGCTTGGTAACATTAAGCAGCTGGATGCATATTTCACTGTATTCCAATATTTCACTGTTTTTCAATAGACATTCTTAGTATATTTTTACCAGGTCAGGCCTAGAGCAACATAAAGAAAACTAGAGCTCTGATCCAGTTCCTAAGAAGAATAGCATTTCTATTAAGACTTTTGGAGATAAAGTTCTCTCATACCTGGATCAGTAAAGCATATTTGAACATAGTTGATAATGTAAATATTCACCAGGAGGAGAAAGTGTGTTTTCATATCGTTATGTATAGAACTTCTGTGTCAGAGGAAGAAGATAGGGAATACAAAATCTTCTTTAAAAAGCACTTAAAATCTAACCTAGAGTACTTAAAACATTCAAATATTTTTCTCTTAATTTTTTTTTACCTTTCTTCCTTTCTGGAATTTCATATTCAAATTTACATCTTTTCCTTTACAACATCCACTAATTCCAAGTGATGAGTGAAATTGAGACATTTTCATCCCACTGTGGTGTAGATTTTATGCTTTCTTAACAATACAGAGAAAGAATGTCCGGTATTGAGAGCAAAGAGAACGCATAGGCTTTTCCAAAGGTAGGGGTTATAAAAATAAATTGTCAGTGTCTTCAAAACTGTATGCTTCTCAGGGGCTGAGCTGCCAGTAGTACATTATGCATGTTGGTTTTTTTAAAGACACTAATTATTTTACATTATGTTTATTAAGCCCTCCAAATCATTGTTGTTCACCAGCTAGCCAATTTCCTCAAGTGAAGCAAAAGAAATAAAGGCCATCCATGGCTTTGACATGCTTTTGATAAATATGGTCTGTATAACATTTACCATAACTCAGAACAGAAACCATTATTTCAGCAAAGCCTGTTATTGTTCATTAGTACAAAGAGTGTGTAATAAATATAATGAAAGATTGCTTGGTTTACTATATCTTTGTCATATAAAGCAGTTACATGAATAACTACAGGGATTTGTATTTGAATGACTTATTTGCTTGCTGCCTAATAAATAACATGTAATTACAGTAATGTATTGTTTCCTGGTTATGCTAACAATGTAGTGGAGAAAAATAAAAGAATGATTTCAAATATAAAATAATACTAGACAATTTTAACTCTATCCTTTAAAATACATGGACTCATTATGTATGGCTTAAACTGCTGGGAGGTCTATGTGCAATGAAAAAGCAGAAAATAGGTTTAATGAGTTCCTTATTACTCAGGTCATGAATTATTACACAGCTAGTAAAAAACTGCAGCAACTCTTTTGCATGTAAAATTTCCCTCTGTTTGAATAAGGCACACGTGGTGACTTGACACTGGTGATTGAAAACGGACGATCACAAATCTGAATGTTTTACTCAGTATTTTTTCCACAATTTTTTTCACATTTTATTTTTCCCCCCACATTTTTACAGGAGATAGCCCAGCATATATCAGGTTCAACAATGAGTAGGTGTCCATTTTCATCAGCTGGCTACACTGGAAATAAATATTTGATAAGGTGCCTTGAAAAGACCTCATAGCACTCAGAAGAGATACTCGTTTAGTTTGCAAATGTTGATCTGGGTGTATGCCATGATGCGTAATAGCAGTGACAACAAAAAGCAGAAGACAAAATAGATGGATTCAATCCTCAGTCTTAACCAGGCTGCACATACTTGCCAATGGAAGTCACCACCTCAGACAACAAATGTTTTTCCTGACTCATGCTTCTGAGACAGTGTGGCCCTAATTGCTGGCAGGAAGTCCAGAAGATAGAATAGTGTTGAGAAAATTGATGCATGCTGCCAAGGAGATGAACTTTCCTTAATAAAAATAAAATGTAAGAAACTGCAGCAGCTGACTGTTGATGGACTGGATTTGTCCACACAAATGTTGGCTCCAGTTATCTGCTAAAGTTTCTGCCCCAGGTACAAATGATGACTTGATTGAAAGAGGTTTCACTGGTGGGTTTCAGCTCTCTTGCCTTCTCTGCTGGGTCTAGCTGAAACTGAGTTCATTTCCTTCATGGCAAATGTGCTATGTTTTAGTTTTGTGACTAAGGCAGTATGGATACACCGATATTTTGGCTGCAAGGAGGACCCAGGCAACTATAGGCCTGTCAGCCTGACCTCAGTGCCTGGCAAAGTTATTGAACAGATCATCCTGAGTGCAATCACACAGCACCTTCAGGATGGACATGAGATCTGACCCAGCCAGCACAGCTTTGCGAGGGGCAGGTCCTGTCTGACCAGCCTGATTTCCTTTTACGATCAGGTAACCCGCCTGCTGGATGAAGGGAAGCCTGTGGAGATAGTCTATCTGGACTTCAGCAAAGCCTTTGACACTGTCTCCCATGGCATACTCCTGGATAAACTGGTAGTCCATGGCTTGGACAGGTGTACTCTCAGCTGGGTTAAGAACTGGCTGGATGGCTGGGCCCAGAGAGTGCTGGTGAATGGAGCTGTGTCCAGCTGGTGACCGATCATCAGTGGTGTCCCTCAGGGATCAGTGTTGGGTCCAGTTCTATTTAACATATTCATCAATGATTTAGATGAGGGGATTGAGTCCATCATAAGTAAATTTGCAGATGACACCAAGTTGGGAGGGAGTGTCGACCTGTCGGAAGGCAGGAGGGTTCTGCAGAGGGACCTTGATAGGCTGGAGAGATGGGCTGAGTCCAACGGGATGAAGTTCAACAAGGCCAAGTACCGGGTCCTGCTCTTTGGACACAACAACCCCATGCAACGCTACAGGCTGGGGACAGAGTGGCTGGAGAGCAGTCAGGTGGAAAGGGACCTGGGGGTACTGATTGACAGGAGGCTAAATATGAGCCAGCAATGTGCCCAAGTGGCCAAGAAAGCTAATGGCATCTTGGCCTGTATCAAGAATAGTGTGGCCAGCAGGACGAGGGAAGTGATCCTTCCCCTGTACTCGGCATTGGTGAGACCACATCTTGAGTATTGTGTTCAGTTCTGGGCCCCTCAGTTCAAGAAAGACATTGAGGTGCTGGAGCGGGTCCAGAGAAGAGCAACAAAACTGGTGAAGGGACTTGAGCACAAGTCCTATGAAGAGAGGCTGAGGGAGCTGGGGTTGTTTAACCTGGAGAAGAGGAGGCTCAGGGGTGACCTCATCACTTTCTACAACTATGTGAAAGGAGGTTGTAGTCAGGTGGGGGTCAGTCTCTTCTCTCAGGCAACCAGCAACAGAACAAGAGGGCACGAGCTTAGACTCTGTCAGGGAAGGTTTAGGCATGATATCAGAAAAAAGTTCTTCACAGAACGAGTAATCAGGCATTGAAATGGCCTGCCCAGAGAGGTGGTGGATTCACCATCCCTGGAGGTTTTTAAAATAAGACTGGATGTGCACTTAGTGCCATGATCTAGTAATCATGATAGTGTTGGCTTAAAGGTTGGACTTGATGATCTTGGAGGTCTCTTCTAACCCAGATAATTCTATGATTCTTTGATTCTACTCGCACAAAGTACTTGTACAGCTTTGAGGTCTTCTATTTTTTTTATCCTCTGTTCACAAAGTATGCTAGAAGTGGTCAAGAAACTGTGAAGAGACACAGCCAGGACACTTGACCCAAACTAACAAAAAGGATAACCTATACCAGAGGATGTCATGCTCAGCAATAAATATTCAAGGAAAAGAGGAAGAAAGTAGGACATTTGTGATTCTAGTGTTTGTCTTCTCAATTATCCATTACATGTGCAGAGGCCCTGCTTTCCAGGGAGTGGCTGGACACCCATCTCCCCATGGCAAATAGTAAATACATTCCTTATCTTGCCTTATTCGTAGTTACAGATTTTTCTTCACCGATATACTGTCTTCCTTCTGTTTTCTCCCTCTTCTGCAGCTGTGTGGCGTGCTTGGCTGCTGGCTAGGGTCAACCACCACTGCTCCCTTGCAAGCTTGGGAAAGGTAGCACATACTTTCAGAAAAGAAAATCATCATTCCATCCAGAGTCCCAGGATTTCTCCATCTCCTTTTGGTTCCTACATGGTATGTGTTTTGCACCTATAATCTATTCCCAACAATTTGAAAACCAACTTATACTCCTGAAGAGTGGCTACAGGCAACCAACTCTGCAGCACTGCCTTGAACATCTAGCCCTAAGACCCTGATAAATGCACTAAAGCAAGGAATTATAGAGATAAAATTGTTCCTTTTGTTCTTCATTTACTCCACTGGATCTACCAGTGAATATTAATCACTGTAGGTCTGTATCACACAACAGTTCTGCCAGCCCTATGCAATGCCACGTGCACAATGGAGCGAAATAGGGAAAGAGATCAACAAGCAGTTTGAAGTGAAATTACAGGTCTGTTCTTCTGCAGGCCAGAACAGAACAGGCCAGAGTACAAAATCTGCCTTTAGTGCGCAACATGTGATATGTTTTGAAATCTGCAATGTACTCAATTTGAGAAGCAAGGCCTACTTTAACCTCTTAATTGTAGACTTTCCAACTCTCTTCAATTATTTTTCCATGGGCTGATTGTAAATGGCTAATTTTAGTTCAAATCTAACCTACTTTAGAGTATTATTTAAAGCAGTGTTTATTTTAGGTAAAGTTTTTATAAGGAATTGCATGAGATTTCAGCTAAGACATACTGTGCCTGTCCCTGCCTATGGCAGAGGGGTTGCAACTATATGATCTTTAGGGTCTCTTCCAACTTAAAGCATTCTATGGTTCTATGACTCTGTGATTCTATGATATTCAACAGGTATGAAACATAATTAATATAACTTTTAGTGGAACTGACACCTTATTTCTCGTCTCACTGTAAATTGATCCTCCATATGTTTATCTGGTGTCAGTGTTAAGACTTGTTTGCTTAAATTCTCTAGACAATCACATACTGCAAATTTCACATGATGTCTCTTTAGATCAACTGTCTGCATGAGCAAATTTGAAATATATGTGTGCGCACATATGCCTGGATGTTCAAAGCCAAGTTTCTAGGAAAAGAAAACTCTGCAGATCTGACTTTTAAAGCCCTTTAATTACTCTCCATTTTCCCTTTATATTTTTGCACACAGTGAAAAGGACCAAGATGACCCTTTTTCAGTGCTTAAGTATTCCCAATACCAGTTCAGATGAGTGGATGCTAGAGAACAGCTGAAGCAGAATGAACCAGAGTAGGATGGAAGTATTTGCTTAAAAGTTTTGCAAACTACACTTCAATGCAGTGCTTGTATTATTGCTTGTGTTAACTCCTTATCTATTAGCTGCAGTTCAACAAGGTGACCGAGTAAGAGCATAATGTAACACTGTGAACAGTCCACCTACTTCATCAACAACAGCTCCAAAGCTAAGTTAAACATACATTTGGCTATCTTACTGAGCTGTCTGGTTAATGAATATGTTTTATTTAAGTTCTAATTTGAAGCTTTTTTTTTTCCATTTTCTGTTTCAAGGCCATGTAGTGCTGTGCCAAAAGTTATTTTCCAAGCTAAGAATTTTTCCTTCTTTACAGTTCGCAGTAAGGCCATATCCTGTATTTGCCACTGTATATGAAATAATTAAGGGGGGGGAGGATGTATCTTCTAATTAACATAAACAATGCAAACAGAATAGTGACATTCCTTAGTGCAATAAGACAGCTTAGTGCTTCCTCTTTACTAGCGTGGTAGAGACAGTTGCAGAGAAAAAGAGGAAAGATTTCTCCATTGTGCTGGAGGGGGTGTGCACCGTTTATCAAACTGACTGCTTTGTCATATCAGTGGAAGGACCCTGGAGAACCCTGACCATGAGATTGAAGGTTGGTACCAATTTACTGTAACACAAAAGCATTGAACAGGAAAGAGAGAGCTGCTAATCTCTTCGATTTTCTTGCATTACCCTGAAGGCGAGGGAATTAAATGAAACAGTATCTGGTGACAACTTTAGAGGGTCCTGAACGCGTGACAGAGAAAGTATTAAAATAGCTCAATAGTTTTATTTTATATATGTGTATTAATCTTACCCCGACACAAGGAACCAGGCCAGAAAATACTGCCTCGTATGTCTCCTTAAAAGAACAAAAGAAGCCTTTTGAATTCAGTGTCTGTCTGGTTCAAACTTGGTAGCAATATTTAAAAAAAATGTTATTTTCAAAAACAAAGAAAGCATGTGTGGGGGCTTGTCATATTTTTTGTTTGTTCATTGACTTTGGCAAACTAGCATTGCACCTTTGATCTTTAGCAGTGCCAGTCTCTGCAAAATTTCCTCCGGAGTCCTTGGATCAGTGTCCAGAAAGGGGTGAAAGACATCCCCACGCGACGTCAGTGGAGACAATTAAGATCTGGCTGAAACACTCTATACAGAGAGCGCTTTAAGCATCCAAATTTATTTCCTGATTAGTTATTTCTCAGCTTGCAATAAATATTGCAATTGTAAGTATTTATATCTAAGTAAGAGTCCATCCCCTCATTAAATCTTGTTTTTTTCTGACATCACTGAATGCTGCAAGGAATACTAGAGACTTCCAGTGTTAGTTCACAAAAATATGAAAGAAAATATTTATACAGCATCATCTCCTGTGCACATTTAATACTTGTTTAAAACACATAGCATCTTCCTTTACAAGGCTACCCACAGGAGCAGCTTCATTCCAAGTGCCGCAAGCAAGATATAAATAATACTACTACATGGTTATATATAACTGGGAATAAACTTAAGGCATCTCTATACCTTCAATTTAAAGGACTGCTAAAGGCTATCATTTCACATTTCCTAGTGGACTGGGGGAGAGGGGAGTCACACAATAAAAGGACATACACAATTATTATAGCATTACCATTTGCAATCCTAGAGTTAAAGGTCAGGGTGGTTTGCTACTATAATATTTCCAGGGATTTATAACTTGCCTGCATAAAAATTTGCTCCAGGTTAATATTTTCTACACTGACTGTTAGTGCGGATATGAATTTTATTTTTTATTTTTGTTTATGTGTTAAAAAAGAAGAAAATTCTTTTCAGTCCTCAATTGTTTTAAACTTATGCTTTCTTGTAAACATACACAGTTTAGAGTTTAGAACATTGCTTCAGAAAGTGAGATGTGAGAAAAAACAAGCCAAAATTATTTCAGAGTATGAAAATCAGAAAAAAACCCAATAACATTGAAATCATCATTTCAAGTTTTATGAAGTCCTAAGAATTTGTGTATACACATACATATGGCATGTATTATTCACAAAAGCAACACGTCTTATACAGGTAATATCTCTTTCATCACTTGAAAAATAATTTTATTTGTACTGTAAGAAATAGTGATACATAATCACAATAAAAACATCTTGGTTCTGCAAGATAAGTAGCATCTTCCTTCTAAGAGAGCTGCTAAGCAGTTGGGCCTCAGACCAGCAAGGTATTTTAGCATGTGTGTTCCCAGGGAACCTCCCTGCATCTGGGGCAGGGACTGGCAAGTGCTACAAGTCATTGTCATGCATTGAGAGGGCTTCTGCAGTAAGTTGGGAAGGTAGTAAGGGAACCAGCTGCCTCCTGAGGCATGCAGTCCTCACTCACTTTCACTTTGATGACCTGTAAGGACATCTGAAAAGCCTACCTGCTCTCACTGCAAGGCCCAGACGAGAGACTAGTCTTCTCCCTTCCATCTGGACATGTGCATGTGCCAGTTGAGTTTGCAGCCCCCTGAGCTGTCTTAGCATCTTCCTGGCAGAGTCTCAATGTGAATCATTTTAAAATCAGGTTTAAAATAGTCTTGTTTGAAGCAGTCTTCACATGATACTAGTATTTGCAAAGCCATATTTTTTTCTTTAAGAATTACTTAAGCAGATTAAGTAGCATTTGTCTCTCATCTTCCCACAGTTTTGGCTTATCTTTTTCGCCCTATGCCCTGTCTAAAAGAGATATACCCAGAAAGGAGTGGTGATCTTGAGGAATGGGAATATATGGGACAGCCTTTTCCCCATGGGATTTTCACTCCTCAAAAGAAATTCACACTTAAGAGGTAAACCAAATCTTCATCAGGTCATGTCACTTGGAAGAAGGAACAAGGTTTTCAATCCTAGAGCAGGAGATCCCTCTCTTTCCACCCTAATCTCTCATACTCCTTGTACAGGAGAGGTCTTTGATAGACCTTTGGAGACTTAGGCCTGTGAAGGTTTCATCTTTCCACTATCTATTTTGCTCCATTATTTTCAACCTCTATTTTTTTCTCCATCTTGATCTTTGCTGGCTTTACTTATTTGGATGTTAACTTCTTCCCAGCATGACATCACTCTTCAGCACCACTTTACACAGACTGGTCCAATCTCATCCATTTCTGCATGCAGCTGTGGATAGACCTTTAGAAAGCACTTAAACATTTTCCCTTTATTTGAAATCATGATCTAATTTATGTTCTTATTTTCTTTCACCTCTATGAACTACCTCTTTTCATGTTTGTTTGGTCAAGTTTTGTCATAGAATATTTTGTAAATGTGTAATTTCCATTGAGTCACTTTTCTATGAGAATAATAGTTTGTCAAAGATTTGCCCTTCGTTCAGCAACCCAGTTTCCCTTCATACTAAAATATGCCCCAGACTTTAAGAAATAGGTTTAAATACTACTGCTCCTACTTTTGATTCAAAAAAGAAATGATGACAGGAATCCACTAAATTAACTGGAAATAAAACTGAGTCTCAATGTACTAGGACTTTTCAGCTCTCCCTCACTGTCTATCAAAATTTCCTATATTAAACTTTCATTCACCATCAGCCCAAAAAGAAACAGATTTCTTTTGTATCATTGTAAATTTTAAAGCTCTGCAGTGGAGAATTCTGACAAGGAAGCTAAAAACTGCTTTACTTACATTTGTTAAATTATTTCCACTTTGTGGATGCTTCTGCTTTGTGAAAGCTTGTTAAATCCCTTGTCTAGGCATTTCTTCTGTCCTTAAAAGGTAAGTGTACTTGTGGCATTTTTTCTTTTTTCCCCATCAGAGGGATTTTATTTTCAAATGTTTTATATTAATCTTTATCTGTATTGTAAGAGCTTCAAGAAATGGCAGACTATTTTAAAATGCTATCTTTTTGAGAACAAATGCTAAAAAAATCTATTTCAATGTGTGTCCAGTTCCTGGTACACTCAGATGCAGTGCCCTTTTAGGTAAGAAATGTCATGACATTTGACCTACTGTCATGGAGGTATCTGTGCAGTTTGATTCAGGATGGGTGGAAGAGATGATAAACTACTTCTTTTATTAGGAAGGATAAAAATTACATTACTTTCTACAGAAAATTAAATCATGAAAAATGAAGAAATTAGCCACTCATATTTTACGTTTTGGGGTGTTGAGTATTTGGGTACTGCTTATAAGAAGTGGTGGACAAAAAGTTATGCAAGGGTCTAATCTTTCAAGGGCTGATTGCTCTTGATTTCCACTGATTTTTTTCCATAATTCTAATACCTGGAGGGTATACTTTTTAATACTTATTATTACTGTAGAGCAACAGATGACCGAAGTTTATATTCATTAATTTTTTGAAAACCTAGAACTGTTTGTTCGTTAAAGAATGTATGATGGATTTTTGGTAGGAAAGGGGATTTAGGCGTTTTGGCCTTGGTGTGTATTTACACACAGGCAGGTTTGGGGAAAGCTGGGGAAAGCTAGGTAAAGTGAGAGCAAGTGACGGTGTGTTACACAACCATGAAAACTGCTTGATTCATTTAACCAATCCTTTCTGCAGTCTAATGTTTGTAGATTTAACATGCTGTCAGTCTGACTAACTAGGCAGGGCAGAGTGCTGGGCTGCGGCTTGTGAGGGGTTTCCAGTGCTGCATCTTTGTTTCTCACTGGACTGTGCCTGGAGAGCAGAGCAGCCAGAGGTCACAGGAAAATGCCTGTTCTCTTGGTGCCACACAGAGCTTTAACAAGACACTACTGCAGCCGTTGTGTTCCACCATGCCAGTACCACAGGCTCCAGGCACCTGGGCCTGTTTCAGCTGGAATAGAAGTAAGAGTCCAGCATGGAGGGAAGATAGGTTCATAGGACTGGGACAGGCCCTGCCATCTCTGGGTCTAATCGCTTGCTGCTGCTGGTGGCCTTGTCCTGTCTTCGTCCTGATCAGCCTTGGCCTCTGAAGGAGCAGTGGACAGCGGTCATTCAATCAGCACTGTGAGCTTTCTGGTGACTTTTTAGAGCCTTTCATAACACTGTCAAAAGTAACCTTTGGAGCCTGAGATTTGAGGGCAGAAGGCAGGTGGGTGCATCAGGAAAAGCTGAATGAGAAATGACAACTGCATGACAGACATGTGTGGGCAAGCTGCAGGACAGCATGTGAGAAACCACACTGCAATCCGAAAGCACCCCTAGTTAATGAGACTTAACGGGTTTTATGAGGAAAGTGGCTTGAAAACACATAGAGCTTTTACCTTCACAAATAATTGAAAATGTTTCTGCTCTGATTTATTTCTTTTGTATAGACATAACGTAAAAAGATGTTCACTGGAAAGCAAGACTTAACAGCCACTCAATTAGTAGCCATGTTGTGGTTTGCAGAACAAAGTCTCTTATTTATTCAAATTAACCTACAAATACACAATTTCACAAAATAAAAGGCAGTAGCTTCGGAAGGATCAGAAGGAGAGAAGGGGACTCTTATGCACTAAGGAACCAGCCCTGTTACTTACTCTGAGGCTTGATAATTTTAAAAAATGTGACAGCTAAAACCCACTGGCACATGCTGCAAAGAAGGATGTGATAAAATAATGCTACTCATCTTCAAGGCTGTCAGTTCAGCAATCAGTACTTCTATTCATCTCCGCGGCCTGCTAACTCAGTGCTACCATGCGATAGATAAACCCTAATCCAAGTGACAGCGTTCAAATCAGAACTGATTTGATTGTTCACATATGATACCACAAGACACCAGAAGCCTAAAGAGTTTATAAAAATGCCTGGATGTCTCTTGTAGGCACACTTCCCCTCACAAATTCTTGCAGCGTAGGATATACCAGCTCTTAAACCTGGGGTAATTTGTAGGTCATGAAAACGCTTTGGTAGTACAGTCAGTTCTTATCATAATCCAACTCTTGCTGGAGCAGGGAAGTCTCAGAAATAAAATGCGATTCAGACCTTGTAAAACCTACCTGTTCGGCTTTCATGTCTCCCTTATGGAAAACGAAATCCTTTTCCTTCTCTTCAGATATGAGACTTGTTCTTGAAGAGATCAAACATGAACACATTTTTTTCCATGCATAAGGCCCAGCACACGGCAGAGTGGTTTTATGGCACATATGTCAGTATCCCAAAAGTCATTCTTGCTTCTCAGGGTGCAATAGAGGTCCTTTCAAGAACAGTCACTGTAGAGCTGCTATTCAAACCTGAGGCAGTAATTGGGATTTTGCGGTGTTCAGTGGGAACATTACATTTAGGTTTTGAAACCTAATTCTGAACAAAACTCTGATGATACTTGCACTTCATAGAGATTTCAAAGTTCAGTATGCCTTTTTTTTCTTATTTTTCACTGGTGTATCCTAAAGTTTCAGAGTAACGCTTAGGAGAATAATTGTTTGACTAGTTCATGAAGACAATGGTGAAGAAGTAATTGAAAGTAGAATGTGACCTGTAGCTGTTCAAGATCAAGAATGAAAACTGAACAACTTTTCAAGGAAATTGTCAAAGTGTTTGAATACAGAGTGAAATGATGGCATTTCTAGAGGCAATAGTTTTTCCTCTTGTGTCCAGGTCATTTCACAAAACAAAGGGAAAGTTCTCTTTGTAGTCTTACATTAAGAACAGATGTCTCAGTTTAACAAGGTACTTAAGCCTGTGTCTAGTTTTGAGCTTACAAGAAATTCTTCAGTCTTGTACTTTAAACAGTCCACTGAACTAGGATACTGAAATGACCGTTTTCTCTGCAGTCAAACTTTGCACATTTTCTATATATACACATTTATATATTTATTTATTTATTAATTTATTTGCTGGCAGAACTGTGTGGTTCTTTTCTTTTCCAAAGTGCACGAGTTAGAAAAAATATTTTTCTCGTATGTTTTTTATCTAAAATTGTTGATCTAGCTCTTGGTACTACTATGTAGTTTCTATTTCTACTTTTTATATTGTTTAACATATGTAACTTATGTTTGTTTCTAAGCATTGATGTAGCTGTACATTGAATATTATTTTCCAAACGTCGCCCTCAAGAGAATTCTAATTTAAACTTGTCTCACCCACAGTATTCTTCTTTTCTTTGTGCTCTGTTTATTCTATTTTGGGGTTTGCTTTTGTCAGTTTGTGGTTGTGGGGTGCATATTAATAGAGAAACAGAGAGAAGTCCTGGCAAATTCTAGTCAGTGTGCTGAAATATCACACAGTTGTTTTGGAAAACGCAGAAAGTACCATGTGGAATTTGCATGAACAAATAGGCAGCATAAGTGTATACTTCTCTGTGGCTTCAATGGAATTTCAGCACTTGTTGAATTTTCCAAGACACTTGTGTGAGCTTTAGAAACTTAAAAGTCTCTTAAATTTTATCTTTCCATTTTGTTATGGGTGGGGGTTTTTCCAATAATTTACAATACTGTGAAAGAATTAGAGTTAAACCATGCAAATGCATATGTCACTTGTAAAGTTTACTTGTCCTGGTGTCACCCTCCTCTGTATGAAAAGGTTTCTAATCGGTTCCACATACACCACCCTGCCCCAAGTTTTGATCTTCCTGCTCCCGATTCTGTAATACACTGAGTATTTAGCTCACGGAAGATATCCCACTCTTAGCAAGTCATAATGTAAGGGGGACTGAAAGGCAGGCAGAGCCTCCAAATCTGTGCAAAGACTGACCTGGCCAACACTAAATGATTGCTGCTTATTGTAGCAGTACCAACTGACTGGTCCCACTGTACAAAGACATTTGACAGGACAGAAATATTTAATCTTGCCCTGGCAGTGCTACCATATCTGAGAATATAGTACCTATTGTGGAGCGTGGTTGCTTCATCTCAAGTGAAGGTATCAGAAAGCACTCTCACAGGCACAACTTTTTCTAAATTAAATTCTGTTTGAATGAACAATTAAACATGAACTGTGTCTATTTGTTAGTGGTTGTTTTAGTAAAATCCCATGCTTTTGCATTGCTAGTTGAGATTAAAAAATAACATTAGAGTTTGCATAGGTTTTTTATTGTTTTATTTGTTAGAAAAAAAAGATATAACCTTGCTGAGAGGCTGACGAATTCAGTTACAGACAATCAGTACTTGACAGGTTCTATCAGAAAACCAAACAAGGGAAGAGTATGTATGCCTGCTACCAGCTGTCACAGTATTGAACAATGAATGTTTGATGAACCTGACCTGCAAATACACACATGCCTGAAAGTCAGGTTTAAGTAGTGTCTGGGCTGACAAAATTAACAAGAAAAGGCCTTTGTGGATAATGTATAAAAAAATATATAAACCCCCGTATTTATTTAAGTCTCTCTTGACAAAACTATACCCGTAAAACTTGAAGTACAACTATGTCTTTGCTAAATGAGACGTGACAGAAAATTCAGCTTTGGTTTAATGGCAGGTAGCACTACTGAGGCTGATGGAGTTGTGTCCTTTTACTGCAGAGTTTAACTTGGACTATGTTCTTCATACCATGAAAATGTCTTTTATTCTCAAAATTTTCACAATGAATCTTGCAGATAGGTACAATTTTGTGAAGCTTTGAAGATTTTTTTTTTCTTTTAATAGTTTTATCTGAGCTTTTGCTACAAAATATAGCATGACAAAGAGCAAAAAAAAGCATTTAGGATTTTCTAAATGAAGCAAATGTTATACTTCGTGCACCCAAAAGGTAGTAACCCATATGCTAAGCAAAGTTTTATCATTGGAGTGAAAAACCTCCTTAGGAAGATGGCTTCCTCTCAACAGCAGATCCTGGAGTGCATTATCCCATCTCACTGTGGTCAGGCTTTCTCTTGTTACTATTGCTTTCATGTACCTGGGGAAGATCCTTCTAAGGCTATGTCCTTAATATTAGAATGTAGGTGGTAACTGTTTTTCACACTGGAGGAGACATTAACAGGGTATAGAACGTATGGTACAAGTGACTTCTTGACTTAGTCATACTCCTAGGCAGCAATCATTTGTATTCATTATTTTGTTTTTTCCTAGCTACAACCATTATATAAAATATCTGGATGCACCAAACCAGAAACAACAAGGACTAGCACTAAAGAAAGAAAATTGATGTTTAGCTGCTTCTGGCTCTTTTCCACTGTTTCTCTTTTCACTGAGAGCTCAAAACTTGGACCAGTGCCCTAGGTATTCTCTAGGGCCTTGTCCGTCATACTAGTATTGAGAAGAGCTTTCTTTTGCATGAAAAATACAACTAAGGACTGGATCCTAAATAACCCCAAAGGAAGATGTTCATGCCTCAGTTCAGGGAAATCAATTCTTGCCAATCTACATAGTTTTTCATCTTCTCTCTCATCTCTGACTCTTTTGTCTGTTTGCTAAAGGAAAGAAATTTAGACTCTTAATGTTTAAATTATAAGCGACAGTAGGCAAAGTTTGTAGGAGAACTTTAACTTTTCATTAGAGTGGCTGATGTAGTCAGAAACAACAGATGAGCCCTTTTGGAAGACAGATCTGCAGCTGGTCTGGGTTTTTTCCCAAAAAAAACCCCTCAGTCAGTTAGTCTACATAATTGATAAAATCTTTCTTTACAAAACTCGTTGTGCTAATAATATTCTCACATCATTACAGCTATAACAGTACTAAATCAGGACTAGAAATAATAACAGCCTATCTCATTTAAAATAAGAAGTAAATAATCTTACAAAATATCAGACACCTGATCCCCTGACTATAAAGCAAAAAACCTGTATTTAAAATGAGAACAAACAAAACAAATACATTCACTTGCTTTTTTGCACTTGAGCACTGTAATCTGTGAGAATCTTGAAGACCTTATTTTTCAGAGGATCTCTATTAGAAATGCTCACACAGTGCTGTATGATGTGATTTAAAACACAGAGTTCTGTATTGGGAAAGGCAGTAGTCAAGGACTACTATCTTGAAGTGAGTTTCAATATTTGAAGGATAGTACTGTGAATGACTTGGTATGGTACTGTCATCTATAGTTATTGTCCTGTGAGATCTTTCCTCAGCTTTTGAAGCCAGCGTGCAAGTGATGGTTTGTTGAAATGCCACTGAAGTCAACGGTGCTACACCCTCTCCTCTTAGGATGTGATTATTTAATGTTATCTGATGCAATGCCTCTTTGTTCTACTTTGTCTGTTTCTCATGCAAAAGACTTTTTTTTTCTCCTATGTGACAAGGAGAAGTTATATATATGCATGAGTATCTGGTTTGTCAGTGACAGAGAAAAAAATTTGTCCAATAACCTGTTCCCATGCAAACATGAATCGATTTCAGTGCCAAGTGTCAGGGAGAAGCTTGGTGTCAAAATTGTTTTACATCAATGCCTTTATTCTATATCATAATGAAGGGATAATAAACTGTAATAATAAACTTCAGGGGCTTTGATAATACAGCTTGGAGGTGGTTAGCAAGGATAAGTGAACTGGCCCACTGCCTGGCCTTGCATTTGCTTCAATAGTTCAGTTTTGGCAGCTTTTCCTATCTGAGATTAACATTTTCCCACTTCCCACCTCTGACTTAACCTTTAAATAAATGTATGTGAAAAACAAGATATTTGAGTGAAGATTGATTTCGGGTTTTTTTTGTGATAGGGCCATTCCTAGATTGCCAGGTTTTCTCTTGCACTATGATTCCCAGTACATGACGGTACTACTAATCTCTGGCCACATAACCAGTCTGTGTTATTTTCTAAGCGTATTTTAAGAAAATTAGTTGTACATTAATTTTAGCAATTATATCATACCAGGAACAGTGTGTTTTCTCTTTGTTGTTCAAAACTCAGTCAATCTTTGGAGAACATCAAATTGGTGTGAGTAAATAAATGCCTGCTGTGAGGTATATTTATTGAACTATTGAGTTAGTATTACAAGGAGACAAACTTGAGGTACTGTCTATTTGTACAAAGCAGAGTATAATGGGTAATGCAGTATCGTATTATAGTTCTTTAGGTTGAGACAGCATGTGCCATGATTTCATCCTTTGCAGAAAACCAGAGAGGTACTAAAACTCTAGTTAACCCATAGCCACTCTCACAGTGGAGACACTACAATTAACTTCTGATGGAAGAGACCTTATGCTGATATCTCTTTCATTGACAAATATGCTCCAACTCAGACTGACTTACCTGTGTTTCACCACTGTGCAAGTAAGCTTCAAATCTGACAAATAAATAGATATCTTTAATGATAACAACAATCAATATACATTTTGCAATAGGTAAGCTTTTATATTTTATGAAATTAAGTCAAAATATTTTCAATTAGAATTAGTAATGATGCTCTGAAGCAATCTTACTAAGAAGTATAACATTTAGCTGGATGCAGGATTTTGGAAGAAAATACTTCCGACTTTTCTTCAATGTTTTTCCAGCATCCTTTGAGTAAGATACTATGATTTCACAGTGAAAGCATATGCACGTTTACATTACACTTAAAACCTGTTACTTATCAGTTAAATCTCTTTCTTTTCTGACCATGATACTGTCTTATTTCCAGTGGTTTTTACGTTGGTTGTGGTTTTTGTTATTTTTCCCATTTACTCAGCATCTTCCCTATTCTGTCCCACTTCTATCACCTCTTTCTCTTTCCTTCTGTCCCTGCTAAGCCCTTTCCTGTCCTCCATGCCCTTGCCCTCCCTCTCCCAGAAGCCAGGCACTGCATGCAAGCTTCATACTATCCCTGTGACTCTGTGAATATTTGAAGCTTACATGGCAAATTGTATTTTGGATAAATTCAGCAATGGTCTAGAGCTGGGCCAGCAGTTGAGTAAATGTCAATGTATCAGCTGGGTATGCTGGATCAGAAAATGCTGCCAAGCCTCCAGATTTGGAGGCTTTTTCCTACTTCCCCAAAGAGGATGAAATACTGGTCTAATGTTCACTGCTCATGCTTCAGTGCTTCATGCTGAGCAGGACAAGTTGATTCCCACTGAAAGCTCTTTGGGATAATAACTAGAGCTCTCCAGGGATGCCTCTGCATTGCCTCTGCATTCACTTGGACTAAGTGGCACCTGAGTCTTACGGCACCTCCTGTTCAACACAAAACTGCCATCCAGTCCTCCTCCAGCAAGACAGATAAATTATCCATCCTCTCTTCCTTCTGTGGCCTGTTGTGGGAAAAGACTTGTCTGCAGGAAGATTGCTGTCTGCTCATTGCTGTCTGCTCCTCAAATACTGTATTGTTTACTGCATGACTGAACTGGGCTTGGCTGCTCGTGAATCTGGCTCTGCACTCTGGGCTTTGATGTACTTCAGCACAATGAGGAGTGGGTACCTGCAGGGGACACAACTTTGGAAATCCCAACATTCTGGAAGTGCCAAGTAAAGGCTATTGAAAACTGCACTAGAAAAAAGAACAGTGCCTGTTGAGAAATGTTTTAAGAAGGTAGTTCAAGAGAGACAGCATTGACTGGAGCACATAAAGAGATTCCTGTGAGATACTACATTTACTCTGTACACAGGACACACTGTTACTTCTGTGGCTTTGAAGTGCTCAGGTTGTACAAAGTGCTATGCAAACATGAAACAAAGCCTGGAAAAGCTAAACATTCGAACATTGTCCTTGCACAATGGAAAAACAATATAATTTACCTCCAGGTTAAATACACCTCTCAGGTCAGAATGTTTTATTGATAGCTGCATTGTTTACTTCTACCTTTACAGACTCCTGGATCAATGCTTCTATTTTTACAACAAATTTTTTTTCTTTTTCTTTGATGGCTCTTGAAATATTGACACCACAGCTCTGAGCAGTGGAAATAGGAGGCAACATCTTGTTCTCTGCCAAAAATTCTCCTCAATCAGGCTTTGTCAGTGACGATAATGTTGGCAGCTCTCACTTTGGAAAGCCTAAGGTATAATGTGATTTCAGGCTATTCATACTTTGCAGGTTGAAGGTTGTTTTTTTTCTGTTCTTTCTTTGCATTTGTTTTTCCCTCTCCCTCTTTTTTATAAGAGAATCTGTACTCATTGAATTCCTGTTTCCTTGACTGGGTTGCTATCAGTTACCACGTCATGAAAATCTTGCAGCAAAAGGAGAAGATGTAGGATCTTGTGCCACAGCTTTGGGTTAGTTTCAGTGTGTCCACACAGTGGTTCAATTGATACATTTGATACATTTGTAGGTGGTATTTTCTGGTTTTTGGTCCTGCATGTGCAGCCAGTAGAACTAAATCAACGTATACTCCTCACAGGTAGGAGTTAGCTTGTTCATATCTCCCATGTAGGCTGTGGTTTTTATATGATTTTCTGCCTTATCCAAAGTCTCCATGGTTTTTTTCATGACAACAGCTGTGCTCTGCCACACTAGGTGGTACTAAACTTTTCTGGCAAGGGAATAATGGGGTGGAGGATTATGTAGGAAATATCACAATGGCAAGATGCAAATTTCTGGGGTGCAGTAACTAATGTAGGCAATCTCTCCTCAGGAACAGTCTATCAAGCAGAATGACTGAAGAGAACCAAAAGATCATCTTAAAGAAAACTGCCCGTATGAAAAAGGACTGAAAAATATTAGGCCTGTTTACCATAAAAAATGAGACAAACAGGAAGGTATATATAAGAGTGGAAAAAGAGTAGATATCAGCAGAGGAATAGAATGACATTCAGAAGAAAAACAATGTTTTGGCTTGCTAGTGTTCGAGGCTTGCAATCAAAACCATTAGCTGAGGCTCTGGTGGGAAACTTTTTTCCAAAAGGTATGTGCATACACTGTACAAGTTTTGAGTAAGAGGAAAAACTTATAAGCTTCAGGGAATATATCAGTGATAAAGAAGGAACTGCTTGTGGGTAAGTTATCCTAGAATTTTCGATTTTAAAAATTGCTCCTCTAAATCATCTTTGAAGAACTGTCCACCTAGTATTGGACTTAAACAGGCCATAGTAATTATTCTGTTGGCTGAGAAAAACATCTTGGTAGTAAATTATATTTTTGACTGCATGTTTTAAACCAAAATCAGTAAATTTTTATTTAAATAACAGAGGAGAATGAAATGAATAGAATACATACCATATCTTCTCATCTCCCTATTTCTAATACTTGACTGTCACACTTTAGTTAGGAAAGGAGAATCATAAGTTTCTACAGGCTTGCTCTGGTCGTTTTGTTACTCATGTTACATGCCATGCAGTGCTTCTTGGGGCAGCAAGGGGGAGAGATGACCTTATAACACTAATTTAATACTAATGACAGTCATATGGCAGCTCTTTCCAAAATCGGGTTTTCAGAAAAGATGCTCCCCAGTTTTCTGGAAATATTTGGATTAACTGAGGCTTAATAATGAAATGTTTCTGTGTAAAATATACTCTGCATCTTTTTTGACTGCAACTTGGCCAATAAAATTAGAAGAATCAAGCACCTAGTCCTAACTGAATAACTCCTACACACAACAGAAAAACACATTGATAGCCCTTGGGGGAAAAAACACAAACGGACAATTTTTTTGTCAGAATATTCTTTCCCTTTGCAGAGCTGTTTTGAGTAAATACTGATCTTCCTTAAAAGTACTTAACAGCTTGAAATTATTTGAATTGTGTCTGTTCCTTGGTGAGTAGTTAACCACCAAAATAGTAACGTCTATTGCAATGGGAATATTCATACAAATAGTTGTATGCAAGTGAGAATGAAAAAATCACAAATTTCTTCCTCTGCTGTTTCTGTGAATAACTTTTTTTTTAATTGACTCTAGGTGAAAACATCTTTCTTTCATGCTAAATTTCTCTTTTTACCTGTCCCACAGATTGGATAGATAACGTTGGCGCGCTCAAGATGATACCATCAGTAGCAGTTCTCCTCTGCTGTTAGCCATGCAGTGGATCTTATCACTGAAATAACAGATGTATATACTTGCTGATTGTACTACTACAAGCTCATGTTTGTGGTCCATTTGAAGTCAATACACTGGATCTTGACTAAGAGTAGCTTTGATACAAGCATATATTGTACTTTTTCAGCTGTACTTGGAGGCAAACAAGTCTGGCAGTGTGACAGGGCAGACTGCACCTATGTCATGAGGTCTTTCTACTAAATCTGTCAGAATCAGCACATGATGACCCTAGACACTTTATGCACACAGGGCAGGTTGCCAGCACTCCTGATAACATTTGTATCCTATCTGGATAACAGCAGTGGTTTGATTGAATGCATGACAGGGAAAAAATGTAGAATTTTATATCAGTTCTCTGAGAATCATAAGTGACTTCTCTTGATCTGTCTGAGGTTCATGGATCACAGTTTGGGAATTACTGATACAGCCTCATCTCAAGAAGGTTGCGCTAAATGATATTTCAATGTATTAGTTAGTTAGGTAGTTTGTGAAAATACTTATACTGAATTCCTGTGACACATATTTTTGTTGATAGAACAAGAACAACTCTGTATTCACTACTTGATATTTATTTAAAAGAGCATTATTGCCAAACAGCAGTCCAATTCCATCTCTTCTCCCTATTGTTTGTTCATCATGAGCTCCACTTCTGTAATATGCCAGCCTCACAGCAAATCATATTGAGAAGTTGATTAGCTAAAAATGCCTCTCATCCCTCTCTGTTTAGTTATGTTTTTAGTTGGACGAGACTCACAACCTTGATACTTTGCAAATGCTTTACCAGCACAATGTAGGGATTACTGTAGGAGCAGCAAGAAGGGACTAGTGGAGTGGTGGGGACAGCAGGACCAACTTGTGGAGTGTATTTTTGGAGGATGAATTAACTACGCTCTTAAAATCAAGTTTCTAGTCCAAACTTATTCAGAATTATTTTTCTATGGCCATTATTCAGTTTTCATTTGATACACTGTTTTCCTCCAGCTTTGACACCAACAAATATTCCTATATTAATTTCTGAACAGAAAACAACAAAGAGAAACAATAAAGATAGAGGTGGGGGTTTTTTTAACACAATCTTAACTTTTGTAGAGTATTTTTGTAACACTTGCCTAGATTTTTGCAGCTCTAATTATTTCTGTGGAATGATGACTGATTGAGTTACCTGAATATAAGATTTTGCTGAATAGACAAGAAGTATTTGTGATTAGAATTTGAAAAGAACCACATTTTTTTTCCTCTGTATATTTTTTTACAGTTCCACTGGGCCGAATAATAATCATCCACTGGTGAAACAACTATTCATTCTTGTTTCAAGGGGAGGAAATGGATTTGCCATTAGGAATAAAATGAAATAATCACTTTCTATCAAAGTGAATACAGTGCTACAGCAAAACACTGCCAATCTAACTGTGTTTAAAAACCATGCAAAATTTAGTAGGTTTGCATCTCACTTGCACTATTTTATCAACAATGCATGAAATGTGATGCAGTTCTCAATTCCTAAAAATCTGACTAGACAACATGACCATTTTTAAGCCTAGAATATCCATTAATCTATTAGGTCGTCTGTTTACATAGTATTTTTTACCAAGTTTTTGAAGTGTTACAGCAGTATAAATACTTGCCTAGAATAAGTGATTTACAGAAAAACTAGAGACAATAAAATGCTGTATTAAGTCTACAATAAAATTCCTGCTGTTCAAGAGTGAGATTTCACCCAACAGATCTAAACCAGTTTTAGAATGTAGAACGCTTCTTATTTTGAAATGTAAGTATATATCCAGGTACATACATGAGACCAGATTCACAAATAATGTAAATCATCAGTGAAATTCCACTGAAGTCAGTTATTTATAGCAGATGGGGTTCTATCCATATGTTAGTACATATGTATATGCATTTCCAATATGCACATGTATATGTACGTGTGTATGATGTAAAATCACTTGTGCGTGTAACTGTGTAATCACATACAATTGCTACCTTCTGCCAGCAAATTTTCCATTGGACTGGAAAAATGGAAAATCCTCACATACTTTATTTCTGGTTATGAAACACGTGTTTCACAGCCCCTCTCCTTTTTTCAGGGTTTCCCTTGCTGAAGGAGCAAGGTTACTTTTCTGAAAGTCATCAATGAGAGAAATAAAAGACTTGAAGGGAGCAGGAAATATTGAAGTTTAATTTCACTGAATTTGTCTATGGAGAATACATTCAGTGAATATTACAGCTTTCAAAATGCGGTACGCTATTGAAAAACTATTTATAAAACTTTAGTGTGTACATCAGTCCTGGTATGTAGAACCTACAGTTCTGTGGTTTGAATCAAGGAAAGAGAGCTTCACTTTGCAACAACTAGTAAATTTGAGGGCAGGACAGGTTTTCTTCTCCTGCACCAGCTAGTATTTCAGGGGACAGAAGAAACAGATGGAGGGAAAACACTTAAGCAACCTTACAAGAAAAGTTGTTGGTACTAATTGCAAAAAACCTTTGAAGGGAAAATAGCTATTCACAGAATTTCACGAAAGCTGAATTAAAAGATGGAAGAGGTTGACAGTCAAATGAATAGAAGAAGCATCTCAGGAAGTAAAAGCTCCCTTCTGATCCTGTGTCTATGCACCCAGAGTACTGCTTTTCCAAATAGCTATTTCCATTCTTGTGTGTTTTCTTTCCTTTTTTTCCTCTATTTTTAAGCATGTTTGTCTTTATCCTTTATAAATATATTGTGAATTTTTACCAAGGGGACAGCAAGCCTAACTCTTTTCTCAGCTACACCTTCATAAAAACAATGTAATTCTGTTGAAATGAATGGATAGAATAGCATCATTAGTTTGCAGGCTGCTAAAAACAGCCTTGTTCTTGCAAAGGAAAGGTATCTGTTGTTCTATGAGCTTCCGATTATCTATACCAAGCCTCTAGGCTACTTGTTACTTCTATTGTGATTACTAATGTCTATTCCTGTTTACACTGGGATTCTCTGTTGCCTGGTCTAGGCATAGTGTGTTCTGTCTTGGCATTAAGGGCTGGTGAGATGCAATCGAGTTTTGTACTTTCAGACCAACATAAGTGACACAGAAGAGGATGATTCATCAACAGCAATGGCTTAAATGAACCTCTCCAGCTTCACAGAGTATTTGCTTTTCGCCTGTGGTTGATATTTTACACTATCATCCTGAAATTTACCAGTGAAACATGAACCTCAAAGCCAAAAGGGAAAAAGGGAGGCCAAGTCAGTCGAAGAGTGATCCCAAAGCTGATTCAGCCCCAAAGCTTGTTTCCAATTCAGAATCAACAGCTCTCTTCTTGTGCTCTTGCCACAATGACTATTATATGTACTATTACTATGTACTTGATTTTTTCAGTAACATGTTCCAGGACTGTTCAGCACTTACTTTAATGACTGCTTGGTGCATGTTTTATACAGTTACAAGACTGTTTTCAACATCACAGGTTCCCATAGACCTTCATTTTCTTTTCTTCTCCCACCTTACTCTCACTTTACTCGTGATGTGTTGCTCAGGCCTGGCTTTCGCTTTTGTTCATGACCATTTCCAGCAGCCTGTTACCCTTTCATTAAGCTGCTCCTGATGTACAATCAAGCACTTGCTGGGGTGAAATGCCTGCTGACATAACTGGGGATTGAAGTCCCACGGAGGGGAGGTTGAGTTTTACAGGTCTGTTTAAAAGTTTTCCTTCTGGAAGTATACAGGAATAAGAAAACAGGCCTAATGGAAAACTAAAAGGATGTACAGTGAAACTAAGGGGCTCCTTTGACATTGCAGAGGGACAGAGAGGATTCAGATTTTGTTGGCCATGACAGTTCCCACTAGGGAATGCATACTAGAGTAAAGCCACACGAGTTTTTTTGTCACTGCAGGATGCATACTTCTGAGAAGGGTGTCATTTATGGGAAGGAAATATGTGGAAGAAAGGAAGAGGAGCCTCAGTAAAATGTAGTTTTGTTGTACACATCCTGTGAATAAAACTCACTCTTAAAAAATCTTCAGAAATCTCGAGAGTATACTGTAGCCAGGCTTAAAAATTACGTGTTCAAAAAACAGCTACAATGGTCTAGACTTTGACTGTGGAAGATCTAGCTATTTCACATTTTTGTAGATGTAAGTAAAAATTGCAAATAAAATTTGATCTAGGATTCATGTATCCAGAGACTACCCTGAAGAGTTTACAAGCTGAGCCTCAAAGGATATATATAATCACATCTTGAATGGAACAATTCGTAGAAGTAATACTTTGCAAGTTGAAATGAACAGCTGAGATTGTTAGAAAGAAGAAAATATAATTGTACTCTCTTTACAAGTTGGTTAATGAGGTGCCATTGGATTAAGTAACTTTGCAAAGGACATATAAGTCTGTAGCAAAACAATGAACTGAAATCGTCTCTCCAAGGTGCACAGTTGGACAATGCAACACTTTCTTTATTTCCATTCCCACAGTATTGCCTTTATTTAAACTCTGCTGGCATTCATTAAAATTTCCTTCTAGACATAGAGAATATTAAAAAACCTCTTAAGAAAACAAAATAGTTAAAAAGCACTTCCAACCTGTTTTTTTGAATACTTTCCTGTCCCTTGGGTTATGGAAGAAAATTCTGTTAAAAACATGTTTAATTGTGTAGGCTCTATTCTCATCAAAGAAAACAAACATTTACATTAGGAAACCTGAAGGGAAATGTTTAAAAGGGATGAAGGTATATTTCACATTGGAAAGATTTGTATGTATTCAGTATTCACAGTATCACAGTATCACAGTATCACAAGGTTGGAAAGGACCTCTGAGATCATCAAGTCCAACCTATAACCCAACACTAACACCAACCATCATCTAGACCATGGCACTCAGTGCCACATCCAATCTCCCCTTAAACACCTCCAGGGTCAGCGACTCCACCACCTCCCTGGGCAACGCATTCCAATGGCCAATCACCCTTTCAGTGAAGAACTTCCTCACATCAAGCCTAAACTTTCCCTGACGAAGCTTGAGTCCATGCCCTCTAGTTCTGTCACTGGTCACCTGAGAGAAGAGACCAACCCCTGCCCGACTACAACCTCCTTTTAGGTAGTTGTAGAGAGCAATGAGGTCTCCCCTGAGCCTCCTCTTCTTTAGACTAAACAGCCCCAACTCACTCAGTCGCTCCTCATAGGGCTTATGCTCCAGCCCCTTCACCATCTTCGTTGCCCTCCTCTGAACACATTCCAGTATCCTGACATCTTTCCCAAACTGGGGGGCCCAGAACTGTACACAGTATTCCAGATGAGGCCTGACTAGTGCCGAGTACAGGGGGACAATAACTTCTCTGGTCCTGCTGACTACACTATTCCTGATGCAGGCCAGAATGCCATTGGCCTTCTTGGCCACCTGGGCACACTGCTGGCTCATGTTGAGCTTCCTGTCAACCAGCACTCCCAGGTCCTTTTCTGCCTGACTACTCTCCAGCCACTCTGTCCCCAATCTGTATTCTATAGATACAGGGTTTTAGAGAAAGCAGAGGAGGTGATAGTGCACTTGGTTAACATCTTCTAAACACAAACTGTTTAAACTAGCACTTGCTATATTTACATTGCACATTAAAAGTTTGACTTTCAATAGGGAATTCAGAATTCCTCCTCTTATGGAACTGCTGTTCTCTAGGGAGACATAACAAGCCGCTGCTGTGATCAACAACAGCATGGAAATGAGTAGAGAGCAGTAGCAAAAAGATTCTTTGTTCCACTTGTTTAACCCACAAGCTCTGACTCTACTCTCCAGTGGTTTATGTATAGGATTGTTGACTATAGATTGCAAGTCCTTCTTACAGACCTTGTGATAAAAGCCAAAATCTGCCCCCTACTATGCAGGATATTCTTTCCTACCGGAAAAAAAGAACCAAAAAGGTTTTGTTTGTCCTGCTTCCTCAATGCAAGCTTTTAACAATATAACTCTTTCCTACTAGTAGCTTTGCTGATGGATTCGTGATTTTGACACCTTTTTTTTAGAAAGTAGAGTATAATCCTGTTGCCCTAAACCACATTCTATAGCTGAGGAGAAAATATTTTTGTTTTCTGTGAAGCTGTGAAAACCATAATTTTAAAAGAGGACATTGAAGTGTAAGTTTAAGTGTGAAAATTTACGTTCCTAAATCCTATACAACAACTCTGGCAACTGCTGCTTGGCTGCTGCCTAACTCTCCCGATACTCTTTTTTTCAAATTGTTGCCATCTCATTGTTTCTGACAGCTGCTGGGCATCCCATCTGCAGTGCCTATTGGGATTTCACTGCCCCTGGGAACCTACAGGGCACCTCAGTGCTTGCTGGTGAGCTGGTGACGCTTCAGTCAAGCTGGCAGAAACTACATGATGTGGCATCTAAAACATAATAAGCCAAGTTTTTTTTGGTGGCTCTTGCCTCCTGGTGGCAACGAGGTCAGAAGCAAAGGGCCTCCACCATGCCTTACAGTAAAAATCTCACCCAACTCTACCAAAATCAGAAAACTTGAGCTTATTTATGTCTAAGGTAGGGATGTCACACCTACAGCTCCCTCTGTTCTCCTGTTCCTGCAGTGTAACACACATCACACACATCGTACACATGACCAGCGCTGGCAAGAGGGTAGGGGCAAGGAGCTCATCACTGCTGCCGGTTAGAAATAAGGTGCCAGGACCGATAAAACAAGGTGGAGGGCCACATTCAGCCCACAGGCTATAACTTTGACACCCCTGGTCTAAGGTGAGTTTCACCTCTCATCTCTAATTCACTGATTTGTAAAGCTCCTTAAGAACAGCTCAGCTGCCAAAGCTGACGTATGAAACCCCCATCACTATACTAATGTAAATTGTTACTTATCTAAAATTTTTAAAGGCACACATATATGACATTGCAAAATGGCATTTGATAGCAAACTGTGACTGCACTGAGTGAGGTCAGCTTTCAGTCCGCTGTGCTCCTAGAAATAAATTGGAGTGCTTTCACACGTCTCCTGTCTCGAGGTCTGTTTGTGGTTACTACAGTGACTTCTTTTTTTTCTGTGCTAAAGTGCTGTAAGAGTCAAGGGCTCATCTGTCGTGTGCTATAGATAATCTCAAAAACAACTTAGCAGACAGGGTAGGAACCCCAGGGCTGTTTATATTCATGAAAACTTTTTCCCCTCACAGAGGTCACATTGAGTAAGACAAACCAGTGTCATCAAATATGCAGCATACATTGCAACAGGGGTCTAGCACTACAGGTTTAACACCTTTCTTGAGTTGAGTCAAAGAAGATTGTTTTTGTCCTTAGATTGATTATCAGTTTCAAATGCCGAACATTCTTGTAGTTCAAATGTAGATGAGAATATGGGTTACAACTACCCTCATTTCTCATTACTGAGATGAAAAAATGCATTTTCTCCTACCTGACTGCTTGATAGCTAGAGAAAGACTGATATACAGATATTGTGGTTATAATATGGATATAATAAAATAGGTTTAATAAAATAAAAGACCTGTCAAACAGCAGCACTGCAGAGGACTGTATTTTCATACTTGTAGGCTGAAATACATGCCTGATACAGAATCAGGTACAGGTTGTATTTGTACCCACAAAAATAACAATAATTTATAAAATTATAAATTGCACGATATATTTTCTCCACGTATTTTATGACATAATCAGGGGAATGCTCCTAGAAACCCTTGCACTATTATCATATATTGCTGCTGTTTTCACATCTTAGAAGTTCCACCTGAAAATAAGAATCAGGGATATTTGGATATTTTCAGTACTCTCCTATATATCAAATGATCAGTTTTCCCTTGACTTCAGTGTGTTTTGGATTAGATCTTTCATATTTGAAGGCTGCTCCAGTATACACTACTTGCAAGCACACATATTGATATTTCTGTTTTATCTTTTTCTGTTACAGTAAATAGCTTCACAGCTATCACTGACACCCTGTATTTGATTTTTAAATAGCTGAAATCCAAAATGCAAGTATACATTTCTAAGTAGTAAGAGAAAAGCACCTAGATAAAATTTGTTAGAATAATAATAACAGAGAATTTAATGTGCATGTTGTGCATCCACACTTGTTTTATTTTGCTAAATAGCCTACGTGGAATACAATTTATTTCTCCATTAAAAAACAAAACAAAACCCAGCACAACAACAAAAAAGCCAAATCCCTGTTCCATTCTGTTTTGGTTTGTGGGATTCTGTTGTCATTTTATCCTAAAGTGCTGTTTCCTCACATTTGCATCTCCCAGCCTTTTTAATGTGATATTCCATTTAAACTGCCTTTTAATTGTATGTGCTGCCTTGGCAGAACATGAGTGATGTACTAGCTTTAATTAGGGCTCCAGTCAGCAGCCTATGCCAGCTGGAAACTGAGAAACAAGCGTAAATTATTCTGTCATCAATCAGCTCGAAAATGTTTGAATCACTAATTAGTTTGCAATTTGGGTGACAGTTTATCTGACGCAGGCGGTGTCAGAAACTTCAGATCTTAGATGAATAATTTGCCAGCAACAAGCACATATTCCCTGCTTTTAAATACATGAAGGTTTATCTGCATGTTGAAAGGTGGCTCAGCAGTCTTCATTAACTTCCAACTGGGACTATGTAAATCAGGAATCAGTGTGAGGCACTTCAGTCTGTGGTGGCTTAGCAGATGATATTTAGAAAAAGAAAGCTCTTTTCTCTCCTTTTTTATTAATAATTCATAAACCAATAGACGAGAATGTTTGGGCTTTAAGGTCTTAAAAAAAAATCACAATGGTTAAAAAAAAAGGCAATCACTCCCTTTTACATGAAAATTAGTTGTGCTGCATCTTGCTGTTTAAATGATTTATTCTCCTCCACTCTCATGTGTCTGGAATGCTAAACAGCAAGTGATTAGCCCTTGTCCTTTAAAGCAAGATCATTATTGGGGTTTTATTAAATGGCAGACTTGTGTTTCCATTTAAAGGATAAGGGGTGGGAAACAAGAAATTGCTAACAGGAAGCAAAAAAGGTTATCCATGTCTCAAAAGGAGAAACTACTCAATGCTATAAATGCAGTCAAGAGGGTCTTAACATCTATGTTATTCTTATCGATAAGAGAGATGTTTGATATTGCATAATGCATACAACTGTTGTGTGACCAACAGATAAAACAGGATTGTAGAAACAATTTAGGGAGACAGTATTACCAAGTACAGAGACACGTGTGCCTTCTACCTTCTACCAACATATCCATCTTTCAAAAATCTGAAAGGTGTGTTGTTGATATGGAAAAGGTGCAATTACAGGAGCTTGGAGGAGAGCCATTAGCTGACCTCAGTGCCTCATACAAAAAGCAGAGGAGGAAATGGTTTTCAGATTCTCTGTGGCTGGCAATGGGCGTGTTCTCTGCACTCAGAGCCTCAGCAAGGTAAGAGAAACAGGGGAAATGACATTATGTAATTATGATTAGCTGATGGCACATCAGCTGTAAGCACATCACAACATCAGTACAGGACTGCAGCTACTCAATGGGTGTGCATCAAAGAATTTGAAGTAACAAATCAATGACAGCTCGGTGACACTCCTTTTCCCTTCTTTCCCACGATCCTCTGCCCTTAGGTCCTACTTGTTATAAGCAGAACGAATCTTTCCCTGGTATCTGCTATCTTAACATCTTATCAACATTGGTTTTAAACTTTAGCTATTTTTAGCTATTTTGGTAGATTTTTTCGAGTTATTAAGCAGACTTAAATAAAATAATTTTGTTTTCAGAAATTTCTAGGAAAAATTAATTGGCTGCTTCAGGGGAGAGAAAAATCACCAAAAATATATTCTTTTGCACATGGTAATAATTGTGATTCACTGAGCATTGCCAACAGGCAAAAACTTTTTAAGTTAAGCAAAATAGACAGTTCATATGACAGAGCAGTGTTTTGCACCTTTTTCATGAAAAAGGGTAAGGTTGGTCAAAGTATAAGATCCTTACACGATTTCCCTTTGCCAAAGGTAAGGAGAGATAAGATGGAAATACAGCCTTTAAAAATCCCTCAGGATCCCTCAGGGGGATCACAACAAGGCTTCAGAAATCGCTGCAAATATGCTCTGCCATGTGAAAGAATCAGTACTAGCAAGGAGGGAGGCTGCAGGGGGATAGCCTCAGGCCACCCCAGAGTAACCAGTTCCCCACCCTGGTGACCAAGGTCCAGGCTTGGTACCTTCCATGTATGGTCCTTAATTATACTCCTTATTTGCTGGGTATCCAAACTGGCATCTGAGCTGGGTGGTCCTGACTGCTGACCACTCCATCTGCAATCAGGAAGGAGGGATCTGCAAATGCAAAAAACCAACATGTGTAAAAATAATTAGCCTATGAGTTCTGGTTTTCAGGATATCAGATCGAGCACCCAGCGTGAATGGCACTTTTGACCTTAATCCCTCTGTCTCAACTCTCTGTCAGCACAATGCAGGGAAAATAAATTCCTGTTTGTCAAGTGCTTTCATGAACTATATAAAAAGCACACGAAGAAATTAATGAGTCTGGCTTTAGTGTAAAGTTTGAATAGTGGAAAACAAACAAAGCTTTTGACTACATGCTGCAGAATGAAGATAAAGCAAAATAGTGAATAGCTGCTTATTCTGCAAGGCCTCCTCTGTCTATACATTGAGTAAGGCTGTGGTCTGTGTAAAAAGAGAACTACATGGGAATTTCTTTTGACAAAAAACTTTTTGCTTGGTTCTTGGTTTTATCAGCAAACACCAGTTTCTCAAAACTGCAACTTTTTACCAAAACATGTTAAGCTGAACTATGTTTTTGTTAAAAGAACTTCCATGGCCCACAGGAGAATTTCCTGTCAAATGCTAAGTCAGAGAGCAATAAACCCACAGAGGCAGACCCACTTCAGAATGGCCACCAGCTTAGTTGTTAAGCGGCACTAAATGTGGTGCCACAGTAGGAGAATGCATCTGTGTAGCTGGAGTAGATGATGGCTGGAGGTCCTGTGTCTGGCAATAGCCCTCCTCCTTCTTCTGCATCAGGTACCTTTCTGGTTATGTCCTGTTTATCACAGGCAGAACTAATGTTACCTATACACTTCCTTGACACTTCCCACACTGCTTTCCATATCCCAGAGGAGACCTAAGATTTTTCAAGCACTGGAAAACTGTTCCTTCTCTTTTGCTCCCTGCTTCTGTTTCAAAAGGCCTAGTTTTTATCCTTAAAAGGAATTTCAGACCAGCAGTGTTTTGTTTATAAATAGCATTGTTGGATTCTAGAAATCTTTCTGAGTATCACATTAATACTGTAAAGCAAATGAACATTGGAGTAACAAATGAAACCACCTTAATTCTAGCATTTTTTTCACTTTTGACAGATTCCTCAACTTTAATATATAAAATACAAGCATACATGCCCATGCTTAGTCTGTAAGCACTGGCAGAGTATGAAACTCAAAACTCTATGATACGTCAAAGAAAAGAAAACAAAACCAAGCCAGTTTAAGCTAGTACATATGTACTAAATATTTATATTGCACAGTAGTGACAAAAGAATTTAAAAAATCATTGTCTTATTCTATATACAGAAACCCTGTCTTCAAAACCCTACAAACTAAATAAATGTGACAGATGAATGATGAGAAGAGCAACTATTTCTTCTGCCAAAAGGAAAAAGGCAGCTAATGTGTAGAGGAAGTGACTTGTACAAAGTTACGCTGGAAGCCTTTAACAGCGTTGCAAGCTGAGTAGTATATACAGAATCCCCGTTTAAAGCTTTAACGTCTTGATAGTTATATTTCTCTTTATCTGTATGAGGTGCAGACAGCTTCTACACCATCAGAGTAACCTTCTGTTTAGATGATAAGAGAACTTCTTTATGTCTACATTCAACTTCTCTGAATTTAACTTACATTAAAAGAGGAATTATGTCTACCTTTGTTAAGGAGCATCTCAGGACCAAGGAGAGATGGGGTTTTTGTCTTTAAATAATCAAACTTAGCTCTAGAAAAACAAGAATTGGAAGACAGTTATTTTAATTTAAATATATTTTTTCAAAAAGTTGTAAGACAAAGTCAGAAAATCCAGAATTCTGCTGTTACGGGAAACTGGACTCAGAGAAGGCATCCTGCAACCAAAGGAGGGAGATGGGCACCAGCTCTGTGTGGCTCAGATGGAAGAAATTAATTTCCAAAGACTGGTTTATTAACTCAGGAATTGAAATCACACATAAATATCATGACATCAAAGGAGAGGGTGGAGTCATAATAATAAAAAAACATTGTTGGGTATCACAGACCTCAAACTCCTGTCATGTCATTTCTTGATGACTCCTTGGTAATTCCTTCAAGGACTCTGAAATATTTTAGAACCTCTTTAGTTTTGGGGGGTTTGTTTGTTTTATTTTGTTTTGTTTGTTTGTTTGTTTTCCATTCAATGTAATTAACCTTCTCATATATTGATATTGTGAAAGGATAACATCTCTTCTGTTGCACATCAGACTTTGTCACTAGTGAGGGAGACAGTTACCAGAAAAAGGGTTAGCATTTTTTCACCCAGGAGAACTATCGTTTCAGAATGGCATCAGATTTACTTAAATTTACCATATCCCAAATGGAATACAAAAAAAAGATCTTTTCTCTCCTAGTTTGTTCTCTTGATTCCTACGACTTTATATGTTTTAACAGATAAAATGGGTGATGAAGAAAGATGGAGAGGAGGAAGTCCTTAATCTCCAGTGAATATCCTTACAGGAAGTACGTTCAGAGAATATAATGTGAACCTTGTCAGAGAGTGAGCTGAGACAGCAAATAATTTAAAGTAAAAATCATACTAATCCTCAGAAGACTGTTATCAGTGAAAGATCAGTGAAGACTAAAAAGGGAACGTGGACCTGGATGAACCATTTCTTAACTTTAGACATTCAATCAGAAAGCTTCGGGTAGGGTCCTGCACGCTATCACAGAACCACAGAATCGTCCATGTTGGAAAAGACCTTTAAGACCATTGAGTCCAACAGTAAATGTTACACTGACAAATCCAACACTAAACCATGTCCCTAAATGCCACATCTACACATCGTTCAAATGTCTCCAAGGATGGTGACTCAATCACTTCCCTGGCTAGTCTGTTCCAATGCTTGACCACTTTTTCAGTGAAGTAATACTATCCTAATGTCTAGTTTAAACCTCTTCTGGCACAACTTGAGGCCATTTACTCTTGAACTGTGCCTTGTTACTTGGGAGAAGAGACCAATAATTGACTCCATACAGCCTCCTGTCACGTAACTGTAGAGAGCGATAAGATATCCCCTCAGCCTCCTTTTCTCCAGTTTCTTGTAGTGAGGGACCCAAAACTGAACACAGTACTCGAGGTGCAGCCCCACCAATGCCGAGTACAGATGCACAATCACTTCTCTACTCCTGCTGGTCACTCTGTTTCTGATACAAGCCAGGATGCTCTTGTGCTTCCTGGCCACTGGGGCACACTGGTGGCTCATATTCAGCTGGCTATTGACCAGTACTCCCCAGTCCTTTTCTGCCAGGAAGCTTTCCATCCATTCATCCCAAAACTTGTAGCACTGCATGGGGTTATTTTGGCTGAAGTGCAGGACTCAGCACTCAGTCTTGTTGAACCCCATACAGTTTGCCTCAGCCCATCAATCCATCCTGTCCAGCTCCCTCTGTAGTGCCTTCCTTCCCTCAACCAGATATGAAGGTCCTCTTTTGCTAGTGGGGAAAAATAAGTGGGTATAGAGGACAGTAAGTGGATGGATTGTCCATATCCTGTTACTGATTACAGAGGGACTGGTATCCAGCACATTCATAATTTGAAAGAAAAGCCTCCTTGGAACACTGGGTTTCTCTGCTTCTTGTTCCATTCCTATTTTGGGTGAAAACCAAAAAAAAAGGTAATCAAGGCTATTTCCTTCTCCATCCAAACATCTCTCATTCTAAAGGACAGTTGGTGCACGTGTTAATCTGGAAAAGGAAGTCAGTGCCCTTGTTACTTTGGACAAGCTTGCATCACTGCCATGATGTTCCGACATCTTATCTGATGGTCCTGGAGCAATGACATCCTTTTCATTTTGCTTTTCTGGGTTTTTTTAAGATGGAAGAAACTGTTCTGTATCGCAGCCTGGTAAAAGCTTTTTCCTGGTGGACAGGATTACTTGGCTTGTAACTAGTTTGTGCATGGTTATTTGGAGTTAATGATGTGGAGCATTTTCATTTCAAGGAAATCTTGAGACATCCTAAAGAACTTGTAAACAAAAAATTACAGTGGTGTATGTGCAGTTGCTATTCTTTAGGGGACATATGTATTTTAGAAAGCATTTTCCATGTCTCACACATTCTAGCTTTTTAAATCAGACATTTATAAGCTATAATTGTTACATAAACTGATACCTAACAAAGTATACTCCTAGAAAACCTTTGAATCAATTGCCAACATTTTTGGCATGGAAGAAATCAGGATTGAGTGTGTTTAGAGGCTGAAACTTTCAAGCAGAGCCAGGGAATCAATCATCTAATTAAACTGAATGGGAATAAGGCATTTAGAACTTTCAGAGCAGTTCTAAAAATTCCAGCCTTGTTTTCTTGTGGGTTCAGCCACAGATGTTCTTATCTAATTCTGGATGCTTTCCAGTTTCTCTCATTCAGGTGGCTGGGAAGGGTCAATCTTTATGCCTGATGTTCTTGGGAGTCTTTATCACCTCTCTATCATCACTCATTCAGCGCATTTTTTAACAGATTTTCCTCACTTACCCTTATGTTCTTTGGTCAGAGTGTTTAAGGCCATGGGGATGACTTCTTTGTAAGTATGCTCCTTCACTGCCCTCTTTAAATTTTAATCCACATCCATTGGAACCTGCTGAGGGAGCTGAGTATTATTGATTGTCTGATCTTATAATGTACTTATGTTAAAAAAAAGAAATCTCTGTCTTTAGTTCACCCTCTATCCTTGCTGATTTGAAGTAATTGTAAGTTATTAAATTGGAAATGGAGTTTCTCTGAGCTAGAGAGATATTTCCAGAACTTTGGTGTTAATATAGCTTACCGATATTCGTTCTTTATGACCAACTCTTGTTTTATCAGCGTGGTTATCAAAAAACAGCTTTTCTCAATACTTCTGATGTAACAGAAACTTGGGTGAGATTTGGAGATAGGCATTTATTTATTGGGGCTGATGGGAGGAGCTTATGCTTTTGTGATATACTATGATTAAACCCATGATATTTTTTATTGAGAACTTGGATTCAATGTGGGAATTTTATGTTGTTTTTTTAATCACAAAAATATGTATTATTTCAACTCCTGTTCTCTGTACTTCCCTTAGAAAGAGACAAACCTGAGAAATGTATCATAGAATCACAGAATCACGAAACGGTTTGGGTTGGAAGGGACCTTAAAGATCACCCAGTTCCAACCTCCCACCAGACCAGGCTGCTCAAGGCCCCATTCACCCTGGCCTTGAACACCTCCAGGGAGGGGGCATTCACAGCTTCCCTGGGCAATCTGTGCCAGTGTCTTTCCACCACTATGGTGAAGAATTTTTCCTAACATCTAATTTAAATCTTCACCCTTCCAGTTTAAAGCTATTCCCCCTTGTCCTATCACTACTTGATCTTGTAAAAAGTCTCTCCCCAGCTTTCCAGCAGCCCCTTCAGGTACTGGAAAGCCACTCCAAGGTCTCCATGGAGCCTTCTCTTCTCCACACGGAACAACCCCAACTCACAGCAGAGGTGCTCTAGCCCTCTGATCATCTTTGTAGCCCTCCTCTAACAGTTCTATATGGGTTTTATGTCAGGGACTCCAGAACTGGAATACACAACACCCCATACGGGGTCTCACAAGAGCAGAGTAGAGGGGCAGAATCACCTCCCTTGACCTGCTGGCAGCACTTCTTTTGATGCAGCCCAGGATATGGTTGGCCTTCTGGGCTGCGAGCACACATTGTCAGTTTACACTGAATTTCTGATCAATCAGCACCCCCAAATCCCTCTTTGCAGGGGCTGATCTTGATTACATCATCCCCATTCCCACATTGAAACCACAGATTTCTCCAACCTACGTGTAGGACCTTGCACTTGGCTTTGTTGAACCTCATGAGTTTCATTCAGTCCCACTTCTCTAGCTTGTCCATGTACCTCAGATGTAGATAATGTTTTTTAACCCACAGAGCAAAAGACTTTTCTTAGTACTTCTCAGGAAATCCTCAGTGCCTTTCAGGGTCTTTCTTTGAGTTATTGTAAAAACTACAGATTTTTCTTTCTCTATAGTTCTGAGATAGTATCAATGCTGATAAAACTCTTCCTTCTTTGACTACTGTAATATCAGTCATGAGAAGAAGTGATATTACATGAAACATCTCCATACTCTGGAGTTCTATCTTATCAGGGGGTAATTAAATCCAGGTTCTTCCCTTCTCCCACTTCTACCTCCTTTGCTTATTCAAAACTTCATGTGGATCAGTTTGAAAATTATTATGACAGTTCTACTTTCCTATGAGCTCCACTCACAGTACCTTCTTTAACGTGATCTAAAATGCAGCTAGAAAGTATTTTTCTATTAGCTTTTAAAAGGCTTCGATATCATGATATATATTGGTTTTGGTGGCACTCTGATTTGCCATAACTGCTTGAAAATACTTACTGTTAGATGTAAATTCTCCATTTTACAGACATAATATTTTTATTTCTCTTAATATTGCTTTTATCCTTTTGCTTCCAAGGGGTAAAGCACCATTCTGTAATAGGACATTTTCCAAAATCTATAGTTTATACATTTATAATATTCTGAATGCTCTATGGTAACCTGTTGGCAGGCTTTCCGCAAGGCTCAACTGAGAAACTGGTGGCACAGCATTTTTAACTTATTTAGTCAGAAAGCCAGAAATGTAGTTCAATGTGCTTTATCCACTTGTTTTTGTTAACTGTGTCTTTAAACATTAAACGGAAAATTAATGTCTTTGGAAGAACGTATACATTTCAGACTAACACATACAGTTTGGACAGTATTTTCATTCTTGCTTCTTCTTCAGAAAGTGGGAAAAACAATTGTGAAGATAAAAGATCCATCTTGTCTTCTAGCATCAGATTGTCATTAAATGCAACTTTGCCCACCTCAATACTAAATCAGATGACATGTGAAGATCAGGTCCCCATTTTGATCAGGTTAATCAGGTTTGAAGATCATCATGGAGGAAGAAGGTAGTTATAAGTAGGTTGACTTGATCAGTCACATGAGCCATTCAACAGCAAACTTCAGATTAATAAAAATGAAAAACGTAAGGCGTCATGAAGCTCTAACATGTATGAACAAAGCCTGATTCCATGGAGTGAGAAAATAGGGGGAGATGGTGGAAATTATGGAAATATATCTGGAAAGTCTTATATGAGCATTTTATGTATTGAGATATTGTAGAAAACAGAGAGAAGTGCAGAAAACCTAGTCAAGCCACAAAAACTGATAATAATCCAGACTGAAATTCTCGGAGCAGTATAGTGCATTTAAAAAATTATTTTGGAAAGAATTTTAACGGCACTTCTGTGGATAAACTCCCTCCAGTATTAGAAAGTCTTAATCTAATTTTCTGAAGCCAGTTGGATAAACAGTGACCAGAACAGCATATAAGAATAGCCTATATTCTCACACATGATGATTAATACTAGATGGAAACCTCAAGATGGACTAAATCCATAATGAGGAATAAGATGATGACATTCAAAACAGAAAACAAGGGAGTTTTATTTTTTTATTCAGATAAAGAAATATAGTTCAGCCATAAAACCTTATTATGTTCTTCAGTGGAGATTCAGCCATTTATTATAAGATTTTTAAAACTACTTAGGACAAAATACTACAAAATATACCACAGAGATCCTTCCTGCATTAAGGACAGAGTAAACAGTGACTCATGTAGTCTTTGTAGTAGCCAAAACTTCATTCACCTATACAGCTGTTCTTTCAAATATTGTAATGCTTACAATTTCTCTTTTAGTGATTTAAAATTAATAAAGTAATTCATAATTCCTTTGGGATACTATTTTTATTTGCAGTAATAGTAAAGCCATATTGAACTTTCTTCCATCTCTGGGTCACATGGTCAACATTTTCACCCCCATTCCGTCTACAGCAGGCAATAAAAATGCATGAATGGATCCTACTGGAATGGGAGACACTTGAAATGTATCTTGGGACATTCACTTATTTCGAGTCAGAGGCATCAACAGAAGAAACTGGATCCTGAATTAAAATAAATGTCTAAGCAAAGTCATACCAAGGTATTCTGGTCCCTGGGGCACGATTTCCTCTTCTCTTGTAGGTGGGGTTATGAACATACCTGAGTGTAACCATACTTTCTGCTTTCTTCTATACTGTATTTATCTCTCTGGAAGCAACTGTGTTAAGGCTTCACAGATATATTACCTCTTCGTCCTATAACTCTACCTGAATATTTAACTACAGGCAACAATGTAATTAGTATAAAAGAATATCTCCTGAAATTCAGAAACACACTTAAGTACTTTGCAGAGAAAGTGTCTCTGCTGTGCTACAGTCTACTATTTTCAAAGTTCAAGGGGGAGAAAAATAAAGAAGAATTTTACCTTTATTTAATTGAAGAGCTGCAGCGACTTTTATCCTAACAACTACAAAGAGCTTTCTGTAAATCAACCAATTTGCCAAAAAGCCCTATCGTGAGTATTTATAGACAAATTACTGTATGAAAATTACTGTGGCCACTGAAATGCATTATGAAGTTAGTGAAAAATAGTGGTTGTTCAGCCATACTGATTACTATTTCTAGTGTGAACAGGTAGGGTTTCTCTGTGCAGAGCAGTCTACAGGTATTTGATTCAATCAGTGAATACCCAATCTACTTAAACTACTAAAGGCAGATAGGTATTATTTGTTCCTTCTATATTGTCCTTTTGTGTGTGTGTGTGTGTGTACATCTTTATAGATGATATTGCTACTAGTCCTAATTTCACATTTTAAAGCTATGTTGATGCATTGGTCAGACGGGTAGTTCCAGCACTGCAGTATTAGCTTGAGAATGCCTGCATGTGTTTTCTCTCTAGTAATATCATTATTGCAGTTAGGCAGCTCAGCCATTGCTCAAATATATAAACACATTCTAATATGTTTTGACTTAATAAAACTAAAGCAGTAAAATTCAGATGAGATATACGATATAAAATTTTTGTTGTGTATTTCTAACAGAAAAACTAATTGAAGAAATGAAGACATTTGTAGGTAGCTTACAAAGAATTCCTGCTTGCAGGCAAAATTAATTGGCTACTATATCCAGAAGAAGCAAAGTATTCCATACTGGTAGAGCTCTGCCACATCTCCAGTGTCTATCAAAAACTCTTGGTAACATGGTCATTTTCATTTGTTTTATTTGTTTCAAAAATAAATTCTCATGGAGTTTCTAGAAGTAAGAGAAGATTCTTTCAGGGCATGTATTTAATTTTAATGACACAAAGTGAATTGTAGGCTTGAATTACCTGCTATTCCACAGCAGAGGCTGCTCAGCATTTCTCAGGCTTTAGCCCAGAGAATGAAAAATTTTCAAAGCATTTAATACAAGACGAACCTTGGTTTACTAGAGAGACAGATCTGAGAGGTCTTTCTATACCTGCACACTCAGATTTATGGTGGCAAACACAACAATTTTTGTAAAACGCTGATAATCAGCAAGCTGATGACTGTGGTTTTATCTGTCTTTACTGTAATTTGAGGCAATTGAGAAAGCAAACCCATATCATTAGACAAATTTTGGCTGTAGATACAAGCACCCTGCAACTTAAATTTGTCACCTGTGCTCATGCTTCTCATTTTGGCCAGTTAGCATTTGATTACCTTTCCACAGTTCTCATGAAGACTCCGTCTCTATTTACCTTGACTCTGTTTCTTAATCCTAGGGGACTGAGCTGTGAAAGCCTCAAACATCCTGTGTAAATGGTGTCTCAAGCATTCCTCGTCTTTGAGAATCTGGGAATCTTAACTTATGATATTAAAAACCAAATCTCTTCCGTGAACAATTAATATCAATTTCTCATAGGTTTATACGTTGAATAGATAAGTTGTTAGACAAATTTCTTTGTGGATGCCAGAAATCATGTTTTCAGTATGGACATATCCACTTGCCATAATTCAAGTACCTGATTCAAAACATTAGTATTTCACAGTTTCTTAAAATAAGATTTGCTGGCAATTTTAACATAAGCAAAATACTTTTTCATAAATATCCAAAGCATATTTTCTTAACTTGCTTGTCAGCTAATTCATCATGAGGTGGTTAATGACCAAGTAGGACTTCAGCACCAAGTTGGATGATATTATCAACATAACTTTATAGTTGGAAGTATTAAAGAACTATAACAATAGGAAGTTTAAAAAGAGCTCTCTGTCTCTTTTGTGTCACCCCTGTGATGTTATTTTGCCCATAGATTTACTGAACGAAACAGGAAGGAAGAAGCACTTGGTTAAAGGGGATCCTATCATTCACCAGGCTGGCCTTTGTTCCATATTGCCTGATATGATTTCAATGGAGCAGCCTCCACCAAAGAGTTAGACTAGCCCATGTCTTAAACTAGGATTGCCTGCAAAGAGAATTCATCTCACATGGTCATTAAACTGAGGATTGTAAAATATCCTCCATTTTCACTGGACATTTTGTTTATGTTCTCTTTAAGGACGACTGAGTTGAACTCAGCCTCAACGTGAAAATTATCAGTGACTCATATTGCTTCTTTGAAGCTATGCAGTTGAACCTGGATTTACAACAGAAAGGCTGACACATATCTAGTAAGAATGGTTTGTGCTTTAGAGAAAACTAAACAGTGCCCCGCAGTTAGTATGTGCCAGGCTGCATATGCAATGAAGAAATACTTTTTAGTAGACACTTCTCTTCATTCATGTAATTTCTCTGCACACTGGAAATCAAAATCATCTGTACTGCTTTTCTGTATCAGAAACCACTCTTTTTCAGTGGGTAGAAAACAGTTCCTCATTCATCTCAGACTGTTGGATTTCTCAGCAGTCACATAGCAGTTACTTAATTGTCTGATTTTTATTATTTAATGGCATGTGAAAGTGAAGAAGCAACAGGAAACAATAAAATAAGAAACATAAAATCTATGTCAGTGGTGTACTTGAATTGAGCAGCAATTTATAGTTGTCTATAGCTGTCTAGTACTGAAGCATTTAATGATACTTTTTGTTTCAAAGCCAAGAAAAATAAAAATAATCTGTTTTAGTATGGTTAAGTAAGGTTATCAGCCAGGACAGAGTATTTCATTTAAAGGAAATACTCTTCTTGCACTAAAACCAATATGAATTATAGAAATGTTAGTAACAACAAAAACATTCAATTTCCCAACAAAGGTCAACAGTAAATCTACCTAAATATGTAAGGCTCATCAAAGTAATGGGTTCTCAACTGTGAATGAAACAGATGTTCACAAAATCCGCATTTAAACATGAAGACACCATAAAATAAATGAAGACAGGATTAATTTAACAAGTTATCTCAACAGCAGAATAAGAAGAATGAATAAACAGTTATACAATTCAGAGGAATCCTTTATTATTCCTGTAAGGTAACTGAAAAGACATCTGAAAACTTTAGGCCAAATTCATTCACTTGCTGACAGCAGTATAGACCTAACTGTGCAACTAGGGACAGAATCTGGTGTGCTCTATGAGGAAAAAGGATTGCAATTAATACAATTTCCAATCTTACCTACTTTTCCTTTCCTTCCTTCAGAAAGACAGGCAGATGAAAGAGTAATAAAGAAGGAAATAAAAAAGAAAGAAGGAGAGAATGAGAGAGAGTGAGAAAGAGAGAGAAAGAGAAAGAGAGAGAGAGAGAGAGAGAAAGAGACAGAGACAAAGAGAGAGAGAGAGAGAAAGAAGGAGGGAAGGAAGGAGGGAAGGAAGGAGGGAAGGAAGGAGGGAAGGAGGGAGGGAAGGAAGGAAGGAGGGAAGGAAGGAGGGAAGGAAGGAGGGAAGGAAGGAGGGAAGGAGGGAAGGAAGGAGGGAGGGAAGGAGGGAGGGAGGGAAGGAAGGAAGGAAGGAAGGAAGGAAGGAGGGAAGGAGGGAAGGAGGGAAGGAGGGAAGGAGGGAAGGAGGGAAGGAGGGAAGGAGGGAAGGAGGGAAGGAGGGAAGGAGGGAAGGAGGGAAGGAGGGAAGGAGGGAAGGAGGGAAGGAGGGAAGGAGGGAAGGAGGGAAGGAGGGAAGGAGGGAAGGAGGGAAGGAGGGAAGGAGGGAAGGAGGGAAGGAGGGAAGGAGGGAAGGAGGGAAGGAAGGAAGGAAGGAAGGAAGGAAGGAAGGAAGGAAGGAAGGAAGGAAGGAAGGAAGGAAGGAAGGAAGGAAGGAAGGAAGGAAGGAAGGAAGGAAGGAAGGAAGGAAGGAAGGAAGGAAGGAAGGAAGGAAGGAAGGAAGGAAGGAAGGAAGGAAGGAAGGAAGGAAGGAAGGAAGGAAGGAAGGAAGGAAGGAAGGAGGAAATACTTGTCTTTATTTATTTGAACTACATAATCATGTATTTGAAATACATGATTCTGTTAGGTCTTCTGTCCTTTGTCATTCCTGTCTACTATGGCTATTCAAAGTATTTGAACCCAAAGTTTCAGGAACTTTCTAAGATAGGACCATGGTTTTGACTGAAGGTTTCTGCCTGTTTGTACCATGATCATGGTGCAAGTTGTAAATGGGTCCAGGCTCACATTTGAAAGCTGCATTTGATTCAGAATGCTACAGTACCCCCCAGAACATTAATTTTAACAAACTAATAGCATGTTATATTTCATAATACACAATAAACTAATGAACTATGTCTAATACTAGTTTAATAACACTTCACATACAATACTGTCCCTTTTTGTTTATTGTCACCCCCAAATCCAAGACTGAGATTACAGTTTTTGTCTAATCAGCCCTTTTTCCTGTAGTCTGACAGAATTCTAATAGGAGATGCTGGTAGAATGGCCCACTTCCTAATCCCAAACTCTCTGTTCTTTGTTTTCCTACACTTACCATTCTGCAGAGTAATAAAGAACTCTTTTGTATATCAAAAGTGAAGCAGGTGCCACTGTCTGAGAACCACAGTATTCTAATCTGTAGTCAGTTTCTTTCTCAGTATAAATCAAGAGGTTTAGTTTTAGTACCTCATTCATATATGCCTGTTACAGAACAGTTACATGACCTTAGAAAGTAACGTATCTTAACACTGATTGTCACAAAGACAAATTCACAAATGATGCAAAAGAAATACAAAGGTCTTTCTCTGGGCAAGGCTGACCTAATCATGATATGGATCCAAGCCTGCAATCCCCTTTTTACCAAGGCAATAAATTTTGTTGGAGTGCAGGCCTCTGTTTATTTTATTCTGTCTGGTACATTGAAGATGTTCCTCCAGTTTTGGATAGTGTTTTTAGCATATTTTATCTAAGAGAATTTTCCGAAAGTAGCTCCTGAAATATCTGTCAGGAGAGTTAAAAGTTATTTCTTCACTGAAAGAATCTATATACAGCCTGGGTCTGTTAAGCTTTTTATAACATACTTTGAAAAAAGAGCTTGAAGTAGCAGAATATAAAAAACCATACATATGCTAATAGAAAGAACACAGAATTATCTCACCTTAGGAATCCATTCACTGCTTCAGTATTCTAAGCATACACCTAGTGCATATTTACTCAGTAATTGAACAACCAGCGATGAATCCTTAATTTAACATCAGCATTGGATTCTCTTCGTTGTTAACTTCTCTTATGAAGGGGGGGTGGGGTAAGTTTTCTCCTGAAGGATGGGCATTTATTGGCTTGTTGTGTAAAGAAAAAACTTTGAAAGTCGCACCAGTTGGAAAATACAAGCCTACCTAAATGAGAAAACTAACTTTAGGAACCACTGACACACAAGGGTCATAGTCCATCTTTTTATTTTTTAAATACTTATAGGGTAAATAAGTATTAGACTCATTTTGGAGAGCAATTTGCACTAAAGATGTCAATGAACTTTGAGCCAGAAAAAAATCCTTGAGAAAACAGTGGTGAAAATTTAGAGACTAAGAAGAGCTATTTAGGGTTGAGAGAGAAGAAAATAGCTTGCTCTATAGCAAGCCTTGCAGCACTGTAATTCCCTATGCCTTTCTCTCTGGCTGTTACCTCTGGCATTTGCTTCCTTTGAACTCCTGGAGACTCCCTGGGAGGAGGCTGCTTGAAGTGCTCCATCAGTGACACACTCAGATCTGGGACTAGCAGTAATTCTCCTTTCTCAAAACAATCCCTCTACTCAGTCAAAAAGTCATTTAGTAGGGTTTCATCTTTTCTTTGGATATTAGCTGTTTGGAATCTTCTGATCACAACTTAAATAGGCAGGTTCTATGTGAGGGACTTTCCAACCTGGCAAAAGGTAATAACCCTGCTATTCAACAAAGTGCAGTTTGTAGCTTGCATAGCAATACAGGTATTTGAAATGAAAGCCCATTGTTTGGAAAACACAGGTTTTAAAAGCTACTACACCTCCTTCTGTGTTATAAGGATTCAAAGTAAATTTTTACACTCTCGGCATTTTGTACCTTCTCATTAGAAATAAAGCAAAAAGCTAAACCTACGCCAGTTTATCTTATCTTCAGTCATGTAAAAGGTAGGTTTTCTAACTACTTTTACCTAGTGGTCCAGTTTTTCTACTGGAAGGTTTCCGGCTATTCTTTTGCTACGAGGTTTAAAGTGTTCGTCTTTCTGTTAGCAATGATCCCAGCTGATGCCTTCACAAATTTCCCACAGGAATTTTTGAACACACAGGACTTTGAACTGTTTAGAAGGCTGCTTGATCAAGTTCATTTGGAGGCAGTTCTAAATGACAAAGGAGCACAAGAGGGATGGATGCTCCTCAAGAAGGAAATCCTGGCAGCACAAGAGCGGGCCCTCCTCATGTGCTGTAAAATGAGTCAGCGGGGAAAAAAAAACCAGTTTGGCTGAGTAGAGAACTTTGTATTGATCTCAGAAAGAAGAGGAAAGTTTATGGGCTTTGGAAGAGGGGGGCAGGCACCCCAGGAGGACTACAAGGGTGAGGTGAGATCATGTAGAGAGAAAATCAGAAGAGCTAAAGCCCAACTGCTTTAGCTAAAGCCCAACTCCAACTGGCCAATTTGGCAAAAATAAAAAATGTTACTTCCAGTATATTAAAAAATAGGAGGACCACGGAGAATCTCCCTCCCTAACTGGAAGCAGGAGGTACAGTAGTAATGAGGGATGAGGACACAGCAGAGGTACTTAATGCCTTCTTTGCTTTGGTCTTTAATAGTAAGGTGAGATGTTCTTGGGATACTCGGCCTCCCCAGCCAGAAGACAGCGAGAATAAAGCTCCAACGATCCATGAGGATTTGGTTAGAGACCTGCTTGGCCAATTAGACATACACAAGTCTATGAGGCTGGATGGGATCCACCCAAGGGTACTAAGGGAATTGGCAGAGATCCTCTTCAAACCCCTTTCCCTCATCTACCAGCAGTCCTGACTGACTGGGGAAGTGCCGTTTGACTGGAAACTGGCAAATGTTACACCCATTTACAAGAAGGGTGGGAGGGAGGATCCAAAGAACTACATGCCTGTCAGTCTGACCTCAGGACAGGGGAAGGTCATAGAGCAGATCATCTTGAGTGCTATCATACAGCATGCACAGGACAATCAGGTGATCAGGCCCAGTCAACATGGGTTTATGAAAGGCACGTTCTGCCAGACCAATATGATCTCCTTCTGTGACCAGTTTACCTGGTTAATGGATGAGGGAAGGGCTGTGGCTGTGGTGTGGACTTCAGTAAAGCCTTTGACACCATTTCTCATAGTATTCTGCTTGAGAAACTGGCTGCCATTGGCCTGGACAGGAACACCCTCTGCTGGGTAAAAACTGGCTGGCTGGCTGGGCCCAAAGAGTTGTGGAAAATGCAGTTAAATCCAGTCGGAAACCAGTCATGAATGGTGTTCCTTAGGGTTCAGTGCTGGGTCCAGCCCTGTTCAATATGTTTATCAATGATCTGGATAAAGGGATAGAGTGCACCCTTAGCAAGTTTGCAGGTGACACTAAGCAGGGTGGAAGCGTTGATCTGCTTAAAGGAAGAAAGGCTCTGCAGAGGGACCTGAGCAGGCTGGATGGATGGGCTCAGACCAATGGGATGAGGTTCAACAAGACCAAGTGCTGAGTCCCGCACATGGGACACAACAACCCCATGCAGCGTTACAGCCTTGGGGAAGACTGGCTGGAGAGCTGCCTGGAGAGGGATCTGGGAGTGTTGGTTGACAAATGGTTGAATATGAGCCAGCAGTGTGCCCAGGTGGCCAAGAAGGCCAATGGTATCTTGGCCTGTATCAGAAACAGTGTGGCCAGCAGGACTAGGGCAGTGATTGTGTCCATGTACTCAGCACTGGTGAGGCCACACCTTGAATATTGTGTTCAGTTTTGGGTCCCTCACTACAAGAAGGATATTGAGGTGTTGGAGCGCATCCAGAGAAGGGCGACGATGCTGGTGAAGGGGCTGGAGAACAAGTCCTACTAGGAGAGGCTGAGGGAACTGGGGTTGTTCAGCCTGGAGAAGAAGAGGCTGAGGGGTGACTTCATCACTTTCTACAACTACCTGATAGGAGGTTGTGGTGAGGTGGGTGTTGGTCTCTTCTCACAAGAGACAGGTGGCAGAACGAGAGGAAATGGCTATAAATTGTTCCAGGGGAGGTTCAGATTAGATATCAGGAAAAACTTCTTCACTGAAAGGGTGGTCAGGCATTGGAACAGCTGCCCAGGGAGGTGGCTGAGTCGCCATCCCTGGAGATGTTTAAAAGTCAGGGAGATGAGTTTCTTACGGACATGGTTTAGTAAGGGGACCAGGTACGTTTGGACTTGATGATCTCAGAGGTCTTTTCCAACCAGATGATTCTATGATCTCTTGGGAAACAGCAACCCCAGAGGGGCTCTTCTCCACTCCGTTGTTTCTTAATTGCTGGGAAGAATAAGAGGACTTCTTAAGGCATCCTACTTTCCTGCCGTGCTTCAGCCCACAGATACATAGCTCATCAAAGATACAAGGCAGAAACACACAGCTTTTCTGCCTGCCTGCTGTAGTTTTGACCTGTGCTTACAACTAGCCTGCCTTCAGGAACGCTACAGCCGTCAGCAAGGGCCCTATCCCATTGTGGCACAGGTTGTTTTCCTATCAGGAAGCAATCTACATCCTGCCTAAGTTACAGCTCTCTGCCTGACTTTAAATCCTAGCAGAGGGCAGCTCCTGCAAAGTGCGTTCATATTTCATTGGCAAGGAGCAGCGAGTATGCAGTGTGATATATAACACACGCTAAATAAAATATTGTCAGACACTCTCATAATTTTATAATACACACAAGAGTATATTCTGGATGCGTTTAGGCGATAATAAAAGATGTTTAACTTATTTTATCCTGCAGGAGATATACAAGATCCGTTGAGTTGAACCAAGGTTGATCAGAAGTTTGTACAAAAATGCAGCCACAAGCAGGATTCGGTTTTTATGCACAGATGCATAATACCAAAACTTGTTGGCAGCAATGTCAGTTCATCTCTTTTCAGATTTAGTCTGAACTTAACATTTCGGTTCAAATATCCAAATATTTAGTAAAAGTAAGTGTTTTTATAGTTGTAAGGAACTGTCTTTTTTGATTATTGATTTGACTTCAAAAATGCTTTAGGTGTGGCAAAGATAGATACATTATGAATCCAGCAGTTAACATGCCAAATACAACGAGAGAGAGCAGGAGAAGGTGAAGCCTATTTTCCTACCATTACACAGTTCTTGAACCTTCTGTCCCTGAGTAGTCCCCCATACTTCTTCAAAGTCACTAAGAAGTTAAAGAATAACCATCAGAATACGATCTTTTTTTAAACAAGTATGCCATATTCTGGTACATTGAAAATGATCCTGCTTCCCAAAGAGATCCTTTTTGTTTAATGAAGACAGGGCAAAGTAGAGCACTGCCAATATTATAGCTCTGACCAAAGGGCATGTTTTCTCTATAGCACAATCTGCAGTCTTGTTCCCGCAGCTGGCAAGGTAGTCTTGTGTCACGGTTTTCTTTTGTGAGCTTGAATTCTTTCCTGGAGAAAGTACAGCAAAGAAAAGCAGGAAAAAGTAGGAGGTGGATGTTAAACAGCCAGGTTTTAGTAGGACAGGGATAGGACATGTACTTGGATTTGGCAGCTGAAACATGCTTTCAGGTCCTCAGCACAAAGCACCACAAATCTCATGGCATGTAACAGCACTTCAGACAGATGTTGATTGATGTCAAACTGATGTGAAATGAAAAGCTGCTTTCAAGTTTGTCAGATCATGACTTTCTGATTTGAGCTGAGCTGGCCTGAAACAAAACATTCTGGTCTAATTTTTCTAATTTGAAAACAAACAACCCATACTCTTTCCATGACAGCTTCTGGGATTTTTTGCTATGGACATTTATTGAGCCTTTTTTTCCTTCACCTGCAAAGAGCCAGTTAGATAGAAAATACCTGGTCGCATCCAGTTTTTTAATTGTTGAAATCTTTGACTAATGCCATCATAAGACACAAGATTAGAGTACAAATAATGGAAAACCCTCTGGGGATGATGGAAAGACCCTTCCTCGGCCTTCTCTGACTTTCAGATGCCACAGAACATAAACTGACCTGCACAGCTTGACCAAAAGTTCAGCATGTCTGGGGTATAACTTTAAAATGCCATGTTGAATCAAATCCATGTACTAGAAGGTCCTCCCCAAACTGCACTGCTTTATTCTTCAAAACAGGCTGGAAAATAGTGTTACTCTTCACTAAAATTGCAGTAGAGAAAAGATCATAGAACTGCAGTACAAACATCTTCAGCAGGATTTCCAAAATCCTTGCCCTTAAGGTAAGTAAGGAGGACGGATTCCTTGCAATATGAGAAATATTTCTGTTCCATTGTAACTTAAGCAATACAAAACCCACCAAATTTGTGCAATTCTGTAACATATTTACAATATAAGTAGGAACATGCAGCCACATATTTAATCAGAAAAATAGCAAGAGAGTGCGGCACATGTGAATTTTGGCTAAATCAACATTTTCCTAGGAACTGTCATTGGCTGAACAGTATTTAAACTCAGCAAAATCTGCTTCTTTTATTTCATTAAACACTTCTGAACTCAGCTGAAACTATTCAGGAAGTATTGTGAATAAATTATCAGCATTCTTTAGGTACTTTTTCCCATGAAGTCTCTGGTGTTGGTGTTCAGAAATCAAGTTTCGAAAATTTTTTTTTTCTTCTGCTTGGAAAAACAAAAGTGTATACTGATTATATAATTTTCTTTGATAACAAATGTGTGCTTGACTGCCACTCCAAAAATATCCTTGGGCAAAGCTGAAAATAATCTGAATTAGCAGTTGAACAAAAGGCTTCATAGAAGTACAAATAATTGTGAAGATGTTCCTTATTTGGCCAGTATCAGACTCAAGTAATTTTTGTCTATACAGTGTTCTGACAGCTCTTCATTAAGTACCTGAATGACATCGAAATGCCTTACACTGTGTAAAACTGTCACTTGGGTATAACTTAGTTTGTACATTTCTCTAGTACTAGGAGAAATATTCACATTGCTTTAGAGTCACGACAAATCCTTTAGTTCTTTTTCTGGATGAATAGCCACAGTCTGATTAAGTTTTGCTTTAAGATTAATATAGCCTATATAAGTTTTGTGTAATATCCTTTAAAATAATAGTATTATACTATAACCTCAGTCATTATTTGATTTTTCTCCTCAATAAGAAAGCAAAGTCTCCTAGAGCGGAGACATTATATAAATTTTACTGTTTAGTAATAGCAATGTTCATTAGAAGAGGCTTAATTATGGTCATAACTTACAAAAAAAAATCAGTTGTCACAGAAAGCATATTAATGAATGCCTCTTGCTTAAAAATTAATGAAACTTTATTTTGTGAAGGTATGAAGTCTACTAGTCTGCAGTGCATCATCACTTTTTTCCTTTAAAAGAATTAATATTCATAAAAATCAGATTCGAAATAATAGCAAAATACGAGTCTTTTTTACACTGCAATTTGGATATGTTTGTTACATGGTAAAACACACAAAAGTACAAAAATAAAAGACAGTCCTTTTCAGTTTTGCTGGAATTATTCTGTATGCAGAACCAAGCTACACTCTTATTTTCACTGGTGCAAGTAAATGGCAACTTTAATTCTACTCCAATTTACAGTAGAGTACTTAGGAGTTTTCTTGCTTCTAGGGACTAATACATAATGTGAGTAGCCTAAATTAGAATTTAGTATATGTTTCTCTAGGGAAGATGTACTCCAGTGCAGCAGTTCCATGCAATGCCTATGTACAGGGCTTAAGATGGGTTCATATGTATGGGTCACAGGCTTTATAATACCTAGATTCATTATGATTAATTTTAGCAAGTCAGGAGGATGGAAAGCAGCTTTTAGCTTTCAGAAAAACTTATATTTTAATGTTTTTGTAGCAGGCTTTAGTTGATATGTAAATTCAGCCACATCATTTTTAAAACAGAGCAATTTGTAGTGAGATGACTGAGATTTTAAGTGTCAGTTTTAATTCAGCACTAGTAACTCTGAGTTTGGGAAAACATGGATTCTTCATTACACCAAGCATTTTGTCCTTAGCTAACCTGGCAAAGCAGATCGGAGGGGCATACTTTTGAAACATCAGAAAAGTTAGTAGCCTCTTTTCCCTTCTTGAAATCAACAGGATAAAGACTATGAACCAAAAATTGTTGCTTCATCATATTAAAAAAGTGGTCTGTTTGCAACCAGTTTTGTCTGTGAGGTGTGGCTGTGATCTTTTTGAGATCAGACTCTACAAAGACTAGGTCCAGACTACTCAGAAATCTCTCGCCCTTCCAGAATAAATTAGTAAACAACAACAAAAAAAATGCTGGCAAAGAAAAGGTTTTAGAAGATTAAGTGTTGAGGTAATTACATGCGTATTTCAGCAGCATTTATTTGACATTGATTGACTGAGGCCACTTACTGCGAAGAGTTGAATAGCTAATTCAACTGCTAAGCATCTCCTAAAGGAGATGACCTTGGGGTCACATAATTGTAACAGTAATTTATTTAGTTGAAGAAACAAATATGTTCTTGATTAGCTTAGCAGGCGTTTTAATAACACTACTGGGATTTATATTTGCTTATGTCACTCTGCTGTAAGGATAAAATTATTGGATCTGTTTGCCTGTATTTAGTCCCACAGTTCACGGTTCTCCACAAGAAGAGATGTGAGGGTTTGCTCATCCTGATTAACAAGTGTCCAATCCTAATGCTGCAGATATTGGCATAATCACTCAAGGGACCTGAGGCACACACATACACAGCAGTAAAACTGGCAGAAGATAGTGTTACCTACTGAAATCTTTCTTATGCTGATTTTCTTTTGTTATTTCGTTATTTCTTTCGTACGTTATTCTGCTGGGATATTCCCCCCTACTCTTTTAATGTGTTGTCACTACAAAACAGGAAAGCAGTAATTCATTTGACTGCTCTACCTTAACACTGCAACAATCCTCTGATCTAAACTTCTTAATGTATTTATTTTAATTCTCAAACGTTGGCACATTTTCAGTGTTCACTGGTTGGGGTACACGTCAAAGAATGTATAATAGGCATAATCTACCTACCTCGCACCACAGCATGGTGTTTATGGAAACTTGCTATCTAAAGTTGCCCATTATCAACAACCACCATCACAAGCAAGGAAACCATGGGAAATTTGTAGAAATAGCTCCAGAAGAGAGCTGGGGAAAAAAAGACCATTAAAAATAAAAAGAGAGATTTTCAGGTTCATCTGTCTTTCGAGAAGCAGAAGAGTGAGCGTAAAGGCTAGCCCTGGCCGAGGTGAGCTAGGCTCTACTTTCTGAGCTCTGCCAGGAGAGGTCTCTGCAGGACTCACTACTGCAGGAGGGGCAGGACGGATCCCGTGTGTGGTCCCAGTTTTCCCCTCTGTTGCAAGCCAGACAGAAAAAAAGCACAACAGGCCCATGATATATGTGCCAAATCAACTCTGTCTTGTAGGCAGCTTAGTTTCATCACATGTGGCCATTTATACAAATTAGAGGTAGGTGAAGAAATTCTCTGCTGTTAGGAAACTGAGTAATCAAATTGTTAAGGCAGGCTGGCTGAGTTGATTCGCTTCATCTCTAATAAATAACAATTACACATCCCAAGAAACAGTTGTGTGAAACAAAGATAAGTGCATCTTCCTAGAGTTCTCTCTTGTAGTATTTCCTAATTATGCAGGGCACTTACACCTGTGCTTTAATCTCATATGCTTTTTAAAATATTTGCTGATCAGAGTTGAACATCACCCAGCCTGTGTTAGGAGAATTTCTGGATTGCTTTATTTTCTGAGTCTTGGGGAACCTCTTTCCCTACTCTTGGGAAGGCTCTGCATGCAACACAGCACTTCCACAAGTCAGAGGGCATTTTGTAGGAATTGGGAAAACTTCTATCTTGTGAATGGAGATGCAGATTGCATACCCTACAAAGCTACATAGTCCATATGCTATATAATGGAATACCTATCCCCAGCAATAAACCTATTTGTGCTTAATTTTCCATAATATTTTTTAGTCAGTGATGGGGTTGAATTTGGCATAGCCAGTGTGATTTTACAACATTTGTTTAAGGAAAATAGATTTTCAAATTAAACTAATGTTTCTCCTTTTTAAAACACTAAGTTGTACAATTCTCTCTGTAGAGGCTTGGGAGAAGAGATGAGGAAATCAAAGAGCTGTTTAGTTCTCTTCAGTCCCAAGCTCCCTATTGACTAGGAGAATTGATGAGAAGAAAAACCCAATGAGAAGTTTACAAGCATAATAGAAAATATTTTAGCAGCACTAAGCAACATGTTTTCCATTTACGACTCAATGTTTTGAAAGAAACTGAAGGCAACAGTGAACCATCAACTTTGATCAAGATACTTAGTGTGGTGTCGGAATATGGATTTTACTGGCTGTCTGTGAACACTGCAGCTTGGAAGTTGACTATGATTTGCAAACAGATTAAAACATATTTCTTTGTGCCTTTGGTCCATTATGGTATTTCATTGTAGAAAGACCATTTAATGTTAGAGAAACAAACATAAAAATTCTTTCTTTACAGGTAGACTCTTACCCCCTCTCAAGCACTTCAAGGTATTAGCAATTTTCACTCTCTCCTCTCTCCAGACTGATAGTCTACTCAGTGTGTGAATCCTCCTGTTGATGATATGTCAAAGCCTTTGCGCCAGCACAAAGGTTATTGAATCTTACAAGTTAGCATGCACATCTACCTTCAAATTAATTAACTCGCAGTCTTCAAAACAGCTGTGACAGCTATGGTTTGTTGCACAAAACATCATATTTTACGGATAAAGTACATCTTTATTCAGGGTTTCACCTCTTCAAATCTAACAATTTTGAAGAATTCTTGTGTAGATCATGAACGCTGTTTCAAAGCAAGTGCTATAATATTCTGCAAAAGCAGTCTGAAACACCAAGGTTTACGAATGGATTTTGCAGTGACTGTTGCAATGTTCTGTATGACTGCTTTATGCAGGCATTTTCAGTCTATCAGTCTTAATAATAGTTTAAATACTGGTATGGTGTATCCTATAGTACCTGTTCAGATCCAGTGTAAGTGGGTAGAGCTTCACTGACTAGGAAGAAGTTGCTTCTAATCACACCAAATCTGACCATGGTCAATAGTGGTAACAGCAAATTTTTTATATGAGCTAATCTATAGTCTATACATAATCCATATGTAAATGAACACACTTATTCTATGGCAAGCCCAATATTTTAACTTGGTGGTGGAAAGGCTGGAAATGAAGGCTATAGGAACTCTCTCCTTGCCCTCACTTAATATGTGAAGAAGTACCAGACAACTACTAAGATTCTTTCCCACTTCTGTATTTCTGTGGCCTGTCCTTCAGCTTCTCCTTACCCCTGGCTACACATGATTTTGTTGACAACATTGCAACACCAGCAGTGCTGCTCTTAATCTAGTTTCCCTCACTATGACAGCAAAGTTATTTACCACAAGTTTTGTTCTTTATCCTCTCACCAGCAAGTCCTCTGGGCAAGCAGCAGTGGAAGGGAAAGAATTTCCTTCCTGCTGTACTTTTCAGACAACCCAAAGTTAAGAGCTGCTTGCCTTTGCTGGGCTTTTTTCTTCATGCTCTTTACTTTGTGTCCATCACAATTCTACTCATCACTGATAAACCTGTTCTTAAGGACTGTAGTCAACTGCAGGGACAAAAGGGATAGAACAGCAGAGAATGACATAAGAAAAACCTGTGATGACTGAGTTGAAGTCTGTACTGAGAAAAATTCCTCAGGACTAGATTTACCTCAGTGCAGGTAATCTTCTGTTAGCACTAATGGCAATTAGGCAGATGTGCTTCCTAGGAAGAAATACATACTTCTGTGTCCAGATGTGTGACCAATAACTGTATAAGGAGACCTTCATGCTCTGTAGTTTAACAGTGGATCCCAGCTTTCCCCTAGACAGAGCAAGTTCTGCCTCTTGGTAGAGAAGTCACCTTACAGTTAAGACACTCCTGAGATATGTGAATTCAACACAGTAGTCTTACTGAAATGAAAGTGTCACGGATTATATCAGTACATTTTTAATAAAATTCTCTTACCTTGATCAATCTATGCCCCTCAAATTAAAGCTGAAATTAATTTTGCAAAACACATTATGGTACTGTATTAATACTTGAAATCTTCTTACAATTGCTTGCTTTCATATTTTGCATACTATTGTACCAGTATAGAAACTGCTTCTATTGACCTTTAGATTAAAAATATGTTGGATTATCTGATTGGCACATTCAGAATGACTCATTCTTGCCAAACATATCATAACAACTTTTTAACATTCCTTTTTCTTTACAACTGCTTCCACTTTCATTATATGAAATATGGCTGTATTATATACCACCTCTCATTGCCTAACATGCTTTTTTCAGAGTTCAAGAAGATTTACATTTCAAGCTAAATGTTTCAGTGATTGCTCTGTTGGATTTCATTATACCAGTGTAGTTAATCAAAGCAAGTCTGGCTTTGCAACCATGATTCATTGTATGGTTTTCTGAACTTAGTCATTTATACTGAATGAATATACACATTATCACCAGAGTACCAGATTTTCTTTAACAGCCTGTGTGACACTGTACTGTAATGCCTAAGTAAACTGCTTATGCCATGTGCACACTGCAGCTCTTTTTTCTTTTTCTTCTCTTTTTAGGGAATTAATTGAAAGCCATTCTCTTTAGCAGGGGGAATGTAGGACTCACTAGGAATGTAGTATGTGCAGGGGAAATGGTGTTCTCTTGTGGTCCTAATGACAGCCATTTCACTACACACAGGAATATTTTCGGATCTGCATACTTTGTTTATGCAGCTGGGTGGTCTGCACAATAGTCATTAACAAGAAATCCCCAAATAAGCAAAAAGGTAGACACTCGGCTGAGTTTTATACAACCGCTTGCATTGTAACAGAATTCAGTCATGGCCAAAAGAATCACTGGTTTTGATGTGACTGAGAAAAGATTTTGTGGTTTCTGTTTGTTTATCCTGGACAATCTAAATAAATACGGATTTTACAGTAGTATTGAGGGGGCAAATTCTTTTACCTTCCCAGAAACCCTGAAGGTAAAGGTTTAAGTTAATAGCCCTTGTCAAACTAACTACTTTGCAGAGTTACGCAGGCTAGGATCTGTCTTTAGCGTGCTACCAGTGTTGAGTTAAAGCATTAGCAACCTCTTTTAAATGCTGTAAATCAAACACACAGAGGTATTTAGCTGCCTAGAGGTGACGATAGGTGTTTAGTAAGATTTACGTAAATGCTTAAACAGGTCAGATTCTTAATTCCTACCAAAACAGCGGCACGAGTAAATCCCGCGGCTTGCGCATCTGTTGAGGAGAAAAAAGGGCTTCCCGAGCCAGGGAACAGCGGGACACCGTTGAGAGATCCGCTGGGAACCGGCAGTCCCTGCTGCTGACTTGCGGGGGAGTTCCTGGAAGGAGCCGCGGGAGAGCCAGGGAGCCAGTGAGCTCCGCGAACAGGGGCGTGGCGCGGCAGAGGGGCGTGGCGCGGCAGAGGGGCGTGGCGCGGCAGAGGGGCGTGGCGCGGCAGAGGGGCGTGGCGCGGCAGAGGGGCGTGGCGCGGCAGAGGGGCGTGGCGCGGCAGAGGGGCGTGGCGCGGCAGAGGGGCGTGGCGCGGCAGAGGGGCGTGGCGCGGCAGTTCGCTAACGCTGTTGGCGAAGGCGGGGCGGGCAAGGAGAGGGCTCTGGACCTCGAACAGAAAAAGCAGAACACCGTGGTGACCACCCGCCAGAAAAATAAGAACACTGGTGGCTCTGCGGCAGCTGCCAGACCGAACCCCAGTGGACACACACTGCCACCAGGTACCCAGATGCAGGACGTGCCCCCCTCCTGCACTGGTATCAGTTGCCAGTGGCGAAGACCTGTGCCGGGACTGTGCTCGGGTAGAGGAACTCCTCCGACTGGTCACTGAACTCAGGGAGGAAGTAGCAAGGCTGAGGTCTATTAGGGAATGGGAGAGGGAGATTGACTACTGGAATAATTTACTATGCTCACTGTCACAGCCTCAACAGGCAGACAAGCCTACTACGAAAGAGGACCCACCATTCCACATCCACCCGACTAAGTAAAGTGGAAGATGGAGCAGAGTGGCAACAGGTTTCTCCTTGTCACAAGTGGCGTCATAATCAACGCTTATCCCCTGTTACTAACGAGGCCCTGCAGGTTCCACTGCAAGAACAAATATGAAGGCCTGCAAGTGGAACTGACTCCAAGGGCTGACAAGTCTCACAGCCTGGAAATATCCCTCAGGTTAAGCAGACCAAAGCCAATTAAGACGGCTTCTGTGAAGAAGAGAGGAGGGTTGTTGTCATTGGTGACTCCCTCCTGAAAGATAAAGAGAGTCCAATTTGCAGACCGGACCCATTGCATAGGGAAGTCTGTTGCTTACCTGGGGCTCAGCTGGTGCAGTGGCAAGACAAATTCCCAAACTTGTCAAGTCCACAAATTATTACCCACTACTCATTTTCCAGGTGGGTAATAATGAGAAACTGACTAGAAACCTCAAAGCAATCAAAAAGGACTTTAGGACCTTAGGTCAAATGGTAAACGGATCAGGAGTGCAGGTCATATTCTCCTCTGTCATAGGGAATGGTGAGGGAAGGAGAGGGAGGAGCCAGGAATTGAATGACTGGCTCTGAACATGGTGCAAAGAACAAAACTTTGGGTTCTTTGACAATGGGTTAGCCTACACACCAGGCCTGCTGGCAAACAACAGTACATTTGTCCCATAAGGGCACAAGGATACTCTAAAAAGTTGGTTGGACTAATCAAGAGGGCTGTACACTAGATTGGAGGGGGGAGGGGGACATTCCTTGGCTCAATAGACTAAATCATGGGAATGGCACCTCAGTCTCTGAGGGACGGTTTGGTGGTGAGAGTACCTGGTCTGCCACCTCAGTGAAAGTGGAGAATAGCACTCCAGGTGGCAGCCAGAATCCAAAGGTGGGTTACAAACCATTGGTAGTGGACAGGCAGGACTTGAGCCTATTCCACTTAGAAAAGGGGTGGAAATAACAGCCCAACTGAAGTGCATTTATACTAATGCATACAGCATGGGCAACAAACAAGGGGAGCTGGAAGCCATTGTGAAGCTGGAAAACTATGATATAATCGCCATCATGGAAATATGGTGTGACAATTCACACAACTGGAGAGCTGCCATGGGTGGTTATAAACTCTTCAGGTGGGACAGGCTAGGAAAGAGAGGCAGTGGGGTTGCCCTCTATGTTAGAGAAAGTTTTTGTTGTGTTGAACTAAAATATGCTAACGATAGGGTTGAGTGCTTGTGGGTTAAAATCAGTGGAACCCACAGTAAGCCAGACATAGTGGTGGGAATCTGTTATCAGCTGCCCAGCCAGGATAAGGAAACCAATGAGCTCTTCTATGAGCAACTGGGAGAAGTCTCACGATGGCTGGCCCTCATTGTTGTGGGAGACTTCAACCTTCCAGATGTCTGCTGGAAGTATAACACAGCAGAAAGGAAACAGTCTAGGAGGTTCCTCGAGTGTATGGAAGATAACTTCCTGTCACAACTGGTGAGTGAACCAACTAGAGAAGGTGCCCCACTGGATCTGCTGTTTGTAAACAGGGAGGGCCTTGTGGGGGAGGTGACTTTTGGAGGATGCCTGGGGCTCAGTGATCACGAGATGATAGAATTCTCAGTTCCTGGAGGAGTAAGGAGAGGGGTCAGCAGAACCGCCACCTTGGATTCCCGGAGGACAGTCTTCAAACTGTTTAGAAGGCTGCTTGATAAAGTCCAGTGGGAGACAGTTCTAAATGACAAAGGAGCCCAAGAGGGCTGGATGCTCCTCAAGACGGAAATTCTGGTGGTGCAAGAGCAGGCCATCCCTGTGTGCTGTAAAATGAGTTGGTGGAAGAAAAAGGCCAGCTTGGCTTAACAGAGAGCTCTGTGTTAGTCTAAGGAAAAAGAGGAAAGTATATGAGCTTTGTAAGATGGGACAGGCTTCCCAGGAGGACTATAAGAAGCAGGTGAGATCATGTAGGCAAAAAATTAGAAGGGCTAAAGCCCAACTGGATCTTCAACTGGCCAGTTCGGTGAAAGACAACAACAAATGTTTCTTTAAGTATATTAAGAGCAACAGGAGGACGAAGGAGAATCTCCCTCCTCTATTGGATGCAAGGGAAATGGTAGTAACAAAGGATAAGGACAAGGCAGATGTACTTAACACCTTCTTTCCTTCGGTCTTTAATAGGAAGGTGAGATATTCTCTGGGCTCCAAGCCTCCTGCGCCAGAAGACTGTGAAGACCAACCCTCAATGTTCCAAGAAGACGTTGGTTAGAGACCTGCTTGGCCAATTAAACATCCACAGGTCTATGGGGCTAGATGGGATACACCCAAGGATATTAAGGGAGATGGCGGAGGTCCTTGCCCTTTCCCTCATCTATCAACAGTCCTGGCTGACTGGGGAAGTGCCGCTCAACTGGAGACTGGCAAATGTAACTCCCATTTACAAGAAGGGTTGGAAGTAGGATCCGGGGAATTATAGGCCTGTCAGCTTGACCTTGGTACCGGGGAAGGTCATGAAGCAGATCATATTGAATGTTATCATGCAGCACATGCAGGACAGCCAGGTGATCAGACCCAGTCAACATATGGGTTTATGAAAGGCAGGTCCTGCCAGACCAATATGATCTCCTTCTATGACAAGGTTACCCGGTTAATAGACGAGGGAAGGGCTGTGGATGTGTCTTTTGTACAGCCTTTGACATCGTTTCTCACAGCATTCTGATTGAGAAACTGGCTGCCATTGGCCTGGACAGGCACACCCTCTGCTGGGAGAAAAACTGGCTGGATAGCTGGGCCCAGAGGGTGGTGGTAAATGGAGTTAAATCCAGTTGGAAGCTGGTCGCAGTGGTGTTCCCCAGGGTTCAGTGCTGAGTCAAGTCCTGTTCAATATCTTTATTAATGACCTGGACCCAGGGATCGAGTGCACCCTTAGCAGGTTCGCAAATGACACCAAGCTGGGTGGCAGTGTTGATCTGCTTGAAGGAAGGGAGGCTCTGCAAAGAGATCTGAGCTGGCTGGATCGATGGGCTGAGACCAACGGGATGAGGTTTAACAAGACCAAATGCCGAGTCCTGCACTGGGGGCACAACAATCCCATGCAGCGTTATAGGTTTGGGGAAGAGTGGCTGGAGAGCTGCCTGGAGGAGAAGGACCTGGGGGTGTTGGTTGACAACTGGCTGAATATGAACCAGCAGTGTGCCCAGGTGGCCAAGAAGGCCAATGGTCTGTATCAAAACCAGTGTGGCCAGCAGGACAAGGGAGGTTATTGTCCCCCTGTACTCAGCACTGGTGAGTCCACACCTCAAGTATTGTGTTCCATTCTGGGCCCCTCAATACAAGAAGGACATTGAGGTGTTGGAGCGCATCCAGAGAAGGGCGACGATGCTGGTGAAGGGGCTGGAAAACAAGTCCTATGAGGAATGGCTGAGGGAACTGGGGTTGTTTAGTTTGGAGAATAGGAGACTGAGGGGAGACCTCATTGCTGTCTATGGCTGCCTGAAAGGAGGCTGTAGCAGAGTTGATTTATTCTCTCAAGTGACAGGTGATAGGACAAGGGGAAATGGCCATAAGTTGCGCCAGGGGAGGTTCAGACTAGATATTAGGAAGAATTTATCGAAGGGGTGGTCACGCACTGGAAGAGGCTGCCTAGGGAGGTGGTTGAGTCACCATCCTTGGAGGTATTCAAAAGAAGGATAGATGAGTTTTTGAGGGACATGGTTTAGCGGATAATGGGTAAGATTTGACTTGATGATCTCAGAGGTCTTTTCCAAACAGAAGATTCTATGATTCTATGAAAACTGAGTGTCAGTACTTCAAGTACTACTGTAAATCAAGATGATTGTAATTCTGTCTACAATGTTTTTTTGAAATGTGTTAATACTAGTACCTGCTATTATCATACCTTTATTCTCTGTCTGGACTGAATATATGTGATAGTCACATGCTTTTAGTATAATGTAAAGAAAAGTATCACTAGCAAAACCAGTTTTGATGTGTCTCTAGATATAACTCAGACACAGATGCTGTGGTATCTCTGTCTTCCTAATCTCTGCTTGGTCACTGTTGTTGTATTAAAACATACTCTGTGGGGTTCACCATTTCCATCACAGACAAAACATGCTAGCTGTTAGGAGTTAGGCACGACTGAGTGAGAAGCCAGTCCACCTAAAGAGAAGATAATAACAGGGACATTAGCATTTTGGGTCAGTTACTTGCAAGAAGTACATATGGCTGGCAGGGAGAAATTTCAAATTTTGTACAAGTTTCAGTGTATAATTGTTCTATAAAACAGATGCCAGCTTCCTAGCTGGATTACAGTCATTTTGCATCTAAGAGGTTAAATGGTTATTAATTGATTGGATCCAGTTATGGCAGGTTTCCTTGGTTAGAAGGATCCTACATTTATTTAAGGTCTCCAAACAGCTTCTCTGACCCAGATCCTTTTAGCCTTTGTCATAGAAGAAGTGTATTACAAAGTGAGAAGTGATTTCTGTCTCCTCAAGCAACCCTGAGGACAATGGTTGGCCAGCACAGCATGGAACAAAATCAATTTTGAAGATGACTATTGGATATCTGTTGCTACTGTCATCAGCCTACTTTTTTATTGCCTAGGAACTATTTTTCATCCTAACAAAAGGTATCCAACAGCATCAAACAATTACAAAAAGGGGAGACAGACAAATAATATGCAAATGTCTGCCACTGGGATTGTCTTTGTGTCCTCCGTGTCACTTATCTACTCTGCCAATAGCATATTGTTAATTCATTCTCCTGTTCAAAAATGGTATTGTATTTTGTGTTGGCTACGTGATAACCACAATTCCCCTTTGTGTTTGTTTTCAATGGACATTAGAATGATTGTTTTTACTGGCAGAAATAGTCACGGAACACATGCTCCACTATCACATGCAAGGGTATTCACTGAAACTAAATGTCATATTCACATGTGTAAATATTTCTTCCAGAAATGTATGCTTGTTGTTGCAGTGTATGAATAGAAATAATACCTTGTGACTTACCTGGCTTATCACAACTAACCAGACCAAATCAGTTGTCAAATACTTGCAGATAATGGTTTTGGGTTAATCTATATGGTTACTTTTAAAAAAAAAATTCAAATATAAATGAATCTGAAAAATGGTGATCTGTTTGCAGATACTCTATTTGTAAAAATAAGGTAACATATATCTGATGAAATATTCATTTTGAATTATTCACTAGTGTGAAACTGTAGTGTTAAGATAAAAGATTTGTAAACTCATAAAGCATTCAGCAAAATTCACCAAGTCTGCTACATCCTTTTTTTGGGCCATAGCATTTCTGCCCATAAAAACATATTCATAAATTTGAAAGCTTCTATTCAATTTACATTTACTGAATTAACAATTACTCAGCAGCTAAAACAAATCTATATTACTAGTAGATATTTGCTCTTCTGTTTTGTTGCTTCACTTTAAAGACATATTAGTGTTGCATATAGCTTAACATTTCCCAGAACATGTTCCTTATTTTTCCCGATACAGTTAATTCCAATAACAAAGGAGAAAACTGCCCAGCAAAGAAGAAAACTATGCAGCAAAGAAGAAAACCACCCCAATCTCTTGACATTCAGTTAAAAAATGCAAGTGGGAGGAAACATATATGCATGTATTAACTTTGTTTAATTATCCTTTTAGATTTTTTAGCATTAATTTGCTTTTTTATTTGCAGAAGACAATTCCAAGGCACATGTAGAAGTTTTGTTAATTCTACTAAGTCCTGATTTGAGGTTATACACTGTGCTTATACAGGGTATTTGGCTATTTGGTTTGGGTAGAACTTTTCCCAAGTTGCTATCATTTAAATATGTTAAGATAGTTAGGAACCTTCTTACAGCACCTAAAAGTGTAAAGACTCAAGATAAATTCTACTGGAAGTAACTTACATGCATTGTAATAAACAGAATTTTTGATGTTTTTTTATATCTAAGTAGTGGAATATGCAACTGTTGGCATCTCATATCTGAAACACCACTCAGATTCTTTTCTGCAACAGAAGTTTCACCACAAAAGGTGTGGCTACATAATTTCCTGAGCTCTTTATAGGATGTGATTTTAGTTTATGATAGGCTAGAAAAGGGTTTACAGGAAGTTAGGTAGTCTTTTTAGATGTGTTTCTCTAGAGAAGTCCAAGAGATCACTTTAAAGATTACTTCTTTAATAAGAATTCCTCCAGATGGTGAAACAGTGATAGCAAATGCAACATGGATTCAACAGAGTATCACCTTTTTTTGTAAAACATGCAAAGAATTGTACTATTCGTCCTCTTATATTAGCAAATAGTAAATAAAATATGCTGTAGAATATGGTAATAATTTGTTTAAAGCATTGTGAATGTACAGATTTTCTCAGAACACCTCCCCCCGCTGAATACTTCACAAATATGACTGCTGAAATTTGTACATTAAGAAGAGGTAGGAAAAAAATCCTCTACGTAAATTTTTATAAGATGGCAATAATGTGTGTACAAACCCTAAAGCAACAGTAATAACTTGCCAGATAGGGATACTAGAGAGGACTTATAAGGCTTGACCTATTGTGTTGGGTGTTTTATTATTTCTTTCACGTGTGATTGTCAAAAATGTTTTAATGCTTTACTGACAATGACAACAGCATCCTTTAATCTGGGATCACTTTAGCAATGTTTACATTTACTAAGATAGATGCAGGCCACATTCCTAGATACACTCAGGATCTCTAACTGGTGAAAACGCATCTTTCCTAGCCATCATACTTAAGTGTCAGTACCAGTCATGGTGTTTTCAAGCACTTGAGCACAAAGTGGATTGGTCTCTTACTTACCCACACATTCAGATGTATTTATTGCACTACTGTCAGCTATAAAATCCAAATGATACCAAGTACATATGGAGACCTTAGGTAGGGCGAATCACCTTTACCCTGTTCCACCCTCAGCGATTCTGATATTTGATTCATTGTAAGAAAAATAAACTCCAGTTATCAGAACGAGGCAATCCCATGCAGAGCTACAGACTGGGGACAGAGTGGCTGGAGAGCAGTCAGGCAGAAAAGGACCTGGGAGTGCTGCCTGACAGGAAGCTCAACATGAGCCAGCAGTGTGCCCAGGTGGCCAAGAAGGCCAATGGCATTCTGGCCTGCATCAGGAATAGTGTAGTCAGCAGGACCAGAGAAGTTATTGTCCCCCTGTACTCGGCACTAGTCAGGCCTCATCTGGAATACTGTGTACAGTTCTGGGCCCCCCAGTTTGGGAAAGATACTGGAATGTGTTCAGAGGAGGGCAACGAAGATGGTGAAGGGGCTGGAGCATAAGCCCTACGAGGAGCGACAGAGTGAGTTGGGGCTGTTTAGTCTAAAGAAGAGGAGGCTCAGGGGAGACCTCATTGCTCTCTACAACTACCTAAAAGGAGGTTGTAGTCGGGCAGGGGTTGGTCTCTTCTCTCAGGTGACCAGTGACAGAACTAGAGGGCATGGACTCAAGCTTCGTCAGGGTGTGGCACTGAGTGCCATGGTTTAGATGATGGTTGGTGTTAGTGTTGGGTTATAGGTTGGACTTGATGATCTCAGAGGTCCTTTCCAACCTTGTGATACTGTGATACTGTAATGGTACAGAAATGTGTCTTACTAATTTTGAATTAAAGGCACAGGTACATATATGAATGATCAATTCAAACAGACTGATTTTCATTAAGCTAGTAGATAGTAACTTAAGAAAATATTTTAAGATAAAAATTAAGAGCTGAACAGCACATTCAGCATCACCTGTATTCTCTGGGTCACTTCATAAATTGGCAAGCACCTTGTAATACACTCAGGGTATTACAAACAACATATCCTCCCCTCAACTGCATTTCAGTTTACTACAAAAGACCTGCTGCTAAGACTATGTCAGGACCAAAGTGAACAGAAATGACCAGAGGTTTAAAAATGAAATTTTAAAAACGAACCAAACCCAAGAACAGATAAGCCATGTCCGTGCTATAGGCTCCATGATGGGGTAAGTCTCTTGATCAGTACCTGCATGGGTAAAGTTGTTGAGTTCCCTATTGTTTTAAAGATCATGTTGTAGAAGTCTGGTTAATGCAGTGGGTGGGACTGCAAATCAGCTTGAGTGAGGAAAGGTTAAGAAGAGATAGGCTGCTTTCTCTGCATTTTGGAGAAAACAGGACTGTCCAGAGCTTCTAGGGTTTTGCTTGGAGGCAGTACAGTTTGAGGGTTTTATCAAATAAAGACCTAAAATCAGCCATTTCATTGAATTAGTATGAACAACCGAGAAGAGTGGCTCAGGCTGTGGCATGACAGATTGGGAACCAGGAGAATCTAATGCAAGGCTGGCAGATTGGTGCCTCCTTCGGGTAGCCTTACAGATGACATGCCCTGCATCAGAAAAGATTTTGTGTGTTTTATGTGAGTCAATAGGAAAATTCATCTGCTTTAACAATCAGCATCTCCCTAAATCCTCTGTTGAAATGGGTCAAGGGAAACAGGGAATAAAAGATCTCAGAGAAAGAATAAATGGAGAAGCCAGAGAAGAAATTATTCAATGCAATTATATACTTCGGTTATTTTATAAAAACAAACATACAAAGCCTAAATATCCTAAAAATAACTTATGTTTAATTAATTAGGGGTTATCTTTGCTTATTTCTTATAGAAATAGTCTGTTCTGTATTGTTATTACTATTGGTTTATTATTATATTTATTATTTTTTCCAGTAACAGCACATTTATTATGTCTGACCCATGAGAAAGTATACTTAGAGGCAAGATATTTTGGAATTGTTTAGCCTTTTCTGCTATATTCTTCTGCTCTGCTCCTATTAACATAACTGTGTAAGCTGCAAAAGGGTTTTAGCAGTATGCAAGGAAAGTTTTCTTGGTTTACAATAGTGATTTCTACAATCGCAACTAATCTAGCCCTCAGATTTTTACAACAGCAATTCAGCCCTTATAAGCAGAAAATTTTGAACAAAAAGCCCACTCACCCTAAAATTCTTAGTTCTCATACCACCTCACACACCCTTAGTATCACAAATATCATCAAGCTGATTTTACTTTCTATTTACTTATTTTTCTCCAAATCTTTTGGGATTTGTGCACCATTACCTTCAATGAACATATTCAGTAAACAGGACATTTAAGCATATTTGTGTTTTTCTGGCTTGTTACAGTTGTTTACCTGATTGGATCACATGCTGCTTTGATCATCTGAAAGAGACAAGGTTTTTACAGCAAAATACACCGGCATGCTTTGCAAAAGCAAACTCAGGAGATAGACATATTTATTCTGTTTCTTTTTTTCTCTGATAAATCAGTTTTCAAAACACCTTGGACACTGCAGAACCTTCACACACACACACGCACACACACATACACCTTTTAATCAGCTTGACTTTGAAGGTTCAAGGTTAATCACTTCCATTGCATAAAGAATTAATTTTCTCTTATGATAAAGACTCTTCTGAGGTTAATTTGAAAGGGCACTTGAGTTAGGACCTGCCACAGAGTACTTCAAGTTACACCAGACATGATCTAGGATAAGGCAATTGTATTACGGACATCTACATACAAGACTGGTACTTTCTGCTTTCTTGACAGTTTCATAACTTTGGACTGATCTTTTGGGTTGCATGTGTATGTATTGTTAATTTGATTCAGGTTTGCCATAATCGCAGTAATTTGAAAATTCTCCCTTAGAGGTTGAAACCAATAAAATTATTATTTTGAATATAAATCAGGCATACTTTAGGATAAAAGCCAGATTAGGATACTGAAGTCTGGTTGTTCTATACCATATAGGGATTTCATTATGTCTCAATATATGAGAATGGAAATCGGATTTAGACTTATCTGGACTGCCCACTGAAAAACAGCATGATAGCAACTGAGTGAAGAGAGCATGGCCATCTTTGGACTACCATTCTCCTCTTATTCCAACCACTAGATGAAGATAGTATCTAACTTTTCATGCTTTGTATTTTACAATTTTACACTGAATGAAATCATATCAAATACAATTCCAAAATGTTAGAGGTGACATCATACTACAGTTCTAACAAGTTTCTTAATGAAAACTATATTGCTTTAATTTTAGAATATTGCTTCTCAATCCAGAAGTGAAGTTTTAGAGTCAAATTTTAAAATATGGAAGTTGAAGAACCACATGAGCAATGCTTACTCTTTGTCCCATACACATGTGGGCATATGACCACACAATTAGTGCTTGTAGCTTCAGTAACACAGACAAGTCTATTTTTACACATGCTAACTTGGAGTCCCCAATATGAAATTCTGAATGCTGAAACATTCTTGATTGTACTCTGTCTATGTGGCTATACAACCAATATTAATAATGAATCACTTGAGCTTTCTCTTGGGTTAATTCCCTACAGTGTTTAGTGTGAGCTCCATATCTAAGCAAAGTGAATCACAATAATGATAACAAATCCAGATGGTAGCTTTTTGCACTAATTTTACTCAGAGAGAGATAACTGCTCAAGACACAGAGCCAGAGAGTGAATACTAGTGGAATTAGTCCCTGTATATTAAGCCTTCTTTCTGAGGGAGTTTTACAGCATTAATTAATTCTCATCATCCTGCTGTGTGCAGCTAAAAATTTTATTATCCCCACTTTATAGATGGATAAAATTAGTCACATAAAGGTTAAGTGATTTGTGCAAGGTCATGTAGTAACTCTGTAGCAGGGCTGAGAACAGAATTAGAAGTCATAACCTCTCCTACCTTGGGCTAATAACGACTCCACATGCCACGTGTTATCCTTTCGTAAATGACACATACTCAGACAAGAACTGACTATAAATTAAGTATTTAAGAGATTCTTTAGATTTCTGTTTATGTTGTGTGTATCATAAAGGGTTTCAGGTGTACCTGATGAAACACTGGATTCTGCACTAGTATTGAAAATTAGCCTTGCCCTCTTTAGGTCTATACTTTTCAGTTGGTGACATCCAGAGCTGACCAAACTGAATGTGCAAAGTAAACTCTATATCAAATGCTCAGTTTATCCCAGTACTTGTTGAAAAAGTCCATGTACAAGAGTCTAGGGAAGAACACATAAACTAGATTAGAATAATGAAAACAATTTCACTGGGAGCATCTGAAATTAAGTTTGTCTTTACATCCTTGAGTGGCCATGAATGTCATATGTACATTGAAAAAACAGCAGGTTCTTTTAGGGCCCATAGTGAGAAGTTTTTCCAAATCTCTGAAAGACTGCAAGTAGTTGAGGAAATCTTCCACTGCATTATTTCCTGCAGTTGCCAGCACTGCCAGAGCAAACACAGCTCTTAGTGGCTGTCTCATCTACATAATTCAGCAGCATTTGTATAGCTTTGGAATATAGGTTACACTTCTGATTGCTCCTGCTTGTCACAGAATAAAAAATGAGTCTATGTTAAATGACATGGCCCTGACTGAGCTTGTGGTTGCAGGGTGGGGAAACTAAGACATTCAAGGCATTCATTTATGAAGAAGAGAAATTATGTTTGTCAGGTTCAGATACAGCTTATTGTTTCGTCCTTGAGAGAACAGACAAGATACAGATCCCTAATAACTTGGCAATTTGTAGTAAAAAAATACGAAGGCAGAACAAACAGGAAGGAACGCTTCCCTGTTTAAAAGTTATTTAAATAGTATTTAAATATATTTAAAATGAATCATATATAGAACTGGCTGAATTACTAATTGCAAATACAGTGCCAGATACCACTGCTTAGTGAGTTATTAGTCAGAAGTCAGTGACGTGTTTTTCTACTTTGCACTCCAGTAATATCCAAAGAAGCCTTCAGATAAGGACTGAGTGATCATTCCTCTTTCTTTATGATATGGGTTGTACTGGGCACCATGAAAACACAAAAGAAGAACAGCTCCTGCCCAAAAGACCTCACAGCCAAAAACACCATTAGGGAGAAAATAAATGGGCAAAGTGCTATCTCATTAGTTCCATTTCCTTCTCTTTTAAAAATTCATTTATTGTAATTTTTATTACAGTAACAGGGAATGAGGTAAGTTCAAAATAACTGAAGGAGGTGAAGAAACAGGATAAAATTAATTAGGAAGGAAAGAACACAAGAGTGGCAGTGTGGCTGGAAGACTGAAAGGCAAAGGCAGAACAGGAGAGGAACGATGGAGCTTAGCTTAGGAGGCATGGAGTCAGATGGAGCTGGGGAAGTATTTGAGATTAAGTGTGAGGAATGAGCTTCCTTCTAAAATTTAAAAAGGGCAGGGACTTAATCTTTCTTTCTTCTGAACTACTTTTTCCTAGTGACCAACACCACTAAATTTTTAATACCAATTAGCAATTCAGAAGAGAATGGCAAAAGCTCCAGATTAGTTCTGGTGTTGATGTTTTGTTTTCTACTGGTTACAAACTACTTTGAGCCTTCCAGCATATACACTTGCCCCCAAGTCACCTGCCTCCATTTTTGGGAACAATTGCAGAAATACTCTATTGTTGAGGTGAGTTTATTTTTTTAAGTAGATTTGGTCAAAAATGGTGGGGGGAGAATTGACAATGCTGGTGGGAAGGAAGGTATGCATTTAATATATTGATGTGAGGCCTGTAAGATCGGAGATAAAGCACTACCACTACCTTCTCGTACCTTTGCATTACTAGCCATTACTGAATGACACAGTGCAGAAAGGCTGTTAGAGAAGGCTAATGCCTGTACAGCTGGTGTAATGAAGAAATGGGAGGTTTAGGTACAGGAAACCACAGCTCCAACAGAAGGAGCTGAAAAGATATAGATAAGATTAGTGATGTATGTAAAGGCACAGATAATGTGTGATAGAGTCTGCCCAGCTGAATAGGTTGAAGCTAGCAGTAATAGGAAGCCCATGTTCTCCCTAATCCTCCCAGATAAGCTGTTCCATCCAGAATTATCAGCCAACAATCTTCAGGGTATCAGGCTGAAAATGAAGTTTCAGACTGCTTTGATTCCTCGTCCATAAATGAAAAAGTGCCTGAAGGATCTTTATTTATTCTCGCTCCCTCCGAAACACTCTTCAAAAAGTGCCAATATACTAGCAACAAATGCATAAAGCCTCACTTACTTTGATTGACAGAACATGATATAAAGAAACTCTCACTTGACATTTCAGTTTCATAAAGCTCCAAGCAAGTGTGTGTGTGAGGGTAACTTTAAAACTTCACAAGGAAATCAAAGGGAATATATGCAAACTTCAAGAGAATATTTTCTGAATAGAGTATGACTCTTCCCTTGTTTCAAGACCTTATATGATAAGTTGTGCAGGTGATGAATAATTTCCGTACATCCTTTCGGCCCTGCGTTTATTAAATGCCTGCAATATTTGTACTGTTACAAATTTTGTAGAAAATTGTTATGTATGTCCCCAGGAAATGTGTTTAATTTGAAGAGAAAAAGTACTTCAGAACAAACTTTCAAAACTTGAATGAGCGTGAAAAGGAATACAGGTTCATATCTTGTTTCAATAAATTAAAATTATCAAAAAAGTGCAGGAAGAATCTTAGCTAGGTTTTGTGTTTCTCTTCTTGCCTTTTTTACTCAGGGTTGAAGGGAGGAGAACACTGGCGCCTACCTGGAGTGTGCCTATTTTTCTGATATAACTGCTTGAGTCTAACTTCCCTGAGGACATCAGGCTGGGCAATAGTTATGAGTAGCATTTGTACTATGTCCTCATTAGCTTTTATGCTTGAACACTTTTTTTATTCTCACATATAGCTTGCCTTGAGCTTCCACTGACATTGTATTCTATATATTCTAAGTGAACACTTAGAACATTGACGATGCTTGGGAATTAAACAATTTGCACCTGGAGAGAAAGGAAACTGCTTGAAAGAATCTATAACCCTCAACCCTTTGTGATGGGTTGCATCTGCTCTTTCTAATTAGGAACGCTTCACCTCTGAAGGAAAGGAGAAGAAAAACCTGTGTGTTGAGATTCATTGAAGGAAAAACAGAACCACAAGCAAAGATTTCTTTCTATTTACATTTTTCTATTTTATATGACTAGTGGAAGAATGTTTGAAATGGAAAATTGTGAATATTAACATGAAACTTTTCAAAGAAAGGGGAAAGAAATGTAGGTAAAGCATTCCTATTTTTCTATCCTCTTGTTCCATTTCCTCTACATTAAGCTGTAAATTACCTGCTTCCAAACCTGCTCACACTAGTTAATCAAAAAAGCTACTAATTTTCACAAAGCTACTAATATTTCAGAGTACTAGTTATGAGATAAAATAACAGTCTTTTGAGAACTGCTCAAGGTTTTCATATTTTGGAAGATGTTTTTAAGGCACAAGCTTTTCAAATGCTACAAGTATAATTTTATAATTCCTCTCATTCCTACCCAACTCTATTTAATGAAACAAAGATAAACTGATTGAAATGTCATATGCTGCGTATTCTTCCAGGGAAAAGAGTAAAACTGAATGAGCTTTCTTTTTAAAACTAATTGTCTAAATAGTTACATTTTCAGAAAGTATGTGTGAATTTTCAGAATACTAAGAGCATCCATAATTGCTTCACCCAGTGTTTTGCACTTTCCATTTTTCTTTGTCCTATAGGAATGACGATAAGAAATGTCTGTTTGTCAGATCTTTTGGTTAGCATATGCTGAAGAACAGTGGCAGTTCATTACCAAATGAGTTACAAAAATGCCATACTAAAACCAACATTCCCATCAGTGAATGGAGGGACAGGGTTAACGGCAGTCTCCAAACTAGGAATCTTGAGGGAGAATCTGGGCACTGGGGAGTGAAACTCAGCTAAAGCAGTGTTGGAAAGTGAAAGAGGAAAAGGTTAAAATATATGTAGGTTGAGAAATTGATACTTCATCCTTAGATGCAGACATAACATGCCTTTCTTGTCTTTTCTTCTTTCCTGTCTTTGACTACTGGACCATGCACAACTTTCCTGAATTCCTAGAGTTGATAAGCTGGAAAAGAGGAGACCTGTGCCCAGCTTTTTTATCACAATATATTGTAGAAAAACAAAAATGTAGTTTTGTTCCTGCATTCCTAACTGTAAGAGAGTGAGAAAATTCTCGTTACTGGATTTCTATTTGCCAGAAAACAGTAAAAAACAAAATAAACTAATATTTGCAGTCTTAAACATCGCTGCTAAGCACTGCAGAAAAGCAGCTGGTAAGTAACCACCTTGTTCATTTTTGGATTGATGACACAAAAGTGGGTTCTTAAAAGCAAGTCCCACCAAGGTCAATGGGGATTGTCCTTACTCAAATGACTTTGGAATTGGATCCTCTCTATGTATTTTTAACCATAGTATCAACCCAATTGATGTACTTGAATGGATGTTGAACATTTTAATTCACAGGCAGCAGCACTTGTGAGTGGACTAAAAACAAGTTTGTAGGCATTGCTTAATGCTTTGACTCAGCTGCAAACGATCCTATGTACATGACAGTTACATGTTTGTGTATAGATATGGAAAAATGCCTTCAAATACTGTATTTATCTTTAAGTGAACAGAATTCTTCAGCCATGTTTTAGAATGAGCTTCAGCTGCCTGACAGCAAAATTGAAGTTGGAAGACAGATGTTTGGGTACCAGTAAGTTCCTGCTTTGCCTGTAGATCAATGTGCTGAAGCTTGCGAGAGAGGGCGTAACAGAAAAAAAAAGAAACCAAGGAGAAAATGTGCCAAAAAGGACAAGTCCTGTTGACTTTAAACAGACATATCAGAGACATTATTTTGAGGACAAACAGGATGTGGGAATCGATTAAGAAAACAGATGGGTTTCTCAAAGCCTTAGGGCAAGGCTGTCTTCTTCACCCATATGGGTAGGTTAGACAATGTGGTGAAAGCTGGTAATCCTTTGCCTGTTTGTATGGCCAAAATTTAGTTAATGAAACTGATGTCTCCAGCACCTTCTGCATAGAGCAAAATACTTTCTGGAAGTGCTGACATGCTGGCACACCTGTATTCCAAAGAGGAAAAAAAAAAAAGAGGAAAAAGAGAATACCCCCCCAAAACCCCTAAAAGGACCTTCAGGAAACAGCTGAAGAGTTAAAATAATTTGAAATGCCACAGAGTGCTCCCACAGTTTTAAAATGTTAATCAGTTTTGAAAGCGTAAGTCATACCCTGCTGATAAAGAAAATGAACAGAGGAACAGAGGAAAAATTGGAATTTCTGAATTAAGAATCTGTGTGGCTTTTCATCAACACTTAGCAGGCAACCCAAATACTCAAGCCTGTCATCCAGCAGACTGGTGTACAACTCTGCATTTTATATTATACACACATTTAGAGCTGGGATGCCTACCTGTGTTTCTTCAGTAGACATTTTTATTTTTGCATGTACTGAGGACAACAAAAAAGAGCACATAGATATTCAGAGGTCTCTCTGAGAAGTGTCTGAACCCACTGACTGATTTCATTGGCAATTACCACAATTCTAACATAGACATTCCCAAGGGAACTATCACTGCCTCTATATTCTTTGCTTTGGCTGATTTAACTAAAGCAGAATAAGAGTGCAGGAAAATAGTAAGCTTTCACTGCTGTGTGGATATTTGCAGAGAGAGATCCTAGCTCTCTGTCCTGCCTTAGATGCTTAGTGCAGAAGGAAAAGAAACCCTTTAGGTTACATGTTCTCTAAATGATGTAAACTTTACCTGGCAGTACAGATGCAAAGAGCAGCTTTGCCACTATTTTGTGAGGAATGGGTTTCATTCTGGTGGTTTTGTTTTGAGGCTTATTTTGTCTTGGTATTGTCTGTTTCCAGGGCTTAATTTTATAAGGTGCAAGGATTGAGCTGGTGGCAACCACAATCAGAGGGAAAGTCCTCACTGTAAGAAGAGCATGACATAGATATTTATGTTGATCAGCCATTATTACAAAGGTAGGGGCAGGGATAACAATCATCAAAGAGCATATTTTTCTTCTTTTACTGCAGTCAAGAAGATGCCTTAAACTCCTTACACAAAGACTAATACACACAAAACACACTTTTCCTCATTTTAAGCTGGCATTTGCTTTCTGCTTGTTTATTTAAAATATGTTGCATTTTATAAATTCAGAACTTGTAAGCTCAGAGTGGAATGCTTCTCATGGCCCCAAGCAAATATCTCTGATTTTAACATGCCATTATGCATGGATGAAAAGCTAAGCTAATAACTAATTTTCACCCTCACAACACAGGCATCTCTGACAAGATTAAAAGCAATTGTCTTTAAGGAATGTTTATTAACATTAGCCTAAAGTGGACAAACCAGCAAGTGAGGAAGCAAAGTAAGATCCTGCATTAGAACTAGGGAATTTAGCAGTATATCAAAGAAAATACACAACATTTGAAACAGAGGAAAAGGCAGCCAGAGAATGCATCATATTAATGTCACATAAGATCCACTGAGGAAAGGACTATGAAGGAAATGCCTAAATGATTGAAAAATGAGCATTTAGTTTCTTGCTATCTATGAATATTGCGCAACTTTATCTTATATGCCCAAATTGGATGTGTTTTTCTTTGCCATAGTCCACACCAAAGTGTATGTAACAAATACACAGCAGAGCACAAGTGGTATCTTTTTCTCTTCTTTCAGGAACACATCAACATGGGCTTAGATACAGAAGTTTACTTCTTAATAATGACATAATGTAGCTACCATTTTTAATCTTGATAAACATAATCCTTTCAGAAGCTGTCAATAGAAATTGAAATACTGCAGGAAATGGTATAGTTGATCATGTAAACAGTTACTTTGTCCAACTTATTAACAGTCGCTTTGGGTGCACTGCCTTTTAGCTCATAGAAAATATGTATGCATTTGTGGTTATTAAAGGCATTACAGTACTCTACCAGGAGATGTTTGTGTATGTCAGTGTCAAGACTAAATTGCAGCTTGGTTATTGAGGTCTACCTAAGCTTCCCCACGTGGTTTGCCTGATGCTGTTCTCTGCTTCCTTTTCTTTCCTGGATGCCCATGTAGTTCAGCTCTGTGTGACCTAATACTTATCTTGTTTTCTCTTCTGCTATATGTGGCTGCATTTCAGTGGAGAAATTAAAGATTAATAATATCCTTCCATGTTTTTCTGATTTTGATTTGATTTGGTTGTTTTTTGGTTTGTTTGTTTCTTTTCCTGAAGTGCTGTGCACCTTTAAAAGCCCCCTGAGATAACAGGGCTGTGAAAATTCAACTTTCCCTTATTCGTTATCATTACTGGCAACATGAAGATGCCATAGATTTACACAGAAAGCAAAAAATTCTAAATAAGAGAAAAGACAGCAAGAATTGCCCTGATAATTAGTGGTGACTGCAGCTAAGATTTAAATGTTATCTTGTCACATGAATTGATATGGGCATTACCAGCCACAATGTGAGTTGTGATGTATCTCTTAGTAGCAGAAGAGATAACAAGATCAATTACTCTTTTCAACTGAAGAGACAACAGTGGTCTAGCAAAATAAAATAAAATAAAAAATATTAAGACAATGGATATTGCGTGACCAATGCTGAGTTACACTGCAGTACAAGATGTAACTGCAGTTTGTGTCAATGCAGTTAAGCTAGATTTAAATCAACTCTGATCTCAGTGGCAATGTAGCTGCAGCAATGTGAACTTCTACTGGTTGAAGGCATTATCCAGATTCATTTGCCCATGGTTTGCATCATGCAGTGAACTCCAGAGAACACTATTTGTCCCTCAGGAAAGTTTATTTAAAGCAGAACTGTGGGTTTCTGTTACACTTCAAGTAAGAAACTTTTTTTGCCTCTGTTCAAGAGGTACAAGCCATCTGGAAAAACTAATCTAGCTGCCTTGCTGAAGATTACCCATTTGTTAAACCATCTTTACAGAGCATGGCTCGCTACACCTGATGTTCAGTTATGAGAGGTTCCACAGAGTCTCAGGTAGTCAGCATTGACAGAACAGTTTCAGATTACTCTAATTTATGCCAAACCCAACCTGCATCTTGCCAGTCCCAAGATCACAGAAATGCAAACATAGATTCAAGCCACATTTCTCCCACTCTTCCTTGCAGTTCAGGCAGACAAAGGGCTTATCCAGCAATTTTATAGCTGCAGGTCAACTTGGAGAAGTGTCATCTTCAGCAATTTATAAATTTACAATTACAAGGAAAATATTTTATAGTTAGGCTGTTGTAGCTGAGAACAGAAATCTGAAAATCTAGGAATAGCAAAGACTTGACAGCAACTTTAAATGTACCCTTTTTCCTTTGTTTATTTTTCTTATTACTGAAAGAAGAATCATTTTTCAGGGAACAAAATACACTTATTTATAACACAGTATGTAATCAGTTCAATCTATCCCCTACCCTTAGCAACAACAGAACTTCTACTCAGAACACTGAACAGAAACACATTAAAAACATGACATGAGCCCTTCAGAGGTTTTCAATTATTAGTTTTCTTGCATTGCTTGTACAAAGGTACATCTGTCATTATATAGTTGCTTTTAAAATGCAGAGTATGAAATAGATGTGTTTCCTCCATATACAGCCTCTAAGCAAAACCATTGCAGAACTTAAACCCGCCCCCTTTTTAATCTCCATGCTCCTTTAATAACTTTTGACTAATATGTAACCCAACAACCAGAAAAAAAGAAGTGGTTTTCATAGATGGAAAACATGACAATGAAAGGCAGTAGAGAACTCAGGGCAGGATATGGATCTTTGGGATGCTCCATTTCTTTTCTGGGCTATGCCATTAGCTCCCCACGTTGCCACAAGCAGGTCATTCCATTTGGCTACTGCTGGTTCCCTGCTATGCAAATAGAAACAACACCACTCATCCAAGTTTTAAGATGTTCAGAGGAAATAAACTTGAATTTACTTGTTGAAAATTCAAGAATTAAATCCATAGGAGTACTTTCACTGGAAGATAATAATAAATATTATTAATTACAAGAATTTAAATGCAGCTAATTGTGTACATTTTATTTAGATCAGCACTTCCCCTTGTGTATAAAAGTCTTATAATACATAAGTTTATTTAAAGTTAACAGCAAATCCAAATGAAATTATCATCTAAACTTGCTTCTGTTGATCTAAGCTTGCTCATGTTGTTCAGAGCTCCATGCCTGAAAATCAGCTAGTGTGTTGATGGATTCCATAAAGTCTCTTCTTAAAAGAGTATGTTTGTGATCTTCACCCTGCACATTGTTATCTATTAAGATCTTTGGACTACAGAGAACAATATAAGAAAGAAAAAACCTATAGCCTTTAAAAGGGTCACTGACAAGGTTATCATAGATAGAGTTTGGAGACTCGTACTATGCCTTTCAACTTGAATGGGTTAAGGTGTCCTTAACCACAGTGACTGAGAATAGTCTCACTTCCATTGGAAGTAGTATCAGAGCGTGTAACACCCGAGCTCATCACATGGCATTTATCACATAAACCTTTCTAAAGATTGCATAAAAAGGATATCGTGTCTGAATTTATCTTCTGCTTCTGTAGTCAGTCACTCCTGGAAATATGGTGTAGGACATAAACCTTGTTTAAAGCTCATACATTGTGTTTTACAAATGTTGGTTTGTAATTAGTACTTCCCAGAATTAACCCAGCAAGCAGTTCAGTGTCAAAGAAGTTTAAAAGTTTTACAACAGTAGACTACTTAAAAGAATTAGTTATTTCCAAAGCTGTCATAATAGCAAATAGCAAAAATCGGAACAGTTCAATATATTTTGTAAAATACTGGCAAATGTGCTTCTGGAAAATTCTGTAGAAATTGGTGTAAAACCAGCAGTACTGTGCTTATATGTTTTCAGACATATGTTGTTTTATTTTTCAGCACGTCATCAACTTTTTTTTTATATGATCAAAAACCATACACATTCACTCAAATAAGGTATAAATAAATCTGTGCTTCTGTTTTTCTTTAGTTTTCAGTCTTTCATTTTTAACTGCTCTTTAAACAAGAAATTGTGAGTGTTCTCATGGCTAAGATGTGTATCAATTAAAAATTAACTATTTACTACAGGAAAGCTAAAAGCTTCAGGATCTTTCAGATAAGCATATTAATGCTAGGAACCTGACTGCACTCCAGGGAGATATTCTCAGTTATCACAGAAACACTCATACTTAGCACTCTAGTGATTAGTGCAGAAAAAATACATATACACACAAGTGGATTAAATGGAAGCAAATAATTTTGGCCTAGTGAACTAAGCCTGTGATGTAGTTCCTGTACATATTATAGATTTTTGATAGTGGCTAGAGTACACATTATTATATGGGTTTGCACTCTTCTGCTATAGGGCTGGGCTACACAATAGTGCCTCAAGAAAAAAGGACCTTTCATTTTTTAAAGGACTTGAAATAATGATGTAAAGTCTCCTCAGGTCCACAAGTGCTAAAAGCAGAGTTTGATGCAATAAGCATACAGCCTCCAGACATACTGCACCAACTTTTTCCTGATCCTGTCAAATCTTGTAAGACAGTTTGTACTCAGATGAAAAACCTGATGGGGATACTTACTGCCGATGATATTCATTATAGCCAGTTTGCACTAGAACAACTCTGCCTTCAGCTCAGGGAGAAAGAACATCCTCATGGAGATAACTATCTTCCATATTTTGCATGCTAAGTACTGAAAACTCATACCTTAGGCCAAAAGGTTATCTACTTGTGTTAAAAATAATGAGGATTTTTTGACCTCTGTTTAAATGCGCGATTTTTAGCTTCTTTTCAGATGCCCTGTGAGCTTCTTCCTTACAAGGTTGTCTGCAAACTTGTTCTCTGCAAGTAGAGAAAGATTAATCCATAAAACAAAAAAGCCGGTAGACACTTTAGAAGATCCACAACTCTGGATCCATTCCCTAGTCTCCTGCATGCAGAGAGAATTACAGAAAGGGAGCATGAGTTTGAGATCCTGAGTTCACACCACCCCCCACTTGTCAGTGAACTTTGCACAATTTAGCACTCTTCAAAGCACTAACAGATATAAATTTGTACTATGTTCCTTTAGATTTTAAGTTCTGGCTTGGCAAGATAGCTGTTCTGTGCCTACAGTAGAGATGGATGTGTTTTGGCTAAAATTCTAAGCACCAATGGTGTCATGCCAAAACTGTAATTTCACCAAGGTCAGAGGGAGTTTTACCAAGGACCTGACAGGCTAAGGACTTCATGCTATGTTTTTACAGGCAATATAAAACTATGTAAGTCTTGACCATATCTACTAATTTCAACCTGTCTACTAGGCCCCTGAAAACTTCTCAGTGATAATGTTTTTAAAATGGCACCACTGTTTCAATACAGGTTGCTTAACTACTGAACACCAAGCATACCTACATGTTTTTAAATATTGATGTCCAGCCACTGAAACTGGCATTCTCTTTAAAAGAAAGGAGAAAAAGAAATCAGAATTTTATAAAAAGATTACAGCAAACGTATAGCAAAGCCAGACAAGAAATGGGTTCTAATATATAGGTTCTAATAAGAACAGGGAATTTAACCCAAGGATCCTGGCCAGTTCTAATAATTGCATTGTAGCTCTCTAAATTCCATCTGTAATTTCATATAGGTAGAATATGCTTCAATTCCTGTCCCAAGTTGTTGTGTAGATTTGTTATTCATTAATGAACAACGCCATTTTCCACCCAGGCAAAGTTCAAGTCATACATAATCTATCCGGATTTTATCCAATTAACTATGAAGAAAATTCCCTAACTCCAGTAAAGAATTACAGCTCCACAAAATTGTGCTTCTATTTAGTTGAAATATCTAAGATTTTAATAATACACAGCGGTAGTATCTTTGAATGAGAGACTACACATGCTATATATTGAAGAACAGAAGGTCTATCATTCAGATGGCTGCAAAAGGAAATGTGTAAGATATGCGTGAAACATGTACCACTAATGTTAACAACATGCATATTTACCAAAGTAAAATCAAAGCAGTTTTTCCTGAATTTTACTTTGTCATTTGAGTACATATTTTCTGATGCTCACTCTTTTCTGAGTGCATTATGGACTTCTCCAGGGAGAAGGAAATGTATTTTTAAGTAAACATGAAATGCTTTGATAAACCTAAACACCGAAATGAGATTACTATTGGAAAAAATCTGTTCTGCTTTTAACTGACATTCTATTCTTTAGGAAGATAAACCAAAACCCTTTATCCCAAAACAGTAAAACAAATTTTTATTCATTGTTGTCATACTGCACATTTCTTAAAAATTAAACTGTCATATCAAATGTAAAGAATGTATTCCCGTAAGCTAATCAGAAAGTGGCAGAAATTGCTTACAGCATTTTGAGTTTAATGTACCAATTAACAGAAGCAGCACCTTTCTAGTACAAATATTCATGTATCACAGACATTCATTGGTCTACACCTTTACCTATTCAATAGGAAGCAAGGCAATCTGTAGGAAAAATGAATTGTTCCTCTTTTAAATATTGACCTGTGACAGCAAATTTCAGATCACTGCTTGGAATGGTGTTGGAAAAAACACCAGAGGACTGTTTTTACTTAAAAAACACACTTCTTGCTACTTACTACCTAATATTGTTTTAAATTACACCTTGGAATCTTATGGCTATGCAGAGATTGTTTTTTATGGAGATAAGCCCCCAAATACCTACTTTAAAGTAAAAGCCTTATTTTTCAGTTTTAAAATACAGATCACAAGCCTGATACTGCAAGCCAATATGCACTGTTCAGTAGTGCCTATTAACTGCAATAGGGTCTGTGCAATTAATTGAGACTGCTCCATAAGTGGAAGATGCAGCATATGTTTTTACAGGCATTACTTACATACTATAGTACAAATGGTAACACTGACGTTAAAAGTAGAATAGAGCAGGAACCAGATCTTCAAACATGTAAACTGCAGTAGCCTTATTGCAGTTGCCTGAGGCTTGGTAGTTTATAGCATTATAGGTTTTAACCTAGTGTTGAGAGAAATAAAATGACTAAATATGAGCTACAAGAGTATGAGTCATACACTATAGCAGTTGGAAAGTTTAGATAACGAAACAGAAATTAGTCAATGTTTAGATAAGTAGAAGTACCTGTGAATACTGAGAGATGTCTTGCCTCAAACTGACTTTCATAGAAATCTAAGTTTACAACCACTTTCAGCTGGACCATAAAATTTTAAAACAGAACAGCTGATCTCAGCAGGTTTAGGAAAGATACATGAATCATAAAAGTAACAGTCTGGTAGAAGTCCAGCAAGGCATTTAGGCCTGAGCTTAATTTTAATCTAGTGGCTAGTTCCACTGAATTAATAGTACAATTCATCAGCTCGAAGTTAAGCAAATGCTTAAAGCATTTATTGCCTCAGTTACAGGTATTAGATCGGAGCTTTTTGGGGCTGCTTCTCAGACATTGCCAGACTTGTAGTTCGTGTGACACTAGAACAAGTGCTGATGTCAAGGAAACCTCTGCAATTCTATAAAAGCCAATAGGCACAAGACTTGCGTGTCTTTGCAGGAGTTCCCAGATTTACATGTAGTAACCTTGGAGCCTCTTCCTGAAACATTATAAATAATTTACAGATTCCACAGACTTGTACAAATATTAATTATAGCAAGATTTAGCAGACTTCCTTAACAAAACTGAAAATAAATTACCCAAAGCCAGGCAGTGAGTGGTAGAGCTGGTAACACATTTTTAATATCCACTTACTTGCTCCCTGCTTTTGATTTGATATCTGATTCAAAGACTAGACACTCCAGTTCAAACATCAGACTTTGGGCTGAGGTTATTACATTTAAGCTAACCAATTTTACAGGAGCTGTAAAATTCTTCTTTTGGTTTTTTGGGGGCCTTTATTTTCCAGGGAAGGGAGTAGGTTATGCACATCTTGTTCTTTTAGAAACATACTCAGTGTGAATTCAAAGCTAAAGAATTCCCTAAAGTGAAAGGATGGGATAGAAACAACAGGTGAGTACAAAGTCCTCTCTCCCAGACCCAGACACCATGCACATCTCATTTAAGAAGGGCAGGGATGGTCTCTCTTAATTCAAGTATGACCCTAGTTCTTCTCTGTTACCAGAACTGCACATCCATCCTCACCTCTGCCTGCTCAAGATGCTGTTACTCCTGCATTGTCACAAGTACCTATACCCTTCTTAGTACACAAGTTGTGAGCTTCAACACTTTATAATATGAAAAAAGCAGTCTAAACATTAGAATCCAAAGTACTTCTTTATGAATTAATTAACACCACAGTACTTGACCTCTCAACTAGATTGCGGTCTGTAATTTGAGGGTTATCATTAACAGGCTCTACAAAACTGGTGCAATAGATATGCGAAAGCTGCCCTCTAATTCAGAGTAATAATATTCCTATGATTATGTTCATTGCTGTTCTTAAATGGTGGGGAAGAAGAAATATATTAATTCAACTGAATGAATCTACTATTTATCTCTCCCTTGCTATCTCCTATTAAGAATTTACAGAGCATTATTCATAGTATCTGTTTGGTAAAGGCAATAGTGAAACGGTGTAGAAAAAAGGGACAGCACATTCTAAAAAAAATTTCCATGAAATTTGGTAGGTAGAAAAGTTTTATAAACTGGTTTCTGCTAGGTTACTGTATTAGAAGTCCCAAAACTTTCTTCACTTAAGGTTAATTTATTGATTATACTAGTGCATATACCTTAACAACATAAAGAGTATTTCCCACAGATTGATTAATAAGATGCAGTAGCAGAGAAAGGGCCAATGGATCTCTTTGTTACAGTCTACTTAGTGAAGCTGTGACTACAATACTCCAGTGCTGAAGTCAGTGAAAAGTCACCAGCACAACACAATCCAAGCAAAATGCAAGCTGATGCAGCACAAAAGATTCTTAGTTTAAAAACAGCAGAAATTTCCAGCAACTATCTGTACAAAAACTCATGATAGAAGAGAATGTAAATAAATAACAAAACAAAACCAAACTAAAAGAAAATCATTATAAACCAGGACAAGGACCCTTTGTTTTTAAGTGCACACAATGAATTTTAAAGATCTTTCCTCAGAAGGGGCAATAAACTCTTATGGAGGAGTGACACATTTGATGGATGGGTGAGTTCTGAAAGACCACATTATCAAATACTTTTTCATGTTTGGCTCTGGTCCAGTAATTTTTATTTGAACAGGCCACATGATAGCATGGTTTTGATTGCAGGAAGTGACTGTTCTGCTTTACTCTACCCTTTCTTTGCCTGATAGCGACTTTGCTGTGGCAGGCACTGTTTCAACTCCTAAAAGAAAAAAAAAAAGGAGAAAAAAAAGTTTGTTTAGTAAACTACTCCTTGTTTTGTTCTCAGCCAGTTCAACCACATATATCTTGCAGGTTGTTCAGAAAAGTGACTTGATTGTCCCTCAAATTTATTTTCTAATCAATCCCTGTGGGTTGTATCCCTACTCTTTTTTTATACCAGTATTCACGCAAAGCATTGGCATTAAACCCAATGGAGTCACTTCAGGTACAAGCAATCAGGGAGTACATCCCCATTCACTGTTCCCTTAAGTAAACCTTACAGAAGTTCGTAAGATTGTCTCATCAAAAGGATTCGTTACCAGGAACAAAATGTCACTGTTTACCTTGAGACAGGTGTGGGTTAAAGGACTGTCTGATACTTGGGAGTACCTGGAGTGAGGATCACTGCACATATACCCAGTTACACAGACAGAAACAGTCATTCAAGTAACAATAAATTCCTCTACTTTCTTTAACTGTGTGTTGTGAAGGTCTATTTGCCAGCACCAAGTGAATAAAAATGCATTGTTTGCCTTCAGTTTTCATGGAGAACAGACTGTGACCCCTACTATAAAACATGCCTAGAACACACGACTATCTCATCACTTCCAGAATCCATTTCTTCTCCACTCCAGGGGACTCATGAAAGTTCTCCATCCCATGGAAGATACTCTGGACTCGCCATTGAAGTTGTCTCTGGTACTGGGGACAAGAAAGAAAAATGTGTCTAGGAGAAGAAATGCAAGGCTGCAACATGATGATGTAATTCAGGCTAGGGTGGCATGAACTCCCAGCTCTCCAGACTAAGGTGAACAGTGATAACAGAAAGGGAATCTCACACGCTGCTTTGACATAATCTGATGACCTGGCAATATTTTCCACATCACCTCAAAATAGGCTTATAATCCACAAAAGTCTAAAGCTGACCGTTTTCTGAAGAAAGGATTACTAACTCCAGGGATATGTCCACAACCATATATAGGGTCACCGTACATTAATCCACTAAACACAGAAATAGAAGCAGAATGTATGCAGATCTTAAAATCCATTTACCGTTTAAAAGTCTCATTACTGAAATACACTAGAAGTTCAAAACTGCCTAGACTCCTGTAAGATGGCAGGAAGTTTACATTACAACTAATAAATTTACTTGAAGCACATCATGTCTACTATTCCCATTCTGAATAATAACCAGAGAGAAATTAGTCTTCCCACTCCTTAGAAAGGTGAAAACACACTGCCATCAAATTAGACTTTTCCATTGTTCCAGAATAAAGATATATACAGCAGCTATCTGTTGAAATCAGACTCTACTAAACACATTAAGCTTTTTATATGTTAATTCCATAGCTACTAATACTACTTACTCAAGAGTGTTGCTCCTAAGGAAGGTGTAAAGAAAAAAACTGTTTTACAATATGCACTACCTAAACTTCCAATTCCCTGTGCTTGCTGAGTCTGCAGTACAATGACAGCATGCAAGTCAACTCCAATATATAATTGAAGATTAAAAGAGAAATGATGTCTTTACCCTTTCAGAGCAACCAGGGAATTTCCAGTTTATGATATGAAAAAGAGAAGTTCAAAATCTTATTTACACTTGGAAAATAAGTTTGGAATTTTTTTTGAGCTTTTGCCCTAGATAACATTTTTGTGATGCTCAGTTTACTGATTTTCACCAAAGTACACAAACATTAATAAAGTCAATATAAAGACCATTACATTAAATATGTATTACACTAATTATAAATTATTGTTCTTTCTCTTGGCCTCTTACTGTTCAGTACAGCTTTCCTCGTCCAATTTAATGTACCCTGAACTTGTAAAATTCAATTGGTGTTTAGTTTTCTTGCATGACAAAACATAAAACAATGTTAAATTTCCCAACAGTGATACTTTCCCTTTTTATTATAATCACGTGACCTCCCCCTTTTTTTTCAAAATATTAACTTTTGAAAAGCTGAAAAATGTGAACGTGTTCGCAAGAAAGCTTGAATGAAAAACTTAGTTTAAAGAATTTGATTTATTCAGTAAGTGTGAGCCAGAAGCTAAATAGTGACTTTCATTATTGGTGTTGCAAGGGCTGGGAGGGGCACGGACTGCACCTTGGGTAGCAAGAAGGCATGTTATATCCATTCTCCTTATCTTCTAATATTGCTAGCAGACTCCTAACGCAGTCAGCACTGAAACCTGGTTAGAAAAGTTGAAGAGATGGGCAAAATGGTAAGCCATGTGTTTTCATACAGTCTTCATCCCTGAAGGGAATTTCACATGGTGGTGAATGCAAGGGAGGCTGTATCATGAGTGGGTAACTTCTTCCTTGTTATGACTCTGGCTTTCAACACTCAGACCAGCCCATACATTTTCTTGTGAAACCATGTGATCGATTTTTTTGAAGCTAAGGAAGTTTTGGATTAAAGGGTGTAAACCCAACTTAATGATGGCATAGGAATTTATGAAACTTCTTCAGTGGAGCTAAGTTTTGTTCCCAAAACTTATGTTTTGGGTTTGCCCAAAACTTACGGGTTTGCCATGGAAGGAAAAAATTCTTACTGCTCATTCATAGATTTCCAATGAGAAAGGGAACACTGCCTAGGAAAAATTAGTTTCATTTTAAATATCTGCCCAAGCCATTCTGCACTGTGTAAGTTTGTAAATCCAGCTTCCATTACCTGAGAGGTCCTAAACTGCTACCCTTCCTGCAGAAAAAAAAACTTCTCTGAGTTTCTTATAAGTAGAACTGTACCATTGCAAGAAGCTTGCATGTAATGAATCAAGCAGAAATAAACTACTACCATGAAATCAAAACACCAACACCTATAAAAGAACTCAAGAGTCAGCAATGTTAAAGAAGAATGTAAGGACTTCACTGAGAAATAGTTTAGAACATGAAAAACTCATTTTGTGAGAGTGCTATGTATAAATTGATAAATAAATCACCACATTATACGTAGTATTACAAATTCTCTAAATGTGCTTACCAGTTACATGATATCCCTAAAGTCACAAATGTCTAATTTAAAAAGTTGTAGGTAGGGAGTGTTTGAAAAATGTACTGAGACAGTGTCACTTGATAGTTCTTATAAAACACAAGAACATGAACCGTGTGTCATGCTTTTACATTCCTCTACCAGCAAAACCTGGCTTAACATCATAATTATAAGTTTTAAGCAGACAGAACTTGGTGGCAATACAACTGAAAATCTCAATGAGTTTATCTTTTCTGGAAGATAAGAAGAGAGTTTGTTACACAGTGCACTTACATACGTGCAGTGATAAAAGATTTACTTTGAAGCATTTTGAACAAATCGTTTTATCACTTTAACACCTTTATTTTTATGAGTGTGTGCGTGTGAGTATACAGCTGGCAAACTGTGGCGACCTAGTAATTTGGTCCCAAAATAAACCATAATAAGTCACAGAGCTAGGCACAACTCTCTTAATCTTCAGCTACAGTCATTCCAGATAGGAAATCGGTGGAGTCACATACAAAATGGCCTCAGGATTGTACCCTTTATTAAAGGTCCTCTGGCACTGATAAATCTTTGTGTAAAGGCTATGATTCAACTATAAAATATTACCTGAGTCTGAAAGCCGGTTAGAAAATCTTAGCTGTAAAACAGGGTTTCTCTTTCACCTATCCTGTAGAATACATATGTAAGCATACATCGTTCTGTTCATTTCAGACCTTAGACTTTGAATGTAAACAAAAGCAGACTAGTTCTGAATTAATAAGATTGAAATAACCAGTTTCTTTTGTTGATAATAGGAGAAAAATAATGGATGAAATGATTTGCAGCTCCTGGTTCCTCTGCAATATTTCATAAGGGCTTTTCTATACCAGTCAAAACTGAGAACTCTTCTTGTGCTTATAAAACCACCTAAACATTTCTTGCGGTCGATTCACTTACGAGAAATCTTTAGCATGATGTGTAAAACATTTAAAAGCTACTTTATCCACTTGCTAGATAATAGTACAAGTTACATAACCTACCATAAAAGATTTTTCATAAAAGGAGGAAAAAACAAGGAACTTTAAATACAAAACAGACTATATTTAAAGATTCATCATGTCTGTGTCAGAAGTGACAAAAGACAGGAAAATAGAATGACACTGACATTCTGATCTTAATTCACATAATCTAAAAGTGGCAGGTCACAGTACAGTTTCTCTTAAATTTCTGAGTTTCATGGATCTTGTCAGAATGCTGCAAAACTGTACAAAAATGCATAGTGAGTACCTAGATAAAGAGTATATATATATATATATATATATATATATATATATACAGATCTTGCTACAGCTTAGCAAACCAAACTCTACCCTAGTTCTACCCACACAAATGTTACTGAAGACCAATGGGAAAGCAAAAGTGAACAACGCTGAAACTTCAAAAATCATTGCAGTTGAACTACCCTACAAAAGATGAAGAAGGACTGCTTTGACCAAAAAACTGTATGTTTGCCTTCTAATGTGTTGAATATCTTTCTGCTTGGAGCTCTGTACCTCATGCCAAACTCATGCAGGGTGACAAGTAATAGCAAATCCTGCTGTTATTTTCAGAATTCAATTTCTTCAGATACAGTGTTTATTTCATAACTGGACTTGTCCTTCTCAAGGCTGAGGATTTAATGGAAAAATCCTCTGAGCTTGCCCATCATGTTCCCAGAGATGCCCGTGGCTCTTCAGAGTGAGTTGTTCTGTTCTGTTCACGCACAGCTTTCAAGTACTTGGGTGACAGGCATTTAAGCATTTGCAGATTTGGCAGTTATACTTCTGAATGCCAAGACTTGATCCTGGAATGAGGTGAATGTCCTCTGTTTCAGAGGAGTTGGAAGTGTTCTGCTGCCTAGGGAAGGGTGCTCATGACCCGTCTTTTAAAAGCATTTTTTGTGCTTCAGGATTTAGACACTTGAGAAGTAGTGTTTTTGTAATTAGGCAGGTGTTTTATCTCCAAATCTTTAAACAATATTTAGAGGTCTAAATCCCACTGGAACACTGATTATGAACTTGGTAAATATGAGAATTCCAGCAGAAACAACATATGCAAGTAGACCGAGAGCTAAGTATTTCAATATGTAATGTGAAAACATTTTTGGTGGCATAAATACAAAAGGTGAGAAGGAAGTGTTGTAGTCCATTTCCCAGTGGATCACTTGCCATTTTATGCCAAGAAGTGCTTCAAAAGGATTCAGAATGAGCTGCCATCCATGTGCTAGTGGTTATAGCACTCACCATGGAGAAAGCAGAATTTGGTTACAAATTTTATTTCAGCAAAAGGAATACTTCCCATACTTGCCTCTTGCAGCTCCCAGCCCTAGGCAGCAGTGGAAGATGGATGTCATTACCTCCTTTATCAGTACTACCACTACTCTGTTTCAGAGTGCGGGGCTGCTAACTACTAGGCCAGCCCTCGGAGCTCCTGTGAGCGAGGCAAAACCTGGGTGGCATGTCCCATGAAGGCCTCAAGGTCCTGGGCAGCTGTAGGCCTTAACCAGACCTCCGTGGGCAATAAAGAGAATTTATGACCAAAAAAATTCGAGTATATATAATTTAGTTACCAACACCAGGGCACTAATTGCTGAGTGTGAGTTTTGAGACTATAGATTTGGAACACAGGCATCACAAATGACGTGACTAAACGACATCTATTTTACATGCCGGTTTAAACTGCAGCTCATCAGGAATACGAAGTGCTTGAAGACACATCTAAGCATGACAGGCACAGAGAGGAAAAAAAAGAGCCTGAGCCTATCCCTCACGTGTGCGTCACCGCACGGCATTGCCTGTGGTAAGGCTCGGCAAAAAAAACGGTTCTGGGGTCTTTTTAGGACACAGCACCACTAGGTGCAGATCTGATTTTTTTTTGGAGAGGGGAGGGGGGAGGGAGGGAACAAATCAGGCGTTCCCGTTGCAGCTTGGCAGCGCCAGCACTGCAGCAGGCCTGGGAAGGCATTTTCCCGGAGCCCCAGCCCGCGGGAGCTGCTGCAGCCGCACCCAAGCTGCGCGCGAGGCGGGTGCCTTTTGCCCTGTCTCTCTCCACAGGTCATTTCCCGGGGCAGCCCTTGGAACCCTGGCGCTGGCAGAAAATGCCCCGTCAAGTGTCGCCGTAATTCGCCTCCTATCACGGAAAGGTAAAGTCTTTAAGCCCTGCTTTGCCCAGGGAAGCTGTGGCTCCCCCCTCCCTGGAAGTGTTCTAAGCCAAGTTGGATGGGGCCTTGAGCAGTCTGATCTGGTGGGATGTCCCTGTCCGTGGCGGGGGGAGTGGAAGCGGATGAGCTTTAAGGTCCCTTCCAACCCAGAAGATTCTGTCATTGTACTTATACAAGGAGCAAACACCGTCTTGCTGCAACTGCTTCCCAGGGTAAAGATCCTGTCCCTGAAGTACAGCGCGGAAGAAAAAAGCATTACCACGCCGCGTTCAGCGACCGCAACGCAGACCTGGCTCCCCGTGGCCAACGCCGGCTGCAGGGCCCGGTGGCAACGGTGTCAGCTCACGGGAACGGGCGCTGCGGAGAAATACCAGCCCCGTGCAGCGCGACGAAGCGAGGCGAGGCAAGCGTGCACTGACCCGCCCGGCCGCCCTGCACAGCGTTTCCCCGGGGGTTGCCCGGAGCCCCGCGACTAGGCACGAGACGGGAGCGCGGAGGCTTCAGCTGGGGATACCGGCGCGCCGCGCCTGCCTCTTTAAAGAGGCGCCGGTCCCTAATTAGCGCGCGCCCCCGTAAGCGCGGGCGGCCTGCGGGTGCCGCGGGCGGGGCGGGAGGCGGGGGCGGACGCCCCCACCACTGCCCACCCCCACCTCCCCCCGCCGTGCCGCCGCCCAGGAGGCGGTGGGAGCAGCAGCAGCGGCGGCAGCGACAGCCGACATCGTCCCACGTTACTTTGATTGACGGTTGAACAAATGTTTCCCTTGTTCGAAAGCCGGCGCCGCGGAACGCCTGGCGATCTCGAGGCCCCGCCTCGGGCGGCGGGCAAACAGCCGCGTACGGGCAGGGCGAACCGCCTAATTGGCTGCGGGCCCGCTTGGCGTCAGGGCCCCACGTGGGGGCTGAGCCCGGGGCCGCCTCTTTCCCCCCCTACCGCACCCGCCATCCTCAGGCCCCCGTGCCCATTTGTCAGCGGCGAAATGATGGGCATTAATACAGAACGGCGATTAACGTGCGGCCGCCGCCGATTGGTCGTCGGCGACGCCCTTCATGGGCGGAGTGGCAGAAGGGGGGTGCGAGGAGGAGTGGGGCGGCGCCGCGATGCCCGACGGGAAGGGAAGTCCCCGGCACAGTGACGCGCGGGCAGTGCAGGCAAGAGGCGGACCGGGAGGACTGCGACTCCCAGAGTGCCCCGCAGCGGCGGCCTTCCGGCTGCTGTGAATATGTATCAGCATGTTAATGACCAGCCGCTGCTAAATTTGGTCAAAGGAGTCACCTCGGCAGAGCGTGCTGTCGGAGCGGCGCGGAGCGGCGGAGGGCTCGGCCGGGTTGAGCCGGACCGGACCGGACAGGGCTGCGTTGGGCCGGCTACGGGGCTCCGCTTCGCGCGACGCAGCCGCCACTGCCACTTCGTGGAGTTTCGAAAGGCGAGGAGGGAAAACAGAGGGGGAGGGGGGGAAAAAAAGACATAAATAAAGGAGCCCGGACCGTATCTTTTTTTTTCATCCTTCTCGCTCTCTTTTTAATTTTTTTCTTAAAAAAAAAAAAAAATAAAAGCCGAAAAAAGAGCAGCCAAGCAGCACAGGCCGGGGAGATGCGGTCCGGCCCCTAGGAACGAGGACCGGCCCGCCACATCGAAGGGCATCGTATCGCACCGCACCTCCGCGGCAGCCGCGCCGATCGGGGCAACTCCCGCCCCGCTGCTCGGCGCCCCGCCCCGCTCGGCGCCGGCAGAGCCGCCGGCAGCAGTAAAAGTTTGCAGAAGGGGAGAAAACTGCCGGCGGGGATCTCTCGCGGAGGGCGTACCGGCGCCGGCGGAGGGGCTTTCCCCGCCCTCCTCCTCGCCCGCCGCCGCACGGGTTCGTAGCCCGCCGGAGAGAGCGGAGCGGCGGCGCTCGGGAGAGCCGGTCGGCGCCGCCCGCTGACCGCCCCCGGGGGATGTGGCAGCGGCTCCCGCGCGCCACGGTCGCCGCCGTCGCCGCGCCTCGCTGCTGCTGGCGGTGCCCCGCTAGCCCCGGGGCGGCGGGGCCGGGGCGTCCCTGCCCGTCGCCGCCGCGTCTGCAGCCCTGATCCCCGCCGCTCCGTCCGCCAGCGCCCCTCGAAGCGGCGTGGATGATCCGCGACCTGAGCAAGATGTACCCGCAGACCCGGCACCCGGTGAGTGGCGGCGGCGTCCCCGCGGGCAGCTCTTCGGCGCGGGCACCGCGGAGTTGTAGCCATTTTCTTATTGTTGTCCGCCGCGCCGCCGCCGCCCCGGGCCGGTGTTGGCTTCACCGAATTGCCCCCGCCTGGTGCGTGGCTGTCCCAGCACCCGCCCCAGGGCTGTGGCCGGTGTGGGGCTCTGAACGGGCGACGCCTCCCCCCGCGGCGACTTCGGGCCGTCGGGGCAGCATCCCGGGGCCCCTCGGACGAGGGTGCGGGGACTGTGCCTCTGCGGAGCTTGGGTACAAGGGCTGCGGCGGGGGGTGGCGGCCGGGAGGGGGGAGCGAGAGGGGGCGATTAAAATACCCGCTGTTACTTTGCTTACAGGCTCCTCACCAGCCAGCGCAGCCCTTTAAATTCACCATTTCCGAGTCCTGCGATCGGATTAAGGAGGAGTTTCAGTTCTTGCAGGCTCAGTACCACAGGTAACGCTGCCTACTTCCCGCCGGCGCCGCGCGGGCTCGCCTCTCCCGCGTAGCCCGTGGGGGCGCCGGGACCACCCCGGCCGAGCCCGGGCCGAGGGCTTGCCCAGGCTAGCCTGGCGCTCTCGACAGCCGCAGCAGGGGCTCAGGAGACCACCGAGCTGAATTCTACCAGGGATTTTCGTGTTTTTCCCCACGGTCTGATTTGTGATTTATTTTTTTTTTTAATTTTTCTTGCGGAGTTCATGGAAAAATCTGTGGCTGGCAGGGTTCGACCTCTGCTTTTCTTCTAAATGCCGCTCAGGACACGCATCTTGTCTTGGCTCGGCTTCCTCGCGCCTTTCATTGACATGTCAAGTGCTGATAACCTCGAAGTGAGGCAGCGAGCTATTTCATTATCCTTAGGTGGAAGAGTGCTGTGTCCTCAAAGTGACAAGTGACTTCTGGCAGGATTGCTTAGCGCGCATCTGAAAACAAAAAAAAAAAATCCAGCGGAGGTGTTTGTGTTTACCACGGTATTCCTTAGATTACCTGCATTTTTTTTCCTGGAAGTTTTGTCATCAGTAACAGCAAAAAAAGCCCAACCCAACTCCCCAAAAAACAGGAACTTTTTACTACTTGAAGTGGTGATGTGTGTTTGCTTCTTCTGTAGGTTGAGTGAAAACCAGAGATGGTTCTAAAACACATTTAAATAAAAACTCTGGTACACAAAATACAAATTTGTAAGTGGCTTCTAGAGCTTAAGTGTTAAAAGTCATGAACCCCTGTGTGCTGCTTCTAAGTCGGGGGTTCACTTTAGGAAATGAAGATGTGGCACAATGTGTCTTGAAAGAGGAAGAGTACAAACCCCACCCTGAACTCCCAAGCAGGAGCTGAAGTGTACATCGTATTTGTGTGTTAGAGAAATGCTTGAAAAGAGGAGTAACCAGTGCTCAGAAGAATGTCAGTTTTGTGTTATGAAGTACCCATGTTTTTTCCTTTTTATGTCTTGAACAGTTTAAAGCTAGAATGTGAAAAACTGGCCAGTGAGAAGACAGAGATGCAGCGACATTATGTCATGGTAAGCAAGCTGCATAACGAATTCAGAATGTCTGTTAGCTTCGTATACTGAGACAGAAATTCATTTGGACTGGTGGAGGCGAAGAGAAAAATTATAGTAGCGTTGCGGTTGTTGAGGTTGCATCAGTCCTTCCATTATAAATCCTTAGTTTCAAGGTTTATAACTTCTTTGCAGCAGTTACTTTCTGGGCAAAACCTGCTTTTTAATCATTTAAACAATTAGTCTATTTCTTCCAAATGCTATCAAATTACTTGTCAGCCCTTTGAAGCCATGGACAACTCTTGTAGCATATCTAGGAATGGTGTTGTCACTTGTGCTGACTTTTCCCAATGATCATATTTGCAAAATGGTTTGGGATGTTATTTTGTCATGGGAGTAAGTGAAAATTGTGCATGTACGCATACAAGCCCGAAGCCTGCCTCTTAGAAGAACCATGGCACCTAGGCAGCTGGGTCATTGTCTCACTAAATACGGAATGGCAGGTATCTCAACTGTTAAAGGGATTTCCTCAGTGGTTGTGGTCTGCTTGGTTAAATAATGTACACGGAAGACAGTTCTAAATACGTAATTGTGTGATGGATCACGATAACTGCAGAGGAGCTCTTGCTGTCTGTTCTCTTGTACGTCTGTGAAGGGTTAGCTGTTTTCCATATATACTTAACAAATAATGCTCTTGTATTTACAAAAAGAGTAAATAACCTTGTAAAATTCTTAACCAAGAGCACAAGCAAACATTAAGGCTTGCAGTTGTCATTTTCATGTCTAATACACCCAGGATCTGGAGATTGGTGCTAACGTAACACACTGAACTGAGTTCCTCACAATACCTGGGCACAACAGGACATACTTAGGTTGATGTATCTGCTTTGACTCTGAATTTCTGTGTGCTTTCATTTTTTTTGTGTTCTTGCAATTTGATTGTAGCTTTTTTTTTGTGTTTTTACTTCAAAATATTGAATAACTGGTCTGTTAGACATTGTTCATTTATACATGTGTCATGCTTCAAGCACTTTGTGTGTTTTTTTGACATCTTTTATGTGTATTAGGGAATAAAATCTTGAGCATTTTCTGTGTGGCTTTTTTTCTGCTTCTAATCTCTATCTCTGGTTGTGATAACATTTTGTGATTTTTTTTGTCTTTTTTTTTTGCTTTTTTATGGCTGTTCTTTGTAAATTTGACATGAAGCAATGTAGATAAAGCAAAAAAAGAAAAAAAAGGCTGCTGTGAAATACTCTTTGGAATTCCAGGATCTCTTCAAGGCTTTTTGGGTCTGTATGTCTTTGTACAGATGATGTTTTACTATGTGAATTTTGTAGTGATTTTCACAATTGACAGATCTAACAGAGTCATTTTCTTCTTTCCAGTATTATGAGATGTCCTATGGGCTGAATATAGAGATGCACAAACAGGTAGGTAGAGATTTTGTTTTATGTGAAGATGCTATGTGTAATTTCTCCCATCAGTCTTAAAACAGATGGGTATTCTGTCTGACTTCATTTAGTTGCTTGATTGAGTGCATTGGAATTTTTTTTGTACTTAACCTGCCTCTGAAACATCCATCTTGTGTATGGTATGTGGGCTCTGTGTAGGTTACAGTAGGTACCAGTTGTGTGTCACTTGTTTGATTTTCCAAATGCGGGCTCTGCACATGCAGGCAATCCTTTACCACACAGGGAGGATGTATGCAAGTAGGGATGGGTGTGTAGGTTGTACTTTCAGATCTGTCTGACCTCAAACCTTTGATGTTTACTTTTTGGGATGATAGCTACATCACAAATGCGTATTAGGTGCTTAGGAATTTGTGTTTGCATGTAGAAAAGACTGTTCTCTTTGGTTAACCTGCACTGATTTAAGCTGGAGCTACAAAAGCAGTAGATGCACAGCCATGTTCTTAGTTCCCTCAGGCTGCTTACTTGGACCTTTGTCCAAAACCAGTAGATCTGGTGCATCTCGAATGCTAAAGAGTAAATGAGCTTTCCGTGAGGATGTTAACATGCTTGGATTTATGCCCTGAAGTCTAGCATTTAGGCCAAGATTAGAGGGACATCAGTCAGATGGGGCATGGTAGTGGAAATCTGAGTTTCTTATTTGGTAGTGTGTATTTTTAACCTTCTCTAGAGGACAATGAATTAAACATCTGACCTCTTTTCCAGTGAGGAAGCTTTTTGTATGGTGGAGTTTAATACTGACAACTCATTTTAGCAAACAATTGAGCAATTCATCAGCATTGTGGGGGACTGTGAACTGGAGAAATAAAGAAATGGTTGGATGGGAGAGGAAAGGCCATCTGAAAATTGGTTTGTACGCATTTTTGTTCAAAATTAGGGATATGGAACTTTTCTGGGTTGTGGAAATGGAATGTCTTTATCTTACTGAGAGCAAACATGTAAGTCTAATGTTTTTTTTCATGTTATTTATTATATTTTGTATTCCATTTTGTATCCTGATGCCATAGTACTCATTAGGGCCGTTTGTATTAGATGGCATACAAATACGAAGATAGTGGGATTTCCTGCCTGAAAGCATTTTATATATGCAGCTCCAAACTTACAGGACCTTGTACATACACATTATTTTACAGCTATATCCATTAGACGTCTTCCTCACAAGTACTTAATCATGAAGGCCTGACAAGTGTATTAACACACAGTTGAGAGGAAAAGGCTGTGATTGCAGCTAATCAGATTGTGTACGTTGCAGCTCTGAACCTGATTTGGGTTGCAAGTGCTGGTGGAAGAGTGGTCACTGACTCTCAGAGGTGTTGAATCTATTCTCAAATGAATAGACAGATTGTTTCAGGTGTCATTTAAAAGAAAAAAAAAAAGAAAACAACAACCCAAACCTCGTGCCAGACTGTAAAGTAGTAGATACTGAAACAGTTCACAAAGACCAGAGTCCTTATAGGCCTCTTGTATAGGAAATTCTTACAGATGTTGAAAAGCAGACACTTCAGTCAAACTGGTTTATGTTTCTGGGTTTTTACAACAGTTAGATGTATATAGACTTACACTAACTGTACAAAATTCTGTGGGACAAAATCAGCTTGCAAGTGCAATGTGTAATGAAATTCTTCTAAGTAGGGGAAAAAAAACCCACAGCAAATGCCCTTTTAATTTCTAAATGCTTGACTTCAGAAACTGTGTGCAGTTAACAGTGATGTGTTTTAATTAAATACCTTTCTTCCATTAGTATTCAGTCTGTTCAAATTAGTTTAAATATCGTACTCTTATGAATAACACTTAAATATTTTGTCGTATGTTGATTCAAATTAGCTGTGGCTAAGAAACTTGTTCGCTATCATTCTTACGTCTGATATCAATTTCATCAACGTTTTGTTTTGTTTTTTTCTGGTCTCCTCTTGCTTCAGCAACTGCGAAGTATTTCCCATCTTGCTTTATGACCACAATGTTAGGGTCGAATTTGATATATTATGTACACAGCGTTTGTTACTTTATTAGTTGTGCGTGAAGCTTTTTTACTCTTCCACCTTAAAATCCCTTCTCGTCCTCTCCCATCTTTGAATGTTACTCGGCAGAAATTGAGTGGTTCATCCTTTTTTTCCTTCACTTTCCAGCTTTTTAAATTCAATCATATAAAAAATTCTGAGGGCAGTTTATCACATTATGAAATACAGACAGCCCTGCAAACCACCTACTTATTATATTTTCTTTCTTTTTTTCACTTTAGCACAGAGGCATATCTGTCTTTATTTGTTTTTCTGGGCAGACAGCCTTGGTTCCTCTCAGGTTCTTTTCCAGATGTACTCGCTGGATGCCCTTGTAATGGAAAGCAGGCAATAATGCAGTGAAGTTGCCCTTCGGCGTAATTGGGCCTAGTTCTCAAGATCAGGTTAGGCTTATTCACTTATTAGATTTACGTCTCAAAGGTTTCAAGAGCAGGACTCCCTGGAGTCCTTGGAAGTACCGTAGTAATTGGTGGCCCTGATATTTGAAACCTTTGTGTATTTTTCTGTTAAAGCTTCTGTTCTTCTTGGCTGCTCCCAGCTACAGAGTATTTATTTTTAGAGAAATTTTTCACTGGTACAGAAAATGATGGCTGTGATGGAGTCATGACTCTGTGACTTAGCAAATTGATAAAAGGATAAACGCACAGAGAGCAGCGGTAGTGAATGCGCTTGTGTGTCGGGGGGGGGGGGGATGAGGGAGGGAGAAGGAAAGAGCATCTCTTCCCCCACCCTGTGATGCTCATCATCAGTCATCCTATGTTGACTTTGATAGAAGACTATTAAAGTGAAACCTATGGGGAATTTGTCATTCTGAAAGGAAAGCTAATGTAATTAGTACCAATTAAAGTACATTTAGTAAATTGGATTTAATCTTAATTAAGCCTGCATAATGTTGCCAATTTTTAACAATTATGTTTGAGAACATAATTAATTTAAATTTTGGTAACTGAGTAAATAGCATTAGACTGGTAGAATTAGTCATTTGTGGTTTTTTTAAAGACAAGTGTGGGGTATGTTTTGGCATGTCATGTTATAACCTAAAATAGTAAGCTAATCTTTGATATTCTGTTCTAGGATCAGTAGAGCTTCAAACTAGACACATTCCAAAAAAAGGCATTGATTTGAAGGGGTTTGGGTCGCAGTATGAACAGATACTTCCTTATAGTTTTAAATTTCAATATTCGTACAAAGGTGAATTTTTGAGTGTGGTCTGAAGATGCCCGTTTCTTAATAAGTTGCTTTTTTTTTTGACATTTGTTTTTCAGAACCTCAGTGGATAGTTTATGGATGAGTAGTTGACGTGCTGCTCTGTGTTTCTAATATACTGTTGCTACTTGGTGGTGGTGGTCATTTCATTTAATTTCTGAAATCAGGCTGTTTTAATGTTATGGTAAACAGTTTATTTAAATTGCTGTAATCAAATGTGCTTGCCGAAGGTTTTAATTCAGAATTGCAATTATCACTGAAGTGTCTGTTTGGTTACAGGCAACAGATATTTGTGAATGGGACTGATGGGAAGCATAAATAGGATATAGCATTGACTTTTTATTTCGGTTATGTTTTTGGAGGTGGCAACATGTAAACTCTGAGTCGCTCCTTTTGGTTAGACCTCTGTCTTTGAACTAATTCATGTGCTACAAATTGGATTTCAGCATTTTTGGGGAAAAAAATCACATCTTTTTAAGAAGCCGGGTGTTAAAACGTAGATGAAATTACTTTTTAAGATCACAGTAAAAAAAAGCCAGTCCAATCCATGTAAATTTTATTGCAAGACTTGGACAACAACCATTTGAGTGCTGCTAAAATATTAATTGGATAGAAATGAAAGGACTCTGTTAGCTGATAGGATATCATAATCATAGCTGCAGTAGTCGATGGTAAATGATGATAAATGGCATTAGGAACCTTTTAGCAAACTGTAATAACTATGAGGAGGGAAGCAGTATGGATTTGCATTATATCTGATACCCTCTAGTACCAAGTGGATTGCCAATACTGCTTGTTTAGCATTTTCTAAGGGCAATAGGATATTGATTTCTGACTTACAAGGAACGGCTCTATTTTCACCATTGAAAAGTATTGCAGGTTGTTAAGAAGAAATTGACTTGAAGAGGCCTGACTGCTGCCCATCATGGAGCAAATAAAGCAAAACTGCCGAAGCATGGTGGAGCAGCGAGATGGGGCCCTCAGCAATTTGTTGCTATTAATTTACCATGCTCGACAGCAAATCAATCGGCATCTACTTCATCTGCTGGAGAAAATGCTGTCCAGGGCAGATAAAAGGCCCTGCATGGTACAGGGAATAGACTGGATTGGCCAAATGGAGGCTGCAGTTAATGTGTAAATAAGTGAAATCAAGGCCACTGTTGCCGAGAAAGCTGTTTTTAATTAGGTTGGGGCTTTATAGTGAGCTATTTAAGAAAGTAGTATGTAGAGTAAAGGGAGATTTATTGCCAGCTGAGTTAATATATGGGCTGTGCAACATTCCAGGCCTGAGTCCGCTTGCTTCTTAAGCCTTAGTAAATTATTTTGGTAAAGGGGTAAAGATGGGAATCAGTTTGTTTAGTTTAGGGCAGAGTTTTGACCATTTTTCATCTTCATGGCCATAAAACATATATCACAGAGAACTGGTTTGTATATGTCCTACCTCTGTAGTGGAAAAATACTGTTTTTTTGGTAGTGATCTGGGCTCGGTGTCAGTGTGCGTGCATGCACATTCTTTTTTTAACACAGTCAGTAGTTCAATGTATATTGTCTTACATTTAAGAATAGCTGGAGAGCCAGCTAAAATTATACCAGCTGAATTTGTTTTCTATTATAAACAGTAGGAAAGATTTAATAGAGATACAGATTGTGGGTAGTCAAAACTGAACTGGAAAACTTCAAAATGAGAGAGATAAGTGAAATTTTGAAGCCTGCAGCTCACACAGGACTATTAAGGAGGAAGAGAAAAACAAGTGGCTTTTCCATCAAAATTGCAAAATGTAAAAAATAGATTGCCAAATCAGTTTGACAACTGAGGCATGTTTGTTCCAGTTTTAGGTTATTTAGCCTCTGAAGCCAACAGAAAAGCTTAGAAGCTTATGAAAAGTTAGAAAACATATTTTTCTGCAGTTAAACCAGAAACCTTTTACTTGGTAATAACTGCTAAGTTCTGAAATAAGATTCTATGCTTTATTTTCCTCATTATACAGATGTTAGACAGCCTTTCTGTGGGAAAAGTCCTGCTAATTTGGGTAAATTTTTCTGTGTCCACCAGTTACTGTTTAAATAACCTTTCCCCCCACAACTGCAGAATAACGTGCATGAGGACAAGAACTTCAGTTTCACCCTGGGCTTGCTTTTCGTAAGCAAAAGAAAGTGTCATTTTCTCCCACTTGTTTTGGCAATTCAGACAGATGATTTAAGACACAGGAAGCAGCACAAAACATGCTGAGCAAATTTTTAAATTAAGACATACACTCTGTTTTTACTGGCAAAAGGCTGTGCTCTTCAGTGCTTAAACATAAAAGCATTTTTCTGCTTTGAAAGATGCTAATTGCTGTGGTGCTGCCTCTGTGTTAGTTTATGGGCATGCTTGTAATTGCAGAAGGGGGTCAGCTGAGACCCTGTGGTTAGGGTTACCTACCTAACACCTCCCCCTATGAAAAAGTAATCCTTGCGAATTTTTTTTTTTCCCAAAGCCAGAAACTCCATCACTTTTGATGTTCTGTTGAGAACCCCCAGCCTCTTCTGGGTAGTGATAGAGGAGAGGGAAGGCAGCATGGCTGGGAATAGAACTGGCATAAGTCTCCTGCTAACAATCAGAACTTACTGCCCACCAGGAGAGGGAAGCTGTGTCACCATTTTGTATATTATAACTTTTGCACCATTTTGCGCAGTGAGATTTGCCTTTCTTGTGTTGGAAACAGAGAAGTACTGAAGTCTTTCAACACAGGAAAAAGTATTAATTAGCAGATAGATTTCAAAGTGAGGTATCGTGATGCTGGGATACCCAAGCTTTACAGCATTTGTATAAGCTTGATCCTCCCCCATTGTTTAAGTGCACTGTGTTACAGTTTTTAATTATATGCTTGTTGATCGCGTTACCAGTTTTCCTAGAGGACCTCTTTCAACCCACAAAATAAACATTAAGAAAGTAGAATTAAGGCTGCAGAGCAGATTGTAAATCTGGCTTGAAGATGTTTAGCTGCTTGGCTTGGCAACGGAAATAACTTTAAACATAAGGATTTAGGCATGTGAAATAATTGCAATTGTAAGCTCCTCAAGGCAGGGATTCTGACTTTTTTCTGCTACAAAAGGTGAGGGGAGTGCTCACATCGGTCAATCACAGTGTATAACATAGACTTGGTGCATTTACGCTGACAGACAGATTTTGTGCCTCTTAACACCGAGGCTGTCAGATGTCGAGAATTCAGAGTTATCGTTTTGATTTTGCTTTTTTAAAATCAGAAGATACGATGTACTCTCTGTGGATGTAATAGAGAACTGAATTTATCACAGACATGGGCCAGTTTGTGAACAGTATGATTATAATTGTTACAGAAGTTGCTTCTTTTGCTGTCTGCAGATTGAACATGTCTCTTGCCACTGACTTTTAGAAAACCTGTTTAGCCACAAGACACAGCAGGAGCAGAACAAAGATAATGTGAGACACGGGATACAAACACATGATAGAAACCAATACTTGAATGAACTAGGAGATGACAGTATACTTGAAGCCAAACCTAACTATACTCAAGAAATGTTAATATATGAAAAAAATTGAATTTTTTATTATAAGTTAATAAATGTTGTTCTCTGCTTATTTGTATGTTTTTACAAGTTTTATCTTAGTTCAAGATGATATTTTTACAGTTTGACTGCTACATTGAAGTACTACTTCTGTCAATTTTTTCCCTTGGTATCATTTATCTTAGTGGTGGCACAAACTGTTCAGTATAGCAGGAACTATTTAGGCACAGGGTTAAAAACAGGTGTCCATAACTTTTATTTTTTAATAATGTTTTTAAGAATAACTGAAATATGTCACAAGTAGTAAACAGAACTCTAAATAGTGCTTTCCTGACTGTGTGGATAGGATTTAGACATAAGGAATCATATTTCCTAGCCCAGGACAGGTAGGTGATGCTGTCATGTTGAAATGTGTGGTGTGATGTGTAAGATGTTTAACTTTGTAGGTGTCAGGCAAGTCAAAGTTATAGTCCCCACAGTAAACTTGAAGTGGTCTCTTTATGGTTATGTATTTGTAAGGTATGCTGCATTGCCAACTCCAAGTGTTAAATCATGCTAGCCTCCAGAAAATCATGAGATTGACTTAAAATGAATCATGAGATAGAAGTAATAAGTTTAGGGTTCTTTTTATTTTCTTTCTCATTTTAAACAGTCAGACTGCACTGGGTTCATGCTGCTTAGTTTTTCCTCCAGTATTCTTCCATAATTGTTTTTTTTGTGAGTAAGGAGCAAAACGTACAGAGATTCACGATAAAGTAAGGGTTGCTGGGTATGAGATACAATTGGCAACTTTTGTCATAATTTTCTATTCTCAGAAAATGTGTGAGTTGTACTCTCCTAAGAAAAAACATACCAAATTAAAAATATATACATATTCCGTGTGGAATTGTGGATTATCTATCAAAAGATGGCACAGATATGCTGGTGGCAATTGCTCTTTCTGTGTGAGAATGTGAGGGAACATAAGACTTAGTTTAGAGTGGAAGTGTTCCAATGTGGACTTTCTCTTTTGGTCTGCTGAAATGGTTTCTCTGCAGAATCTTATACTACCAGAGGCTTTTAACATTTGCAGGATGAGTCAATTTCTTCAAATGAGAAAAACCTTTCACTGTTAGGTTTGAAATGTGGAACACTGGCAATGAGAAAGTATGCTTTTCTGTTTTTTTGTGTTTGCTTAAAATCCTCAGCAGAGCATCACACAGTTGAAGAGAAGTCAAAATCTGTCCCTTTCATACTGTAAAGAATTTGCATAACAGTAGGTTCTGTCCACAAGATTTTGTTTGACATGTGTTGTACTATGCGCTTACTGTACATGATCACTGAGAGTGTTTAATTTTTTAAAAAGGTGTTCTTTCCTCCATCTTAAGTACAATAAACTTCTCTTATTTAATTTACTTTGCTTATGTGCCTGGTGCCTCTTAGTGTCTTAGCTTTTTGGAGAACTGGCAAATGCAACCCCTTCCTCTGACCCTATCCTGGGTAGCTGATGAGGAATACCACTGTATAGAGTGCATGGTGAGGCGACTGCTAAGATATCACATGAGTTTCAATTGCAGGCGTAGACAGTGGTGCAGATTTACTATGAAGTGTACTTACGAAAGCCAAAGGGTGCCTTTCCCCTTGTCTTTTCCCACTTTGAGCCCTAAATCAGCAATCAGCCCTGGGCCAACACATACTCTCTGCAAATACTTAATAAAGCATTGCGGTACTTGTAGGCAGTGACAGCAGATGCTATTGAAATTTAGTTCTGACAATTTTAACTTGAAGAACAACAGCAAATCGGTCTAGCCCAGGTCTGTTGTATGCTAAAGGCAGAGAGCTTCCTCAAAACTCATTACAGGGTGCAAACAACAGACTCCGCAGGGGATGAAGGAAGAGCAGGTAACCTGAAGCCCACTTAGCTGGCGTGGTGATGTGATCCTCGGGTTCTGCCTTGCAGCAGCTATGAGGAAGCTTGCGTGATGGTGCACAGACCACAGTGTTTGGAACGTTTGGTTTGCAGGATGTTTCCTTTGACAGTTGCTCAATGGCTGAAGCACTCATTTACCACGTTAATATGACAGCATTATTTAAAAATAATTGTAAGACACATTGGAGTGAATTTTTAGCTGGGAGTCAAGGCAAAAGAAGGCATTTTGATCACTCTTTTTCTTTTTTGTGCCTCTTTGCTTCTCAGTAGGAGAGGTGAAACTTCCATTTTTGATCATTCTTTGTAGTGCAGATGGCTGACTGAGGGCTTCTGGATTAATATATTTGGATATCCAGTTAACCCATCTATCTTGGTGGCTTCTGTTTAGTGTTCAACCAATTAGCATTTGATTCATATCTTTTTAAAACTAGGGGAAAGTGGAATAATCATTGAGGAAACTTTTTATCTTGGACAATCATGTTTTCCCATTTCTGACCTTTCACAGGGATGAACAAGGAGCTTTCAGACACGCCTCATAGCAGAAACACTTCTGGACTTTGTTTTGTAGACACAGTGGTGAGGAGCTTTCAGACACGCCTCATAGCAGAAACACTTCTGGACTTTGTTTTGTAGACACGGTGGTGTTTTCCTATTAAGCTTTCCAATTAAGAAATGCAAGGGAGACAAAATAACTGCAGTGCAGCCCAGCTGAGGATTGGGGAAGTGGGTATGCTTGATCCTGGCAATACTTGTCCATGTGTTTTCATGAAAGCTGAGGGGTGTACAGGGCTCAGTTTCTGTAGTTCTTGTGTCGTCTCTGACTGGCCTCCTGTGTACTTTGCAAGGTCTTTTGTTGGGTTTGAGGCGGACAGATCACCACCTATATGTGTAACAGCCAAGTAGGCAGTGGCTGCATGGGCTCCATGTGGTCATTTGAATCCGGCAGCTGAGCCAAGCCTTTTTTGATTTTGGCTTTGAGAGTGAAGTGAGGCTCTGCTGAATTTTTTGGTGGTTGCAGGATGAAGGATTGTGAATTCTGCATGTATCCTTTATTAAGCACTGTGGGTCTGCAGAGAAAAGTTAGCATTCATATCTGTTCTATTTCCTGCTCTGGGTACCTGCAGGTGCCTGCCCAAGTGCTTGACTGCATTGGATCTAGGGAAGAGACCATTTTTCATTTAAAGCGTGTGACAAATAAGCAGTGCTGGTTTCTCTGACACTGAGTTCATGCTCTGCAGCTCTTTGAAAGACTCAACATTTTTGTGTAGCTGCCTCGCTCTCTGAAATGGTGATGATATTCACATGACGGGGAGTGATGTAAGATTTAATTTGTTAATGTCCATTACTAGGTGAGAGGCTCTAGAGAATCACAAAACAATTTGAACGAATACATATTTGCTGTGGAGGGAAGAGGACTCCTTTCAAACCCCGTCTGCTGTATAATGAGGTCCAGCAGAGCCTTAACTAACTGCTGAGGGTTTTCCTTTCCAGTAGTTACCAGGAGATAATATTAAAGGTACTCAAATTGTCTTCTTGCCTGCTACTCTGTTACTTGTATTTGGAGATAAAAGTTGGAAATAGGGACGGCTAGTCTTGTGATGAAACCTGTAGAAAAAGGAAAGAGTAAGGCCAAAGCTGCTTAAAATGCTTATGCTGGATTATTGGTTTGAGGGAGGGAGCAGAGAACAAGGAACAATTGGAGGAAGCTTGTTAATTGGTTTTCTTCTCACGTCTCCTATTTCCCTTCAGTACCATTCACTCTGTATGACAACCATTCACTTTCACAGTATTCCTTTGAAAGATGCAACTGTGCTGACATGTGAAAGAGTCATCTACAACGCCACTACTGTCTGCTTTCTGTAATTTTATAAAGCATGTGACTATATGCTTTATAAAGTAGGTGCCTTTTTCTTAAAATAGCAGTCCATAGTGTTTAATAATACAAGAAAATTGAAAAGACTTTGTACGTAAAATACACCCTGTATATTTGTTTCCGCATGTTAACAAGTGATAAGTTTGTTTATTCTTAAACCCAATTTAAGCAGGAGGCTTTCTGTCCTAATTACAGAAAGCTGTTGCAGTCTGAGCATGTTGCTTATTTACAGTTTTATCAGTACTTCTTAATTTCTGGGGACAAACTGTGTGTTTTCTTTCTCAGTCCTGTCTTAAACAACAACAATAACAACAACAATAACAGCAACAAAATCCAGGCGCAGATGAACACCTCTTGCTTATTTGTTGCCCTAAAACATTATTGGTGGAAGAGACACTGACGTCTCCAAACATCAAACAACTTATTATGTCAGAGTTACTTGTTATGTATTTGTCCATATGTAACTATGGAGGTGTTACTCTTGAAATTTTGTCTAAGCTCTCATTTAGTTCATTCAAGAGTGATGTCTTGTTTCTTTTGCATCCCTCTGCTTCCATGTGCTTCTAGGGATGGCTGTTAAAGAAAAAAAAAACTAATAATGTGTCTTGCACATGGACAACATGAGGAGGAAGACATTTTTCATCTCTAAGACATTTAGTTCTTTTCTCACTCACGAATTTCCCGGCTTTGTCTCTTCAGACTAGCTATCCTGTTTGACTTGTTGGCAGCATAAGAAAAAGTCTTACATTTCTGTGTCTGTGGTATCTTAGAAGTTTCTGGGGAGCAGTTTGTTTCAGGTGATATTTTTGAAAACCACATTTGACTGAAGATGACATTTGTTCTTGTTCTTAGGTTCTGTCATGTATATAGAGATGTAAAGAACAACTGCACCATGACATTGTACAACAGAGAGCCCACATGAGCATACACATGGGATGTTTATTTAATAAGTTTACGCTTGAAGATGAAGTTTCAACCTTGTATATGAGACGTTTTTCAAACTAACATTAGCAGCCTTCTTATTACGCACTTTCAAAACCTGTCTCGGTAGAAGGACATAAGACTTTCCTTTGCAGATAAAAATGTTTAGCTTGTTTGCATATGCAGTTTTTTTTTTTTTCAAATATGCCTTCAGCTAAATGGACATATAGGCCATGTGAATGTATGAAATGATGATATTTTGTCTTTTGTTTAGTTGCTATTTACTTAGCTCTGTTTTCTGCCTGGAGCTCATGTGTGTATTTCTTCTAAAGCATTGATTTTTAACAAACCTTTTTGAGTGGGTGAGAGAAATCCTGGGATAATCTTAGTTTACATACTTTCGAAGAAAAATACTGCTGGAAGTGTGCACTGCATTAAGGGTCATGAGGTTTGTTTAAGCTTGTGACAGAACTTGGAGAGCATAAAAATCGGTAGGAAATACCTCTCCATATTAATATGAAACAAAGCAGAAAGCTCCCAGGTGGATGAGGCCACCAGGGTCTGGGGGGGAGATTCAGATGCAAGTTGCTGGACAGTGCTGTCAAGGGTTTCCTGTGAGACCTCTGAAAAACCACTTTGACTGCTCGCTGACTGCAGTAAGACGGGAGCAATGCAGCAGGTACTTTTGTACTACTGGTCTGCAAGGCCAGCTGAACAAGAGCAGCGTGATGCTTGTGGTGTGTGGGGTGAACTGGGTGATTCAGCATGGAGCCAACAAAATCAATTATGTATGGAGGAGGATAACTCATAGGGAAATGTCGAGATTATGGGTGTGTCTTAAATCTCACACTGCTTGGAGGCTGAGATACCAGTGTTGGTGCTTCCAGGACATTCTGCCTTAGCTTGGTAGACTCAGTATCAAAGTTTTTGAAGAATGGTACCTAACTTGATTTTAAAATGTGAGCATAGTGTGGATTTTTCTTAAAAAAAAAAAATCAAAAGAAGCTGGAGAAGCCAGCACTCTTGGTTCATCTTAGTTCAGCTACTTTTCTGTCTACTAGGAAGACTCACATTTCTTTCCCAAGAGAACGATTGGGATGCCCAGCAGAAGCTGTCTGGTTTGCATGAGATCCTTAATGGTTCAGTAGAGCTGAAAGAGGAGAGATGCATGCTGTGCTGTCACCCCGGAAAGACTGGCCAGCTGGAAAGAGTTGTGCTGCATTCTACTCCCTGCCCCAAACCTGTTTACATGTTTTAGCCAGTCGTGTTTTTTCATGATTTTGAGCAGGAACTGGAAAAGGAATTTTCCTTCTCCATTGGAATAATTGGGAGTATTTCCTTCCAAAATTTCACGGAAGCATGTTGGACAGGCTGTTCTCCTGGGAGGTTGGAAGGAGAAGTGAAGAATTAAAGTCATGTATATAATGGTCTTATTAAACACTAAGCTTCTAAATAGAAGTCAGTATATTCTCCACCCCTATTTTTTGTTTGTTTGTTTATAATGTGCTGCTCATGTGTTTAAGTGGGAATAGTACTGGCAGTGGTTGTCACCTCCCTGAGGAACATGGCTGGAGAAGCATTGAGTTGGGGGAGTTGCATGAGGAGGGTGTTTGCAGGGTAAAAATACCCTGCAGAAATGCGGGACAGCCTGGTCCTGTTGAGCCAAAGACTCTGCTGAACATGGCTGAAAAGGGAAATCAGGAAGGTTAGTGGGGAGCTTCATTGCTGGAAATGGAGATTCTGATGCGTTTCTGATGACTTCAGCCCTGCATCATTCCTGAGTGGTTAGGCAAGGGGATGAAGATTGAAGTTTGGGATTTTAATGCCTAAATTCTTGTGGTGCTTCAGCCTTTGTAGTTGATATGCCCTTTTTTAAGCTGCAAAGGTACCTTTATATATCTATAAGTATGGCTAGATGCCCTCTGTCCTTTAGAATTCTTGAAAATCTTCTTGAGCATCTCTCTGTTACCGACTTTCTGCCTGAATTACATGTCTAGTCTGCTTAGGCATTTTTGAAAATCCTGTTACATACCTTCTGGTGACTTCACCTCTGGCTTTCACTGCTTCAGCTCCCTGTCTGGAAAGTGGAAGTAATACTATTTTCTGAAGCATAACCCTTACCACAGAGGAGTTGTTGGAGAGCAATATGTTAAAAAATGTGAGGTGAGGTATTACTGCATGGGAATCACTTAGAAGTGGCTGTGTTTGTCCCTCTGGACTGTAAGATGCTTGGGGCAGGGTGCTATTTTCCAATGCAGTTTTGTCATTGTTTTGCCTCCCATGTGAATTCTGCCGACTTTTCCATCCCAACTGCAATTAGCATGCACCAGTAATGTACCTTTCAGCAGTGATGCAGTCAATGCTTTGATTTGTATTAAGTAAGTTTGCCATTGGTAATCTGTCTTCTCTGCCTCTGTTTTCCATTGGGAAAATGGGATAATACTGCTTTTTTACTTGAGTGGGATTTTGGGGGCAAAACCAAAACAGACTTTCTTACATTGTGGTAGCGGGTCCTTACCTCCTTCCTGTATGCCCAAAACTTGGGAAATGTCAGAGGTGTGGCTCTTTGCTATACACGTTAAACATGGTTGCAGCACAGTGGGATCTTCATTTTCTTCATTGGTGCAAGCAATTGAGTTTGTAAAGTTAGGGAAAATACAGGATTTGTTAAGCCTCTCTGTGCCTCCTGGTTCTATGCAAAACTAGTCTACGGTAGACTCCTGGTGTAGATCTCTTAATAGCTAGTTTTCCGGACTCTTTTTAACCTCATTTGAATTTCTACCTGCCCATTAGACAATGAAGCTGTACAAGGTGCTTTCTTGATTTATTTGTAGCAGAGGTTGAAGAAAGGGACTGACAGTGTGAGTTGTCAAAATATGAGGCAAACCAGCTTAGTATTCCACAGTGAGGATTACAGCTTTGGGTGAGTCTTTGCTCATCGTGTGAATACCCCGCTCATGTCAGAAGCTATAAATGCAATTTGGAGCAAAAAAATGCAGGTTGGACCTCAGAAAAGAAATACTAATCTGAGGGCTGTCTTCAGCATAATATAAGAGGAAGGTTGCTCTACACTGAAAACGCTGCTATGCTTTTCCACTTTGTTGAAGCAGTGGGATTTAGATGATAAAGTAGGTCACTTTCTCTATCTGAGCATCACTTTGCTACCTTTCTTGGTTACCCTTCCTCAGATGTGTGCCAATTTTGGAGGCAGAACAGCTGTGAATTTGGCAAGACTGTAATATCTCTTATAGTCTAGCTTAGTCAGAAGAGCTGGAGAAAGCCTGATTTACAACCATAGGAAATGAGCTCTAGACAGGTTTTGTGGTGGATATTGGGAGTGATTTTTTACTGCCTTGGACTCGATTGGTGGAAAATGGCATCTGTTTCTAAAACTTTGTTTACAAGTACAGAATTAAGATAAAGTGCTTTTTGGTGCATACAGGTGGTGTTGAAGAGTATGACTGAAATACTCACAGGTGTGCGTTGACCACTGTTGAACAGACTTGCTAGGTCCTGCTAACTGAGGAGTCAGCGAGGTTTTACTGTGATGAGTATTTCTCCAGCATTTTGGGCATTTCTGCAGCCGATTTACAGCAACTTCAGTTTTGTGTTCATGACCTGAAGTTGTACTTGTGATGGTAAAGTCACTGTATCCTTTGTTGATGACTCCTAAAAAATAAACTTTTTCTCACTTTGCTTTGCTTTCATCAGTGAAACATGGTGTGTTATAGAAGTGAAAACTGACTTGTTTCAATAAAGAAATCAGTCATTTTAAACTTCCTTGCCTTTATAATAAAAGTTTTTATTTTCTAACTTAGTCTTTTACCTTCACTGAAGCTGTCACAACAGAAACACAGTCTGAGCTATCCACTGGTCATCAAACCTATTTCCTTTCTCCTGTCCTCAGCCGTTTTTACTGTCTTTGTGATGGTGGTTATACACAAACAGGTTTGCAAACAGTCAGTAGGTAGTTCAATGATCTTAAGATTTCCTTTTCTTGTATTCTGGCAAATGTAATATTTTCTTGTATTCTAATACAAACAGAATAGCACAGCTAAGTCTCTAATTGTCATGGGAGGCTGCTGTTACGAGAAGGACTAATTGTAATAATTTGTGCAAAACAGGTTCTCATAAACCAAAGTAGATACAACCTCTGTGTGTTTTTGTGGGTAAAATGTTTGGATTTGAATGAGTATTTTTCATATAAATGATTGTCTGAAACCTTTTTGATTAAAAGGGTGGCAAAATTGCAGACCTAGCAAACTAAATAGGAAATTAACAAGCCCAGAGACTGCATTTTGGTAAACCATAGAATTACTCCATGGCAAAAAGCCAGCGATCTATTAAAAAGCAAAAAGAGGAAAAGACATGAAGTTGTGATTTTTGCTATCTGTCATACTGTCTGCTGTAACCAAAAAACAATACATTGTTTTATGAGTATGTTTTTTCACAGTTTTGACCACAGCATTTAATTTCTTCATCTAACTGCTACTGAGCTAGTATGTTTGCCACTTCTACACCATTTATTTATTTATTTATTTATTTACTTACTTACTTACTTACTTACTTACTTATTCTTTTGAATTCACTGTGCAATTCAGTATTGGTAATTTGTTTTACCAGGCAGTCTAACAGGTGCCTGTAAAGACTAGTTGAAACTTGCAGCTAAAACAGATTGTGATACTAAGCAGAGAGATGAAAAGTTTAGGATGTGGTTGATAGTAATATAATGTGGTTGCAGGGCAGTGGAGGAAGTGGAATGTTGTGCCTTCCCATGCCCAGAGAAGTGTTGGTATCTGTGACAAGATGAGCAGCTTGCCAGAAGCTCATCCTATGTGGTTTACTCTCTTAACCATACTCTTATTTTCTGACTAAAAGGAGTGTGTTCAGAAGAAATCTCATCTTAAGAGGTTTTGTGTGTCTGAGACTGGAGTTTTCTGTGCACTGCAAGCAGGCAGAAGGTGGCATTGGTAATGAAAGGAGTAATCCCACATTTGGGTTCACCCCACAGTAAAGTGGGTCTGTGATGGTGTTTATATTTAAAAAAAATGTACTTGTGGGGAGGACTGTGTTTTAACTGGGGTGAGTTCCTTCTTTGTTCACCATATACCCACAAAAACTGCCAGCAGCACAAGAGTGGGGTGAGCAGGAGTAACTGGATTGGGAAGATACTCTTCAGTGCCTGTTTTCATAACAATTTAAAGTGCATGTGAAGCTACAGTGAAAGCCTTCTCTGTATCTAAAAAGCAGATACGGCGTAGTTGGTGGGTGCGTAATACGTATTTCTGGCACAGACATCTTTATAGGGTGGTCATGGATGTGAAACTGACTGGCTCTGTGAAGGAATCTTGTTTAACTGATGCTCTTTCTGATAATAACATATTTAAGGAGAAATGCGTTGGTATCATCACATGGTTAATCTCTTTAGAGAGTTGATTATTTACCCCTTTCATTTGCTTACATTTGACCTACTTTCCACATTCTGGATGTTTTTATTAAAGTGTGTAGGTGCATTATGATGAAGAGTGCACTTAACATATGGTGCATCTTGAGCATTTGTCTGAAATTAATGCAGTTCGTAGTAGCTCTCCACACAAAGTGTGATCTCACAGGGAGTTACAGCACTGGAAAAGATTTCATGAAATCTGCATTTCCCAACCAGAGAGTTCTCCTTTGCTCCATGCCTCCTGTTCTGTTTTTTATGGCATTTTCTTAAACTTTGTGTTTCTTTAAGAAGTTATTTTAAGTTGAAATACCTCTTAGATGAAGAGGATTTGAAAACTTCAATAATGCTGATATAATTTGAAAAATGAATACTATTTAGTGTTGCTTGACTGAGAATCTCTCCTGGCAGACAGGGGGAATACCGTTCAAATGACTTGAACATCAAGATGTACTCAGTGTATCCAGCTGTCCTGGACAAGTGAGTTTCCTGAACACATTAAGCATGCGTTTCTTACAGCCGTCTATAGCATTTGCTTGTAAATGTGTCTTCTTAGGAAGGTTTAAAAGAGATTTGTAAACTTGCTGATTAATTTAGATGCGCTTCAGTAGTTAAACTATCACTTGTTATATATTCACATGTTAAAAGATAAAATTGCATATTCTTTCCTTGTCCTCCTTTATCACTTAGATGGGAAAATAGCAAGAAACTCCAGCAGCAGGAATGTTGAGATCTAAACAGAGTTTATTTTCAGCAGAGGTAGTTATGGTCCACAGTGGTTGAAATTATGAGCTGTGACGCTTCATATAGGTATTTTCTCCTCAATAGGAGTCGGAGCTACAGACTGTTGTTTTGTTGTTGCTCTCGGGAAAGCAGCATTCAACTGCATCAGGAATCCCTTCCCGTTGAGCTGGTTGTCGCGGCAAGTATTTCTCTTAAAAATATGAATATGAATCAGTATCATCTGAGTGGCAGCAGAGGTGTGTGAAATGCTGGAACTTTCTTTCTTTCCTTGTTAGGTGAATGTGCTCAGTTTGCCAGCTTCTCAGTACAGTGTCTTGTACTCTGAGGGCAACCTGCTCTGGAGAAAAGGAATTGGGTTTCTGATTGGCTGTATCATTGTATATGGTTACAGTGACAAGGCTGATGACAGTTCATCCTAGCTTGCTTGTCCATAGGGTGCTGTGGTATAGAAGTTCATAGCTGGTGCTTCGGTAGAAATGTGGCATTGCCATCTCAAAGCATGAGGAAATCATGAGTCAACACCTGAAGAAGACAATTCCATCTAAATTCAGAGTATAAGAAAATGTGCCCTAGTTATATGCCCTTAGTATTTTGTGTTGTAGTAAAAAAAAAAAAAAAAAAAAGAAAAAACACGCATAAAGGTGGGAAAGGGAGAAAAATATCTTAGGTCTAATATGATTCTTAGGTAATCACTTTATTCCAGAAACCGAGACTTGATAAAATGCCACCAAAGAGTATGAAACATTTATTTATCTTCAGAAAGAAGTAACAAGTATCATATTTCTACTTAGTTTAAAAATGGAAATAGTAACATACCTTGTTTGAATCTCTGTCGTTGCAAGGATCCAAAACTGAAGCTTTATTATAGTGTGGGTATAAAATTCACTGCACTATTCTTTCATGTGAGTGTTGTTAAAATCACACTTTCGTGTACTGGCTTAAAAGGGGAAAGGTATTTATCTATTATGTCACATACAAAAATCTGTTACTTTAATCTATGGCAATTACATCTGAGTATTGCTCATTTTCATAGTAAAACAGGAAGTCACAATGGAAAAGAGTTAAAATGTTGTTTATGGACTACTTTTCCTTGAAATAAATAGTAAGATTTTTTTACTGGATTTCTTAAACTAATTGATAGCTATTCACCATGTGGTGTGAAATTGCTGGGTAGGAAGAAGAGATGAGGGATTGAAGGCAAAACATGACGAAGTTTTCAAATACTGTAAGAATTCTTGTAACCAGACCTAATAAATCCACTGAATAGATTAATGTGCTGATTCCTAGTATTTTTCTTTTCTGGAAGCATGCATAATCAAGTGTGATTATCAATGAATCAGGTAGACTACAGGCTTCACCTTTTATGACCTGCAGGGCTGAGGCAGGTAAGCAAAGGAAGACAGAGGTGGAAGAGAAAAAGGAACCTTGTTCCCAATGCAGAAGAGCTGATTCCTAGCCTTCACATGAATCTGGAAAAACATAGAGTTCAGCAGGCACGTGGCTTTTCCTGTTTTTCCAGGGGACTTTTCCATTGCTACAATTGTAAGTTTATTGATCAACTTTGTGTAGTTCATTAAAGCCTGGAACAAAACAACACTTTCTGGAGAAACAAAAATTTCTTCCTTCTTTTTTGTCAGTCTGTTACAGGTTGCCATTGGTTGTAATGTTTTCTGTAAGCTTCAAGACTGAATGGTACAAATGTGTAAATATAACTGGAAGTCTACCACAGTCTTCACAATTCTCAACTGTGATAGCATATCAGCTTCTCAGTGATTAATGTTTGGAGCGTACTGCTCCAGAGTAAGCATGGGAGCCATAATGCAGAGAATGGATGTAGCATACTGTGTGCCTATAGCTACTTCTAAGTCTTCCTTTGTGTGTTTTTGGAAATGAAAGGTAAGTGCTGGGGAGGATCAGGATTGAGGGATGGACACGGGCTCTGTTTTGTAGAGGGAAAATGATTTTAATGTTTATTTTGCAGTAACAGTTAAAAAGAGCATCAGAACCTGCTTCTCTAAGCACTATATATGCAAATTTTAAAGAGTAGTTTCTTTTAGATTCACCTCTTAGAGGTTTTCATTTTTTTCCAATGCTGGCTCCTTAATATTTTTCCAGTTAAGGATACCTCAAGTTTTAAACATAAGCCTGTTGAAAACCGATTTTGACTGTCTCTCACCTTTTTGTTTAACTCTTTACGATATACACATTGAAACTACTAATGTGCTGTTTTTCTTTCTGACTACTTTTTTTTTTACCATTGAGGAACAGAGTATGAACTTGTGATGTAAGTAAACAGAGGACTTTCTGCATCCAATTAAATTAAAACTTCAGTAAAACCACTGTATGCATATGGATGCACTGTATGCAAGGACAGGCTTAGATCAGCTTGTGCCTTTTCCAGCAGCTGCAGAAGAACTGTGGTCAGACTCTTTGGAAGGATGTGTCAGGAGGAATCAAATAGTAAGGGAGTGATGATCGTATATGTGCTGCTGTGTTTCAGCTTTTATGTGAAACACTGAAATGGGAAGTTCTGATCTAATTGCAGCTGGGAGACATATGCTTAAGGCTGAACTCAGAGCTGAAGATGCCTTGGTTTATAAGCTTAAAAAAATATCTGTGAAGTCAGATTTCTTCCGTTGGTGGAGAATGGTGGAAACTTGTGGAAACTTCTCATACATGTATTTTGAGACCATATTTCACAAAACAAGTATTACTGTGAAACTGCGGATTGATGGTAGGTAAACTTCAAACCTCTGCTGATGGAAACAGCACCTCCCTTGGTAGTGTCCCCCTTCTTACTCGTTTCCGTCTGCTTTTTCAGCAAGTTTTTCCTTTTACCTTCTAGGAAGGGAAACAAAGCCATTTTAAATTCCTCTTGCAGCCCTTAGTTCTGAATTTTCTGCCGGTGCTTATGGCAAGCAGGGCAGGATGTAGCTTGCTACTTGGTGACAGCCTGAACAACTGAAGGACTGTGGAGATGTCTAGGCTGTGCATTTCTATTTCCTTACCTGCTCGTAGATGTTAGCATTAACAGAAAACATCGACTGCCTCGAGTGACAAGCTTGAAGCATGTTTATGTATCACCTTACTTGACTTACTTTTATTGTCTTAATCATGAATGATTCAATATGTATCCTTTCTTGCTCAGTTGAGTTCCCTGTGGTTCTTGAGACATTAAATGAAAGCCTTGTCTTACCAGTTCATTTCAGCAACCATGGATTGGGATATACATCAGAAAATTGATTCTGAAAATTCTGCCACTCTGATTTATTGCTTATGTTGCTTTTGCAGTATTTTGTGCAAAATAAGCACTGAAATTAACTTACAAAGGGTAAGTATCAAGTTTACAGTATTTCATGAGCTTAGCTGGGATGTTTGTAAATAAGGTTGGTAGGAAAGTGAGGTGGAGGATATACCTGTGATTACTGGGCAGAGTTGGTGGTCCCCCTTCTGTACAGCTTGTACATGCATTGCTCAGATAAAATCTCCTAAGCATGAGCAGTTGGCTTAGTGAAGAAGTTGTTTTCCATTTAGTATATACTTACTACAGAACTTGTCCCTCCACTCTCTTTGACCAGAAGGCTCGACTCTTTGTGGCTCAGTTTCCAAACACTATTCTTGTAGGGCTGAGAGAGATTTTATGTTCAGGGCTTACAGTATTTCCTCCAGTTCTGTTGAATTGGAGTAAGCACTTCCAGACAATAGCCTGTGATTAAAACAAAACACATTCTTCTTTATGAAAGAAGAGTTAATTTTCTGTGAAATACTAAGATGAGCTTTTTCGATTGCTTCATTCAGAATCATGATATGTCTCATACAGTATAATAATGTTTTTTTGTTCTCGCTAATTTGTGAAATGCCTGCTTAGATATTATGGGTGTGTGCATGTGTTCTTGGTAAGCGCTTAATAAACTAGATTGATCTTTTTGGCAAAGGCTGCATTTTGTAGAACAAATTAAACCTGAAATAACAGTTGTTTTGGATTATTTTTCTGAAAAGTGTAATTGCATATATTCTTTTTCCTACTGGCTGCTGAAATGGGTTTCCCAATAGTGTTTTATTATTCTGTTTTATTTCAACAATATGTGTTAGTAGTTTTGCTTCCATTCCACTGACAGACCTACAGCCTCCAGTGGTAATTTTTTTACCAGCAATTTTTTATAATTGTAATAACTATGGAACTTTGTGAAATATAGTGGAAATATTTTCCTGAAGTTTATATACTATAAATAAAAATTCCAGTTCTCTTTTTTTTCTCTGCCAAAAAAGAATGCAAATGGAGATTTTTAAGCAACAAATGGGTTCTGAACTTCCTATGTATTAGAATATTTCTTAGTATTTTAATATCTGGAGTTTAATATCTGGAGTTTGCTTCTCTTTTAGTCCCCATCTGTGCTAAGAATTTGGACATATGCTAGAATACTTATCAAGGCACTTAAACACATTCCCGTATTTTACCATGTGCTTGTGTCCAGTTTAGCTGTGTGTGGCAAGGGTAGATTGAATTAAACCCCTATGTTGCCATCCTCAAAGGGATTTAAGGAGTGTGGTGGTCTGCCATATGCTCTCTTCTGTGAACAGCTGGTACCTGTGGGTCTGTGGCTGTACCCCAAGGACCAGCTTTGTCAAGCACCCTTCAGGGGCTGGGTTACCCTGAGGGACCAGATGTGTAGCATAGCCTACAGGCTTATCTGTGGAACATTTTTCAAAATGATTTAGCGGCACTTAGGAACTTAAAGGTCAGGTTTTTAGCATACTTAGGCAATTAAATATCATTTAACCATCAGCTTTGGTCAAGGAAGATTTTGTTGGCTCAGTCAAGGACGTAAGCTGTTGCTCTTGTGTTGTATCCCTGCACTAATGCTGAGGGACTGCCAAGCGATGTATGTCTTCATGCCTTTACTTAGATAAGATTCTGGCACAGGGATTTTATTGTTGTCCCTTCATATACATAACAAAATGAAAATGTTATTAACAATGCAGTTAATATTTAATCTTTGTTTTTTAAAAAGATGGCATGTAAGTGGCTGTGAAAAGAGCTCAAAACTGTTTAAATCCTGTCTTTTGCAGATGTCTGCCAAAGGAAGCAAACAATATAAGCCTGTATTAGAAAAGTAAAAAGACTATTCCAGGCCTAGTGTCCTACCTGTTTCTCCCTCTTCTTTTATGGTTCCATGGTGGTGTGTTTTTATGCAGAACCAAACATCTTTTGTGTTTAGGGAAAGGAGTAATAGAAGTGTTGATGTTTGTTAATGTATTTGACAAACTATGGCAGCAAAAGCTATCCTTTTTCTATTTTGGCATGAACAATTGCCCTTTTATTGGGCCATTAATGCTATTTCAGAGCATCATGCTGTATCCACAGGCAATAATTTAGCAGCTGTTTATCAGGAGCTTTCATAAAGCTTTGAATAGTAGTATAACATTCAGTAACCCTAACAACAGTATTTCAGAGTCTGTTCTGGTTTAAATGGGAATTTCTTGAATGTAGTTGTTCAGGGATGTGTGACCAACATAACCTATAAATTTGATTGGAAGTTACAGGCTGATGGATAGCAGATTAGAGCCCTGATTAACTATGTGATTCACAGGCTGGCAGTATATTGTCCTAAGAAAGATTCATCAGATGCAATCAGAATTTGAAGTGGTCAGATGAAATTCAGATGCCCTGTGTGCTTCCCCTCTTCCCGTCCCCCTGTGCTTTTGTTCTTAGGTTGCCCTCTGTAATTTATTTGTTTATTTATTTTATTTCCAGAACTGAAAAGTACTTCTTTGATGAATCTGCTCCTCACCCTAAAGCTGTCTGTCTGTTATTCATCAGAAAGCAGGTCGCAGTTCAGTGAGCAGAAGAAAAGATTTTAATAGAAGCTGTGCCAAGGGCTGTAATGCATCATTTTAGGGCCCTAATTACATTACAATGACAAATATCAATGGTGACAACAGCAATAACCTACATCCTTTAATGGCTATGCTGGAAGAGGATTTTGGGCATTGTGCCATCAGATTAGGCCTGGTTTCAAAACATAGGCCATTAGAATTGTGTGTTTCCACAGTGTTATTGGCTGGTAACGGAAGCTCGGTGGAAAGTCCTTTAAATAAATGATGCCTCTCTGAAGCCTGGTCCCATGGGACAAAAAAGGCAAAATGAGATGACCGTGGAAGCAGCCATGGTTATGACGCACCTTTGGCTTCCCATGTGAGGAACCGGTTGCCAGGTTTTATCAAATCATACTTTTTCCTTCTCCTGCCACTCAGATTGATCGTGAAAAAAAACATTAGTCTGATGTTTAAGAGAAAGGAAAAGATCCTAAAATGTTTTTTAAATACAGAGTTTTAAAAATCTGTGAGTTTAGAAATGTGAAGTGGTCCTCGTGGGTTTTTTTGTGTCTGACTTTGTACCTTATGCAAAGAAGCCCCCTCCAATGGCTGTAGAAATAAGTCTACTGAGATGCTGACCTACGTCATCAATACCTATACCTTCAAGTTTTAGGATCACATTGCAAGAAACCTACTCTTAACTAGCTTCGTATGACTAACTCCTCCTTTTCTATATTTTGTGGGAAACAATAAAGCTTATTGGTGTGGAATTATCCTGTGCAGTTAATTGCAGAAACAGGTGCAGCGTCAAGGCAGAGGGTATTTTGTATTTACTTTGTGAAAATGTGTGGTTTAAGATTTTTTTGGTACTCCCTATGTGTGATGTCCTGCCTGTCATTTCTGCTCGTGCACAGTGGTTTCCTTCATGCCTTCCTGCTGCCTGTGGTCTCCAAAGGTGGGCATTCCCTGTCTGAGTCATTTCTGCCTCTGTGGTCCACTGCTACTCATCCGGGCTGTTTCCTTGCTGCCCAAGTGTTGAGGGTTATAAAAAGTAGCTATATGCATAATCATGCAACTGGAGACACACTTTGTTAGGCAAAGTGAAAACTGTTTTAATAACGAAATACTGGTAAGAATTGCTTCAGTGCAGCAAGAGCTTCTCAGATTTGTTGTGACTGGCCTAGCAGGCCACTTGCCTAGTTGAGATACGCTACTGTGGAATGTGTCAGCATCCCTTGAAGCTGTTAGCGAGCTCTTTTGTCTTCTCCATAGGTTGACGCTGGTGCTGTCTGCATGAGCTCTCTTTCCTGCATACAGCATGAAAGGACTCACTGTTCTGCATTCCAGTGGGATTGGTATCAAGAGGTTTATTACAGTTGTGTAACTGTTCATATTCAGTCACCTGTTTTCAGTTACTTTTTAGCTTAACGTTTTCCAGGCTCAGAATCTGCCGGAGGTGAATTTTTATATGAATACTGAGCAAATATGTTTCGACCACTTTTTGGTCAGCAAAGCAGTAGAAAAGAGACTTACTACATTCTGTTGGCATGAGGGGAGGGAAGGCATCAAAAGAAAAACATCATAACTGAAATAGCTTCAAATGCACTTAATTGAGAAGAAATGCTTCAAAGTGAGTTGAGTAAAATTATTTGTGTTGACAAAGCTATATTCTAACTGAATGACAGGTTTGGAGAAGCTGATGAAGTTTTACATCCTGTGTTACTCAGGGGGTCAGATAAGACAATTGTAACAATCCCTGCTGGTCTTAAAATCGATGGATCTACAAGCTTTTTAAAATTACATGCTGGGCTGTTGCCTGGCGTTTCAAGTGACTTTTATTCTCCGTTCCTAAGCAGTGCTGTAGAGGCATCCATCTAATGTAGTTGTGGTGGAAGAGTGGTGTTCTGCTGAGCACAGGCAAGGTAGAAGGCCCCCTGGGTGCAGAACAGGAGGTTGCAACAGGTATTTTAAAGGTGGGTAGGTGGAGTTGTTTTGCAATCCCGAAGCATCACATGCCTTTTTTAACTAAGGCACAATGGAAAGTCAGAGGGGATTCAGTTCAAGTCTGGACAGTGCACTTCGGAGTTTTCATATGGAAAAGCCTGAAAGAGCAGGATACATAGTTTTCTCTTTGGTTTTAAGGCACTCAGGAGATTGCTTTAGAAAAAAAAAAAGTAGCAGCGTAGCTGGGACGCAAAATTTGGAAATGATTAAATTAATGGTGCTTAAACCACTACAACAGAGGTACTTTGCTGCTGTGCATTATATTATGGTCTACAATTCCTTAATCAAATATTGTTTCTTTAAGAATTCCATATTGAATTATGCAGTCTGTCTGGCTGAAGCTTAAATTGCACATAATATGTCACTCCCTGTACTGCTCTGTGTAACAAGTGGTTCATAAACCTCTATGTCAACTAGTGTAGTAAAAGCTGTCTATTTAAAAGGGTATTTAAATTTTACGTTCTGGAATATCTGATTCTATAGGCACATGTAGACCTTTAAAATCAGCAGTTGCTTCGGTTTTGTCATGAACAAAGTCATTCTTAAGTGTTTTTTAAGGTATCCATACTGCTGAATAAACAGAAAAGTTGTAGTAAATAAACGTAGAAAATTAAAGTGCATAACTTTAATGAGATGAGGACTTGTATAAACAGTGAAGACCAGTGAGAATATACCGGAACCGTATAACATAAAAATAGCTGTATAAATAACCTATGGGAGTTTAGGTGGATTTCAGAGAAATCGAGGAACTGTATTACAAAGTAACCTGTGTTAACTCGAGTGTATCACAGTATGCACAAGGGGGCAGAATTAGTTTCACATGTACCCTTACCTCTAGGATACTGTGTCTTTTGGTTACGTAGCTATGTAATTGTAATATTCATTGAACCCAGATTTATTTTATTTGTGGTTCTGACTTTCTTACTGCTTATCTGAGCATTTCTGTTCTATAGGTGCTTTTCTAGGCATTCACAATTTAGAAGACTGTAACAAAAAAGCTGGAAAGGTTGCTGTTAAAAGAAGGAAGCCTAAATTGCACAGATTTGTATGTTTTCATTGTAGGGTTAATCACTTTGCAAGAGGGAGAAAATTCTGTATAATGAGCTGATCCTGGTTGCAATTTATTATAAGAAATTTATGATTTATTGTAAGAAGTTCGATGTGACTTTAAATATTCTGTTTCTGGAGCTGTAATTCTTGTGATATATCAGAATAGTCTGTGTCTATATTTTCAGATTAAATACACAGAATAACAATTGATCTCCGATATGGAAATAAAACTGTGTATTATTCATATATTATCACAGTTGCAGCATGAAAGTAACTAAAATTAAACTTGTGTTTGATAACAGCATAGGTATGATACAAGACTCCTGTATCCCTCTCTGAAATGTGGTAGAATGATTATGAATGATGTGTATATTGTGTTGGTAATGTTCTTATGATAGTTAGTGTAGAAGTAACTGGTGTATTTGTTCCCTTCGCTTACAGTGGCTTGCTGTAATTTGAAATGATCCTTCTTTTTGCCTTTTGGAACAGCGTTTAGTTCGATATGCAGTATTTTATTTTATCTTTGTTACATCTCCTGGTAATTTTTTTCTTTGCATAATTAGAATTAACTGTTCTTTGTGTCAGTTAGAAACTGTGTATTTTAAGGAAAGATTTTTTAGGCAGAAATTATTACCTTCCTTGGTATTCTTGAATTGGTGCCCAAATACCTTTGTTATTTTGATAATCTGTCCTGGCCGGAAGATGACTACAGATGAAAAAAAACCAAATAAATTTATGTTCTGTGTTCATGGGTGACAATCGCATCTGAGAATTTATATAATTGAATGTCTTTCTTCTTGTCACTTACAGGCAGAAATTGTCAAGAGACTGAATGCTATATGTGCACAAGTCATTCCCTTCCTGTCCCAGGAGGTAGGTAGTTGTTTGTACTGGTGCTGAGCTAAACAATTGCCTCATTATATCTATTACGAAAGTGGGACTTCATGTTTCCTTCTGAATCTCCTCGTGCTTGTAGATCACTTTCCACTGTGCTGTTATCACTGTAACTTAACTATCTTCTCCAAGTCCATTATAATAACATTTAAATATATTCATGAAATGGAACATGCTGTAATGTACTGAGCAAAATTTTAGTTGTTTAAAGTATTTTGCTGTCATGTACAATGCAGTTTTTCTTACAATTAAGACTTGTTCTGAAATCAAAGGACAGCTTGCAAATATGCTAGAAGGGCATGATTTGTGCTACATTCTTGGCAGTGGGCTTTAATGTTCAACAGAAACTTCTATTTTGGTGTATGGAATAGTGATGTTCAAAACAGTAGGCGTATTAACTGTAGCTTTTTTCCTGTCTTTTTTCTCTCTGCGCCCCAGTTTACTTACTACCTTAAATCCTTTTATGTTTTCTGTGTATTTGGGAAATACAGACAGAAGATTGAAACTTGCTGTGAGCTGATTTCTCTCAGCACTAATTTTCTTCAAATTATGGTTTTCTGGTATTGTCTTGAGTGCATTATAGATACTTTGAGGGGCACTGGGATTTAGGGGAGTTGGTGGGAGCTAGCAAGGGAGCCCTGGAGCTGCAGGCATGTGTGGAGTAAAATGATAGTGTGGTTCATGAAATGAGACTTTGGGTGCATAATGGTTTCCCCTTCCCACCGCAGTGGAGGAAGGGCTGGAGGCTGGGGTCCACTTGCACATGTGAGCATGTGTGTATTTAACACATGGTTTCGTTTCAATAGAATCGGTAGCTGTTTAGTCAAAACTGGAAGGTGTTTTTCTGTGCATTGCCTCTGTAAAATATCATGCCTGAGAACACACTGTGACTCTCCCACCCTTTCAGTTGTTCTGTAAAATGCCATTGCTTTTCAAGAGAGCCGCTCATCCTGCTCCAAACTGGAGGCCATGCTTGATACTAACATTCAAGATAATGCGCTCTGTGTGTGCACGGGTGTGTGTATCTATGTGTGTTTAAAATGAGAGTAATGCTGTCAAAACTGGAATCTGAAAAAGTTCATGGGTGCTGCTGTGCTCTTTGCTTATAAAGATGGATTTGTGGAAACTAAATGGTGTGTAATGATGTGGTTACATTGCTTGGGGACCAGAATTCAAGTCCTGCCATGGTTCTAAACCAAATAGCTGTTGGTTTTGTACTTTGTCTGCTATAGACTCTGTATGCATCTAGGGTTTTATTTGTTGTGCAGGAATAGCACAGCATATGTAAATGAGATGTAAAGCTGATTCATACTCATGCTAAAGTGAGCACTAAAATAACACAATTTGAAAACAAAGGCAGGGGTGAGTACTTGGCAGGCAAAGCTGTGATCTTGGCAAAGATATGGATTCAACATTTCCACAACAGAGGCATCTTTTCTACAGTATGTAATATCCTGTTTAGAAACTTCGTACCAGTATACTACTGCTGGTACTGATACTACTATTTTCAGCTGAAATGGTAAACAAAACTTTATTACCATACAAAAGTAAGCCATGCTGCTCTGCTTGCTCTGCTGCCACAAATCCAGCCCATGTGCTTTCTTGAAGTAGATGTTTCTTGCCAATTAGACAAGCAAAGGGATTACATGGGCTTAGAATACATTTGAAGAAAGATGCATTTGATTTAATAGTGCCTGACAGATTTTTTGACCTTTGATTTTGAAAATCCTAGCCTCCACTCCCTCTATGTGCTCATGTGGAATTGAGAAAAGGGGGGAAAAATGGATGTAGTTTTTCGAGCTTTGATGTTATTGGCATCCAACTCAAGTGAGCACAGACCTTCTTCTTGTCTCCCTGCTCTGAAGCTAAATCACCCTGGAGTCATTCTCCTGGAAACTGATATTTGTTCATTTTAAGTCCATCATAGAGGGAGAAGGCACTGTGAAGGCTGCACATTGTACTTTCCTTCCATTGAGGAGAATCTCCTATGTGTTGCTTATGTGCAGTAACTTTTGAACTATAAGCCAAGGGCCCTGATTACTGTTTAATGACAACCTGGCATCAAGCTAGCATGGAAAGCAATTTTAAAGTAATTCTGTACTTAGCCATTGCAGTAGCTTGTCATTAATCCATTGGTTATAAGAACTGTGTAAGTAGACAACTGAGATGATCCAGATTGTACATTTAGAAAGCAATTTGTCCCACTTCTGTCACGGTACAGGACCACCTAGTGAGGGCTTACGCGCACTAGTGTTTATGTGCTTAATGACTGCTGTTTACTGTGTTAGGCTTTAGATCAGAGCCTTGAGTTAAGCAGTTTAGATCTGAACACAGGCTCTCATACAGCTTCTGTGCTAGTGAGCCTCTGCTTTTTAAATCTGTGACCCATAAAGTTTCCTTCACCTGTTTGCGTATCTTCTTTACCAAGTCTTACAGCCCTCCTCTGTGCATATTGCGTGGTATCAAAGCTCTTTGGGCTACAGAGGAGATGGAGAGGTCAAAAAAATGCACAACTTCCTTGTTTTTACATGCATTGACAAAGACAAAATGGAGCACTTCCAAAAAGCCAGTGTACACATCTGTCTTGTGTGGAGGTGAGTGTGCTTTTTATAATAATTCACTTACCAAGAGCAAGAGGGGAAGGGAACTAGACAGCAGAGAAGGATTGATAGGTGAAGCACTAAAAAAAAATTCACACCTTGACAGTGTCACTGATCATGATAGTTTTCGTATTGCGGTTAGGAAGATCTTGGTAATTGTTTGACCTGTTTTTAGAAACACTTATTTAAATCAGTTTATATTGGCATATGCTGATGAGGCAAAAGAGAACTCATCTCCAGGTTTGAATGTTCTGCTAGTCTTGGTTTCTATCCAATTTGTGTCTTTAAAAGATGTGTTTCTTGATGGAAGTCTCTTTATTTCATCATCTAGTTTAATAGAGAATTGAATTGCAGCATGCTTTTGCTGTTTGTGCATTTTGCATACAGTCTTATTGTGTAATAGTGGCTGAAAAATGTGATCAGGCATCTTTGTATTGTGCCAGAGGGAAAAATGAACAAAATACAGTGCTTACATGCACTGATGGCAACATTATTGCCTCATAATAGCACCAGGTTAACTTGTCTTATTGCTTGTTAACTTTGTAAGGAATCAGTGGCTTGCGATAACTCACTTAGAAGTAAGAAATTGTGGCCAAAGTCGCTAGAGATCTTGTGAAAAGGATGCAATTATAATACATCACTCTCCTGTGTACTAGTGTCTGCTTTGTTTGAGAGAGCAATGCAGTAAAGTATTCAGGAAATTCTCCAGGCTTCAGTCAGTTCTACTGTGCTGTAGATCATCTAAGCATACGTTGAAAATCAAGTCCCTAACCTGCCTGAATACACAGTCAAGTGGTACCTTGTTTTTATATTGATTCCAACAGATGGTAAACGAACTGCACAAGAAATACAAGCTTCCCATTTTGATAGGAAATAATGACTTTGTGTTTGAGGCATGCAATGGACGTTAGGGGCAATGTGTGTTCAATTTCTCCTACATTTGGAGGCTTCCTGTGTTGCAACAATCATTTTCCACCTCCCTGTGATGTTCTGACATACCATTGTGCAAAGTAGTTCCTATTGCATAGGGTGAAGGGCGTGCCTGCAAGTTTGGAGGTAAATAACTTTGAGGTTGTTAGCACTCAAGTTAACTTAGTTCTGATCTCCTGCAGCTGGTATAGATAGTTCAGTGCTCACATAGTCGAATGATCTAGCCAATAAGATGCAATTCATTTCAGGTCTAAAATCGTAGATCATGCCTCTCCTAATTTATACTTCTTGATTGAATTTACCAGCTGCAGCACAGTGTGACACTTGCACAACCCTGTGGCTTTCAAGTTGGAGCTGGTTCCTGTCTGGTCAAAGGTGGTATGTGTGGGTGACTGCAACCTGTGGCTGTTGTAGGACCCTGTGGGCTTTTGAGTGCTGAATGACCTCATGTGCTGTGTAGTAGTATTTGTTCAGTGTGGCTGCAGATACTCATATATCATGTTTACCTTCTTCTGAGTAAATATTGACTATGTTTATATTTATGAGACACATGCAAGCTGGCTGATTTACAGCTAATGATGTAGTTGTGGCAACCTGGAGCTCAGCACAACCTACAAAACTGCTTGAGAACTGAGACAAATGTTCATATTGTCCCCTGTAAACTTCCATTCCACACTGCAAGCATTACATAGGCTAGAGGAGGTTGTAATAAACTTTATTGGAAGGTGCACGTTCTGTTTGAACTGCCAGTGAACTAGCTAGTAGCAAGCTAGAAGGATTGGTCTTTAATGGGGATCTTTGGTTCCATGTGCACAATAAGGTGGTCAAACATACTTAGAAATGCAATGAAATGCCAAGCACTGGCACGCATATGTGCAAAGAAACATATAAAAAGGAAATGCTACATGCAGCGTTTTTCTTTCAAACACTTCCATATTAGCTGATAGTTTTCCTTTTACAAGTCAGACATGGACCATAATGTACTTCCATACATTCTCTAGAGGTGCTTCTAAAGTTTGGAAGGTTGGGATGGAGAGTGTGAAGCCCTTATGTGCTGTTCAAAAGGACATAGTTGCTGGTCTGAGATATGAGAGGCTGAGAAAACAAAATTATTTTCCTCTATCTTAGACCCTGCCCCAGACTAGAGCTGAAACAGTAAATACAAGGAAGCTGTCAGATATCTGTAATCCTTCTGTCAAGGAGGGTGTCTTATTAGCGAATTACACATATATTGCTAATAATGTTCTTACACTTTTTTGAAGTGTTTATTATATCTTGTCTGAGTTATGGTGCCTGGATACAGTGACCCTGCAGGTCCCTTTCAGTTCTCTTAAGTGTGTGCTGTACTCCACAGTAAATGCGTGTTTGGTCTTCATTTCTTACTAGAGCGTTTGGCACGGACTGGTCTCATTATACTGTCTCCAGATAGGGCTTCTCAGAATGATGCTGCTGCAGTTCTTAAGCAAGGACTGGTGTGTACTCCCTCTAAACAAATAATACAACTACAAAATAATATGACTGAAAGATAGGAGAAGCTGCTTCCTTCTGTAAAGTGACTTGTTCGCTGATTTGTGCTTTGGATGTTGTTGATGGTGCTGAAGACAATCTGGAATTAGGCGTTTTTAACACCAGCATCTGTGCGTGCATGCCAGAGGGAATTGTAGCTGCTTGGTTACTGTCAGCATGGCTCTCCCGTCATTTGGAGCTGCAGAGAGTTCTGACATGGTGTAAAAAGCCCAGATATTTTCCACCATACTGCAATGCCTGTGCAGGAGCCAGACTAGATGACAAGACAGTAAGGTGAGACAATGTATGGTGTCTTCTTGTTGTCTGTCTTGACCCTGTCCAACATGAGACTGAGAGGAGGTGATTTTCCAACACAAGGCAAGTGCAGACACACTGTTCATTACAGAAAGCAAAAAAGGGGTGAAGAGAAGAGGCAGGGAAGAACTTAAAAAGGAGAAATGATACTAGTCTGCGTGACAGAGGGCACAGGATATTGAGTTCATTGCTCTGGCCTGTTAAATGCAATGCAAAATACTGTTTTCCTATAACTGAAGAAAATGGGTCTGCCTTTTGCTTGTGCGCACAGAGGAAGGCTACCATTAAATGTGTGTGAATGCTGCAAGCCTGTGTCTGTATGTGGTTGGGAAAAAAAGTAATTTCTTTTTGTTGTTGCTGTTTTCACTTGGCTGTAAATCGCTATGTGATTACTTGATGGGTAGGCTAATGTGACTTCTTGGTTTTAACATCATGCTGCTTTTCCCTGGTGCACTGAAGGTGTTCAAGGATGTGGTAAGCTCTGAGCCATCCTTGGGTACCCCACATGGCATGGGTTTAGCTGCTCTTCTGTCACACCCCATCCTGCTCCCTGCCAGTCGTCTTGGTTTTCGGTTGCAGTGGGTCCCTGGAGCCTGACTGGGCTCACTGTCTGCAATTTGTCAGCTCACCACTTATCACCAGAGCCACGGTGGGTAATGGAGAGCCCCATGCCTGCCCCAGGTTCAGGTGCAGCTGATGGGCTCTTCAGACCCTGCCTGGTGACTCTGCTTTCCTATGTCTTTATCTGCTGGAGTGTGTGGTTTGTGCCTGTGACTCAAAGTAGCCTTGGAGTCACAGGGTGAAGGCTCCCTGTGGAGTTTCAGGGAGCTACTCGGTTGCTGCAACAAAGTGGAAATGATGGAGAGGCTAATTACAGACCATTTATTTTAGGTCTTTTGCATGCTGTACCACTGAAGATAAAATAAATATTAAAGCAGCTATCAATAAGAGAGTTACAATTCTCTCTTCCTTACCTAATTTAGGCTGAGTATTAAAAGACCCATGGGTTTTCTCCTCTCCATGAAGGCTTGATCCCAGACCTATTAGAATCAATGAAAGAATGAGGAACATGAACATATATTAGTCTATGGGACCTGAGGAAATGCATCCCAGAGTCATGAAGGAACTGACTGATGTGGTTGCCAAGCCACTCTCCATGATATCTGAAAAGTGATGGCAGTCAGGGGAAGTCCCTGGTGACTTGAAGAAAGGCAACATTGTATCCATTTTTGAAAAGGGTAGAAAAGTTGACCCTGGGAACTAGCGACCTGTCCGCCTCACCTCTGTGCCTGGGAAGATCATGGAACAAATCCTCCTAGAAGCTATGCTAAAACACATGGAGGACAGGGAGGTGATTCGAGACAGCAGCATGGCTTCACCAAGGGCAAGTCCTGGCTGACCAACCTAGTTTTCTAAGATGGGGTGACCACATTAGCGGACACGGGAAAAGCAATGGATGTAATCTATCTGGACTTCTGTAAAGCCTTTGACACAGTCCCCCACAACATCCTTCTCTCTAAATTGGAGGGATGTGGATTTGATGGGTGGACTGTTCGGTCGATAAGGATTTGGTTGAATGATCACATTCATGGAGTAGTGGTCAATGGCTCAATTCCAGATGGCGATCCGTGACAAGTGATGACAAGGGGTCTGTACTGAGGCCAGTGCTGTTTAATATTTTCATTGATGATATAGACAGTGAGATGAGTGCATACTCATCAAGTTTGCAGATGACACCAAGCTGAGTGGGGCAGTTGTTACACGAGAAGGATGGGATGTCATCCAGAGGGACCTGGACAAGTGGGTGTGTGTGAACCTCATGACATTCAACAAGGCCAAGTGCAAGGTCGTGCACTGTGATGGGGCAATCTGAGTTTTCAGTACAGGCAGGCTGGGGGATGGATTGAGAGCAACCCTGCAGAGAAGGACTTGAGGGTGCTAATTGATGAGAAAGTCGAAATGAGCTGGCAATGTGCACTCACAACCCAGAAGGCCAATGGTGTCCAGGGCTGCATCAAAAGAAGCGTGGCCAGCAGGTCAATGGAGGGGATTCTCATCCTCTGCTCAGGTGTTGTGAGACCCCACCTGGAGTATTGTGTCCAGTTCTGGAATCCCTGATGTAAGGAGCATATGGAACTGTTGAAATGAATCCAGGGGAGGGCTATGAAGATAATCAGAGGGCAGGAGCACCTCTGCTATGAGGACAGGCTGAGAGAGTTGGGGTTGTTCAGCCTGGAGAAAAAAAGGCTCTAGGGAGACCTTATAGCAGCTTTCCCGTACCTGAAGGGGGCTATATGAAAGCTGGGGAGGGACTTTTTACAAGGGCAAGTAGTGATAAGACAAGGGGGAATGGCTTTAAATTGGAAGAGGGAAGACAATGAGAATAGTGATACCCTGGCACAGGTTGCCCAGGGAAGCTGTGGCTGCCCCCTCCTTGGAAGTGTTCAGCGCAGGTTGGATGGGTCCTTGAGCAGTCTGGTCTGGTGGGTGATGTCCACACCCATTGCAGGGGTGTTGAAACTGGATGATCTTTATGGGCCCTTCCAACCCAAACCATTATATGATTCTATGATTCTATGCCCTGTGTGGCTGCTCAGGGAATTTCTGTCTTACAGTGCTTTCCATCAGAAATCTCAAAGTAAGATTTTGGTACTGAGCCCCTCCACCTTCTCTTCTGCTCACCTGGGAATGAAATAATGTTTTTCCCAAATACTCCTCAGAGCCATTCTTTTCATGTTTGCTGTAAAGGAAAGGAAAAAATTCTGACGCTTCTGAAATTGTCTTATTTTTTCAAAACCTAGGTAAAATGGGAGTAATTTCTACAATAACTTTGGTATTTTCAGGCTGGCTTTCTGTAGGTCCTTTGGAAGTTTTTTCTTCTATCTGTGGCCCTTGGAACAGCATTTAAATAAATAGATGTTCCAGTTAACTGCTCATATATACAATCAAGAGCTAGGTCCTTTTTTTTAGCTCAGTGCAAAAAGCATTGCCCAGGAAATAGTGGGATATCAAATATGACTGTAAACTTCTCAGTAAATGATTTTATTAAAAAAAAATTAAACCCCATTTCTGTGGGTTTTTTTTCTCGATCAAAAATGCTGTGACTCATTTTTGATGTGGCTGACCTCCACCAGAATATGATGCTGTAATTTTATAATAACCTCCTGGCCATAGAGAGTCATGTGTCACCGGGCTTTCAGCTGTGGAATGGTTGAAAGTTATACCTGTTCTTAACATACAATGACCTGAAAATGATAATACATTGTCAGGAACTTGAAGCTTGAGAATAATTTCTTTTTTACTGTTTACCAGTGATGGTGATATAACACTGCATTTTTATATTTTTTTCTGAATACCAAGAACATATTTGCTCATGTTCAACCTGCTTTTTGTTCTTTACAGTGTCTGCTCATTACTAACAGATTTGATTTACGTTAGCACTGTAGCTTTACAAAATTCTAAATGGGACTGCTGTGATTCTGTTTGAAGCAGTGTGTTATTTGCTCTCCTGGCATTTTCTTCATTTAATTCTTCTTTGTTTAAAAACAAACAAACCTTAAAACCATTTTGTTCTTGCCAGGAGTGCTTCTAAATTACCTCCTTCATTATTTGCATTTATCCGTTTTTTTTGTAGTGGAGGTTGGCATTTCTTACAGTTTTGGGCGGATTTTTAGGCTTGCTTTTCCTCACCCTGAGGGCTTTTATAACTGAAAATGCCATTTTTGGTTTTACATTGCACTGAGAACTGGCAAATCTAAGACTGCCAAACCCCTGAGGTAGCAGAGAACTTCCTTATGGCGTCCTCTCCCAGAGGGCTCAGTGTGCTGCTTTGGGAGTCCTTCTTTTGCTTCTCACCTACTCTTGTGCTGGAGGAAGTCTTGAGGATTTGATTTGGGTACTCGCTTTATTTTATGTGGCTTTCTGTGCCTGGTAAGGATGCATAGCAGGTGTTGCTGCATGCCTGTGTATGCAGCCATGAGGGGAAAACAGGAGGCTTTAAACAGACCCTCTCAGCCGTTTCCATAAATTTATGCCAAAGAACATCTAGGCTTGGTTTTGATGCAGAGCTGGTGTTTTGTCATTACGGTTTCAGCACCCCTTGATACAGGCAAGAGCTAACTCCTCTCTCTATGTTCAGCCTGTGACTGTTAGATTAAAGATGACTCACTCCCAGTGCAGATCACAGGACCTACTTGCCATTCTCTGTGACCTCCCTTTGCACCCATTTGTCGCATGTAACCTTGATCTTGTGATGCTGCTTGTGCAGATGAATTTGGCAGCAGTGGAGTTCCAAACAGGCAGGGATCTGGTTGCAAGGTGAGGACCTTATTTTATTTGGAGTTGATGTTTTTGAATAAATATCAATCAGTTTTCAGCATACAGCAATTTTGAATTTACTGCAGGAATATAGTATCACTCAAACTGAGATAATATAACCACTGAAGCTTGTAAACTGTGTTGTTAATTAGATCATGTGTTTTTGATGGACTTTTTAAAGCTATTAAAATTTACATGTTGGGGATTGAAATAATTAGTTCTCTTTCACGTGTTTGACAGAATTGTGAACGGCATTCTAAATATCTTTCTTGCGGTTGAACTGCTTTGAAATGTACCTAGAAGGAGAAACTGTATATTCTTCCGTGATGTGGGTGCCATGTGCTTGTTGAAAATTCATAAATTCCTTTTTCAATATGCCGCCTTTTTTTTTTTAATCAAAACGTTTCCATGGCTGTAAGGAAAGTGGCTTGCATTTTAAGTTGACATGTAAATTCAAGTACACACTGTACTGATGAACAAAAGGAAGACAGCTCCCCACTAAGTGAGGTAGTAAAATACCTCTTAGGGGAGAAAAGGTGTAATTCCTGGGGAGTAATGGCATAACGGAATCTTCCGTGTACCTCGTACTCTTGCAGATCAACACAGAATGTGACTGCTACAGAACAGTTACTTGAAGCCCTGCATGTGTTTGAAAAGCAAAGAGAAAAATATCAAAGGAACAATTTGTGCTTAATAATTTAGAAAACAAATAATTTTATTCTGTTTCTGATCTTCATTTATAGCACCAGCAACAAGTGGTGCAGGCTGTGGAGCGTGCCAAGCAAGTGACCATGGCAGAACTGAACGCAATCATTGGGGTATGTGGTCTTTCCGTTTTAGCTCTAACAGTGTTTGTAAATAGCCTTTCATTTTCTTTCTCTTCTGTATGAACTTATCAATATCAAGTGGGCAGGAGTTGTGGGCAGTAGTTAAGTTCAGTAGCTTGATCTTCATAAAAGCTGATTATTGCCTGAAAACTTTTGCTTGTACTCTGCCTAGAAGTCTAAAGGGTAGTTAAATGTCTATTCTGTATCTATTCCCCAAAGCTGGGTCGGTGTCTGTTTTTTCTTCTTGAGTAACATTGCTTCCTTTGCCTATGGCACGCCAGTCTGTTCCTGCAAACACGGTAACAGCCATCCTTGCTATGGCTTGCTGTGCTTTAGGAGACTTTTTTCTCATCCCTGCTGCCCACGTTTGCTGGGTGATTGCTCAAGACTGAATATTCATCACACTTTTTATTTTTACATTAGAAAATAGCGTTACTTGTTAAAAAAAAAAACCAACCACAAACAACAAAATTAATGGCAAATTAATTCATCACCAGTGCACTTATGGGGACCCTGCTCCTAGTCATCTGACAATATGGGTGTGTGGTGCCCCTTTTGTAAAAGCTTTACTGCCAGCAGTATTAGCCCAATGTAGCAGTCCCGTGGAGTTTTATGGGTGTTGGCAGCCACAAGTGTTTACATTTTACAACTGGAGGACAAAGGCATAACAACAAAAGCCATGGCTGTTCACACTATATAAAATAAAGGTGAGAAGTCATAGCTTAATAGCACATTATTCACATGTGTAATTATGCAGCTGGTGCAAGCAGTTATTTAAGTTATTCTAATGAAGACCCTACAACTGTACTTCCCATCTTCTGTGCCCTCCCAAATGTTTTTCCTTTTGTGTATAGATCATACATAAAAGTCTTTTCCTTTTTTTATTCAGTGTATCAAACACACTTTGAAATGCTAATTATTCCATTTACTTTCATTAAAATTCAAATTGCTGAGTGAAGATGTGGATAAGGGTCGCTGAATAATCAATCTGAAGTGAAGATATTGCTTCAATTATGCCTCTGTCTTTTAACAAGGAAATCAGGACTCTCTGATCATTGCTGACAGTAGTTTCGAGCAGTGGTCTGATTGTAGCTTCTTTTTAATAGGCTGTTTCTAACTCTGTCTTCTGACCACAAGAAACACTGGTAGTCAATTAGAAGTTATAAATGGAAAAGAGTAACCTTTATTTCCTCTGAAGTGTCCATTAGAAAGAAGGGGGTGAATCGGAGCGAGTCATGTAGAATCATGAATAATACTTGTTGTATGTCTTTTATGCTCCAGTGGGGAGAGTGGGAGATGAATAATTTCCCAATTATTTTTCATTACCTAACCAAAAATATTGCCTTCTATTAACATTCTTTCCAAAAAGTAAATAGCTAAAGGTTGGCTTCTTTGTTAAAGTTTTTGTATGTGTATGCTGCATGTGTGTACGTCGCATGTGTGTATTTGTGCCTGTAGAGTTTTGTTTGTGTGTATGTGCATACATACATGTATGAATACTTTACATTTTACCTGTGTAAAATTTTACCATTCACTTTTGTATGTTTTAAGGGGACTGCAAAGAGCAATTTGCTTTCTGGTAAAGAATAGGTAGATTGATGTAAAACTGATGTTATAGATACTAGCTGTTGGACTCCTTATTTAAGTTTATCCTGCTTTCATGAACCACTACACCACACACAATAAATATAAACAGGCTAGATGCTTGTCTGGGAGCATGGCAGTAACTTCTGTTGGCTTCCCCTTCTCCCTGCTCCAGAGAGAAGTAAATATTCTGTTTTGTTTGTTGCTGTTTCGATTGATCTCTTCAAGTCAATTGAAATTCTATTGCTTCAAATTTTTATGATATCTGAATTTTGGTTTTGTCCATTAAAATGGGGCAGCTCTCACGTCTCTCAGAAGACTGTTTTTTACCTTACTCTGTGGTGCCTTTTTTCACCCTCCTGTTTTGTGTAGACTTGGGAACTACTGTGTGGCCCTCTCTTTAGTTTTGGAGAAACAGGAGCAGCATAGATTGAAATTTTTGTGTTCAATCAGGTTTAAAGAGAACTAATCTAACCCAATCTTTAAGGGATTCAGCTAAAAAATGGAATAAATGGACTAGCAAGTTATCAAAAAAGCTTAAATTCTAGTTGCCTAAATACTCACAATAATCTTATGACTGCACTTAGAGAGATTTAAAGTCTGAAAATGTAGCATGGGACTGAAAAAGTCTTGTCTTTAAGTGAGTACGAATAGAAGTAAAAGCAAGAACAAAATTAGAAATAAATTCTCAAAATACGTTGTCATATTATTTTGCTATTTGATAAGTCTGACAGAGTTTGTGTTCTTTTAACTCCGTGATGTTTTGAAAGCTTCTGAAGTCCATTTAATTTTTACAGTTCTTAAAAACGTCTTATTTACCCCTTGAGTTGTGTTTCAGGCAAAGAAAGAAGCGATGTTTGTTTTTTGAAATACAGCTGTAGCTTAAGTTTCTCTGTGCTTTTGGGGGCCCTCTTCAGTTCGCCTAACTCATGCTAAACCCCTTTGGTCTGAATAGAGGAACTGTGGTTTTGAGTTTAAAATGGATTTTACCAGAATGGAGGACGCATATGAAAAAGCCAGAATGTGCATAAATCATGTCTCTCTTTGTGTTTCACATGTATATATTTTTGTGTGAATGTGTTCTGATTTAATGGAATCTGATGAAGCACCTTTTGACTTAGCAATATTCTATCTTCATTGGTAAATGAACCAAATCACTGATCCGTGCAGTTTAAATGCAAAATACTGAAGTTAGCGTGGAACCCGGAGAGACTGCTTGTTCTCCTGACAATAAACTAGTTGTGTTTAATGGAATGAAACACAGTTATAATGACTTCTTTCACAGGTCATGTTCAGTTTAAAGCTGTTGATGGGCTGAAACAAGTTAAATATCATCTATCTTCTTCTGGAGAGATGTAGGGAGGAAAACTAAACCAAAACTAGGCATCATAAGCATGCTGCAGGAGGGCTGTAAGTATGTAGGCATCCAGACTCAGCATCTGGTATTTGCTGTGGACAGTATGGTACAGTATTCTTACTTGGAGCAATCTGTAGTGCACATCCAGAGCTTCTTTTGAGGTTGGCTATGTTGGAATGAACAGTGTGATGTATCCAGTCGATCTTGTCATGTGTCATAGCTGCCACATTTCTAAATTAGAATCTGCAGGATCACACTGTTGGAACAATATACAAATTGTAGCCTTAAATCAGCAATATGATCTAATTAGGAATGATGTTTTCATTTCCTGTATTATTAAATTGAGTCCTCTAACTCAATGCTTTTTTTTTTAATCCATTGTACTATATAATCAGAACATACTGTGTGAATGTGGTTACGTTTTAATAAAGGAACCAGGGAATTAACTTGTAACTTTATGGGAATTTCATCAAAGTATTTTTTTTCCCTGTGTTTAAAATAGTCAGTTTTCAACTGCAGTTGGGTAGTAAAGCAGAAATGGAGGCTACTGCTTTGTGTGCCTATTTATCACATGGAGAGAGATAAATGTACCAAAAACTTAAGAACAGGTATGTGATGGTGTTCAAAGAAAATGCAGTTTAGCACAAGAAATGCTGAACCTCAATTTTTAGCAGTGACATTTTAATGATAGGAAGTCTGCAAAATTATTTGCCATCAATTGTGAAGGCAATAACAAGCCTTGGTGGTTTTTCACACCCTCTGTGTTAAGTGCTTTCAGAATGACAGCGTAAACTGTGTTGGAGAACTCCAAGGAAGTAAAACTGATTAAAATGTTCATGCTTGAATGGTGCTGATGGAATAGTTCATTTGGACTTTCTCTACCTCCTGCAGCTCAAGCTGAAATATTAAAATTCAGTGGATTTAAATCTCTCTCCCCTCAGCTCAGGAAAAAAACATTACATTTTAATAGGTTTTAAACTCATAATTCATTGGTTTGGAGCAGCACTATTAAATCTATTTAAATATTACTTGTATTACTAAGGAAATGATTTAAATGATTTTTCCTTTTCTATACATCTGAGTGGAAAAAAATGGCTTTGGTTTAATTTTTAAGCATTTTGGTTTATTATGTCACTTTTATTATCTTCTTTAAAAATAAGCGAGTGGCAGTTACTGGAAGAAAGGACTCCTTCTGTAGAGTCACATAATCATCAAGTGATAAAGTTCCTTCTTTAATACACTGCTTGTGGCAATTTCTACCCTGTTTATGAAGCTCTGGCACTTGTTTGACCCATTTCAAAAGGTGTGTAATTTCTGGTTGCTTTCAAGCGAGTAGTCCATTTCACAGCTGTGGAGAACAATGCCTGTTTAAACAATAACAGTGCAGTGCAGACAAATGTATGCAAGTTGTAATAAAAACTTGGTGTCACTGCATGCCATGACACTGGTGGTGCAGGACTCCTGCCACCAAATGCCAAGGTGCTTTTTTGCTTTGCTGTTTAATGTGCAGAGGTTCGCAGAATGTGGATTATTTCTGGCTCTTAAGCATGCTTAAGGATGCTTGCACTGTGAGGAAGAGTGAGGAGTTTTTGGTTGAACCCATGCAGCTGAGGGGGAATGTTTTGATTCCAGTTTTAGGGCAAAGTAGTTCCTGTCAAGTTTGTGCATTCAAAAATGGGAGCTTCAGGGAGGATGGACAAGGCCAGTAGATTAAACAACTCTGTTGTAGCACAGTGGTAACAGTCACTTTTTTTTCTCCAGCCTTTCTATATTGCCTGTTCATAGGTGTATTAAGTGGTGGTTGAAGCTTAAATGCTGTAAAAGAAGTTGGCTGCCTGCTGTATGTTGTATGCAGGTTTTTACAGTAGAAAGATGACAAAGGATGTTGACTTAAGGGTACGCGCTTTGAGTTGTGTTTATTTGTGTGTCCTAAAGAAATGCTGAAATCAGTTCTTCCCCATTTAATTACTTTTGTTCCCTACTTGTATATTGATGTGATCCTGCAATTTTTTTGACGCTGCCTAGTGCCTGAAATTGAATTGTAGATACAGAAGACTTTTGGGTGAGCACAAGATGGCACCGTGGGTTTTTTGGTGGAAAAGAAATATTTTGGAGGGAATTTTTTTCTTATGCCCTTTTTCACAGGTGCCAGCTTCAGAGAGAGCCCTGGAGGTGAGGCCTAATTTAAATAAATCTCTTCCATATGCCACATTATTCTGGTTTAAAGAAGCTGAAAATGAGGCACAGGATCTTTTCAGGGATTTTTGAGGGAATTAATTAGCATGTAAATAATTCCAGATTCCATATTTACTGGAAAAAGACTCCAAGGATGGATTCTAAATGCTGTAGTTAGACTTGGAATGGGCTGACACTGTTTTCCTCTTTTCCTCGTATTTTCAGTGACTGGTAGCTACTGAATTTGTATTGGTTTATTACTATATGAGCAGTCAGTAATGTTGCAGTGTGAAGTACAGACCACTTATTACATATCACTGCCAGTATGCTGATGCCAGAGGCTGTGCTCGTTATGCTTAAGTAAGTACATATGACATGAGTGTTACGGCTCAGATACTGTATCTGATCAGGCAGGAGAGCTGCCTCCATGTTTGTCAAGATTTTCCAAAAGCACCAAAGCTACGTGCAGCTATGAGGAGTCTTATGGAGAATCTTCATGTTCTACAACATCAACATATGCAGTGCTTTATTCATGACGTATTTTTGTACACTCACACTTCACACACAGTAGAAAGGAGAAAACACTGTTGCCAAGTGTTCTGTACTGCATTGTGTCCAGATTTGTCATACTCCATCAGACCCTTCGTCTGTCATGTGCTACATATTACCTTCAGTGATGGCCTTCTACGAATGCTTTGGAAAAGAAGAAACGGTATATGAAGGATCTGTTTGCTTTTAAAGCATTGTAAAGGCAAGAGTTTCCCAAAAATGCTTGATTGCAAAGCCAGCAGTATTTGTGTACTCAGTATCTCAGGGAGATGCAACCCATACAAATGTGTATCCTTACTGTACGGTATAGCCTAAAGACAGTTGTTGTTTTATCGTGGTATCAGCAGCAGAATTGTGGTATCAACCGTAAACAGGTTTCTGTATTTGTCATCTAGACTTTGTCCCAACGATGCTCTGTAGGCTATTGCATACAGCTATGAATGAGGACCAGGACTCCATACAGTGGATCAGTTAAGTGTTTTCTTCAGATATGTAGGTAGCTCTTCTGGTGTCTTCAGTCTTAAATGTAGGCTAAAGAGAGAGCTTTAGTGCTTACCTAGGATGGACATTAAAGTACTGCATAAGAAAAGTATTTTGAGATGTAAAGTTCATCCATGAAGAAGGAATTTAAGAGGTCTTGAATCTTTTAAGTTGTCTTGATATTTCAGAATGTTTGACTTTTGTTAGTGAGAAAATTCCTTGCTAATTGTTTCGTAAACTTTTCACAGACACTTCCTTAATGTAGTACTTCCTAGTATATAAATGCATTGCAAGCACTGATGAAGCTACTCCAGTAATTTTTCTGAAACAAGGGACTACTCCTTTCCCTGTTCTGTCTTTGGAAGAGGCTGAGGCAAAGAGAAGAAGTGATCCTTCCACGTTCTCAGAGTTGTGACTTAAATCCAAGTGATTTGGTTCTTGTCATGACCTTCCTTTATCAGAGCTCCTATAACTGGGAAACTTGCTCTAAGGCAAAAATATCACTTTAAGTTTCAGTTGTTTGACTCGTGGGCACTATATTAAAGAAACAAAACCCTACATCTCTTAATAAAATCTGCTTGGAGACAGATAATGGCATCCATGTGTCCTAACACCTAATGTTGACCTGTGGGAAGAAGCTGCTGACCACTGAGAAGAGCAGGCATTACAGTGCTCAGCACAGGACCAGAGCTGCACCAGAAACAGCAGCCTTTAAAGAGGCAGATTTAGGGGTGGAAGGAATGGATCAATCCAAGCAACCCAGGATTTTATGCCAAATAAAGGCAATTCGCTGAAATCCAGCGCTCTGTGTGTGTGTATGTGTTTTCTAAACATGACAAAATGTAGCGTTAGCATTTACAGTTATGGAGCCTGTGCTTCTCAGTAATTACTATCTAGTAATTTGGCTTGCTAAGGGCTGACTTTCAAAAATTCATTAAAGAATTGCATGTGTGAGACGCATAGCATGCATCTGTTTTATGATAAGACTACACGGCTCTTAGACTATACCTCGTGAGGAAGCTTAGAAGTGAATTATAGTTGTCAAATTAAAAGCTCTAGTAGGAAAGTTGTTTATAGATTTAGCAACTGGGGTCTCTGTGTGACCAGTGGCATTACTTAACTTTTCTTCTAGCTTTTATTGTTTGATTTGTTATGCGTCTTGGATGGTACTTTTTTCATTTTTTCAGTAATGTTTTTGTAGCCCAGGGTTTCAGAAAATTTTCCATGTGAGGGCTCTAGAAAAAGGCTAATTAGGATTCTGCTGGGAAAAGCATAGGCGTCGCTCATGTTCTAGTTCTAAAGAAAAATTCACAAGGTCACAACATGAGCAGTGGTGTTAATCCAGAGGAGAGAAAATCTCTTCCCAGTGTCCGTAGGTAGGTCATGAGTGGAGTACTTGATAAATAAGGTATTTTAACTGTGTACGCATACCTGTCCAGAGCTGATTTTTGCCATCTGTTTACCTGGAACAGAAGACACTAAGTTCCTGTCATCGTTACTCTTTTTCTCTGTGTTGGTCTTTGTGAAAAGGTTTTGAAGTGGAGGTTTGGTATGGGTGGCACATTTCACGCCACTTATGCTCTGTATAGTAAGACCTTGGGCTTCCTTGCATTTAGTGCTTTCTGCCTTCTCTTGCTGGACATGTGGATTTTCTTTTCCATGCCTAGTAATTGGTGGGGGAGAAGGAAGGAGAAGAGGTCTTAAAGTGGCATGTTCTATGCAAGAATTTTTGCCTTTTATTAAATGATAATAGCAAGTGATTTTAAAGAACCTGATTCTTCCTCCCTCCACTCCTAATGTGAAATTGAGATGGAGATGAGTCCTGTAAGCTGAAGAAGGAATTACTGAACTCCAGGATTCAGGGGAAAGGTGCACGTGGCCTTTTTCAGGGGGCTAGGTTTTTCCTTTGTTAAAATGCTGGGCTTTTTTTACCACAAACCATCTATTTCGTAGTGAGTTCTGGGGGTATTTTTGTTACTTTTGTTCTCTGTGCTTTCACTGAGTGAAAAAGAGTCATAAGGGGGGAAGGGAGGACAAATGGTGAAACATGTATCCTGACAGATGTTCCTATGTATATGATTAAGAACGGAAGTGTGCTCTGCATATATTGCCTTTCATCCCACAATATGATTCAGGAGATGACTTTTTGTTCCTAGATCACTTAAAAGATATTTGAGGCAGTCTGTAGAGATAAGATTCTGATAGTTTCTTTGTTATTTATGTTGGAGTTCTAAATGTTCCCCTTCTGATTAATGACAGTTATTGATTTTTTTTTTTTCTTCCTTCCATAGTTTTCTCAGTGGAGTTTGCTTTCCTTCTGTAGAATCAGCATCCTCAAAGGCAGAAATAACTGATTCTCAGAAGCTTGGTATTTGATTTTTGAAAAGTTTTATTATTTTTATTGGTCTCTTTATTCTCTCTCTATTATTGTTTTTCATTCTTTTTCCTAGATTTTGTCTAATGTGTACATTCATTCCCCTTTGTGAATAGAAATAACGTCTGTGTTTTCCAGTGAATAAGCTGTATATGAGTGTTTAGATTTCCCACCAATCTCTGATAACTTTCTTTCACATTGGACACACTCATTTGCAAAATGATGACTCTCCCTTAAAAGAACTGAGGATGTAGGTTACTTTACCGTGCAATAGTACCACATTCTCTTTCTGGCAAACCAATCATATGATATATATGCATACAGTTTCAGGGCCATTCCACCGGAGGAATTGCTGCATGACTCTTTGTAGGTTGTATTGTATCTTAACATCAGAAAACCTTTTTTTTGTAATGATATGCCAGCAGAGAGAGAACTGTATAAAGGAAGTACAGTGTACATCATGTCAACGGTGCAAACAGGCATGATGGATAAAAATTCATATCATCCCAAGCACACTTGTAATTGTGTGTGCCAAAGGACTTCCTTTTCTTGCTGGTCTTTAAACCATTGGCATGATATTGTGTACTTTTGAGCCATTGTTTTTATGTCTTTATTTCCTCTCTATTGTGTCTGTGCTGTCTTGCTAAGCTACACTCTAACCAATTAATTGCTTCATCTAACAAATCTCAAACAAATAATGAAGCTATTTTATCCAGATTTTTGGAGGTCCCTTCCTAACAGTATTGCAGTTATGAGTAGTACACAGGTGTATAGATGTAAAAGATCTTTTTGAGACATTAGTTTGTTAACATTAGAAATATCTTCGGGTTAGGGGAGTTAGAGGAGTGTGTTCGGGTTGTTTGGATAATGGCTGTGAGCTTAAACGGTCTATAAGACAAAAAGTGGTAGATTACTGCGACACAAAACTGCTTGGAAAGTATCCAGTAAAAACTTGAACCTTTTCCAGGATAACAGGCTTTGAATGTGCTGACTGTAACAAGAGAGAATTAGAAGCTGTTTTGTTAGTGGGTTTATTATCACATTTCACCTTAAATTTGATCTTTTACAATGTGTTGGGAGAAGAATTAAGTGAAGCATAAGTATTTAGAATTGCAGTTGTGAAAAATAGCGATACTCACATAAGAACCTTTTCAAAGCCTTTTTATGCATTTGTTTAGTCGTGACTTTGGAGTTATTTTATTCCTAACTGTAAATTGCCTATAAGAACATACAGAAAATTAAAAAAAACCCAAAACACTTAGCAACCAAATGTTATCTTTATTTGACATGTGTTAATATGTCTTGAAAATTATAATTAATTTTTTACTACTGAGCCACTTTAAATGATCAACTTACTAAACTTATTACCATAATGAAGAAGTGTCCTTTTTTGGTTTCTCTGTGATTGCTGTGTTTACCCTTGTTCTTATGTTTTTTGTGTTGGATGTTTTAAACATTGCAGTCTATTTTGCAATTCTGTAGTGCATGTTTCTTGGTACCTAGCTGTTGCTGGCAGTTCTGGAATATTATAATAAAGCCTGGTGTACTGCCTTTGCAAGTTTCCACCTGTTATGCATTGATGCTGAAAATGTGTGCTTGACTTCATGCATACTGTCGTCAGCTGTGATAGGATTGTCTAAAGTTAACCGCATACTAAGAGTTCATGAATAACATGACTAAAGAAAAGAAATCCAAGACAGAGAAGTGAGACATGAAAGCATTATAGCACCATCAAAAAAAGGTAGTTGTTCAGTTGCTCATTTACAGGCTTTTATTACAAGTTTTAAGTGGTGTCAGATTTTATGATCTTACATGGTATAGGCAAAAACAAATGTAAACTTTCTACCATAATGGAATATTTCTGTGTAGGAATATCTGTCAGTTGTCTTACTCCACCATATCATTGGAATTTTGATGACTAGAGGAGATCACCCTTTTTACCACTTTTTAGCACTAACCTGATGCACAGTGGGTTAAGGAATTGCCTGTGTTATTATATAACTTCTGCTTTAACCAAGCAGCTGAGTACAGGGCACCCAGGAAGGTGATGCTTACCGGTTACCCCATAGGCAGTGAAAAAACAAAACCAAACTGTGGATGTTGAGGGCATTTGAATATAGTAAGATATTTCAAATGTCTGGAAATGGCAGTTAGAGATGTGATGTCACTTTGTCTTTACCTTCTGGAGTATGCAGATGCCAAAGAGCACTTAATTATGTGATCATATACTTATTTTCATTTTACTTTTTATATTCTGAGAGCAAAAGCCTGCCTACTGTTTCACTTGAGTTCTTGTCTCTTCTGGTTTCAGACCAGTGCCTCACTTCTGCTGTACAACATCATGTTGAAGGTTCTCATAGTCCTTTCCTGTACTCATGCAATCTTAGACCATGACCCTACCCCTGATGTTGAACTTTAAGTCCCACACCAGTCTAGCAACACACCTAATGTTATCCATGTCTATGTGGAGCTGTTATGGAATTTTGGGTGTTAGCTTAAATTTATTTAACAGTCTGGTTTTCATACCAAAGTGTTTTCTTTGTGCTGCTACAAGGTAATTAAATTGCACCAAATTTCTGCTGTATCAGTGAATGACACTTGTGTGACTGTGCCATGTTCTTTTCAGGTTTTGTGTTCCCATTGTTTTCCGTGGAAGAGCTTCCTTTATTCAGAAAAGTTCTCCATGACAGGAACGCTGTGAGATTGGGGTTTGTTCCCTGCTCACTCTGGTTATTTTCAGAGCTCTCTGCAGTTCAACATGAAATGAAAACATGTCAGTTCTCAGCCAAGAGGGCCTGGGCCAGCCATGCTGTTCTTGGGTGATCTCAAGCCACTAGGCACTGAAGTGTCACTAACTATCCTACTCATAATGCCCACGTTATGTCTGGGAGGCGTTAACAATATTCCGTACGTCCAGGCAGTCTGTGCTGCTGTCTTGCTGAGCTATGTAGAGAGGTTCCCAATAAACAGTAAAAAATGGGATTGGATTTGCAGTACAGTTTTCCTCAAGCTCTTCCGAATCCGTTGTGTTTTTGCAGAGGATGTCATATAATGCAAAGTCAGTAGACAGATATGTACAGGTAGTGCAGTATGGTGTAATGAGTGTCCATGACCTGGCACACTTGGTCAAGAGTGAAATAATTAGCAAGTGGAAAGTTTTGCAACTGTTGATAGTCTTAAGCTCTTCTCAGTGCCTTTGCCTCAAGCCACTGGCAGGTTCAGGCAGACGTCTTCTTGCAGTGGTTTACAGCACATTCTCAAACAGGAACAGGAAATTCCTTGTTTAAAATGAGACTCCAGAACATGCATTATTTTGTCCATTCTTTTTCCTTCTCTCGCTCTCCTTCTCCCTTACCAAATCAGGCATGCCAGATTATTCCATTGCTGTAAGGTTGCCCTGTTTAAAGCCTGAAGTTAACAATACACTGTCAGCTATTGATTCATTTTGTTGTTGTTCTTTTAAAATTCTGAAAAATGAAGTATCCTCCCATAAGAGCATCAAGCAAGCAAAATGTGTTTGATACTTTCTACAGGAAGGAGCACCTACTGGAATGACATGGGTTCATAAGCAAGAAAAGGATTTAGCCTTCCCTATTTCACCTGAAGAATATTCTTTCTGATATTTTTCATGCCTGCCCTCTCCCCCCAAGCCCTTCTTTATCTTTTGATTCTTTTTTTTCTCCTTCCATTTGGATTGTTCCTCTCCTTTCCTTAGTACTGATCTGGGTTGGGTGACGTGTGCATGCCACTGCCATGTCTGATTCCACTGCCTGGCCTATATTATATTTCCAAGAGTGAGAGAAGGATCTGTGTTTTTCTCCCCGGAGGGGGGAGGGGTGGTGAGGGAGGGGTGTGTGCAATGTGCTGCATGAATTAGTTAGTGTGGTGTGTGTGACTCGCAGTCTTATACTTTCATCTCACCCTTACATAAAGATTCATGCTAGGGAAGGAGAGGGAAGAATCATATTGTATCTTGATTGATTAAAGAGCTGGGTTGCGAGGTGGAAAGTGAATTTAGGCTCAAATCATAAACAAATTTAGGACTTGAGTCTTTGTGATTATGAATTTAAACCAGAATGTTTTTAATGCAAGGACAGTTAAGTTTTTATTTCTTCTTTTTCCAAAGTCCTGTATACAAACATGCAGGGGAGTGAGAGCTGTCCTGGAGGACGTCTGATTCGATTTACTCTGAGTCCTGACCAGTGATGCCTAAAAAAGAAAAGAAAATTTCAGAGCTAATATAGTTACTGTATGAACGGAAATTAGTTGGATGGTTAGTGGGCAAGCCTTAGACTTGAACAGGTCTCTCGTGGGATATATTTAACATAATGTTTTTGCTTGTGTTACCCATCCTCGCGCCCACCTCGCCACGGAGTAGCAACAAACAATCTATCTACCCCACAATGATTAGTGTAGCACAGAGCTTCATGCAGCCCTTGTTGAGGTCAAGCAGTCCAATTCGAACCTCTCAAGGGCTTTTTCTATGTGTTGCCAGTGTACTGGTAAAAATGACTTTAAACTCTTGTCAGCGCAGTTACTGGTGCATGCATCACAGTCCCACTCAAATAAACCTGTCACAACACAGAGTCAGCAGCTAGAGAAGAGTACAAGGGCAGGCCTCTAGCTTTTCATTCGAGCATCACTAAACGTGCACAGAGTGCCCAATTATTTCAGCATTATTGAGCAAGCCTACAGGAGGACCCAAGCCCTGCTACATTAGATTTTCTTTAGTAATTTGCTCAAGTACCGCTGAGGACACTTAAGGGGCTTAAAACGGTGGCTGCAACCAGTTTCCTTTTCTGGATTGTTAATTCAGGTTTTCTCTTTCAAATTAACTCTCGCTGCATGCTGTGCAGTAGCGCTGGGAGAACTATTTAACACTAATTTTCTCAATTTTCAGGGGTTTTTTTTTTCATTATAAAACTGCTTTTATAGTTACATATGTTTTGATTAGACGTGTACATGGTGCGTTTCTGCTTGAAACAGTAAAATGTAATAACCTCTGTCAGAGAAATAAAAATTTCACCAAAACTGTAAAATGGTTTTAGTTTATTGGTGTTTTTTTATTTTTTATTATTGTTGTTCTTTTAATTCACTCTGAAGTTTACCAGTTGGGTTCTGTCCAAACATATGGACATCTTTAAAACACCAGGATGTTTGTGGAGTTGATATCTGGATTGATCAGATGCATTGGTTGATATGGTCAGTCACATTTGATGTTCAGGATCAGTCGGACAACCCCTAACTCCCTGAACAAATTCAATATCTGAGTTTCGTTTTTCACAGCAGCAACAACTCCAGGCCCAGCATTTGTCACATGGACATGGTCTTCCCGTGCCGCTCACTCCGCACCCCTCAGGCTTGCAGCCTCCAACCATCCCACCCATTGGTAGCAGTGCTGGTCTTCTGGCACTGTCCAGTGCATTGGGGGGGCAGTCCCACCTCCCAATTAAAGATGAGAAGAAGCACCATGATAATGATCACCAAAGAGGTAGGCACTGCTAGATGAGTATGTGGCTTTGTTTCTTTCCTTTTCTCCTTTTTTTTTTTAAAAAAACCCTTTAATTTTGAAAGAAAGAAAGACCAAAAAAGAGCAACTTTTGCAATAACTTCTACCTAATTGCTTCAATACTTATTACCTAGCAGTAGCCAGAAATTGGGTTGAAATGCAAGAAATCCAGTTTTATAAATCTAGCTGTACAGTATTAATAATTAACTGTACAGAAAAGTTAACATCTGTGCAATTTATTATTTAGTAGACATCAGGGTTCTTTCTTCAGAGTATGATAAATATATAATTTTATGTAAACTAACTAGTACTTTTCTCTTTCTCTCTGCTTCCACCTTCCCATCTCCTGCCACCATCTCTTCCCCTCCTTGCACATGGGGGCTGCTCTGCGTGCAGACAGAGACTCCATCAAGGTAGGACTCTTATTTTGTAGGTGTTAAGGAATGGCTCAGAAGAGCTGCATGCTGAAATTTTTTCAAGTATGGCCCACAGTGGTGGAAAAGGTCACAAAGTGATGCTCATGTTGATTAGCTCATGACACAGACGGTGTATCTCATTCAGGAAGTGACTGGTAGCTGCGCCACTGGGATAGCACGCACATGCTGTCCAATGGGTTTGGTGGAACAGCATTGAGGCTGTTCCTGCATGTAAGGACAGGACTACCCAGTGTCACTCGCCAAGCTTATGAGGCAGGAAGAATTAGCCAGTAGTTTTAAGTCATTTGAGAGGCTGTAAACTGTAATTCTGGTATATTCTAATAATGCAGTTAGGAAGGAGGCCTTTGTTGCTTGCAGGGAAGTTATAGGGTGCTGCCCACTGTCCTTGTCAGAGCAGTTGGATGAAGGTGATACTGGCACTGAGAATCTTGGCTCCCTTTTCCAAAAGTTAATTTTCGGGCTCTGAATGACCCTGCAGTTGTATGTGTGTGCATGGGTAGTGGTTATGAACAGACGTAATATAGACCTTGTGGCTTGTGTAATTTTGAGCATTCAATGATGCACATGACAGCAATTCAGCACGTGTGCCTAGATGCTTGTCCATGCTGCACAGCCTTGGCTCTGTCCTCTCCTGGATTGATCGGCTCCCCTTGCTGCTACTGGCAGTTTACTAACTCACAGTAGACCCAGTTATTGCCAGCTATGTAGTTACCTGCCCAGCTTTCGGTAGCTGAATGTAGTTACACAGTAGAGTCTGAGTGGTTGGCACCATTTTCAGTAGCAGAAGATGAATCCTTTTTAGGTACCGGTGACTGTGAAATGAAAGATACGCTTCTCTTACGAAGGGCAAGACCTATGCCCACTTTACTGAGCACGTACAACCAATTTGTCAGGTTTTTTAGTGGTGCTTTTTTTAGGCAGATGAAATTTATTCTTGGGACTGGCCAAATGGCAGAAGAAATGTTCACAGCATGAGTTTTAGGTGCATTAGACAAGAATACCAGGAGCTTGCCAGAGGGATGTTACTGGTGTTCCCTAGATGGTGTTGGAAGGAGCACGGTGCCAGGCACAGGTTTTCCCCTGCCAGAGGCCTGTCTATCTGGGCCAGCCATGTGAGGGGCTATGCATTTGATTCCCTAGCATCTCCAGGTGTGGACGTGTCCTGCAGCCTTCCCTAGTGCACCCGTTCTGCTGCTGGCAACTCTGCCACGTCCCAACCAAGTGCAACTGAAACAATGTTTGTCAGTTTTGCTGTTCCCCACATGGCGCTGCATAACAACCAGGAGGTGACAGAAACTGTCAGTTTTACTGTGAACAGCAAAGGCACTGAAGCTGTCTATCTGCCGACCCAGGACAACAGCGCGTCAGATTTCACTTCAGCTTCCTTGTCATGAGGGCTAGAAACTGGGATTATTGCTTTATACTGTGAGGCTGACTGCAGATGAATGATGATTTCTCTGGAACACCCCCAGTTTACTGTGAACTTCATAGGTTTACAGATTTAGTCCAGTTTCTTTTTGCCTGCAGATACACAAGTACAAATAGGGGGGATACCTGAATGTGGGAATACAAACCCATCTGGTTTCTTCAATGAAAGAAGGATACCTGTGCAGTTGGAACCATGAGCGTTTCACTTGAAAGTTGATGGGAGAACTGCTAGTATATGCCAATCACTATTTCTGTAATACCTGTGGGAAGCTGGGTTGTTTAGGCTGCCATGGGTGTTATGGGGAGTGTTTATACTAAAGAGGCTAACTTTGGGAATGATTTAAAGACGCTGTTATTCATACAGCTTCTACAGAGAGAGGAGAGTGTTGTCCCTTCATGCCAGTTTATTTGGGAATGATAAGTAGATGTTTGTCTTGCACAGAGTTGACTTGTGTGTTAGCGTTACAGGGTTTGCTGCCAGCTTTGCAAGGTGAAATAGTTTGCTAATTTCCTTAAATGTTTTCAGTGATGCCCAGAGTAGCAGTTAGTCGCTTGTTCGATCGATCTGTCCTCCCTTAAGTGGTTCCTGTTTAAGAAAGGCTTTTTATGATTTTCTGTTGTGTGACTTGAGATGTTTTTTTGTCAGCCAGAACATGCCAGTTGCCAGCAGCTGGAGTCTGTGTGCTTGTATCAAATAATTTATTCATGCAGGATAATGCTCCTTAACATTTAACAGGTAATGAACGTGACAAAAATTTCCTTCTTGCTTTTAATTTTTCCCTTTCCTCTTCTAATGTGCAAACAGGCAGCTCTGGTACTCTAAATAGTAAGTAATTTTTGGCCATCTGTCAAAAGGAATTTCAATACAAATTTAAATCAATGGTGCCTGAAATTTTTTATAGCTCCTCTAAAAGCCTCTAATGTGCAGAAAGTTCTGAATCTGCTGGTAGTAATTAGTGTAGCATGTAATGAGGATATGGGCAATGTTATACAGCCCCAGTGTAACGTTTTGATATGGTAGCAAAATTTTGATTTATACAAGGTTGTGCCTGGGTTTAATTGTGAGAGACACTTTTAAGTGTTTTCTTGCTGATACAGATTATTAAGCAGGGCAGATTTTAGAATAGCTCATAAAGTGTAAATTTAAACTTTAGTGTACAATTTAAATAACTAAGGTATGCTACCCATTTCTACAAAGAAGGGAGTTCAACTGAAGTGTCCTATTTCTTACTGCCTTTCCCAGCACTTTGGATTTGCTAGACAGTTGTCATTGTGAAACTGGCTGTCTCTAGCTGTGTTGGTCTGAACCTCCTCCTGGTTCAGGCCAGGGAAAAGGCAGTTTGCATCACGTTTCTAAACGTGATGTTTTCTGCCTGGTAAGACAGACTAGGCTTGAATCTTTCCCAGCACCTCCCTGAAGCGAACAGTTCACTGCCAAAATCGAGTAGTCACCTTCTACATAACGTGAAATTGTGCAGGAACTATACCTCAATAACAGATCAGCACAGCAAGCCCTGTGGAAAAGGGTGGCTTTGGGAGCTCTTTGATTTTGTTTTAGATTCTGTCTTCCAAATCCTTTGCCAAGTTTGAAGTGTGGGAAAACTTTGGATGTGGTAAGCTGGGTCACAGGAGCACTCTTTGTGCAGTGGCAAGGCTGTGGAGCAGACAAAGGGAAGGGAACGGTGGCAGGTGCCAGGGTTGTGCTCAAAGTGCCGCCCTGGTGTAAGGGCTCTGAGGGAATATGATCTATTTAGATAAAAAGACAAAACAGCTCAGCAATTAACTGAGCAGTTTTTCACAGAGGACTTAGTGTGTCCCCTTACCTTTTTCTTATTTTTTTTTTAAAAAGGCTTATTCTGCAGTGGGTTCTTGCTTGGTACTTACACCTCTCAAGGATTTTTCCACCTCCTGCAAGAACTGACAATACAAGAGGCATGTCATTCTTCCCAGCCTGATTACCCCCTCTGGGACAAATGTGGCAGAAGTTTCTCTGGTCCCTAACAAAGTCCCTTTAGAAAAACGCATCTTGTCAAGAAGCTAAAGAAGTATTTTGTGTGCAAAAGCACCACCTGGCAGCAAGTAGTCTAGCAGTAGCAGTCTCTTCCCATGGCTCTCGCTGCAGCAGCTGGAGTGAAGGAGCCCCCAAATGCTGGGAGTTGCAGGCCTGCCAGAGATAGCCATGATGTCCCTGAGCATGTTTGAGAATTCAAGTGTTCTGAATCACTGCCTTGCCTACTTTTTACTGCATCTGTTGTTAATCCAAATCTGTTTTTCTTTATGCTCATGTGGTCTGTTGCCTTTCTTGTTTTCCTTTTAACCTGGATTGTATAGTATTTGGGGCAAAGACCATGCCTGTAGTAAGACTTTACTGATGCGGTGGAGATTGTCTTCATTTTCGTGCTGAAAGTTACAGACTTCTGGCAAGAACAAAATAGCTTGTTTGGGATTCCTTAAACAACAAAAAAAGAGAATTTAAAATGAAAGGATCTGAAATAACGGAGCAAATGCAAGTTTGGGATGGATTTCTGTCCAACATGCTAGTGAACTAGAAGTTGTCTGTCAGGGCAATTCAAGTGGGTTTAGCAACAAGTTTACTTTTGCCTTAATCTGTGTGCAGGCTAATAATTATACGTGGCAGATGCAGGGAAAGTGAACGGATGTGATTCCCATATTCCTTTCACATTTGTGGTGGCAGGTGTTCCAGTGCTTCTCAGTTTAGCTTCTTGAGCTTTTAGCCACTACCAATTGTTTAGACCTCTGTTCCTTTAGTATGTAAGCAAGCTGCTTACCCCTGTAGCTGTAATTTAATATTTAAAAATAAAAAACACTATATGAGTGTAATGCCTCTTGAAAGAACAAGGCAAGACAGTTTGTGTTAGGCATTTTGACTTCACAAGAGTTTTGGGTATTACCAAATGTAATCACATTGCTCAGACTTTGTTATTCTGCTGGTAGAGGAATACCACATAGACTGCCATGATGTACTGCTGTGGACTTTGTCTTAATTGTCAGGTTTCTTTTAAATGAGATTTCCTCTTGTGGAGTGAGTGTCTCACCAAATATCTTTGCACACAGTATATATTTAACAAGCCAAAGAAACATAATTATCTGTTACACACCTAAAGAAATTTGCAGAATTTATTTCTTGATAATTGTTATTTTACCACTTTAATACCATTCATCTTAAAAGCATTTCACAGACTTGTTAAAATCCATGTTTCACGCTCATGTCATGGATTCTGCTCATGCCTTGCTCTGTTCAGAAACAAGGGATTGTCCGTATTTTGCTTTCTGTAATGATGAAGTGGTAGTTTTAAACTGAACGTATTTCAACTAAACTTTGCTCTGCCATAGTTGCGTTTTTGATCTTCCTGGGTGTTTTGGGGGTAGAGTTATCAAAATATAATGAGTAACTTCTGTTGGCTTGCGATACAGTAATTTTTTCAGTATTAACTGATGTCTGCCTCTGGGCCTGTAAGCTGTGCCGAATGTAACAGGTACCCTAATTCCAGAAAATGTGTTGTAATTGTTTGTTTGTGGAAGAGATGAATAAATATCTGTGGGGCATAGCTGGTCCTCAGGTGGTGAATGTGAATGGATTAATGATGTGATTGGGTGAGACGTGCTTGTTTGTTGCAGTCTCGTCCAGTAACTGTCTGCTGAAGCAGAACAAATATTAATTAGCAGGGTCCTGTTTGTTGTCTCGGTTTGTCTTATGGAGCTGGTTTTTTGGCACTGCTTTTTTTTCTTTGAATGATGTGATACCAGTCTAACTGTGAAAGCCCTTTGGTTTTTAGAAGACAACTGAACCTCATGTATGTATCTCACTGGGGCAGTTTTTTTTCTTCTTTTGTCCTTCTCCCCTGGCCCTGAGTTTTACATTTCTTTCTTTCATTCAGTGTCACATTGTTTGTCTTTTTAATGAGGTCACCTGGGAATTTTAATTCAGTGTAGAGGTTTCTTATGCAAGTAACAGCACATACTTTGATATTGACGAATTAGCTGCTTCTGCCTTTTTTGATGGCTTCACCTCCTTTACCCAATATCTTTTTTCCTGCTTCTGTGATTTAACTGTACATTGGCCTCTTGCCTTGCACCCTTTTGACAGTTACCACAGGGTGAGTCTTATTTGGTGGTGTGCCCACATTTGACAAACTCCTGCAGTGGTTCTCACTATCAAACTTCATTTTACCACTTGGTGATTTAGGGTAATTCAGATGTTCTGTCTCCAGATGCTGTCTTTACCCAGAAGGCAAACACCTACATGGGCTGTAATTTCTAACCTGAGCAGTCATGTCTAATTATTTCCATGGAAACAGACTGTGATGTTGATAACACAGGATTATGACTTCACGTGATAGAGTAGGAAGAGGAAGTTTTCTAGGGTGAGGAGGTGGATGGAAAGGTCTTCTCCAGCACAAAGTCTTTTGACAATGTAGTAGCTGGGGGAAAAAAATTGAAGGGAGGGAATTAATTTGTTTATTATCTCTTTTGAAGTTCTTCTCATTGTAAATGTGCAATTAAAATCATACTTTGGATGCTGGCATTCATGGCATATGCTAGTTTAGTCATGATGAGCGTGTCTGGAATGAAGAATATATTTGCAGGTTGCATTAAATAAGTGTTAGTCAAAGTAATGGGAGAAAATCAACAGTACTTAATAATTTTTTCGTCAAAGTGGGACACAAACTAGGTGGCTGCTTTTTGCCTTATAGATTTTTGTTGGCTCTGTGATACTTTTTTGTTGTTGTATTGAGCACTTAGTTTTGATTTTCAGTTGTGTTTAAAACCCTCAGATCCACTGTAATTTGAAACATCCCTTATTTTTATTCAAATCATTGGATTCCTTGGGCATGCTGTTTGTCGGCTGAAGGAAGGGAAGGAGGACAGATTATGTCCTTGAATCAGCAACGTTGATGACATGGGTTAGAAGTTTCTGTTCCCTGCCTAACATCACCAGATGCTAGTAGTAAGTTAATATTTCTATGAATACTTGCATTGCTCTTCCTGTCTCTTCCCTCACACTGGGAGAGAATCGTGTTGCAAGTTAAAATTTTGTCGGTCTCTTTGGTTGTTTTTAGAAGAAGTTGAAGGAAAGGAGTAGTCTGACTAATTCCCAGGTTATTATGCAAGATTGTTGAGTACATCATGAATTACAAAGTTGTAGCTAGGCTTTGAGGGAAGAAGCAATTAGGCCGGCCAGCAGGAATTGGCTGTTGAGGGGAATTTGCCGTAAAGTTACACTGTGTCTCCTGGCTCTTTCTGGTACAGCTCTAATTGAGTCGAATAATTAATTAAATATCTAAAGCTAGATTAGCCTTTTCTGCATAGCAATTTGAAAAGTTCTGTGTTTTCTTGAGCGACATTTGGCCTTTCGAAGAACAAAAAATTGGAAATGCTAATATTTTTCAGCCAACTAAGGGAAGAAAATAAAAATGTCTCCATAGCAACAAAGCTTCTTTCTAGATGGTTTCCTAAGATATGCCTGAACCAGAAGCAGATGTCTGATTTGAGAATCTTGCTTCCTTCAATGTAAACAAATAACTTCTAGGCAGGTGTTGGAAATAATATGGAAATCCTATTAAGGGGCCCTGAGTTCCTGTCACTCAGGAAGCCCCTGCCACAAAAGGGTTGGTTTTCTGAATAAAGGAGGCAGAGTAAATTCTTGTTAGGCTTTAGCTTTTCCCAGGAAATTATTGTCTCATTGTGCTCTTTCTCCTACCAGCCTGAATGCAAGCCATTTCTTCTGTTGATCCCCTCTGCTACCCTAGCTTTCTCCTCTCCTGCTGGATTAGCACTTGATGTCAGTGAGGACTGCTGCTGCTTGGGGCGTTTTGGCATTTGTGGTTTTAACCCCCACCCCTCCATCCCCAGCCCTGTCTTGGCCAGTGAGAAGATAGCTGGAGGAGATGCCTAATGAAGGCCTGGAGCAAGGAGAGGATGGCAAGCTGGTGACTGGGGAGGCAGAACAGCTGAGTCCTGGTTGGCCTATTGCTGCAGCTTGTTTGTGTGAATTTATAGGTGATATTTAGCTTTTGGCACTGCAAGACCAAGCACGGCCTGGACATGAGATTTTCCTTTGCCTTCTTCACAGAGACCACAGTTTTGGAGGAGCTGTAGTGAAGGTTTTGGCATGGCTTGCTTCCTGGTGTCACATATTGGTATTCAAAATGAGAGTGTGTTTTTTCTCATAGCATGTCTAGGAAGTTGGTGGGCCTCTCCCCTTTCCCCTTACCTTCCTTTTAAAGATAATGAAAGAACAGTTGTGCCTGCCATCAGTAGTCCATTAGTCTAACGTGACACTTGTACTGCCTTTGCACTTGCTGGTATCAGTTTTGTCCCCACACCCAGCTGTGCAGACCCCTGTACTACTATAGCCTGGCAACCAATTTAACTGCAGCCTGAGGGTGAAAACTTCAATGCTGGGCAGGCGGGAGCAGATGATGAGAATGCATTTTCCAGATTTTCTAGGCTGGAAGTAGAAACTGTCTGCATGTGCCCCTCTCCCAGTCTCTGCTTTCCTTGGTGTGTCAGACATGCATAGTGATGCGCTTAATAACACTCAGAGGGTTAAATGTGGGTAAACACAAAACAAGGCTTCTGAAAAGCCTGGTGATTATCATGCAGCATTTCTCGGACTACAGCCCCCGAGACACACTTTATAAAGGCAATAAAGCGCGCGCTGGTGGTCTCCTGTTGCCCTGGCAACAGACCACAGGGCACCCTGTGTGTGAAATGCATGAACATCTGCGAATTAATCTTTTTTTAGTTTGTTCTTTCCTTGACACCAGTGGGGCCACACTGGCTGGCTGTGGTGGGGGCTGAGCTGGAGGGTCCCCCAGGGATGCCCCCAGCACCCGGCAAAGGGGGTGAAGCCAAGTCCCTCCTGGCAGCGCTTCCCACGGTGGAGGGACTCAGCCTGGCAGTGCTCTGGGCAGGATGCTCTCTGCTTGCTTTTGGTTGCACCTGGCGGGAATGAATTAAAAAAAAATAATTCTCCTAAGCTGACTAGTTATTGACCTCTTGGTCAATAAAAAATAACCTGAGGGGAAAAACTGGAATAAGCGCTCCTGTCCACAGTGCAGTTTACTGTACTTCTCTGCTCCCCTGCTTTGCTACCACCGGATTATGGTGGAAACAGAAGTCAAGAATGCTGATCTTGCACACACTGCAAAATGGAGACATGTACAGCGTGGACCAGGGCTAGGGTTTGCTTTCATCTCGCCCCTGCCGCTGCACACTAGGGTGTGGGTTTCATGTCCAGAGGCAGGTGCAGGGCTGACCTTGCTGCTCCCCACCTAGTCTGTGGGAGGACTGTAGGGGGAACACTGTGTATGTCCTATCGTCAGCAGATGCAGGATGCATTTGGTGTCTTAATGAAGGTTTGGAAGTGAGATGCTGCTGTAATGTGCTAACTGCATTAAGAGGACAGCAGATTGCTCTGTGTCACCTCTTTTATGAGGTGCAAACTTATCAAAGAGTACTGAGGTGCTTTTATGAGGCATTGTAGCCAGCCGGATGCTACTTGTTTGCATATGAGTATTAGTAGACACAGCTGTAGCTCTGTTTTGCTGCCTCTCAAAACGCAGTGAATGAAACTGTCAGAGATTTCTTAATGTGTACTTGGGAGTAAGTGGGGCAGAGGGGAAGGAGAAGGGAAAAATTTGTACACAATTTTTTTCATTCACAGGGTGAGCAGTGTATCGTAAACTTCTCTATGCAGTGAAGCTGGCATAATTCAAGCCACTGTTTTTTTGAAAGTGGGCATAGAGTATTTTCTTTGCTGTGATTTTGCTGACAGTGTCCTGTTTTGTCAGACTAGTGTGTGCTGTGGAGGTGCAGCGCAAATGTATGAAAGAAGAGCCAGGAGAGGTGTCTCTGGATCACAGCTACCCCAAGAAGAAGAGTTGTCCACAGGGGAGTGTGGTGTGAGGTTGGCCCAGACCACACAGAACACGAAACTTTGCAGCTACAGCAAAGAATTTCTGAGTCCTTTGCTTATTTTGTTTTAATAACAAAATGGCCAGACTGTATAGAAATCATTGCTTGTCTTGAGTTAAAAAGTCAATGCTGACCTAAATAACATGAAGCTCTGCCTTGTGATCTTAACACCAGGCTTTAGGAAGTCATTGTATTTGGCTTGCAGTTATTATAGCTGTGTGTTTATACTCTACCTGATACCTTTGCTGAAACCATACATGTTGATGCTCTATTTCTGTCCCATTTCTTTTAAAAATACCAAACTGCAACTTGTTTTAGTCCATGAGTACTAAATATTTTGTTTATCCTCCCCTGCTTGAAGAAAAGAGTTTCTTGCAATGACCTGCAAATGTTATTTTGTAATGAGCTTTGCTGTCCTGTACTGCAAAATGTGAGAGGAATTCAATGTCTGAATAATTTTAAAATAATCCTTTTAAAATCAGTTACAGTAAACTTTGTGGGGTGAGAGAAACCCTTTATCTATGATTCCCTTGAAGTATGGTGTCGGAATTTCCAAGTGCCCTGTCAGGATGGGTAATTGGCATTAGAGTAGCAAAGACACCCTGCTTTCGGCAAAAAGGCGGCATGTCCAGGGTCAGTTTGGTGCCTTTATATAAAGCACTGTATGCTCACTACCTAGGTAACCTAAAAGCTTTATATCACACCACAGGTATTGGAAAGCAATTAAGTATTTAGCAGACCTTCTGTAGGACTCTTGCATGCTTCATGATGTTTTCTGGTAACTGCATTGCCTCCAGCCATGGCAAAGGCTGAAGGTACCACTTTTGGACCCTTCTTCCTGCTCCAGGGAACGAGGAAGAAGAGCTGTTTATGTGTGGTGTCTCCCTCTTCCGTGTTCTTACAGTGTCTGGCATTGGACTATGCAGGTTTTTCCCAGCTGATCTATGCAAGTCACAACCCTTTAGATATAAAATGTTTTCTGTACTGTATTACCTCTGTTGTGCCGTTGGTCTCCGTGGACCTTAAACCATTTTGCAAATACTGATAATGACTGTAACAGTCCTGCTAATACTGATGAACAAAATCAGCGTTGCAAGTGGCAATAATTTGATTTATAATAGTAGATTTAACTGAAGTTTCCGACCAAGTGGAGTGCAGCTGAAATGGGTACTAACAGCTGTGACAATCACAAAGCCACAGAGGTGCAGCTACTTAGTAGGCAGTGTTACATAATTGTTTTGGATAGAAAGAGGAAAAAAACTTTGTTTCATTGAAGAATGCTTTTTATGTTGACAGCACAGAACTCCAGAGACTGCTACCGTGGAAACACTTTAAAACTGCTTGTTTTACAAACAAAATATGTTACAGATTCTACTTACTAAAACAAAAAATATGTGCTTTAATTTGACATACGGACAGAATTTCTCTTACTCTGTTGCTAAGTTATAAAACTGCCAGGGATTCTCTCTGGAATGCTAGTTATTTAGTATGCACAACTGCTACTGTAGATATCAAAAATAAAATATTTACAAGTGTATTTGATGTTATGTTTGGCTCAAGGTATGTCTCTGTCCAACACCGGACTGTGATGTATATGTAAACTGGTCTTAGGAAAAACATTTGTTCATATAGAGGGTTGTTCTTGCCAATAGTTAAATTAAATCAAAACAAGCACCACTTGTTATCTAATTTACCCATTTTCTTAATGTTTACTTAAAGTTTTAGAAGAGTATGTTAATGTAGTGGTATGGTTGTGACAAAAGCCAACAAAAATGAGGAAGCAGGCATATGGAGGTGGCTGTTTCCCACGCTACAGAAGCAGTTGAAGTAAAAGATGTAATGCTTGGCACTTGGTTCTATGCTGTATGACTAGTTTCAGTTCTCCTTGAAAGTGTAAACATGAACTCTTTTGAAACCTCTGGAGGAAAGCTCGGTGAGCTTTCGCCTTGTGGCTGCAGAGAAAGAAATGCTAAGGTGGGTGATTAAAAAGAGATCAAATAAGCACTGGGTAGGAGGAGTAGGGGAGTGTCGGGGTGCAGAGAGAGACGTGGGAATAAATTCTCTCTATATCCACCTGACTAACTCTGTGCTTATTTTTTTTCCACATTTTATGTATTCTCTGGAGAGAACTTTTTTACAACTCACATGAAAAAAGAGGAAGAAATATTATGCTGTGTGAAGATCAGGCAGCTAATAGACCAATGCATACGTTGTGCTCGTGCATGTTATAAGCAGTTTGCTCTCTATACAGTGACACCAGAAGCGAGATGCAGGAAGGACACATTACCATTACCACTTGCCAAGATCATAGGTTGCTTCTCTGTTATGTCAGAATTTGCCCGATGTTTCCTTTTCTCCTGTTGGACATCTGGCAGTTCCTGGGAAATATTTGAAGAGCCATTGTTTAGTAGTTTATAGGGAAAGCCTTGAGTAATTCACACAACAAATCATTAGGCAAGCACTTGTCTATCTAACTGAATTATTCTGCATGTTTGCTGAAACAGTTAAGCAGGAGAACAGCATTTCCTTCTCCAGAGGGTTTACAGTGGTAGTATTGACCCACCTAGTTATTGGGTTTCAGCCTTTTGTTGACACTGTTGTAAATGAAAGCAGTCTGGACAGGCACTGAGCAGCTGGGCTGGATAATTGTGAAGGATTCATGCTTGTTGCTGTTACCCCCGGTGTTTGTAGTGGGTTGTTTGCTTTGACTTTAGTTGAACTGTTGACAAAAGCATTAGATACAAATGGGAGCAAGTGGTGAGATGCCAGGAGGGCTTGGCAGTAATGGTGGTTTTCATTCTGACTTAAATGGAGAATGTCGACACTTGTCTGGATGGGAAATGGAAGGTGTGTTCAGCATTTGTGTGCTTCCCCCTCCCCTTTCCCTTCCTTTCCTTACTGCTGAATTTGTTTCAGCAAACACAGGTGAATGAAAGCAGAGTGGAGGTAATTTCACTATTGCCTTAACTTCTTCTGCCTTGAAGCTCCTTCTGACTGTGGAGGTCTTGCTGTGCAAATCCAGTTCCTGGCATGAAAGGATTAAGTATAAAAAGGGAAGGGGAATTTAAAAAAAAAAAAAAGGAAAGAAAAGGAGGGGGAGATAGAAGGGGTAGAGTTGAGAAAAAGAGGATTAAATAGACCAATATACACTAAGTAGTATAGCCAGAAAAATTGAAGTCATTTACTGGAACACTTTTAATTTGGTTTAAACAAAATACTCTTTTGTATATTCAAATGGAGAGTAGCTCAGCTGTTTTGAAGCCAGAAAATTAATGGTATTTTTAGTGAAATAGCAAAAGCATGTCAACAACATAGCTGTGGATGATAATGTTGGCATTTTATTCATGAGGAATTATCAATGCAGGTTACTGGACAACATAGTGTGACTGGAATGATTGAGCACGGGGGGGAGCGGCTGTCCTTCTGCAAAATGATTTCATTTTGCATTTAGTTTTTCAGGAAGAGAAGAAGGAGAGAGAAAAAAAGCATTTAAAATATGTGTCTAAGATGCTTGTCCTTGTGGTTTCTGGCTTCTGGAGACTAACCTTTTTACCTCTGTCTGACTCACGGTTTTGTAACTGCTTCTTTTTTGCTAGCTGTCCTTTCTTTTCAAGTGTAACTCGAACGATGGCAGAGAATAGAGGCAGAAGAACAGAGTCACATTATGATATCTTTGCTGTAAAGGTACTTTTGGCCCTGGAGGAAGCTGCAAGTTTGTTCTAGCCATCTCTGGCTCCTGAGTTTTGTACCTGAGCACTGTTTGCTTGGGAACCCTCAGGCATTTAACATGTTGTCAAATATGGTTACCTTGGCAAGTCATGGAGGAAGTTGGTATGATCAGTAAGGCAGAAGAGATGCGTAATATTTGTTATTCTGGCTATAGTTGTCTTGTAGTAATTTCCACTGGAAAGTGGCAAATAGAGTTCACGGGGATAGAGACACCACTGCAATGGAAGCAGAAGACATGCTTTTATATTGCTGTTTGAAGGCATACAAAGGTATTCCTTGCTACTGCTGTAGCATGTGCATCTGGTGGTATACCAGGTACCCATGGGGTTTCGAATCATCAAAGTTGTCATATGCAGGTATTTTTTATCACCTGCCTTCATGCAGCTTCAGATTGTCCTTAAACTAGATGCCTGGTAGCAGGGTAGTCATGGTGTTTGTGGACCCACTTTGAACAATCATCCATGAGATTTTTCTTTATTCCCCTTTGTTGTGGTTGCAGTATTGTTCCTAGGCTCTTCACAGTAAGAAAAGAAGCACAAAAAGAGATAAGGAACAAATTGCCTTTTACTGCTGAGTTTGCTAAGGTTTCTTGTAACATGTAGCGAGTTTGTTGTGCCAAACCACAGCCCTGTGGACGTCAGCAAGCAGCATTTTGCCCAGGTGTTAAATAATGTGGGATCAAGGCCTGAATTTGTTATTAATCCTACAAATATTAAAAGCAAGTAAAGAAATACCAAGCTATTTCCAGCAAACATGTACTGGGAGTGGTGTTACTGTAAATATCAGCATGTGCATGATCAATCCCAATTCTTTTTGTCTCCCTCTTTGGAGAATACCCTGAACAATTCTACAGGGAGCGAAAGAAATTCTTACAGCAAATTTCAACCTTGAATGAAGGAAAAATGAGAAATCTCTGAAAAGTAGGGACTTCAAGCCCAATCAAAACAAATACATTCCATAATCATGTCTGCACAGCATTTGGGAAATCCGGTTTTGGATCATCTAAATTGTGCAAGAATTCAGAAAAAATAATTTGTGAATGTTCTGCAGCATTGCCTGGATGCTTTTTAATCAAGCTTGGATAGTTTTCTGATTTCATGTGAAATGCATTTTGCCTTCACACAGAGTTTGCTCTTCAGGCTAGTCTGCTTTGCTTGCAGACTTGTAAGAAGGGTCCCAAGCTGTGCTTTGCCCGGAGAAGGCACAAGTTTCGGGCAGCTGAGATCTGGAAGCACGGAAGTACTTCTGGAGAGCATTTACATTGGGGTAACAGTAGTTTTGAATGATTACAGGAGCAAGGAGAGAGAGAAGTGATGTCCTACGTAGGCTGAGATTGGATAAGGCTTGCTCAAATCACAAAGTGATCATGCATCATGATGCATGATTTTTTTTCATAGTGTGATGTCAGATCGTGAGAAAATGGAGTGCTAAACTGGCCAGGTAGTAATAAGAGTGGAGATGAGAAGGAACATTCAAAAATTTAGCATAGGAAACAAATACAATGAGACAGAAGTAGAAGTATGACAGAGAGATGATGCCCTAAATCAATTGTGCACAACCTTCAGCACAGAAGGTCTTTGCTGGCAACTTGCCACAAGGCAGTGGGCTGCACCTGTTTTGCATATAATTTACATTGGATTTTAATCAGATAAGCACATACCCTGTTTGTTTTCTTAGTTATGGAGTGCTATAAGTGCAAACACTGCATAGCACAAAGCAATAAAAGACCGTGTGCTTGGTGTGTTATTGTAAAAGGAGTGATGATGGGAAGACTGGTTCTGCATTTTTTAAATGAGGGAGGTTTATCTGACATCTGGCGGTCTCTGAGAAGGACTTACACATTCTGAAGTACGGGTTTGGGTTTGTTAGGCAGCTGCAATTTTGGCTTTGTTCACATTTCAAATACATAAGGTTAATTTGAGAAAAAAAATTTTCAAATACAAGCTTGCAGATAGTGCATTTCCTGGTTAATTTTGTTATCCATGGCTAATTTAAAAAACAAAACCAACCACCAGCAGTATTTTCTTCCTGAAATCTTGTTAAGAGTATGAAGTTGGTTACATCTCAGATGTAGTGGCTTTAGGTTCTTGTGGATTTAGCTGATGACAGTTTTATGTATGATGCCAGAGTGTATCCTCTTTTACATTTCCTTTGTCTGTGTGATACAGATTTGTGCAAACTAAGAATGGCCTAAAATTATTTGTAAACATAATAGGTTCTGGATTTTAGTATAGGCACTCTGTTACAGTATTTGTATTGCTCTAGTCATCTAGTTGTGGTTTTGCTGAGACCAGAAAGACTGTTAACCCTTTTCCTGCCTCCTCCGCTGCTCCTTGTTTCCATTGTAATCTAGGATATTTAATGGATCCATCCCTCTGATACTGGAATGCCTCCAAATCTTCAGTCCTCACAACAACACTGTAAGGGAAAGAAACACTCTCTAGTCTTCTGAAATTATCCCTATTTTATAGGTAATGAAGTGAGGCATAAAGAGGCTTAATTGACTTCACACAATCAGATGAAAGAACAGACTATTGAACCTTGATTTCCCAAATAAGAACAAAATTTTTCATCCTTTCCTCTTACATTTTTTTTTCTCAAGCATTGGTGTTACCTTGTAATGCATCCACCTAATTCTTCAGTGAATTTGAGTCTCATTCGTGGCAAGTGCATGCGTGATTCTTTCTAGTGGTAGCTTGTGTGGGCTAGTTGGCCAGCTCAGTCCTTTCAGACTAATTCTGATTTCAGTTGACTATGCAATCTCTGTATGTTTTTTCAGAAGAGAAGCTTTGGATTTTTATTCTTCCTTGGGGTTCGATTGCATTGCTTTTGTGTGTGGTGTGGATCCTTCCGTACTGCATGGGGGTTGTAAATGTAGCAGAGTTGGCAGAAGCCCACTGCAGTATTGGGAGGGTCACGCCAAGGGGAGCGCGTGTGCAATGGTACCCCCTGGGCTAACCAGCCGTCACACAGCATGTATACACCGTGCCACAAAGCACACCGCTGAAACCCAGGGGCTAATGCTCACCCGTCTTTGTAGCACACCACCCACCAGCAGTGTGACTCGGACAGCCCAGCACTGTACCTGAGCTGTTTCCTATCACATTACCTCTGGCCTGAGGCCATGCTAGCAGGACTACTGCTTTCCCTATATGGAGCAAGATTGTTCAGGTGCACATCAGGATTGTCTGCGCTGTGCTTCCCTGCCGGTAGTAAGGTGCTCAGTGTGGACTACTGCACAGCTGGAGGACTCTCCTAAACTTCCTCCAGTGCTGCTGCAGAGGGATCACTTCTGGAGGTAAATACGGGAATGCGTTTTTTGTCAGTAGTAAAATGCCCTGAAGGGGAAGAGTGTAGGCAGGGGAGAAGGATTTCGGTTTGACACCTGGAATTCTGGATTGTGCCTGCTGTGAAAGAGCTTGTTAAACCTTCTCACTGTAAGGGGTCCACCTGGTGCTCTAGGTGTCTTTAAATGGAAATTTACGTTTATGTCAGAACTAAAGTCTAAACACAATAAGAAGTGTGATTAAAAAATTCACAACAAATGCTGACTTCATCTCCCACTATATAATATAAGGGGCAGGGAGGGGCAGTGAAATGGAGGGACAGGTTCAGGATGTGTCACCATCATAGTGAGAAGCAGTAATAGAAGGCCGACTTCAACATTTAAGATTTGCTCTGTCTTAGGGCAGGATTTAAGTTATTGTTGAGAGTAAGCAAGGTGGCGTTGCAAGGAAACAGAATCTGCTGTTGCTTAAGCAGCCCAGATGTTTGTTACTGAATATGGTTACTAAATATGACTTACAACTTATCCCTTAAATTTTAACTAGAGACTTGCTGACAGTGCTTTGTGTACTTGTTATAAAGTCCCCACTCACACTTCAGGACAAGCAAACACTACATTGATGTCAAATTTGAAGATGGTGCGTGCAGAGATCATCATAGTAGTCAAGCTTTGCATTGGGAAACACTTTGCTACCTATTCTGGCTTCTACCTTGAAAAGTCATGGTTTTGACAACTATTAAGGAGAAGAAATGCACTGACAAACTGCGGCAATCTGGGATTTAATAACACTTCCCAACTGAGAAATCCATTTCACAAGTTATCCCGTGTGTCCTCCCCAAGCTTCTCTTTTGCTTTCTCACCACCTAGCTCCTTCAGTCTCATCTGGGTCAATCTGTGCAACTATAATAATTCCTGACTGTGCATAAAATGAAGCTGCTTGGTTAGGTGTCCATTGAAATATGGGGTTTGGTTTTTAGCATGCTCCAAAGCAGATCTAAAAAAGCTTGTCTTTGCTGTTGCACTACTGGAGTGAATGGTGGCTAGAAGAAGTTTTCTGTATTGAGGAGGCTTTCCCTTAACTCTGCAACTGCTGGTTTCATAGTGCTGCTTCAGCCTTTGATCTCCACAGTCTTAATTGCCTCACAAGGAGGTTATTTACAATCAACAAGAAAAGAACCTTGAACTTTTCTTTTTAATAAACTTGTTACTTGCCAGCATCTCTAGAGGCATCCCAAATGGAAATAAGCATCTTTCATTTTATAAATGCTTATTTCATTTTATAAATAAATTTTAAAAATGGTTTCCTAGACAACCTTGATGAAATGTCAACTTCTCAGATCTATATTCACGCCATAGGTATTGTTATCTCCATCCCTGCTGGGTGATTTGTACACTGCAGTAGTTTGTTTGGAAACATGCCTGTTGTTCTTTAGAAGGTACTTAATGTTAGACTAGAGAACATAAGACTTTTTTTTTTTCTCCCGTTTCCACCAGCTCATTTCTCAACCATTTAAGATAAAGAGTTTGAGCTTGTATGGTCTTTAAAAAACCTTTCACAGGATGTTTTTGAAACAGATCAATTTCAGCATTAAAGTGTTAGGAATTCAGCCAAGGAAAATTCAACTTAGGATTGTATAGCTCTAAGGATAATGTATCATACTTGTCTTCCTTGAAAATGATTGTAACAGTAGAGTTGAACCTACTGCATTACATAATTTAGGAGCGTTTGTCAGAATGCTGTTTTAGGGAGATTACGGTACTCTTCCCTTAACAAAAGCAAAGTGAAAGGTGGATCGTATTATGAAGTACTTAAATGAGAGAGAACAGTCTTCACAAATAATCTAAGGCAACTCATTAGAATGGAATGGAATGGAATGGAATGGAATGGAATGGAATGGAATGGAATGGAATGGAATGGAATGGAATGGAATGGAATGTATGTGCATGCCAGTTATCACACTTAACTATTTGGCAGAGTGTAGGGGCTGTACAAGAGGGAGATTTTTACTTTTCCTCTCTTCTAGCCTGAATTAAAAATGTATTGGCTGCTCATTGCTGACATCAATACATTTCCAGCTAGACTGAAGTTAGTATTTGATTGTGCTTTTATTGTTTAAAAAATTAACAGTGTGACCTGTAGTATAAATAATGAAAAGCCCAGAAAAGTAAAAGCTACTGGTGCTTCTCTTGGCAGAGCTGTAGGATGTTCAGGAGTTGTAATATGTCTAGAAATCTGGCAGAAAGGAATGTGTGTTTTTTTTTTTCAGTCTTCAAAGTGAGTGTTGGATGTATAATGTGCTATTACATACTGATGTAACTTCTTTAAGATAGAATGCAGGATCTGTGTTCCCACTGCTCCTCCCTTCCATCCATTCCACATACCAGAGTCCTTGATTTGAAGAATGAGACTGAAGATAATCATTTTTGCAGCAAGTTGAAACAGGGGAATATGCAGTAAATTTAGCACATACGCACATTCTTCTGAGTTCTTTATCTGCTTTGTGGCTTTCGTGAGATCAAAGTGTGTGCCTCAAATCTGGCATCTGCTGGAGTGGTTTCCTGAATAGGAAATGGGATAATTTCCTGAACAAGGATCTTGGGAGCAACAAGTAAGTGAGTGTAGATGAGATGAGGTGGGTATCATGGGTTTAGATGTTTTTTGGGCAGAGTAGTATTTAAATATTTCTTTCTGGGAGATATTTTTATAGATGGTTGAGAGAATATTTTGCTTCAGAATCAGCATGAACTAGAATGTGCAAATATTTACTAGCATTTAGCCATGTTTTATCTTCCTGCCCAGATAAGAGACTGGTTGGATAATGCATTCTGTTTTCACTGAGCACTTAGCAGTGGCTCGGGTTTCCTCAATCATATAGGGTACTAGGAAAAAATATATCAGGTTTTCAGAAACCACACAAAATCTGACGGGGAAGAGGTGAGTGAATTGCCAGTTTTTTAGTTAGTTCATGATCATAACACGTGAATGTGTTTCTGTTGATTAAAGCAATTGGTATGTGGAGAGGATGTTTCTATTAAATTTTAAGGTGCTTTTTGTAATCATGGTTGTCTCTTGAAAGCTATATCTTCTCTCATCACTTTTCTGCTGATCAAGTCAGAAACAAATAGAAAATGGGAGAAGGGAAAGAAGAAATCAGAAATTGTGGAAAGAGATCATCAGCTCTATCCATGAAATATTCAGTTAAAACAATAATTTGCTTTATTTTCTTACGGTCTCCTAGGTCATCTCTGTAGCAGAACAACTGTAAAATCCTCTAGAGGCAAATAAGCAGCAGGAAAGAAAATGAAAGTGTTTTTCCCCAAAGGGTTGATACGTATGGATAGTTTGGAAAGAAACAGAAAAGTGAAACCTCAAAATTGATGCCTTTTCCATGGATATACCTATGCTAGATATAACCAGAACTAAAAATGTGGGGCACTGGGGCATAGTACCTGATTGAAAGCGACTAGTATCACGTGGGACTGGCTCCAGGCGTATCTCTGTGGTTTTAAAACAAACAAAAAAAAAGGCTAATTAGTGGAAGGCTATAGCCTTCTGGTCAAAATAAAAAATTAGATGGGGAAGATAAATCCCAGGAGAAAGTTGTAAGGACTTGTCACATGAAAACGGAATCCACTTAGGTATCCCTGGAGAAGGCAATGCTTAAAGTCTGAACATTACTACTTTAACTTGGAAAATGTAGGGGGTGTAGGTGGTTGTATTTTTACCTCCTAACCTCTGTTACCAGTACTGAGGAGAGTTTTATAACCCTTGTGGCTTGAACTGCTGCAGGAAGGTGTTTATGTTCAGCTTGGCTCAGTGCCATACAGTCCATTTTAATCGCTGTGCAAAGTGAAAGGCTAACAGTTTTACTATGGGGCTTGGTCTGAAAAGAGGGCTCTAAGCGAAAGCCAGTTATTATTCAGAGGGATTTTGTAGTTCTTAAAGGTATTTTTTAGCAAAGGGTAAAGCATACTGACACAGGCCTGTAGTGGCTATCATAAAATGTTCATTCCTTAGTGTTTTTTTGTATTTTGAAAACGAACTAAATTATCTTGTGTGTTCTGTTTAATGTAATGTATTAATTTCTGGAGATATGTTGGATGTTGGGAATTTTCTGTGCACATCCGTCATTGCCTTTGAAGAACACTCGGAGAGCACTGCTGTTTTTCCTTACATCATGGCATGCTGCTGAATCAAAGCCCATAATGCAGACTGGTGGTTTTCGTGCTCCCTCCCTTTCATGCTGGTGAGCCCACAATTAAATTGCTGCATTGAATGCTCTGGCTGGTTGAGCTTTTTCTCTTATCCTGTGATTGTGTGCTTTCCCTCACTCTTTTTCCCTAGTTAACTCCCAGTTCTCCCCTCTGTGTTTTGGGTTCTGTTTTGTTAGAGCTGCTCAAACTGTTTCAAGTCTCTACTGAAAGAAATGGCGTGAAAAGTCAGTAATTGGAACCCCAAATAAATATTTGAGGAGAACTGTAGTTCAGTGTTTTCTTGGCAGTGCTCTGTTCCTCAGATTTCCAAAGATGGTTATATTTACCCTCGGTTCTTCTGAATCTCTGTGACTTGATGGCCTCTGACCTTTCTGTTTCAGTGTGTCTGATTTTGGTTAAAGTAACATTCAAGGGTTTTTATGCTATGATGGCCAACATGCTGGATCATCCCAGATTTTTTAAGTTTATCTTCTAAAATGCCAACAACAGAGTTTGGTACCATTTCCACACTTGGCTTTTCTGGGGTCATTAGAGACAGAATTCGTTTGCAGCCTGCACATGCCCTGGGGCTCACCCGCTGTATTGCCTATACCAGTTGCAATTTATACCGTAACACCTTCTTGCAAATCTTTTAAATCTGTCTAAATTACCTGTTCTGCTGTGTACTGAAGCATGTGGCTTTAGTTTGGGGTCTGTTCAAAGAGGAGGAGATTGCATTGCAGGATGGTGAATGGAGAATGGATCAGATGAATTGCTCTGTGGATTAAAGGGAGGGAGTGTTTTACAATGCCAGAGTTGTGTTACCATCAATTAAATTCAATATTTACAAGTTGACAGATGTGGACGGGTGCAGACTTAATGGTAAACGTAATCTGTGAACTTTAAAGCTTCTGTAAACCTACCAGAAGTATTTAGCTCCTTTTACTGCCCATCTGTTTCTTTTTCTTTTGTTCCCTGCTGAAACCAGGTCCTTTGTTCAAACTGTCTTGCTTACCCAAGGATGCTTGTTATTCTTGCCACACTCCCTGATTTCAGTACCTTCATGTGCCTGTGCTAAGATATACTTTAGCCTAAAGTTGTCTTTCCTTTTTGCCTCACAGCTGTGTTCCTCTACAGCTTTACTGCTTGTACTTAAGCTGCATGGGCTCTTTTCTCCATCTTTTGACCCTCACAGTGTCAGTAATGATTAGACCTTATATGTGTTATCCTTCAGCCAGTGTTTACTGGAGAAGCTGTATTTTAAAAGATTTATTGCAAAAATCCATCTGTGAAAGGCTAACTAGCAGCCCTCACTATTGCTTTAAACACCTACTTTTCTTGCCACCACCATGCATCTGTTCCCCAGGAGAAGCTGGAGAAACAACAGCATGTGCTGATAGAATTATATGTCAAAATTGCTAAGGTATCTCCAACTTCTGCTGTGTGTCCTGCTTAGCTTTTCCAGCAAATTGATGTGTATGTTGAAATGCATGACTAGAGTTAAGTTGTACAACTGTAGTGGTTTACTGTTTGTTTATCAACAATTTCATAACATCTAGACTGTGATGCTTTTAATTGGCTTAGATTAAATATTGCAGTGATAACCACCAGGGCAAGCAGATCACCAGTGTAAACAGTTACACAGGTATTTTTTAAGAAATTACACACACATATGCATAATATTTCTACATATCTGTATTGATGTGCATGTACAACTTTGAGACACCTACATTTCAAAAACTAATTGCTGAACCTGCACATTCTCTTTATTCTGTGCTTCTTTGTGGCCATCTCATTGCTCTTGCAGTGGTGCTGCACATCTAGACTTTGATGTTTTTAATGACACTCTCATCTACTAATTAACTTCATTAATTTTGCAATTAGTGAAGTTAATTAGTAAGTAAAAATGCTATATAAAACTTCAAAGTTTGCATTTTTAATCATAGTTTGTATTAAAAATAATTATCACACACTTGATTACTAAACTCAATCCAGTTAGCTCAGAGAGGGTCATGGAAATATTAAAACCAGCTTTGTTCAGGGTCTTCCTTAGCTAGTTAGTAGTATTTTTCGATAAGAATCAGGGGAGACTTTGTCGGTACCAGAAAACACAGCTACAGGGAAGAGGCAGCAAATGAGATGAAAAAAAAAAAATACCATGGTGTGGCTGAGTAGAGGTTGCATTTCAGTTTGGGTAAGTAGAGAAGCAAGCTGGAAAAGGGAGAGGTGCAAATATTGAAAACGTTTGCTGTGACCAGTGATATATGTGGCAATAATACTTGGCTACCAGCTTCTCTTCCTTTGGTGAGCCATTTTTGAAGAGATGTGCTCCTGGCTGTACTGCCTGACTGTGTAGGCCTGATCACGACCCACTGGATATACCTGAAGGGAAAACCTGCTTGAGATGTTGAAAACTAAAGCGAAGAGCAAACAATATGTGATACTGGAGTGGAGAGCGGGATGTACTAATAGCAATAATAGTGATGTAGGAATAACAACAGAAAGATGTAGTAGCAGTGTAGGTGTTGGTGACCTCAGGAGCACAACCACTGTGAATATTCCATGTGGTGTCTGTAAGACAGCCTACAGTGCTTAAAAAATTAATGTATTCATGCCTATGAATGTATGGAAATTAATGATTTTTTTCTTTTTAAACAGATGGCTGTAGCCTCATAGTTAGAGCCATGCAGAATTCCCTGTCCTGTCACCTCTCTGGTGGGAGATGACCTCTCCCACCTTGTATCACTCATTAGTCAGCAGAGAGGTCTCTGTCTCATCCGTGTGTGCCAGAAGTCACAGCAGTCTTTTTTTTCTTTTTTTTTCTGATTTAAATATATATCTTGGAGAGCTCTGTGCTGGACCAAGTCCAAGCCTGGACCAGTATCTGGGTGTAAGCTCCAGTGGTGGTATGGCCATCACATTGGCACCAGCCAACCAAGCAGCGTTAATGACTGGTCATTTCCCTGTGGCGCATATTGTATCCATTTTTATAGTTTTTTATACTTTCAACACGCTTTGTAAAAGCAATAATGTCATTCAGATAATTACACCATAATTGACCTTAGCGTTGAACATCCTTGGCTTTTACTGCAGTTTGCTTAATACTTCAGGACAGTCAATTATCTTGTAATTCCCACTTTGTTGGGAATTATTGTTTTAATTATTACACTCCAAATACATCATTTTGTCATAGTAGTAAGGGTACGCTGGGGAATGACCATATCCATAAATGCTTTAAAGAGTTACCAGCTTTATCATGTGGGATGACTTTTCATCCTGTCTTCTCTAGTCATTACTTTTAACACTGATTTCATTTAATTATCACTTACTCTGTTTAGACCAGATCTTCATCTGCAGGAACTAGCATATGGGGAGATGAGGCTTGCAGGATTTGAAAGCAGTTGGATGGCTGTGCAATCTGACCATACTGATTTCTTTTCTGCTGTGTTATGGCGAAAATTTTTCTTGCTGTTTCTAGCAATTTGAATTATTAATTACCCAAATAGACAGCAAGCACGCTGATGTTTGTCCTGTTTTTGGTAAGAATTTTGTGGCTGTGTAAGTGGTTTGTGTGGCCCTTTTGATGTTCCTTTAATTTGTACCTGGGTGGCACTGGTACTCTACCAGGAACAGCATCACCATGCCCATGTTGGAGAGAATACAGAGTGGTTGTTGTGGTGGAAGATGATCTTTTCAGTTAGCACTGTGCTTAGCACTGCCCAAAGCAGAGACTGAAGCATAGCATATGCCTTACTGCTTAGTACAAAAGATACTATGAGTCCAGCTGTTCCACTTCTTAAGCAATTTATGTGAACAAGGCAACGTGCTCAGCCTTTCTGTAAATATGTATGTTCAGTTGGTTTTCTGTCAGCGTTCTGTGGTGTATTTAAGATGAATAAAAATGTTCTACCTAAACAGAATATGAAAAACTAGTATGTTTTGCTAAAACAGAAACTAAATATAACCTACTTTCACCGAAGAGTATCTGATCTAATTATTATACATGAGCAAACTCAGTATTGGTTAGTAGGAAAATGCTACTCTCTACTAGATTAACACATTTTATTGAAGAAAACAGCAGTGTGAAAAGACTGTTTCTCTGTAAATTTTAATAGTTACTAATGGGACTCTGACCCATTAAGTTATGGCCTGCAGAGTAATAATGTTCAATCACATAATTTCTCTAAGTAGCTATCCTATTCCAGCTTCTTAAAGGCAACTGTTAGGAGAGCACTGATGTTTTAATCAAGGAACAGGCAGAGTCTGACAGCTAAATGTTGTGCTTTGATGGAGGTTTTCTTGCACAGTCCGCAAATAAAAGTACCTTTTCTTGAATGTCTTGCAAGATTTGCACAATCAGGAATGAAAGTGTGGGTGGGTACAGGATTATATGTAGGAATCTGATTACAGTGGAAACCATGAGGACATTGTTATATCCTAGTATTTCTCACTGAAATCCTTACAAGTGTTACTAAACTGAAAAGCTATTACAAGCAATAGTGGGAACTCAAACACTGAAAATGACAGACATTACGTCCATGGGAGGATCTAGACCATAGCTCATTGTCTGTGTACACAACATGTCCTTATGACTTACTGTAAGAGATAAATTTAGATCTGTCAGCATGAGTAATAATATTGCAGGGGCATTGATTGACTGGTGGCATGCTAGAAAAGGAGTAGGACAGGTAGAAGTGGGAGAATTTAGTTTTGTTCTATAGTAATTGACTCCTGAGACAAAATAATGTTAGTCCTAGTACACTGGCCAAATTTCAGTTTGGGAAATGAGATTCTGCCTGCTATCAGTAGGTGAGTTGTCTCTGTTTTTCAGCTAAGGACAGGTGATATACCATAGCAAGATCTTTTAATATTGATATAAAGTCTGATCCATCTTTGAAGCAATAAAACCATTAAGCAGTGTGCATTGCCTCAGTGCCCAATGTGGTGTTCATTTTTATGTTCTAGTGATAATTAGCTACTTCATCAGTCTACTAGGGGCTTTAATTTATTACTTTATTAAGCAGTGAAATCAAAGATTAAAATGATATCTATAGCACATAGCTAACTAGATTGTGAAAAATGAAACTATATAGTTTCAAATTTATGAAAATAAATATATTTAAATAAGTGCAGTAGTTTAATTCTTTAGACACTATGCTAATTTGTAGTTTACTGGTGATTATTTTTCTTCAGTTTAAAGTAAATTGCTTTCTGTAGGGTGAAGTTGAGAAATAATGAATTGAATTCACATTACAAGCTACTGCCTCCCAAATTGTAAATGAATATAAATGTAATAGCATAGTGTTAAAATCTTTTGGAAGAGACTTATGCAATATAGTTGCAGTAGACAAATGCATTTTTCAAGCCATCAGTTCATTTAATGTTGCATTTCTTCTTGGCCTTTATTTAAGGGCTTCTGTGCCTACTGCCAGTACTGTCTTCAGATGTTTTAATATGTGTTGTCTCTTCAGAGCAAAAAATGACATTGTTTGTTTGTGTCATTTACTGTAATAGCTGATAAATGAGTTGCTTTAAAGCTGAATCAATGAACATATTTTAAGGTGTAATTGCTCAGGATAGGAAATTCTTGTCTACTTATTTTATACTGTCAGGGAGAAGGAGAGGCAGTCTGGGAAACAGGAAAGGCACAAGTTGTGTTCAGCACTAGCTTTGTTCCAAAATTTTTATTTCCGTTCAATGTGCTTAGAAGGCAATTAAAAATTACCAGTCAAAAAGATGGAAGATTTTTGGCAAATTATACCACTCATTAATCTGAGGTGCTGTTGATGAGAACCGGAAATTTTCAAGAAATTGAGAGGAGGGCTTGCGTGTCCCAGCAGGAGGAAATGTTCTGTCACGTGACTTGGGCAGCAACCACAGTTTAACATCTGTGGTTAACTGTTCTTAGTCCTTACCAGAAGTTTGTCGTGTAATTAGTTAAGGAAAAGAAGACATTTGGTAATACCGATGGAACAGGAGTTGCACAATCTAAATACGGATTTATTGGTTTGCATTCGTGGTAGTAGCTACAAAATTAACCTAGGGAGCTTTGCACTGAAAGCCTGGAAAACCAAATTGCTGTGTTGTACAGTTTTATGCAGAACACCAGCTGTCCAAATGCGTGGAAGAAGAACCCTGTAACCAGTGTTTATGGATGAATGGGAGGATCTAAAATCCAGCAGTAAGGACTTTGGTTATTGTTCAGTTCACACCCTTAGTTAAGGAGAACAGTGACATGGAAACAGTCATCAGGGTTTCAACTGAGAATTACTTCCATCTTCATTCCTGTCAGCTCCAATCCTGCAGAGTGCCTGAATGCATACTCACGTATGTGTACATTCAGCCATTGACTTCAACATGAGATAAAGTTTCGCGCGTACTTAAATGCTTTCTTGAACTAGGGCTGAAAGCTGCTGCTGCTGGTGCTAAAATCAGTCCCAGGAGGAATTTTGTATCTTCCGTTACTTCCTTTTTTGTGTACCAAGATACAGGCTCTACCAAGCTTTGGAAATATGGTATGAGATTATAAATGTCACCTTCCTTGTTTAAAAGACTGGAGTAGAGTTGTTGGATGACAGCACATAAAGTTTATATTATCTTCCTTACTCTGCTAAAGATCATTATTAAGTGAGGGCTGAATGGCAAGAGACTTGGAAACGATAGCTGTAGCTCATCATCTACTGTGTGCACAGCCTGAAATTGTAAAAGACACCAAAACAAAATTGTTAGATGTTTTACCCTGTTCTGTCCTGCATCAAGACTGTTTGGAAACTTGCTTCTTTGCCAGAAATCATCATTCAAATATTTGCTGAAGTGTGGCTTACCTTGAGCCACTTTGTTCTTGATTTACACAGGCAAATACACAATCATTCACACCCATCCTCCTCTTCTGGGAGTATTGATTTAAACTTGCGTATTTGTAGAGGAAACGAGGGAAAACCCAGGCCAGTGAACAGTATTCATGAAATGGTCCAAAGTAGCTCTACATTCATCCCATTGACACTACTGATAGCAACGATGATCTATTGGCTGATTGGCTTTATGTGTCTCTTGCAGTGCTTTGTGCATTTTTAATACAAGACACTTGTAGGATAGACAGCGCTGGTTAAAGCCCAAAGTGCTGTCTGTGAGAGCAACTCCAAATTACATTATTAGTTTAAGTTGTGTTGAGGGGTAGTGACAAATGAACCACTGTTTTGAATAAGCATCTAATGATGTTTTTTTCATCTCTTTCCTGACTGCAGAGCTCTTCTGTATCTCCCTCAGCTAGTTTCAGAACAGCAGAAAAGCACAGAAATTCAACAGATTATTCTTCAGATAGTAAAAAACAGAAAACAGAAGAGAAGGAAATAGCAGCTCGTTACGTGAGTAAATTATCTAAATTGTGCATTGTCCAACTTAAGTATTCCTCTGTAATTTTGCCTGATTCTTGCTGCATAACTAATTTTAAAATTGAGGGTAAAATTTTTAACAGGTTCTTACTGTCTGCCTCTAACATCTGTGCTGTGTGGAAGGTTTTGGTGTGTAGGATTGATAGTGTTTTTAACGATTCAAACAGAAAGCACCTGGAAGGCATGTCGCCAAAGGACTGAGCATCAGTTAGGCTGGGAATTCATAGATGTAGGCTCTAGCTTGGCCCTGCTTCTCAGTGCAGTAGAACTTCTGAGGAGAATTTTCATCCTGTGTCCATGTTCAACATTGTAAAAACTGGGAAGAATTCTATAGCTGTGATAACCTGTTAGGCAGAAGCACTCTAGGTGACGTAAATATGATTGCGTTATCACATAAAGCTTGGTAGAAGTAAATGCTGTGTTGTGAGCAGCCTTACATTTCATTGATTTTTTTTTCTTGGCGCTGACAAGACGTTGGGATATTAAATAAATATTTTTAACACATTGTGATTTGTCATTGCAGGACAGTGATGGTGAAAAGAGTGATGACAACTTGGTAGTTGATGTTTCCAATGAGGTACACAACCATGCTTTTTCTGCCTTATAGTAGTGGTAGTGGAGGTGTCCTCAGTGGTTTCTGTGCTTATTGGGTATATGAATAAGATTACAGCCTTTGCCTTCATAAAGGAGCTTTAAATGCCTGAGGGAATCCAGTCACATAGTCCTTCTTTAGAATGCAAATCAGATCTGTAACACTTATGTCTACAAAGGATCTTTTTGTTTCTTGTATGAACCAAAAGTCTGCTCGAGATATTTGAAGCCAGCACAGCACAGGGGCTTGTAATGGTATCTGTGTTTGCTTTCAGTCTGGCTGTGATTTCATTTGTGAACTTTATCAGGTCTGCCAAGTGCCTCAAACCTTTTCAATCTGTCACCTCACAAATGAGATCTACTTGCCTATCCATAGATTTTTAACATTATTTTTCATGGTTAATGGCATCAAATTTTAAGACTCTCTGGAAAAAAAAAGTCTTTCATTATTTGTCTTTATTTTACAATTTCATCAGCTAGATCAATTAAGAACTGAAGGATGGTGTCAGTTTTTATGACAGATCTTCATTCCAAAGTGACAGTTGCTCAAGACAAGCACTAGTGGCTATACTAACCCATGTTGCTGATGTTTAGGATCCTTCCTCTCCCCGGGGAAGCCCAGCACACTCCCCACGGGAGAATGGCTTGGACAAGACTCGACTGTTGAAGAAAGATGCACCAATTAGTCCGGCATCTATTGCATCCTCCAGCAGTACTCCTTCCTCCAAATCCAAAGAACTTAGCCTTGTAAGTGCTTCAGAATGCTCCTAACCCATGATCATATACTGAAACACAGGCATACTGGATTTCTCTCTGGACACAATTTGGATTTCCACGGCTAAAACACTATGAAGCATCAATTTAAAATTTGTTTAATTTATCTCTTCAAGGGAATTTAATAGAATAGTAAGGAGAAAGTACACAGTGGTTTTTGGTGATAGAAAGAGGTTATTTTCACTGGTGGTGTGGGTAGATGATAGATGTGCTGTGCTGAGAGATGGTTTTCTCCTCCCCTATATGAAAAACTGTCATTCTGAGAATAAATGAAAGTACTCAGGGGTTCCTGGAGCTGTTTTTTTGTGATGTGGTTTTATAGCAAATTCAGTTCCCTGCTTGGTTGTTAGCTTTGTTTGAATTACCAGGCCATATACAGCAACAATAATTTTTATTTTCTATCTAAAAAGTAATCTGTCATTTACAAGAGCCTTTCTTGACTTGCTTCACAAATCACAATGCAAAAAAAAAGCTGCCTGCAAGTTGGAGGTGTTCTTTCCTTTCATGTTTGTGACCACAGTTAATCACCTTCCTGAGCTGCACAGTGACTCCCCTCTCTGTTCTTCACAGGTCAGGGTATGCAATTATTTAAAGAAATAATACAAATAAAAAGAAAGCTTAAAGTGAGTGTAGCGTTCAGGAAAGGTGATAGAATGACAGGTTCAGGCCATGGAGTCAGTGGTTCATCTGATGAACAAGCTTGTCACAGAAAAGCAGTGAACATTTTACCCATAACTGTCTCCGTCTTGTGATTCCAGCATCACATTTGGGCATGAGTTGTTGGTCAGTTGTGGGTTTTTTTCCTGCTCTTCTTATCCGTCTGGAATGGCCTCTTGTAGAAACTCATAATTGTGATGGCAACAAGTCCACCATAAGCAGAGAGAGACCATCAACAAATTTCACATGTGCTGCCAATATGGCAGTAATTTTCAGTTGTTGACTTCATTCTGAATCACACAGATGCTTCTGTTGAGGAAAGCAGTGAAGGCTGTATTTAATTCCCAAAGCCATTTTGTCTTTTTCAGTGTCTCTGCATCTTCTCTTCACTGCAAGGGGCTGTAGAAACCCAAACCCAAAAGCTAAATATCCCTAAACACACATTCTTTGATTATCACCGGCTCTCTTTCCAACACTAGCTAAAAAATTAAAATAACTAACGAACTGTACTCTTTTTTTTTTCTTTTTTGGTGGTTAGAACGAGAAATCTACCACTCCTGTGTCTAAATCAAATACCCCAACTCCACGGACTGATGCCCCAACTCCAGGCAGCAACTCCACTCCTGGGCTGAGGCCAGTGCCTGGCAAACCCCAAGGTGTGGACCCGCTAGGTTAGTGTCTATATTTTGATGGTGTGAAACAGTGGCCATTTGTACCTAACCAGACTGCCTTTAAATCTACAGTGATGAGACAGTATATTACAGCTGCTTAAACTGCATGCTGAGCTGGTTCTTCAGCACTTTAATACAGAGCATGTGTGTATCACTGTTTGTCTTAACTCATATTTCACTTGATGGCTCTGGGCTGGCTGTGTGACATCTCTTCTCTTTTCTTCTTTTTCTAATAGCTTCAGGTTTAAGGACACCTATGGCAGTGCCGTGTCCTTATCCAACTCCATTTGGGATTGTGCCACATGCTGGTATGAATGGGGAGCTGACCAGCCCAGGAGCTGCCTATGCTGGTCTACACAATATTTCCCCACAAATGAGTGCAGCAGCTGCAGCAGCAGCAGCAGCAGCTTATGGGAGATCTCCAGTGGTAAGTGTTTGCAACTAATATATTTGGTGTCGAGAGTTTACATTAAATCTAAGACCTGCAGGGTTAATCTAATTCAGTCTCTTTGTAATTTGGGGAGTATGCTGTGGAGAATATCAATTAAAGAGTCTTCCTTTGCCTAACTCCATTTTTGTTTTGCTTGGGGAAAACTATAGGTTGGTTTTGATCCACATCATCATATGCGAGTCCCAGGAATCCCTCCGAATCTCACAGGCATCCCAGGAGGAAAACCGTGAGTATCAAACATTCAACTTTAAAAGTCAGTCATCTGTTGGAAGTTGCATTCCCTTACCGGCTGGAATTCCCCTTTGCTGCTGAAAACTATTATATGAGTAGAAGTAGATACCGCTATTTGACAAGGGCAGGAGAAAATCTGCTTAATCTTAAAGTTGCATTTGTAAATGTGTTTTGAAGACAAATAGCAGACGACAAGGACTGGATGATAACAGAGTAAAGAAGATAAATAAATGGAAAAAGGAGCTGAACTTTGAGGTGTTACATGCTGAATCTAATTGGTTGGTCGTATATGGAGATGCAAACTGGAACAGGATCTCAGCTTTGCACCTGTGTTGTTCTCTGCTTCTCAGTCTAAAAAGATGGTTTCTTTGTTCACAAAAGCCTTGAAATGACTTGCAAACTTTACAGCTTCTATAAACTGCAGTGTGCAGAGAAAGGAACACTGAAATGTTTTGTTTGATTGGAAATACTGAAAAGACTTATTGTATCATAATGTTCAAATTCATCCTTAATGGAACTGACCATAAAAGGTGACCTGCTCTACCAGGCTTCACTTGTGAGCCTCAGAAAAAGCATTACACAGATATGAAGAACTCTCTGCTCACATCTCTTTTGAGTTAGAGAGGGGAAAAAAAATAAAACAGTGATGCAAACCATATTGATCCAGATTTTATAGAAGGGTCCTCCCCTTCCACTTCTTGTGTGACACTTGTGGGAAACTGTGACCAACTAACACTGAAGTTTGAAGGGCCAGGGAATGCTTATGCCATTCCTTCTCCAATTCTCATATGTATGAACGTGTTTTTAGAGGAGTGATCGGGATGTAGTCACACACTTGCATACGTGTGAGTAAATGCATATTGTTACCTGCTAGTGAGTTTGTGAACACACAGGTTTAATAACATATCGTGGTGACAAGTGGTCAGACCTAGTGCATGTGAGTCCTCTTGTACACGTGTCACACAAATTATAAACCATGCCCAACTCTCTCAGACGTCACACACTAATTACCACTTCAAGCTGACTTCTCTGCTCATTGCACTACCCTGCTAGGTGCTGCAAAAGATGAATAGAGAAACTGGTCTGCAGTAGTTTCCAGAGCAGCTGCTTGCATTAAAAATTCTGTGGGGCACAGATCTTCATCCTACAGTGCAGCTGAACTTAGAAATGTCTTGATGTAACATTCAAAAGTTTACTGGGTTCAAGTTCATCTTTGGAGTTGGTCACTGAGAAGGAAGGGTGACTGATTTTACTAAGCTTTGTTTGCTGTGGTTTGAGAAGCAGGAATACCAGCAGTGCAGAGACCTCCCTGTTCACCTCTCACTGGTGTTAGGGAGGGACAGAATGAAATATGAGGCAAACTGAAATCAAACGTTCATTTCTAATGTATCTCCAAGGTTTTTGAATGTTGTTGATGTGTTGATGGCTGTTCTAACATTTCAATATAATTCTGTCTGCCATAGGCCCTGAAACCATTGAAATCTGTTTTAGCATGATTGCTTTGATTTTTCTTCATCTGAAGTGATCTTTTCACAGCTGTCATTTAGGATTGTTAGTTTCTCATTTACTCTTCCTTTTCCTTTAGAGCTGAAGTTGTGTAAGGTTTCCTCACTTTTGAGTGTGTTGAAATGGAGCAGACAGCACCTGGCACATTAGGGATCTGGCCCCTAACAACTCTTTTCACTTTGGAGATATATCAAAACGCTGAGCATAGTACAATATATAAATAGAAAAGGTAGCTAATGGGAAAAGAAGAAAAAAGGACTCAACAGGTGTTCATAGTGTCAGGTATTTGTAAGATATTTAGAGTACTTCAAATAAGCAACGTACGTTGTTAGTTCTCAAGAGTGAAAAAAACCTGAAATCCACTCAACTACTATAAAACCAAACCAAGCAAAAAAAGCAACAGTTTAATCACGCATGCTGGTATGAAGTAATGAAGAAAGTGAGAATGCTGTAGTCACAGGTCACTCCAGATCTAAACTTATTTCTGTAATGTTTAAATGTGTTCCTTGTGTAGTTTATAAGCCTCCTAAAAATCGCCTTGGCTCATACACTCAGTGCTCAGCATGGCTCTGGAGAGAGTAACTGCATACGGAAGATCTACTTGTTTTGTTAGAGTGACCATCAGCTGTTTTTTTTCAGTACCTTACTGCAGGAAACAAGAATCGGGGTGATAACAAGGAAGATATTTCACGTTTCTGTTGTGATAGTTGAAAATTAGTTCTACTCATATAGGCAGTTTGCTACTTCCAACGATGACAGAAATCTGTCCTACCCTTTCCTGAATGTATTTAATGTCAAAAAATGGAGACTGACAGTATGATCTGTCACTCAGACCTGCCAGAACAAGAAATAGAACACAGGATGAGAAAAAACATGTAAAGCTCTGGGAACAGGGAAGAAAGGTGAAAATGTGATTGCATTTTGTCCTACTGAAAATTATTGTTCTGGTGTTAACACACTAGGAATCTTAAATAACAAATTCAGTAGTTGAATTCTGAAGACTACCTTCTTTAGTGACTTTGAAGCAGCAATTAAGGAAGTGATTTTCCTAAGTGTGCTCATAAAATATCTTTTCTTTGTGAGCTCTTCTCATCCCACCATATTTTTTTAGGCCTAAGGAAATTAAAGCTATCCGTTAACCATGTCTTGGTACGTATAGGTGAACTCTCACATAAAGTTTGTGCTCTTGTAATAGATGTGGTATGTCAGGTGGCATCTCAGAACAAGACAATTTCACAACCTAAATGTTCATGAAAAAGACTTTGAGATGAAGCTGTTGATAGGTTAGACACAGGTGGCACAAATGGCAGTCAGCCAAAACATTCTTTCCCAGTGAGAGCCCTGATTCTGGCAGGTGAAATTGGGATTTGTAGTTGGTGTGTCAGATTCATGAAAAACAAAAAAAAAAACAGGGGGAGAGGGGAGGGAGAAAAAAAAAAAGACAGCAAGCCCAAAAGGAGGAGAAAATTCCAGTGCATTTTTGCTGGTCTGTCATGTCAGATGTCAGCAATTGTGCTTTGAGGACGTAGCACCGTGACACTAGAGGTTTCACTGCACCTTTAGGTACAATGCTGGGCAATTTTCCTCGAGGGTCGTGGGACTGGCAGTGTGTCTGGGACAGCTTGGCAGCGGTCCAAGTGAAGTTTGCATGTCAGAATCCGTAAGGGAGCAACCAAATGTCCCCTGGCACTCAGCTGGCCGCAATGCTCTGCAGCAGCCAGCCAACTACTTCTGTCTTTCAGGGGGCCTTAGCCCACTCTTCCTTCCCTTCTCTTCATGTGGTGGTCTCCCCCTGCACTAGATTTAAGAGTACCATTGTGTATCCTCACTCATGCCAGCAATCATCATTGCATGAGTTGTAAAAGCTCGTTTGATCAGTAGATGGTGCTTAACTTTCCACATTAAAAGAAGGTTACCTAAGTTTATGCTCTGAGGACCATGCTATGGTTAAATAAATAATTTCTTCTTCACATAAGTAAAAAAGTTGGAAGAGGAACTGAGTGCGCAATCTGAGTGCAAGCAGTGGAAACACACATTTAATTCTGTTTTCTAAACAGACTTGAAGACAAACTTCTTAAGTCACTCCCTGTCTTTTTTTTTCCTGTCAGCGCATACTCATTTCATGTAAGTGCAGATGGTCAGATGCAGCCAGTTCCTTTTCCTCCTGATGCCCTCATTGGTCCAGGAATCCCTCGCCATGCCCGTCAGATCAACACTCTGAACCACGGAGAAGTTGTGTGTGCAGTTACCATCAGCAACCCCACAAGACACGTGTACACGGGTGGGAAGGGGTGCGTAAAAGTCTGGGACATCAGCCACCCTGGTAACAAAAGCCCTGTGTCTCAGCTGGACTGTCTGGTAGGTGAATTGTGGCATACGTCAGTGGAAGAAGATAGCAGGTTGTGTTAAGACTGAAATGATACCATTAAGGTACAAAAACCAGTAGCTATTTGAGTGCTGTCAATGGTATCAAAACTTGGTATTTATTTTGTTATTTTGTTTCTTTTAGAACTGAGTTTGAAGTACATTCCTTGTCATACTTGTGTTTTTTTCCCCACAGTGACTGAAAATGTCTTTAATATCCTAAAACTGTATTGATAGGAGAAAAGATCAAAGATCAAAAATCTTTTATAAACTTAGACATTTGTTGGCAATCTTAAAACTTGATATCCTATCATGCTAAAAATTACTATCTTGCAGCTATGTTCTCTGAGAATAATTAAATATTGTGTCAAATATTTTATGCCTCTGTACATGTGTGAATGCGTTGCCTTTTTTTTTATTTTGACAATTAAAAACATTCCTGAGTGTTACTCACGAATTATTTGAATGTGATAACAGGATGAACCATTGTTAGCCGCTTTTCTTGTGTCATTTATCACTTCTTAGTAAGGTGTTGCTTCTTGTTACAGAAATAGTAAAAGAACCCAAAACAAATCAAAAGAAGCTTGTGCAGGTCACGTAGGCATGTCATGAATTGCTACACAAATGAAGAAAATTGCCCAAATGTTTTCCTCGGATGTCTCCTAGATGGTGGCAGCAAGACTCACAGGAACAGGATAGGGGCAAGTGTGTAAGGAACTTTGCCGAGAGGTTAATGTGGTGAAATAAACAAGAATGTGAAAATGTAACTTTCTGCACAAGTTCTCAAATACAGCTATTTTGAATTATTTTGGGCTGGATTCAGGTCTTTGTGTTTTGATGCTAATTAAGATTAAATATCTCTCACTGCTGAATTTTGTAGATCAAGTTTAAGTACTTCCCTAATGTCATGTAATTTTCTGGCATTAATACACTTTATCATTGTCATAGCTATAAATGGCTCATTAAAACCAGGAGGGAATACAATACTTTTATGGATTTCTGCTCTCATGTTAATGCTGTTTTCCTTTCCTCATGAGTAATCTCTTGATGGCTTCTGTCTCCACAGAACAGAGATAACTACATCCGTTCCTGCAGATTGCTCCCTGACGGCCGCACCCTAATTGTTGGTGGGGAAGCCAGCACATTATCCATTTGGGACCTGGCAGCTCCCACTCCTCGCATCAAAGCAGAGCTGACATCATCTGCTCCAGCTTGCTATGCCCTAGCTATCAGCCCTGATTCAAAGGTCTGCTTCTCTTGCTGTAGTGATGGAAACATTGCAGTGTGGGATCTGCATAACCAGACTTTAGTAAGGTAGGTTGATAGAACTGGATCATCAGGTTGTGAAAAAATAATTACAGGCAGTCTTATGTGTTCTTCTGTGTACATATGCTATTTTCACCATCATGCCTGCATAGCTGCTTTCAGTATTTCATTGCTGGGCAATAACTGTGGTAATACCTTGACAAAATTCTATATAATTGCTTATAGGTTTTGAGAGTTTCGTGCTGCTGTTGAGCAGCCCATAACTGTAATGGTGTTGACGCTGCTGTAGGTTCTTTGATAATTTTCTTTGTTTCCATGCAATACATTGTGCTCACACTCTAGTCTCTTTAATCTGTGCTCCCACAAATGTCTTGGGTAAAAATATCTGTAAATTACCACATTGCAGACTTAGCGTTTTAGGAGTATGAGTTGCAGCTCAACGATAGTGTACAGTAAGCTATGTACCAGTCATACAGAGCTTCTCTGTGCACTGCGCTATCTGTATGTTGTTATATGTAATATATCAGTATTGGATATAAAGGCAGGTTTTTACTCCCTGATGTTCTCATTTAGATTGCTCTTTTTGTTTTCCGGCTTTGTTGGTGACCTGCAGATTCTTCTTAAACTAAGTGAATTTTGACGAGGCATTTGTTTGAGGGGAGTTGGGTATTTTCAGTCAAGTAGTGGATATCAAACAGCAGCAAAGATCCCAGGAGTATCTAACTTGTAAAGTATGGGTTTTGAAATCAGATTAGCGCTCGGCTGTCTGGCCTGATTGCTTCCTCAGTTCATCACAAAACTCATCCCAGACTTTGCTATTGGAACCTATGTTACTGTTGTCTTTAATGGCTGCTGTCAGGCACTGAAAGAAAAAGGAGGTGTTTTGTATACATGCTCTGAACCAACTCTTTGCAGTGTGAGACAATACGTATCTTCTTTCAATATTTTCAGGCAATTTCAGGGCCACACAGATGGAGCAAGCTGTATTGACATTTCTAATGATGGCACCAAACTATGGACAGGAGGCTTGGATAATACAGTCAGATCCTGGGATCTCAGAGAAGGGAGACAGCTACAGCAACATGATTTCACATCACAGGTCCAATCTCAGCAGCTTTGGCGTGTTAAAAAAAGTCGGTTGTGTTTTTCTAAAACAAGCACTTTTGTTTTCTGTGTTTGGTGGTGGTGGGTTTTTTTTAAGGAAAAAAAAACAGGCTCAAGGAGAACTCCAAACAGTTTTCACTTAGTCTCACACACTTTTTCTTTTTTAAATGTGGCAGCTAAACATCTTTCTGGATTATGACTATTTTATAGAGATTAGTACTTCTCCCATGCGAGTAGTGGAGAATCCTTTTTATAAAAGATTTGCCAGATTAAAGTGTTCCTGTGTTCCATGTGTTCCTATTTCTGTAGATTCTTGTACAAAAATATTTTAAAAAACTATTTTTAAATGCTGTCAGATAAGCTAGGACGTTATCTTTCATAGCTTGATTCAGTGTTTTACTCTTGCAGTTTCATTGAGGTTTGTTTACATGCATTAATTTATCTTGATTACTATAGTAATTGGATTATCATGTTTTTGAAACTATGATAAATCAAAATGTGGGTTTGCATAGTGTTAACAGCATAGCAAGAGTCAATTTTGAACATCTCAGGCTCATTCGTTTGCTGATTGAAGCATGTGCTGTGCTAATTCCAGATCTTCTCACTGGGCTATTGTCCAACTGGTGAGTGGTTGGCAGTAGGAATGGAGAACAGTAACGTTGAAGTGCTGCATGTTACTAAGCCAGACAAGTATCAGCTGCATCTTCATGAGAGCTGTGTGTTGTCACTCAAATTTGCTCACTGTGGTAAGCAAATCTTTCTATGCCAGTGTTTTCCCTCCTGAGAATTGTTTCAGGATTACCTTTAAATGAAAATAGGAGTATAGTTAAAATTAGGTCTTTAGTTTAAGCATTAAAATTATTTTAAGAAATCTGTGACTGCTATTTTTGTGCAAACTGCTTATGTTGTGATCTAACATTGCAGTGTGACCACATGAAAAATGGGACTGTTACTTGGGTGTGTTTTAATACGTTTCTTGCAGTGCATTTCTTGAAAACAAAATGCAAAAATAACATTTAAACAATCTGTTGCAGGCAAATGGTTTGTGAGCACTGGAAAAGATAATCTTCTTAATGCCTGGAGAACACCTTATGGAGCCAGTATATTCCAGGTAATAATCGCCTAAGTGTTATTTTGTACATGCATTACAGTGCAGTACCACTGCACAGTTCAGCATCTGTCATTAGCTTAAGGAGTTTTTAAATGGAAGTTCTTGGCTAATTACTATATTCCTTCAATACTTTGTCTGTAATTAAAGAAATGTATGCTTTTGTCCTTTGTAACATTTGAGTAATATGTATTTTACAGTAAAGTAGCCCTTTAATCTGAAATTGGTTTTAGTACCCTCTTTCTCACCTTCATGTGCATATTGCTGTAATGCAGTACCCAGGTTAGGGCATTAGGTGGGCATTAGGTGGGCATTAGCTTAAGGTACGAAATATAACTAACTCAGTCAAAGTTATATTCAACATGTATATTTTTCTTGGATCAGATGCATAAAGTCAGTGGATGGGGCAGACTCCTGAGCTGAACACAGTCCTTTTGGAGACTCCTGTGGAATGTAACTGGAAGCTGGAACCTTTCTGTAGTCTTTAATCATGCCAAATTTTAATGACAGTTCAGTGCTGTTAAAGAAAAGTGAAATTTTTGGCATGTCCTCTTTTTTCACCTACTAGTACCTCTAGGCTGAAATATTTTTTTCATTTAAGTTAGGTCTGGTGTTCTAGTTTAAATGGTCAGGTCTCACTTGTACTGATACCTGCTGTGTCTTTGCCTTTGGGGGCAGCATAGTATGCCTTAACATGAGAAAGCTGAGATGTGGGTTTTATTAGTGGAGGCTATTCAATTCCAGAACCACCTCCCACAGAAATCCTAAATCATCCTAATAAGAACATATTTCCCTTAAAAGTGTTGTTAAAATGTCAGTGTAGATTTGTTAATGAGGGGTAGGGAAAGAAACTTCCTGCACAATGCAGCAGAGGTTTCTTGGCAAAAACTTAGCATGTCTGGGAAGCGTTTAGCTCTTCAAAGGCAGACAGAAAAGAATGTGGTCATATGTTGTGTAAAGAAAACATACACTAAAACAATAAGTAGAATGTGACAAAATTTAGACATCATCTCAGAAAAGAGGAGAAGTCTAGGAGAGATAAAGCTTCTGCATCCTGTCTCCCATTTACCGGCTCTACACTGTTATTCATCTTGTTCCACCACAGTATCTTTTCATATTTGCATCCTTCTTGATAATGTGAATTCCTTTGTGCAAGACTTTTGTCTTCTGTGTTGGGGAAATAGTGAGAGAAGATCCAGTTACTTCTTTGGGGTCACTTTGTTGCATACCTGTGGGTAGATATGGCTTTGTATTGCTTTTCCATTCGAATTTGGGGTTTTTAATAAAAAATCGAGTGAAGAAGAAGAAGGTGGCCTTTCATTCATTTTTACGCAAAAGTTAACATATAAAATATTGGTAAATCCTCAGTGCTTGTAAAGTGTGTTGAAAGGACTGCTTCTTTTTGTTTGATGGATAGATTATCTCTAGGTCTATAACATTCAATTCTCTTTTATCTGCTGGTTTTTGCAACCATTGAGCTTTACGTGGAATAAGTTTGGAAAAAGTGTTGTAACAAAAGCTGCCACTACAGTACTGATATTTAAATGAGCTTTCGGTGAATTCCCTCTCTATAAACTCTTCCAGTTAATCTTAAAGCTCTTCTAGATAGAAGGATTGGAAAAATGTAATTTCCTTTTTTCTTTTTGCTTTCTTGCAGTCCAAAGAATCCTCATCTGTGCTTAGCTGTGATATCTCTGTGGATGACAAATACATAGTCACTGGCTCTGGGGACAAGAAAGCTACAGTCTATGAAGTTATTTATTAGACATAAATCTGAATGCGGACAGATCTCCTTCTCCTAGCACTTTGCTATATATTCCTTTTTTTTTTATTTCTAAACCGAAAACTTAAATGCTCATCGCAGTTGTCAGATTTATTTTTACCTTCTTACCTTGCTGTTAATTTGTGAATGCTCATTAAGAATTTGTGATACCAGATTGTCAGATATCTACTTGGAAGAAGGTGGAATAAGCATACTTAAGTAAATTTGACTCTTTAATTATGTATTATAGCTGTAATGTATTTATTTTGTTTAAAGGAGGCTTTCTAACAATGAATTGACTAAATAAAGCTGTCAGACCTCAGTTTAGTTTGAAAGGTGCATTGTATACTTTGTGTTTTTGCAGGTGAATGCATTGGGGATCTTGGAGAAGGATGTTCAGGAGATAGTTAAAGTTACACTAAATAGACTTGTAGTTTCTATTTAAGAAAAATAACCTTTGTTATATTTTTTAGTCCTGTTCTTGGATGAGACCTCTAAGTGTTATTACAGTATAATTATTTGGTGGGAAGATGCTGTATCTTAACTATTTTAGACAGTCTTGGAAACTTAGGAAATTGCAAACTGTAGCCAGTAATCTACATACCTGTGATGAATGGCAAATTCAGTTCACATCTAAATTAAATTCACTTTAAGTAAGAATGTGCTAATTTATATATTTGCAATGTTAATATAGCATCTTGTGTACAGATTTGTTCTCAATGCTTTTCTGTTGATAAACATAAAGCATTTTGGTGTCAAGCTAGGTTTTTTTAATATAAACACCTCTCTTTGTTATATTGTAGAGAGTACAATAAGTTGCCTCAAAGAATCACCTTTGTTACTTCTGGAAACTTTTGCAATGTTTCCTTGAAAATGGGGATATGTGTCTTTGGGCAATTTTTCAATTACAAGAGATTATGAAAAATATTTGATATGTTCTTTGGAAACTGCACTGAAATAAGTATGGATACCTACCGATGTACAAACTACAAAAGCAATGACCTCTGAGGTAGGATTTACAAGAGTACTCATTCCGACATAAAAAAAGGAATGGATTCTCCTTGGGATAAGGACTTGCTTTGTTCGCCAGCAGTTCAATCCAAGTCTTGATTGGATGTCCCTAGAACGGACGCAGACTGAGCCATTGTGCCAGAGACAACGTGTTACCTTTTTATGTTGTTGTTGTTGCTGTTAAACTATGATCTGTGACCTTTTTTTTTTTGAATGCTTTAAAAAAAATCTTTTAAGTCTGTGGATCTGCTGATGTACAGTGCCTTTGCTGCTATGGATCAAAATCAAAAGACCCTTGTAGATAAATCTTATTGTATAAGTAGAAAATTACTTAATTTCATACTAGAAATGGATTGATGCTGCAAGTTAAAATGGACTGTTCATTGAAGTTCCAAATGTGGTAGCAAAAAATGGTGTCTTAAGTGCTTAGTGTTTGATGTCATTAACAGTTTCGTAATACTCTACATTGTAGAAAGATTTTGATACTAAACTGTGTCATTGTACATAGTTCTAATGCATTGTATTCGCCACCAGTACTTCTATAATGGTAGATTATTGTTTGTGGATTCAGACTTTTAAGCATTAAACATAAGTAACTTCTAAGATGCCTTTTTCTATTATTTTTGCCCTCCCTCATTCTTTCTGTGTTTGATAATCTGTTATGTATGGAGAGTGCTGTGCGTAAGGACAACAGAAATTCAAGTGGCAGAGGCTGTCACTGCAGCAACTTTGCAGTTTTGTCACTGACAGTGTAGAGTTTCACAAAATTTCCCCGAGCTAGCAAAATCAATTAATTTATAATGTCCCAAGCTACCTGACTGCAGTGATTTGATTCTGAACTCTTGGAGGTATCAGCCACAAAACTTTGGCTATGTCATGTTGGAGTTTGCCACCTCCTGTTTGTGGTTTCCCATCTGATACAAAGCTTTATGTTATCCTGTACCTTGGAGAGAGTGAAATTAGGGATGATTCCTGCTGCCATGCCTAGTGAGCCTGCAGAGCTCAGCAGAGTGTGGGGAGTGGTGTTGCACTGCAGCATCACACCTGGATTTTTCGGTCCAGAGCTACAACCTGTTCATGCCTGTGGAAAGGCTCCTTGTCACTGTAGTTGGGTTTTAGATCAAGAATTTAACCCAGTTTCCATTGAGTTAAGATTTGTACAGTTTTGGGGTGGGAGGTGGTGTGCTTTTCATAACAGGATAAATGAAAATGGAAAAAATCCAAGGGGAAATTGGAATTAAAATCTTTCTCACATAGCCCATTTCTGAAAAGCAATATTGTGCATGTTGGGAATTGCCAGGCTGAGAAATTTTGGGGTGTTTTGTTTATTGGGGTTTTTTTTGTTGAAATGCCAAACCAAGACTTAGGTTGATGTGGTCATTTACCTATACTGTGAATGATTGGATAATTAATACTTGTTGATGGAGGAGAACGTAGATGCAAGTTTCCCTCAGAGCTGTCAGTTTCCTTAGAGTTAACAGTAAAGAGTTTTCCAGATTTCCTCTAGAATAATGTAAATCTTTACTCCTATTGAGGTATTCTGTACTGCTTAGTACAAAAGTGCTTGATAAAAATAAACATGGTACAGATACTTTTTGCTAATTGTTACTCTTGTCTGAAGAGATATAATTTATCTGTTATAAATATTATTTTGGAGACATCTTTTATTTTCAAAAGCATTCAAAAATTTAAAAGTCTAGGATGTACCCCATTTGCTGTCAAAAGAGAAACCACCTACTTAAGGTTTGCAGAGAATGTTATATTTTTATGTAGTAGTTCAGGCATAAGAGATTACTTAAACCCTCTAAGATAAAGCCTTCCTTTCAAAAGAATAAAACATACTCCTGAATTTGTACCAGAGCAAGTTTTGACAGCAAAGTAATATACTTTGAAAGCAGCTGCCATATATCTGCTTATTAATATTTGTATTGATGGCTTGTAAATAGTCTAGGAATTAAATGCTTTAATCCAGGATTACTGCAGTTAAATGTATAATCATCCTAACTTTTTCCCCTTCAGGGTTCAGTGCAAGTGAGAGATGGTATAAAGCTACTTTTTGTTTTTTCACTTAAGCATACATAAGGTCACCTTGTTTTTTCTGTTCTTTAGTTTCTCTTGTCACTGCAAAGCACAATTTTATGCAAATTTTTGGTTACAGATGTTTGTTGTGCCACAAATATGTGGCCAGTATACTCCATATTCAAGGTAAAACTATTGCTTTCTCTTTATTATTCTTCCCCTGTCAAATATTATTTAATGCAATGATACCTTAGGAAAGCCATTTCTTCTAATCTTTGCATCCTTTCTGGCTGGCAGGTATAGACATGTTTAAGGGGAGCATTTTCCATCAAAATAGTTTTCTGAGAATACGCAATTTTAAATTATATTTCTCCTGCTTGTTCTTCGTTGAAAAGTGATTTTCTCCTATTTTTTTAAGCTACTCAGTTACCTAAAAAAGATGTATTTTGCAGGCTGAATTTTCTAAAAGAAGGATTTTTAAGTGTGTACTAGAGTAGGTCAAATTCAGTTTTGTGTTTGTTTTCATTCTGGCACCTGAAACACATAGGAAATTCCTTCTTCCTGAAGTGTTGAGAGAAACAGGGAGGTAGCTGTGCAGGTCTACATATGTCTGGTATATCTTCTACAGAAACACAAGTCAGATCCTTTCCACACATCAGATTATCTGTGCTGTAGACAGCAATGCTCCCATGGCTTACACAGCCAAAAACCTACCTCACTGCCATAAGCATAGAGGACCAACCAACTCATTTGGCCTGATTTTTTTGTTTGTTTTGATTTGGCTTGGTTTTGTCAGTTTGGTCCTTTGAGTCTCTTCTGTTTTTCTACTAGCGTGTTTATCATCCTTACTGAAAGCCTGTGCCTGGCTTCTACTCAAGGTTTTATGCTCTGAAATAATGAAAATTTAAAAAAAAAGAATTAAAACATACTCAAGTTTTGGATGTGCAGGAGTCAGGAAATTCAAAGTGGTAGCTTGAGCTGCAGCTGTTTCTCATTTGCATTGAATATACTACGTCTTCGTGGCACCGAATTAGCACTGAATACAGTAATAAAAAAATACTTTAGAAAATCAAGTATGGCTATACTGAAAAAAGTCACTTTGAATTTTTCAGAACAAATGTACTCTGAAGAGCTCAGCGAAAGAGGTACTCTTCTGTGGGGTATGTGGGAGGAGTAGTTGCGCTCAGTACTAAAGACCTTTTCCTGGTACTACCATTTTGTGGTGGCAGCAGTGGTGCTGAAGAGGGCTGGGCAGTGTGGGCTTGATGTACAGCCAGTCAGTGCTGCAAGGTATTTGTATGAGACATCACTTCCCAGTCATAGCAGGAGATGAATCCTGGAGTAGTGTGCTGTAGAAGATCATCTCTGACAAGCTCTTGAATAATGCACCTGCCATGTCTGCTTTTGAACCAAGAGTTACTGAAGGTAACCCTTGAGATTTCACATTTCTTCCAGTATTTGGAGTACAGCGTTTCCACCTCACAACAAGAAATTTTTGTGTCAAAACCAATAAATGTTCTTATTCTTACCAAATGATTTTCTGTCCTGGTTACAAGGAAACAGTATTACAGTGTCTTTTTTATTATTAAAAATCGTGTAGTCTGACATTTACAACATGTCCATAAACCTGCCATCAAGTGCAAAGAAGCTCTTCTGGGAGATCAGTTTGACTCACATGGTTGTGTTCTAAAATGTTGTTGCAGAAGTACATTTTTCTTGTTTTGGGGGGGATTAACTTGTGATATTGTATGCATAGTATACCCATTAATGGAGGGACTGTCTAGCAGTTATTCTGTGTTCATAGTTTGGACTTAGTCTATTACCCCAGAATGCTAAAATTTATCTGAAGGGTAAAATCAGTAAGTACGAATATTTAAGGATTTTTTTAAAAAAACCTGCTGTTGTACAGTAATTATATTGACCCAAACTGTCTTTTAATGTCATATCAATATAAGCATCTTTATTACACCTTCTTTTCATATTCAAATAAAAGAAGGGGTGGATGAATTTAAAGCTAGTCTTTACCTTTCAATCAGATGTGTTCTTTAAAATGTACCTCGGCACTAGTGCTTGAAGGAGCAATTTTCTTGGTTTTTCTGTCATTCTGCAAGAATTTTATAAAAAATTTGCTGTGGCACAATCCACGGTAGTGTTTATAAATGGGGATAGGCAATATGGCTACTACTAATAGCCAGATTTTAAACAGTGCTATTAAAATTAAAAAAAAAGGCCAGCATGACTTGTGGATCGAAGGTGTTGCCTCATGTCCTGAGCAAAAGCAATATGAATTTTTGGCACTGTATTGGAATGCCTTTGCATGTCTGTCCAGCATGGCTTAGGGAAGCTTTGAGAGATTTCAAAAATTCTGCCTTGATTTTTTTACTGTACTTTAGGATGCATTTGATCTACGAAATGGTGCATAGGGATGATTGGAGTCCTAGGGCCACAGGCAGGAGGTACCATACACAACAAGTTGCTCTGCTTCTGATTCCAGGTTCTGCTCTATGCTGTCTTACAGGTGGTGAAATGGTTTGTCTGGTTTTCTGTTCTTCTGCATGAAAGGCAACATCTAAATGCTAGATATCCATTATTTAGAAAAAATTGCCACAGATTTATTGAAATACAGGGAGACATTTTCTGCTGTGCAAAGAACGAGGACGACATCTGGGGAATGAAGCATTTCATCCCCTTATCAAGCACTGTAAATGTGCAAATGAGGTATTTGCGCCACTGCGTTACAAACTGTCAGTCTTCTGCTGGAGTAGGGAGAAAAAAAATCCTACAATACACAATATAAAGATTATAATAGACTTCCTTGTGCTTCAGCATGGTTTTAAGGTATTAGATATGAAGTCCAATTTACATTCATTTTAGAATAAATAAACACAAATCCTCTTGTGATATTAAGGATGGCATGGCTAGTCATCTTACAGAAAATAGTGATATTGAAAGAATGAAGATAGCTACCAAGCTTTCTCCTCTACAAAACATGAAGCAATATTATGCAAAAAAAGTTCTCCTTATTTTGCATTACAATCTCTTAAGTGTGAACAGCGATGTTAATATTACAATGAAATTTTTTTTCCAAAGCAACATTTATGTTATCCTCCAGTTTACCTGTGCACACATCTTTGCCTAATTAAAAAATCCCTGCCTCCGCTGCAGATTATCTTAATTCATTCAACCCTTTAAGAAACAAACAAAACAACTTCTCTACATCGTATCAGTTTTAGGAGTTTGGGGGGTCATTTGCCAGTTCTGTTGCTTCTCTTTTCTCACTCCTTCCTCCCCCACTGAGATCCTTTCTGAAAATTGTGTTCAGTGCTCAAGAGATGCATTTTTTTGTGGCTTGGTTTTGATCTCGGGGACTGGTCAGTGAATAGGAATGGAAAGCATTTGTAGGGTTATAACAACTGTTGTGACAGCTTTTACAGACTCATTTTTGCCTCTTTCTTCCTCTGAGTAGTCTTAAATAAAGAGATGCAGTGGCAGCAGTCCTCTGTCCAGCTGACCTTTCTGCTTTACCAAGTTTCACAGGTGCTCAACAGCTGGAAATGATGGAGGAGTAGGAGCTGGGAGTCCAAGCTGGGCTCAGCGTGCCACTGAGAGATGATCATGAAAATATAAATGTGTCAGGAGAGACATTTGCAGCAGAGGTAGGGAAGTATCGCTGCCATTATACAAGGCACTAATGAGACTTTCCTGGAATAGGGAGTACAAACATGGTCACTTGTGTTCAAAAATTTTAGTTGAAAATGGGATTGATAATAGGGAGAAGGGCCTACCATGCAGACTGGAAAATCAAGGGTATGGAGAATATAAGAAAATCCTACATCCTTTTAATCTAGCAAAGTGGCAGACTGACTGCAACTACAAATGTCATCTTAAAATTCTTCAAATATCTGTTCATCAAGGGTGAAAATTTATTGCAACAGAAAGATAGTGTCAGTATGAAGAACAAGTGAGAAAAAAACATAGCCTGGAATTAAAGAAACTCCCGTTAGAGCATGGAGGCCCTGGACCTGGTTTGCAGTCCAAAGAGCACTGAAAAAAACCCCACTATATCAGTCTGGACAGGTGTTCTGGTTTCTTTTGTAAGTCACTTACTGTGTCAGGAAGAGTAGAGAAAATGGCATTAAAAGACAAGTTGTGAAACACAGACAGCGTTCTCACACCAGACTGTTACCAGCCTTGTCTTCTAGATCAGGCATTTCTTCTCTTAACGCCTAGCAAAAATAAAATTTCTGATCCTGTCACAAGTATTTGTATACTTCAGACTGGGCAAGTCTGCAGCCGTTATAATTTGGAACATGCATATACAGGCTTGGTCGATCACTGTGAGAGTTATTTCATACCAACTAACTACTTTTTTTTCCTTTTTTCTTTTTTTTTTTCCTTTAAAAAAAAATCCTTTTCAAACATAGTATTTTCAGAAGCTGAACATCAGGCTACCAGAGAAATCTTTATTGGCCATCCTGCATAGCTTTTCAAATTAATTGTTTAAGGTACCAATGTGAGACAGTAACAACACAAGAAGATTGTGCACTGAGTTTTGTGTGGCTTCACACCAGATTTAGATATGAAATAAAAAGGAGTCTTATGCAATGCAAGTTGAGTACCTGGAAGGGCACCCAACTGGATTGCAGCAGGTTGGAGGAAGAACACCCAGAAGAAATTAAGGAAACGGATGGCTGAATTTTCTGGTGCAGAAAATAGCCATGAGGCTGATTGTACCTGCCATACTGAAAAATTCCCCAACAAAAAACCCCAACAATAACAACAAAACGAATAAACAGATCAAAATATGAGAACAACCCTCTGTTTTTCTGCACCTTGAATGTATATAATAGAGCACAGGCACCAGTGCTTGGTAGATTCTGTGTAACATTTCTTGACTGTGTTGCAATGGCTTATGAGAGGATACTGCTGAATAATTTTCCGAGGACCTAAAAGGATAATTTAACTATTGCTAGCTATGTGGTAACACTTATTCCTGACATCCTTTATAGCAGCTTTCCCTCAGGGAACCACCTAAAATAACAAGTGACATTTTTATAGCAACTTCGCCCGGCGTACCAGACAAATGAGAGACACAGTCCAGGGAGAATTTATTGCTGAATTCCAGCCATTTCTGCACAGGTGGGAGGAAGCTACTTAGCAGAGGAAGCATGCACACTAAGGCTTAAGTAACTCCATATTCTTTTGAAAATATAGGATAGCTACTTCTTGTTGTTACTAGGGATGTGTTCCAGGATTCACTTGATCATCTGAGCAGGTTTGATAATTCCTTGTGATTATCGTGTGTTTCCCAAACCAGTCATTCACACTGTGGCAGAAAGATTTCTTGAGAAAGAAGGATGTGAAATGCTTGTGGAACATTTACATTTATCGTGTTGTCTTTTATTGAAGTATTGCCTCACCTTGGTGGCACTGAAGTATATAAGGCTTAGGGAGCATCAGCCTTTTTTGCTTGGTGGTCCTAGCTGTCTGGGTACAGAGGGACTCCTGCTTCAGGGCCGTATTCAATGGCTTTCCGCCTCACGTAATCTGGTGATCTCCTCCCACTGCATCTCACCTGCAACTCTGTGGCTTCCAGCCTTAGGGAAATTTCCATGCTGTTGGAAATGGCATTAGAGGCACAGAAGTCTACCTCTTCCCTAAAGTATCTAGAATAGTTTAGCCCTGGATTGTTTGTAAAATGAGAGCATTTCATGTCCTTACAAGTGTTTTTTTTCTCAGCCATCTCCAGCTCATCTTAGATATACCCTTTCTCTGAGCTGTAGTCTCAGCGAATCTTTTGGGAAAGAAATTTTGTCTTTTATATCACTTCCTGATGCTGTTTTTCTGTTCAAGAAGTCCTAATTGGGATATTCTCTGATTCTCTGATTCTAAATTACAGCTAGGTAAACACTTAAAAAAGAAAAAACAATATGCCCAAACAAACTAAAGTAACTAAGAAAAAAGTGTTACCATTTTCCTTCATGGAAAATCTCAGATAATGACACTAATTCACTTTTTAAAATTAAAATTTATATTTTAGGTGAAAACTTTCTCAAGACTCAGAGCTCCATTTCTGCTGAAATGATGATCTTCCTCTCTGCATGAGGGCACCCTGTGGACGGCCCTAGGTGAGATGGTTGGGTCATGTTCAGTGCCCCCTGCTCTGCTGAAATCAGAGCGATAGCTTGCATGCTGGCTGCCGCCAGCACCCCAGGCTGTTGACCCTAGTTACCAGATGAATATCTGTGCATCTGCGTCTTCTTCTTATCTTGTTTCCTAGAGTGCAGCTTCTTTGGGTGTGAGGATTGCTTTGTCTTCTGTGTGTACAGAACTTAGGCCTCTCCAAGATCTCTGTGCTTTATCAGAACACAAATTGTGTTCTGGTTATTGGCGCTAGAGGTCTAGGCTGAACCATGTACCTAATGGTATCTTTATCTGGACTTTTTTTGGTCTGGACTTTTTTTGCTGGCTTGAGGGTTTGAAGGTGTAATATCAACTTCTGCACTCTTCTGGACAAGCTAGAAGGTATTAAAAGCATGTTTGATGTTGCTTTCTGTTACATTATATGTTCCTACAACTGTGACTTCAGTTGGAGTATGGGATATTAGACTCCAATGTAAATCATGAGTTTTTTTCTTTAATGGCCATAATGAATCAATTATTCCAGAGTGGCTCCTAATCAAATATTCTCGTAATATTCTCCTTTGAAACCTGTGTAATTTTTTCTATGAAGCTACTTTAACTTAGCTTTTATCCATTATTAAAAGATAGTTGATAAATATGCTTCTTTATGAGACATTTTGGTATCTGTGTATTCAAAGTGGGAAGTGTAACTATTTTCTTTTACAGAAAGATTCATTCATACACTATGTTACATTATTTCATAAGATTACATAAAGGATAGAAACATATTTTGAACATATCTGCTTCAGGAAATTTAAGATCAAAAGACAGGCTGGTCTGAAAACCTGACACATGTATCGATATTTCACAATCCAGAACACTTGCATGTTGTGCCTTACTATGCAGAATTATGCATGTCCCTGAGGGATATAATGTCTGTCAGTTGGTGTTTAGTGCACTCTATGATGTTACTCTTGGACCAGGTACTGTACTCTTATGAAGACTTAATGTAAAAGGGAGGCTTGTAGTGGTTTCCCAGGCAGACCAGCAACCTAAAGCATTAAACTTGCTCTGAGTCTCTAAACATCCTACTAATAAATAGATTAGCACAACTGAAGTCTCATTTCTGCTTTTCTGAACCCAGTTTCTGGATTGGTGAACTTTGACAAAAGACTGCATTGTAGTTGAAACCCTTCTCTAGACACTGTTATGTGAATAGAGGGCATAGAACAAGTGTATAACTCGCTTTTTTTTTTCTTTCAAGTGCATCCTTGCTCATCAGTTGGAATAACAGGTGGTGGTAGTTACAGAAGTCTGGTTGTTCTATGACCTTTAGAGCCTTCTATGTTTTCTGTTATGTCAGTTAGGGTAAATGTGGCATTTTCTGTGAATGGAGATGACTGAATGTACTTGATGAGCTCTAATAGCTGGAAGATGCTTCCATATACTTTACACTGGTATCTTTATTTCTATTCCAAGGCCTGTTTTATATGAAACTTTTAAAAATATATTTGCTTTTATTACAGACATTGTTTATTAAGGATTTGAGACAAAAAGGGTGTTAGCAGGGTAAATATTGTGCAAAAGTTGAAGGAAACACTGAGATTTGCTAGATACTGTTTTTCAAGATTGCCTGCTTCTTAAGAGTTTTAAACAGCCTTTTAGTAACCATAGAAAAATCTATGTTTGTTTACATAAAAGCATTTCAAACTCTCCCTCTGTTATAAATTATGTGTGGTGAATAGGTACGTTAATGTTTGCGGTAAATCTCTTTATCATGGTAAAATAAAAGGAATAGTTATAATTTCCTTAAAATGGATTTGGTTTTCAGTAAATAAAAGATTATGAAGTTATTCCTTAAAAGAGAACTATATTTCTTGCAGTTTTTAAACTACTATCAGTTGTATAAAAATGATTAGCCTGTTTAAGTGTTTCTGCTTCCCAGAAGTCGTTTTGGCTCCGTGCAGATAAGCTACAAATGAATGACGTGTATAAAACAAATATTTTATCTTGAACAAAAGAAAATGCTATAATTTTCACTTGGAGACACCAAATGTGTAGCATATGGTTTCCATTGTTTATGTTTTTCTGATGGCTTATATATGGCTGAATTCCTTTTTGTAATAGCTGAAATCTCATAATGTCATTTGACCCATTCTAATTCAAGAATTTAAGGTAAAATATTTTCTGTATAAGCATCTGTAAATTTTGATTGACCTAGGTTGGTTGGTCTCTGTGTGGTGTTGGCATTAGCTTGAAAGTGTCTAATAGCCAAAGAATCTGATGCTTCTTTGTGCTGAGAAGAAGTAACAAAACTCCAAAACCATGGTAATCTCTTTCTAAAGATGCAATAAGTTTTAACTTGCCTCCTCTTTGTTGCAAGCAACCTTATTTTTGGAAGCTACTGCTGGGAATGGTATTTATTCCTGGGAATGGTACTCTTCCTGGAAAGGAATATTTTGTTGCACTTTGCTTTGCCTTATTTTCTGGAGGACATCAGGTTTACTTAATAAAGCCCCTCATCAGTGCAGACAGATACTTTTAAAATGGGATGGTGGGTATAACTAAGAAGATCCTCCCAAGACACTGGTAAGACCTCTGTGTTGTCTGTCAGAGTCCTGACACTGTGCTGTAATTTATTCCAAGCAAATCAGTTATGCTGCTGGATAGCAAAACAGGGTTCCAATTTGTTGCTGCTGTTATTTGTTGCTGTGTGCTAAGATCACTGCTGTCAAAGTGACTGGTGATCTACTTACCTCCTCTTTGCCCTCCTGCACCTTACAGCTTTCAAAACAACCTGTTGTTTGATATTGAAGATTGGCACTATTACTGTTCTCTACAAAATTCTTTTGAAATGAAAAATGAGCTAGATCTCTCAAATTGGCTTCTTTTACATAATCCATAAAAGGTGACTGTGTATAATACAGTAGCATGTTCACTCATTATGCTGTAATTCATTTCATGTCTTATTGTGATGTGCCATTCTGTTTAATATCTGTAACTTGTTCAACTGAAGCACAAATGTAGGAGAGCTATAATGTAGCCATTCAGAGTGATGATAAACGTTTCTTAAGGGGACAGACATTTGATTGGGCAAATTACCTTTTACTTCCATGTGTTTTTGCTTAGGTAGAAAGCCACAAGTCTATACCTGAGGTTAAGGTATACAGTTGGGCTTTGTAGTTGCACTTTTAAACAAATTTACTCATACAGCTCTATAACTAATATTTAGAACATGAAAATACTTCTGAAAAGTGCCTTCTTTTAATTCTAATACAAACTGTCAAAAAAAACCCCAAAACCAAAAAAAAAAAATAGCCCCACACCTCAACCTGTTCTCATCTTGGCAGAATAAAATATGTTAGAAAACTGACTCTGACCTTTGGTTTATTTTCTTTAGAAACAAGTTAAATGAGAAGTTGAGCGCAGGTGGGAAAGATGATGGTAAAGAGCCTTTTTATCTTATTAATAATAGATTGTTGAAAGGAGTACTCAAAAATATAATCCATACATTATGTAAATATGTGTCTGGAAATGCACATATACAAATGTAGATGTAATATCTGTATACATAGAGCTAGGTCTGCACTCTTCAGAAAATTAGTGACTATTGCATTGCAATCAAAAAAAGTCTGGATTAATGGTGTTAAAAATATTATAATTGGACCAGCTATAAGGAAATCAACAGTCTTTAAGGTAGTTTGATCTGTATAACTCGCCATGAAATCCTTTAAAAACAGAACACCAAAGGACACTCAGAGTTGAAGAAGGAGCTTCTTGTTTAAGCAAAATAAGATGGGAAGAAGATTATATCTGCTTTTCTCTTTCTAATGTCCAAAGAAAACTGTCAAATGAATGTTCTTTTGAAGATGCCTTTCTTTCCTAAACATTCATTTTTAAAAATAAATACTGCAGACAAGCCCAAGTGGATAAAGCCTTCATTTGGTCAGTTCCCACTGCAGTATTGTAAGCAGTCGTTTAATAATAATCTATTTTATTTTCTTTTTATGTTGATGGAAACAGAGGAAGAGAAAGAAGAATATGAATAATGGTTCTCTAAAGGATTTCGCAGACGTGATCTTTTTTTCAGCAGAAGAAATGCCACTTATCTGATCTTGTTCCCTGAGAATTCCTGCCAAAGGTCTTGAAGGTAGTAGTTTGAAGTTTTTCTCAACATTGAGACATCTACTTATTGATTATGACATGGTGTTTTTTTGTGTGCACTCAGCAATAAACTTGACCTGAAATGTATATAGGTCAAATTAAGCAATTCACCAAAACAGCAGAAGATCAAGAGCTAAGCCATGCAAAACCACAATTCTGGTACAATTGGCCAGATCTTAAGAGAATTTAACTTGGTTGTAACTACATTTATTAACAAAAGGTTTATTCATAAATTTTCTTGTCCTTTTGTTGTACTGGGACAACAGGGACCTGGTAATTGCTAATGATACATGATTAGATGAGCTTGAGTGGTCGTGAAGAAATGCTGAGCAATCTTCCCAAAGTATGGAGTTGTACTTTAGAAGTCACGCTGAAATCCTAGTAACCTGTCTTCTTAAATCACAAGTATTATGGGCATATAAGGTTGTTGCCAGATATTGACAAACACTGGGTAATTTGTTGCAGCAGTAATCTGCCCACTGGAAGAGCAATAAGCAACCATAAAACATTTTTCTGTCTCAAATTTCTATTAACCACCAGGGAAAGTATCTCTTTTCCCTACCTCAACTTACTACAACTTCATATTTTTTCTGCATTTAAAAAAAAATGTTATTTTGAAGTCTATTCATTACTAATCCACTGTGGCAGTGAAAATCGCTCACTTTGATTTTCAGTCAGTATTGCTTGCTGGGAGAGATTGTTAAGGGAAATGCAATGTGGGAGTGGGAAGAGGGATTCTACCAAGAGGATGGACAGGGTGAGTGGGTACCAGGCCTTGGTGCCTTTTACTGCTGCTTTCAAGGAGACCTTGAATTACAGGAGGGCAATGGAGAAGGAGGATCATCTTGCAGCATTTTCAAAGCTTCAAAAGCTACTGCTGACAGGTGTGCAAAATTTAGAGTAATGCACTACAGCACCTCATCCCTAATTTAGACCTAAATCATGTTTCCGAGAATGTGCTGATTGTTGCAGAAACCACGAGAACAACGCTGAGAAAGCTACTCTCAGTGAAAGCAACCACTTTAGAGTGGTTTGTGCTAAAGGCTTAAAATTAGTGCCGGCTGCCTGCCAAGGGGTAAATATTTTCGGCAGCTCAGGAAAAGGATCCAGGAAAATGCATCCAGGAAATTTGCCTTTTTTGATCTGTTGCTACTTAACAAAGGTCTTGTGGGAGAAGTGACAACTGCAGGCTGCCTTGGTCACAGAGACCACAAAGCAGTCAAGTTTAACCTCTATGGCAGCAGGAAAACTGTCGGCAAGGCCTCAACTCTGGACATAGGGAAAGCAGAATTCAGGTTGCTCAGAGAACTGCGTAGTAATGTCCTCTGGGAAAAAGCTTTTGGAGGTGCTGGGGTCCATCAGTGCTGGTCGCTTTTTAAATATCACCTCCTAAGAGCACAGCACCAGGCAATTCCAAAATGCCAGAAGTCAAGCAGGCAAGGCAGAAGGCCAGCCTGGATGAGCAGGGATCTTCTACTCAAACTGAGACATGAAGGAATGTGTATGGCCAGTGGAAACAAGGACAGCTGACGTGGGAGGACTACAGGGATGTTGTTCACCACTGTAGGGCAGAAATTTGGGTGGCCAAAGCCCAATTAGAGTTGAAGCTGGCCAGCACTGTGAAGGACAATAAAAAGAGCTTTTCAAATATGTTAATAACAAAAGGCAAGCCAGAAATTATATTGGTCCACTATTTGATAAGCACTTGATAAGAACCTCATAAACAGGGATATAGACAAAGCAGAAAAGTTTAATGCTTTTCTCACCTCTATCTTCAATACTGATGATAGACTCAGACCCTCCTACTAGAGCCCTGGGCTAGAAGACCAGGACTGTGCAAATGATAATCTCCCAATCAACCCCCAACTTGTGTGGATTTGCTGCTCCAGCTGGATCCCTAAAAGTCGGTGGGTCCTGATGGGATTCATCCAAGTTTGCTGATGACACAAAACTGGGGAGAGCTGTTGATGCTCTTGAGGGCAAAGAGGCCCTCCGGAGGGTTCTGAACAAATTGGAGAGCTGGGCAATCACCAGCCACATGAAGTTTAACAAGGGCAAGTGCCACGTTTTGCACTTGGGACACGCAACCCTGGATACGCTTGCAGACTGGAGAACAAGAGTCTGAAGAGCAGCCCTGTGGAAAGGCACCTGAGCATTCTCATCAAGAGTAAGTTGAACATGAGACAACAGTGCCCTGGCAGCCAAGAGGGCCAACCGTGTCCTGGGGTGCATGAAGCACAGCATTGCCAGACGGTCGAGGCAGGGAATTGTCCCACTCTGCTCTGCATTGATGCGGCCCCACCTTGAGTACTGTGAGTAGTTTTGGGTGTTACAAGATAAAAAAGACATCAAACTACTGCAGAGTGTCCAGAGGAGACCTCAAAGCTGGTGAAGGGTTTAGAAAGGAAGTTGTATGAGGAGTGGCTGAAGTCACGTGGTCTCACAAGGGATGGAGGAGGAGCAGGTGCTGATCTCTTCTCTGGTGACCAATGATAGGACTCAAGGGAGTGGCAGGAAGATGTGGCAGAGAAGGTTTCAGTTGGATATTAAGAAAAAGGTTCTTCACACAGAGGGTGGTGGAGCACTGAAACAGCTCCCTAGGGAAGCAGTCAGTGCACTCAGACACAGGGCATGGACATTGGGGTTGTTCTATGCAGGCATAGGAGCTGGACTCAATGATCCTTGTGGGTCCCTTCCAACTCAGGTTGATTCTATGATTCTATGAAAAGAAGTCTGTTACCATGAGAAAGACTAGTACTTGCATTTGCCTCTGCAAATATATCCTGGTTTGTAGAAAATCAATTAAATACAGTTAGTGAATCCTTTTAATCTTTTGTGTTCTTTATTTTATTTTATTTGCATGAATTACATTAACAACATTTCAAAGTGTAAAAATTTTATTTTGGCTAGTATGAAGTAATGAGATTCTTCAGACTTACTATAGGTCATTTTATGATGTTCACATTCTGTAAAAATATTTAAAATATACTCTAGAAGTGAAATAAAGAAAAAATTCCTTCACCTGAGCTCAGACTCTCGCTAGTTTTATAACAAATTTTAATCACTTATAAGACATTAGAAGTATTGCTCACTTTAATTAGGGCAATAGATTTCTTTACCAAATAATGTTGATTTTGGTTTGTTTGGGTTTTTTTCTTTGTTTTCCTGAGCTGTATTCTGTATTGCTGTAGTGCACTGTTGAACTTCTCTTGCAGTCCAGAGAGAATTATTAGATATTTGTGTAAAGCTGACAGTTGACTTTGCTTGCGTTGGAAAGCTGAACTTTGTCAGACCAGTTGTGTAGTCTGAAATCATGTTTTCATTAAAAGTAAGCATCTTTAAAAGTTTAACAGGGCTGTCAAGCAGGTTCTATTACGGATATAGACTGTATGTAGATAAATACAGCCATGAGCATTTCTTGATGGCAGTGATAGTCCTTCTGACTGCAGCCTTAAAGGAACAGATTAGAGAGCATGGACTTTTCACACCACAGAAGGATGAGTGTGCTTTGTGGGCACCTCAGGCCAGGCATGTCCACAGTCTGCTGAGATTCCCTAGAAGATTCTGATTTTTTTTTTTGTTTTAGGTGTCAGTTTTAGCTAACCATGTTATACCCATTTTTCAGCCTTTCTGATGGCTGTTTTTTGCTTTTGGTTGTTAGCAAAAGTCATTAAAGGTTTTTTAAGAATTTGCTGATGTGATTAATCTCTACCACCTAATCCTTGTTCATCCAGTTTACGTATGCAATGGTGTAGATTCGTTGTCTTGAGTGTTCTATATACTGCGCAAATCATATACCCTGTTCACAAAACTTCTTTGTTTTTACTCTTTCCATCCCATTTTTCCTGGTTCAAATCTTGACTAAGATTAGGTTTAGTACAGTAGATAGAATGAAGCTATATGAAGAAGGACATGGGTCTGGGAGGGATTTCTTCTGGTCATTCTCATTTAAACTGAGGTTTCCAAACTACATCCTGAACATTTCAGTTGCTTAAAAAGATCCATTACAGGACACATTTCTAGACTGGGTGGGATTTAATGTACATCAATTTTATTCAGCAGATGTTATTTCTCTTCCTTTTTAATTCACCTTTGTTTTCATTGCTATAATTTATATGAGAGCATGTAATTATCATATCGTTGACAGAAAGATTGTGTGTGTGTGTGTGCATGTGTTCAGCTATGTGTAACATTTTTAGATTTCCTAGGACTTTTGCCTGGTTCTCTGGTTCAATCTTTCTGCTCCATCTGTTGCAAAATGGAAAAGCAAGTGAAACATTTCAGAGAAGAATTGTGTCTTAGATATCTAAGTCCCATAATGTGATAACAAGTTTCAGGTGAGACTGAAGTGATTACAGTTCTTTAAAAAAAAGTCCAATCTTAATGAGAATTGCAAAGTATCAGGACTTTTGTGTTATCTTGGATAAAGGAGAGAGTAAATCTCTTTACTTTGGAAAAAATATATATTTTGGTATTGTATTTGTTGGAATAGAAGAGGGTTTGTAATTGTTGTTTGGTTAATTTTTTTTAATAAGAATCATTTAAGGCTTCACTTCAGGAAATTGTGCAAGCATATATTTTGATCTTTTTCTGCCCAGGGAAAGTCTGTATTTGTATGTGAAGGAAAGTTCCATATATTCTATAGAACTTGTCCTTTTATATAACACTTCATTTGCCTGACAACTATATTTGTTCCTTATTAGTGTATTCCAGTGCTTGTATACCCTATGTAAGTACTTATGTAATCATTTCTCAGAGTGGGAAAATATGAGATATAAAAATCTCCTGAAACTGAAAAAAGAGATTTTACTTTGCTCCTTTATATTTGGAAACATATCTGAATTTATGACGTTCCACAGCATGAGTATTAAGAGAAGATACACTCAGGATTTTATTAGTTTCCTGAAGGTCCTCTACTCCCAAGATATAAGTGATCAACATAATATTGTTAACTTTCTTAGTATGAAGTCATCTTTATTTTCAACATCTGTTTAGAGTACTTATGTGATATAGGAGGCTGATGTAATTAAACTCTATGGTCCTGAAAGCTTATCGTCACTGATGTTCTTGGAATTGCAAAACTCAAAAGAAAATGAATGTGCAAAACTGCTGGAACCTTGTCTAGTACTTATATAGAGTGTAATATTCTGGGAATAAAATCAGTTTTCTCCTGATTTGGTGAATAACTCTAAGTGCAGTTTTTGGAGTTCAGAAATCTTAATTTATCTGCTCTTTTTCAGTTTGAGAAAGTGTTCATGACTGTTAAAACAAGAATGAAATATAAGGGCATGAAGCAGATGTTACTTTTCCTTGCCAGACCAAGAATCGGCTAACATTGAATGCGCTTCTGCCTAGTTCTCGTGGATAATGTAGTATTTCTAAATGAAAAGGCATGGATTGTATCTTGAGAAAAGACTTCTAAATATTTAGATAAATAAATAAATAGACTTCATATTTCTTAGTATAGATGTGGATAGGCATATTCTTTAATTAGTCTCTTTTTTCTTTATTTAGTTTATGTTCACATAATATACCCTCAGAACACCGCATACTACTGGAGTAGTTTTGGAAAATAGCCCTCCCTGTGGACAATTTCCAAGATGAGTATTTCTGTAGAAATACATCCTCTTTGTAATGTATCTCTGCCAGGTGAATTGGTTCGTGCTATCAACTGCCATCATCATCTCCCTCGCAGTTGTGAATTTTCCCTGAAGTTTCTTTGCACATCTTCCTGTGTGAATATTCTCTAACCTGTTTCAGCCAAATGACAGAAACACCTACTATTGAGCCTGTTTTCTGCAGCTAATTTCTGTAATTTAGGCTTAGATGAGATGGTCATCCCGGAGCAGCAATGTCATCTAGCACCATATAATACTGAGAAGCAGAGAGTAGTTTTATCCATAGTGTTTTATGGGTCCAGAGCTCTCCTCTGGACAAGATAAACACAGTGCAGGTCTTTGTGAGGAGATCCTCAAATAGTATAGCTGTAGAAAAGTCCATCATGCCTTCTATTTTAATGGTTAGTTGGTCATTAGATTAGTAAACTAGTCTTAGTTTTATTTATTGCATTTATTAAATCTTTGGAGTTTTCTTTGAATGTGTGTAGTGGAGTTATTTGTTTACAGTACATGTTATAACTGGACGTGTGAGATTTTGGCATAGTTGTATGTTTGTTATTTTTGAACACTTAGCCAGGGTATTTTATATCTCAAAAACATACACATAAATTTCTACTTTAAAGTCATAAGAAGTTATTTGTCAGTCAATCAAAACAAAAATGTCAGAAATGCTAGAATTTTATTTCCATGGCTGAAGCTGCCAATCCCTCTTCCAAGATAGTAATATTACGTTTTCAGTCTTGATAGCTTTCTACTTTAGCATTTTAAAATGTAGTTCATACATAAAAGGTATGTAAGTAAGGTTGCACGGTTGTGTTCTGAAAAGTATGGAAAGCTAAATGCAGCATGCAAGAGATCTCAATGCATAAACAATTCTTGTAGTAGTTACACAGAGATTTAGGATTTCCTCTTCATGTGGATCTCCATTTGCACTCTTATTTGCCTAATTAGCCTTTGAAATGAGAAAGTAAACTACATGATGCGTTTCTAGGAGTTGTGATGAACAGAGAAGTTGCTCTTGGTTTCTTTCATTCACTCCGTCTGTCCTAAGCGAGACTCTTCATCTCATTCTCCAGCTGAAGCTCTTTGCAGGAATTGGTTTGGAGACTACTGATGTTTTTGAGCTTATAATAGACAAGGTCCGTAACATTCTTGCTTCTTGCTTATAAAGTTGCTATATAAGATCTGACTGTAGTCATCTGCTCTCAAGTTTTCTACCAGTCTTAACATTCCAGATGGTGATCTATACATAGGCCTGGTTGGCTATCACTACAGCCTTTTTGGTATTGACAACTGAAAATCATCTTTAGGCAAGAGGTGTTGAAAACCTCTAATTATCTTTGTGCATTTTGCTCCATATTCTGTTTTAGTGTTGACAAGGCATTCCTGTTGCATATTTCTAGTTTGGATTTTAGTTTAGACCAGGCAGCTCCGTCAGATCTTTTCCACTTGTCTTGATGCATTCTTTGCTGTTGGGGTTTGGTTCTGTTTAGATTTTTTTGGCAGTTGAACTTGTTCTTATCTTGTTCCCGTTACAGTTTTTGGCTTTCTTACCACTTATGAACAGACATAAATGCAGGCTATTCTTCTTAGCATTAAGGGATAATTTTTTATTTTGATTCCTTTGAACGGGTATTATATTTTACATCATCTGTCATTCTTTGTGAAGTTTCCCAATCTTTACATAATGTAGCATATGTAAATTTCAAATCCCTTAGCTATTCCTCTTCATCTGGTGGTTTCCCATCTGTTCTAGTCTGCAGTTCTTCTGTATCACAAAGGCTGGCCATGGAGACACAAAGATGTACTCAAGTGTGCGATCTTGCTTGGGTACATCACACATAGTGTTGAAGATTGATCTATTCCAGTTCAAAGTGTTGTATCAATGCTAATAGATCATTTTGAGCCATCTAAAGGATCACTTATATATTTTCCACACTAGGAACTAACTTGACAGGTATTAATGCCAGTTAGTTCCTCCTCAAATATTATTTCAGACCCTCAAAATATTTGCCATTTTCTTCAACATTTTACTATCTTATTATCTACTGAACTGGTTATTCTAAATAAAAACCCTAGAATTTTAATTTTCCGAGAAGCTGTATATGGAGTGGGAAAAGAGTGAAAGACAGAAGAGGACAAATGTGGGGATTCTATAAGAGGATTTAACAGGGAGAGACACAGTTGTCTCCTTGCCTGTGTGCAGCCTGTGTCTCTTTTCCCTCTCTTTGCAGGTTGGCATCTCCCATACTGCTAGAAAACCTGTTTATATGAATGTTCTGCAAAGTTCTTGGGCCCAAATGCATCAGGTTGGCTAAAACAATACAAAGAATAGTTCAAAATGAGATAATTTGACTCATGTTTGAAATTCAACATTAGGAAGCTCAGCTAAATGAACTTGAAGGGATAGCAAATTTCAGTGGGAGGAGATGAGGGTCAGTCAGGGTAGGCTGAGCACAATAACTTTCCCTTCAACACAGGTGGAACTTGGGCTGTCCCTGTAACTTAATTATCTCTCTTTTAAGAAAGAACATGCAAGCAGAATATTGTTTTTCAATTTTTTCTCCTTTCCACAAATTCTTTTACTTTTCTGAAAAGAAGTATGTAAGACTTTAGGAATATTTTAGATAAAACCAGTGCACAGATATTCTCAAAGATTAAAAAAAATTAAACAGCTAGACCCCAAAGTACAATGTGATAAAAGATGAGTAATTGATACTGACTTCTTTTTATTTCTTTTCTGGTTTCTGAACACTTGTGGTCCATGTAAAAATATGATTAGAATTATGTATTTCTCATAAACATGAGATGAGCTTTTATCCAGTGACTGATGTTAGGTATGTTGAGTTAAAAATCAAACCAATTTACTGGCAAAGAAGTCTCTGGTCTGGACTCCCTTGGCAGAAAAGATGGAAACAGAGATTAGTTGATTGCATAACTTTGACATCTGAGTCACCAGTTCTTTTGATAGAAGTGTGATTAATAGCGTAGCAATAGTGGTTCCATCAGTGTGAGTTTTCCCTTCCCCATAATAGGTAGGAGGATGTATTTTTAATTGCGATGGAGTCTTTGACTTTCCCAGGACTGTGTGAATGTGGATATGGGGATCCTGTATGCTTTCTGACCAGGAAGTTGAAAGAAAATGAAAATGTTTATCTTGGTGTTATTAAACTTAATGTGATATTTCCTGTTTATCTAGTAAATTCAGGAGTGAAGCTCTCTGTAAGAACTGATCCATGATATGTCAGTTGACTGATTATAAAACAACCATCATATGCAGCTATAAGTGCTTTCTAAAAGAAAAATAATTTGACAAACATCAAAGGGTAAGCTGACAGTGGTAAAGTCATCAATTATTTAAAATAATTCTGTCAAAACCTGCAATTCCTTATCAGTTTCAAACAAGAAATGCAAGAAGATTAATTATTTCAAATCACCTTCACCTGAAACTGGATTTTGAGCTGCTTGCTAGTTAAAATTAATCTTTGTGGAAGCTCCTTCACTCAGTGCTAGTGAGTTTCTTTATTTTGAACTGACTTGGTGGGAATACAAAGGTTAGACGTTGATCCTTTTTGTCTCCTGGAGAGCGTTGAGTGAGTACTTTTTTGTCTTGGATTTATAACTATTCAGCCTTATACAACTTTACTTATGCAAATTATCCTTACACAGGGACAGACACAGTGCAGATGTTTTTTGTTTGTAGAGAGTCCACTCCATAAGGTACTTTAGCAATGTATATTAGTTTTGAATACAGCAGTGTACACGTGCCTGAGTAGATACACAAATATATTGCCTAGGTTTGTCTGGATATGAACCTTGATCCTGCTGTTACGTTCATGTGAATGATGCCACTGTTCTAAGGCACTCTTTGAACTTCAAATGAGTAAGTCCTCCTTGTGAAAGTGTTTCTAGGACTCCACACTTAGAGTGTGTAATAGATACCCTAGTTTAAATCACAGTTCCTGTACAGTGCTGCCATGTAGCTAATGCAATGTACAGTACTCAAGTACAGTAAAGAAATCTGGGGTTTGATTCTACAGCCCAAATAAATAAATAAATAAACAAATAAATAAGCACAGTAGGTTATACAAGAACAAAATTATCTCTCCTTTTCCCCAGGAGAAAATGTGCTTTAATGTAAATATCCTGCTTCTGTATTTCTAAAGTACTTCTCGTTTTACTGCTAACATCCTATGAAAAGGAAAATATATGACAGGTTTATATGTACTATGTGTATTATAAAAATCTGTTAAGTACACTATTTCTTTATTCATGATCTTGGTCATTCTGTGCACCTGGTAGTTCTGCATAACAGTTTGTGACATGACATCAGTGTCATGAACTAGTAAATCAAACTATGACAGGTAACTGCTGTCTTCTAATATTGCTGCTGTATCCTCTCTACAGCTCTCAGGAGGTGGACAAAAGGCCAGGATTTCTGGCCAGTTCATAAAACCCAGTGCTTATCTTCTCAAAACACTTTGAGTTGGAAGATGGAGATATTCAGGTCTTCCTGTCATCTGTGGAGCTAAAGCACTTTGCACCATCGAGCTAGTGTGTGTGAGGCATGGCTTCATAGAGGAGTTGTGGCTCCAGGGGCAACCGAGACAGGACTCTCAAGGGAAAGGAGGCTTGTGTTTTGTTAGTATCGAGTGTAAACTGCCTCACAGCTGTGAGGCTTTGGACACACAAGGGTAGGAATGGTAGCCTAGAGAAAAAAAGAAGCTGTGAAGATCAGCCATAGTGGTGGAGAAGAAGTGGTTTCCAAAATTTATACCAAACCCTTTCTCAGTGGTGGGTGGTGGTGAGATTGGCTTGGCTTACCTATGCCCAGGTCATATGAACAGCCAGGGATAGATAATGGTACTATTTAGAAGATATTTATGCTAATGTTGCCTACACAGTTAACAAGCTAAATCTGCCAACAATGAAGGCTTTTAAATATTTACTACTTCGCTTCTAAGGCAATCTTTTCTGACAAGCTAAGAAGTGGCATTAAAGCACTATGGAAAATGGCTTATAATCCTCTTATATTTATCATATGTATTTCTGGGGTCAAAGATGATGTCATTTTTCAATGCTTGCCAACAGTCATATGCTCTGAAATTAAAATACTACTAACTGAAACCTTCATTCGTCAAAAAATCCAGAATTTTTGCAAGTGATGTCTCTATGTGATCTTCTAGTATACTATTGTGTCCCTTATAAAATGAATACTAATTGTTAATCCTTTTAACCTTGTTAATCATTACAGAGCTGTATAGTGCTACCGTTACTCTCTTCATTTAGTTTTTTTCCCACACAACATGACAGGATACTGTTAAAGGAAGCACGGATCAAATATATTTCATCTGTGTCAAGGATATTTTCTTTGTTATTATTTATTTCCACTGTTAAAAAGGAATGGCAGCAATGAGAAAAGTATCTCAGTGTAAAACATTAGTACGATATTCTTATTCTTTGCAGAAAATATAACAGATTGTGTGTCAGTGAAGCAGACAAACATAACTTCACTTGCAAAATCTTTGTTCAGCACAGCACTTCAGTGTGTAACTAAGACACTGGAGTCAGTACTTAAATTTAAACTTGTTATCTACTGTTTATTGAATCTGGTTCATGTTGCACACCCATAAGTATGTTTACTTGATGAATAATCTTTTTTTTAATATATTTTCCTTTTATGTAGCTCACAAAGCCACATTCATTTTGGTTACCTCTATTAAACATTTGCCCTTTTCATAGACTTTTAGGAAGTAGAAATCCTTTTCTCATATTGTGACTTTTCGGTTGTGAGAATTTGTTTTCCATCTCAACAACATTTTTTGAGAGCTTGCAATGTTAGCTATCATATTTTCAGTCTTATGATTTTAGCTTGCATTCAATAAAAGCTGGCTTTATAGGAAAATTTGTTATAAAATAAAGATGATCCTGAAACAGGAGATAAGCTATAACTGTAAAAAGCATGACTGCACTAATTCTTACATAGTAGGTAAATTTCTGTAAGATAAGAAGTCATTTGTTTTAGAATTAAAAATCCTAATTTTAAACGGGAATAAATTACACTAGTGTGTACCGTTTTATATTAGGCCGTATCAGCCATGAGTATATGTATTTCACCATCGTGACAATATTTCTGGAGAAATTCTCATTATAGACAAATCCTCATAGGCTGTCCTAAAAGTGGTGGGCAGCAGATTTGATAGAGGTGTATGACCCAGTCTGCTTGCTAGGCTCCTGCACCAGAGGGAGGATAGATGCTATATGGGTTGTACAGGACAAACACACAGGGTATGACTGTGAACAGGACATGCTCTACGTTCTCTAGTGCTGATCATTGTTTCTTCAGCTCTATCCAACCAATGTGCGGGATAGTGTGTATGTGAGAGGGCCACCCACAGCTTCATTGTACAAAGGCATCCATCTTCACTAGGGCTGTGAAGAAATCTGTAAGAAAAAAGCCAGGTGCCTCCATAGCAGCTGGCCTCAGAGATGAACGTTCAGCAACACAGATCGTGTCCACCTCTTTGAGGCTGCAGCTGTATGCCTGGAGCAGTGTGTTCTCTGGTTTTTCTCTGCTGAATGCTTGTCCCAATGTTGTTCCCCCAAACCATTAGAACACACAGAACATTGTTCACTTTTTATATGGTTTCAAAAAGGTTAGATTTTCCCTTTTCAGAGCATTTTTTTTTAATTTGGTTGTTATTTCATACCAGATCAAAATATTAATCTTGGTTTTAATAAAGGTTTGTATAAATTACTTCTACATGCCCCTTAGCCTTCCATTAACATTCCTACACGTTTATGAGAAAGTTATTTTATTTTTGAGCTTTCAGATAATCTCTGCTGGACTGTTAAAAAATAAAAATATCAAGAAAAATATTGGCTTGTATACATCTGCTGTAAATGATAGTGCTTTACAGTGAAAGCATCATATTGAGCTGTTATTTTTTTTAAGAGTTATATTTCTCACAAACTGAAACAAAAATAGTATTTCCAGAAAAAAAGAATATGGAGTCCAGCTTTCCCGACAGCAATGTCCTAATATTGCAAAAAGTGCTGTTTCTTTTTTGGAGTCACATATTAATTAACGAAAAAGTACAGAACCAGTCTTGAAACATCAGTGGGACTGTGTGATGTTATGTCCACAAACAAAAATTACATTTTTCCGGCACCTTTATATAAAATAAAGGAAAACCTTGTAACAATAAAAATGATACATTGTAAGATTTATTAGACTAAATTCTTGAATTTTAATTTCCGTTTGAAACACACTTGTTATAACCAATTCTTAAATTTCTCAGGAAAATACCTAGAAAAGATATGTTTGGAAACAGGTATATTGAATCAATCTCTAGTATCAATCTCTAGTAAGTTTCCTGGCCGTATATTTACAGTTATTGTAGTGCCATACTCATTCAAAATCAGTATTAATGTTAAGTTGCATCTGATATTAACTGGAAAAAACATTCTATTGTTAATCTTTTTGGCTAAATTCTGATTGCCATAGATTATAAATCCTGCACTGCGGTGCTTTCATACTAACGTACTTAAGGTTTTTGTCATTTTCACCATTTTCTTTATCATGTCTTTCAAAATAAGAGATGAGAGTCATGCAGTTCAACACTTCACCTAGGTCTTTGGGTCCAAGACCATCACAGAATCAGAATATGGAATATGATCATGGAACAGATCTTCTTAGAAGCTATGCCAGAGCACATGGAGGACAGGGAGGTGATTCGAGACAGCCAACATGGCTGTTCCAGGGACAACTCCTGCCTGACCAGCCTAGTGGTTTTCTATGATGCGGTGACTATAGTGGACATGGGAAAAGCAATAGATGCAATCCATCTGGAATTCTGTATAGCTTTTGACATGGTCCCCTACAATATCCTTCTCTCTAAATTGGAGTGATATGGATTTGATGAGTGGACTGTTTGGTGGATAAGGAATTGATTGGATGGGCACATTCAGAGCGTAGTGGTCAATGGCTTGATGCCCACACAGAGACCCATGATTACTCATGTCCCTTAGGTTTCTGTACTGGGACCAGAGCTGTTTAATATTTTAATTAATGATATAGACAGTGAGATTGAGTGCACCCTCATCAAGTTTGCAGATGACACCAAGCTGAGTGGGGCAGTTGTCACCCATGAAGGATGCAATGTCATCCAGAGGGACCTGGACAAGCTGGAGAAGTGGGCCTGTTCAACAAGGCGGAGTGCAAGGTCCTACACCTGGATCAGGGGAACCTCCAGTATCATGTGATTGAGAGAAGCACTGTAGAGAAGGACTTGGGGATGCTGCTTGATGAGAAGCTTTAAATGAGCTGACAGGGTGTGCTCGCAGCCCAGAAGGCCAACCATGTCCTGAGTTGCATCAAAAGAAGCATTGCCAGCAGGTCAAGGGAGGGGATCCTCCCCCTCTACTCAGGTCTTGTGATACCCCATCTGGAGTGTTGTGTCCAGTTCTGAAATTCCCAACACAAGAAGAATACGGAACAGGTCCAGAGGAGGGCCATGAAGATGATCAGTGGGTGGGAACACCTCTTCTGGGAGGACAGGCTGAGAGAGTTGGGGTTGTTCAGCCTGGAGAAAAAAAGGCTCTGGGGGGATCCCATAGTGGCCTTCTACTACCTGGAGGGGGTCTACGAGAAAGCTGGGGAGGGACATTTTACAAAACCATGTAGTAACAGGACGAGGGTGAATGGCTTTAAACTGGAATGGGGAAGATTTAGGTTAGACTTTAGGAAGAAATTCTTCACTATGAGGGTGGTGACAAGGTTGCCCAGGGAGATTGTGGTTGCCACGTCCTGGAAGTGTTCAAGGCCAGGCTGGATTGGGCCTTGAGCAGCCTGGTCTGGTGGGACGTGTCCTTGCCCATGGCAGGGGGCTTAAAACTAGGTGATCTTTATGGACTCTTTCGACCCAAACCATTCTATGATTCTGTGAGTCTATGAATAGGAAGTTTTATATAATCCCAAATAAATTCAGCAGTTTATTGAATAAATAACATTAGATGATTTAAAATAAGATCCTATTCTGGAATGTGTAAAAATTCAATTGCATTTATGTGTAAATAAACTCAACAACTCACTGCGATTCTTGTTTCATTGTTTTTAAATACAACAGGAATTCCTGCATTTCTGAACTGCGCCGGAAGCATTTGTACTGAAAGATGTGGTGGTTATCTCTGCTGTAACCTTTCTCATTGTATCCTGCAACACTGTCTTTGCCTCTACATCCTTGAAGCTTGAATTTTCTGAATCACTGGAAGAGAATTAATGGTCTAGGTTACCTGTATAATGGGAGTGTTTTTTCACAGCCTGGCATCTGAATGACCAGTATTTTTAGCTTATCTATCATAGAAGAATCTGATTATACAGACTAAGCAATTTTTGAACTTGATTAGTTTTTGACCTGATGGTAAAAGTATGGCAGAATATTATCATTTCTGTCCAAACCTGTAGGGCCTTGTAGAAAGGACTGACGTATATAAACCTGTTATGTGGATTAATCTGTACAAGTAGGTTTGGTAAGATAAGTGACTTACAATTCAATAGCTGAAACTTGATCTGAGTTCTCTTCCTCCCTCAGGAAATACTGTCTTTAGTAAAATCACTAAATTAGGTACAATAACTGAGGAAAGAGATACAGAATTGTACTTATAATTTAAACTACAGTATTGAGGATCCAAATTCATGAAAAACTCGAATTCTTGAAACAAACTGCAATATGAAACTTACTAATTACCAATAAGTAGGAGGTGAGCTGCAGGAAATACATTGTTCCAGATATTCCAGTAATGTTAGTCTTTCAGACTTGACTCAACAATGCTTTGTAAGAATATGGTTCAAAATGCAAATGAAAGGTAAATATATGCCAGTTTTCAGAAATGAGATTAAAAACAGAGAAGAGAGTTAAGGTCAAGAAAAATGTGAAAATATTTTAAAAGTTCCTTTTTGTTATTATTATAAATGGAAATATTTTACCTTAATTTTATGCATCAAGACTAACTAAATATTATAGAAATAATAATCTAGTCATGTTTTCTCTATATCAGGAAAATGATCTGTTAAATTTCTTCTTCATTGTTTTGCAAATTGCAAAGCAGCATTACTTAAGATTTGTTATTGTCAAAGGTGCATATGTTTTAATTGCTTCAACTGAGTGGAAAGAACTATTATTCTGCTAAAGAAATCCCCTTGTAGACAATTTTATTTCAGTGTTAGTGCCTTATATAGATTTCAGAGTAGGTCTGATCCTTACTGACTTTTTCTTAAACTATAATTTCTTTTATTAAAATCCCTAAATTGTCCGTTTATACAAGTAAGGGCATCATTAAACAAAAGACCTCATGTTGTGCTGAGGGAGCTGATCTCCTGTGGAGTCTGGTGTCCTATTGTAGAGAAGGGGAGTCAGCTTAAATTCTTACAATCAATGAATTTAGTCATTCCCAATTTACCTCAATTTCAAATGCCTAGCGGGACTGTAAGTAATGAGAATGAACTGCAAATTTTGAATTTAAAAAAATACTTAGAAATAGCAGTCTGTGCCATGATTTTAACTTTAATTACTGAATACAGAATAATAATTCTTGCCTTTTCAAAAGATGTTATAATTATTTCTAAGTATCTGTTTTGTACACAAAAAGGGTATATTAATTGTCACAAACCCCATTTTTTTGTTTACATCTATAGCAGTCTGAACTCATTGTTTCTCTTCAGTAGCAAAAACAAGTTCCAGAAAGACTTGGAAATAAGCATTTTTTAGTTATGTGAGTAACTTATTGTCTAAACCAGGCACTTAAAAAGCACACAATGACATGAAGCATGAATCTGCAGTAGTCCAAAGGATAAGATTCAAGATTTTATAACAACAGAAGAGGAAAGACTTTTAAAAATTATGTCAGTTTTTTAGGTCAAGGTGACATCAAAGCTGTCGCAGAAGTTCAAGTTATGGTCTGTGAGTCATTGTTCACTCTTCTGTTAAGAATAGTTTTCTTGCTGGACTTAATGCTCTTCAGTATCTACAAGAGAAAAGAAATAAAACAAAGCTATGAAATAGGAATAGCAGGGTTTTTTTCCCTCTTTCCCTACTGATCCGTTAGATGATTAAGATTCGCAAAATATCTTAAAGACTACCTCAAAATATCTGTCTGAAAAACTGATGTGAAAAACTTGCATTTTGGTAACGGTGAAATTATGTATGAAATCTTTGAAAATTATGGATTTTAGTATTTATTTGTTTACAAGTAAAAACTGAGTTAAAAATCTGTTGCAGAATCTCAGCAGGATTATAGTACTGTCTTAACAAATTAGTAAAAATTAATATTTTTTTCGATTGTCCAAGTTACAATTTATCAGTTATATTTTAGACTTTTTTGTGTATGGAATGGTCAGTGTTAATGGGCAAATAAAATAAAAAATTTATAAATAAGAAAATCATCCAGTGCAGCAGATGAAGTGTGAAATCCATGTTATAACACCAAAGAATCAAACTGAGTTGGAACATATGGTTGCAATATGTTGACATACTTGTCTCTAAAAAGTAGACGAATTAAACTCTCCACTGACTTATTACATACATGAAACAATCATGGTTGAAAATCTACTTCATATAGGCAGCAAAACAATAATGCAGTTTATCAATAAATTATTGCGTTTAGCTTGATTTATTATTTCACTATGAACAGAATTTTTTGTTCTGGCTTGCTGTACGGAGGTTTTGTGACCTGTTTTGACTCAGGTCAAATACGGAGTTTTGCTTCCTAATAAAAAGATGTCTACATCAAGCATTAATTAGAAGTTGACTTATCTGCTGACTGTTTGCTGCATAGACCATAGGACAACTGGGGATCTGTAAGTCGTGTGTGTAAAATGAGCTCAGACATGCTGATGGCTGTGAAACAGCCCTGGTCCCTATATTTTCAACTTGTTTCACCTGCCCCATTTCTGGAACAAATGCAGCAAACTTGACAGTCACAGGCAGCTCACACAATGAGTGAAGAACCATCCCTCAAGAAGCAAATAAACAGTGGATAGCAGAGCTTGTTGAAAAACAGGAGTCGCAGAGAGACACATCTTTCGAAACCCTCTGAATCACTGGCAAAAACTCATATAACTGTATGCATGCTTCTCCCCAGGAATTTTGTTGTAGGATCACTGGGAGATTTCCAGAAGGTTGTTGAATGAGAGAGACTGTTCTGGATTCAAGGGGAGGGTATCTTGAAGGCAAGAGGAGGCTGGAAAGCACTTGCCTTGTATTCTCCAGTACCATTCAAGCTATTTCACTTTATCTACTGGAAACACCCTTTCTTAAATCTACTGCAACAAGGTTTATGGTTTTTGGTTTGTTGGTTAAAATAAATGACCTGCCATTGGGTTATTGCTAGAACTGGGATATAACATCCATTTTCAAAACCCATTTTACATGCTGTTTTAAATAGCTGACTGATAAGGAAAGACTTGTGAATGTCATATTCTCCATGACAGCAGTGGTGAATCAAAACCATAAGTAGGGTTGATGTGAAAAAAGTAATGGACTTTGAATCAGACTAGGCATAACTCAGAAGCTTTGGGACCCAAAAACTGGTGAAAACATTTTCTTTGAGTTGTGTAGGAATGGTTTTCTTTCCCATGACTTGCATTTTGTATGTCAGATCTGCCAGTGCTGAGTTTTTCTTGCTCTCCCATTCTTGGGAAACTGTTACAAATGTATGATATCAGCATGACATAGACCAGCTTAACGGCTCTTTTATGTGAAACATCTGAGAAGCTTGTAGTAAGCTATGAACCTAGTGATTTTCTCATTTGTTTTGCATGCTGTGAGCAAGTTTGTTATTCTCTTTTAAGGTTTTTCTTGCAAGCCGTGGTTGCAAATAATTTGTAATTCTTGCCACTCAAATAAAAAAATACCTGTTATGTTAAAAACAAGAAATACATGTCCTCCACATTCTGCTAATGCACTTTTGTTTCTGTGGGGTTTGTTTCTTTGTTTTGAAAGGACTAGAAAAAACAGTAGGTCAAAACTTTTCAGAAGTTTGGCAGAGAGAGATAATAATTAGGCTACAAGTGCCTTGGAGAGAAGTTCCTGCATAATGAAATTTTAATTGATGAGTTTTGGCTGTGGATTCTGACTCTCATTTATGCAATAGACAGTATTGCATGAGGAAAGGCAAAACTGCTCTCTTTAGCACTCGTGATTTACAAAAGGTCTTTATTCCCTACATCACAATTTAGTGGGGTCTGTCAGCAGAGCAGAATGTGAAAGAAAGTGCAGAAAAGTGGAGGAGATCTGTCTCTCATAATTACAGATCTTGAACTCTACCTCCTGCTGTACCAACCACTACAGAAAACCTAGTTTGGTATAGATGCCTTTTTGAAATGTGGCCCATGTGGCCCATATAGCCTGACACCGCAAGATGTCAACCAACTCCTGTCATTCAGGGTAGTCAGTCAGCTGCTCCTGGTGTAAGAAGCCTTCTTACAGTGACTGCTTCTCTCTCATAGGTTGCATGCTTTTAGAAGAACCACGAATGATATTTCACTATATTCAAAGTAAGAAAGTTCTTCATAAAAATTCCGCTACATTTAATATAGAGGTTTTTTTTAAAAATACCATATTTTCATAACAGCCCTTTAGTTGGAAAGCAAGGAATGAATAAATAATTAAATTGTGCTATTCCTCAGAATAGGTATCTTCTTTTATATTGGATAAAAGGAAAATATCCTGACAGCAGTACAGCCTTGAACACTTAAAAAGTTAACATTTTGACATTTATCGGAATAAATTAATTCCTGCCAGCCTGACAGAGGCAGACATCCCCAGTCTCTTGGGTCTATAGTCCACACAGAATCAAGTATATTTAGCTGAAGGTTGTACAAAGCTCAGAATAGTAAATGTTTCAGACTCTTTTGTAACTGTGATATAAAAGGCTAAGTTCTTTTTGGCAATGACTCTCTTTTAATATCTCTTAGCATGATGTCTAGGACATTGATATCTCAATCTAGTCAAGTCCCTTGGATACTGAGGTATAGATGATTAAATATGTGACATTTTCAGAAGTATGGTAAAAATCAACTAGTTAAGTGGAATCTGGGTATAAAATAAACAATTACAAGAATTAAGAATTTTGTTAGGTGGTTGTCCTTTTTGTGTGAAATTGTGCCCATATTAAATTTAAAGGAAGATTTTCTTAAAAACATTGCCTTTATTGTATAAGATATACTGCTAAGAAAATATATGATTCAAACTTCCCTCCCTGCTTCCTTCAGTTGAGTTTTTCACCAGAGAAATGAGACTCTGCTACAAGCTTCTTAGTTGCAGTAATGGTTACAAAAGTGTTTTTTGTTGTGTGACGGAGCCTGGTGAACTTGAGAGCAAGGTTATAGGACAAGCAATTTCTTGCAAATAAAGTATGTATCTGTTCTCTACAATTATGCGACATTACTCAGTCTTATTTTGTACCTATGAAAGAAATCATAATACCAAGCTATTGCAAGACCTAGTAACACAATTTTACACTTTTGATTTTGTTAAATGAATTAGAGGCTAAAAGAGTACATTACATGATTTATGTTACTTTCAAGCACTTTCAGGTATGAAAGTAAATATGGACATGTTAGAACATATTTCAGTCTTTCTAAGAACTTCACACTGTGTAATAACTGTGGAGGAGCCTAATTCTAAATACGCATCCTATTGGTTCAATCTTTTCCTAGCATGGGAATTGCCACATAATTTCCTACATAATGGTCTGGGCTTTATTTGGCTGGATTTTATTTTCACTCTTCCTCTCAAAAAAAGAAAGGTCATCTAAACACTAGTAAGAGACAATGAATTCCTGCTGACTTCCAGAGAGTTAGAGCACCACTCAACTATGAGTGGTATGATCCATAAAAGAACTTCTCTTTATTGCTGAAATGTGTGAACATACCAGTCAAAGGGGTCTTGAAATAAATGCTGAATTAAAACCTTAAAAAAAGGCTATGGAGGACAGTACATCACCTTGTTCATTGACTAGTTAAATTTTGTTTGTGTTTTTAACAGACACTTCAATAGGAAAGGCCAGGAACAACACAATGGACTATTATTACATGTGAAACTGAGCCTAGTTCATTAAGAACAGGTTGCTGAGTACTCACAGCTAAGAAAAATAAAGACAGGCATATTCTTTCAAAAGAGGAAGTATATGAATAAAAATTCCGTTTCATGCCCTCGGGAGACCAAAAAATTGTCATCACAGAGGAACTAAAAGGGAGATGTTTCAACTCATGTAAAAGGAAAAATTAAATCTCTCAAAACTGATGTAAGCCAAACTGTTAACTTAGAAGTATAAAATCAAAGCAGTTGAATACTATTTGATAATGAAGGAGCAGAAACTATCCCCTAACACATAGATAAAGGAACTGAGGAATCTAATTAGTTGTAAGACTGATCAGACTGTGGTTTTATTTTTCAAGTATTGTGAGAGATCATTATGTAAACAGTTGCATTCTTTTGGACAGTCATTTTCTGTGGTCAGGTTATGATTAATAAGAGTTAAGGAGTTTCGATAAACCATTCTTGTTTTCAAAAAGTACATATTTTGTTCTGCAAGATGTTTGTAATGCCAATACTTTGGATAAAGAAATACCAATGATTTATTGGTGTCCTGCACAACAATATTGTATTCTGAGATGATTTCAGTTTAAAATCCAAACATATTTTTTCCCAGCTCAAACACTTCATTACCCCTATGAATTTTAGACAATAGATAAAACTCTGAAGTACAGGGCATGATGAGAGGGAAACTGAATAGTTAATGAGGTTATTTGTGAAATTTGTAAAATCAGTTGCAAGTCTTTCTACTGCTTGCTTATTTGCACTTAAATAAGTTGAGCACATTTCCTCATGTAGTAGTTAAAATACTGTTCTCTGTACAGTCTTCACCTTCATCATCACGACTGATGAAACATAGCATAAAGAAAGTCAACAAGTTTTCTGCCCCTGTCAGACTAAGCCCCTAAAAACACAGATGAATGAGTATCTTCTCCATTTAAATACAGTTTATCTGTATTTATAAATGCTTTATTTCAGCTTTTAAAAATATCTCTATGGGTTGAAATCTTGCAGCGTGACAGAAAGTACCAGGAGTTATTACTTAACTCTGCTTCCCTAGTCTACAAAGCACATATGGAGGGCAACAGATCATGTTGGACATGACCAGTGAGATGAAGAAATATGTCCAGAAATGCAGTTCTTGGATGTGGAGAGCACAGACTGAAGCAGGAACCCTTATTACATTCATAGCTCTGCAGTAGAACACGTGGTGTAAGTAAATTACCTGAAAGATGAATGAAATCATCACCATGTGAATTTGTGAAACAGCTTATAGACAAACAACATTCTTTGCTCTAATTCAGCAAGTACCAGAATATGTACTTAACTCAAAACATGTGAACAGTCAACTTAGAACTTCATCAACACAATGAAACACAGCTTGAAAAGGTTTACGTGTACCTCTTTCTACTCTGCATTTTAGGCAGCTAATTCTCACCTCAGCCAGACCCCTTGTATCTTGCCAGGTACTCCTTTGCCAGGGGGCACCTTTTATTCTGATCGAGTGTCTTTTTCCAGTAAAGGACAGTGAAATATAGTCAAGGGTGGGCTGTGAGAAGTGTATGACCTACCTCTGCAGCATAGCTCTTTTATACTAAGTCTACGACTCCGTGCGACTGGACACTTTGTAATGAACTGAAAAATGAAAGGACATAGGGATTAAGTGATTTTGCTCTCCACACAGGAGCCTAGACAGGAAAAAGTTCTGCCTAGGGAGGCCTTCTACACTGCCAATCTGTTATTGGTAGGAGGACTAGTAAAAATCAGCTTATTCAACATCCGCTCCCATGAAATTCCCAGGTTACTGTTGTCAGTCATTTACCAAAACAAAACTTCCACTCAGTTTAAATGTGTGCTTACACATAGACAGATCTTGATTATTAAGTGTGGCATCATTAAAAATCTCTCTAGATGGGTAATTACCAGCATGAAGTAAATTAAGCAGAGATGTTGTATCTAATTTGAGTTACTGTACACTAGTTTCTTAGTATGTGCCTCTAGAAATTGGCAAGATGGAATGTAAAAATAATTATTCTTAATGGGAAAAATCAGTGGCAATGTCACAGAAGCTTATTGGAAGCTCATATCTCAAATTCACTGCAGGTGTTCGACACTTCAACATGCATTTTGATACCTGTATTGCAATTTGTTACATATGTTTTGCTAATGTGTCCAGTGTCCTGACTACTTGATGTGTGACAACATTGACAGAAGGCTGCAATATAAGTTTTTGAGATGTATGTTGCAGATGTCTGAACATGTGAAGGACTGTGCTAGAGAATGAGTATCTACCATAGGCCACCTGCAGGACAGGTAGCGTGTCAGTGTAAGGAAGTAAATTGGTGCCTCTGTAAGCCAAATACATCACAAATTTCTGCAGAGAAAAGAAACAGTTTCTCCTTTATCCACGTTGCTTCTGTTTCTGTGACTGGGAAAGGCAGGGTGACTGCTTCTATGACTGGGTGACTGGGAAAGGCAGGCCATGCTGGATTTTTATCTCACAGTATAGTCCGAAGAGTTTGTTTTTACTTTTGCTGGTGTGTAGTCTTGCAATGCTAGTTCTGTTTCTGTTGACCCCTTCTCTACAGCAACAGCAAAATGGGATAGACAAGTATGATTGTCTAACACACAGTCATGCTCTTGGTACAGTCAGTGGATGAGTCATAGTAGTTCCTTTTTCAGTAGTTGACTTACATGGCAAAGAAGTCAAGATAATTACTATGTATTAACCGACAACTACCAAAAAATGCAGTATAAACAGAGAACTGTAAGAGTCAATCAGATGAGGTCAACTACAGGAGTAGGATAACAGATCTGACATTACCTGGGTACTTCAGAGGAAACAGTGTATGAACTTTGTCTACTATTAGGATTTTTTAGTGAGATAACACTGTTTTTTTGTTATCTGTTTATAGAAAAACAATAGCTTTGTATCAGTCCTGAATAATCCTTGTTGTTTACCTTTACAAGTTATCTTTATTCTTAGAGAGTATAATTTAGGAAAAAGATAAATTCGTCTAAGGCAATTATAAATTGGTGTGAGAATCAAATATTTTCAATTAAATGTGACAGAAAGAGCAACCATATTGACTCTAGCAGTGCTTTTCTCTTGAGAACTTGTCATGATTATTTTGTCCATCTGCAAATAAACCTTTCTTTTAATATTATTATTGTTTTTATTAGAACTGCGTCAACAAAGATCCTTTGTGAAGCAGAACCCCATTCCATTAGTCCGTGTAGAAAGGCATTAAAAGTTATAAATTTGTGTGATGTGTATAACAAAATATACTTTTCTCAGGCTTGTTCCTGGTGGAAGACCCTGCAAAAGTAAGTGCAATGTAGAGCCAAGGTATGCACAGAAAGATAATATGCTTGTATGCAACAGTCAAAGCCAACACTGCTCCTAGGTTAAGTAAGGCTGCAAAACTTCCTGTTTCAATCTTCTCTTACCTTGGCCTAACCATCCAGAAGGTCTCCTTATTTATCAATCTCCAATACTTTCTCAGGACCCATCTGAAAATATTTTATTTTTTTAACAAGTATATGAATGAAAGCCTCATAAGAAGATATTCAAATTTCTTATTTGTAGAGTCAGAAACATTATATACTTATGCTACAGTTTCAATAGGTTGATAAGATATCTTAAATGTATTGTTATCTGAGAAATTATCTCCTTAATATCTTTCAGTTAAAAAAAAAAATATATGCCAGTAAATTATTTGCTTGGAAATCTAGAAACTTGTTTTAAATACCTTTGGATTAGCTCTGGTCTGGTTGCGAGGACTAAAGGATGTAGTTGGCCTGTGCTCTTCTGGAGCATTTTCTCATGAAGTTGCACCTCAAATTAGTTTGGTTCATATGCTTGAAGACAATTCCGTGGTGAAAGCAAGAGTGCAGGAGGTGGGGGTGACTTCAGGGAACACATTCTTCACCTCAACTAAAACACCCAATATTGTGTTCAATGAATACAAAAGCCAAATATTGTTATGAGATTCCTGATTAACATTGACCTTTACAAAAATAATATTTACATACATACCTGGATTTTTCAGACTGCTTTACTGTTGAACTACATTTGGATCCTTATTCAGCAATAGTTTAAGCTTAACTACACTGTTATCAACAAATACCAGTAAAAGATATTTTTTCTGCTCTTTGACAAATTTTATTTTATGAAGTGAAGCCACCTCTCTACATTTTCCATTAAGATTTTATATTTGATATATATTCATAAAAAATTATTTCAACTTATATTTTGATTTGGAAACATTAGCAAGTTAACCTTAGGAGCAGTAGTTTGAATGCTGATAGTCTGCGGGCTGTGTTGGTGACTTAGTTTCCCTCACATCTCTTTTCTCTTGATCTGTCTAGTTTTACTTCCAAGACCCTCCGGTAAGTCTGTATCCTAGTCCCTAGAGAACAAAAAAGTGATTTAGGATATTATAGATGCGATATTTTGAGACTGCACCGAGATTTCCATGTTTCCATTTCCAGTTTAAGTATTTTGGGGTTGGGGCCTATTTGTTCCTTTATGTTTTCTGTTTACACTTATTTGTAATTTCCATGAAAAGTGGACATACTTTTTGAAAATCTTTGCCTAGTTGAAAAATATTTTGTTACCTCAAAACAGTTTCAATAGAAAAACAGATGTCAGCTCTGTGGCTATATACTCATTTGTAAAATCATCTATTTATTTTAACCGTGGTGCAGTATTTCTCTGACCTACCTCCAAAAGCAAAAATGAAATTAAACCAAGAGTTCACATCAATCACTTGAGTTATGAAGCTTTGACATGATTTCAATTTTACACACAATTTTCCTCAGTCTGTTGAAATAGATAAGCAAAGTGGGAGCAGGGGTGTGTGTGTAAGGTTTTTCAGGACTGGCTTCACAGCTAATATAGTTGTTGGAGCTGAAGACATCCACATTCCAAGAAGCATTTCTATCTGTTATTTTTCCTTGAGGAGTATCATCTTTCTAAAAACACCTTTTGCAAAGTAACAAAGTGTTCCTCACTGTGTGACTGAAGGTGGTCCCGGGGCTGCTTACTTTATGGCATGCCTCCATCAACCTTTGACATAGGGCAAAAACTGTAATTTGGAGCCAGTACTGTAAACCCCAAGACAATAGAATAACTTTTAACCGACCTAAATCAAGCATAAACAATGGAGGAGTTTGAAAGGTTCAGTCTAAAAAAAATGTCACAGTATATGGAAGAATGCTTCCTCTGTTTGATCTGTCACTAGACTTCTCAAAACATGACACTCCTTTAACATAATATACTTTGATGATAAACTAGACTAACTTTCCCAGTACAAATGAAAGGCCACCTGTTGCCAGAATGCCCATATTCCTTGTTGGCTGTCTTGTAGCTGTCATCACTTCAATGCAATCTGCGCCCAACATGCTGGAATATAATGAATATGTCAGGAGCTGGAGGTCAGCCGTCAAAGTACATGAAAACTTGACTTTCATACAGTGTCAGCATGGAGGCCTTGCCTATCATCTTGTGCAAAGTATTTCTGTACCACTTGATTTGTTTGCACAGGGTTTGTTTCCGTTGGATGGAACACTTACCAAGAAGCTTTTTGACAGCCTATTGAAACATTTTCAATTTGGAAAATGGTGCTTCCTGTTTCAGGCTCTGTAACTGATGGGTGGTGTGAAATGCCACCATAACTGATCTTGTCTTCTGTTTATTGTTATTATTTTTGCATGAAAAGAGCCATGATGAGTACTGAAATATTTTGAGGAGAAAAAAGGAAATAGCAGGGATGCAATGTATCTATCTAGTCCTACCCTTTTTGTGTACATTTAGTAGAATGAAGATCCTCAGTTTTGCTTTATTTAACCCCACTGGAGACTATAGGCTTCTTTTATGTCTTTGCAATTTGTCTGGACTGAAGATGTCAGACTTTTACCCATGGTGAATCTAGTGGTTCAAAATATAATGGACATTTCTAAGAATTGTTCTGAAGAATTCTTAAACTATTTAAAAGCTCTTATTCTCATGGGATAAACTCTAGGGTGCTTTAATACATCTTTTTAAAAAGAGACTATAAGCATATGAGAAAAGGGTGAATTCTCTTCTATGCCTATCTTCCACTTCCTTCCCTGTCATGTAAAATCATTTACACATTATGAACTCTCAGAACCAAGCATTCATTTCTTGGCATAATCTGTCTTCCCTCTCTTCTGCACAACATGTTCTTTCTAAAGCTTCACACATTTTATCAATTTTGTAGGTCAAGTTATGTCTCTACACATACATACACAAATTAAGATGTTCAGGGTAAGCTATAACAAAAGTCCTAACTCTGACCCAGCCTAAGGTATCTCAGTGTTTCTGAAAGAGAAATTTCAAAATTTTAACAAATGGTAGGATAATGCATTTTATCCACTTTTAAAAATAATTTTAGATATTTTACTTATTACAGGCCAGTAAAGATATTAATGACCACAGAACACAGAAGCATGGGTTTGGTTTCTCTTTTTGGCCCCATCAATGTCTCTGCGTGTGCCTTTTTTATATGTCAGGTCCTCTAAAAGACTATCTATCTCCTCAACCATCCTCAGCAACCATGGATGTGGAAGCTAAACAAACTTAGGAAAGGCTTTGTGAAGATAACAAACTTAGCTGGGTTGTTTTTTCCCCCTACATTTGATACATGAGAAAAATGGACCTAGGCTGAGGAAATGGAATTTGGGGAGACTTGTATCTCTTTTGTAGCTTCATGGTCTAGGTATCCTGATTTTTTTGATTCTTTAAATGAACTACTTCATAGTTATGTTTAAGTGTCATTCACTATGCTTTTTATCTCAAAGGTTATTCTTTTTGAACCTCTTTTTTTCTAACTGAAAATAAAAAAGAAGGCAGTTTAGTAAAAAACAGGTGAAGTTGGCCTGTTAGATGAGTGTTAAAAAATTACAGGAGCTTTTGAGGAAACCAGGGATGCAGGATTAGTTCCTCCTTGGCTGAGGGGTTTTGGATACTTATTTTTTCAGAAGACATTACCCTAAATCAGAACTCTAATTTGCTGATCTAGATGATCTGCTTTGGTTTGTTCACCTTCATCTAAAATATGGTATATTAATGAAAATCCAGACATCCTGGAGCCTGGAGGTACCAAACAGCCCCTGAATCACAGAAGTTTCTGCTCCCCATGAACTCCATGCATTTGACATAAATGGAGTAGTGTCACCAGGAGAGTCGCCACTGTCCTTTCAACGTGTATTGGTTAGGAAATTTCTTGGGAGATGTAGATTAGAAACTTTCAGGCAGAGAAGGGGTTTGGAGCTGTATTTCTTTTCCTCCTCTGTATTTTACAAAATATTTTTAATATCGGTGGATGAGTAATCTCATTGATATATCTCCAAATTTAAAACAATTAAAATACAGTAAAGTTGAAGACAATTTAAAATCAGCTGCTTGCTAAAGAGAAAGAGGGGGCATTCTCATAACATTGTGTAAAATTTGTGCTTGCTTATACCTTTTAGATATCTTCAGAGTCTATGTGGTGTATCTGGTTATCACTGGTGAGGATATAATCAAAAAGTAAAACATTACAATGAATGACAATGTACAAAATTATTATTTCTCTCAGTCACTTTATATATAGATATAAAGAATGTACTATTTGTGGGGTTGCTCTGAAGATCTTGTTTCAGGTAAGCAGAGCTTTACATATGGTAATAGAAGTGAAGAAAACCTATGCTGTATATCACAAAAAGCATGGTAGAAACAAAAAAAATTACAGAAGCAAAGCAATGGGCCTCACTCCTCTCTCCATATTCCCATCAGATATAGGTTTAAGTAAGATTTTCAAAGATGTGTCTTCTTAGGTGATAGGTAAAGATAGAATTCGTATCATGAAAAAAGAGTGACAACCTGCAACAATATTCAATACAGAGAATGATCTTCAGAACACTTCCATGTTATAAGGCAAATTGTGGCCAATTTATGTGCCTTTACTGTTGTACTGGCAAACAGACATAAACAGGTTTGCAGTCTCAGTCATTGGCAAGTCCTCCTTGTTCCCATAATGTTTGAGTTCCTAAATATAGATTTGAGTTCTGATTTTCTATAAAACCCTATCAGTGTGAGACTTACAGATTAACTCAGGAGCTTAACTGAGGAATGAAACTCCTTTTAGCTTTAGAATACAGTAACTCACAGAGTTCATACCAAATAAAAGATTTTTTCCTGGACTTTGACCCTTTCCTTTGTTTCTCACAATATGATAAACATCTGTCAAAAATGAACGGAAATGCTTTTGTGGAAGCTGACATTCTCATGTGTATACTGAAATTTTGCAGAAAAAAAAGAGGAAAAAAAAATCCCTGCTAAATATTTAATACAACGAAGCTAGGATTTTTTTTCAGCAATTCAGTATTTATGCAGAAATGTCATTTTCCACAAAAGCACTTGTGTTCATTCACATGGGAAATAGTAATCCCTCATGCTTCTCTAGTGTCTTTCTGTAAAGGCATTTGAGGTACTTTATGAACATTCATTAATTAGGTCCCTCAAGCCTTTGAAAGATAGGTGCGTTTTCCTGATCCAGTGTAAGAGAAAACCTGGAGAACCAGGACTTTGTCCAGAGCTAGGATATATGTCCTTGTCATTCAGGCATTGCACTGGGATTTTGTGTATCTGTGAACTGTTTGGGTCTCTGTCATGGGCTCACTATAATATCCTGAGAAAATTGTTTGTTTTTCCTCGGTAAATCCTGTGATAAAGTAAAAGAAGAAATTCTATTGCCTTCAGTTAGGTTAAGATTTTATGACTTGCAATAGCACTTACACTAAGAAAGTTATTACTATTCCATATCAAACATATTTTGATAGCTCTCTAGATTGCTAGAAACATTCAGGCTGATGGGTTGTTTCTTATCCAAAATGCTAGAGATTTCTACCTCCAATACCTTGCCTGAGCTCCTAGGCTGTAATAAACTTTTCAGAAAATCTGTTCAAAATTTGGGTGCAGATGGAAGTAAAGGGTTCAAATTAATTTTAATTAAAAAAGATAATTTAAAGTAGTACAAAAAATAACCACACCTAGCAAGAATATTAGCTAAACCCTGTATTCTACAATGGACAACAAGAAGTACCAGGTGCTTCAGTGAAAGTGCAAGAAATCCCACAGTGGACAGTTATGAAATAAACATTTGACTAGAGCAGTCAGATCCATGACCCATGTCCAAATGTTTTCATTTAACACAAATTCCTTCCACATCTTTAATAATCAATTTAACGCAAGAATAAGTTAAAAGTTTTCTGGAGATCTGTAGTTTGATTCTTTCTAGAAGATGATTTCTTCCTCCCCTCTCCACACTGAAAAGAATCAGCTTCTTCAGTTGTGAAATTGTGCAATATCTGTCTTTTTTAATTGTTTTTCCACCATTTGTCAGCAATACTCAGAAATCTTTAACAGGCAATCTTATTGTTAGGGGAGGAGCAATAGTGCTGTGTTATCTTAAAGGACAAAGAGGGACAGCTACTAAAACACAGCTTTCTTCAACCTTCTAGGGAAAGATACAATCATATTTCTGTCTAATTTCTTTTGTTTTTGCAAACACAATCCCACTATTCAGAGCTGCTTATCTTGAGTGGACATGTGAGTGGCCAGAATAACTTGTGAAGTGTCTGGGCTCTCCATGACCTGGCCTAATGCTGTTCTCTTTTTCCTGTGTGTACCCTCCTGAAAAAATTCCAAGGGGATAAGGCTGAAGAGCATGACAGACTTGCCTACAGCCTATATCATGTAAAGCAGATCACACACCCTATCACCACCCTCTGGTATGTTTTACATGAGTGCCTAGTACTTCTATGCGTGCTTCTCTACCAACAGTCTCATCCTTATAAGACTTCTACTAAATATACAGTAAAACAGTTGTTTACAATTACTTATATGAATGTATATCTCCTGTTAAATAAGTTTAGTGCCTAGAAATAGATAATAGAATTGAAAGATGAGAGAAATGGATATTGGGATTAGAACTTACTTAACAGATGTTCTATCTATTATACAGTTAATCTCTCATTCTGTAAAAACATGTAATAATCATTTGGTACATACACAGTAACTCCCTTATGAAAGTCTTAATTAAATGTTTATTTGGAGATCTTAACCTAATGTATTACAGAAGAAAGATTTTTATTGATTCCACATTGAACATTAGGACTTGGTAATTAATTGTGTAATTTAAATTCATTATTTATGGAATTAGTTAGCCAAAAAGCAGAAGAAATACAATATGTGTGTGTTGCTATGAAACATGCTTTCAACAATAAAGAAATGAATTTTTCACTGGTCCTTTTTAAGCTGTATATTCCTTTAAGGAGGTCCTGCTTGCTTTATTAAATGTTTTTACTTTATTAAATGTTTTTGGAAGAAACAGATGTAGCTTTGCGAGTGTCTGTTTATGACTGGAATTCAGGAACTACTGTCCAGACTGTATGCTGATTATAAGTTCTGTAGCAAGGGCAAGAGAAATGTCATAATTTCAAGGTTAATCAGGTATCAGAAATTGCTTTATGTAAAACATTTTAAATTACTAGATATAGGTAAAGTTCTAACCTAGGAGAAATTCTACCCGACAACTAAATGTAATACAAACGTACACCACACATACATATAAAATACATACATGCAGGTATACACACACTCATATACATATATCAAAATAAATTTCTATGCAAGCACTCCTGGTGGTTCTAAGTATATTAATGCTAGCAGCATTTCCATTTTTTTTCTCATACTCTCTCACATGAAGATACTGTTAAAATTTTTTCTCATTAGTTTTTGTTTGGATGCTGACATAAGGAAAGATGTACATACAAGGCTAGAAACAGTTTCGTTGCTTTAGATTTTTCTCCTTCCACATCTTTTATGTTTATATTTTTTACACTTGGATAAACGGTACGCAGATTTTATTAGGATTCTGCACATAAATAGGGATTGCTGTTGAACAATAATAACTCCCTTACCTTCTCTGAGTTTCTCTTTTCTTCTCCAAGCACATTAAAAGACATTTCCACATTACCTCATCCTCCAAAAATCATGCCATGTGTGCAAAATTACAGTTCTCTACCTGGAACACTGGAATCTATTGCCAAATACTTACTTTGGCTGAGTGGTGAAGATCAATATATTATTCGAGCAGAGACTGAAGCGTGCTCTGACTCACCTTTACAGACGCAGAGTTCTGAAACAAATGTACCTTTATTCTAATGGAAAGCTATTGAGGAATCTTCTGAAAGTTTCTTTGTGTTCTCCTGGTAGGATTTGCTCAGTTTGTGTAAGTCTGTGAACAACTTGAAACGATCACTTCAGAGGTAAAACCAGTTCCTTTGTGATTTCGGGGAACCTGAAGTACAGTGCAAAAGGCTGCTTCTAGACATAGGCAGGTGAAAAGGCAAAACTTGCTTGGGATGGTAGCTTGATAACACTGGTGGTTCCTTTGTAGAGCTGAAACTGCACATGGGCAGTACTTTCTCTTATTCTTTCTCTTTTTAGGAAGTGATAGTGTCCTACACTCATTGCTATATTGCTCCACTTCGTGAACTCAAGGTCACTCTCCTTGTTTGGCACTGAAGTTGTGTACAACTGTTACGTTTTCACTTCTGTTCTCTGCTTCTCATGCCTTCTGAGATTTATCCCAGTGTTTGGGAATATTGTCTGGGAAATGACACTGCGGCATGAGTGTGTGAAATCCCTTGTTGCTGTTCTGAGGCTGCTGAGGTGGAACAGAGTTGCCTCTAACCTGAAAGAATGGCTTGACCCCCAGGGCTGCACTAAGCCATTACCCTTTTTTACAGATAAGGACATGCATGCTTGGAAGGAGTGAGGGTTCTCAGAAATGGCCCAGAATCCTCTTTCTGGGTCATAATTTTGGCTTTTTTCCTCATTTTGCTCTACTAACTCAACAACATACTGATTGCCATACTGATGCTGCAGTAGTTGATGCATGACAGCTATAGATTGTGGTGAGAGAGGTAGCTTATCTCCAGAGCTCATGCAGAAAATCTGCTGCAGACCTCATGACATATAGCCTCATTCTTCATTAAAAGTTGGTCGTCCTTCCTGCAGTTACCCCACAAGAATTTTGTCTATAATTGCAGATTACACTGAAATTAAGTTGTACTAATTTGCAAAGAAGGTGGCACAAGTAAAATAAAATGTCTAGAAATTGAGAGACCTAGTTCTTGACATAACTATTTATCTCATAGTGCAATCTGCCTATTTGGTGGTAAAACCCGGCAAGTTATTTTACATGCAATGAAAATACAGCTCCTAGTCTCTACAAGGTGGCAAAATTAATGCTCTTGTAGGGACTGAAACAGCTGCATTTCTATTGTTTTCTTATTTTTAAGAGATTTGCTTAATTTTTTTCCTGATAGAGACTTATATGCTTGTATATGTATTATATACAGGTGGCTAGATAAACGTACATCTACATATGTAAACACATGCGTGTGCGCATGCATGATAGTAAATGAGCACATATTTACTGAGTGAATGTATCAACAACATTGGTAAAAAGTGATACATACTGTTGTCTTGTAAAAGAAAATTCAGCCTTTGGTTATGCAATCTTTTCTTACACATCAATACTTTGAAACGTAAGAGATGGTAGAAATTTGGGCAAACTTTGTGTTGGTACAAATAACTTTCTTGGCTTCCATTTTCTACTTAGGGAAAAAAGAGGATTTAAAGAAAACTATTTAAAGAAAGTGCTCAGTTGTGCAAAACAAACAAAATTTGGTACAGAAAATAATAAATCTGAATGTGTTAAAATTGGAAACACTGAACATTGGATTCAGAATTTCTTTTCTCAAAATAAAAAAGAAAAAAGAGCCAGTCTCTTTACATTTGATGCCTTGCTAACTGCAATTCTAAACTTTAAGTAACGTACTGAGACTTTTCACCAAAAGGCTCTGGATAGTTTCTAGTAAAATAGCTATTAAACCCAAGAGTTCTGATTCTAGAAATACATATATATCTGTGGCAAATGTAACTGATGTCGGCAAGTTTATTACAAGGCTTGACTTCTAGCCTTTCTGAAGAATTTTTTAGTGATTTTCTCCCAAATAACCAGTTATTAAATATTCTGACAGTGAGTATTCTAAAGAAAGAGACTGAAAAATCCAAGGTTGCTTTCACAACACTATCAATGTCAAAACATAGAATCATGGAATAGTTTGGGTTGCAAAGGGCCACAAAAAGCATCTCATTCCAACTCCCCTGCTATAGGCAGAGACATTGTCCACTAGATCAGGTTGCTCAAAGCTTCATCCAACCTGCCCTTGAATAGCTCCAGGGATGGGGCATCCATGACTTCTCTAGGCAACATATTCCAGTGCCTCAGCATCCTCACAGTAAAAAATTTCTTGCTAATACCTAATCTAAGGTTACTGTCTTTCATCTTAAAACCACTACCCCTTGTCCTATCACTACACTTCCTGATAAAGAGTCCCTGCAAAGATATACTTGTGTATAATGCACATATATTTGCTATGTGCTCATCATATATTTCGTTATAGTAAATATATGTGTTAAGTGATACGATTAAAGTTAGATAAAAGATTGGAAATATTTTTAGTAGACTCATAGAACCATTTTCTCACAATGATTTCAAAATAAATTTTGTTTCCATTCCAAGTGCAGAGACGATAAGTAATTTTATGTCTAGATATAATTGGAGTATGATTTTCAGTGTGGATGGGTTGATGAGATATAGGTTTTAGTAAAGTCTATCTGTGTGTACATATACTTTTGTTATCTCTGTGTATATGTAAGCTCTATGGACTGCTTATTTCTCCATAGCTTATTTCTCCATAGACAGAGAACTGTCTTATTATGTATGTGTACAGGAGATGTATTCCTTGGTCTCTATGTAGTGAATTTGATTTCTACATGAAGCTGAGAGGTAAAATTTTGTGACTGTGTCATTCTTTTATTTTGTCATATTGCTTTGTTTATGCTAATGTCCTTCGCTATTATGTCTATAGCCATGTCATTTTTTTAGTCCATTTCTATTCTAAAGTAACACTGCAGGAAAAATAGCAAGCATAAATCAGAACATCAAAGCAAGTCCCACCATGCTACAGTGTAGAAATAGCTGTTGATGAGTTTGCCATGCTTACTGAACTGAATAAATATAAAAGCTTTTCCTGTGCATTCCTATTTTCAGTCCCCACACAGTGTGTTAACCTCAGAATATCAAATTGAATCAGGGGTTCTGAGAACTGGCTCCAAAGCAGTTAGAATGACACTCTTCATTACACTATCTAGATTCAGGTTTCAGACAACCATAACCAGTGCTTTCACAACCTCTCACCTAAAGTCAGATAATGTATAGCTACCCAAATAAGCCACTGAATTTCCCTGCAAGTGCCTCTGAACCTCATAAAATGTGGAGTTCATGGAGCCCCTGAAAACTGAGACTGAAATTGTTATGAAGAGACTTTACTGGATTAAATTTTTCCTTGCCAGGCACAAATAAACAGCTCTCAATAGGGTGCTCACCACACAGTGTGTCAGCACATATTATGCAGTCTGGTGTTGAGTGGATGTGTCAGCTGCCCATTAGACCACACTAAAATAGAATTGCTGGGAGCCTGAAGCATGAAGCATGATATTAGATAAAGTGATGAAATTTCACTCGATTAAAGAGCCAGGTCAAGGACAGTTACCTCAGGAAATTCTTTTTTTCCTAGGATAGTCTCACAAGTTTTATTTATCCTCCCTTTCCATTTATTTTGATTATCATTCAAATTATACAAATGACAGTATTTACATTTGCTGGCTTCTGACACATTGGGGACAATGGGATCTGTAGATTTTTGTTATGTAATATGAAGGGAAGGAGACAGGAAAGAATTAACTGTGCTCTGCATTAGAGTCTATAGGAAATGTTAGATTGATTTGTTTAGAGTTCTTCGTGCTTTTTTTCCTCTGAGGTGAGAGCAGCTGGTTTCTTTTGTTAGACCCACTGAATGCTAACATAGAGCAGCACCTGAGGGAATAGAAAATTGCTCCCTTAATCCATGGGAAATGCATGCTCTTGGCAAAAGGATCTGCATCTATTTTGCTTCTTGACTGGATTGCTGAGACCTCACCTAGTCAGATAAAGCTGTGGATTTGATTTAGTGTCTATATCAGTTCTTCAGAGTGCTCCACAAGAAGAAATTAGTGCAGACAGCTAAATCTGCTGAGTTTTATTGCAGTTTATATTTTGGCAAGAGCGGTCTCTATTTGCCTCCCTCAATTTAGTTTCAATTAGGATCACAAGTTGATTTGAAACCTAAGAGGAATCCAAAAAGTTAATTATCATTGAGTATGCCATCCTTGGACCCAGTCCCTGACCTTTATCCTGTGAAGCTTTGTTACGATTTCTAAACAATATATAACAATTTGCAAATTGTTTTAATACTTATTAATTAGAATATGCAAGCTCTTTTCTTTCAGTGGGTCTCCTCCTCATGTAAAGCAGAATTTGCAGTTAATTCAAAGCCAGTCATCCTTCTCACACAGTTGCTCACTCACCCATGTACAAATTATCATAGTGAATAACACCAAAAATACCAGACACTGTGCCTCTTAACTGTTTGACTGTATTGACATTGAATTCTGGGCCAGTTAGAGATCAGTGGTTACAAGACAGCTGCCAGATAATAACATTTAGTCCAGGCAGAATTTGATTCCCTTCTGATATAGTATTTTCTAAGATGAATAATTTAGCTCCTACATATATACTTCTTCATATGTACAAAGCTTGTCCTGGAATTTTACTGGCATGCTCACAGGGACTCAAAGGCTTTTTTGGTGTTACTGATGAAGCTGAAAAAAACAGTGTTTTATTCAATCTGAAAGCAAGTAAAATTTTGCAAGACTGCATTTGCCACTGGAGATACCTGCCTGATGAATGGGTTCGTGAAAAATGTTCAGATCAACATAATACAGAGGTTATAATAAAATATGAGATCTTAATGTAAGTCTAGGGAAAATTACCTTTTGGATGACAAATAGCATGACATTCACCCACTAATAGGAGTAATCTAGGAGTCTCAATAGACATAGTCATCCTGCCGAGGCACACATTTAGAGCCTCAAGTTATATAGCATGTAATATTTTGTGTAAAACTTTGATAATAAAAAATACAAGGTATAATCTAGAGAAGAGTTGAACAGGGCAATGATGAAATCTAATAATTGTTTTCCATTTCTGCTTTTCCTGTTTTGCGGGAGTTTTTTCTTCCCTCCCCCCCCCCCATTGTGTAGATGACAGTTGATTTTCTGCTTCTGTGAGATTAGTTTCCCAGAAAAAAGCCACAGCATCCTTTTAGGTTATTTAGTTCTTTTCACCAGCAAATTCTTTTTCTAACCTCAATAAAATTTCCTCATAGAAAACATCCTCACAGAATACATTGGGCCTGTATGAAGATGATGAATTTGTTACTTTTCATCTACGTGAAGTTAAGATTAAAGTACCATAATCCTTAGACAGACAAAAAGATATAGCTGTTTGAAATGGGTGGATTTTAAAGCACTCCATTCACATCGTTATTGAACTGGTTTTGTAAAGTTTGTTTGTTACCAAACGGAGATACGACAACCTAAGTGAGACTTTATTGATATTCTTGCTGTGTTTTGCACTGCTTGGGGTGCCCACAACAAAGCTCTTGTCTTTCTGTCGCTTTTGTGTTTTGTTTTGTTCAGCATTGTTCTTCAAAATAAAACAAAACAAGACAAAACAAAACAAAAATCCTAGTCATTTTCTTAAATTCTTTTAACATAATAAAGCCCTTTATGAAGCGGGGATAGTGGTTGTTTACTGCTGGTTGAGAACACAACGGAAAGTCTATTTATTAAAAGGCTTGTACAAGGAAATCTGATATGCCATTTCCCCCTTTACCCATTACTGGAGGAATGATGAACTGTTTCTGTCAATTCATAACATCTACAGCAAAAGGTACCTGCTCTAGAATCCCCTGTCAGCCTAGTCTTTTCCATCCATTCCCCTGAACCACAACCAATACAAAGGCGTGAGAGTACCCTGAAAACTGGCAAGGAAATGTGGTCATACTTGCTTTTTTATTTTATTAATATTTTGTATTCATAGAATCAAAGAATCACAGAATCAGAGAATAATTTGTGTTGGAAGGGACCTTAAAGACCATCTAGTTCCAACCTGTCTGCCATAGGCAGGGACCTGTCGGGTTGCTCAAGACTTTGTGCATGTTGGGTCAGGATAAAAGGAGTGAGGGACCTTCCTCTGATTCACACACACGATGGACATTTCCCTTTCATCATTCTATAAAGAAAACAGTATCAGAAAGGGACCAAAAGAGGACTGTTCAGGCTCTGGAGTAATATCAGGGTTGCAAAAACTGCCAATACACATTTCACTCATTTCTTCCAGAAATGCTTTCTTAGGGAAAATTTGAATGACACTGTGAAAGCATGAGGCAGATTTCAATCCCTTGGGTCTTCATACAGAACAACTGTCCAGCTTAGCCCTTTTCCTTCTTTGGGTTGTTCACCCTGAGCTCCAGTGTGAGCAAAGTCAAGCTATAATGTTTTCCTTGGCTCTTACAAGGTTCAGCTGCCAGGGAATGCAAATTAGATGGATGTGCAAAGACCTGTGCCACTGGGAAACTGTAGCGTATTCGTTGTTCCCCACACTCTGAAATAACTGAATCCCCAAGCTGCTAACCAGTGTGTTTGCAGTCTTCCTTAAATGGTTTTAGTTGCTCTGCTTCAAGGACCAGGGAGTGAATCACCTCCCACAAAGAAACTCATAGAAGAATGTGTCGCTGAAATGTCTTGACTACCAGGAACTGTTAGGTACAAGGCAGTGTGGGGTAGGGCAGGCTGCAGTACCACACCTGATGGTGATGCACTGTCCTCTTGTAGTAGGAAATATTAGCTGAAATATATCCTTAGTGTTTCCCAAGCTTTGAAAGCTCATTCCTGGCCTCTTCAATCTTGTGAAAAGTGAAGCTGGTCTTCCCTTGCACCCTACTAGACATTGAGGGTCTAGTCAGCGTAATTTATATCTTCTCACTTTTCTCTATAATATGTCCATTGCAGTTTTTCCACAAGTGACAATATAATACAGGCCTTTTCACTGCGATGCTTTAAACAGCTGTGTAGTTAACACTGATGATGTGAGACAATTGTATTTGTGCTAAGACTTGGTGAAATTAACTTGAAAGTTTGTGTTTGAGGGTTACTGATTCAATCTCTTACACAAAGTGAGTTGGATGGCTTGTACTTATTGTTTGGAGGGTTTTCTTTCTACAATGACTGGAGGCTTCTCATTCTTTTTAATCCACGTGGAGTTGATAGAGATAGTTGATCTCTATCCACGCTCTCTCAGATTCATGCACATTACATTTGGAAAACATCAGTTTCTATGTGTACTTGAATTTCAGATGGCCTGGCTATTTAAATACGTACTGTAATACTAGAAAGTGTTTGCTTTACTTTGCAATCTAACTGCCTGTGATGTATTTGTCAAAATCAATGGGTTTGGTCCAGAGGCAGTCTGAAAAACTGTATTACAAGGCTCTTTGGAAAAAACAAAAAATGCCTGTCCCCACGTCTGAAGTGCGATGGTTTGTACACAGAAATGTGCAGGTTTATGTATTTCAGCTAGACATGAAAGAAACCTAATTAATAGAACCAGCTTAAATCCATGGAAGTTCAGTTTTGGCGAAATTTCCACAGTGCCACAACACAAATGATGTTTGGCAGCTATCCGGGTCTGAATCTGTTGAAGCACATTTACAACATTGCTCCTTTGCAGTAAGTAATATTACCATAAAAAAAATCCTCAATTCTTTTCATGAATCTGTATTCAGGGCTGGATTATTACAAATACTACAAAATATTGTGTAAAGCATCGTACTGATTAAACCAAGAAGTTTAGATAGCTTTTTTCTTATTTTCTTCTTTTTTTTTTTTTAAATAAAGAAATTGACATTCCCTCCCTTATTGTCTGGGAAGTATTGAAGTTAGACTAACTTAGGTATGTAGTAGCTGCACCCATATGGTGATCACAGAATCACAGATGATTCTTCATCCAGTCTCTGGCACCTCATATCTTGTATATAGTCAAGGAAAAGTGGTACAGAGTCAAGTATTCACAGGAGATGCTGAGGTTCTACACATAACTATCTGTTAGTGAAATCCTCTGCTACTGTGTTCTTTCATAGGTTTTCACTTGGTAGCAGGTTTATTCTGAACACTTGCCTACGAGTGAATAATTTTTTAACAATTTCATTGTACACTTTCAGCATGAACAGAGCTTTCGCTCAGGGTATGACCATTATAACAAATCCACTGGACATTTTTAAGGAAAACAGTGTCCTGGCTGGCAGTCTGTGTGCCACATTTCAGATCTGGGGGTGTGGCACATCCAAACCATGCAGAGGAAGTAGAAATCATGACAGTATCAGAACAGCAGCAATGACAGCATGTGCAGCTTATAGTTTATTTACCTAATTTATTTACAGCATTTAGCAGTAGTGGTTTTATTATAGTGTATTTGCATATTTCTAAAGGTTTTAAAATACTTTTTTCTCAAAATTGCAGCAAAACGGCAAACTTGTCCTGTGATTTTTCTTCTTCATTTAAGTCCTTTTTATGTCACCAACACATCATCCCATCAAGATGTGCAAGAAATATATTGTGAGATAAAGTTCTACAAAGAGAAACCAGAGTTTTTAACTATCTACATTACCTTCTCTCTACGGAACAAACCACACCGCCATCCCATAATTATTATTCACTTCTATTGTGCAATATTATACCCACTCTGCCTGACCTACGTTTTGCTTGTCTTACAAAAATGATTTTGATTCCCTTTTTTAAATCATGCTACAGACAAACACAGCTGCTAGCCTTTGATTCTGCCTGTCTGGAGAGAGTAGCGATCAAACCTACAAAGATTTGATCTTAAATCCAGATAGAAAATGAGATGATGAGACTTCGGACACTTTACATCGCATTTTAACAAAACAGCTGGGTACACATGGCCAAGCTGATACTAGTGAATGGAGATGTATATTTTCCTGGGAAACCATGATCTGAGACCAATACACTTCTGTCAGTGTGAAAGAACAGTTAGAAAATATAAGGTGAAAATAAATAGGCAGGTGTGATCAGCTTTACATGTGTAAGACAGGAAAAGTTGCAGAGTGCAATTGTTAAACAGAATAATCTTGGGGTTTTAACTGATCACAACTGCTCATCCACCAGCAACCCAAGTCCTTCTCTTCAAGACTAGTGTCAATCTATTCTCCGTCAAACCCGTAATTGTGTTTGGGATTGCCCTGACCCAGGTGCAAGACCTTGCACGTGACCTTATTGAACTTCATGCAGTTCACATAGGCCCACCTCTCAAGCCTGTCAAGGTCCCTCTGGGTGACAACCCTTCCTTCCAGTGTGTTGACTGTACCACACATCTTGGTTTTATCAGCAAATCTGCTGAAAGAGCCCTCAATGCCACTGTCCAGGTCTGCAAGAAAGATGTTAAACAATACTCGTCCCAACACCAACCCCTGAGGAACATCCTTTGTCACCAGTCTCCATCTGGACATTGACCACAACCCTTTGCTACCATCCAATAAGGAAGATTAGGGTTGAATGTCAGAAAAAAACAAGCTATGTACTATTGACGCTGTGAAATTTTGCTGACTATTCTATCATTACGAAGAGGGATGGACTAGAAAGTCCTTGGGGTCTGTATGCTGGGATTGTTTAATGACTCTGCCTGTAGGCCAAAAAAGGTGAAAAGAGGGAATGATCAAACTGGAAAACGCAGAGAAAGGGTTTATGAAATTAAAATGGATCCAAGAACTTTGTTTTAATTTGTATTATCATAAGGGTTCAGGAATGAAGAGGGAAAAGGAGAAAAGAGGACAAAGATATTATACAGAAATTGAATGATTGACATCAGTTTCTCTCAACGTACTTTGAATACCAAAACTAAATAAAAATCACTGCTTAAATGGTTCACATATAAGCTTTGATGTTGCATAGAAACACAGAATTAGAGAATCACTTGATTGGAAAAGACCTTTGCACAGAGGTCATACTGACAGCCTTGTAGTTCCCCGTATTCTCCCTCCAATCCTTCTTGTATATGGGTGAATCTTTTACCAAACTTCAGTCAAGTGGAACTTCCCTGGTCAGCCAGGACTGTTGGTAGATGATGGAAAGGAGCTTGGTGAGGACATCTGCCAGCTCCCATAACACCCTGGGGGGATCCCATCCAACCCAATAGACTTGTGAATATCTAACTCGCATATCTCTGATCATTTCTCTTTTGTTCATTGGAACTTCGAACTGTTCCACCAACAGTTTCACTGACAATTGATTTTCCAAGGTCTATGATAACTACCTGTCTTGGTTTCAGCTGGGATAAAGTTAATTTTCTTCCTGGTAGTTAGCATAAAACTGTGTTTTGGATTTAGTATAAGAACAATGTTGATAACACACTGATGTTGTTGGTTGTTGCTAAGTAACATTTATACTAAGTCCAGGACTTGTCAGCTTCCCGTTCTTTGCCAGCAGGCAGTTACACAAGAAGCTGGGAGGGACTGTAGCAAAGACAGCTGAATAAAGCTGGCCAAAGGGATATTCTGTACTGTATAATGTCATGCTCGGTACATAAACTGGGGAGTTGGCCAGGAGCCAGCAGCTGCTGCTCAGGGCTGGGAATTGGTCATTGGGTGGTGAGTAATTATATTGTACATCACTTGTTTCGTATATCTTCTTATTATTGTTCCTATTGTTAACTACTACTATTGCTACTACTATTTTTGTTATTCTCTCTGCCTTTTGCTATCCTATTAAAATACCTCTGTCTCAACACACTACTTTTATTTTTCTTCATGCTGCTTCTCATCTTACTGAAATGTTGGGGAGGTGAAGGAATGGCTGTGTGGTCCTTAGATGCCAGCTGAGGTTAAACCAAGACACTAACATACCAATAAAGATGTTTTGTTTGTGACTAAATATAAAATCAAATTATCTCTAAGAATCCTCAGAGTCACTAAATACACTTTACTACTTAGAATAAATTGGTCTATGGAGTACAGTTGAGATAAAATTAAAGAAAAAAGACAGTTGCAAGTGGACACCAGGAAGGGGCAGAAGCAGGAATTTTAGCTGAAATTTCCTGTCATAATGCGATATCAGTAAACAATTTTTAGAACGAGAAATTGTTCAAAATTTAGTGATTAAATTGAAATTTATTCTCTTGAAAGAAGCTTTCTAGAGGAAAAATATTATCCTCTACTTAGTATCATATCTTAATGCATTGAACATTGCTTGAAGCAATGTTGGAGCAAGCAGAGAAAATTTTATTTTCCTTTTATTTTTTTCCTTTTTCAGTTTCAGATGAATTCTCTTAGCCATGTTAAGCACTTGTGATGATAAACTCTTAGGATCATGTGGGTGGCGGGTAGGTTGAAAGTAATAGCTACAGAAAGCTAGATTTCAACTTTGAACTTTAGCTGCAGACCCTCTCTGTGATACATGGCAAAAAAAAATGGTTTAAGGAACTAAAACCACTTTTGTGTTTACTAAACAGTTTCAGCCAATGTTGACTAAGCTGCTGATTTTTCTTTTCCCTTTGCTAAGAGGATATAGATTATTTCTGTAGTAGGCACCATATTTACCTAGAGAGTCTTAAAAACCCCACAACTTTGCCTGTTTTCTACTGGGACAGGTAAGCTTCTTGGATTCATTTGTAACAAAAGGGAAAGACAAGCACATACTTGGGAGACATCAGAAGTTTACAGCTTATAAGGTGAAATCATATAAAGGAATCACTGAGTTTCGACACAAGAATTCTTCCGAATAGCCTCCTTGTCCAGTGACTTTGGGCAAATCTTTCTGCACAAAGCCTAAAGAGCCGCTGACTGATGTTTTCTCTCCAGCATCTGCTGGGGAAAATTCACATGGTGTCTTTTTGTGTGTTAATATTTTACAGTTTTAAAAATCTTGTTTTCCTGACCTTAGCTTTTTGTCAAGCTATAACTTAGTTCCCTTATGTTTGCTCATCGCAGTCAAATTTATGTTGCTGGAAGGCCTGTGTCTTAATTCATAATGTCTGACAAAGCATTCAGGTTACAAGGATCTGAACAATGTTGTTGCACTTCGTTTGGAACATTCTAATATCAAGTAATAATGGAGAAATTCAAGTGTACTATTTCCTTTCCCTCTCCGTTCCTGAAAGCAGCTGTCAAGGTGAGAAAGATGATGTAGGTAAAGAGAAACAAGAATGATAACTGTCATTACAAAAATTTACACATCTCTTCCGCAGGGAGATGGGAGTGGGATCTTCCAGTCAGGTTGTGGATAGTGGGCTTCCACGCCCAGTTGGAGCATATTTAAGCTCAGTATGGAGGAGGCTGAACAAAAGTCTGAAGATGAAGTGAGGAGTTAAAAAAGAATCATAGTAAATAGATGCAAAATAGAGTGTTTTCTCTATTTATTTGTTTGTTTATTCTTTTTCCTTTATTCTTTCTCCTTTTGTTTTCATATCCATAACCTGCAAGCTTCTTGAACTTTGCTTTCAGTTTGGCTTCCACTGTGAAACTCAAAGAGGATCAGCCAGTTATCCCAAGATTTCTGCTGTATAGTTCATAGAAACCTCGGCAAATCTAAATAGGCAGATTTTTGTACAGCCCCGATCCCGCACTGTTTTCAGTTCTCTTTATTTTTCTTTTTTTTTCTGCTTGTCTTTCTATGCTGCACAGCTTACTGCAAGTGTGTTACATCAAGCTACATAAGCTGATTTAAGCCTGCATAATGCAGTGAATAAATGAGGAAAAGGAGGGAAAAAATAAAAAAGAAACTCTAAACAACATTTTTTTTTAAAATTTTTGCTCTGAATATAGATAATATAGCTAATATTCAGTAACTGATTGAAATTGTTGGCAGTTGGTTCAGGACCAAGAATGTGGCAGATGAAAATCATGAATTACAAGTCTGTCTTTCTGAAATGCTCTAGACTTTTATCTGTTGTTCTTTCCATCAATTGCAAAACGTGTCCCTCAGTACTCATGCAGCTCAAATGTGCAATGAAATAACATATTAGCATTTAACCTGAAAAAATGAAGTTATTCAAAATTTACATAAAATTATGGAGTAAACTCCAAACAGGTTGCTCTAGAAATGTGTAATTATGCTCAGCAGTCCTGTCAGCATACGTAGAAACAACTTTATTCCTAATCATCATCTGCTTTCATTCACTCAGGAATATATCATTAAAATTTCCACAGAACAATGAATCTTAATAAGTGCTAATATAATTGTGAATTGTGGTAATTGTTATCTAAATTGATCTCTGTACATTTAGTTTCTTGTTGCTCCATCCAAAAGTAGTGTGGAAAAGAAAATAAAAGAATTGGAATACGTATAAATCATGCTGTTCTTGCGTGGCAGTTTACTAGTGTACTGAGAGATTTCTATGGATAAATGGACTAGGATCAGTAGATACGTAACATTAATTTTGTTGTTTATATGTAATTTTAATTTATTAAGTTATTTATACTTTCTTTACATCTAGTAGTTTGAAACTGAATAATAATATAAATATACTGTCACCAACAACATTTTTGTTCTTAATTGTATTTAACCAATATATATATATTACTTTACGTTAAAGTGTTGCATTTTAGAGGTAGGACTTCAAAGAGGTTTACGAGACTAACCTAAATGTTAGAAAAACCCTCTGGAAAACCTAAGGAACATTAAGCAATTCCTTTTACTGATCAGTTAAATGCAACTGTTGCTTGGGCGGAACAGAGTAGATGTTCACTAGAGTACTCTGCACCACGAGACAAAGCAGAAAGATTGATACCATATTTAATCTAAATTACAGTCTGAGGATTTTAGAAAGATAGAAATTAATCAGACTGAATTTTATGTACCTTCTAATGCAAACATCACCAGAGGATATGTAAAGAGCAAAATATAGCTTTGTTGATGTAAGGTGACCTCAGTCCAACTTCTATAGCCTTTTCCAAGGAGAAAACTCTGTTAGGTTGACTAGCAGAGGTTAACCCTTTTGTTACATAGGCTCAGCTCTGACTCTGATTCTCATTCAATGAGACTGCACCTTTCGATGATGTCTTCTTGCAACTTACTCTTTTACTTTGTTTTCTTCTCTTTTCTTTTTTTTTTAAGGTACAAACTAGCTTCCTCTTGGTCCATATTTAGAAGCATTCTTCTGAAGTTCAGCAGTTTTTCATTTAAAGAACTAAGCACAAAATCTCTCTTCTTGCCAGTACAGCCCTCCTTGGACAAATGACCTTTTCACTTTCTTAATTGGTAGTCTCTTCCTATGCTTGCTCCATCTTGTTTCATGACTGTCCAATACAAGGAAAAGAAGGATTCATTAGGGAAAGAATTATGAATCTGCAGATTTTGGGAAGAGGAAAAAGGTATATTTTTTCCCTAATTTTACTTTTATTCAGTTACTGATACTGGAACACTTTCATTCTTTAACCTCGTCCGTCTTGTCTATTGCAGCAATGTTCATATAAATTGCAAAGTATAATTGTTATATATGACATGAATGATAACAAATCACATCATTTTACGAATTACAGGCCTACAAAGCATTTGTGACTGGAGATCTTAATGCAGGGATTTTGTCAAACTAATGACTTTTCTTTTTAATAACAATATTGATGTTAATAGCATGATTGGAATAACACAATTTGATTTGAAATGAGCATCTGGAAGATCAGAGTTAACAAGATAGATGAGCGAACAGGCAATTCCTTGAACAACTCCAATGCTAGCAGTATTCTAGCTATCAAACATTTTTGCTCATTCTTGTGACCTACTATATGCAGTCTCACAACTGTGATGCAGTTTACATGTAATCTTTTTATTTATACGTTGTCTTCCCTCTAATGCCATATATTTTCACAGAACTAAGTATGTGCAGGGTTTTACAATGATTTACAAACTTGACAAATTCTGTATTTCAGCCACAGTTTTGCAACATTGTGTGCCCATCTGGAATATTACTGGGGTCTGAAAATTATTGCTCATAATCATGCAAAACCAACTAACAATTTCTATTTTGGATTATTCTACTTGAACACAAGTTTCTGGTCAGAAACCACAGAACTGAACTCTGATTTCTCTTCAGTAACATTTCCAGCAAGAAGAACAAACTCCCAAATCTCAGTATTTCCTTGGGAGATGAGAAACTAAAATCCGGAACCATTGGTGAACCCTCCTAGACATGAGCACACATGAAAGAGTTGAGAAAAGGAAAGCAAGAAGGAATTATTCAGTGTTGACAAATACATCGTCAATTGAGATAATGTCCTGTGTAAATTCTACAGAACATAGCAAATTATTCCATACTGGGCTAGAGAATGAGCAAATTGCTCAGATTCATTTTTGAAGGGTCTGCATCCCTTAAAAATTATGTCTTTGGTGACCAAAATGGTCTAGAAACTGCCAGGGATGCAACAGGACAGGAGAGAGATTACTTGAATCCTACGTATAAGATCTGACACAAAAAACCCTGAGATTGACCCTACAGCTGGGGAACCAAGGATAAGAGGGGAGAGACAAAAAGATGGTTACAGAACATGTTCCAACCTGTCACAGTGAGACAAGGCTCAACTCGATTGCTTCACTCAGTACTAGTGGATACGTGCTCAAATACAGAGGTTTTCTTATCCTTGGTTGGAAAATATTGGAGTGCTAGGGCAAACAGTGAGTTAACATCAAGTTTGCTGTGAAACTGAAGAAATCCATGATGGAAACTTTTCAAATATTGACTGAGGCTTACAGTGAAGAGTGCAGGTCTCATGCGTGCATTTTTGAATGACACAAACGGCTTTTAGAAGTCAGAGAAAGTGTGAAAGATGATGATTGCCCAGGCCATCCATGCACAGTTGTTACTGATGCCAATACTGAAAAAGTGCAAGATGTGATTCAAAAAGACAGAAGGTTTATTGTTTGAGAAGTAGCTGAGAAAATTCATTTGGACAAGGAAAATATTTGACACATTCTAAAGGAATAATTCGATGTGAAAGGTGTTTGTGCAAAAATTGTTCCAAAATGCAGTCAGATGAACAAAAAGAATGTCGCAAGGAATTGTGTTTGGACCTTTTGTTATACACTGGGGATGAACTAGATTTCTTGAATTTAGTGATTACTTGTGATGAAACTTGGGTATTTATGTACAATCTGGAAATCAAATGACTATTCATACAGTGGAAGCCAGTAAAATCTCCAAGACCAAAAAAGCATGCATGAATTTTTTTGAAGTTCAAGGCCATGCTGCTTGTTTTCTTTGATGTTCAGGGTATTGTAATGTCAGAGTGGGTTCCCAGCAGTTAGGAGGTAAATCAGCAATATTACATTGAAGTCTTGATGAAGTTTCACGAACTTGTGAGAAGGAAATGACCAGAATTGTGGCGAAACAGGTGGATTTTGCACTGAGGCAATGTGCCAGCCCACAATGCTTTGTGAAGCAGTATTTAACTAATAACACCACTGTGCTTAACTCCTCACCCTATTAACCAGACCTGGCTCCTTGTGATTTCTGTCTCTTTTTAAAGATCCAGCTGGTTCTCAAAGGAAACAATTTTTCAGCAGAATATATGAAAACAAAACCAACAGAGATCCTCAACAGACTTTCAGAAAATGATTTGTGGAATTTCTTGGAATATTGGCAGCATCATATCCATCTGTGTGCCAAGTCAGGAGGGAACAACTATTTTGATGGTGATTGTAGCTGATTTTCTCAATTTTTTTTAAATAAAAAGCAACAAGCAGAGTCTTTTTTCCTTTTTTTGTGTGTGTGTGTTTCTGACTGCATGTATCTATGTGACTTTGCCATGCTCCACAAAAGTAATGACTTTTACGACTTCATGACTTAATAATCTCACTGTCACCCTCTTCTCTGAAGGGCCTTGAGTCCAAGTCACGTTAGAGAATCAGAAATAACTATAGATAGATGATTGTATGTGTGGGACCCTTTCTCCAAAAGAAATTATGGGTACGAGTGGCCATTAATATAAAAATAATAAGATTTGCATATAGCTATATCACACAAATATAGGAAATATGAGTTATTCCTTGCTTCAAGACAAAAATTCTCATCACTTGTATAAATTGGTAGTAAAAACCATAGTAGTTAGCTAAATTAAAATAATAAATGAGGACATGATATAGTCTTTGATCTCGCTTAACTTAGAAAAATTGCAACTTGTACCTTCTAGATTTTGAACTTCATCATTTTACATGAAGAATAATTTTACGTTTGTATTTTGTGAAGGAATGCATAGGCTTTTGCACATTTCTTTGGAATGTGGGGGTTTTAAATGTATTTAATATCTGACTGTCTGAAATAGAGGCTAGAAATGGTTGCGATAGGGAAGTTTGATTTGAAGATTGTTTAGTGTTCCTGACTTTGCAGCTGTCTAGTATGAGGTCTTGGTCAAACTGTTTTCCAGTCTTTGTGGAAGTCTTCTATTTTATGAGTCTTGTCAATCATCTCTTTTAATGTTGTGGATTGATAAAGGTAAAAAAAGTTGTAGCATTTGTTTTAAAATGTGGTAGATCTTAGCTGGACTCTCCAGTTCCATCCTCATCTTTCTCACCTCCCTGGGGCATGAAAGACTTTTAAAGACCTTGTTGGATCTTCTACCCAGTGTGGGATTTGCAGAAATGTTTGTAATATTTCAAAGAGTAATATTTTTTTCCAACCTGGTGTGACTGTTTGAATGAAAGAACATAATGCAAAGTGCCATTTGTTTGTTGGAAATATTAATAATAAAGCTGAGAGATGAAATTGGCCAAACCCCTGAGATTCTCAGAAGATTATTATAAAAATAAGAATCTTTAGCACAGAATTACTAAAAATATGGTGGCTTTTGTTTACCTTTTTTTTTGTTTCATTTTGTTCTGTTTTGGATTTCCCCTTGGGTAAAAGAAAAAAATTAAATTAAGGGACAAGAAGAGATTATTACCTAGATACTATTGCAAATCAGTCAGCTGATACAGTAATATCCAATATTTTTAGATATTTCATATGGTGGCAGATAGCATGGATTAAATAGTATTCATTAAAAAATGAGCAAAAAAAGACTTATGCAATGGCTGAATATCCTTAGAAAGCGTAGATGGCTACCCAGGCTTAGTTCCTAAGAAGTGCCAGCAGTCAAAAAAGACTGGAGTTTACTGTTTTGGACTGAATTGTTCATGCAGATGTAAAGGAAATACGCGGGAAAAAGGAGGAAATTTATTTGCTGAACCAGCTGGCTGGTCTCCCATATTATGGACAGGTGTGCTCTTCACTAGACACCACTTAGGAAAACACAGCTCTTTTTCCAGATTTTTCAGGTTGATTCAATTAACAACAGCAAACATGAGCAAACTGAAGGTCAGGAAATCATTCACAACTGCCCTGCATCTAGGAAAATGACATCCTTGACTAGGAAAGAATATTTCCTCATAGCTTGGGAGGAAAGGACAAGAACAAATTATGACTCAAACTTGACCTAAGCAGCAGATTGGTAAAGTGCAAGGTATGCTGAGAAAGGCAAGTCTTTGTGATACAAATAAAACGGGCGAAGAAGCCAGCTGGTTTTTTTGTAACTTTCACTTATAAAACTTTGTTTCACTGCGGTGGTCAGTTTGTAAGGAATAGCAGTGAGGGTGACATAAATTTGTTGCCTGAGCATAAGAAGAACCTTCATTTCTTTGGGGTCTGTCCCACTGCCCCTTCAGACTTGGAGGATGTCTTTAATACATTTGGTATCACAGGTATTTTTTTTCCCTGAGATTCTCTTTTCTATGTAATATGGTACATTTTGCATTTCCATGTCATAACACAGTTCCTGAATTCAAAGGCTTTTATCAGGATGAGACTGTTGTGTCACACACAGTATGTAAAGAAAACTTTTTTTTTCCTGTAAAATATACTGATTGGTTATCAAAGACAGACAATATTTGCTTTCAAATTGAACTATTTTCTCAGAAACCAACATAAAATATTTGCAACAGGTAAACCACACAGATTATAATGGGGTCAGTCAAGGCTTACTGTTACCCTGCACTTTGCTGACCTGGCTTTTATATTTATAATACTTATTGTTTCAGATCTTGACCTTTAGTTCTTGCCTGATGTGTTGGTGTCTGCCCCTCCCCCCAATTTTTATCATTGTGGTTGAGAGCAAACCCTCTATTTCATAAAGAGTAAAATGCTATGCCAAAATCAAGTAAAACAGATTCAGGTTGTAAGTACTTCAGGCAGTATATCTCTGAACCTGACCAGAAGCATAGGTTTATTAAAAAATATTTAAGTTTCCTTTCAAGCATTGCAATTTGAGATGGGCCTAAGGTATTTGTGTTATTAAAACAGTTGAGTCTAAATACCTCACAGGTCTGAGAGACTTCAAATCTCAAAGCAGGTTGGGAGTACTTGTTCATTTGAAAAGGAATGTAGGAATCACAGTGCTGAACTTTGGAGAAGTTTGGTAATACTTCTTACTCAAATGTAATGAGAAGAAAAAAGGGAAAAAATAGATAAGAGGAAAAGAGATCAGTTATGTCTTACCAGAGACTGGCATTTGGTGCTTATAACTTTGTTCCCATTGCATCCACTCATATTTTGGTGTTTGACTTAGTCAAATGGGAATAATATGTGGATTTCTTTAGATTCTAGGTTCAAATATTTTGTGTCTATCTGTATTTATTTGTTAGCAGTGAGTAGTAAGGATGTAACACAGTAAATGTTAGATTGTCAATATTCTTTTTCTTTCTCTACCCATTAAAATCTGTGAAAGGAACAACTTAACCGAAGTGTAAAGTGGGGACTGCAAACTGTATTTGCCTTTTCTTCAGTTAGTCAAAAAGATTTTCTAACTGTTGCTTAAATGTAAGAAATTTTCCTTCCCCTTACAACACCTATAATGTGTAACAACTCAGGTATCCTTTCCCTATCTTTTTCCCTCCCTTCAGATCTCACTATTTCAGGAAAACAATGTGTGAGATATTTAAATCTCTATACCCTGTTTAGATGACAATGATTGTAATGAGAACTCAGAGAAGCTACTGGCACAACATGAACGTATTCTTGTGACAGGGACTGTAAACGAATATTGTAAAACTGACACCTTTCTTGAACCCGTTTTCTAAACTGAAAAAAATAATATTAAAAGCTGGTTCTCGGGTCCCTGCTGGTACAAAGTGTACAAACCATGTTTGTATTCCAGTTCATAAAAAGAAAAAAAGAGAAAATATTCCATTGAAAACTGACAGCTTTAACAAACTTTAAAGGTTAGCCTTGATGCTAGTTAGCATATCTATTCATGTCTCTACTACTTTATTGAATTACTCAGCTGAACATGCACACAAAAGCAAAACTAAGGAAAAAAAATGAGAAAGCAAGCATAAATAATTCATAAATACTAGAAGCTTCTGAATAACTATTTTTTTCAGGGTGTTGGAAGTCTGCTAAGAACTGAATCATGCTGGCTCCTAAGTTACTTCAGAAGCTCACAAAGCGACCCTGTCCAAGAATGTTAATGTTTCTGTAAGTGGTTAGCTACCAAAACATACTGTGGATTTTCATCCCCTCAAGCACTTGTTCATGTTTCTTTGGATTAGTAGAAAGTGGGGCTTTTCATGAAATGTATAACTGACAGTTTTTATATTTGAATTTCACAAGCCTCTGTAGACCATAAAGAACTCCAAATTCAGCCATAATCCTCTGTTACAAAGTAAATCAGAATTCTTGAACAGATTCCAGATGCCAATTACAGTAATAATGAGGATATACAGCCTCCTTCTCTGCCGCAGATGGATCAGTAGCAAAGCTGCTTTTGACAGGTTAACTTGTATTAAAACTTTTTGGGAGTGGAAGGGGGAGTGAATTAAAATTTTGATTATTAAATCTTTCAATTGAATGCTGAAGCTATTAATATTTTATCAGAATTAACTGGTTTTCTGGGAACCACTTACATTGAACCTTGAGGATGTTGCCTGACAATGGCTTGATCTTAGTATTTATGAGGAACTGAAATGCAAGTTTTTAACAATTAAGATAATTCAGTGAAATACAATAGCAGTGAGTGATAATAGCAGGAGACAATACATTTCAATACTAACCCTTCCACTCAAACAGGTTAAAAAAGAGGCGAATAGCAAATAACTGAACAGAGACTTCGTATTGTCAAGTCTCAACTCCTACTATTTAAATCCAGATATAATTCCAGGTGCAATCTGCTCTGTCACACTGGAAAAAATGCTTACTTTCCAGGTAGTTTTGTAATACATGTATTTTTTTTCTTTTTTAACTGTTTGTGAGAAGACTGCACAGGAAAGAGAAAAGCAGACCTTTCCAGTGGCAGCAAGGCAGCACTGTACTGACCGCAAACAGGGTCTTCAGTAGGTATGAATTTAAGGTTATTCTTTGAATCTGTGGCTCAAACTTTGCTGTGTTGAAACAGCAGAGCATCGCTGGGGCAGGTTCGTTGACAGTACATACCTTATTAATGACAAACTTGCCTTTGGGAAAAAAATTGCTAAATGGCATCTCTTTAGATTGATGCAGTATTACAGTCTATATTATACTGTTCATCTCCATCATCAAGTTAGTAAACTAGCCTTAGGTATTTGAAGATTTCTCCTGATGTAATTAGAAAGTGAGAAATACGATGCTTTGTCCTGTGGGCCACACAGGAATGCTGTAGTTAGGGCTGCAGGGAAGTTCAGAGTTTGAATCAACACGGCTGTCAAATACCTGTTAATATGATTCCCAGTTATTCACAAAGGCACAATCTTAATCCTGCGATGAGCTCACAGAGGCATATCTTATGCTAAAACAGGTAGGACTGCAGGGAAGAGAAATGAAGTAGTAAAAACAATGGAAAGGTAAAATAATGCAAGATATTCAGCTCTACCCTTCTCATAATGGTAGAGGGTTTTGGTCCCATATTAGGGCACATAATTACACATTGAGTCTTAACAGAGAAGAAAAATACACTGTCAAGAAACCTTCACTCCTCTTTATGAGAGAAGTCTGTTCCACAAAAAGAGGAAAACAAATTAGCATTTCCTGCTCTACAGCAGCTGAAAAGGAATTTTTTTATTCTGTGGTCTCCTGCAGGTGGAATTAGCTCCCACAGAAGGAATTTTTATTGAGAACTAACTGAAAACCACTAGAAGCTGCTCAGCTTCAACTGACATTAACTGAAACTGCATGGTTGCTTCTTAACCACAGACTAGAAAAAAAGGCCCTTAGTGTGAGTAGGGTCATAGAAGTTTCAGCAGTAAAAATGCCTATAGCTGTTGTCACATATGCTAAACCTCAGCTGTTTTATCTCCATTTATTCTTCAAATGAAGAAAGCTAGTATGTGAAAAGTCCTCTGACTCATTTATACGTAACACCACAAATCTCTGTTTACCAGTGCTATAGACTTCTGTTAGTGCAGTTACTAAACATGCTCTTAAACGTGTCCTTCAGCTTTCGCCCATTTAAAGAGACATACCTCATAAGCTGGGGTTTGTCCAAGGCCCTCTCCACTGCCTGCTGTATATTTTTTTCTTCTCACAAAGCACTTCATTGGCCTTCTCTAAACTCCCAACCAAGAAGGGGTTAATGACTCCTTTTGAAATAACTATCTTTTATGACTTTTCTTCTCTTCAACCAATAAGCTCTTTTTATACCTCATTCTTTACCTATGTTTATGCTGCACTGTAAATTTATTTTTGTTATGCTCAAGTATTTTCTGGCTATACTGAACTGAGAGACAGAATTGTTCCTAGTGTAGCTTCAAGCCTTAGTTATCAATTAGCACAGCTCTGTTTGTGCCACAGTTAGAAAAGCAACAGGTTATCTTCTGCATAGGCACAACATTAGTTTCTGCACACCTATACAGATAAAGCAACTTTGACTTTGAGTATTTGCATTTAGATGTTGTCTTTGGGAAATTTAGTTTCCATCTTAGTTGACACAGTGATGGTAGACTGGAACATTATTTAATCTAAGAAAGGAGTAAAACATTGATGATGGCAGACGTGTTTCTTCTTTTGGAGAATACTTCCTTCTGTACTTCTTTTAGTGCTGTAGGCATGAGCTTATTAACTTAGCTGGTGAAAAAATAGTACTTTAAAATATCTTGAAAAAAATTGTTTTAATCTTCTTGTTGTATGTGGGTCTGTTTTTCGGCATAAAAGTATTTTTTGATATTTTGTTCATTTGGGTTAGGGAGATTATTTTCAAAATTTTTTTCCTTTGCCTTTTAATATACTTTTCAGCAGCTGAAGCTTTTATTGTGAATGTTTTATGTATTTTTCAGGGAAAAACAAGTTTTAAGGATTTTAATTTTTTTTGACCTTGTCGACACCTATAATCAAAGTTATTGGTGGATATATTTCCATGGGATATACAAAGACACTTTTGTAGAGTCATTGTATGATGCTCAATTTGACCCACAAGGGTAAGAGAGGTCAATTATTTTCTTTAAAGAAAATTGTGGTGCCTGGTTTTGATAATATAATTACTTCCTGAAGATATATTTTGAAACCAAATTCTGCTCACGTTCTGTTATACCTTTACAACTAAATGATGTACTTTGCATGTTGCATAAAGAATGTATTATTAATGGTGAAGATTTGACTAGGCACTTACCTGCTACATGTACTTGTAATGTTTATTACTATGACATCCAAGCAAGAACAGAGAATGAAGTCTCCTTGTACTAAACACAGTACAAACAGGGAACAACAGACAGACTTGTATTTCACAATGAGTAATTGAGTACTACACTCACTACAGAAAGCCTGAGGGATATCTAAGAAAATATAAAAATGTTACCAGAAATATGAAAATTAATTCTTTTTCCTTAGCAATACAGTGCTTTTATTCCTATTTTGTTACTGTATCTTCTTTATTATTATACCCTACCTCTCCCCTCTTGTTGTTGTCAGACTTGTATAATTCTTTTTCCTTAGAAAACATATGGAATTTAATGGGAATAAAAACTATGCCTATGAGCTAAAATATAGTCTAAACTGGTTAGTGATGCAAATCAACTGATCACATTGAAATTACTGTCTTTGGCTTCTTTAAACATTTAAAGTATGAGTTTCATGTAATGGCAAGGGTAAAACCTTGACTATAAATACCAGAAATGCTTTAGCTTTATGCTAGACTTATATCTGAGAGCTGTCTCTCCCCCATCTCCCTTCTCTCCCCCCAAAAATATAAAAAAGACAAACTGTATTGATTTTGTGTTTCTCTAAGCTGGCTTTATCCCACAGCACAAAAATTTCAGTTGGCTGCAACTTCGTTTCTCCAGAGGGATGGCTGTTAGCAGAGTGGAAAGGAATGAAAAGAAATGGGAAAAAAAAAGATTATGTTAAGGCCACAGATCTGATGCCCAATACGATTACCACATCTTTGTCTACTGGCAGACTTAGTCTCAGGATCCATGTCATGAAGTGGTTAGGGAGAAGCGGTGAGGGAAGTGTGGTCTGTGGGGGCCTCCCACAAGTTCTCCTCCTTCAAGAGGCAGCAAGGGAGGGTGGTATGAGTGGGGAGCCTGGAGGAAGGCTTCCTGTGAACTTGTAAGCAGGTGCTCAAGCTGGCAGACGCTGGTATCACTGTATCTGTTGCCCCTGGGGCCCAGCATGCAAGCCTGCAAGTGCTCCTGGAGAAGCAAGAAACACAGAGTGGCTGGGGATATTTTTCACGCCAAGTTTCATGTGCTTTGCTACGGAGTCTGCACATAAATTCTGTCTGTGGTTTATGTTATACTGGATCAATGCAGGTTTCTTTTCTTCCTTTTTTATTTTTTTTTTCCTGGAATAATTCATTTTAATGTTATCTTTAGTTACTGCTTTTAAGAAACATCTGAGCATACTCAGCAAGGCATCCCAGTACCCTGAAGTAAATTCTTAGATTGCCCATAGAAAAGGCAGTCATATGGTGCTGCCAATCCTACTGAGAAGTGAGCAAAAAAGTGAGTGTTTTGCCAGGAGCACACACTTTACGGTAAGTTCAGATCTATAATTAAATGTGCTTTTCAAAAATTGTACTTTGGTCCTCAACAATTTTGTAGACAGAGAATGCTTTCCCCACAAATTCTTCTTCTGTTTGATGAAGTCTTTCATCTTACTTTCAAAACTACAGGTGACAAATATTTTCCTTGCTTAGCCCACTCTGCTTCCTTTCTCCCTCTTTGTACAATTCAGATATTGTTTCTTAAGTGTCACTGAAGATCTTGTCTATCCCATTTTACATACCAAGTTGTTTTGTTCCTTGCACTATGAAGTTTGATGGGCAGGAGTGTGTAGGTGTTATGTTCATATGCCTTGGGTCTAATTTACTTTTATTTGGGAAAGTTTTCTTTTAACAAATAAAAGTGATAAAATGGTCTTAAACAACAGCTTTATGGCAGGAGGAACATTAAGAAATAGTCACTACTATATAGAAGTAATAATGAAAGGGACTGTAAGAATTCTTGATAACCATTAGTGCAAAAACCATTCCTTTTGTAGCATATTCCCTATTTTGAAATGACAGCTTTTTCTTCTCTTGTGAATATGAAGTGCCAGATTATGAATTTAATAGCTACCACTTTTTCAAGGCATTGCTTACAAATCTGCCCTGCCCTGTCACTGCACATTATTACCATTAAACACACATGCAGCATCATAAATTTACAAGATGCATGCCCTATCTGAAAAGCTTATGGTCTAAATGAGATATGAGAAATTCACAGGAAAACACAGGACAACAGTTCAGGAAAGGCAGCATGTAAGGATTATTATTCATGATTTAAATTAAGGAGTAAGAACTGCACAAAGAGGTATGTGCCAGGAGAAGTTTTAGAAAGAAGATGGGGGCCGCTCTGCAGCTAGGAAAAGGAAAACAGCTCAAAACACAGAACTGGAATGGATTCTGAGAAAACACATCAAAGGGTTTCATTAGTGAATTAATAGTCAGATTCCTCTTTGCATACTACTGATTCTCAATTCTTCAAATAGCTTCTGCACACTGCTGTCTGCATTTTGTTTGGTAGGTTTTTTAACATCCAGTCTGAATGGGTAGAGACCTTTTATTCTATAGTTATAGAAAACTGTGGATCATAGTGATGATATTTACAAATGTTCCACATTTTGAAAATCAAGCCTTGAATACATACCACTGTCATAATGTCACAATTATTAGTTTGTTTAGTGGTGTCTGCCGAAAGTTTGTATCTGCCTTACATGGTAGAGATGAGCAGCCAGCTGTCAAAACAATTTAGCCTGCATATAAGAAACCATATCTCAATTATATTTTTCTCATTGACCTTATTCTCCTGGAGGGTTTTTTTCCCTTTTTTTCTTTCTTCTCAGATTTTTTGGGGGAGTTGATTTTTATTTTTATTTATTTTACTTGATTTTATTTTTATTTTATTTTATTAAATTTTAGTTTAGTTTAGTTTATTGTAATTTTGAGGGACATACCTCTCGAATCTTGCTGATATAGTAAGTTGAGTAATTCCCTGAGTACTTTTGCAGTACCTGTACATTAAAATACGCAATATGGTTTATTAAAGAGTAAGACAAATTCTTTGTCTTTGGTCAATGAAGTCCTGAGATTGTAAATCAGTAGGAATTAGGGGATTATTGTAATGAAGTACATTTGTCCCATTCTTAAAATTCTCAGACATCCAATATGGGTTGCTGTCAGACACATTTTACTAGGCTAAAAGAATCTTTGAGCTGACCTGTTTCAGTTGCTCCTGTGATGTTTTTTTCCTTTTGAGTCGTGGGAGAATGGGTTTGTTATTCTGGGGAGAAAAGTAGACAGGAAACTCTGGGAAAATACTAGAGATGTCAACATTCAGGTAGTTCAGTTTATGTGCTTGGTGAAAGGAGTGTAATTTGTTAGTATGAAAGAAAGTGACTTTCTTGTATTCTACCTGTATATAGGTGTGCAATTTCTACTCGCTGGATGGGAGAAAAAGTTAGAAATGTACAACACTGCTGTGAAGATGATCATAGCTGTACTAGAGGATAATTGCCATTTAAATGAAAAAGATATTAAGGATTAAACACAGTAGGTCAGGAAAGTAGAGACTTGTGGATTCTGAAGAGATTGTGGTGAGAAGATGAGACTATGAATTTGATTGAGAATCAGCTTCTGCCATCCTACTACTGTTTTTCAATATTGAGTTATTTTAATTTATACTTTGCTAGAAAAAGTAGGCCAGCAACGCCCATTAGAGAAAAATTTAGCTTGACTTTATCACATTGTCTTCAAAATAGACAGTGTCTCTGTGGCTTTTGAGATAGCAGAAAGGAAGCTTGACCTATGTGCCTTACGATGTAGCCGTTTATTTCCTTTCACTAAGTGATACTGGTAAGTCACTACTTATGTGCAATAAGTCAGTTGCAACACAGGACTGTAAGTGTAGCTGCAGTTAGCTGTGGCTTATGAGTGAAGTCTATTCTAGAGCCTCCCTCCTAGCCTGGGATGGTGTTTCATGTCCAAAATGCAACAATGTTTTTGTGTGGTGGTTTTTTTTTGTTTTACTTAAGCTTTTAAAACTATTATTTCCAATCTCTTCCAAGCTAAGGTGCTTAGATCCTTACAAACCCAGGATTTCATAACACCCTTTCCTTAGTTTGTAAACATCAATTCTTGTTTGGACCCACACTATTCTTCTTTCTAAACTGCAATTTTCTCCATCAGGTATTTTTCAGTCACTTAGAAGTGCCCACAGTTCGCCACAGATCATGACTACCCTGAATGTATGTCTTAGCTGGCAGTAACCAGCAAGGAGTCTCCAATTTCTAAAGATCACTACTTAGCTTTATACCTTCCCCGCTGTGCAAATTTCCCCAAAGGAGTCCCCTGCTATTCCACTGATGTTTTTTGGTCACAGCTCCAGCATCCCTCACATCAAGGAGGCTTGTAAACGGCTCTCAGATGATCATCATTTCTTCACTAAGGCCTTTGGTGGTCATCTTACTTCTCTCATATTGGAGCATCTCTTCCTCCTGAATTGCAAGAAACTTCAGTCTTTCAAAACATAGGGAAATTTTCAGAGCGTGAGACTTCTGTAAGAAATACATGGATGGAGTCTACCCATAAAAACCCTAACTTCTAACTCCCTCTAACTTCTTAAAAGTATCTTCGACCCTGGGGCTAAAAAAACTTAATCTGTGATTACAGGAACCCTCATACTTCAAATTTAATATCTGAAAGTCACAAATTTACACATTATTTTTAAAACTTACTGGAACAGAAGTCTTTCCTGGTAAACACTGTCATGTAAAACTTCATGCCCTTTCACAGTCTTCACAGAACCATAGGATGGCTAGGGCTGGAAGGGACCTCTGGAAGTCATCTGGTAAAACCTCCTGCTTAAGTGGGGCAACCTAGTGTCTTCTTTACACCCTGTCTTCAGATATTTGTGTACTTGTATTGCTAAGATCCTCTCCTGAGACTTCTCTTCTCCAGACTGAACAGTGCCAGGTCTCTCAGTCTTGTGCTCTTTCTGCTACAGTTTCATTCTATTAACAAACTCTCACTGACATTTTCATCAAAACAACTCAACAAAAAATATGGATTCAAGTTCATTGAAAATATGTTTGCAAATGTGTATTACTTAATAAAAATAGTTTTAATTGCTTTGACTTTCTTTTGAAAAGATCAGAAGATCTCACTTTAGCTGTTACAGAACCAAACATCTCAAAGTTTTTCGAATAAAATTTGAGAAGATATTATTTGTGAATAAAAAATTTAAAAAGAAAGGCTAAATGAGACATTTATTTTGGGGTTGATTAAAATATCAAATTTCATCTGAAGATTTTTTTCATGTTTTCCTTCCAATACCCAGAAAAATGTTAATGTTTATTAATTTTCTTTCATTAAAAAAGCCCTCATTTATTTGTCAACTCTATATGCACCATTATTATGCACTGTGCTTAAGTTTTGGGTTACTGCAATGCCAGCATGTGCAATTTTGTTAATCTTCTATATTTCTGCCTTGCCAATCATGTATGTTAGACATTTGTTTTCTTCCTTGTCCCTTGTTCCCAGGTAATTTGTCAGTGTGAATACTAAAACACCTGTACATAAGCCCAGCTATTAAATATTGTTAAATGTAGAGGAAAATCAGCAAAAATAATTTGGGAGGCATCTAAAGTGAGATCTTTGATGTGGCATGACCTGTTATTTCATTGGTTTCTCAAGAGATTTTCTGAGTAGCTTTATATTTTTGTATAATGTAGTTGCCTCCATTTTATTTAGGAAGATTATCCTTTTTACATAGGAATATTATCAATGTTATAGCAACCCTGACAGATTCATTTGAACTGACTGATAGTTACCTAAGTATTTTTACTCATTGTGTTTAATAGGAAAGGTCACTCTTTATTGACATTTCTGCTGTTGGTAGCTAGGAATCTAAAAGCATTTCCGGATTTATAGAGTCAAATCAGTCACGAGTCATCAGTTCTGAGAAACTCTTTCATGGCCAATTGTGTCCTATGAAAGCAACCAGATTGCTTCAGCTATTTATGAAACAGAAACACTCATTTCAATTCTAAATTCTTTAGAAAATACGTTATCAACATCCTGTATTATTGCAGGTTTAGTAGCAAAAGACTCACAACTTAATTGAACAGTAATGTAAGTTCCTGATTGGTTTCCTCTCACATTTATAGTACCAACAGGGTGCAAAGCGTTCTGATATCTAGCTGTAGCTAGATATGCCAGATAGCTAAAGAAATGCATTTAAAATATGACAACTGACTTCTATGCTCATTCACAAAATCCATCCTGCAGTTTTGGAATTATGCAATAGGTCACAAGTAACAAACTCATGGCCTGGAGGCCGAATCCAGCCCTCCACCTTGTTTTCTCCAGCCTGACACCTTGTTTCTCCCCAGTGGCTGCGCTGAACTCCTTGCCCCATGCTCTTGCCAGCACTGGTCACGTGTGCAGTGAGTGACGCGCATTAGGCTGCAGGAACAGGCTGATGTGGCCCTCAGTGAAAATGAGTTTGACACCCCCGCAACAGATGTACTATGTTGGTTTTCTTTCTATTTCTCTGCTTTTCACGCCTATCCTTGGTTGTGTCTAAACATAAAACATAATTGACTCTCACAGGGCAAAAAATAGCGGTAAAGGTTTTGGTTAAATCCAACGTTATTTAGTATATGGCGTTTTAATTAAAGACACACATCTTAATTATCATTAAGAGAAAACAGACCTCTGCCTTTGTTGAACTTCCACTTTCTTCTTTAACGTGTTTTAATGAAGTTATTATTTTTAAGTTGTATTCAATTTGAGGCATTTGTTGTGCATTTACTGCAGGTGGGTTCTGAGTAGTTGTGGCTCAAAAATACTGAGATCCTTGAAATTCAGACCCTTAGGACAGCTAAGAACGTACTGTTAGATATTTCAATTCCAAATGCTAGATAATGGGCTCTTTCTAGTAAAGGATTGTCAAAACCTTTTACCCTTTATTTAAGAGAAGATTTTAATGACTTTGAAGAAGTAGTAAGTTTAATAACCTTTTTTTGGTTTTAGTTGGGAATGTAGGAAGGAAAAGAAGGGGTACTTATGGCATTGAAAATAGTTGTTGCTTAGCCCATGGAATAATTCATTTTAAAATACATATTGAGACCTTTTTAAATAAAATGCTTTAAATTAAGTACTTTTAGAAAATGAACTGATTTCAAATTTGTGAACACTGAGTGATGTATGCTGACCACCACTTTGGGAAGTCAGTTCTATTTTTGAGGCTAAATAACTAAACAAGAAATGAGAATCATACTATGTCACAAAATCTTCTCGAATAAATTGTTGGACATGTGCATCAAACAAGCAGGGAATACAGAGCTTTCCTGTTAAGTTATAACTGTGACTGTACAGTTCCATTTATGCGTAGTTTTTTCTGCATCATTTTGTCTATTTGCTCTATGACCCAGACAGTAAAATACAATACATACAAATTAAAACCTGTTTCTCCTCTTATCTTAACTTCTTATCTGTTTTGTCCAGGTTAGTTGTTTTTGCCAATAAGTTAGCTGACGTCCAGTTTGGATTTAGTTTGCTGAAAGAGATGCATTCTGAACCCCAAAATATCTGTCAGTAGTCAGCAAACACAGTTTGTGCTTGACTTTTAGGAAATATTTCTCATGAGAGGGCTGTCACATCTTTTGTTATAGAGCTTGAAAAAGTGTTTATACCCCTCTACGGCTTTATAAAATGTTGAGATCATTTAAATAATTGTACAGTCATTTAGTTAATGTGTTCTTTTTTAAACTTGCCTAACTACGGTGAATGTAGTTCTGATGGCAAAAGAGCCCCTTTTATGTAACAGCATTTTTCTTCTCCCTCCTCCACCCCCACCTCACAAAATAAATGCAGCTCAATTATTTTACTGCTGAGAAATTAGCTCGTTTGCAAATGCCACCTTGGAACACAAGTAGAAAGGCATTTATTGAAGCACTAATAAAGGCACCATGTTAGAATAATTTTATGCTGACGGGCCCACAATCACTCAATATTTTAAGAGCTGTCATCACACCAGCATGAGTTGCATGCAAAAGTACAAATTTATTCTGTGACATCATGGCTCTAAAAGTATAATTGGAATAAAATTACAGTGCTTCACTCTAGCATTCAACAGCAAGACAGAACACTTTAGATGCCCACCCTGTGCTGATCCTTTGCTATGCACTACTGTGCCACATATTCTGTTAACACTTGAAGTATTATGACACAGATTTCTGAAGAGTTCAGTGTGTCCTTCAAGTATTTCTAGAGTGAGCTTTCAGTGGGTACTCAATGACCTGTGTTGTTAATACACAGTACACTGCACACTAGCAGAAAGTTGGAAGAATATCAAATCAGCAAAAGCCACTATTTTAACTCTTTAGATATGGACAATTAAGCAAGCAGTCACCACACAATGACTGAGGACTTAATACTATCATTTTTCAGTAAGTTAATAAATTCCAGTCATGGCCTATGGTTAAATGTTAAGCTTTAACAAATGAGCACATCTGCATAAGAACTATAACTTAAAATTCAACCTTTTGACTTTTACCACATCTTTATTCCTTATTGCAACTAAGGAAAAATTAAAAAAAAAAACGAGTTGACAATAGATGTAGGTGAAATATGGGAAAGTGCAATGAGTTACATGTCATGTTTAGACATAATATTCTGCTCACAATCTAGATTTCCTACCTAAGCTACAAGACATTTCAGCATAATGAGGCATGCTTTACATCACAGTACAAGCAGAGGTGCTGATTCTGATTTTTCTTTGATTGCTTTACACCATAAACTTCAACCAGAATCATGACACAAGACCTGCATCTGTGTGATTAAACCTGCTTACTCTGATCCTGATTTTATTAAAATGAGTTTACGAAAGAAGTAACTGTCTCAAAGTCCATTTGCTTGTTCTGTTGCAAAACTAATGCAACTGAAATTAAGGTAAGGCTAGGCTGGGGGTACCAGTGACCTTCAGAAATAAGAAAACTGTGGGATGCAGTTTTTCAATACCAATTTACATTGGATTACTCTGGGTGTAGTCATGGTTGTTCGTGAAAAAAGTTTCCCACAGCACTTTATACACCTTGTTTAATATACCTAATTTTGTTTTTAATAGGTCTGAAATGAGATTGTCTCTCTTGCTAATTCTCTCATTAATGAAAAACAGATTTATCACTGAACTTAAAATTGCAATGAGAGAATCTTAGTAGGGGGTTAGTGCCAGGGACTCCAAAATTGAAGGTGCCCTGGTATGACTGTGCACTACCGACCAATATGAGGCTTGGCCAGACTGTCAGCTCAGCCAGGCACCTGCATTTAACCTGCCCAAAGCTGTCCTGGTAAGTGCTTTCAAAGGTACCCAGGTTGCTGTGGTCTTTGAGATGGGATGATGGTGCTGGGGGCTTCTTGGGCTGTGGAGGGAGCAAACAGGGAAGAGGACTGTGCCCATTCCTCCACCACCTCTGCCAGTGATGCTGTAAACCCTTTGTCATTTTTATATTTAGTCTGTCACAGCCATAGCAAGACCATTTATTATTACCAAATGCTATGCATTTTTTTGTTATTTAAATCAGGTACGTGGAGTATCTGTGCATTTGTGGCGTGTAGCCTGTCTACTCTAAAATACAGTTGCCAAAGACATTTTCTTATTGAGATCAGTCATGGCAAATTCAAGACCCATGCAAAGTCAGTTATTTATTTATTTATTTGTGATGTAGACTGAAGCAACATAAACAAATGATTGGGGCCACAGAGACATTTAGTCACCAAACAGGAAAGTTTTATTTAATCTGAATTAAAATGAGGTATTGTATTTCTGCATTTTTAAGACTTTTTAAAAATAAATGTAATCTGACTTTGAAAACTGGTTTCAAATTTAAGAAATGGAAATATTTTGCTTAGGAAATGTAATAATGGTCATATAACAGATTCTGTTCTTTGTTTTTCTTTTTTTTTCCTGAAGGTATTTAAGCTTAGAGCAAAATTCAATATAAATTTTGTTTATCCTACTGAAAAAATAATAACTTGACGGATGCAAAAAGGTACAAACAAGAAAACTGCTGTGTATGATGTGACAAAGAAAGCAATGTGCAGAGCTCTCAGAATTACTTTCGTGCCTCTGGGCACAGTCAGACATTGCACTTTCCTCCTGCCTTGGAAGGTAAAGGCCTCTCAGTTTGGCATGGAGGCTCATGACCTCTACAGCCATGACCAAGCTCCTCTGTTTGTTCCCTGTCAACTGTCTGCTTTGATGTACTTTATGAAGGAAGAGAGGGAGTCACATCTTCCCTGATCATTCTCAAAAATGTCTTGCCATCATCTATCCCAGATGTGCAGAATGTCCCCAACAACCTCTGCTCCACAGATGCAGCTTCTCCCTCAATACAAAGGCAGAAGTAAACCTCTGAATGGCATCAGGAAATAAAGAGAAAGAGGAAGGAGTCTCTTTCATAGCAAAGTTTTCTACAGCTGGTTTTCCTAGAAATGATTTGAAGTGTGAAATATATTTGGAGACAAACCCTCTGGAAGAGCAGGTTTTTTTTAATGGGAGCATCATACATATGATTCTCAGACTTAATATCATATTTCCATTTTTAGATGACTTGCTGCTCTCAGATAGGTATGTGCTGTAATTACCTACTTAGAGAATATCCAGTGAATACGGAAATACTCCTAGACTTGAGAAACAGACAAACATAATGAGATAGATTTTACAATATCTACAATTTTGTATATTTTTTGTTTTATTCTCTTCTTCTAATTTCAATCCAAACAAATATGTTCATAATCTTCAAAATATACCTGGTTATTTACTGTAGAAATAAACAACCTGAATGAAATAAAAAAAAATTTAAAGACATGGAAGAAGAAAATCAATACAAAAAAGGGCAAATTTTTGATTCCTCTAGTTTAAAACTTGATCTTTCTTGCCACTCTTTTGTAACCCCAGAATTCTGTGGAGATATTTAGGAACAATTACCTTTGTTCAACAGCTCTGTGAAGTCCTTTAGTGGGACTTCAGACTGTAGTGAAATGTTTACCTTCTAAGACGATTTCTCTTGAAAGACTGTTTTGTAGCTGTTGCCTCTGTATCCTTCCTGCAGTCACAGTTCTGTGTTCCTCTCCCTGCAACACCATTTCTGACCTGTAGGAGATCTCATGAAGATTAGCATTAGAGCAAGTAGGTCTTTACAGGTGTTGAAAAATAAGAAAAGTCATTGTGAGACTGTAAAATACTTTATTCTTGTAAGCTGATTGAACCTGACTTTGATTCTGTGCCTTTATTGCTCATAGAGGCAGTTGCATTGCCACAAGAAAACAACCTTGTTGAAAAAAATTATTTGCTTTTATCTTGATTCTGTTGCCAGAAGATTGTCAATTTGAAGGTGGTAGCACTTCTGTGTTTTAGAGGACTTAACCATCCAGGGTACATGCCCCGAGGCTGTACTTTTCAGGAGGGTTTCAGGAGGGTTTCAGGCACAGCTGGAGTTGGATTTGGTGATGCATGGTAATAACAACTACAACAACAAAACCAAAACCAGCAACAATAACAATAATAATAATAATAGTTTTTACAAGTATGTTGGTAAGAAAAGGAAGATCAAAGAAAATGTAGCCCTCTCGGTAAAGAAGACAGGAGAGCTGGTGACAATGGACATGGAGGAAGCTGAGGTCCTCGACAAACTTTTTTGCCTCAGTTTTTAACGATAATCTCTGTTCCCACACCTCTCAAGCCCCTGAACCTCAAGACAGACTGAGGGCATGAAGCCTCTTCCATCACAGGAGAATCACAGAATCACAGATGGTAGGGGTTGGAAGAGACCTCTGGAGATCATCTTGTCCAAATTCCCTGGTAAACTTACAGAAGATTGCACAGGAACATCTCCAGGTGGGTTTTGAATATCTCCAGAGAAGGGGACTCCACTAGCCTGTTTCAGTGATCTGTTACCTTCACAATAAAGAAGTTTTTCCTCATGTTAAAGTAGAACTTCCAGTGTTCTAGTTTGTACTCGTTACTCTTTGTCCTAGTACTAGGAACCACTGAGAAGAGTCTGGCCTCATCCTCTTGACACCTGTCCCGTAGATATTTATCAGAACCGATAAGATCCCCACTCAATCTTCTTTTCCAGGCTAAACAGACCAAGCTCATAAAGAGAGATGCTCCAACTCCCTGATCATTTTTGTGGCCCTCTGCTAGACTCTTTCCAGTGGTTCCTTCTTTGTCTTGCACTGGGAAACTGAGAACTGGACACAGTACTTTAAATACAGTTTCACTAGGGCAGAGTAGAGGGGTAGGATAACATCCCTTGACCTCCTGGCCACGCTACTCTTAATAACTCCCAGGATACCGTTTACCTTCTTGGTCATGATGGCACATCACTGGTTCGTCATCAACTTGTTGTCCATCGGGATTCTCAGATCCTTATCCACAGAGCTCCAGGTCTTTCCAGTCCAAAGATCAGGTCGAAGTTATTTGAAGAATTTGAACGTACACAAGTCACGAGACCCAACAAGATAAATCCCAGCGTCCTGAGGAAACTGGCTGATGCAGTTGTGAAGCCAGTCTCCATATATCTGAAAAGTCATGACAGTCAGTTAAAGTACCTTGGGTCTGGAGAAAAGGAAACTTTGCATCCATTTTTAAAAAGGATAAAAATGAAGACCAACCTTTCAGAGTCGCCTCTGTAGAGGATCATGGAGCAGATCCTTCTGGAAGACATGTCAAAACAAATGCAAGACAGTCAGCACGTCTTTACTAAAGATAAATCAGGTTTTCTATAACTGAGTGGCTCCATCAGTAAACAAGGAAAGAGAAACTGATTTCACCTGTCTGGAATCCTGTAAGGCCTGTGATACCATCCCCCACAATATTCTTGCCTGTAAATTGGAGAGGTATCAGTTTGATGGATGGAGTATCAGGTGGATAAGGAATGGGCTGGATGGCTGTGTCCAAAGACTTACAATCAATGGCTCTGTGTCATTGTGGAAACCAGTGACCAGTGTTGTCCCTCAGGGGACCATACTGAGACAAATACAATTTAACATCTTTGTCAATGATTCAGCTAGTGGGTGTTCTCTCAGCGAGTTTGCAGGTGACAGAAAGCTGAGCAATGCTGTTGATTTGCTTGATGGAAGGGGATGCCATCCAGAGCTACCTTGACAGGCTTTAGAAGACAGCATATGAGAACCTCATGAGATCCAGCAAGGCCAAGCGGAAGGTCCTACAGCTGTGTTGGAGCAGCCTACAGTGTCAACATAATCTGGGGGATGAACACGTTGACAGGATTTTGGAAGATCTTGAAATATGGGTAGATTAAAAACTGGACATAAGCCAGCAATATATATTAGCAGTCCAGAAAGCCAGTCAATTGTATTCTGCGTTACACTAGGAGGAGTATGGTCAGCAGGTGGTTCTCCCTGAGACACTACCTGGGGTACTACACCCAGCTCTGGAATCCCCAGTACAAGAAAATCTTAGACCTGTTATACAGAGTCTAGATGAGGGCCACAAAAATGATCAGAGGGCAGGAACACCTCTCCTTTGAAGAGAGGCTTAGGGAGCTGGTGAGAAGAGAAAGGTCCTGGAGAAGAGAAAGGTCCAGGGAGATCTTGTTGTGATATTTCAATATGTAAATGGTACTTGTGAGAAAGGTAGAGATATATATTTTATTAAGGCTTGTAATGACAGGGATAAATTGAAAGAGGATAGTTTAGATTGGACATAAGGAAGAGCTTTTTAAAGACATGAGTGTGACACAATGCAATAGGTTGCCCAGTGTCCCACCTTTTGGAAGTTTTCAAGTTCAAGCTAGATGGGGCTTTGAGCAACCTGATCTGATGAAAGATGTCCCTGCCTATGACAGATGTCTTGAACTATATGATCTTTGAAGGTCTTTTCAACCCAAACAACTCTATTATTCTAAGATTTATAAGAGTCAGAAAACATCCCGTGTCATGGAGAACTACAAATACTTTAGTCTTGGTAAAAAGTTGTCATCATTACATAATTGTATGTTCTATTTATATGTATCCATGGTGTCTATCAGGGAAATGGACTGTTCAGACTGGCATATTTGCTATCAGTTCAACATAAGAGAATCTCTTCTTGGCAAAAAGTTATAATTCAAAACTGTGAAACTATGATTTATCTGATTTAGCAGTCATTTTAGCACTTTGTATATATTTTCTCCTGTATTTGTGTTAATTGAAAATGTGGTGTTTTATCTTTTGATGATGTTGGTAATCCTTTATTTGCATGTGGTCTTTCCACTTATTTCTTTCTCAACAGGAAGTTACTTACTCCTTGAAACTTGTCTTCCCTGAGCATTTCTCTTTTTTGGTCTATATATTCCGAACACACCAAAGACATCTTAATATTCCTGGTAACGTCTTTTACTCAAGGAATGCCAGTAAGCACCACATTTGCCCCTGTTTACATAAAAATTAGTTTCTAATTATGAAATAAAATAACATAAATTCTTACTTGGTTCGTGTTTAATAAGTAAAATCTCTTTCAAAATAATCCTTATAAGGGAAAACATAATTGAGTTACTAACAATGAGGAGTTTTTCATGTAGGTCTTTAGAAGTGGGTGCAGAGGAAGTCTCTTTGCGAGAGAAAAGCCAAAAAAAAGTCAAAACTTCAGTTTCAGAAGGTGAAGAGGGTATTTGGCAAGAACCCTGTACCTAGTGCAAGCTAGGAACACAGAGAAACTGACTGTGAAAAATCATATTTACATTAGAACCAAAGTATTTCTCCTCTGAGCCCAAAGCACTGAACTTGCTCCAGCACTCCCCTGACCAGTCCTGAAGATTTCTCTCATATGCCAAAGAATACAGTCCCTTACAATTACTGGGCTTTGTGTGATGATGCTAAAACATTTCTGATCTGACCATGGCCTTTCACACGCTTCCTAAATATTCCTTTTCATTTAAGTCACGCAGGTGGTCATACAGATGTTTCCTCGTGCTTCTGCCCAGTATTTAAAATGCTACTTCTCTGTATTCTTTATAAATTAACAAACAATTCTTCCTGCAGATTTGTGTGTCATCTGTGCTCTCGGTGCAGTAGTAAATCACCCCGATCCTGCTATGCTTCAAATTATATTGATATTTAAAAAATTGCAAAACAAACTTCGATTTTTCTACTTAAAAAAAAAATAGTCACAAATTCTTGAAGCTCAAATCCCAAGTTAGTTTGAGACACCATGTGAAGAGTGGCCCTTCCAGTATCACACAGACTGGTGTAAGGGATAGTCCTAAGGGTGAAGATCCTGTCTGGTGTTCTCAGAGTGGAGGCACAAGCTGCTTGCATTCTGGTTTATTCCCAGTATAGCAAAGTCTCTGACTTGAAAAATGCAAATTTGTTCAATGGGAATTCATCTGAATGAGGATACAGGAGGTTTGATTATGCAGAATTGCAAGGCATTTTAGTGAATTTCATTCCCTATTTTTTATTGCATGCACGCTGGTACTTGGCCCTGCTTATTTCCTTGCAATACACAGGAAAAGCTTCTCAACAGCTCGAGGAATTGTAGTGGCAGAACAATTAAGAGGAACTTGTACTCAAACCTGGCATCTATACAATGAAAGTTTATGCTTACACAAGTGTTTGCTTGTATGATGTAAGGGCAGTCTGCAATATTTAAATGCAAACAAGAAGGGAGGGGCAGCTTTCTTTGGAAGTTCATGTTCCATGAACTTCTACAAATGACATTACTGAGCATTGTGTTTTGCAGAAAATAAAAATAAAAAAAGAAATTTTATTGATTTCAGATTTAAGTTTATTTGCCTTTTTTTTTTTTTAAATCCATATACCTCCCTCTACCTCCCCCCATTTTCCCCGGTCCTTCTTGGTATCTCTCTGGTGATTTAAAAAATGATTAGTTTTATGCTGTAAATGTCGAGCCTTGACTCTCTGTATAATTTACACAAAAGTATGAAAAACTCTCCGAAGCCTGAAAAACAGCTACTTCTTTTCCATACTTATATTTCTTATTACTCTGTTATTAGCTAATACTGTATTTTTATTTTAGTCATCTAAAGTCAGAAGTTTTATTGAAACTGAATGTATGCTAATAAGCATTTAATATGTTTTCTAAAATTAGATAGGAGTTTATGAAGTTAAAGAAGGAATGAATCCATTGAGACCTGTCAGCTAATTTGTAAAAGATAACCACAATAAACATAACTTTTTACTACTCCATTTGGAATCTCCTATCCAGCTGAAAAACAAACTACCCAAAATGTCACACACACTTCCAATAATTTAAAATTTTAATTTGGATGAAGGCTTGAGTCTGGCAATGTTTTTATTCCCATTTGAATAGAGGCACTGGATTGAATGAGTAGAAGCTCTATTTTGTTCTAAAAAAATAAATCTAGTATTAATTTCGATGTATAGGATCTCTTTTCTGTAAAGTATAAATAAGAACAGAAACGTGTATTACTAAACCTCAAGCGGTGAAATCCCAAGTCTCTGGCAGTAAGTCAAGAAAGGCTTAAAATACTGGAAAGCTTCTATAGAAATATATAAAATAATGTAATTTGCCTCCTGAATAAAATTGTCGATGATTTTTAAGAATAAAAAGGCAGTAGCCACAATTTAATTTTTCTTTAAATCTATGGCTTCAATTCAACAATAGTAGTATAGTGCCTCTGAAATCCTATTGATCTAGTGAGAAAGCAGCTTGCAATTTGTGCCACAAAACAAATCTTTTGGCTCGGTATGATAGGTAGTTGAATGCTGCCCCGCCTGGGATGCAATCTTTTTTGTTGGGACTGACCTGTGAGAACAGGGGAAAATGTCCCTTTTAGGAGCCAGAATACTCTTTTTTTATCAGTCACCATGAGGACTGCAGTCTGGGCTTGGTGTCATCAGTCACTAGCCAGACAGCAAAACTTTTCTTTTCTCTAGGCTATGTGTACTCTTTACCTGAATCCTGTAACTATGAAAAAAATCCTCCAACTTTCAGCTAAAGAATTCTTGCTTATTACTGACCTTGCTCACAAGCCTTAAAGCTATTCCAAAGGCTAGTGTGACTTCATCTGCTTTTTAGTTTTGTGATTATAGTTTTGTTCCCCTCAAAATGTATCTGTTGTAGGATTTGTTTTCTGGTTGTTGACATGCCCTGTTTCCCCTAAGCCAGACAATATTTAATTCACTATCATTCCCCTTTCATTCTATATATACAGATAAAAGAAATCTACTTGGGTATATAGTGCAATTAGAGCATTTCTTTTGAAACTCTTGAAGAAAGAAAAGTTGGTTCATTTCCTACCCTTTTGCAGCCTCAAAGGTCCCGGGTTCATTTTGGGTTTTCTTTGGATGTTTTTATATAGTTAAGAGCATAGAAACTAGTACAGAAACTGCTGTGTATTTCAGTGCATCTAGGAGGGATACTTGTACTTTGCTATGTGTACTAGATCTTGTTTCAAACAAATTCATGTTTGTATTGTTTTGTTTTGCTAATGGTTGCATTGCCATTGGTTCTGTAGCATAGGTATGAACATGAATAGTCCATGGGCTATACAAATTTCAGACAGTAGAGGGCTTTTGTCTCGATGGGCTTGTAGAGAAATTATATTGTTCCTAGTGAAACACTGCTGCGGCTCACAGTCAATAGAAGTCTACAAATGGATGCAATATGCTTAGTAATACAGAACTGGATTCAGTCAAATGATGAAATTTTTGTTATTGTTCTACAGTGGGGGATAGCGAATTTGCAGATTTTTATTTATTTGAAAGACGTTTATCCATGTAGACATCAAAGGTCAGGCCAAATTTCATAATGCCGCTTAGGAGGAAGGCCAGTTTTATACGACAGCAATAGATTAAGCTCGAGTGTTTATTTTTCAATCAATTCTTATTGATTCAGAAAATACAGTTATTTAATCTTGCATTCAGTCTTCCTGGCTGTTTGTGGCAGCTACTTGGTATGCTAACCCTGTAGCAGGCTAAAGGGATACGGTTTCAAAGCACGGTGCATAAATCGCATCAGGAGTAACTGGGACTGGTTGTTAATTTGTCCATGCTTTTGGGAGAAAAATTAAGATGAGATGTGTGCACATGAAAAGTTACATCTGTATTTAAACAGCAAGTGTATTCAATGCCTGCTCTGCTACTATATCTGATTTTAGCTTTTTATCTTTTTTAAAAAAAGTGTTGTTGTTTTTATTATTATTAACTAATTAATTAATTAATGTTAATAAATTGACTAGATTAGCAGAGGCTTCTAGAGTACCTGCTGGAAGATTTAAAGATGTGGTCCTGACACACACTGGTGCAGCCTAAGCTTGTTGGCTGTGTGCTTACCACTGTAGCTCAGTGACTAAAAAGCCACTTGTGAGTTCAGCAGGAGCCAGTATAATGCGAATGGGACCTTTACGGACCATTTTGTTCTGTCTTTTCTGGAGCAAATGCCATTACCATTTCAGTAATCCAGTAGAAAATCTGCGAACTCTGCTTGAATGGCTGGGCCTAAAAGTTTTAGAGGCTGGATGGAGGCTGGCAAAGAACACCAGGTACTCTATACAGATGTTTTGTTTCCACCACACAATTAGGAGTAAAACATTACAAATTAATCCTATTATTTTTCTTTCCTTTCTAAAATATTATTTCCACACTTATGATTTCAGAAAGATGTTATTTCCAAAGTTTGAGTTTAAAGCTTAAAATTTCCTGGATAATACCTGTCTCTCTGTTGTTTTGGGGTTTTTTTGTATTCTTTGAGGGGTATTTTTAGTGTTTTGTTGTTGTTGTTGTTAAAGTTTTATCATGTATAAAAAAAGTGGATTACCATTTGCAGCTTAGCTGTTGAAATGCCACTTATTTTATCTTTATATTCCGTGTCTAAATCTGATTTTTTCAAGAGACTTTTTCTCTTGAAAAATCTCTTAACTCTCTCATATAATTAAAGCCAGACATGCTCAGAATATATTTTTTTTTTTACCTTGAGATTGTGAAGTGTCTCAGGATGAGTAGCATTGTGTGAGAGGTGCTGTGAAAGAGCAGGTTATATCGCATTAATGTCAAGGAGAGTTTCAAAGATCTCTGTACAAACTAACTTGTTGAAGAACAATTACAGAAACAATTCTTAGAAGGAAAGCTTACATGCATGGTAATGTAAGATATTGTAGGAAGTGAAATTAAAGGCTTTTGTATTAATGAATTCATGTAAATATTAGGCAATGCTTTGCTATGTTAGGGCAATAAATTTGTTTTGGTTAGGGAAAAAATCTTATTTGACTAGATTTCATTAGGAAACAAAAAAATTTGCAGGAAAGGAAAAAGATGTTAATAGCTAGATTTTATGTGGTGGTAGATTATGGACGCAACAGTATGAAGATGCAAAAAAGAACTTTCCCATATCACATGTTGCCCTTTTGAGATGACTGATCTGCATGTGGAACTTTTGCTCTCTGCTGTGTTTTTTTCTAATGTTTACCTTTTGTTATTGAAAAGTCACTTCAGTAGCACTTAAAACTGTAGGTCAAAAAATCTGCTACACAAACACTTCTAATACAACTTTACTTGTAATGCAGAGATAAGTATAGGAAGTCTCCAAGTTTCTGTGTTAAATGTGAGGTGTTCTTTCATTAAAATCACAAAAACCCTTGCTTTCAGGTAGTATTCTCAGATATATCTGGGAAAAAGGGCAGTAGAAGATAGTAGGATTGAAACCTCAAAATTCACCACTTGCTGAACAGGTGGGTTATATACGTGTGCATATAAAATACTACCCTTGCAGTATTCCCAAACCAGGCTTTCAGTATAGAAGTCCCTGTTATTGGAGAAGGCACTGGATCACCTCTTCTGAATTTAACAATCCTGTTTAAAATCTTCTATTATTGAAATGTAACTGAGTTAATGTGTCAAAAACAACATTACATGGGAACGATTCTCTTGAGAAAGCTGTATAATAACCTAGTGAACATTATACCCTTTGCTGAGAAAGGCACAGAATCTTATATTTTGAATCTTATTTCTCTTAAAAGATTAAGAATAGAACTTCAGATATTTTAAAAATATTTGAAAGCAAGTTTACAATATTTTTTAAATATTATAAATAGAAACTTCAGTAGGAAAGGAGGGGACATGCAATGCATTAACCCAATTTAAATATTGAGTTCTGAGAAGCTATCTGCAGTGGGATACTTTCATGATTTAGATTTTGATAATGCCCATAAAGGCATCATTTTCTTAAGTTTATATGATATAAATAATTTTCTAGCATCTAAACGACAAAAATCTTATGATCTAATTTTTACGCATCCTTACAAGTTTATTTTTCAAATAAATATTTGGAAGAGAAAGTGAAAACAGGGAAAAGATGCTTTTTTGTTTTCCATTTGGTTATATATGCCATCTCCTTGTAGGACAATTTTGTGATAATCTAGGCCAACTAATTATTGACTACATCCAGTAAGCGAGTTATTCAATTACTACCTTGGCTCTGTGCTGTTCTCTGTTCTGCACGCTTTTGTCAGAAGAGACAACTGAGGTTGTCAGATGTGTCAAGGTAAAGATGGACACAGAATCTTATTTTCATTTTTCTTACTGGAATATTTTGCTTGTAGCTAAAAAGTAAGTTGTAAGGAAAGTTCTGCACAAAAAACCTATCTACTTTCTCTTCTTTCTGCTTTTAAAATGCCATCATTCCTTTCCTGCCTGCTGAAATGTGTAGCATCTGGATGGATTTCTTTCCTCTCACTGCCTACTAACTCAAAAGTCTAGTTGTACATGTACGCAATTTGAAAAATTACTTTTTTAAATGAATACAGATGCTGTTATGTCATTTGAAATCTGCACATAGGTAATTTTGTATGACTGAGGGCTTCTTTCATTTTTGCCAAGCTTCATCAATTCATAAAATGACAAACCTTAAAAAAAAAGGTATGTGGATAAGACTACTTAAACTTGAAAACAGAAGATATTTAAGAGTTAAGTTATAATCTGAATACTTGACAGCAATTATGTATCCTGTTCTCAGCACTACTGACTTGACCTTACTTGTACATACCTCTATTGCCCTGCAATAACCCATTTAGTAAATAACTTACCTTGGCTTGAAACTACTGCTTAAGATAACAGCATAAAGTATTGGTAAAGTATAGTAAAGGATACCCAGTGAAGTTTCTACTTCCAGTTTTGTTTTAAAGCTCAAGAAAGATAAAACTAGAAGCACAAGAAAAATAATTTAATGGTCTTTGAGGTCTTTATCACCCTTGTCACTTCTTCAGGAGTGGTCAGTACCTTCTCTATTGTACTGGGAGCTATGCCAAAGACAAATTTTCTGAGCAGCGGATTTGGAGCAGTAGTACTTACCATTACAAGAACAGAAAATGGTATCAGCTTTGTCATCTTCAGACCTAAATATGTTCAAGTTTACTCTCCAGCCCTAAAAAGAACAATGTGTTTCCCTTTGTGAAAAGCTTAGTACCTGTTAATGCAAAGAACATCCAGAAAATTTTTAAACCATTAGGCAAGGAATAGTGAGTAAATTATCAATAAGTACTGAATTAGTGAAAAAAAATATTCTGAGTTCTAAAAATCTGTGACTTAAAAGTTATTTTGGTTTTAACGAGCTTTTTCCTGATCACTGTTTCATTATAAGAGTCTTCTGCCACAAGATCTACTACCTAATGTAGTAAATGTTAAGGCATTAATGCTCATTGTCTTATTGATTTTAGATTACTAAAAAATCCATGATGATTTGTTTTCCTTCCTGTTGAGTTACAAAGTGCAGCAATTTGAAGCTAGAATTTTTTTAAAGATGAAATATATCCAAGCATACACAGACTTTAGCACCAGGGAGTCCCTTTGCACTGCAGACAGTTCTGCTACCTTTGTTATATAATAAAGTTTTACCATATTGACTGAAAATATGTTGATGAAATGGTGATATGCTGTTTGCATTGAGGGAAAGAGAACCTTGTAAATACGTGGAAAATGTACTCATACAGGTGATTTGTTGGAATCACAGAACTATCAGCATCAGAGAGGGGATAAATTTATGGGCTTGACAACACAGAATGGGTAACAGGAATGTCGAGCAGTGGATTTCTGTTCTACATCTTTGGAATAAGTATATAGACGATTTAGGTCAGTAGAACACACTAGTAGATTGAAGGGACTATTTTATAACATTAAATCCTCTTGAAACAACATCTTCAAGAGGAAAGTGAATTGTTTTCCTCTTCATTGCAACTTTTTGGGAAAAAAAATTTTTTTACAATACAATTGAAAATACTTGATTGATATAATCTCCGTGTTAATTTAAATACGTACACAAATATTTTTCCTGTATGCAATTATTACTGTCCTTCTGAAATGAGAAGCTGCTTTCCTCCTTTTTTTAATAGGACCTAGAATTATTCACTAAAAATCTTTGCGTATTTGTCTCTGAAACTTGTCTGTACAATCACTTTTTAGAAGCCTTTGATTAGCAAGAAGTGGGATTCCTAGAAAACCAGAGGAAATAACTTGAGAACATCTTCACATTATTAATGATCTTTCTTCTTGTAGACATAAAATTTGACCATAACATTTTTGTCCTCAAGAAATATCATTTCAGTAGAAAGCAATTTTTTCTTGCCAAAAATTTGAGAAAAAGATATTGAATGAGTTTTCTTAACTTTTTTTTTGTTTGTATTGTGTAAACTCAGAAGTATTCACTTGTAAAGCACTGCCATAGTGCTGTGAAAACTTCACTATTACTTTGTCACAACATAAATTATATTCCCTCCTTAATAACTCAAAGCAGCCCAGTTCATGGTTTATAGATCAGCACCTACTTCTGCACCCTAAACATTACTGAGAAGTCTTGCAATAGTGTGGTAAATACTACTTAATAAACAGGCAGATGTTCTCTTAAAAAATGTTTCTGATTTTTTCCATACAGGACTCTCTGCCTGACAGTTTATACTGGAAATATTTTGTAGAGTTCATAATAACATCTGTACTTCACTGTGTTGAAAAGACATTGTGAGAAGGGCATGCCTGTGGGCTAGAAAGGTCATTCTGTTTACGAAAGGTGAGACGCCTCCATTGTGGCTGTGAAGCAACACTCTTGGTTCTAGGTAAATTGTGTTTAGCAGATGGTAGTATCAAAAGGTGTTATACAAAGGGAAAATATAAATGATTTTTTTGTGTATTTACATGGAGTAAATATACCTTTATCTTTGTAACTAGCTGACTCGATTTTTTTTATACTTGTGTTGCATTTACTCTGCTTATACAGTAGGCAGCAGAGCTTAGCAAGCGTAATTATTGTGTATTTCTAGTTTACTTCAAATTTTGATTCAATCAGAATCCCTAAATCTGACAACCTATAATCAAACAAAGCAAGTACTCTAGTAGGTAGGGATTAACAGAAGGGAATTAAACTGTCATTTTGCAACAGCTTAGACCAATATGAAAGCCCATTTAAGAGTCTTTCAATAAATATCGCTTTTGTTTTGTCTAATTGCTGGTTTGAATGTATCAGACTCATCAATGGGATTAGGGTTAATAGATGTTTGGTCACGCATAACATGCAGAGGAGGAATCTGATACACACACACAAAAACTGCACTTAATGAGCTTAGCAAATGTTTGCCATATTTTTAATGAACCCTGGGGCTGTCATTTAGAAATGCTTAGCAACTGCTTTTCCATCCTTGAAAACAGAGTAACTGAAGGACATTAACACTACGTACACCATAAATAAAGTGACCTATTTAAAGATGCCAGCTGGGAGGTGGAAATGATGACGTTTTCAGTGCAGGAGCCAGGGATACCTAAGATTTCATATGTGTGTTAAATCTCTCACAACCCAGGAGGCCATCTCTAGTTTCCTGCAAGGAACGGGTGTGAGTGTTTGAGGGAGATCAAGTAACTGGTTTTTAAAAAAAATTGTCTATGATACAGCTTGAAAAATCATTCTTCCCTGACTTTTGTCCTCTTCCCCCTCCAAACTCTTCATCTTGTCACCAAACACTTGCAGAGAAGATTTTCAAAAGAGCAGATGATTTGTTTACATCATCCCAAGCTTATAATTTCTGCCTTGGCCATTAAGCAGAACACTTCCTTAAACACATAATGTTGCAAAGAATGGACATGCTCTGGGGGATTGGTTGCACAGTAGATTTAATGATCCATTCATTAGCCTCTGGGACCTGAGCCTAAAACCAATGCAGGCTGATTGATGGGAAGTTATTGAAGCAAGCCACATGTCATGTGGTGTAGTTATTTTGACTGGATGTAACAAAATCAGGTTTTCCTTAGGGAAAGGCTTGATTTGATATAATAATGCAAAAAGTGCCATTCAGATGGATTATGTCTAGAAGAAATAAGTGCTTTTCAAGACTTCAGTTGCTATAGAGGCAGTGGATCTAAGATCTTTTGTCTGCACATGGCAATCTTTTTAAGACTTTGGATGGGGAAGAGAATCTGAAAACTGAACTGGCCTTTTAATGCTTGTTTCTGCTGTGATCAGTCAAATTAGACCCTGCTGTGTCATGTGGGTAATGTTTTTTAATATCTGAATAGCTCAGAAAAAAATATATCATTAGCTTAGAGAGCTCACAGGTGTCACCAGAGAAGTTTGTAACTGCTAAAACTTGTGTTTCATTAGTTCATTTTCAGTTAATGCGTAAGGAAGATTTATTTACTGGTTTTGTTATAATAAAGTGGATGCCCCAGTTGACGTAAAAACGGAGAGGTTTAAAAGGGAGGCAAAACAAAAAAGGCCTTCAAACATCTTTCATCTAATAATGCAAATGTGAATGTAAACAGTATTGAAATTCAATAATTATCTCTTCAATTTTCTTGCATAATGTTGCCTGCAGGAGCAAAAGGCCCCAAGAGCCTTTTTTTCTCATTCTGATTTCAGCTGATTTATTATCCTTCTTGAAATTAGAAACAGAAATACAATGACTATCCTCACCTTAACTTTGACTTTCCAGCACAGATTTATAAAATGACATAACTTTGAATTTCTCTGTTGGTGTGCAGACATTTTCCTTCACCCTGAAATAAGTTCAAGGTGATTAATACCTGCAAATATTTTCACATAATAGTCAAGCTATGCCACATACAAAAGTCTTTGGGCTTATTTCAATTCCTCTGGAAGAAGGACTCACCTTATAAAAAAACTACCTCTTTTTTTTCATTTGTGTTTATGTAAAAGAGACAACAACTATTCCAGGGGTGTGTTTTTCAAAAGCAGTATGAAGTCTTGGAACTGATATGAAGTGGTACGACAGTTCACGGCTCTAAAGAATACAAATTCTGTTTGGTTTCTTGGATAGGGTTTTCAGACTGCCACTCATATAATCATTGACAATAGAGTTTGCATATTTTGCTGCCTTATTTCTGATAAACTTTTTCTTCTTGACTGATTTCACTTAGATTTTCACACTGATATTTTTATTTATGATTTGTATAGTTGCATAGTAATCACCACATTTCTTAAACTCTTCGGGGTGATTATTTCTTCACCATGCTTTAGGAAATAATATAAGACTACACTTTGACAAGATGAAAAAAATAGTGTACATTTTCAACTGACATAATCTTAGTTTTAAAGCGTTTTCCCAGCTCTTCTGAGAAAAAAAAAACTTTTCAGTTTACAAAACTTCTAGGAGGAATGATAACAGTCTGACACCAAATCTGACTTCATCACTGTTTGCTTCATCACTGTTTGCTTTTCTGTTAATAATAAAAACTGAGCTGATAATAAATATTAGGAAAGAAAGAAAGGCCCTGCTGACAATGAAGGCAGATTCAGTAGGGAATAGACTGACAATGTGGCACAAAGGAGGAAGCAGGGGTTAAGCTGCTTGCGGAATGTCTATACACATAAGAAACATAAATATCTCACCAAAATAACATGACAGTGAGGGAGAAGGCAAAGGACAACAAAGGAATGTGTCAAAATAAAAGATGATGAGATCAAGCCTGAGGACGACCAAGCATATTTCTTTGAAAACTTGTGACTTCTGTATCTATTTGTCTGCATGCAAACTTATACAGAAATTATTTTATTTTTACTTTATCTTTTGAGCTGAGGAAGGGTAGCAGCACAATATGCTGCTTTTTTGTGTTAAAGTTTTTACAGGACAACAGGAAGTGGCAGTAAGGTCATGTCCTGTCCCACATGGTGCTGTTGCTACAGAAGTCACAGAAGGAGACAGAGAGGGCAATCACAATTAGCACAGGCAATTAGGTATCAAAGTAAAAGGCATTTATTTGGTTATGTTCCCCTTCCATCATCCCAGCTTTTTATTTTTCTGTACAGCTTCACATAATTCCATGGCTTCAGCTCGGAATTAATGTTCCATATGAGGATGGAGAGTAAGCTGGTGTCCTTTTAGAAATAAAAAAGACATAAATACTTTGCCAAGTATTTATGGAAAGGCCATTGCAAGTCAACTTCAGGTGCCCGTACATTTTGCCTGAAGCTTTTGGGAAAGTGCAGAGGAGCAGGTACTGCTCCTGCATCTGCTTATGTTACCTTTTAAACAAACAGGAGCACACCGAACTTAAAACCTGGGGAAAGCTCCCCAAGTTCATCATGTAGACTCTTACACTGGGTGGTTCCTATAAATCAGTAAGATTGATACTTTTGTATTGGTCAGCATGTAAAATAACCTGTTGTCACTACAGAATGTGATGTGCAGGATATCAGTGTAACTTGAAATTCATAGCACTTTAGCACCTGTTTCCATAGCTACAGTGTAATCCAGACATCTGAGAGGCCAGCCAGCCCTTGCCAGACCTGTCATTTCAGGGAAATAAATTAAAAAAACTGATCACAAGTCCTGGATTATACAATTTTTTCAAGTATAGCAAGCAGAACTGAAATCTAACCAGTAATGAATATCGTTTGGACAAAATGGATAACATTAATTTCCTGTAACCTTTGTAGAAAAATTTGAATGTAGCCTCCTCTAGAGTTTTTTTCCCTCCCATAGCAATATTGTATGTTTTACTTGCCAGTTATATTTCCAGGTCCATATTTCTTGATTTTTGAGAGATTATACTGTATTCTTAAGCGAAGGTTAGAAGAAGATAAACAGATGGAAAAAATGAAAGGGAGCAGGCGTACGAAAGAGATACAGTTAAACGAATGCTAAAGGGCAAAACTTCAGTGCCAGACAGTTATTTGCATATGCACAATATGTTTCTGTCTAGAGGCATATCTTCTCAAAGTCTGTGTGTATATTTTTATGAATCTATATTTATCTGCATTACTGACAACATATGTATGACTATGAATAGAGCTGGAGTGTTTGCTGAATGATTTATGGTGCTGCTTTATTTTTCTTCTTTAAATACTTACTGATATCAAGAAATGATCTTGTACAAGTTGGGAAATTGGAAAGAAGTACAAGAATAATTTCTTAAATAAAAATCACTTGAATCCACAGAGGATGCATCTATATACATATTTGTGCTTAGAGGGCAAATATGTAATGGATACACAGGCATATTTTCTAGGCCAGTTAATTTGTAAATATTTAACAAAAGGCTGAAAACTGTCCTGATGTTTGCAGGACTCAGGAGCATGGCTATACTCTGCAAAGATGATTCTCCACTAGCCAGATCTAGCTGGTAGAAAGCATCAGAGGCTCTCTAAATTCATGTTTTGTTCCCGGTAATTAGTGACTTCTGGGAGAGGGAGGAGAAAGATATGTAAAGGTCTCACAGCTGCTAACTGCCTTAGGTAACTGTCCTGGTATAGCACAACAAAGAGCCAATGAGAGTAAATATTTCCCAATATCCTAAAAGCAGAGCTTTATTAGTGTTGCGTTTAGCAAATGGGAATACCAAGTATGTCTGTAGAGGAGAGTGGAAAATGCATTCCTTGACTGCTAGGTAGTTTATCAGCAAATAATTTGTAAGGCCTAATCACATTTGATTACTTTTATCTGGAAGTATCAAATTAAACAAGACAACTTTCTATGACTTAAAGTAAGCAGAGTCTTTTATCTGTTCTTTCAAAGGCAATATATTTGTCTAGCTTTCCTTCTAAACAAAACGTTGTCCTTGTATTGGCATTAATATGACACTGTAATGCCACATTTGACTTTTCATTTTATGCTGGTGATCCGTCACCTAATTAACTGAGATAATGTAACTTCAGGCTGAAATAGTGCTTAAATACTTGAAGGATATAGCCAGAAAAAACCCAATGTTTCTGTTGGGGCATAGTTGTGTTTGCTTTGGTTTGGTTTCTTTCCTAGCAATAGTTATAAAGAGGCATCATACACTGACCTTGACCTGTCAGGCTGAAGCTATTACAGTCTGCCAAATCAGTGATCCATAAGCTAAAAATTCTCAGTAAAAGTCTTGACCCAATAAGCTGAAATGTCTTAGTCAGATGTTATGGACTCTTGAAAGAATGATAAACCGGATTCCTTGTAGTGCCTATGCAATTAATAATTCAGTAGTCTGAGAGGTCTCTGAAGATACTGCTCAAAAGTAGTAAGTAAATAAGTTATTTTTATACATCTTATTTCTGTGGTTCCAAAGGTGTGCATTTTCTTCTTCTATTTCTTGCAATGTATTCAGACTGATTAATGTTTCTAAAGCTACATTAGTTTTGGTAGTTGTTCATAATTCATAGAAGGCAAAGTTACCTGAATCGATTTATTAAATACATTATTAAATATATGGTTTGGAGTAATCTTTCCCTTGTGTTCCTTTAGAAAATATTACTTATAGCTCAATTGCATTGCTAAATACTTATTTGAAGCTTCAGAAGGTTTCAAATTTGGTCGGCAATGTGGGAAGAACGCTGAAAATATACTCTCACGGTTTAAGCCTTAGTTAATCGTAAGTCAATCTTAGTTCAGGCAGTAGATACCATACTTCAGAGGCTGAATCATCTTTTCTTCTCAAGATACTGTGAAGACACTAATTCTTGGCAGAAAGAAATTGAAGTAAGTGCAACAGTTTAGACCGTTCCACTATTTCTGTGTGATGGGAGAAACCAGGATATTTCAGAATGAGATATCTGTCCAGTACTTTGGATGACATTATTGCTCTGTAATATACTAAGGAATGTTTCAACAAAGATAGATCTAAGTTAAAGTCCTGACATTGCTGAAACTGAAAAATATTGGGTCTACTTGCTGCTGAGTCGTCTCTGTTTTTATCTCTGTCCCAGAAATCTATAAAATAAAATAATGAGGTTGTGGGATGGAGGGGTGTTGTTGCGGTAGTAGTTTTATGACAAGATAATGAATGTAAAACTTATTAATCCGTTTTGATTAACAAATAGAAGTTCTGAAAAATATGATCAGGAAAGTTTTAATTAAATAATGATTGAAATAATGAAGATAAGGAATATTTTGCAGAATTAAAAAACTCCAGATTCTTATAGAGGCTAAGGTTGCACAAGCTTATAAAAAAATACTAGAGAAATTTGTAGTGGATAAGTCCAACATAGCTACCTAATGCAGGAACCAGCATGTCTGTCAATCATAGTGACGCAATGCTGTGAAGATATGTCAGGGAAGAGGACTACATTACACATGTTTTCTTTGTGGTTTTTTTTTCTCTCTGTGTGTTCTCTTGCTACCAACAGAGACAGAATCCAAGAGATTGCAGTCCTTATCTGGGAACAATATACCTTTTAACTTTTTTTGTGTCTACCTCCTTTGTTGCAGATTTAGTTGCTGCGGAAGGAATAGTCTGGGTGTGTAAATGCATACGCAAACAAATGTGGAAAATTGAGAAGAATAAATAATACTTTTTTTGACCTAAGTAGGAAAGTGGACAAACAGAGATTTACTGCAAATTCATATCCAAAGTTGTCAATAGTTTTAGACTCAGCATTTCACTTTAAAGGCTTTTGTTTAAATACATTTGTTGTAATTGTTGTGAAAAAGAGAATGGACTGGGATGGTTATTTCTCTCTAGAAAGTAAGTACTTTTAAATATTTGAATTATTCCACTGCCTTGTGCTGTTGACACATCCCAATTTCGGTGCTCACAATCTGGGTAATTACATCCTAAATAATGTAATATCCATTTATCGCCATAAGTGAATTTTGAAAAGTGCACATGGTGAAAACAAACAGAATTAATAGAATACAGAGTTTTTTAAATTCAAGACCTAACTCTCCAAAGAATAATTATGAAAATTAAAACACATAAGTAGATCTTAAAAATGACAAGAGTTATAAATTTCTATTGCTTGGACAATAAAGACAATAAGCAATCACACAGAATAAATCTAGCAAACATCACCGTTATCACAAGATTTAAATCATACAGTCCTCCTCAAACTTCTTGACTGAGAGTGTAAAAGTAGTATACCTATTTGTTGGAAAACTTCCCAGTTCAATCACATCGTAGCTTGGTCACCTGGAATTCAGTCCTGAAAGCCAACAGAAAGATCATGCTGAAAACTGAAAAATGAAGATAAACTCAGCAACTCAGCTTCATTAAAAGAGTTGATTTCTGCATCCTAAGGGATGTTAATGGCTTGGTAGAGACGGACTTAAAGGGAAAAAATTAGAAACCACTAGTTGATATTTTTAACATGTTTAAATGCTTATTTTTAAAGAGGTATATGTTTCTGAAGATGTGTAAGGAAATCTGCCAACTTATACATTCACACTGAATAGAATACAAGTAAAGATATTTTTAAAGATACTTGTAAGGCCCAGAAAGATGAAATCTCTTAGATATTTCTTTCAGTCTGTAAAATCATAATCAGTCTTAATTCTTAGTTCCATAGAAGCTTTCCCAGTCTCAGAAATGTCACCTCCCAACCCTTCAATACGCTTCAAACCTGAAAGTTTGTCAAGAATTTTTTAACCTGTTTCAAGTGGAAAGTTGTTGGATTCTGTTAAAAACCTGGCAGAATTCCCTATACTTTAGTCTTAAATACTTAAAATTAAAAGAGGTCCTCAATGTCTTGTCTTCTCTGCTCTGAAGGACATCCTGAAGGTACACTGTACTTTACAATTCCACCATTGACTTTAATATGGGAAAATATCTTAATTATTTAGCTCTTGTTTTCTTTCCTACTTTCCCAACTCATTCACCATATTTACCTTTTTATTATATCTGACTAGTCTTTTCTTACGGATTGTTGAAGCAGCCAGCAGTTGTTGGTACCATTAATTGTGGCAGATTTTTGTTCCTCCAAATGCCATTAGATAATTGAGACACAAACTATATCCCTTGCAGTGCCATTTTGAGTCAAGTGGCAGCAGGTTGCACATGAACACTTCTCCATAGACTGGTCCATTTTTAGGCAGTTTTCAAAATGGGCAAAGAAACACTAAAAAGAAGACACTCAAGCCAAAAGACATCTTGTTCAAAGCTCCGCTGTGACCAAAGATGTTTGGCATAACTTGCCTCAGGCTTACTATCAGCCAAGGTATTGATGGACTTTGCTTAACAGAAGTGACTGCTATTTCACAAAAGGAACCACAGGCAGCACTTTGCAACACAACCTTCCTCCCCAGTACACCTGAGGAGCAACCAGCCCTCCTCTGACTAGTTACAGATGGCAAAAGGAAAAAGACAAAGCTCTGGCTACCTACCGTTACCGCCAGCAATTCTGTAATTCCTTTGGTTGCATTCAAAACCTTTGGTCGCATTCAAACCCTTTGGTCTACCCTTGATACTATTGATACAAACCTGACTTGTATAAATTTTCTTTTTTGGTAATGTGTTTTGGGGTTTTTGTGGTGGTCGGTTTCTTTTTGTTTGTTTGGTTTGGGGTTTTTTTGTCTTCTTGACTCTGAATAAGAGGAAGGACAGAGAGAAGAAACAATTTTTAAGGACATGAGATTTTCTAAGGTTCTCTTCTAATCTCCTATTTCAGATTCTATGTGTTTAAGCAAATGGCATGACAGCAAAGACTGGAGCTGGGCCTTGTCCTGTAATCCAATTGCTCAGAGTTAAAAAGTGCCAGAGGCAATATTTGGTGGTGGGATTTAAAATCAAAGAGCTTTCTCTCTAGCAGTGCTGGCCAGGGACCAAGGCTGATGCTGGGCTGGCTCTACAAAGATGGTAGAGCCTCTTGCCACACCAAACTGGCTTATGTCAAAGGCAGAAGCTCCTGATGGGATTCAGCATCTGTATGTTCCTCCTTAAACAGAAATTGCTGCATAGCACCAACACTGGCAAGAGAAGCATAGGGTTGAGAAGTACTGGGACTGTCTTGTTTTACCTAGGAATCAATAAATATCTCTGAAAATCTGCAAGTTCTCACTCTTCTCTGACATCAAAGTCATCTGATTTCCTGAGATGAGGAGACTGAGTGGACCCATCACTGTTTCTACTACCTTCCACTGGAAAGCAAAACGTTTCCCAGAGATAACTAAATATTAAAGAAAATCTAACCGTGTGCAATTTCATAAGACTATTCCAAGTTCAACAATCAGACCTCTGGTAAGATTCATTACAGTACTGTAAGAGTAGGCTTAAGGTCTCCAAGTGCAAACCTGATCATGTCTTTTTCTAGGACAAGAAGTCATCTCAGTTTCCCAAGAGCCAGTATGAGTGTCTGAAAAATTTAACAACTCTTTCTATTGTCAAGGAAAGAAAATGTGACGATGGCTTTCCAGTTCATTCAGCTGTGCTTTTCCCTGAGTTCTCCATAAACTGGTTGGAGTTGCACTTCGGTATTGATTTGGAAACAAGACTTAAAAAAATACAAGTATCTGAATGAAGTTGTGCCTTCAGAGTTCATAACCTATGTTGCAGTTTTGTGGAGTAAGCCAGTGTGTGTGTTTTCCAAGAATTTATTAAAAAGCAAGTAGACAATTAAACATACATAGATTAATCTAGAGAATTAAAATCCACAATTAAAAATCGAATCAATAAATCAAAACATTCAAAGTAATTAAAAAAGCCAAGTGAAATTAACTCATCATGCTGTGAAGCTCAGATTATTTTGCACAGATTGATAATAAGACTCATTTGGGGAGATTTGAAATTTTCAATTGAAAAGAAAGTACTTTAGGCAATCCAGTGTGTTGATAGAGTTAGGTGAAGTATATAGAAACATAGATTCATAGAATGGTTTGTGTTGGAAGGGACCTTAAAGATCACCCAGTTCCAGCCCCCTCTGCTAAGGCAGGGACACCTCCCACCGGACCAGGCTGCTCAAGGCCCCATCCAACCTGGCCCTGAACATTTCCAGGGAGGGGCATCCACAGCTTCCCTAGGCAACCTGTGGCAGTGCATCACCACCCTCAGTGTGAAGAATTTCTTCCTACTGCCTAGTACATATCTTCCCCCTTTCAATTTAACAGCACTTCCCCTCATTCTATCACTACCTGACCTTGTGAAAAGTCTCTGCCCAGCTTTCCTGTCACCCCTTCAGGCACTGGAAGGCCACTATAAGGTCTGTCTGGAGCCTTCTTTTCTCCAGGCTGAACAACCCCAACTCTCCGAACCTGTCCTCCTAGCAGAGAGGCTCCAGCCCTCTGATCATCTTTGTGGCTCCCTTCTGGACTTGTTCCAACAGTTCCATATCCTTCTTATGTTGGGGATTTCAGACACAATACTCCAAGTGGGGTCTCATGGGAGAGGTGTAGAGGGGGAAAAACCCCTCCCTTTACCTGCTGGCAACGTTTCTTTTGATGTAGTCCAGGGTACGCTTGGCTTTCTGGGCTGTGAGCGCACATTGTCAGCTCATTTCAAGTTTCTTATTAACCAGCACTCCCAAGTCCTTCTCTGCTGGGCTGCTCTCAATCATGTCATCCCACAACCTGTATTAAAACTGTGGATTGACCGAACCCAGGTGCAGCAGAGTTCACACAGGTCCACTTCTCCAGTTTGTCCAGGTCCCTCTGGATGACTTCCTGTCCTTCTGGTATGACAACTGCACCACTCAGCTTGGTGTCATCTGCAAACTGGTTGAGGGGGCACTTGTTCTCACTGTCTATATCATCAATGAAAATATTAAACAACACTGGCCCTAGTACAGACCCCTGAGGGACAAGTATATGTGTCTGTAGGCATTCTGCACATAGCATCTTACCTGAAGAGGTAAGATCCAGTAAAAAAAAAACCCTTGATCCATATTAAGGAAAAAGTTCAGGCACTTAGACTAGCTCTGTCTTGCCACTTTCCATCATTGATGCAACTTTCTTTGGAGTTTTATTCTTTACTGTGTAAAACAACAAAGTCTGAAGTCAAAGCAGAGATAATGGATTAAGAATGACATCATTAACTCACAACGATCTGTTAAGTCATTTAATGGCAATTTGGCATACAGAAAACCTTTTTAGGAAGCTATTAAATTTTTTTTTCTCACAGAGATATGCACACATCTGTGATCCATACACAGACACACCAATAGAGATAGATGCATGATAGAAATCAAGAGAATGGTTTAATTTTTCTCAAGTAACTCACAGAAGTATTATTTATCAACTGAAACTGAAATTCTCTTCAGGCCTAAGAATGCAGAATTATTTGTCCCTGGAAAAAAGGGTCCTAGTTGCTCAATTCTTCCTCCATGTCATGTTTTCATAAAAGGAGGGATAATATAGTTTAGTGTCCTTTTCATGGCATAGGAGGAATCCTTTTCTTTAGCACCTGTTTTTATGCTTTGAAATTTGTGAACTCTTGTGTCTGCTTCACAGTTGTTTTTAATTGCTTCAAAATCAATTGGCTGAATGCACATATTCTGAACTGTCTTCTGCCTAGTCTCTAAGTATTTCTAAGCAGTCTCTAAGCATTTGGTCCATCACTGAAGAACAATTTTATCAGAAATGCTTAGGTTTTACACAGATCAGATTTTAGTCTAGAAATGTGAAACAAACTAACATAGCTATTAAAAGCAAATGTTCTGCATCTTGTGTGTTCTATGTTGTAGCAATTTCTATTTCAAATGTCTCTATAAAGAATTGGGGAGTGAATAAAAGCAGACGTATTATTTGCATTTTAAGTCAAAAGCCATTGGGGAAAACTGTATTTTCTGAGAAAACTTTTTATTTCTTATAAAAAAAGGAGTTTTCTCATCTCTAAGCTTGAACTACAGTCTTCTTTTGTAGTCATTCCTGTAGATTTTCATATAGACTAGTGAATTATGTGTAAACAATCAGACCATACAGTTCTTATTCCAAGATAAATTCTACTGTAGGCACATGAGGATTTCTGTTTTCAGTCTTCATATAGTAACCAATAAATTTGTGGAGACAATGCTGTCATTAAACATCAATTGCATCCTGATCTTTGAGCTGGTACAAATCTGAAGATTTTCTTGCATCTGTATGTAGTCAATAGGAAAAATATCTTAATTTTTTCTATCATTAATTGTTCCATTCAAACAATTAATCTTTTTAATGATAAATGGTAATTTTCTTCTTTGGTAATGCAGTACTCCAAGGAATTTTTTTTCAATTAAGAAGAAACAAACTATAAAAAGAGTATAAAGGTGAAAAGTGGATTCCCAGAAAACAGTTACACCTTTTATTTACACATAATAAACTAAGAAATACATATAGATAAATAAATTAATTTAGCTCCTGCCATCCCTAAAGTGTAGTTCCATTTACTTTCTTGATTGAACAAATTGTTGATAGATTATACGTTAATCTAAACACAGCACTTGTTTACATACTTTCAAGTACAATGCACCTGGTGGCAGAGGAGTAGAGGAACTGGACTGCGTGCTGAATCTGCATAGTGGTCTTTAGAAAGCTATTGAATCTTGGTTGCAAGTGTTTGGATGCCAGATTGTTGACTGAACCTCCCAAACAAGGTACTGTTCACAACCACAAGTGCTCTCTGGTGGGTTGTAGGTGTCACTGCCTTTTACGCATACTGAAAGGGAGGCTTCAGGGTGATTATGGAAAATTACCAAAGGTTTGTTAAGGAAGACTCTTAGTGAAAATTTTTAAGACAGAAATATCCATTCCTGCTTATTTTAGAAAGACATCTCAAGATTATGGCTGCAGGAAGGGGTTTGCAAATATTGTGCTGAAATTTATTGGATTATCCAACATATCTGTATGAATTTTGATAAACAAAGTTTTAAGAATTGGAAAACGCAAGTAAGCAAGATCTTGTTCATTGTTTATTATCTAATTTCTATTGTAAGGTTTTATGATATAATATTGAACCATGATAAAATATTAAACAAGGAAAAATATCTCTAAACATGCCACAGTTTCAAAGTCATGGAAGGCTTAATTAAAGTTTCCTGCTGTGCATTTTTTTTTCCCATTCTGTCCGTTGCTAGCATTCTTTAACGGTCTTTGAGAGGTTCTCACACTTAAAAGAGTAAACATTTTCATTGAATATGTATTTTAAAAGCTTTGCTTTCTTCTCTCCTGGAAATCACAACCTAGATCCCTACAGCTAGCAAAATGACCGGGTTCCAGCTGGCAAAAGGTTAATTTCCTAGTTTTGGCAGGGAGAGGGCTGATTTTCACAAGAGGCTAGGAAGGGATTCAGCCAGGTCAAACTGGTTAATGAGCTATTTCATTCCGTCCATGTCATTTCCAGTATATAGGAAATGGTGATTGGATAGCTGGAATGTCTTGGAGAGTAACTGTGTTCACAGTTTGGGTAGTGCACCATGACTGCAACTAGGGCGCAGATGTGGACATTGGGTTTCCTCTGGGTAGTAAGCAGTTAATCACTTGTTTTGTATATTCTATAATTGGTGTTATTTTCTTCCTCCTTAGTGGTTCTACTAAACATTCCTTATTCCAACCCGCAAGTTTTGCCTTTTTGATTCCCCTCCTCATCCTGCCAGCGGAGGGAGTAGTCACCAAGGTTCTTTATCTGCTCTCTGGGGCTAAACCACAACACAAAAATTCATTCATAATCACATACATACAGCATCCATGGTGTTCTACTGTTCTTTGTGAACTATTTGTTCCTCATACATGTCAGTCTTGAGTGACCACTTCATGGCAATTCCAACTAGCTACTCCTTCTTGGCTCTTCAAATCAAAGAACTTGATGATAAATTGGGAAGGTGGCCATGAACTCCTGGTAGAAATAATACAATATGCTAATCGTAAGATGAGCTGAAAGTTCACATATCTGATTACTTTGTTCTGTAATTTCAACAAACTCTGTTTTATCGCTTAGTCTTTAACATGTTTTATTTTCCATATATGTAGGTCACGTGAAGAGGTTTCTACACAGAAAGTCTATGTAATCAGCGCTACTCCACCTTACTTCCTACTAAGATAGCTCTTACAATTCCTCAAATCACCCTCACCTATGAAAGAAATGATCAGGCCTTTTGAAGATATCTTTTTTTTTTGAAGAATGCTTTTGAAGATAATATCACTGTTTTGTCAGGCACAACAAGATGCACAGTTACATAGCAGTAATTACATAAATAGTATGTACCCAGCTTCTATTCTGGACAGCAAATAGGTGCCAGACTTCACTTCTCAGGACGCATTCTCAAAACCCGTTTTAGCTGCAGTGATTGATCTGTGGTGATCACTTCTTTTATAAGAAATTTCACAGATTTGAGGAGGTAAGAAACGAAGATGGCTTTTGCATTTTTCTTTATTTTTATTTTAATCAAAACCAAAAGTGAGATCAAATAAGTGTACCTTTGAGTGCACATGATGGAACCAACTACTGTATTTAGTTTATGTTATTATTCAGATATGCTACTTGCTTTAAACAAGGATCACGCATTCTCTGCTAAAATAAATATAGCTTAGAAAGACTTTCAGATTTCATTCCACTGAAAATACTTTCCCACAGTTAAGATATAAAATGGATATATAGCAGTGAATTTTCCTTTTTTTAACTATCTATTAATAGCTATCAAAAAAATCATCCTGAGCACATCTATTATTTGTGACAAATGTTACATGTACGCCATACTGAGTGTGACATGTAAATACTTCAGTCTGAGAAACTTCCAGAAATTCCATGTTCTTTATAAGTATTTTATGGCATAACTACACTAGGAAATAATTTTTTTTACACAAAATTTAAACGGAAAATTGCCATAAGTTGGCAAAAATATTTGGAGACGAGATACTTTTAAAGTAAAATTTACTCAAGTATGAATTAAATGAAACATTTTATATATTTATATTTTTTTAAAGTCCCAGAAGAAGAACAACTTTTGGCAGACGCAATAAGCTACTTTTCACCTGCAAGAGGAAACCAAGATATTAACTTTATCATAATGTTAAACTATACTGAAATTATCTCAAGGAAACAGGATAATTTTCCTCTCCTGTGCTCTTACAAAAAGACCAGCTCTTACAAATAAGGCCAGAATGTGAATTTGCATGAGATTTCCCCCTTCCCCCTCCCCCCTCCTTTTTTTAATTAAATATACCAGGACTCCTTTCTCAGAAAAGTCCATAGAAGTCCGAAGATGGATGCCTTTCAACTTTCCCTTCTAGTTATTATGGCTTTATATATCAAGGCAATTTTTGCCAGTAGACTTACAGTTATATTATTTCTGGAAATTTTTTTGGTACCAAATCAAAGCAGAATAGATTAAAGATCTCTTTAACAGGCAACTATCTGCTTCTTCTTGCTGATATTTTTTATTGAATTTTGATTTAAAACGAAAAAGAACCATGGACTTTAAAGCCATAGGAATTAAGGCCACCTATGCAAAAATGACATACTCATTTCTTCTGCTGCTGTTAGAGAATTGGAAGTTAAAATAATGTAAGTGACATGAAACACACAGCAAAATAGTATTTTTTATTGTAAATTAATTTTCTAGTACCCAACTGTGTGACCTTGTATATCTTCTTAGGGATAGCAACGGAATGAGCTTTGAGGGTAGCCTTAAAAATACAGGCCCTCTCCATATAAATCAAGCTCATTCATATTTTGATCGATAAAACAAGACCCAGAGCAACTCTTGAAGGACTCTTGTTATAATAAATTTCTTCTCTTACATAATATAAACAGTACAAACTGGTCAAGGTCCTTTTCTGCAATCATCATGGAACCATCTAGACGCATGTGCACAATAACAGGAAATGGGAGGATAAATACAAAGAAGTAGTCCTTTTACTGTTTCTCAGACAATCTGGAAGTAATTCAGCTAAACAAATTGATTCCTAAGTGTTTATTTTCTGCTCTCCCTCAGTTCACTATAGATGATTATTTCCATGGACGGATACAAGCGAGAAGTCGGAGGGAAAATTGTCAGGCCCACCGTTGTTTTAATATTAAAAAATCCATAAGACTTTAAACAACATGGATATGTTTTTCCTGGTAAAAATCATAGTCAAAGAAATTAATGAGCAATAGGAATGTTGAAACTTGAATCCAGACCTTTCTATTTAAATCCAGTGTTGCCATTTGAATCCATATATAACAATAACATGTAAAATATCTCATTACATAAGCTTTAATGATAGTGGCAGAATGATTGATTCATTAAGGTCATTTGGGATATTTACGTATCAAAAATACACAGAAATTACATAACAAAAGCCAGCCTCTTGTATGTTCTTCTTGTGGATCACGTTTTCAAGAACCTTGTACTTTCAAATAAAGCAGCAAATTTCTCATAGTAGCAGTATATATCTGCTAAAGACGAATGGAGGAGTAGGAACAGTACCAGGCTGCTTTGTGTCCTTTTCCTGGTGTTTTCGATGCATTAGGGCCACAGAAACTGGAGAGGAGATACCTTTTGAAGAAAACAGGGTAGAAGGCACCGTTAAGCAAACAAATCATGATGTTACAAGTCAAATATTTTTTAAAAAGGGATTTTGGTTGATAGTTGTTTTAATCAAATGCTCACACAGCAATTACATACTGCCAAATGCACAAGCCAAGATTAATATTAGCTGTAGTTTGTCATTATGTAGTAAAGAGAAGCAAATTCTTTGTCATCTTAGTGTGCAAGATAGTAAAGTGAAATGTGCAGAACATTTCAGTTTCACATTTTGAATAACTATACGGACAGCTCTGCAAGTGATTCTAAAGAAAATGTAACTACTTCAGGTCAGAGAATTCTCAGCAATTTATCTCAAAGCTGATGGAGAGATTTCCTTGTATTGATTTTGTATGTATAAGATTATGAGCGACTGATTAATACTAATACTATTAATAAGAATCAGGCCTTCTTAATGTTAATACCAATTTACTGCAACAGTTTTTGTCAGTGTTACAAATTTCTGATTAAAAGATGTTCTTCCTTTTTATTCCACAGCATTTCCATGTACAAATTATGCAACTAGAACAAAATGTGAAACTGTTTCTTGCAGTGTTGTGTATTTTCAAATACTATTTCAATAATTTAATTAAAAGAACACACTTTAAAACAATGTGTTGTTTTTTACTTCATATATTTCAGTGTAATTGCACTATATACGTTATGAGTAAGAGAGCTGCCCGTGAATGTAATTCTTCGCTCTTCTATAGAAAGTGGACATATAAGATGGCTTCACAATCTATAAATATATATTTCTGAAGTGTCAAACTTAATTATAGTTTTTAACAGGGTTTTTAGCAGATGGTGTTAAATTGACATATTTGTGGGGATTTGTTAAAAATATTTTACTTATAGAGGTTTTCATTTGTTTTTGATGGGTCACACTATTGAAAAAATGATGTGAATTGTAGTTATTAATAGCAACTACATGCGGTATTCAGAGCAGTGTTCCTTCCAATTTATTATTTCACTTATTATATTAAGTACATTATTTTAAGAATCAGTATATTCAAAATTTGAGGTACCTTATTGAAAATGAGGCTTCTCAGCTCATAAACATACAGCCAGATTTCAGGAATATCGTAACCTCTTTATTCTGGACCCTTTGATGTCCTTATTTTGACATACAACCACTGAATTTTTCGGAATATCAAATTTCAGGCAGAATGACAAGAGAGAAAAAATGAATGCTTATTTGCTATTAAGAATTAGCATAACTGAAAATACCAAAATATTAGTAAATCATAGAATAGTAAGAATACTCTCCAGTTAATGCACTTCTTCTCTTAGTTTTTCAGGCAGAATTTCACTGGAAGTAAGATAAACATATATATATACTGACAGGAAAGGTACATAATAATGATCTTCACTTCCTTGCATGCTACCATCTTACTGTATGTTTAAATCCCTTGAAAATTGCTGTTGCTTTTAACACTATTCAATAATTTCAGTCTTTGCTAATATGTCTATACTAATCAAAAAACTTACTTGACTCTCTTTGTATTAAAATTGAGGACACGCTTATACAGTGTCATTACCAAATTAAAAGACCAAAAGGAATTAATTCTAGAAAACATGGTGAGTTCATTTCCCAACTGAAACATAAGACAAGAAATAAAGAGAATCAAAGCTTCGCAAAGACATACATAGCACATGCATGCTTAAGAATTTGACTTGCACAAAGCATGTCACAGTGCTTCTCTGTGCATATAGTCTCTTTTTAAGGCTTACTTGAAGTTTAAGTGTAGTGATAAACTTTTGCACATAGAAGAAATTCATGCCAAGAGTAGTCTTTTCTGAAATATTTCTTTTCTGGAATGTCTTCTTTCTAGAGAAGGAAAAAAATCCATAAATTCTAACATTCCCTACTTTTGTAAGAATGAGATCTGTGAATGAATACACACTGGCATTAAAAGTTGTTAAGACACTATATATTTTACTTTGAATTATGCCAATTCTAGAATTAGCAATCAACTCAAGGACAGGGACAGTTTTTTGGTTTTCTTTCTTTAAACTCAGAATGTATGACCACCCTGTAAATTTTCACAATACCCATCATCTAATTTTCAAAGACCACAGCCATAAAGCTATGTATAATATTTATCACCTGATGCATGTACTAACCTGTATTTCATTAGAGACACTTGCCTACCATTTTTTTGGAAATCTATTTCTGTATCTTGTCACTCATCTGAAGATTAAGAATAGGTAAGATGGTATTTTACAGACATTTGGAATTGGGACAAGGATCTCTCATATATTTGAGATAGGCTTATCTGTGGTTTTATTTAATTATTTTATTGTTGGAATTTTAAATTTTTTTCTCTCCTGTTCTAACTGAATCAATGAACCAACGATTCAAAGTTTAGACAAAATATATCCTTAAGAAATGAAAAGCATATAAAAAAATGACAGTGTAAATTACAAAATAATTTTAACACCCATTTGTTTAAGTAATCAAAAATTTGAATGACTGTGTTCCTCTTCTGCATATTTTATGTATTATATGAATGAATGACGTGGATATTTTTGAAAACTGGCATTGAAATACTCCTCCAAAGTTTTCCTTTTTTTCTGTCTATTCACAAATTAATGATGTTTCTTTTCTGAGCTAAATATTTGGAGCAAAAATGAGAAAAAAAATATGTCCCCATGTCTTTACTAGTGAAGCTTGAGTTTGTATTAGATTTGTTCTAGGAAAATCACAGTTGTGTCTTGGAGTAACAATATTTCCATATGTAATTAATTTAAATATAATGTAAAAGCAACAGACCCCAGATGAAATAAGCAATTATCTTCCTCATAAGTTCATTAAACTGCAAACCAAGGTAATGCTTAGAGTCTGGTCTTCATCTTCTTTCTTTTAGTATTCATCTTTATTTTATTTTTCTTGGGCATTTTCTTGAATGCTTAAGGTAATCAAAGGAAGAGAACTGCAATAATAACATCAGAAAAACATACAGACTTGCTGTTCATGCAAAGGGTCTTTTGTTTTTTCCTTTATTTTTGTTTAATTTATGTGAAAATACGTCCTCATTATTAGAGGGCAAATGTTAATCTGGGAAAAGTAAAGTTTCTCATGAGATTTGTTTTCTGCTTGTACGATGGATGTCCTTTAGAAGCTGCAGAGATGGTCTAAATAGAGATCTGAGCATCTCTATAACTTCAACAAGGTCTCCTAAACTCGATTGTGCAGTCATAACCACGGAATGTGGAATATTGTAACACCTGAAGACAGCCTGTTTATAATCTATGAAGTATTTGTTCAAGATTTGCTAACTCCTTTGCTTTACACCATGTTTGTACTAACCTATGTGTAATGCATCTGATACATTCCTTATGATATCTTTCCATTAAAGGTATTGTGTATCTGTTCCAAGCATAGCAACTTAATATAGTTAAGGGAAGTAGATGGCAAGTGAAGTAATAGATTTCAAGACCAGAAGATGCTACAGTGATAAACTGCAAAATTTTCTCAAGAGGTTTCTGTTTCAAGTCTGTGATTTCCTGTTTGACCAAAGCATAATTTTCAGAAGAGGCATCTTGACTCAGTAAAAAGATACTAGCTGACAAAGAATGTAAAATGCTCTGCTGTTTAATTACATCCACTATATAAATGCTATCTTTACAGTAATTTTAGCTTCCAGTTTCCACTTCCTGTTATGCCTTTGGCAGTTACATTTTTTTTATATAAATATTTTTTCTTATTGATTACTTAGATCTGAATTGGCATTTCTGCTCATAGTGATCTCAAATTCATGTAGCTTCTCTAGTCTTTTACTGTAAGATAGTTTCCTAAATTCATCCCTATATTGTAATTCTTATAATTCTTTCCAGTTACGAACACTATTTCTTTTTTAAGTATGAGCAGCTCAACAGTCTACTAGAGGATGACAGACAGTAAAATCAGGACAGCTTGTAAATCTACAAAAAAGCTGAATGTCTCTTGACACACAGATCAAACTGGGGCTTTAAGATTTATATGAGAGTGCAATGTTTCTTGTTCTACACCAGATGGTTGCAACCATAGAGAAAAGGGCTATGAAAGCAGCAAAGTGAGAGTAAGCATGCTTAAGATGGAGTGCTGCTTGTAGAGAACTGTAGGGAAGACAAGTGCTTCCTTGTCATGGCTTTGGAGAAATATCTGTTGGATGCAAGGACAAGGTGCATCTTTTTCCTTCTATTTACTTTGCCTATAATGTTGAGATTATCTTGTTCTTAGAAGTAAGTGAGAGTGAAATTGTAAGAAAACTGGGTAAAGCTAATTATTTGTAGTTGCCTTTCTAACATAATTCTGACTTTAAACTTATGTAGTTCTTACACAGATGTGCAGACAATTTTCATTCCATATTGTTTCTCCTCTGTCATATAGCACTTGACAGGATTTATGTTCCTAAATATGCATTTCTCTTTATGAATTATTATTAGAAATACTGATGAAAACTTCTGTCTTCTGCCTTAATTTTACTAAATGCATGGTAAAAATCTTACTGAGATTAATATAATACATTAGTGAGTCTTTCAGGCTTGGGGAACATATTGCATTCAGAGTTTTAGTTTTGAAATGACCACAAGAAATAAAAAAAATAAAAAATAATGTGAAAAGCTGTTGAAAATAGGTTTTTGTTCTTTTGAAGAGTACTGAGAAGTATTGTTTTGGCTACTAAAACCCAGGATAGCCTAAAATGCGTATAATATAATTACATTACAATGAAATTTTTGCCAAGAAAAAACGGTACACTGAGTGAAGTTTTCCTAATATCTTCTCTCCACCTTAATTTCTGTGTTTACTTGGGCAACTAATCAAGTTTCACCTAGATGGGATAATGATTTGAAAAAAGCAATGAGCATGTCCACTGCATTCAACTCCCTGAGAGGAGGTTGTATAGAGGTGGGTGCAGGTCTCTTCTCACAAGTGACAGGATGAGAGGAAATGGCTGCAAGTTGCACCAGGGGAGGTTTAGACTGGACGTCAGGGAAAATTTTTTCACTGAAAGGGTGGTCAGTTGTTGAAACGGCTACCCAGGAAGGTGCTTGATTCACCATTCCTGGAGGTGTTTAAAAGGTGGCTAGATTCCTTAGGGATATGGTTTAGGAAGGGGACAGGTACGCTTGGATTTGATGATCTCAGAGGTCTTTCCAACCTTATGATTCTATTTCTATTTCTACATAAACACAGATATTCATGCTCTGTACAGGTTGCTGCTTGTTATAACCTGGAATGTCCAGGAATTCAGGATCTCTGATTGACGAAGCATCATTCATTGCCTGACAAACTAGGTAGAGCAAATCTCACAGCTCAGTGGTGTGCTACTACGCACACTTCAAGCAATCACTGATGCTAACAAAGGGTAAAACCACAACAGTGGTGCTGAAGGGGGAAAAAAGTCACTGGAATAGTAGAGTAAATCTCTGAAACAGTGCTAAAGAGCAATCGTTAGAGCAGTTAGAGGAGCAGCCTTCCAAGTCACCAAAGCAGTTTAAGAAGTGATTGCAGAAACATGAGAGAAAAGAAAACTTCTGCGAGAGTGCATGATCAAGAACAAGGCCACTGTAACATATAGTGATTGAATTAATTTTTTGAGCACGTATCACAGTATCACAGTATCACAAGGTTGGAAAGGACCTCTGAGATCATCAAGTCCAACCTATAACCTAACACTAACACCAACCATCTTCTAAACCATGGCACTCAGTGCCATATCCAATCTCCCCTTAAACACCTCCAGGGTCGGCAACTCCACCACCTCCCTGGGCAACGCGTTCCAATGACCAATCACCCTTTCAGTGAAGAACTTTTTCCTAAGATCAAGCCTAAAACTCCCCTGACGAAGCTTGAGTCCATGCCCTCTAGTTCTGTCACTGGTCACCTGAGAGAAGAGACCAACCCCTGCCCGACTACAACCTCCTTTTACGTAGTTGTAGAGAGCAATGAGGTCTCCCCTGAGCCTCCTCTTCCCCAAGCTAAACAACCCCAACTCCCTCAGTCGCTCTTCGTAGGGCTTGTGCTCCAGCCCCTTCACATCTTCGTTGCCCTCCTCTGAACACGTTCCAGTATCCTAACATCTTTCCCAAACTGGGGGGCCCAGAACTGTACACAATATTCCAGATGAGGCCTGACGAGTGCCGAGTACAGGGGGACAATAACTTCTCTGGTCCTGCTGACTACACTATTCCTGATGCAGGCCAGAATGCCATTGGCCTTCTTGGCCACCTGGGCACACTGCTGGCTCATGTTGAGCTTCCTGTCAACCAGCACTCCCAGGTCCTTTTCTGCCTGACTACTCTCCAGCCACTCTGTCCCCAGTCTGTAGCTCTGCATGGGATTATTGTGTCCAAAATGAAGTACCTGACATTTGGACTTATTAAACATCATCCCATTAGAATCGACCCATCTTTCCAATCTGTCCAGGTCCCTCTGCAGGGCCATCCTACCCTCTAACAGATCAACCCTTCTTCCCAGCTTGGTATCATCTGCAAACTTGCTGATGATGGACTCAATCCCCTCATCCAGATCATCAATAAAGATATTAAACAGGACCGGACCCAACATCGATCCCTGGGGGACACCACTGGTGACCGGCTGCCAACTGGATGAGACACCGTTCACCACCACTCTTTGGGCTTGGCCATCCAGCCAATTCCTAACCCAGCACAGAGTGCTCCCATCTAAGCCACAGGCTGCCATCTTCCCTAGGAGTCTACTGTGGGGGACAGTGTCAAAGGCCTTGCTAAAGTCCAGGTATACCACATCCACAGCCTTCCTCTCATCCACCAGGCGAGTCACATGGTCATAAAAGGAGATCAGGTTGGTCAGGCAGGACCTACCCCTCCTAAACCCATGCTGGCTGGGCCTGATCTCTTGGCCGTTCTGCAGGTGCCGCATGATTTCACCCAGGATTATCTGCTCCATGATTTTACCTGGGACCAAGGTCAGACTGACAGGTCTGTTATTACCTGGATCATTCTTACGGCCCTTCTTGTGGATGGGCGTCACATTGGCCAACTTCCAGTCTTCCGGGACCTCTCCGGTGAGCCAGGACTGCTGAAAGATGATGGAGCGCGGCTTAGCAAGCTCATCCGCCAGCTCTCTCATCACCCTAGGATGGATCCCATCCGGCCCCATAGACTTATGAGGGTCCAAGTGGCTCAGCAGGTCTCTAACTTCCTCCTCATGGATTGCAGGAGGGCCATATTTCACCCTGCCCCCATCAACCACTTCAGAGGGCCAACTGTCAAGCGAGCTGACATCCTTGCTGTTGAAAACTGAGGCAAAGAAGGCATTAAGTACCTCAGCCTTCTCTGCATCTTTGGTTACTATGTTTCCCTCCACATCCAACAAGGAGTGGAGCTTGTTGCCGCCCTTCTTTCTACCATTGATATATTTATAAAAGTCTTCTTATTATCCTTAACAGAAGTGGCCAATTTGAGCTCCAGCTGGGCTTTTGCTTCCCTGATTTTCCTCCTACACGACTTAACAACATCTTTGAACATGACCTGGCTTATGTCCCCTTCTTTCCAACGACGATACATCCTCTTTTTCTTACTTAGTTCCTTCAGAAGCTCCCTACTCATCCAGGCCGGACGTCTGCCCTTACTACTCTTCTTACAACACATGGGGACAGCCCGCTCCTGCGCCTTCAAGATTTCATTCTTGAAGTGCATCCAGCCTTCCTGGACCCCCTTGCCACTAAGAGCTATTTCCCAGGGTACTTTCCTGACCAGTTCCTTAAATAATCCAAAATCTGCCTGCCAAAAGTCCAGCATCGATGTTCTGTTCCTGGCTTTTCTTTTTACATTGTTTAAAGAGAACTCGATTATCTCATGATCACTACACCCCAGACAGCCATTAAATTATAATATCAAAACACATTTAAAATAGGGATAAAGGCAGAAATTGTAATTACTGATGGTGCTGTAGTAGTCATGCTTCGGATTTTTTTGTGTAATTAGAGTGTTATATTAGAATTATATCCCTACCTGTGCTTTTGTCCCATGTTCAGTGCAAATATATTGAAGAGCACAAAGTACTTAGAAAAGCATTTGTCTTAGAAATAGTTACACCGATATTTCAAATTTATTGGTTTCCTTTTTTCTAAGGATAAGTATTTGAAGTTAAGAAACTTGTTTTCATGTAGCTTGTAGAATCATGCTCTGCATGAATGAGTTTGAATCTTCACATTTTACAGTTGTTGCAAAATCTGTCTTCCATGTATTTAGTCATCAAGTCATTGCAGTTGAAGGGTTTCTTACATTAATATTGAGTAAGTGACCAAAATTTATGGGATCAATTAGTATTTCATATTTTAGACATCAAGATTAACATCTTGTTTCCCAATGACACTTAAGGAATAACCTCAGTAGTTTAAGATAGAAGGGCTTCCAGTTGTATTTCATTCAACTGAGGAATCTTTCTTTAGATTTTAGTAGTACTTGATAGAGTTTCAGGGAACTCAGGAGATCTTGACAAATTTAGCTTCTTTTTCCTTTTTTGCCTGGGATGCTTAGATGAAGTTATCATTAAAAAGAGGCAAAATTATAAGACTCCTAATCTCATGGAATAAGAACAAATATATGTTGGTGTTCTTTTCTTTGCCTCAAATTCTTTCAATTTATCCCGAGAACCATTTTAAAAGGCCAAATTTATTAGAGAAATCTTATCAAGTCAAATTCTTTTATTTCTCCTCCTGTCATTTAGTGAATTCTCTTTTAATGGTCCATGCATAAGAGCAAGTTTGACTTCAGGTGTGTAATCCTGAAATCTTAATATGCAACTTTTTTCATAAACAATACAAAGAAGTTGACAGGTCTGAAAGGGGCTTGTGTGAAAAGATAATTAAGTGCTTTAAAGAGTGTCAAGAGGCAATAGCTCGGCACTGTCAGCATTCTTGAGTGTTACAGGCTATAATTAGATGGCATGGAGGTGTAAGGGATGTTTGGCAGTTTATTTCAGCATGGTCTCCAGGCTTAAAATAAAGAGCTGCCTCAAAATGAGACACTATGAGTGACGAGAGCAGGAAGATTAAAACCTCACAGATGTTTTTTAGCAACATACACAAACGTCTACTTTGTGAAGGTGTCATCATTTCCAAAATTTCCATCCGTCTATCTAGTCAGTCTTATGCCTCAGATTTTGATTATGAAATCACTGATACTTCTATTTTTCCAATTTTCCAATTCTTTCCTAACTTACTAACCCTTCTATTTCTTTATACCACCTAGTGAGTGGCCTTTAATCAATAACATCACGTACAGCAAGGCATGTGTTGTTACAAGGAGTGGTAAGTGTTCCAAAACATGTTGATTCACAAACAAGTTATAGCCAGTTGCTATTAAATACTTAAAAGTTGCCAAGAAACCTTTCACAAATATATTACCTAAAATCTTTCAGTAGTGGTTATGTGAGAGAGTCAACATACAGGACAACATTACAAGGAAAAAAAAGATTTTTCTTTAATTTATAAACAGTATGCTGTGAGGACAAAAAGTATTATTTGTTTCAGAAATTACCTCAAATGGATAGAAGAGTAAAGATAAGCAGCTTTGATCTAGTGTTAAAATACATCAGTGACGATAACTATCCCTGCAAAAATGACTGCATGAGGTGCTTGGGTTTGATGCAACTAGACCTAAACCAGAAAAGACAAAAGGACTTGCACATCCAGATATGTCATCTCCATTTGAAGACCTGATCCTAAGTGAAATTGAGTAGGCAATCAATTTACCAAATTACTTGAGTAAAATTTTCAAAGCACCTATTTGACTTAACTATTGCTATTTAAATCAAGCAATAAGACTAGCTGGCTACTTGGTTCCTAGATTGTATATTTTTGTAAATATAATAATTTATATCCTTTCTTTTTCACTCATTCACTACTAACCCTACCCCTTGCATTAACACAGCACCCACCATCTCAAAATCCCAAATATCTTGTTCAAAGAGAAAATCTGATATACCTATTCTTTACAAAATGTTAGAAGCCTAGTTTCTAACTTCCACTATAACTTATGGTTTTGACTGTGACCAGTTTTCTACACCTGGTATTGTAATTAAAGGTTAGCTATATAAGAATTGATGTTATTGCAGTTATGATTATTAAAATATCACTAGCTCGTATTTCCATTAACATTCTACTTGGTAGTTAGCAATAAGCAAAAATAAAATATCAGGACTTTTAAAGCAGGAGACTACCAATTGGCACAGAATAATTATTATAATTATTTTTAATTATTTTTAATATTATAATTAATTATCATCATTATTCACAAAGCAAAATGTCTCTAGGATGCCTGCATGCTTCCTTCCTGGACTGTTTTCCAACTTCGGCCTTATTTGATCTCGAATCCTGAAGCAATAACTGTATTAAATAGAGAGATGACTACATAGCAAATAAAAAGTGAGTACTGCAGAAAAGTCCTGGAATGGAGCTAAGCTTTGTTTGGAGGATATTTCTTTTCCTTTTTTTCTTCTAGACCTTTTACAAACTATTTAAAATGATAGCCTCACTGGAGTACTCTCTGACCGTCTTCTGGTCATACCCCTCAACAACCTCAAGAATCATTCGAGTGCTTAAAAAAAATCAATAAAAGTTGGAATATCTGTTAAAAATGTTAGTTCATAAGCCACAGGAAATTCCTGAAATTAGTCAGAGAGAAAAAGCCACTTTTTTTACACTGCTAAAATACAAGTTACAAAAGCATTAAATAGATGGAAGGAATTCAAACAGGAAGATAAGCTGGTGGCCTCTGTTTGATTCCCTGCTCCACCATAAATTTTGTGTTTGTTGTTAAGCTGCTGCCTCCAGGCTGGAGCTTCAAGAGCACAGAACCTCCTGAATTCCCTTCAAGCTCACCTGCTGCTCAAGGCTGGCAGCACTTGCTGTCTGAGTGAATCATAGAATCATAGAACTATTTGGTTCGGAAAGACCTTTGAGGTCTTTGAGTCCAACTGTACCTGTCCACTACTAAACCAGATCCCTGAATATCTTATCGGCCCATATTTTAAACACCTCCAGGTGTGGTGATTCAACCGCCTCCCTGGGCAGCTGTGCCAAGGCCTGACAGCCCTTTCAGTGAAAAATTTTTTCCTAATGTCTAATCTGAACCTCCCCTGGCACCATTTATGACCGTTTCTTCTCATCCTATAAGTAGTCACCTGGGCGAAGAGATCAGCACCCACCTCACTAAAACCTCCTTTCAGATAGTTGTAGACAGAGATGAGGTCTCCCCTCAGCCTCATCTTCTCCAAGCTAAACGACCCCAGTTTCCTCAGCCACTACTCGTAAGACTTGTTCTCCAGCCCCTTCATCAGCCTTGTCGCCCTCCTCAATGTCCTTCTTACAGTGAGAGGCCCAAAACTGAAAACAGTACTCGAAGTGTGGCCTCACGAGTGCCGAGTACAGGGGCACAATCACTTCCCTGGTCCTGCTGGCCACATTGTTTCTGGTATAGGTCAAGATGTCATTGGCCTTCTTGGCCACTTGGACACACTGCTGGCTCATATTCAGCTGGTTGTCAACCAGCACCCCAGGTCTTTCTCTGCCAGGCAGAAGATCACCTCATTGACCAGTGTGTGACCTTTCCTGACACTAAGGTCAGGCTGGCAGGTCTGTAGTTCCTCGAGTCCTCCCTCTGACACTACTTATTAATGGATGTAACAATTGCCAATCTTCAGTCAAGTGAAACTTCCCTATTCAGCCAAGACTGCTGGTAGATGATGAAATGGGATTTGGTGAGCACTTCTGCTAACTCCCTCAATACCATTGGGCGGATCTCATCTGGCCCCACAGACTTCTGAATATCTAACTGGCTGAGCAGGTCTCTAACCATTTTCTCTTGGATCGTTGGAGCTTCGTACTGCTCCTTCTCCCTATCTTCTTGCTCAGGGGCACCCAGAGAACATCTGACCTTACTATTAAAAACTAGAGTAAAGAAGGCATTAATACCTCAGCCTTATCCTCATTCTAATTCTCCCTCTGCATTGAGTAAAAGATGGAGATTTTTCTGACCCTTGTTTTTTGTGTCAATATAATTATAGAAACAAGTTTAATTATCTTTCACAGAATTGGCCAGTTTAAATTCTAGTTAGGTTTTAGCCCTTCTGATTTTTTCTCTGCACAATCTCACTTCGCCCTTGTAGTCCTCCTAAGATACCTGCCCCTTCTTCTGAACCTCATAGACTTCCCCTTTTTTCTGAGATCCAAACAAAGATCTCTCTTCATCCAAGATTATTTATTTTTTGCCCACCAACTCATCTTTCAGCACACAGGGATGGCCTGCTCTTGCGCCACCAGAGTTTGCTTCTTGAAGAGCATCCAGCCTTGTTGGGCTCCTTCGCCCTTTAGGACTGCTTTCCAAGGATCTTTATCAACCAGCCTTCTAAACAGTCCAGAGTTTGCCCTTGGGAAGTCCAAGGTGGCACTTCTGTTTATGTCTCTCCTTCCTCTCCTTACTTCTCCAAAACCTGAGAATTCTATCATTTCGTGATCACCATGCCACAGGCATCCTCCAGCCATTACATCTCCCACAAGGCCTTCCCTGTTCACAAACAACAGATCCAGCAGGGAGCCTTCCTGGTCAGTTCACTCACCATTTGCATCAGGAAGTTGTTTTCCACACAGTCCAGATCCTCCTAGACTATTTCCTTTCTGCTGCATTATATGTCCAGCAGACATCTGGTAAGTTGAAGTCCCCCACAAGAACAGGTGCTAGAGATTGTGAGACTTCTCCCAGTTGCTTGTAGAATATCTCATCAGTCTCTTCTTCCTGCCTGGGAGGTCTATAGCAAAGTCTCACTATGTTATCTGTCTTATTGAGCATTCTGCTGATTTTTACCCATAGACACTCAACCCTGTCATCACCATCATTGAGTTGAAGGCAATCAAAACACTCTCTGATATACAGGGCTACCCTATCACCTCTCCTTCCTTCCTATCCCACTTGAAGAGTTTATAGCCAACCATTGCATCACTCCAGTTATGTGAGTAGTTTTGCTGTACAGTGATTTCTAGTTCCTCCTATGTGTTACCCATGCTGCTTGCTTTAGTGTAGGTGTACTTCAGTTGAGCTGTTGGTCCTGCCAGTATCCTGAGGGGAATACTCTTAATTTCTAAGTGACAACTCACTGTCATGTCTAACCCATCAATTACATTTGCAACTTTGCTGCCACTTGGAGTGCTATCCCAAAGGACCTCACTAGCGCACCATCCTTCATACACTGGAGTGCCATTCCCAGGCTCTTTTTTAGCAAGCCTGGTTTTGGCCCCCTTCCCGTTCATATCTAGTTTGAAGCTGTTTGATTAGCGTTACTGATTTCTTGGTAAGCATCCTTATATCCCTTGTGGACAGGTGTACCCCATCATTTGTCAGCAAGCCTGATGATTTTTGCCCCAGAAATATGTTAGGTCTCCTGAGGTATGTGACTAGGTGCTATTAGGAAGGTTCTCCTTTTTCTCATTCAAGTTAGGCTCCCTTTCACATGTCACCAGAGGGTATCCCTACACTTCACCACCTACCACATTCCTTGAGATATTTAATAACAAGGAATAGAGTAAAGAAGCACTCCTTTCTCCAACTTTTGTTAGAGAGATTTTACCCTGTTCTTTGAAATCAGGATTTTAGGCATTTCCCTTTGGAACAGGATTTAGAACTATGACATCCCACTGGCATAGAATAAGAGTCATGGAAGTATGACATTTGTAACACTCGTCAGAAGCACTTTCTCTTGACTACTTGAGTCATTCAAGCGCTTAAAATCTGTGCTGTTTTTTGTGAAGTCCATTCGGTGACAATCCCCTACCCTCACCCTCATCTCTCATATTCCTGTATTACCTATCTTGGTAATGAAAACACTTTGAAAATCATCTCTGGTAAGGAATGTTTATGCTTATGATTTTTTGTGCTGACAAAATTATTTAAATTGTTTGGACATTTCAGTAAAGTATTGGCAGAAGAAAAATGACTAGGTATAATTTATTGAGACTTGCAAAAACGCTTGAGAGAGGTCATATAAAAAGGCTGTTTTGGAAATTAAATAATTACCATGTGAAAAACAATATAACATAATGGATCAATATCAGCCAAAAGAAAACAAGTAGAGAGTGTGATTAAACTGACAGTAGGTGTTAATAATACAGCGCCTTGGAATTCCATACACAAGTGCTATGTATACCTTTCAACATATAGACAAGAGGGAATGTAATTAATGAAACAGAACAGTTTCAGGTCATAAGCATTACTTAGGACTTTCTAAGGACTGGCAGAAATTTCATAGCTATCTAATTGCTCTAGGTAGACCCACTGATAAGGAGGGAACAGTCCAAGGAAAACTTTCACTTGCTACCCAGCTTTTGTCTTTCAAACCTCTTCAATCCCATAAAGGGGATGTTATAGACAGTAGGTTACCACTGTAAAAAATTAACAGTATCGCCCTCAACTACAAATTTCAATTTTATAGCAATACCAGTCTCCTCATTTCAAAAAGGGTACTGTAAAATTTCAAAGCATACAGTGAAGTATTAAGAAAATTATTATGAAGAGGAGTTTTTTAAGGGAGTTGAAGAACACTTTGGAGACAGTAAGAAGGGGTTTTTTTAATTCTTAGAAAGGAAAAGGAGAAGAAGAAATAGGATATAAATTTAAAAAAAGAGTGAATTTAGAGAAGGAATGGCAGAGTACATTTAATTGCCTATTGCACAGCTAAAGAACAAGAGATCATTCAATAAAGCAAAACATAATTGCCAGTTAAAAATAATGCAAATTTGTGAAAGCCATTTTTCACACAATCTTTGTAGTCAACAATTTTTTTCAGAAGTCTAAAAAGGGTTTGGAAGTTATGGAACCATAGAAAATCTGATAATTCTGATTGTCACTGTAGTTAAACATTTCGAGACATATTGAAACTACATTTTGTGGAGTGTAAAAGACCATACCTAATAAACAGTTTAGGTCATACAGTATTGATACAAATTATTCTATGTCCACCAACAATAAACTATTATCCTTTCCTGAAGTTTTCAGAACTGGGCAGTCTCTAAAACATGACAGTTTTCACCACACTCAATAATATATTGAAAAAAATGGCACAATCTTTTCAGTTTTATATGCTTAATTCTGCTCCCCGAAACCCCATACATTTTTCCATAACTTCATTTACCTCTCAAATGATGAGTTCAGAAAATTAAATGTACATTTACCTTATGTTTGTGGTATATATGTCAATATGTACACACTGAGATAAATTCCTTATGCAATGCTTAAACCTTGTAGGACTAACCTCAAAGAGATTATGAAAGTATAATTTACAATTCTAAATAGTTTAACCATTGTAAAAATTATGAAAATTGTGTAAAATTAATACACACACACATACAAAAAATAGATGTAAAAGAGTATAAATAATTTGTTTCCAGCACTAGGGAACACAGTTTTACTCTGGAATGCAGCCTGGTAGTTCTGAGAATTATTTGTGGTCAGAATATGGTTTTATTTTTTCCAAATACAAAAGGCAGAAATAAGTGCAAAAATACTAAGTCCAAATGATATCTCTAAATAGCCACAGTGTAAATATTGTTCTACCTTAGTGCTTACAATGCTTTGTCTGCTCATGGAGAAACACAAAAAACCCCTCTGAAATCCCTCTCTGACTATCACAGAAAAAAGTATAGAGAGCAGAATTTTAAATTGTACCTCTTGACATTAATTATTAAAAAGAACAGAGAAAACATGATTTCTTTCACATATGTGAGTACAGTAGAATAACAAAATCTGATTCATCTGGGTCTGTGGAATTCCACAATAGTTGGAGTGGGTTGGGGAGGATGAAGAAGGGAAGATGAGGACAATATTTGTAAAACAGTCTTGCAGAAGTGGAGGAGATAAAAGATTATGAATAGGATTTCAGACATTTAAAAAAGGCACTGAAACATATATGACTGTTTCTAGGAATATATTTTTTAAATTTACTTTTTTAGGTTCCAGAGTTATAGTTTATGGAGACTGGTCATACTTTCCCTTTGACAAATATATTTTCTCATTCATGGAGAAACTATTCACTGCTATTTATAACGACTGAACTCATGAAACGTGCTGTGAAGTCCCTCTAAGCTTTCAGGAATATCCAGTTCTCTGAGTACGACTCCTGTACCAGCAGCAAGAAATATCCTGTATTACAAAAGTTTACGTTTCTGAAAAAATTCTGGCAATCTGATTACACTTAATCCAATGAAAAGTTATAGTTGGAATTTCCTTTTAGTACCATCACTTTCCAGAATCTCTTGACTTTCATCTCATGACACACATTTACTTAATATTTCTTCCTATATTGACAGTCACTTCTTTAAGTTCTGACATGGTCTCTCAGATGCTGACACTGAATAAATCAAGACCTGCCCTTAGCAATTCTTTCAAAAAAACTTTGAAACATAGATTTTGGCCTTTTTTTCTCCCTTTTGTTTCTCCCAAGGACACATTTTACATATGGATAAGTAACTCTATTCAACATCCTTGCTTATTTCTCATATTTAGCTCTGTTACAAGGGAAATATTTTATTTTATCCTTTAGCATGGAAAATAGAGCAAAAAAAAAGGAAAGAATAAAATTTCCCTTAGTTTAGTTAATAATTAATTTAATCTATCTCAATTAAAGCACACAATAATCATAAATTCTGAGCATGTAACATGGTAAGGTTATCCCCATCACATCTGTGCTGCTCGTGGATTCTATTTTGATTATGTGGCTAGAACATGAAGCTATATCCAAAGTGCGTGAAATTACCAACCAGCTCCTTTAAAAAGCACACTCAAGTGGCATGGTGGTACGAAGAAGTAACTTGCTGCGTTTTTATGGGGCATTCACATATAAAAACATGTCATGTACAACTGAGGTATCAAGAGAAGGAAAAAATTTCAGCTAGATTCTATACTGAAAAATAAATGCTATTATCATACTATTCTAGCGTAATAAAAAATGTTTCTCAAAAACATAAAGTAACCTAGTTCCATTTCCTCTCCTGCTACATTCCATTGATTTCCAGTGTGCATGTTGCAAAGAAGTAGTGGTCTTTTATCATTTACATTTGCTTTGAAGTCTTAAATTTCGCGGTAAATTCCATTTTTAGGTCTCTCTACTTGGGGTGCATTATATGCTTAGCAGAAGAATATAACATCAATAAAAAAATCCAAGTTAGATTATAAACGCCTACTCCTTTATCATGAAGTTAACTTTTGGACAAAAATTCATACAAAAGTAAATGATACTTGAGTGGCTTTTTTTGAATTTATAGTATGTTCCAATAATAAAACCAAACAGAAAAGCAAAAAAATCCCTAAACCTAAAATTAATATTAATATTAATTAATATCCCCAGTGATTATATTTTTGCTGCCTCTACTTGCTGTATAACTAGTCAGAACACAACTGCACTGAACATCAGCTCTTTCAAGTTACATTTGATAAATCTGAAGGGATTTTAGTGTTTATTGTAATTATTACACCTGTGAGGTCTTCAATCCTATATGTAAGTTTCTTAAATATACTAAGAGAAATTCAAGGAACATTTTATAATATTTTAACTAGCAGTTAATCTACAGTAAATTGTGTGGTTTCAAATGATGCAATTCTTGTGAGGGAATGCATAAGGATATTAGATTAGATGCACGTTCACACACTGTAGGGGGCCTGCCCCCTTTATACAGTCTTGACACGGGGGCAGGATGAAGATTGCTGATGAAGATTGTTATATGTCAAAAGGAGTATGATTACGTGACTCACCTTGTTTTCCATTATATATAATTTCAAAGCATACTGTCATGGTATTTTTCATAATTAAAAAAGTCCTTGCTATTGTTTGTAATTATCCCTTTAATGCTTGACATCGAATTTTCTTTCCTTACTGATTTATTTTCTTCTTTCTTTGGAAGTACTTGTAGAGGAGTTATTGAAGAGTTATGTACGAATATCAGGTGACTTAATTCTTATGATTTTTATTAAGAGAGGGGAGAGAATTTCTTTGTATTTCACCTCGAAGGTTTTGCTGACAATGCTTTGGCTGCTCTCATTGGACTCTCAGCTCCATATTATCTCTGTGAACAAACTGAATGTGGTTGTGCAATATGTCTTTGTTGTAGTGTCTTAGTCGTCCATGCTATGTAATACAATAGGTATGAGGGGAAATATCTTCAGTTAAAAACCTAAGCCTACATTAGGGTATCTCTTCTTTCAGGGAGACCGATATGAGAACATAAGAGTCTCCTTCATCAGTTTATTACATGAGTTTTGCCTTTTATTGTGAAAGGTGGGATGGGAAATGGAGGGTTGTGGTCAGTTCATAAAAGTTTGTCTCTGTCACTCCTTTCAGTTTTAATTTTAGCAGCGTGTACTACAATTTAACTATGTTTTGTTTAATACAGCACTTGCTTTTATTTTAAACTCATTGATCCTAATTTTGCTTGTTTCCTCCTAGGTTGTGTATATGAAAATGTGAATAGCCATACCTTTATTAATGTCTTTAATGATTTTATAGATAGCTGTCAAGTTTTTAACCATCTTCTTCATAGATTGAAAAGCCTCTTTTGCTACTTTTTACAGAAACCATTCCATATTCCTGAACACCCTTCTTGTCATTCTTGTCTTTTATAGTTCTGTTTCATCTCTTTTGAGGTGGGATAACACTACTGAAATTGTGTTGCCACCAAGGTTTATACACATTTTTTTTAATTGCCATTTGTTTTCTGAAGAGCTGTTAGCATTTTGATTTTCTTTTCTTCTGGTGAGTATTTTAAAGAGTAGCTCTGAAATCCACTTTCCTTCCAGTAAGATTTAATTTAGAAAACATATTTTCTTTTCATTCCTTATTTTTAATTTATCACCGCTTAATTTAATCCATTTTTTCCTGTTATTCTTTATTTTGAACTTCTTATGCAAATCTTAGCAATTTTAGATTTCCTTCTATCAAAACTTCTATATCATTATCAATTCTTTTTTTCAGATTTTTATTTCCTGATCATTTATGAACATGATGAACACAGTTCCTAGAAGAGTTCTCTCTGATGGACTTTTCTGGTAGTCTTCCTCAATGGTGGATGTTGACTACTTATTGTTTGTGTATATTTAATACCATTTAACACATCATAAATTCATTCAAGGATCATCCACCATGCCCTCGAAAAGCTTGGCTGTTTAAATAGCTTTTAGAGAACAACCTTGACAAGAGTCTTCTGGAACTCCAAACGTACTATGGAGACTGGATAACCTTTGCCACTTTTGCAAGAGCTCAAGGAGTACTTGAGTTGACTCTACCTATTCCTGCTGCTACAGAAAATGTAAGGGGTTGAAGATGAGAAAAAGACTTGCTGGCCAGGGTAGGCTCATGTAGCGAGTTTTCCAGTGCCTTTGCAGCCTTCTGCTTTTAGCTCCCAAAGTTGTTCCAGCTGAGGTAATCCAAAGAGATGCAGCCCAGAGCTTTTACAAAGCTGCTATTTCACCATCTACTCAATGTTGTCTCCCACAGTATCTACACCAAGTAGATCTCTGTGCAATATACAAAACATTCAGGTGTTTAAAAATCACAAAGCACTGCTACTGTGTAATATACGGTAGCGGAGCAAAAGTGAAACTGTTAAGCCTGATTAGAAGGCCTGTGATATATCCACTGGATCGTATTTTGGCATTTTCTTCAGGCAATACAGCAGCTGTGGTTTTTTCCTTCATGTGCAGAAAACCAACTAAACAAAAGAATCATTGTTGAGTTTTTCCTGCTTTGAGAACAAAAACCAGTTTTCCGAAAAATCTTGTTCAGATGAAAATACCAGATTGTAAGGGTCACTTGGGTAACAGTCCCCAAACTGGCCTGCTGTAGGCACTATAGTTACTAAATTTTTTTCTGCTTCTTTCAGGCCATCTTGACGTTTTAAGGCCTCTCTCCAGCTTAAGAACAGGGAATCTGTGTCCTGCTCCTTACTTAGAACCTTTAGAAAAACAGTCTGGCCCTGTTGGGGACTAGGCTTTCTCTGATAGCTGAAGTGGAGATAAGTAGAATAGTTTTTACTTGATAGTTCTTTTAAAAAATATTCCTCAGAGAGCACTGTTTACATTCAAAGAGTGTTTCCTTTGCACAGGTCATAGTGTAATTAGGTTATTTAATAGGGAGGTTATTTAATTGGGATGATAATTCTAGACGTATGCACAAAGAATTTGATTTAGGAAAGGAGGAAGGCAGAGGGAAGGAGACTTTCTGAGGAGCAAAACTCTTTGTATATGGCTGGTTTAGACTACACAAAACTTTCCAGGATTCACTGTGAAAAACCAGCTTCCATTATTGAGCAAATGTGCTAAAACCAAAATCAGTCTTTCTCTAAACTCTCTCTCAAACTCCTTCCTTTCTGAAAAAACTCAACAGTACAAACCAAATATTTAAGCCTGTCCTTCAGAAGAATATGGTGCTTATAGCCAAATTAAAGTCCTGTAAATGCTTGTTCAGATGCATAGAATTTACCACGAAACCTTCATTCTTCCTTAGAAATAACCCAGATGCTTAGAAAAATACCTAGAATTGTGGAGTCTGCACCTATGCAAGGTTTCTTCTATCTGAGCAGCCTAAGTCCGATCATTACCAAGAAATAGTTATTTCTCTGCATGACTCCTATCAGGCCTCTGTGTAAGCACTCTCCAGACATGCACTAGTGCCATGATCAGCTAAGATCTCTGTAATGAGGTCAATGTGCTGGCTATTATGAGTCTCATTTTAAGCTACCAAACTGGGATGCCTACGTGTGAGTCAATTAGATTAGACCCAGTCTGGAAAACAGCCGCCTCGCACAAAATTTTGTGATGCTCAGCACTGCAGCATGTAAGCCAGTTTTTGCGGTTTATGCTTAAGTCTGGAAAAGTTACTTGTTGCGGCACAGAATTCTTTTTGTCACCAGTCAGACAGATAGGCGAAAGTAGCTTGTTCATTTTCCACTATCTAAACATTTGCCATTGTTTATGCCTTTTTTAAAGATCCCTTTTTTATTAAGACTCATCTTGACATCCTTTTAAATTATTATGGGCTAGAGATGTTCGTTAAGAAAGCAATTAGAAGACATAGAAGACACGGGTAATTATTTAAGGCTCAAGAAAGGGACACAGGATGCATTACAACTGAGGCTTTAGAGGACTGTTATATTAAATGAGTGGTTTGGGGATAAACAGGTTGAAGTTAATCAATTGAGTAAAATTATAGGGAGACTGTGTGAGTGAGTTTGGATTTGAAGGGTTTTACAAGTAATCGCACTTTGAGAGCCACATCTGCTTCATATTTGTTTAATAATAGACTTGATGACTAGCTAATGGTGCACAACATCTAATGCTGTCTAAAACTGGTGCTGGCAATGAAACTGTGAGAGGCATGAAATTCATTAGCATAAAAGATATTTGTGATAATGAAAATAATTTTAGAATGAAAAGTATTATCTAAATCTTGTGTTAAATTGGTGCAGAACACATCATCTGAGAGTTTATTTGACAATAAAATCTCATTATTTGAATATGTTTTTATTTCCTGTATTCTTCAACTCTTCCTCATTATTTATGGCTTGCAAAGAGGCAGCTGGTTTACTTTTTTATCTGTAGTAGGAAAGGATAATTGGAATCAGCCAGACCTACTGAAAGTCGAGAAAGTCAGCAGCAACTAGCAGGATTGTCTTCCTTCTAATCTAGCTCATGTGTGTCACATTTGGTAAAAACCAGAATTTTCTTTTCTACAGGAGGTTCTCATAAAAGAAATTAGTCATAAATAAACAATTTGCTATGTTTTGGAACTTATTTTAGTGCAACATACCTTGTAAGATATATTTTCTATTTGTGAATTTCTAAGAGAATCTTAAAATATTTAAGAAAACATAATTACTTCTCAGTGAATTATTAACGGAGAGGTTGAAGCCTTTGTTATCAAGCAGTTGTGACAATGTTCAAGCTGTGTGAGTTTGGTTGCATATATGATATCGCTTTCGGTTTGATTGGAGGAATGCTGCAGTTTGATACAATTTAACAAACGTCATATATGAGATCTACATTTTTCTTTAGTGAACACTTTTAAATTTTGTTTGTATTTTTTTTCCTAATTTTCTTATTACTGTTCTTTTAAATATGCATATAAATTAAATTTAAAGACATAAGGCAAAGAAATGCTTAAAAAAAGGTCAAATGTAACAGCTCTATTAAATATTTTTAAGCTTTACTTGGTTCCACAAGAAGAAAAAAATAATTTTATTTAATTTTAATACCATTACTAACAAAAAGGCAGTAATGTTGCTGAGGAGACAATAGGCTTTAAACCAGTAATGCCTTCCTACCTTGATAGCTGGCCTCTCAAGTTAAGGTGGAGCTTGGTTGCAGGAAATGATGAAAACGTTGATTAGCGAATGAGAAGTGGAAGATTGTGTTTTACAGGGATTAGATATTTTAGTTGATAAAATATTTAGTATAACTTTCACGGAAAACACAACTATGTCAACTTTATAACCTGCTGATAAAGTATTAATAAGGAAGTGCTTGGTATTTAAAACTGTTGGAATTCTTGTTAGACAAATCACCAAAGAGCTAAAGCACTTTTATGTTACTTCCTTTAATTAACAGAAAGCTACTTGTGGGTTTTGGAAACAGTTAATTCGTACTGATTGCAGAGTAAATTTTATGTCTGAAAGCAGAAATCCAAAACCAGTACCAATTAATGTTAAACACTTTGCCTTCACCCTACTTTAAACAATGGTAAGGAAAATACTAAAACATAGTCAAGGACAAAAAATATTTTCGACTAAAGGTATTGGCAGTGACATTACTAGGAGCAACTGAGGAGAGTAACATTTCTCAACCAATATTTAATACAATGTCACAAGCAGCACTTCACTGCTGTGCTCCCAGTTCTCCCTTTTTTGTTGCCTTACAGAGGCAGTAAGAAGCAATTGAAACTCTTCCCATTTAATCTATAAAAAGAACACATCTCAACTAGATTCTGCCTATGCACATGCAAGTCTCATTTCTGATGTGTCATTTTCTGTTACAGCAAATTGGTGGTCTGTCTTTCTTGTGAAAGAAAGCAACATATACATGATATGCATTTTTTAAAAAAAAATATATAGCACATTTTCAGAAGGCAAACTAAACCTAGAATTAGCTAAGACTCTATTCTTACCAGAGGCAGCTCCCTTCTTTTCATTAAGTTCTAATATAGCCAAAATTTTATTCATATTCTAGATTGATATTAAATGCAAGTCAAATTGGTCTTTGTTTCTCTTCAATAAATTTCTGCTTTCTGGTCTTCATCTAAAGATACATTTGGGCATATTTGTCCCTGGTGTCATTTCGTGGAAATGCACTTGTTACTGACTGATATCCATGATACCCTGACATGAGAGCTAGGATCTCCGGTTAGCTAAGTAATGCATAGCAAACATATAAACACACACACTATATATACGTACATGTTTTTTCCTATGTAATTTTCAGTGCATTCCTTTTGCATTCATGAAATATTATGGGCTCCCTCTGGTGGGCCAAAACAATACCTTTATATTTTAGAGTCATTGTAGAACATTGGGAGTCAATTTACCCTGGTGGGAAAGAAGAGCTTGTTTTGTGTATCTAAGATTCTGATTTCTAATCTGGATTTCTTGTCTAATTTAATTTCTTTACTGTTTGCGCCTCTGCCTCAGGAACACTGTATTTTCACTGCTTAATACTCACCACTTAATTCACCTACAAAATATTTTAATGAAAAGACTAAATACCCTGCACTAAAGCTGAAGGTTCAGTTGTCATGAGTTTGTGATGACTATGAGTAAGAGTAGCAGTAAATCTCAATGGAATTACACAGATACAGTTGTGACAGATCACTAAAAATTCAAATAGATATATGTATTTTTTCAGAGTATCACATACACTAAACCTAATTGCTTTCAAGAGCTTGCTGTGTCTGTATCTCATTAGATGAATTGCTCCTTCAAAATCAGGACTGTATCTTGGTTGTTAGTGTATTTTCTGTACAAATATTTTTCTATTAATTTCTACAGTTTTTGTGAAATTATGGTAATCTCATCTCTGTGAAGTGAATATTAAACTTGCTTGATCCCTTCCTCCTTAACATGCAATTTCCTTAATATGGGTATTTTCTGTACTTGATACTATTATGAATTGATTAATTCTTATAGATTGCCTAAAATAGATCCAAAATTTGTAGCAGATCTGAACTATTTTATAAGCATGGAGAAGACAAAGGGAAATGTTTTAGCTAAATAGACAAAAATTAAACAAGTGAAGCAATCAGACTAGGCTGAGAGGCTGAAACAACATAAACATAAACAACAGTTGATAACATTAAACACAATTACATTATCTTGACTTTCAGATTCAGCTGTATCTTATTCAAGGTGCTCACTTGTATGACTCTTTTTGCCAAAAGGGCATTTTTGGAGATTATTTTGCAGATTATGCTTTTGTCTGATGTAGCTGTAATTTTGTTTCATCTCTTCCACAAATTGTATACCTTTTTTGTATTGTTGCACTGCTTTATTATCTCTTCTGCACGGATCAAGTTCTTTAAAAAAGAGACCAAGACAAAAAAAAATTGATCAAACTGATAGGAAGATGAAATATAACTCTATGTTTAGTTATTTTGTTAGAAACAAGTTTCTTATTATAAGATTAAGGCCCCCCAAAAGGTATTGAAAAGTGTCCCAGAGGTCTAGTGCAAATAAAGCACAGAAATAATGTCTGACAATGACAAAAACTTCAAACTGAGAAAAGAAGAGGATAGGGCAAAACTTTTAATTTGTTCACCTTTTTCAAAGAGCTGACTGAAAGGTGTCACAAAGCTTAGTTTGTCACTGTGATCAGGCACATGGTTTTGTTGTTCTGAGTGTAAACTGATAAAGCTTTACAAGATGAATCACAGCTGACACTAAGCTGACCCCAAATGCTTTTAGGAATCTGATGAAGAAGAGAAGAGCCTTCCACTGAACTGTTGTCTTTTACGAAGACAAGAGTGTTTCAGACCCATATTCCAAACTGCCATTTCATTGTTGGTAAGTGCTGCAGAAAAGCAGTAACCTCTACACACAAGGAGAAATGGGGAAACTTCTAATGAAAAGGTCTAGTTACAATACACTCTTCTCTTGTTAATGGTAGTGGATGGCTAGTCTTTGTCCTTGCAGTTTGCCATATTTTTCTAATGTTCTAATTTAGAATGGAGAAGATAAATTGTATGCTTAACTCTGTTTCAGATGGAGAAAAAGCCTGAGATACATGAAACACTTCCAAAACTCCAGAAGAACTTTTGTCATCATGTCAACCTGTATTTACATAATAATATGTCATTATATGGAGAGAAACATACGGATTTTTTAATACATTTAGTTATGATTATTAAAATGCTGATACTCATGTTTTAATGTTTTCTTTGTACTTACAGAGTACATTCCTCTCTGCACTCTAGGTGAGGATTCTGATGATGATGAAGGTTATACATTGTTTAGAAGAAGTCAGACAGTCTGAGAAAGCAGTACTTGAAAATAAGAATAATGGTTGTAAGAATAATGGTCATATTTAGATGTTTTTCCTACGTTTTTGATATGGACATGTTCCTGGGTACACATGCAGAGATGGCCTGCCTTTGAAAACAGGCAGGGGAAACTACTAAAAACAATCAGACCGTCACATTCTCAATCTCAAGTAGGCTAGTAGGTTTATCCCTTCACAAACATGTTCTGATACTGTGAGTTTTCAAATTGCTAAGCAGTATGCTGCAGCGTCAGCTAAATTTAGGGAAAATCTTTCTTTTTGCTCAGTTTTACCTTTTGTTTGAGGCTTTTACAGTGCATATGTCTTATGACTAGTTGTGTGCATTGACTTATCTGAATTATCTATTTCCTAAGTTACAAAGTGAAATTAAAATAAAGGAGAACACAATGTAATTGCTTTATATAATAAGCATTTATTTTTTTGTAAATTCCAGCAGGTGTCCAGGTTTTGCTTGTAGTTTTCTACATGTCTGATATTTACTTCCAAGAGCAAACTGCTCCAATTTTCTTATTTCTATTCTTTCCACTATGAGTCATACTCATGCATGTTAAGTTTCCAGCTCTGCTCTAGAGTACTGATTTTCAGCCCTCGCCATATACATATTTGATATGGCAAAAGAAGAAGAGCTTTGGCATCACTTGTAGCTTTAATGAACATCACAGTGATTGATTGAGTTCTGAGGTGAGAATTAATGGTGTCGTAAGTTAAATGGCATTAACCTGCATGCAAAGTTGAAACTCAGCCTTCAAGTATTCTGCATGATACTGATAATCAAGTGGAAGACAAGTCTCATGCAAACATCAAGATGATAAATTTTTAAACACCCATAAATCTGCATGTGGATTTTACAGAAGACAGTCTTCTTCATGCAGATTTTAGTCTGCAAAATCTTTCAAACAAAATAGAAGAACTAGTGTTCCTTCAAACCTAGATCTTTTTTCAACAGATGCCACTGAACCTCTAAGTACTCTTCCAAACTGAACCAGAAAGTCCTTCAAGGTTTTCCTCCCACTACTTTTGACTGCCAAATCACATTTATGTCCAAGTTTTCTCTCAAGATCCAACTTTAAAGAAGCTGGATCGCTGGTCAGTTTGAACGCAAATCCGTTCCCCTTTTTCTCAAAGGTATTCTTTCCTCTTTACTCACTTCCTTCCTAAAATTAGAACCTCGTCATAGAGAAATTTGAAAAGACCAAATACTTGCCACTTCAGACATTCTGTTGATCAAATTCACTGAGTTTGAACACTTCAAAACAGAACTGAATATATTCTAAAACCTTTTCTACTGCTAAAGAGCACATTTCTATTGTCAGTTTCTTGAAAGACTTTATTTAATATTATTAATTGTTGTGATTTTCTGCTGCTTGAAGGACAGGAAAAGTCTTATTTGCTGAACAATATCTTCATGTTTTTCACTGTTGTGGAAATTAATTAGGAGATGTTGATTTGAAAGTTTACCCACCTCCCCTACCTCTTAGTTTCTCAAATATTTAAACAATATTTTTGGCCACCTTTTTATATACATATATATTTCTTTTTTCTCTCTGTTTGTAATAAGATTAATTATGTGTGGTGCACTACTGCTTATCCCCATGAAAGAAAATCTAAAACGAGGGATTTCAGTTTCAAGAAGGCTATTTTGTCCTGTTTCCGATGTTCTAAAGGGATTAATTTACCATATCGTATAGCCCTGGAAGACTGTGATAATTGAAAACATCCATATTCATTGCATGTTCAAAGGGATCTGTCTGACTTTGTAATGTAAAAAGTGCATTTTTAACCTGAACGGGGACCTGCATCTGGTATTGCTTAATCCTATTAGTCCGACAGTTCCAAAGCTTTAGTGTATAATCATTAGCTCGTGTTAATCCTCAGACATGCCTCCAGCTTCAGCCTGTCAGAAGGAGTCCCTACAGGGAAAATGTGGAGGTGCTGATAGCACAACACCAACTAATCTTATCTTAAATGCTAGCAGCAGTCACTATCTGTGATAGCCAGGGAATTAAAAACAAATTTTTTATGGGTATTGGGTATCGCCTTCCCTTCTCTCACACAGCTATTCTACCTTGCCCTAGTTCCTCCCCCCTTGCTCCCTCACAGTCAGGCAAGTTATAATACTGATGCTAGCCGGGCAAGTGGAAGTGGGGGATGAGGAGGATATTTGAAGATATTTACTCTACTGTCATAAAAGTAGTAGTGTAAGCTACTAAACCGCTCAGGTGCCTCAGAGGCTTTTTGATAGAGGAGTTTCAAGTCTATCTTATAAAAGTTTATAATTTATTTCCTATTTCCCACCAGCTGAAGTATCACATAACAGGAGCCCCCATGGTGTCTGTAAAAGGAGCTGTATTCTGAATACTAGCAAGTTCACCTGACTGCCCAACCTAGTGTCATGCGCCGGTTTGAGTCGGTAAGTTGGGAGGTAAGTCTGATTAGAGGGAGAGAAAAGGTGGTATTGGGGGCAGAAAGAAAAGAGGTTTGATGCTTTTCTCCTGACCTGGACCCAGTGCTAAGTAGAAGAGGTATTCAGAGCCTTCTACATCCTTAAGCAGCACAAAGTGGAGGACTGATAAAAACTGAGAGTATTTTCTGTTTATTTCAGCAAGTGGTTGTCCATACAGAATATATATGGAGTGGTGGTGTGTAGTATCATGCAAGGGTGTCTGCAGCGCTAATGATTGGAAAGAAGGTCACAATATCCCTGCCCTATTGCCCATCTTTATTTTTTTTAAATGTATCAGGTCTGATTCTGATCTTGTTTTGCACAGATTCTGCTGAACTGGGAGGGAACATATACAGAATAGGCAGCTGACACTCCATAGATCTATCTGTGCCCCAGGAGCCCTTTGCTCTGCCTCTGGGGTTTTTAAAAATGAACCAGGTCCAGGGGTTTGCATCTGCATCACTGCAGTGCAGACACGTCTTTAGACTCATCCAAATGAATATGTTCCATCGTAGCTGTGCTGGCTGCTTAATTTCTTTTTTTTCCCATTGACTTGAATGACATATGCCTGAGGATCCTCTCTCAGGAGCCTGGCAAACTTAGATTTACTCCCTGAAGTCTAAGAATATCTAGCTCCAGTTAAAACTAAGGAGCTTTGCTAAATGAAGATGCTAAAAAATGAACAACCTGTTTTTTGTTCAGTCTAGCTCTTAGGGTTACTTCTGCACTATTTCTTCTAGAAGAATATTGAGCTCTCTTCACACACTTACTGGCTCTTTCCACCACTTACTGGAACATGGCTAGACTCTCTTACTGCCTCAGGGCAGGGAGGCATTTAGGTCATTTGGGTAATCTACATAGGACAAATATTCTTTGCATGCTTAACTGATTTTACTGAACTTTGCTTGCCTGATTCAAGTCATATGAAGTGAGAGGCAGATCTTTTACTGGATCAAAGCGGATTGAAGTTCAGTTGTGCTGCTCATATACCTGATATAGGAGATTTTGCCTCTTTGCTTGAGTCGCAGATTAATAACCATCATGTGGAGACAACTTACAAATTTTGACTTTCAGCTGTTAAATCATAAAAGAACAATAAATCTCTTCAATTTTGCGGTTCCTTTAGCACAAGGATCTTAAAGTGCTTAAAAATATTAATGAGCTGTACTACTCTTTTGCTTGAAAGATGGGCAAATCAGAGCACAATAGAATTTAATGACTTCCACAAGGTCATTCAGCACATGAAGAAGGAAACAGAAATAAGGATCTTTATTTTTTACTCTTACTCTATTACTAACAGCAATGGTTTGTACAAGCGTTGTAATAAGAACTAATAATAAACTCCTGACATTAAGTTTCACTCTTTCTACTATAGTGGCCATATCTAGAGTCAAACAGGAATCTAGAGCATAGAAGCAGTGTGAGTTTATTTTCAGATTGTAGCACAGCACACCTGCAAAACATTCAAAATCAAACTTACAAAATTAATCTTAAGTCTATAATGTTGTTTGTCCCTTGTGATGTGTGCTCTTGCAATTTGAGGATTATTTTAATGTAAGTTTATTTTAATTATGTTAAATAATAATATAGACCTTGTACCTCTAGGTTACTAGTATTAGACAGGTAGGAAATAGATATATTTAGTAATTAATAAGGACAGACTGTTGATCACTGTTCTGGACAACATAAGCTTCAGATGTTTGAATAAATTACGTAAAGAAATGGAGTTTAAATATAATAACTGTGGTAATAATATATAAATTGATTGTCATCCTCTCCTTTCTTCATTTATCTGTTGATACCATAAACAAAATATTATGTTCTCATATAAAAAACAAATATACTTTTTCACTGTTATTGAATCAAGAACAGAGACTACTAGATATGTTGTTGGGAGGATATCCAGACTGCACAGCAGGACTAGAGAGATGATTCTTCTTGATGTTCTCTGATCTTTGCTTTGTCTTCCGTAAATCTGGCTTAGCTTATTCACCTGTAGATAAAACTTAGATCTGATACATTAATTTTGAGACTGCTAGGGGAATGGAAGAAAAAAAAAACAAAACCCAAGTTGCCATTAATTTTTAGAACAAGGAAATTTACTTTCTTGAGAATCATAATGAATTATTTTCTGCCTAGCAGCTGGTGTCTACTACACTTCACCTGATCAAGGGGAGCCTACTGATGAATCTTCCTCATCCAGTTATAGGAGGTTTCATGCTCACAAGCTCTCATCCCACTGGGGGACTTCAACCACCCTGACATCTGCAGGAAAACAGCACAGCAAGCTGCAGGCAATCCAGGAGACTCTTAGAGGGCATAGTTGATAACTTCTTAACCTAGATAACTGATGTCTGTACCTAAGGGACTGCAATACTGGACCTGAGCAAGTGAGCTTGTAAGTAACATTAAGGTTGGAGGCAGCCTGGACTGCAGTGATCATGCATTGATGGAGTTCAAGGTCCTGAGGGATATGGGACAGGTGAGTGTAGCAAGAACCCTGAATTCTACAAAAGCAAAATTCCAGCTCTTCAGGGAGTTAGTCAATAGGACCCCCTGGGAAATGGTTCTTAGGGATAATAGAGCAGTATAGAACTGGCAAGTATTCAAGGATGCTTTCCACAGAACATGAAGGTGCTCAGTCCCCAGATGTAGGAAATCGGGAAGGGAAGAGACCAGTGTGGCTGAGTCAAGACCTGCTGGTCAAAGTGGAAACCAAGAAGAAACTGTACAGACAGTGCAAGCAGGAGCAGGTGATCTGGGAAGAGTATAGGAATGCTACTCAGTTTTGTAGGGATGGGGTCAGGAAGGCCATGGCACAGCTGGAGTTGAACTTGGGAAGAGAAGCAAATACTAACAAGAAGGGCTTCTATATGTGCATCAACCAGAAAAGGAAGATTAAAGAAAGCATTCCCCCCATAAACGAAAATGATGACCTCTTATTGACAGACGAGGAAAAGGCTGAGGTACTTAACAATATTTTTGCCTTAGTCTTCACTGACAATTGCTCTCCTCAACCCTCCTGGGTCAAAGAAAAACAAGATGGGGACCAGGAGGGTATAGTCTCTCCCACCGTAGGGGAAGATCATGTTCGTGACCACCTGAGGAACTTGAACATATACAAGTCTATGGGACCTGATGAGATGCGTCCCAGAGTCCTGAAGGCATAGACTGGTGTGGCTGCCAAGTTATTCTCCATAACATTTGAAAAGTCATGGCAGTCAGGGGTGATCCCTTGTGACTGGAAGAAGGGTGGGAGAAGCAATGAATGTAAACTATCTGGACTTCTGTAAAGCCTTGGACATAGCCCCATACAACATCCTTCTCTCTATAAATCTGAGATGGGTGTACTGTTTCACAGAATCATAGACTCTTCCAGTTGGAAAAGACCTTTGAGATCATCGAGTCCAACCACACCCATTATCCGCTAAACTATGTCCCTCAAAAACTCATCTATCCTTTTTTTAAACACCTCCAGGGTTGGTGACTCAACCACTACCCTGAGCAACCTGTTTCAGTGCCTGTTTGGTGATTAAGTAATTGGTTGGATGGTTGCATTCAGAGAGTAGTGGTCAAAATCTCGATGTCCAGATATAGATCTCTGACAAGTGGTGTCCCTTAGGGGTCTGTACTGGAATCAGTGCTGTTTAATATTTCATTGAAGATATATACAGCTGTATCGAGTGCACCCCCAGCAAGTTTGCAGATGACACCAACCTGAGTGGGGCAGTTATCACACCAGAAGGATAGGATGTCATCCAGAGGGACCTGGACAAGCTGGAGAAGTGGGCCTGTTTGAACCTTACGAGGTTCAGCAACGCCAAGTACAAGGTGCTACACCTGGGGTCGACCAATCCTCAGTTTTAATACAGGTTGTGGGACAATGTGATTGAAAGCAGCCCTGTGGAGAAGGACTTGGGAGTGCTGATTGATGAGAGGTTCAAAATGATCCGGCTACACGCACTTGCAGCCCAGAAGTCCAATTGTGTCCTGAGCTGCATCAAAAGAAACATTGTCGAGGGAGGTGATTCTCCCCCTCTACATCTCTCTCGTGAGACCTCACCTGGAGTATTGAGTTCAGTTGTGGAGTCCCCAACATAAGAAGGTATAGAACTGTTGTAGAGAGTCGAGAGGAGGTTTACGAAGACGATCAAAGGGCTGGAACACCTTTGCTATAAGGACAGGCTGAGAGAGTTGGGCTTGTTCAGCCTGGAGAGGAGAAGACTCTAGGGGGACCTCAGTAACCCTTACTACTGGGGCCTTCGAGTACCTCAAGGGGGCCTACAGGATATTTGGAGAGGAACTTTTTACAAGGGCTTGTAGTGATAGGATGAGGGGGAATTGCTTTAAAATGTAAGAGAGGAGATTTAGATTAGACATTTGGAAGAAGTTTTTCACAATAAGGATTGTGAGGCACTGACACCGGTTGCTCAAGGAAGCTGTGGATGCCCCCTCCCTGGAAGTGTTCAAAGCCAGGTTGAATGGGCCTTGAGTATCCTGGTCCAATGGGAAGTGTCCCTGCCCATGGTAGAGGGGTTGGAACTGGATGATCTTTAAGGTCCTTTCCAACCCAAACCTATGATTCTATGATTCTATGATTCTGCTTCAGATTTCTGAAAATCCAGGTGTCAGCTGGATTTTCAGAAAACTAGATCAGGTGACAATGATCACTAGTTTTCCCAATATATATGCAACAAAGCCTTGGAGATTTTTGTTTGCAAACTAAACTGGCAGTAAGAAACTGAATCTCACAAAAAATCAAAGGAGGAAAAATGTAATGCTGATAAAACATAGTTAATTATTGTCATTCTGTGGCACTCTGTTGATTACAACCAATAAATATCTGGCAAAAATAGGAATAATTATTTCCCACAGATGACTAGTTAAGCGAACACTTTGTATATGAATATTTACTCAATTTAAAAAACATTTGTTCTTTAGATCAAGCAGCTAGCATCTCCAAAACATAGTACGATCATACAAACAACACAAATATCCAAGGCAAATGGTGTTGTGCATGAACTTGAAATTACAAACCAGACTCCAAGTCCACAGCAGAGAAGCATAAAAAGAAAGAGGATAAGCCTTAAAAGAATCAAGATAAGTCAGATAATTAAATCAATCTGAAACAATGAAAATAATTTGTTGTGATTCAGTTTTATTTTCTTCAGAAATCTTTTTCCCTTTCAAGATCAAGAAAGGTGAAAGTATATGATGATATCATAGCATATTTTTGTATAGTACGTACAGTTATTTCACATGTCCACAAGTTTTAGTTTCACATAAACTTCCCATCTCTTACAAATGTATTGCCATTATCATTTCAAAACAGAAATGAGCCAATAAGCATCTTCCTTGTGTTTTTTTCTTTTCTGTTGATCCGCTTATGGATAATCAATTCAATTAGACTAAGCAAGATTTTAACCCTAAGTTTTATCTGACTTCTGTTTTCTCCATTAGATAAAGTTGTACTTTATCAGCTTTTTTCACATTCTTTGGTGGACTTTGACAAAAAAATTGCATCTTTTTTTGCCTTCTAGTCTACTTTTACTCTTAAACTGACTTATCATATCTCCTCTCCCCACTGCTTCATAGTAGTGGCTATAAAAGATGTGAGCAGGGTAGGCTGTCAATGCTACTATACAAGAAGCTCTTCATATTTTGAAGGTGGTGAGGAGAGTGTCCTGGAAGCTGTTTAACAAATAGGGATTCTTGTTGGCTTACTAAATTAGCATATTGAATGATCACCCCTCTGCATCACTACCAGTTTAATCCTGGCCTTCATTTAAGTCAACATGAGTTTTGTCACTCACCTTAATGGAGGCAGAAATTCACCCTACAATTTGACATACTCTCTGCAGATGACAGGCAAGTAAAAAGATTACCTCACTGTTCTGACTGCCTCTGTGCCAAAAAATGTGGAGAGATTATTATCAGTGAAATGCAGTACAGATGTTATCTCCCTTATTCCTTCTCCGTCATCTTTCACCCTCCTCAGTCCTTTGGTTTTTTCCCTACAGTTTTGTTTTTTACCTTTTTGTGTTTCTCTGCCATTCCGTACCAGGAAGAGAAACCCGTATATGGCTCATCGGTCTCCGGCACTGGTTGAGACTACAATTATCAATTACAAGAGTAAGATGGCTTTATAAATCAAGGGACAGTTTGAAATGAAGAACGTTTATAAATACAAAAAAATGTCTAACAATTATCGAGAGGGTTTGAAATTTATCTAGTCTCAGTAGGGATCTCTCATTAGCCAGGTCACACAACTATATCACTCATGAGTGACAGGTCACCTACTATATGATAAATTACAGGTTCTTTAAAGTAGTTTTGTTATGTTTTATATAAAGAATGAGAATGCGAGAGATGGGAAGATGTCTCCTAAAAGCTCTAATACCCAGACGTGATGAATATTTGAAATTCCTGATCTGATTTGTGCCCATATTAAGGGGAAGAGTGTGCATTTCAATAGTGGTGGTTTAATATGGAAATTGTTTATCCTGCAACAAGATAGAAAAAAACCTTTAAATGTAATTAAAAAGTGGATGTGTCCAGATCTTTCTACATGAGAAAAAGCTGCTTTTGTGTAGCTGAAGGGATAAAGAAACATTTTTTTATCTAGCCAGAGGCCAGGTTTTAATTCTGACTGCTGGTGTGACTTTATTTCCTGGACATGTCTGAAATCTTTTAGCTGGTTTCAGTAGTCTTACGTACACAGATTTTATGCTAAAAGGAAGAAAGTTCAAGTTCAAGCCTAGAGCTGAACAACATTGTCAAGGTCTGAGGCCTCTGTGCTGCTCTAACATAAATGATTTTGGAGAAAGAAAATCCAAGACTAGTTATCTGCTTTGTCAGGTGATCAGTACAGAGGAAACCTTCTTTCAGCCTGGCACATTTTCTTCCCAGCACCTATACAAACACACAAGGAATTCATCCACATTTCAACGCGTGATAAGTGCTAATGAATTTATCTAGATGAAAAGAAGGTATCATCACAGTGTGGTATAATGTAGAGGAATAGGAAAGGTTTGAGTAATTGTGGGAGACGTTGATAGCTATTGCCTTTTTACAAAGCAAAAACGCTGATATTACCAATGACACTATTAACTTTCCAGAAGTGCAATAAGTAAAGTATAAGTATTATACCACAAGAAATATGGAAGAGATCCATATCTTTTTTCCTTGCTTCTTGGATCAGCTGTACACCAAACGTACAATCTGTAATGTATTCCACTTTCTTTGATTGCTCCAAAGTGAAATTTACAAAATGGAAAATGATGTTGAGACTTTAATCTCACGTGATGCAGCATAAAGTATTTTATGGCTTCAGATATGTAACTTCAGAAACCATTTGATAAGTGGGGCTACCTTCTATTACTAGACTATTTAAGTTGTTGAAAAAACACTGTTTCTCATGTTAGTGGGACCATTACATGCTGATTTCTTCCCTATAAATTTTCAGAAAATTTTATCATATCATTGCCATTTTAACACAAAAGACAAGCTAATATTTTCAAACAATATAAAAGCCCACAGTTACTGTGGAAAAGAGTGAGATTGAAGGGCTTTAAAATAAAAATACTGTCATAGTAACAGCAGATAAAAAAGGCAAAAAATGTAGTGCGTGCATAAAACCCCTATGTTGTAGTCACAGTACTGATTATCCACGGTCATGTCCCTTTCTGAACATCTCTGATCTTCAGTTTGATTTATGATAATGAAGTGTAAAATAAATGCTTCCTTGGAAGGCACTGAAATTCCACAGACCAACGACCAAAAAATTGAAAATCATAGAATCATAGAATCATCTGGTTGGAAAAGATCTTTGAGACCATCAAGTCCAACCATACCTGTCCCCTCACTAAACTATGTCCCCAAGAAACTCATCTACCTGTCTTTTAAACACCTCCAGGGATGGCAACTCATGCACCTCCCTGGGCAGCTGTTCCAAAGCCTGACCACCCTTACAGTGAAAAAATTTTTCCTAATCTCTAATCTGCACCTCCCCTGGTGAAATTTACGGCCATTTCCTCTCATCCTATCATCTGTCACTTGTGAGAAGGGACCGGCACTCACCTCGCTACAGTCTCCTTCAAATAGTTGTAGACAGTGACGAGGTCTTCCCTCAACCTCCTCTTCTCCAAGCTAAACAACCCTAGTTCCCTGAACCATTCCTCACAGGACTTGTTCTCCGGCCCCTTCACCAGCCTCATTGCCCTTCTCTGGACACACTCCAGCCCCTCAGTGTTCTTCTTGTAGTGAGGGGCCCAGAACTGAACACAGTACTCAAGGTGTGGTCTCACTGGTGCTGAGCACAGTCACTTCCCTGGTTCTGCTGGCCATGCTATTTCTGATACAGACCAAGATGCCATTGGCTCTCTTGGCCACCTGGGCACACTGCTGGCTCATATTCAGTCGGTTGTCAAACAACAACCCCAGATCCTTCTCCACCAGGCAGCTCTCCAGCCAGTCTTCCCCAAGCCTGTAATGCTGCTTGGGGTTGTTGTTTCCCATGTGCGGGACTTGGCACTTGGTCTTGTTCAACGTCATCCCGTTGGTCTCAGCCCATCAATCCAGCCTGTCCAGACCAGATGCCTCTGCAGAGCCTCTTCTCCTCCAAGCAGATCAACACTTCTGTCCTGCTTAGTGTCATCTGCAGACTTGCTAAAGGTGCACTCAATCCCTTTGTCCAGATCCTTGATAAACATATTGAACAGGACTGGACCCAGCACTGAACCCTAGGGAACACTACTCAGGACTGGTTTCCAACTGGATTTAACTGCATTTACCACAACTCTTTGGTCCCACCATCCAGCCAGTTTTTACCCAGCAGATGGCTGTCTAGGCCAATGGCAGCCATATTCTCATCAGAATACTGTGAGAAACGGTGTCAAAATCTTTAGCAAAATCCAAGTATGCCACATCCACAACCTTACCCTTGTCCAGTAAATGGGTAAACTGGTCACAGAAGGAGATTATATTGGTCTGGTAGGACCTACCTTTCATAAATCCATGTTGACTGGGCCTGATCACCTGATTGTCCTGTGCATGCTGTATGATAGCACTCAAGATGATCTGCTCCATGACCTTCCGCAGTCCTGAGGTCAGACTGACAGGCATGTAGTTCTCTGGATCTTCCCTCCAACCCTTCTTGTAAATGGATGTAACATTTGCCAGTTTCCAGTCAAAAGGCAGTTTCCCAGTCAGCCAGGGCTGCTGGTAGATGAGGGAAAGGGGTTTGGAGAGGACCTCTGTCAACTCCCTTAATACGCTTGGGTGGATCCCATCTGGCCCCATAGACTTGTGTATGTCTAATTGGCCAAGCAGGTCTCTAAACAAATCCTCATGGATCGTTGGAGCTTCATTCTCACCGTCTTCTGGCTTGCGAGGACGAATATCCCAAGAACATCTCACCTTACTATTAAAGACCAAGGCACAGAAGGCATTAAGTACCTCTGCCTTGTCCTCACCCCTCATCACTACTGCACCTCCTGTTTCCAGTAAGGGAGGGAGATTCTCCTTGGTCCTCCTCCTGTTGTTAACATACTGGAAGAAATATTTTTTGTTTTCTTTCACCCAGCTTGTCAGATGGAGTTGCAGTTGGGCTTTAGCTTTCTAATTTTCTATCTACATGATCTCACTTCACCTTCGTAGTCCTCCTGAGATGCGTGTCTTCTCTTATAAAGTTCATAAGCTTTCCTCTTCTTCCTGAGAGCAATACAAAGTTCTCTACTCAGCCAAATTGGTTTTCTTCCCCGCCAACTCATTTTACAGCACACGGGGAGGGCCTGCTCTTGTTCTGCCAGGATTTCCTTCCTGAGGAGCACCCAACCCTCTTGTGCTCCTTTGTCATTTAGAACTGCCTCCCAAGGAACTTTATCAACCAGTCTTCTAAACAGTGCAAAGTCTGTCCTCCGGAAGTCCAAGGTGGCAGTCCTGCTGACCCCCCTCCTTATTCCTACAAGAACTGAGAATTCTATCATCTCGTGATCACTGAGCCCCAGGCATCCTCCGACAGTCACCTTTCCCACAAGACCCTCTCTGCTGACAAACAGAAGATCCAGTGGGGCACCTTCTCTAGTTGGTTCACTCATCAGTTGTGTTAGGAAGTTATCTTCCATACATTCGATGAACCTCCTAGGATGCTTCCTTTCTGCTGCATTATACTTCCAGCAGACACCTGGAAGGTTGAAATCCCCCTACCAGAGCAAGTGCCAGCTATAGGGAGACTTTTCCCAGTTGCTTGTAGAAGAGCTCATCAGGTTTTTTTTGTCCCAGCTGGGTGGCCCATAACAGATTCCCACCACTATATGTGGCCTTCTTCACGTTCCCTTGAGTTTAACCTACAAGCACTCAACCCTATCATTACTAATACAGAGTTCTGTGCAATCAAAACACCCTCTAACGTACAGAGCAATGCAGCCCCCTCTCTTTCCTAGCCTATTCCGCCTGAAGAGTTTGTAGCCACCCATGGCAGCACTCCAGCTGTGTGAATCATCCCACCATGTTTCCATCATGGTAATTATGTCATAATTTTCTTCCCTCGCAATGGCTTCCAGCTCCCCCTGTTTGTTGCCCATGCTGCGTGCATTAGTGTAAATGCACTTCATTTGGGCTGTTGTTTCCTCCTGTTTCCTGAGTGGAAAAGCCATAAGTCCTAAATGACTTCTTGCTGTGGTTTGTAGCCCAAGAATTCCCTTTGAATTCTGGCTGTCACATGGAGCGCTATCCCCCTCTTCCTTTGAGATGGCAGACCAGGGGCCCTCACTAGTACACTGCCCCTCAGAACCTGGGGTGCCATTCCCATGCTTTATTCTTTCAAGCCCAGTGGTATTCTCCTCCCCCTTCCAATCTAGTTTAAGGTTTTCTACCAATTTCTTGGAAAGTGTCCTTCTGCCCTTTGGAGACAAGTGTATCCCACCATTTGCCAGAGCAAAAATCTATGAAATACAGCTCCTAAGTAGTTTACTGAACAAGGAAACACACCTGAATATAAAATTAAAATAGACCAAAAACGTATGACAAGATCCTTTTGTGCTGTCAAAGAAGTGCATATACAGAGGAATTGCCTGTATTTCTCTCAGCATTCTTTGCTGGCATTAGTGAACTTTTTGCTTCATATTGCAAGCCAAATGTTAGCTGTTCTTCTGCATGGGAAGAATGATCTTCCTCTTTCCAATATCTCAACAGGATTTATTTTGGCAGAAAGCATTCTCACAGCAAGAAAGAAATACGCTCTTAGGTAAAATGCCCATTCAAGACACTTTACAGAATGGTTCAAACTCAATTTGAAGAGCTATCCAGACATCAGTTCAACCATCTTGTCAATATTTTTGGAACTCAGCTACAGCCAAGTACGATCAGTATCAAAAACAGGACTAATGTATCCTGACAAATTTTACAGAATCACTATGACTGTTTCAAACCATGTTTTGATAAGCATATATTCAAGTAACTAGACATACCAAACAAAAATATTGTACTCAGCAGCCCAAAAAAGTGTATTTTTTCATAACTATGTCTCATTGTTTGGTACCAACTCGCTATACTGATTTTCAAGTCTCCAGTATTGAGGACAGGATTAAGATAAACAGTTTATTTAGCAAATATTATATTAGAAAATATTAGCCAACCATTTCTGATGTAAGAGTAAAATGGAAGGGGGAATCATCTGTCATGGTAACTCCATACAAAACTTATACTGGTTTACACTTTAGAAAAGGGAAAAAAATAATGATCCCACTTCCTGAGTTTCAGCCCAACGAATCATAGAATGGACAATTCTGAAGGTTTTATTGTCCAGCCCTGTAGTGAAAGTTGCCCAGAACCACGTCCAGGCAGCTTCTGAAGATCTCCAAGTATAAGCTGTGCACTGGGCTCTGATCCTGGTACCTTTCCACCAATGATAGGCAGAAGACCAACCTCTATATTCCTAATGGTTGTTCTCTATTTGCAAGATATGCAGGGGACAGTCCTGGGCAGCTCACTGCCACACGGTGTTGGAAGGTATTCCCTACAGCAGGTACCTCCCTGGTTTTCAGAAAAAAAACATCCACTGGAAGGTATCTGCATATTTATTGGATGCTACTGTAGGTAAAAAGCTAAGATTGCCACACTGCTCTGATGATATGGTTTTAGGTTGCAGCTGCAGGGAGGAGCAGGTGCTCCTGTATGCTTAGTTGGGTTCCTTCCTGAGAAGTGCCGAGCATTAGACCCTGCTATCAGGAGGGCCCCAGAACTGCACGATGCCTCTGTGCTCAACGTCACCTCACAGGACCCCTTCTGTCAGTGGAGAGGATATTGTCGGTGGCCAAGTTGTTCCATGGGTTTGGCTCCAGACCCTCTCTCTGACCACATCCCTCTGTTGGCAGTTAGGCAAGGGGACCACGTAGTACTTGTAGCTGTTAGCTGCTTACACTGAGTGCAGGAGCATGCTGAAAGTCTGCCTGCAGATCAGGCACATAGTTTGCTTTCTGGCTCACTTCTTGATGAAAGCAGAATTGTAGGAGGCAGAAGACTTCATAGGCTGTGTCCTTGGTGTCTTCCAGGCAGATGGTACTCTGTGAATATTCCACGGCCTCCTCCAGTCTTGCCTGTGGCAACTGGCTTGTGTTGCTGCCACTCACTGCGGAGGTGCTCTCCTCCAGGTTTCCCTGATACCCAACGTAAGGAGGGCAACACTCCTCCTTACACAGCCTGGCACATTGCTGGCCTTCTTTGCCACAAGAGCATAGTTCTGTCTCTTGTTCAACTTACTCTCCTCCAGGACTCTTTTCTGCAAGGTCTTTTCCTGTCTGTTCAGCTCCCGTCATGTACTGGTGTGTGGAGATGTGTTTCCAAGGCGCAGGACTGTGCAGTTCCCTTTGTTCATCTTCATGAGATTCCTGTTCCCCCATATCTCCAACCTCTAACAGTGCCTTAGTTTTTTTTCCGCAATGAAATGTGGGTGACAAAATCATTTTCATTTATGATTTAAGAACATAGAGTAATTGGTTCATTTCTCTAGGCTATAACACTCACTACAGGCTTAAAGAGACGTAAAATAGAGGGGTCTTTAAGCATTATCTGACTAAGTCTGATGTAGTCAAAGGATTTGGTTCTCAGTCATCCACATTCAAACTTAATGCTCTTTCTTTCCCTGTGATGGCTTCTCCTAGTCTTTTCTTAGCAGAATTTCTCTAGAATTGTTTGGTATGTACTAAAAGATACCTTACCATATGGCTATATAATAAGACCCCCCCAACCTGCACAGTCAAAGAGAAAGGATCTTCTGGTGTCTGCATGACAAACTGGAAGCCGAAAAATCTCCGAGGGTAAATTCAAAAGCAATGTTTATTTTCAGGTACTGCAAAATAACAAGACAGGTACTAGGGTGCAATCTGAGTTGCAACTTCTCAAAGTTGCAAAACCAGATTTCAATCGGTTCAGATTATAATCTGACACTTGCAACACAGTCAAGGTTGCTAAACCAAACTACAACTAAACTTGGACTTGATCTGATACACTGTAGTGCCAAAAAAAGGAGATATAGTGAGATATGTCAGAGAAAGAGAGAGAGTAGTAGCGGGGAAAAAGGAAAAAAATTACTACTCCAATTGTGCACAAGGTTCCTCTTGAAAATATGGTCTTCAGGAGCACGTAGTCCTTTAGTTCTTTTCAGGAAAAAATACAAGTGAAGTCAGTCTTTACACATGCTTTGATTTTTCTTCTCTATTACTTTTATCTTCCTTCTGCCTCTCTTTTTGCCTTTATCTTGCCTTCCAGCTGCTGTTGTCATATTGTTTCGAGGAACAGGACAAGGCTGTTACCACAGAGTGGTCGGAAGTGATATTCTTCAACCATTTGGGAAGCCTAGGGTCCCACAGGTGTTAGTGCAGTGGACTGAGCATAATAGAATTGCAGCTAACCCATTGCTTTTCACAACATGCAGCCTTATGCTGGTCGGAGATCTGACTTTCCATTTGAACTTAAAATGATCTTATCAGTTTCAAGTTCTACAACCCTATTCCTCTTTTTTTTCTTTTTTCTTTTTTCTTTTTTCCTTTTTCTTTTTTCTTTTTTCTTTTTTCTTTTTTCTTTTTTCTTTTTTCTATTTTCTTTTTTCTTTTTTCTTTTTTCTTTTTTCTTTTTTCTTTTTTCTTTTTTCTTTTTTCTTTTTTCTTTTTTCTTTTTTCTTTTTTCTTTTTTCTTTTTTCTTTTTCTTTTTTCTTTTTTCTTTTTTCTTTTTTCTTTTTTCTTTTTTCTTTTTTCTTTTTTCTTTTTTCTTTTTTCTTTTTTCTTTTTTCTTTTTTCTTTTTTCTTTTTCTTTTTTCTTTTTTCTTTTTTCTTTTTTTTCTTTTTTCTTTTTCCTTTTTTCTTTTTTCTTTTTTCTTTTCTTTTTTTTTCTTGTCTAGAAGAAGCATTTTTAGTTAAATAAAGCAAACTGTAGCCTGGAGTGTAGTACTTGGTAAGGGTTCACGAGTTTCCAATTTCAGTTGTATTTTTTTCTCCTCTGTTGCACGTGCTGACTTATGTTGTCTACCTCTGGCAAATATTGCAGTGAATTTTCTGGTCTTTAGGTTAGTTACAGAAGTGGTTATTCAGAGAGACAAATCCTAGCATATTTGCCCTGAGCTGTGGTTATGAGGACTAGAGAGAATATAGTTGAACATTGCTTATGGAGCATGGACGTATTTTGCCGTTTCAGTATGCCTTCACACATGGGGCTGGCCGGTTCCAGGCATGAAAAAGGACAGGGCCTCATTATGTTAGAAGAACCAGGACAAGCAGCTCCCTAATGAACAGGAGGGCTGTGGTTTACCTGAACCATTGTGAGAAACTGACTGGAAACTTCATAGGCTTTGGAAAAAAACAATGTAGTATTATTAATTAATGAATTAACAAAACTGTTAGAAACATTTCTTTCAGAGTATGTGTGTTTCAAGATATTTATGAAACATTAAGGGAAGAGGGAATGAAACCACCTGGTAGCCATCTAGAATGTAAACTTTACTGATAGTTGTACATCAGTAAGTTGAAAGAGGCTGCTGTTTATCGCACATATTATTAGATAGTCTCTAATTTGAGAACAGGCTAGGCAAATCTGATTTGAGCAGTGAGTTTAATAAGGAGATATTCTCTTCCTTTCATCCCACTTAGCTGACTTCTGCTTTTGGTTACCAAAATTATAACACAGATGATAGGCTTCTAGAACATGTATTTTTTAAAAAAGGTTTTTATATTGAGTCTGTCCCTCTTTTTTAAATCCTTAGCTAGTAACCAAGAAGAAACTCAAGGATAATAGATAATTGAAATCTTATCTAAATAATTTTTAGTCTAAAGTTTGATTGAGACACTTAGGCTATCTAACTTCTTCAAGAAGTGAAGGGAAAATTAAAAAAAAACAGCAGGGGAGGAAACACTCTTGAATATCTTAAATAAAGCATCCAATCATCAGGTGTCATCTCTGGCACTAACATTTAGTAACTGGTAATTGCTGTAACTAGAATCATTGAGTCTTTCAAACATTATCCAGTAAATTTTAATTAACACTCTGGGGACTGAATAATTTCAGAACAAGTTTATGGAAGACTCCCCCAACCAGTGGCACAGTGTGTTGAGTACTTTTAGATCAGACTGCCTGTTAAAGTGGATCAGTGTCATCTTGCTACTTATGCTGAAGAAAATGCACCTGCTTCTACATGGAAATGAGGTGCGTTATCTGCCAATTCTTGCAGCTTATTTTCACTGCTGCCTGAGTTTGACAAGTGGGAAATATGAATACATGCATTATTTATTAGTAAACCGAGGGGATAGGAAAAGGTGGAAGATGTCTATGGATGAAAAAGAATAGTGATATAGGTAGTATTACAGGACCTATCAGAAGCCTTCTACATAAACTTGTCATGGAATTCTACTAAAAGTCTAGAGAGGCAAATACTCTTGCCTTGTATATTCAACATCAAAGTAAAAACTAGTAATGAAGAAAGTTTAGTAGCATAAAATGACACAGCAAACAATGGAACCATTAGTATTTTAATAGCTGTAAATTTTCCTTACATGTGCCTAAACAGAGGACAGACATTAAATATTAATATTCTGAGTCCAATATTCTGAATATTCAAACTACACTAAATAAAAAATTGCTAGATATATTCAATACATATGGCAATATCTAGCTCTGACTCTGCTTTCACTACTACAAGTTAACTCAATAGAAATCAGTGAAGCCAGAGTGCCTGGTTATAAACTAGTCTCAAGGGAGGAAAAAACACCATTGTTGTGAAATCTTTAACTGAAGTTAATATCAATAGATCTGTGAAGAAACCCATAAAGGTTTTCAGACTTCTTTGGTGTTCCTCAAATTACTCTCATAAGACAAGCAAATATCTCTTAAGTGTTGAGGACCAAGCTGATGCTGTTCCCCAGTAAAAAGATTGTAATTCACATTTAAATAAGTAATGAAATCATATTTAGGACCTTAACATTTTGTGTCTTGTTCAAACTAATATTTTCAAAATTTCTAGGTCTAGGAAAGATGTAATTAAAACTTAATTTTTTTTGTTGCTCAAACAAAACATTTTCTGATGGCTATATCCAAAATCAAAGGGTTTTATTCATAGAGTGAGAAAGATTATCTTACAAGTCAGAGAGGCTACATGCAGGTTTCACAACTATTCATTTCCAGTATCAGGCACAGGGCAGGCATTGTCCATATCTTGGGCAGAGGTCTCTTGTAATATGTCTTGAAGGTTACCACCTCTCTGGTACCCTGAGATATTTTAAATAGAAGATTTCCCAAATAAATCATATCCAAAGGAACTCTGCAATAATAATAATAATAATAATAATAATAACAACAACTAAAAAAAGCATCCAGACTATTCCTTATCATGGATTCATTTCACAGAATATTTAACTGGAACAGTCCTTTATAAGAAAAAAAAAGAAAACAAAACATATTTTGTTTTATGTTTTGGGATGTTAGCAGTGATCATAATTCAGATTACTGATGTAGATTATACAGAGCATAGTTCCTGCAAAGAACATGAGAAGGTGAAGAACTTAAAATCATTTAGGCCACAAGACTAGTTAGCAGTCTTCAAAAAGTGCTAAAAGAAGTGAGGAAAGGAGTTGGAAAACCTTTATCATATGTTATTCCAGTTCACTTAGTTCAGGAGAAATCCCTGAAGGTTGAAAAGTAGGCAACATAATCCAATTATTAAGAAAAGAACTTAGAGCCTAATGAGGAAATTACAGACAGTTAATTTAGCATGAATTGCAGTAAATATATGTAGAAGCTGTTTTAGAGACTTTAGAGAAATTGCAAAAGCATATTTTAATTTAATTTAGGTGAGGAAATTCTCATGAATGGTATGTTGAGGAGTGTAGTAGTTACAGAGTTTGTGATTTTTGCTGTTCTTCAATGTTGTACATTTTTTTGATTATTTACAGACAGTTTTGCATTGCTTGTCACCATGATATATGACCTGATACCTTGTTATGCTCAGCTTTCTCTGCAATCAATTAAATTGTTCTTTTAAAAAAAAAAATAAATTAAAAAAGATGTAAATCGTGATGGTATTAGATGTGTCTCTTAAAATTGTCTTAATTGATTAAGTATTTCTTCTTGTAAAGAAGATCATTTGGTGTAGAGCTACTAGGTCATCTTTCCCAACTAAACTTCTTGTCTCTCTTCCAGTACTGATATTATTCTTTGCTTTTTAGTTGGATGTTGTACTTCTGATGTGGCTGATAAATGTTCAGATAGTCTTGGGGTGAAGGTAGTGGTACTAGGAAAAACGAAAAAGGAGGATGGAGGAGGAAGCAGCAGAATTGAAGCCAGGAAATAAACTGTAAGGAAAAGATGCAAAGGCGCAGAGAAAGGATCATCCCTCATCTGCTGGGCTGTCGATGTACAACTAGATAGAGCAGGGGTGTCAAACTCAGTTACACTGGGGGCCACATCAACTTTTCCTGCAGCGTAATGCACATCACTCACTGCACACGTGACCACCACTGCCAGGAACGTAGAGGTAAAGAGCTTGGCGCAGCCGCCTGGGAGAAACAAGGTGCTGGACCGAAAAAACAAGGTGGAGGACTGGATTCGTCCTGTGGGCCTTGTATTTGCCACCTGTGAAACAGAGCTTGCATTTGGAGGTTCACTTGTCAGTTGTTTTGAGATGTTCCCTGTATCTCTATTAAGACTAAAATGACATATAACTTTTATTTTAAAGAAGATCCTTTGGCGTGAATGATATTGATCACTGCTTTCAAGAAACCTTTTTCTTCGAGGAATTAAACAAATAAAAGTTAAGAAAATATTCTTAAACTTTTGTAGAAGTGGCAAAATTACAGATGACTCCATGACGCAAAGATATTTTTGTAGAACTCATACCGGCAAATTTCTTATTTAAAAAAAATGTTCATTTTTTCCTTTGATACTTGGGAAAATTAAGTAATATGTACAATTCCAGTTTTCTTTCTCTTTGGAGAATAGTAAGGAATAAGAAACAATGAATTACATGCTGGGATTTGTGTACATTCTGCTTTTGGCAGAATAAAGTCCTCCTCCTTGAGAACAATATTTTTTTTTGTCAACAGTCTTTCGGAGCCTTACCCTTTGTGAGATAACTTCATAGTCTCCCTTTCATTCCTAGTCAGAAGGCATCAAGAATAAACCTGAACAGTTTCTTCTGACAGATGCAGATTTGACAGTTATTATCAATCTGATATTAGATTATTGAACTTTCTGGAGGGGAATTGCGTAAAAGTGGAGGGTAATTGGTAGGATCAAGTACTGACAAAAAAGATGAAGAAGAACAGTGAAAGAGTCATCCCTTATTCTGATTCATCCAATGTTTCTCCATGCAAGACCGCAGCTTGTGAGATCACTTTCCAATCATAAGAATTCTGTTGCTGCATGGAGGATAAAATCTTCTATCTAATACTGGATAACATTAGACCTCAGAATAGTCTTGTATTTTAAGAAGATACTTGTTCTAAAAATGAACTGTCGTGTTATCCAATTGTTCTTAAAGTACATTGATATGGGCTGTTCTCCCTAGAATTATTTTATTGTGTTCTGAAGTACTCTCAAAACAGAGCAAATCTGTTAAATTAGGTTATTGCCACAATTATTTTGAAAATTAATACAGGTTTCACTGAACATAAGTCTTTTTATATCCAGATGAAGTTCTTTAAAAACTCTGTATGAGACAAAGATAAGCTAAATATACAGCCTAGGAATATAAGGAGTTGATGACAGTAGTTTTCAAACACATGAACAGCAAATGACTGAATTTCATTCATTCAATTTGCATTCTTATTGATGCCTCAGCTAATTTTTTAATTGATTGCTCCAAAAACTGACTTCTCTGTTTTTATTATAATGTCTTGTGTTGGTTTCTCAGCTGCTAAAGCCAGACTATCATAGTCATATGGTTGACATGAATTACTAGTCTTGCATGAGGCTCCAAAGCAATTTACTACCAATATGGGGCTTTAAAATAGGAATGGTCAACTGGATCTGAGTTCTGGCTTCTCCCCTTTCCTGGTGAAGCTCATTGACTCTTCTCAGACTGGTGACAAAATTAACTTTTGACTCAATCTTTTCTTAGATGAATCATAAGTATTGGTGTCTCTTCAGAGCATATTTTGTTCTACTGTTATAGATCTGTGGCTCTCAACACTGAGAAGTAGGATTCATTTCAAATATTTGAGCAAAAACCATCTTCATTCAATTATCCTGAATTATGCAAAATGTTTGAAGCTTGTGATTAAGTTTGTTACTACTGACTTTGTTACAGAAAAATGTGGACTGCAAACTGAGAGAACCAACTCACAGTATGTTGGTTTCAGAAAGCACATGAATTTAGCCATTGAAAACAAGTCAGAAGAGAAATAGCAGTGTTTCGTTAATCCTCTACTAGCTGCAAGGCACAAGCGAAATTTGTTCCACTAGGGAAACTCATAAAAAATCTGAAAGCCTGCTTAGAGACTCAGGTATTATAGCAGGAGGAAGGTACAGGATTTTTTATACTGTTGAGAATGTTTGTTGTGTCTGTATGCACATGACATAGTTTCATAAAAATGTGTTTCCAAGACACTCCTAGGGCAGGGGTGTCAAACTCCTGGCTCATGCTGTTTTCCTGCTGTGTAATGTGCATTACATGCCCTGCACACATGATCAGTGCTGGCAGGAGCACAGGGGCAAGGAGCTTGGCGCTGCTGCTGGGCCAGAAAAAAACAAGGTGGAGAGCCAGATTCAGCCTGTGGGTCATCTGTTTGAAACCCGTGGTTTAGGGTATCACACATTTTGTTTAGAAGCTGTGTTTTATTTTTAACAATAACGAAACAATCCCCATTTGAAGTAACTGAGTGTTGGTCATGTAAAGAGGCTCTGAACTTAATCAGACTTTTAAATGTCTACAATGGTCTCTAAATGGTTCTTAATGATATGTTAATTAGTGAACATTAATTACTGTACTTATCAGATGCATGTATTTCTTGTTAGCTAGGTCTCAAAACAAGATGTACAGTAGGAAAAACAGTGCAACAAATAAAAAGATTGTGTTATCCAATTAATATCCATGCCACAGATGGTAACTAGAAAGTGTCATTCTCTAGTGCTCTTAACCTACCACCTTTCATAATGAATGCTGTAGCCATAATGTGGTAAAAGTTACCCATGTAAAAGTAATTTGAAGGTTCATTTTAAATGTAAGCATCTTTCGAAGCTACTTTAAAGCACAAATATATCAAAAAAGTACACGAATTATGTATATGAAGGAGACGTATAACAATGTATTTTTAAAATTTTCACTGCATTCTACAGCATCATGAACATTTAATATAGTTTAAATTTTGTATCTCTCTTTTAAAACACTATTGACTTGGAAGTAACTATGAAAAGGCAATGAGTTGGCATCAATATTCTCTAGGAACAAATCATATTTCCGGAATGATAAGCTTCTCTCTGCAAATATACCAGAAATTAAAGCACTGAGTATAAAATTAAAGACACTAGGTTTTGATTTTATGTTAAATTCTAGCATAAGTGCACACTAATTCTCCATTTGGCATGATTTTAACAAAGATTTAATAGCATAGTTACATTATATTGTATAAAAAATGGAAGTGTGGGTTCTATAGAGAGGGAAACAAATTTTGAATAAATTAAAAGCTAATTTGCTTTATAATATTTGAGGTGCCTCTGAATTTACAAATATTTCAGGCAAAACAAATAATGAATTAACAAGGTCAGAAATATTTTTCTGTATGCTTAAATTACTGTCATCGCAGATTAGAATTTGGAAGATTAATACTCTCTGTAAAATATTCTTTTAATCCAGCATGCAAGTTTGCTTTTGAAAAGAAACATTTCCTGTGGTGCTTTTTCTTATATATTTCACAAGCTCAGTTAAAAAAAAAGAAACTTTCCAAAAAGGCTCTCTAGGCTTGAGCATCAGAAGAAAGGTTTACAAAAGAGCACTTAATGAAATACATTAATAAATTGCCATATTTATGGCTCGTCAGTATTTAATTTTCTATTCTTTTCTTGGTTTTGGACTTGCAACAAAAATGAATAAGCAGTTATTTAAATAATTATAATCTGCTTTGATGGATAATACATATCAATTAATTGTCACTTAGTTCGAACATGATTGCTTTATGTCTTCTCCCTTTAGCATCAGTCGCTGTCCTATCTTATCTTAAAGCTTTTTTGCTATGGCCTTTCTTAGGAAATGAGAATAAAAATAACGTTCATGGAGGTTTAGAGATCAGCCCAAGGCTGTGCAGCAATTCAACAGTAGTACAACTGAGACGACTACATAGGTATTCCAACCCCCTGTTCATTTGTACCTAAACATAACCATTAAGGAAAAATGTGTTTAACAATAAGGAGTCTTCAAATTGACTTTATCTATGAAACAGTAGCTCTAAAAAATAAAAAAGAACACAAATTATAAAGCCAATGATTAATAATGTCACACAAGTGAAATGCTCTGCCTTTTTCTCTCTTCCATAAAGATAAAAGGATTTATGTGGAAGAAAATAAATAGTCAAAAATAATTTTAGCTACTTCCACATTATATTCTTCGAATAAACATCATGCAGCATCCTATTTAGAGAGCATCAACAGAGGAAAAGAGCAAAAAATAGAGAGGTCATTTATTTTTGAGTGACAAAGGAACAAGGTACTTTTGGAGGCAATCGGTTTGCATACAGAATAAAAAACGAGAAGATAGAAGACATTATATAAGCTAGAGAGTTCTCAACATTATGTTTCAAAATATTTAGTTTGATTTACCACCAGCCTTCTTTCTTAGGATATAATTAGCAAACATTTTTTTTCCCTAGAAACATACACTTCATTAAAATCTAAAGTGTAGGATAGAATCATTTGAAAAAATTCTCATGCAATTTTTTTACATGTTTAGAATAGTAAAATTAATGAAGTGATTTTAAGCAGAACAGACCATTGCTGGTAAATCAGGAATCATTGGCTAGGCTATTGCTTTTTGAGGTATACAACCCAGATTCAGGTGCTCAATTTTCCACGATCTCATGGAGAACTTCTGCCTTGCCATTTTACGTATAAGGACCACTGGACTGAAAGAACACTATTGTTTTTATTTTTCCAAATAACCAATGGGTTTGAGAAATTATGTAGCACATAGGAGACTGAAAGGACTGGCCTATGCTCATCCATAATTTCTGAGCTGTTTTGACATGAAAATACTTGAAAAGTTTCAGAAAGTCTTTCAGCAGGGAAACACACTTTGCAATTCAAGTCTAGTTACACTGAGCATTCAATTACACTCAGAAAAATCAGTAGTATTCTAATAGTTTAAAAGATCACTGATACTGTATCCTTTATTCCTATAAATAAATGTTTAATTGTACATATAATTTCATTAATACTGATGTGACTGTTCTCAGAAATAACACCCGTGGAAAAGAGGACAAGATTTTACCGGAGTTATTAACCATGAATCAATAACCACACATTCAGAAGAATACATAGACTATTGCTTATATTTCATTAAATCTGTATATTGTGATAGACTTTAACCACATGCTGTGATGCAAAGAGTGCATAAGAAGTATTTTCATGAATCAGGATCCTGTGAAGTGCTGTAGATGCCAGTATGTACCATTTACTTGAATATTCCTTGTCGGAACACCGCCTACGTATAGCTACGCAACAAAGTTACGTTACATTTGTTTTGAATGTGAGAGAAAAAAATCTTTAAAATCTTTCAAACTATTGGTTTTTTTCAAAACAAGGTAGTTGTAGTGGATTGACTTTTGGATTTTTCAGATCTTCCTTAAAAAAATGGCGTTTACAGGTCTTCCTTAACAACGGAGGTCAGGATCCACGGAAGTATTCCATATCTTCCTTTAACGTAACACAACATATAAATAAGGTGTAGATAAGTGGGTACGCTCTCTATTTCAGAAGATGCAAAGAAGGGGCAAAAGCGCTCCCCTCAACTTGAGAGACAATTATTATCATGTGATGATTGGTTGAGGCCTTCATCTCAGCACCCAAAAGACTACTCGCTACTACCTGTTGGGTATGGTGAACGACGTAGAAGTCCATCTCCACAGCACGCTTGGTTTCCACCTTCTCATGAGAGATACAGAGAGGAGGTGGGAGCAGTTCTGCATAAGAGTGGAGGAGTACAAAGGGAAATGGAAAAGATTCTACATGGAAGAGATGGACAAGAAATAATGCGAGAAAGTGAAATTACACAGTCACAGACCGCAAGAGATCTTTGAGATTTATAAAGTGATTACAGTCGTTTGCCTGGTGATCAAATCCTCACCTGGCTAGTGCGATGCTGGGACAACGGAGCTATTAGTCACGTGATTGAAGGTCATGAAGCACAACAATTGGGATCTCTTGCCCGAGATCCTGTAATAGAACAAGAAATGGCAAGAGAGGGAATGGCATCCAGTCTTTGGATCCAAATCCTCCACGCTGTGAGGGTGAGATACCCGTTTAAGGAATATCTGTGGAGCTCTCCAAGAAGGTGGAATACTGCGGAAGAAGGCATCCAATATCTATGGGAATTAGCCATGTTGGAAATCATCTATTCTGATCCAGACCATTACGACATCCTAGCTCCAGAACGTGTCCCCTTCACACAGCCCATGTGGAAAAAGGCAATTAAAGGTGCCCCAAACCATACACCTGCTGCTTGATAACAGTATATGATCCAAGGACGGGTGAACCAAGCATGGAAGCCATGTGTTGTTGGATAAGGTGCATAGTGGAAAGTCTGGAAGACTCCATTTCCCTATACCGACCTACCTACGATAGGGAAAGGAGAGAGAGAGATTATGAATACTCCAGGTATGAGGACTATCCTAGAGACAGAGATGACAGACATTATAGAGATTACAGAGAAAGGTCAATGGAACGATCATGGCGGCATAGACAAAGACGACGTCGACCTAGACCTCGGTCTCATTCACAATCTTCATCATCCCCACGCAGAGGGAAGGAAAACCCTAAGCGACAGTCACGTAGCCAACTATGGGCATACCTATGCAGCAAGGAAGAGAACATGAAGAAGTGGGGTGGAGAACCCACTTACAAGCTCAAAGCTAGAGTGAAGGAACTGAGACAGAAGGACACTGACAAGAAAGTTGTCTGCCTGATAGTCACAGAATTTCTAGACAAGAATCTGCAATTGCCAGAAGGCAAGAAGATGGAGATCCACCTCCCCAATGACAAAAAAGCCTCCAAGAAACCAAAGTCAAAGTCCGACAATGATTGCTCTGATCAAGAGCAATAGAGGGGCCCTGCCTTCTGCCAGGAGAAGGAGAGGGACCAAGAAGAATCTGGTTTACTGGGCTGAGTGGGTTCGATGGCCTGGCACATTGGATCCTCAGAGATACCGAGTTTTGATAGATACTGGTGCCCAGTGTACTTTAATGCCATCAGAGCATTGGAGTGACAGGAAGGTCTCAGGAGTTGTCCGTGGTAGAGGCTGACATAAGCTTGACAGGTGACCAATGGGAAAAGTATTCCATTGTGACGGGGCCAGAAGCCCCTTGCGTTCTAGGTATGGATTACCTAAGAAAAGGATACTTCAAGGACACGAAGGGGTATTGATGGGCTTTTGGTGTAGCCACAGTGATTGAAGAGGAGTCCAAGTGATTGTCTGCCCTTTCTGGCCTCTCAGAAGACCCTTCTGCAGTAGGGATACTGCAAGTGAAAGATCAAAACGTGCCAATAGCCATGACAACCATACACCCCATCCATAAGATGATTCAGAAGCTGGAAAGCCAAGGGCTGGTCAGCAGAACCCATTCACCCTTCAATAGCCCTATCTGGCTTGTACGCAAGTCTGATGTATAATGGAGACTGACTGTGGACTATCATGGCTTAAATGAAGTCACACCGCCACTGAGTGCAGCAGTACCCGATATGTTGGAGCTCCAGTACGAGCTGGAGTCAAAGACAGCAAAGTGGTAACACCGCCATTGACATTGCCAATGCGTTTTTCTTCATTCCCTTAGCGTTAGAGTGCAGGACACAGTTTGTTTTCACCTGGAGAGGCGTTCAATACACCTGGAATCAACTGCCCCAGGGGTGGAAATACAGACCAACCATCTGTCATGGACTGATTCAGGCTATATTAGAGAAGGGTAAGGCCCTAGAATATATCCAGTATATTGATGTCATCATTGTATGGGGGGACACAGCAGAAGAGGTCTTTGACAAAGGACAGAAGATTACCCAGATTCTCCTCAAGGCTGGTTTTGCCATAAAGAAGAGAAAAGTCAAGGGACCTGACAGAGAGATCCAGTTCCTAGGGGTGAAATGGCAAGACGGAAGGCGCCAGATTCCAACTGACGTCATCAATAAGATCATGGCAATGGCTCCACCGACAAATAAGAAAGAGACCCAAGCTTTTCTGGGAGCCATAGGCTTCTGGAGGATGCACGGCCCAGAGTACAGCTAGATTGTGAACCCTCTTTACTTTGTGACCCATAAAAAGAATGATTTCCAATGGGTTTCTGAACAATGACAAGCTTTCAGGCAGATCAAGCAAGATATTGCACATGCCGTGGCTCTTGGACCAGTCAGGACAGGACCAGATGTGAAGAATGTACTCTACTCTGCAGCTGGAGATAAAGGTCCCTGCTGGAGTCTCTGGCAAAAGGTGCATGTTGAGACACGAGGGCGACCACTGGGTTTCTGCAGCCGAAGCCACAGAGGTTCTGAGGCCAATTACACCCCTATGGAAAAAGAAATCTTAGTGGCATATGAAGGCATACGATCAGCTTCAGAGGTAATTGGTACCGAAGCACAGCTCTTCCTGGCTCCCCGATTACCAGTGCTGAGTTGGATGTTCAAAGGATAGGTGCTCTCTATGCATTATGCCACCGATGCCACGTGGAGCAAGTGAATTGCTTTAATTACACAACCTGTCCAAATCGGGAACTCGAATTGCCCTGGAATTTTGGAAATTATAACTAATTGGCCTGAAGGAGGGAACTTCAGTCTGGCAGATGAAGAAGAGCCAGTGAGTTGAGCTGAAGAAGCTCTACCATATAATGTGTTGCCAGATGAAGAGACACGCTATGCCCTTTTCACTGATGGTTCCTGCTGTATTGTAGGGAAGACCTGGAAGTAGAAAGCTTGGAGTCCCACACTCCAAGTGGTGGAAACCACTGAAGGTGACCGCAAATCGAGTCAGTTTGTGGAACTAAAAGCTGTCCAATTGGTCTTAGACATTGCAGAAAGAGAAGGATGGCCAAGGCTCTACCTATACACCGATTTGTGGATGATAGCCAAGGCCCTGTGGGGATAGTTAGACCGGTGAAAAAAGATGAATTGGAGTCGTAGAGGGAAACCCATCTGGGCTGCTGATCTGTGGCAAGACATCGCTGCCAGAGTGAAGAACCTAAATGTGAGAGTCCACAATATGTGCCCAAGGATCGAGCTAATGAGGAACATGCTAATAACAGAGAGGCAGACTGAGCTGCACAGGTCAAGGTATCACAAGTAGACCTAGACTGGTAGCAGAAGTGAGAATTGTTCCAAGCTCGGTGGGCCCATGATGCTTCAGGTCATCAAGGCTGAGACACCACCTATAGATGGGCACGAGACCAAGGTGTAGATAAGTGGGTACGCTCTCTTCTTCTTCCAGCAAGCTGGAGAGCAGGAGCTCCATTGCTACTGGTCCTGTCTGGAGCTGAGGCCTGCAGCGGTTGCTGTTGTCTGCCCACGCATGAGGGAGAGTCCTGGGTCATATTTAGCTGGTCTGCTTTCCTCAAGGGAAGTGGTGAGGTTTTGCTAGTTCTTTACTTTGTTGGTTACCAGGTCTTACAAGTGTGCATACCTGTTTTGTTTTAGTTCCTTTTTGTCCTTTTCCCCACTTCCCTTCCCCTCTTCCCTTTGCATATCCTGCGGTGTAGTTTTTTGTGTTTAGAAAAATATAGAAATATATAAATAGTGTGTGATTTTGGTTTCTTTCATAGATTTTTTTTCCTTTGAAAGGGGGGATGTTTTGGGAGAGAGTCAGACTGAGTGGTTGGAGAGCTTGGGAAAGCTAACTCAAACCAGCTTATTACTGCAATTTAAAACAACAATGGCTGTCTTGGAGAAAATATGCACCCCAAAACTCATAGCTGTTTGGTACATCTGTTGTTGTCACACTGAACATGTGTAAGCCATGGACTGCTTTCAGCATTGTTGATAGAAACTGTGGAATTCCTCTTTGTGTGTGACACCCAGGTGTTTTTCATGGTTTAGCCCTAGCCTGACTTAATTGACAGCTAAGTGTGAGCTGTTGTGTTCAAGTTCCCCCCACCTCCTCTCCACCTCCCAGGGAAAGGGAAATAAGAGAAAGAGATTTACAGGTTGCAAACTAAAAGATAAAACAGCTGTAATGAAACAAGGAAAATACTATTAAAGAGAAAATAATAAAATATATACAAATATACAAAATTGTCCATCCCCTGCCCCTGCCTTGACTATGTCACCATAGGTGTTGCAGAGCAGGCACAGGGAAAAGGTCCTAGGTGGAAATCAGTGGCAGGAGGAATCTGGACCCAGGAACGGGATTCAAGAATACACAAATCTGGGATCAGGGGCAAAAAGACAGATGAGGTCTGTATTGGATGTTGGTCATCAAAGAAGAGAGTGTAACTCTTGTGTTCCCTCAGTTTTATGCCAAGTATATAGCATGGAATACTCTGTTGGTCAGTTTGGGGTCATTTGCCCTGTCTGCTCGTCCCTGCGGTGCTATACCTTTTCCTCTTTTTGGTTTGCCTTGTTTTTTATAGGAATAAGTATAAGCAATGGCTTTTCTGCATACCAGTGTCCTGCGTCATCACTTCTAGAGAGAAACACTGTCTGAAAAACATGCGGTTAGCTTTCAGAAAATGAAGTTACTTTGATGAGGCTTAGTTGAAAAGTCAGAAAACTGATTCTACTTTAGCTCAAACCAGAACAGTCCTTCAAGGAAATATTCTTCAGACTTTCTGAGTTGTACAATTGACTTGCTTTTACTGTCTTCTATTGTGCTAGTAGGGAGACTCTTCAAGGTGAAGTTGAATATGCCCTCCAGGGCTGAGAGACCACCACTTTACCATAGGGCTGTAAATAGGGAATGATTATGATAACTAAAATGGCTATCCACAGCTGGCACCAAAGGAAAGAGAGTACAGACTATACGCACCGAACAATTTATTGATCATAGTATATATAAGCATATCTCAAGTTGAAAGGGATCCATAAGAATCACTGAGTCCAACACCCTGCTCCTTGCAGAACTACCTAAAACTAAACCATATGAATAAGAGCGCCATCCAGATGTTCCTTGAATTCTGACAGGCTTGGTGCCATGACCACTTCTCTGGGGAGCCAGTTCTAGTGACTGACCATCCTCTCAGTGAAAAACCTTTTCCAAACAGAACTTCCCCTGATGCAGTTTCATTCCATTTCCTCGTATCCTGCCTTTGTTCAGCAGAGACAACAGATAGAATCTTCACTCTGCTGTCCCCCTTGAGATAGCTGTAGGCAGCAATGAAGTCGCCCTTCACCCTTCTCTTCTCCAAGTTGAATAAACCAAGTTACCTCAACCACTCCTTATAAGTCTTTCTTCCAAGGCCTTTCACCTTCTTGATTGCCCTTCTCTGGACACACTCCAGTATTTTAATGTCCTTTTTATATTGAGTTGCCCACATTTGCACACACAGTATGTGGGATGGGACTTCACAAGTGCAGTGTAGAGTGGGACAACCACCTCACTCAACCAACTGGCTATGGTGTGCTTTATGAACCTCAGGACATTGTTGGCCATTTTCCGCTGTCAGGAGAAGTTCTTGACTCAAATAGGATTTGCCATCAAACCCAAACCCCAGATTTCTTTCTGCTGGACTGCTCTCCAGCTTCTCATCCCCAAGTCATATTGTTGGTAATTACCTGTTTTTCTAGCCCATCCATATCTCTTTGTGAGGCCTCTCTGTGCTCGAGGGAGTCCTCAGCTCCTCCTAGTTTAATGTCATTGGCAACCTTATTTAATGTACATTTAATTCCTCTATCCAGATCATTTATAAAATATGAAAGAGCATTGGCCCTAAAATTGAACTGTGGAAAGCCCCACTGTTGACTGGCTTCTAGCCTGATTTAACTCAATTTATTGTAACACTTTGAACACAACCTAACAGCCAAGGTATTATAGACTTGTTTAGCTGTAAAATGGAGTTTTTGTCCAGAAGGATACTGTCACAGATAGTATCAAGATCTTTGTCAAAATCCAACCACATTTATTGTCTTCCCTTGGCTGACAAGATGACTGACTTTGTTATAAAAGGAGGTTAAACTGGTTAAGCAAGACTTCCCCCTTGTGAACTCATGCTGACTGTGACCAATTACTGTGTTGTCTCTCAAGTGTTTTTCAGTAACTTCCATAATAAACTTCTGCACAACTTTGCCAGGGAGACTGACAGGCTTATAATTAACAGCATCTTCCCTCTTTCCCCTCTTGGAAACTGGGGCAACATTTTCCATCTTTCAGTCCACTGGAACCTCTCTGTACTACCAATAGCACTGAAAAATAGCAGTGAGGTATCCCACCATGACATAGGCTAGCTCAGCTCTTTCTTTCAGTAACCTGGGATGAATTGCATTGGGCCCATAGATTTTTGCAGTGCATCCAGCTGGAGCAGCAAATCTCAAACAAGTTCAGAGCTGTCTGGGAATACACAATCTCCCCAGTCACAGTCTTCCAACACAGGGTCCAGTGCCCGCCATTGATGTTAAAGACAGAAGAGATTAAGTTGTTACATATTTCTGCTTTGTCTAAGTCCCTATTTGTGAGGTGATCAACTTCATCAAGTAACAGACCAATGCTGTCTCTGATCCTCCTTTTGATGTTAACACATTTACAAAAGCCCTTTTTGTCATCCTTCACAGTGTTGGCCATCTTTAAGTGTAATTAAGCTTTGTCTGCACAAATTTTCTCCCTCTAGTGGTGAACAGCAGCTTTGTAGTTCCCCCCATGTCACCTGTCCTTGCTCCAAACTTCCCTAATTTCCTTTTCTGCCTGTATTCTAGAAAATCCTTCTTCAGCCTTGCCAGCCTTCCACCCCACTTATGTGACTTCCAGCACTTTGGAATTTCCTTCTCCTGTAATATCAAGAGACGGTTTTTTAAAAATGACCGGCATTCATGGACCCCAATAACTTCAAAAGGCAATGCCCAAGCAGTCTTACTAAATAGCTTTTTCAGCAACCTGAAGTCTGCTCTCTCCAGCCATTTGAAATTCAGCTACTTCATAGTCACTGTGAACATGACAACCACCAATCACTTCACCCATGACTCCCTTTCTGTTCACAAACAACAAATCTTAGAGGGCATCTTTCCTAGATAGCAGGCCAGGTATGAAAATGAATACTACTGCTCTCAGAAAAGATTCTTACGGTAAGCCATCACTAATCCCTGTTCTAAATGGGATAACCAGTTTTATTTTATAGGCTAAATATGTTCCTACTCAGCAATAGTCTTTTAAATGGTAACTGCAACACATTTCACCAGTGTATCCAAAAGACATCTCATTTTTAAGAATATACACTAGAAATCTAATTATTCTCAGGAATGAAAATAGTCATTACTGTTACACATACATGGAGAACAATATATTTATTTTTTTGAAGGATTTATTTTTTTGAAGGATTTATTTTTTTCCAGAGGATATGTTACATCCTAAAGAGGCAAGAAAAAAAGTTCCATAGCTATTAATCTTACATTACCAAATCATAAATAATAGGGAAAAAAAAGAATAAGCAGTTTCTCCATCCTCTCTTCTCTTTAGAGGTCTTAGATTTGTTCTTTACCTTTAACCCTACATCTACTTTTAAGTCTCATATTCTCAGAAATAGTAGCTTTGTGTTGTGCATTATGATTTTAGTTCACAACATGAGCATTGTTTTAAAATTAATCTCCTAATCTTTCCATGGACTTTGCCTCAGTCTTGGGCTATTTGCATTGTGTTACTTTCCTGCAAAGTACAAGCTTCTACAAATCAGAAATATGTCAAATATGCTCCAAATGTTATTTACTATTCATCCTACTAAATAAGACCACAAATAATCTGAAGCAATTCCCTCAAAACATCTATGGTGTGAATGTTGGGTCCTTGATGTAAAGAGCTGCTGCTATAATGCTGCACTACTTGCTAGTGTAGATTCAGCCTTTTACTCGTAAATGCCTGCAGTGGATAGAAGCAGAGAGTTATACCTAGTTAATGCCAGTAACTCTGAATTTTATTGGTGTTTTAGCTATATACCTGTCACATGGTCAAAGCTCAGTTTAAAAAAAAAATGAAAGTATTTTCAAACAAGAAAAGAAAAATCATACTTTAAAAAATTCTGCTTTCAGAGCCTAATAGTATGTTAATCTTCTCCATCTCTGAAGTGCCAGTGTTTGTGTTTGTTTCCGAGTGAAACATCCTTAGTACACAGCTTCTATTCTAATTACTTTACGCTTCTGGTTGTACTGCACAACCAATTAGTAACAACTAGTGTTCTGAAGATTAACCTTCAGAGAAATGACAAGAAGCCTATCCTCCAAGGAACTACACTGGTGTGTCAACAGGGATGTGTTTAGTCCTTGCCAGCTCCACGTATGGGGATCTCTACACTATCAATGGAGCTCCAACTTCACACTGGGCCAGCCTGAGGCCTAGAACTAGTCTGTCTAGGCATGAGAAAACTGAAGGACCAGAAATGAAATGTAACTCTCCGGAGATGAGTAAGTGTGGCTTGTGACCAACTTGGTTGCTATGCATGTAAGAGCTTTCAACCGAACTGTATTGGCAAGAACAGAGAGGGAAAATTTGACACTGTTTTCTCAGTACAGTGTTAGATCAAGACTTGAATTTGAATGTTCTGTGAAAGAAAAGCTAAAAGGATGCCCAGGATTAACACAGTTGGTAATCTCAGCTGCTTGTCATCCCTTGTACAGTTGGAGCACATACTATATGGAACTTAGTACAGAGCCACTGTGATTGACAAGAGAATTGCTCTGTGTTCTGTAAATGTACAAGATAGAAGGCTCTTCCAGATGAATTATTCATTCAAAGCTTTTACCAACAAAAAAAAAGTGGTATTCTGATGTTTGGGTTGGTATTGATAATATTGAATCGAGAAAGGTGTGATAATAAGCCTTAAAGGAATGTAAGGACTGTAAATAAAATCAAAGCTGCTTTATAAAAAACTAACCAAAAATACATACAATGGGAAATTTAAAAATAGTTAAAAGCATTTTTGAAACTGATGTTAGTAACCTTATATTGTGTCTTAAAAGGAAGGCAGAGCTCTCAAATATGATCTTAAAAGAAAACAGCATTGATATATTAAAATAATAGTATAATTAACTGCATTTAGAATATGAAAATCTTTATCCCCTTCAGCTGAGACATTTGAAAGCAAAAAAATGTTGTCCCATCCTCAAAAAATTAAAGTCATAATTGTTTGTTTATTTTCATTGATAACCAAGAAGCAACATTTAGTTCAGAGAAAATCAGTGGATTTTATCTCCTTAGTCCCCAGTTCCAAATATGTTGTCTATGTCTATTCTTTTTCAGAAAATTAATGCCAAGCATCAATTTTGACAGCTAATTTTGAGATATCTTTTCCATAAAAAGCTTAATCATAACATAGTATAGGGCAACAACTCTTCTGCATTTCCAAAGGGTATCTATTAGTAGATCCAAAACAAAATCAGACACTTTATTAGTTGGGAAATTACAAGAATCCAACTTTCAGCTTGGCTAGATGAAAAATCTCAGAATCTAATCTGTGCCTGAGCTGGTTTGAGTTAGCTTTCCCAAGCTCTCCAACCGCTCAGTCTGCCTCTCTCCCAAAACTTCCCTCCTTTCGAAAGAAAAAACTATGGAAGAAAGCAAAATCACACTAAATATATATATTTCTATATTTTTCTAAATACAAAGAACTACACTGCAAGGATAGGCAAAGGAGCAAGGAAAGAGGGGAAGGGAAATGGGAAAAAGGACAGAAAGGGTCTATATAACACACAGCATACAACTATAACACCCAGTAACTAACAAAGTAAAGAATTAATGAAATCTTATCATGCCACCTACCCTGTGGAGTGCCAGACACATTAAAAATCCGACCCGTTAAAAAATTTTCCGCAGGCTTGGCAGCAGACAGGACCAACGCAGGGACCTTCTGCTCCCTAACCTTTCCGGAAGAAGAAGAGAGTGTACTCTCTTATCTACACCGTATTTATATGTCGAGTTACGTTAAAGGAAGATATGGAATACTTCCGTGGATCAAAAGTCAATCCACTACATTGCCACAGAATGAAATGAAGCATTTATCTGTCACAAAGAACCTGCCAGAAAGCTCCAGATATACTTTGTCACCTCCTTTACAAAAAACCCAAAATTTTCACAGGAAGTCAAAATCAATCTCTTCCAGAGTGGGAGCATTCTAGGTTTGTCAGTCTACCTGGAACAGTGGGTTTTTAAATCTTGCTGAAAATTTGTGGCTATGTGAGAAGAAAACATTTTTTTTTAAACACGGTTTTAATGGGATAGGAATACTAAAATTCTGCATTGTACGTGAGAATATTTACCACACATATTAACACAATTATTTTTTTCATCAGTGAGAAGTATGAAGATTTGGGCACTTACCTAACTAAGTTTACGAGATCTGGTTGCTATTACAAAATTTACAATAAAACTACACGGTTTCTGCCCTTTCCTGCACAAGGCTGCTAACATAGTCATAGTAAACTGCAGGTGAAAGGACTGTTAGCGTAACCACTTCTTTTTTTTTATGAAATAGAAGGTATACTATGGAGAACTGGTTTTCTTTTTGGACAAACTTCATGAGTGGAATGCAAAAACCTAAGTTGAAGGTTGATAGAAGGCAATATAATCTATGGAAGGCTCAGAGACGCAACAAGAATTTTTTCGTGCAGGAGAACAGGACCACATGTGAGGTCCTCAGGATCAAAAGGGGCAAGCCAACTGCAGGACCCGAACTGTCTAAGAAAACCAGCTGTGTTGGAAGGGTTTTGTGGATTAAGGCCTTAAGATACCATGAGCTGCAGGAGAAGCAACAAATTTGTTCCTTCAGATTAAAGAGGGTACTAAGGTGTGGGAATGAAGAATGATGGGTGAATTGTTGTAGTTATATGCGTTCATCATGCTGTTGAATAAAGAGCACTAGTATTTTAAAATTTGTTGAAATACTCAATGTATTTTTTTATTATCTCCCAACTGCAAGTTAGGATGTCCTTCGGCTGGCACTGTTGGGTGAAATACACTCAAGCTACTTTTTGATTAGATCATGACTGTATCTCTGAAATAGAAAAAGACAAGGTGGCAAAAAACTTTGAATTTATAGAGAGTCAGAGAAGATTTAACCACACATTTATAGTACAAGGAAACAAAACTTCATAATTATGAAAATAAATTCTGAAGAAATTTCATCAAACAAATTAAAAACTTCCTCTAGCAAAGTCATTACTGAAGAAAGCAGAGTAGGAAGATTCAGTTTGCTACCGACAAATATTTAATTTTATTGGTATAATTTGTATAACTGACTTGTGAAATATTAAGCCTAGCTAAGATTGCTAATGCAACCTAAGTCACTCGGAAACAAAACAGAAACAATTAGGTGTGACTGGACCTCTGGAGGTCATCTAGTCTAAACTCCTCCTGAAAGATGGACAAATTTGAAAGCCATATAAAATACGTGCTCTTATGTTGCATAAGGCAAGATTTTATCTTATAAACTTAAATATCCAGTCTGTGCTAGTTGCTGAAGCACTCTATAGGCAACAGGAAAGGAAAAGTATGCGACATTCCAGAAATAACTCATCCCATTTTAAAACTGATGCTTTCCTCAGGTATGAAGAATTGTGCTTTTTAAAATTCCTCTCGCTGTCTAATGAATACAGAAAAAGTTCAAAGGATAGACAAAGCGGATTTTCTCATTCATGGACTTGAAAGTATGGATTAATTTCTTTCTTTTATGGATGTTAAATATTTTTATAGACATTTTATTTTAATAAGTTATTGATGCATGTCACATTAGCATGAACAACACAAATTGGTGTAGATGATGATTGTCACTTTGAACACAGTGAGGGAAGCTTGAGAATTACAGTACTCACATTAACTTCCAGTTTAGTTATCTGTAGGCCAAAAAATATTAAAAATAGAAACCAGACAAATTATATTTTTAAAGGGCAGCAGTAAGGCCGAAGAGTGCAGGAAGACAAAGGTGTTGGTCACTGCCATCTTTATTCATACTATCACAGTAAATTTTGTAGTGGACCCTTCAAAAATGACAAACACATAGCTGCTCAGCAGAAGAGAAGATTGCTGTCTCTTACCCATTATGCATTATGAGTAGTGTTTACATCTTACATTCTACACATAGCAGGTATATATAGCCTGATTTTCAGACCTACTGCACATTTCAGTGACATTAAGTGATTTCACTGGGAGCACCGGCAAGAACAACACATTTAAAAAATTGGCCATTTGTTTAGATACCTAACTATGAATTTAAGGTGTAGAAATTTGAAAGTCTTTTTCATTCTCTTCACAACTAACCTAGAAAACAAGTTCACAAGAAAACCAGTTAAAACAAAGATAAACATAATTTCTAAATGATCATCATCTTGTCATCTAAAATATGGTGGTAAAATATGCTCATGACATTTTTAAAGTAGTTTTTTAACATTAATATTTTCATTATTTGGTGGTCTACCTTTTAGCGTTCAGTTTTGACAGTTTGGTGATGGTCAGTTTCTTGAAAAGTAATCCGCCAAAGAATTTGATCCTCTGAACATATGATGTCTTAATGACCTGTGCAGTGCCTTAACTCCTTGAAATGTAACATATTAAAATGACTGTATAGGCTGGAGTAGCAAAACAGAGAAACCCAAACTGATCCTAACCAAAAGCACTGTGCATATTCTAAGTCATCACATGAGGTGTATAGGAGTCAAGAGTTTGAGACCTTCTTTTGATATCTGGCTAACTTAAATGTGAAAGAATGCTACCCCAAATGTTTACTACAATGGAAAATTCAGAATAAGTTGGTAATACTACATTTTAGATTTGAAACTGTTATATTGGATCCATTATTTTTGCTTTAATTCTTCCTTTTACAGTATACTGCAGGGCAGATGTTGGTTTTGGCTGTATGTGGTTCGTCCACTTGCACTTATTAAGTATTTACCTATTCTAATAATAAGAAAAATCCATCACTATAAAATGCGTGCTTATGCATCGTATGTGTATTAAAGGTCTGGATAAACCAAAGAAATTACTCTTATTTCTCTCCATTCTTCTCTATCAACAGATTAGTTCCATTTAATTTAGATGAGCATGACAAAGAACATAACTTCACATTGCTTTAGTAGTCAAAGAATATGAATTTGACTGCTTTTAGCACCACTTCTAACATGCAGACCCAGTCCTGCATTTTAGAGAGATAATTCCCCTGGGAATTACTAAGAGCATTTAGTTAAGAATGTATTTTCTGGCTGCTAAGTAAACTGAGACTGGCAAATGAATTGTGATTTTAATGAGACTAGAACTGTGTAAACTAAGTTCATTTTTCCATGACTTTTTTTTCAGTAATCTCACTTGCTATGCACGTATAACACTACACTGCTGCCCTAGTACTGGAGAATGTAAACAATTGATTTGTTTGCAATATGTTAGAGCATTTATATTAATGCTGCTTTTCTTCCCTCCTTTTTTTAAAAAACAAATTATGTTTTGCTTTAAAAAAAAGCAGGTTCAACATTACCAGCTTTTTTCCAATTAATACATTTCTTTCTGTGCCCTGAATGATTTCTTACTCTGATTTATTTGGTTCTTGGATTGACAAATGCTTTATGATTTACTATGCCAACGCTTTTTCTGTTTACACTTTTGTCCTTAAACTTTCAAAATGACAGGCATTATAAGAAACTTTTCTAGAAATCCCTTTTCGAAGACCTATGGATAGATGCTAAAGAGCCATTTTCTTCCACTGTTATTCCTTAATAGGTTTAAACTTCAGTCAGGAAGAAAAAAAATTAACGTCTTTTTAACTAATACCATGTCATCTCTTTAATCATGCTGATTCTGAATAATTCAGCCACTGTGGAAGTTTCAGGGTGAGGATCTATAGCTCTGTCTCTCACTGGGGAGAGTTTATTATTACTGAGTCTGACAGCAGAAAGCCCTGGCAGGTTAATTGCGGCAGCAACACTAGCTGGGAGTTTGCTGTTGATATATAGTGACTAAAAGGAGTGAAGGAGATTGACTATGCCTGTTACAGCACAAATATCTTCATGCACCTCAGGTTCCTCAGAAAGATATGAGAAATAAATGTTCACTGTTCATTTTCTGTCTGCACAATACAAATAGCCCTGGGCTGAACATAGCAGCCTCAGCATACAGAATATATATATAAAAAGAGGGAATTCGCAAATTAACATTATTACAAACATTCCTGCCTGAAAGTGCTGAAAATCAATTTCAATGTAGTTTGCATTTTAATGAGGTGTCAAAGAGATAAATCAGTTGTGCTTGAGGAACACTTGGCTAGCAATGTTTTTTTCTGATCATATCGTGTCTTGACTAATATTAGATAAAGTAAAAACGGTGTTAATTGAAGGTGTGGGGAACATTACTGCTAGTTAATGAAGTAAACTCTTGGTGGTTATATAGACTCATTAACTGAACTCAGATAGCTATTTCTTAGGAGCAGATTCCCTTCAAAACCAGAACAGTACGTAAACTACTGAGGAAAAATACCACTCTTCTTAAAACAGTCCTAATTTTTTTCAAATAAAATATTTTCAAATAATTTGTCTTTAAGTAGTTCTCCTTAACTGCACTTCACTGCCTTACAGATCAGCTCTGGTCTTTATTGTGGTAACAAAAACCATCAAGAAAACTCCTTCTCTGAAGGTATTTCAATGAGAAGTATCAACTCTTAAATGTCAGATCACTATGCTAAGAACACAACGTTGTTTTTTTTTTTTCTGTTTACAACATTTGTGCACAATAGAATCACAGAGTCACAGAATCATCTGGTTGGAAAAGACCTTTGATATCATAGAGTCCAACCATGCCTGTCCACTACTAAATCAGATCCCTAAACGCTTCGTCTACCTGTCTTTTAAGCACCTCCAGGGGTGGGGACTCCAACGCCTTCCTGGGCAGCCTCTGCAAGGGCCTGACAACCCCTTCAGTGAAGACATTTTTCCTAATGTTTAATCTGAACCTACCCTGGTGTAACTTGAGGCCATTTCTTCTCATTCTATCACCTCTCTATTGGTAGAAGAGACCAACACTCACCTCGCTACAGCCTGCTTTCAAGCAGTTGTAGACAGTGATCAGGTCTCCCCTCAGCCTCCTTTTTTCCAGACCAGATAACCCCAGGTCCCTCAGCTGCTTCTCATAACCCTTGTTCACCAGAATGACTCTATTCACTTTTATGGAACTTTCATCTTTAATGCCAGTTAGAGAAAGAGTCAAATTTACCCTAAAGCACAAGGTGCAGTTGTTTCCACAGAAAATCTGGAGACACTGCGCTCTGTTTTAGAGAGCCATTTACAAAAAAAGAAGCTGGTTTTTGGAGGTTATTTGGGGCTTATAGGGTCACATAAAAAAACCTTAGCTGTTTACCTTCTTACAGTAGACATGACAGCCATTTTAAAAATCTTTACTTTTAAATACAGTGAATTCATTTTTAATCAGTATCATATGCTTTATCTGTTGCAATCTCACAATTTAATCCATAGGAAACACATAAATTAAAAAAAAGTATTGTGGACACCAGAAACTAGGAATGTGAGTGGATGGTCTAGTTGCAAACATTATGGAGTCTGCATTGGAAAAAACACTGAAGTTTGTGTTACTAATGGGGAAGTAGTTTACGAAGAAATCTAGTATCTTGTCTAACCCTCTGCAAGCTGTATACTGCCTTCATCTACCAATCGTTCTCCTGCTCCTGCAATGTAATGAGTGTCACCCGCTGCACACATGACCGGCGCTGGCAGGAGTGCAGGACCAAGGAGCTTGGCACTGCCACCAGCTAGAAACAAGGTGTGGGGCCCGATAAAACATGGTGCAGGGCCAGATTTCGTCTGCATGCTGTGAGTTTGACCCCTGATCTACACCTATCCATACCAACAGGTTCAAATAAACACCCACTCCTTGCTTTTCTGAGTGGACCAATGCGTTTTTTTGTGTTTTATTTACATGCATCTTCATTCTTATTTTCACTCTTGGCCTCACTTCAGGACTTGGAGACTTCTTCAGGACTCTTCTGCAGGACTTCTCGCATCCCCCGCTTTTGTGTTGTGTTTTTAAGGAGGCAGAGAACAGTAGTCAATTATTTCCCCTGAGCTCAAATAAGCTCACTTCTTTGCTTTGAGCTACTGATGGTCAGACATTCGAAAGAATAAGAAGATGATATTGGTGACTGTTAAAGTTACACATGTTGCAAAACAGTACCACAGGCTCTTAATGCAATTGTATTTCAGTTTATTATGCCCATTTTCTTTTGCTGTAAATGGATAGCATGAAAAATGTCATTATTTTTCATCTCCATGTTTTACAACTTTAACACTATCAGATCAAAGTTAGATGTCACTTCCTTTATAATTATGATAGCTTAAAGCACTCTTCTTTAAAGCTCTTTCTTCAACTTCTATTGCTAGAACCACTACAACAATTTTTATGTTATTGAAGTACTCACTTATTACATTATCTTGCTGAATACAGATCTGACATTCAAAAGCACAATTCAGCTCTCTATCTGCACACTGTAAATAATCTAAACATATGTATGATGGAGAAGAAAGTATAAATATGGGGGTTGCAAATGGGAGAATATATCCCTTTAAAATATCACAGTCAATGTTAATTGTAATAACACTCTCAAGAACAGAACAGAACAAAACAAAACAAAACATTATCAAAACCTTCCACAATGTTTATATGGGATCACACACACTAAGCCTAATATAATTTTGACAAGTTAAAACATGATGTCCTAATTCACCTTGTTTTCCCACTGAAATTTTACTTATTTCAGAGTCTTGAGTTATTTCCAGTTTATGGTCAACTAGTTCACGGGTATATAAGACCAGAAAAGTTTTGGAAAAATTGTAAGTGATAAGCAGTGGCAGAAAGATACATGGCAGCTGAATTACTTCCTGACTCATAATACAACTGACTTAAAGTTTATGTGGTTCACAAACTATCTTTCTTCCCTCTGTCCTTATCCTTTATTTCTAGGACATAGGATCATTATATAAAAAATTTATATCTCTTTCCAAATGCTCCGGACAACTATATGGGCATATATTTCTGTGTTGCCTCATGAGTAAGAAGCATACCTGCTTTCTTAACTACTCTAAGTGCTTGACTCCCTTTAACATAGTTTCCAGTCTATGTTAAAACTATGTTTATTGAATCTATATAAAATTTCCTGCCTAAAATTCCATTTCTGTAACAAATTTGGCACTTGTAACTTGACAATGCTGTGGTAGTTAAAATTTTAAGTAATACATATAAAATATTTAGAGAATAATTATAATCTTTATGTCATATCAAAGTAATTATATCACACATTTCTAATTTGAAAAAAATGAGCATTTTTTAAAAAAAAACAAACATGCAAAATATCCTGTTAACTCACAAATCAAATTTTATTTATTTATTTATTTTAAATATGTATCAGATGTGATAAATGTAACAATCAATATGACTGCAAAGTTTTGCAAATCTCAAAAAAACCTTAATAATCAAAATGTACTTAGCTTATAGCAAACCAGCTACTATTTTTTTTTCAGTCTTTAAAGCAGAGGCTAAGAAGCAAACAGTAAAAGCACACTATTCTTAGGCAGTTCATAATCTATGCATCTCTTAATGAGCACAGTTTATTTGACTACAGTGGGTAAAAAATTCAGATTTTAGTGGGTTAAATGACATTAAGATTTGGTCCGTGACATAAAATAGAGGTAACTGAGATTATTTTATACCTAAAACTAAAGAGATGTGGCTTCTTTCTTTTAAAACAGGGACCTCAGTGTCTTTTAGCATGATATTTTAGTAAAAGAATGGAGAAAAGTACATGATGAGTTCTGTGTTAAGAACTAATGTACTCTAGTACATAGTTTCTAGAACTTATTTACTACTGAACATACACATAAAATTTCACCACAGAAAAAAGCAAACTTCTTCATGTCAGGAGTTTCCTGATGAAAGCAGAGATTGCATTTAACAACAAAAGAAAGATTAGAAAGCATAGTCTTACTATAGCATGTTAGGCTCATAGTAACAAGATTACAGAACTGAGCCCTTAGAAAATGACTCAGAAAATTAATTAAAATTGCTAATATATCATGCTGGCTTGATGTCCTAATGACAGTATGCTGTGCACTGTCACATCAGAGATATTAGTTTGATTTCTCTGCTCCAGTCTCTATCACCCCTTGAGGCAGTAAAAGCAAGCAGTGTTGTGGAAACAGAATATTTGGTCCAAGCAATTGTAAGGACAAGAGAATCAAGTCTTAGGGGACTTAGCAGTGATCCTTACAATTGATTAAAGAGCAACATTGACTATTTTCAAGATGGAACCTTCTGTAATGTAAGGGGAAGTTGTATAAAATGAACTAAAAAGTCTTTTGAGATTGACAAAATAAATGAGATTTCTAAGGAGTGGGGAGATTTGTTTACACTTAATAGAACGATGATATAAAAAAAGATAAAGAGAGCGTCTGTCAACATAGAAGAAAAAATGTAATTAAGCATATGGTTTTATAAGCGTATATTTTTATAAGCATACCAAGGAGAAGGAGTAAACTAACTAATGTAGGTGGTGTTTACAATTCTCACAGCAACACTGTTGCCTTAAAAATAGTTTACTTTGTGCAGTGTGTTTGGGAATTGCTCTTTAAATTAATTTTCAAATCTTTCCACCTTAAAAGAGGGCACAGGCCATTTCTGTTCTCCTCCAGGTCTAGAAACACCTGCCAACTACATGGAGGTTGACAGCCAGAAGGCTGCTGGTAGCAGTGCATAGAGAACATGTCCGAGTCCTGCCTGAAAGAATCTACAGTAGGTGACATACATGTTTTAGGACAGGTCTATCCATGCAGAGCTAAAATTTCTTTTTGAAGTACTTAGATAGCAGCATGGCCATGTTAAAAACTCCTAATTGCTTTTTTAAGCAGTTTAGAACATTTACCTTCAAACTCATACAGAAACAACTTAGTTAAATGCCTTGTAGTGAGACTGATGAATTTGTAGCTAATCACCATAGCCTCAATGAACTTGAAATCATTTTCCATGTGAGAAACAGAGAACTAAGGTCAGGACAAGACAATGAATATGTTCTGCCATTGTTCATTTAGGAATAATAAACATTTTTCCTGTTGTAACAGTACATGTTCAGTCTTTGAAAATAAAACACCTGATATCTTTCTGTGGTTTTTCACTTACCTGGAGAAGTCCATCTTTAAATTCATAGCCCTGAGCCTTCCCAGCACTGTCACAATTTCTGTGCATGACTTGCACTGATAACCGAACTACTGCAACAAGGAGTCCTAAAAATATTAAAAGTATTAATCTATACTCAATAGAGAGTTTAGCACCAACCTGTATTCATGTAACTATTTTTCAGTGTATAGTAGTAAATATGAAAAGAGTTCTGTACAGTATTATCCACGATTATGCACTCAGAACAAAAAATCTTATGACGAAACACATATTCTCTGTAATAATAATAAAAAATAATAATTTTGCACTTACTGAGACACTTATCATTTACACAACTCAGATTATGAAAAAAAAGGTTGTGGAAAAGTAAATAAAAATAATGAACAGAAGCTGCAAGAGTTTCATGTGAGGATGCAGAACTAAAACGTCATTGCGCTAACTGTGGGGTGCCTTGATAGGTTGCGTGGCTGTAGCTCTGTAATGAGTAGACACAAACTCTCCAGGCAAGGCAGGGAAGAAATGGCAGAGGTGATTTTCTTCATGTGAAAAGGCAGCTTGATTATACCAGGCTAGCCTGTGGTATTAACAGCAGGCTGGCTAAGGTTGTATGGGTCATCATCAGAAGAGAGAATAGAGAGGATAGCTTTTTGCTGACAGTTTGTTACCAACTACCCTATCAAGTGAGGAAGTTGACAGATTTCCTTTTTAAGCAACTCAAATAAGTCACTGTACCATCATTCCCTGGTTTACCAGAAATAATTAGCCTCCCTTAAATCTGTTGCAAGTACACAGTCCATACAGGTTGCGGGACTGGGGATGATGGAGTGTGGTAGGAGCAACTGCTTATTACAGAAGCTATATAAGCTTGGAAATGGCAGTGACCGTCCTGGTTCTGCTGCTTACAAACAAGGAAGAACCAGCTGGGGATGAGATATCAATGGCAGTCTTGAAATGAAAGTCAGGAAAATGTATGGACGACTCAGGAGACTGGCTTGGTTAAACGTGGAATGCATGACTGAACTCGAAGAGCAAACAGATTTACAAAGGAACTGGTAGTGAGAACAGTCTACAGAGGATAATTGTAGAACTGTTTCCCACATATACAGAAAATCTAAGACTCCTTTTGAGTTGAAATGTGCAAGGAGTATCAAGGACAATAAGAAAAGCTGCTGTCACTACACTAGCAGCAAAAGAATAAACAATGAAAACGTGGATGCAGCGCTAAACAGGCTGATTGATTTTAGTGAAAATGCCTAAAGATGAAGTGCAGATACTCGTTATCTTTGCTTTAGTTTTCACCAGCCTGTTTTTTCAGGTCTTTATATCTAAATCAGGGTTCAAGCAGGAGAGGATCTATCAGTACTGAGTGAGAAGAAAGGCAGTGATCTAGTCCATGGAACTAGGTTTGTATCTGAAGATGCTGACAGAGTTGTCTGATAGCCTTTCAAAACTCCTCCCTGTCATCTTTGGAATGTCATTGAGATACAGGAAGACAAGTATTGCACTCATCTTTAAAACATGTCAAAAGAATGATCCAAAGATGTCTAGGCTGTCCGCCTTGCATCAGTGTCTGACAAAATCATGGAGTGAGCCCTTTTGAAGCAGGTTTCTGGGTACATGGAGGAGAAGAGGATATCTGTGAAAAGTTAGCCTGCAGATACCAGAGGTAAATCATGCCTGAACACCCCCATTCCCTCTGTAATGAAATAATTAGATTTGTGGATGAAGAGAGAAAAATAGATGCTATCTACTTCGACTTTAACAAGACTTTCAACATAGTCTCCCACTACATCCACAACTGCAATTTGGGATGATATGGGCTACACATGGTATCAACAAGGTGAGGGGAAAACTGGCTTGACCATTGGCCTCAAAGGGTAGTGGTTAATAACTTGACCTCCAGCTGGAATTTGATTTCAACTGGACTGCTGCAGGATTCTGTCCTAGTACCAGCAGAGTGCACTGTCGCGAAGTTTGTGAACATTAGCCTTAGAGAAGTGAAGACACTTGAAGGCAAGGCTACCATTCAGAGTGATCTAAGTAAGTTGCAAGAATGGGCAGCCAGAACCTGATGAAATTCAACAATGATACAGATTGAGCCTTGGAAAGACAGAGTCCCTGTCAGTGACACAGGCTAGAGCTGGTTCAGCCAGCGAACAACTCTATGGAGATGTCTCGGGAGCCGTGGTGAGCATCAGTCTCCGTGGGGGTCAGCTGTCCTCTTGAGTAGTAACAAAGGGCTAGCAGTGCATTGTCTTTGTGAAACAAAAATGGCTAGAGGGTGAGGTCACTAATTCTTTCCCTCTAATCGACACTTGTTAAATTGCATCTAAATACTGCAGCCAGTTTTAGGCCACATAATACAAGAAAGTTCTCATCAAACTGCAACAATTTTGGCAAAGGGCAGCCACGATAGACATCAGCTGAAACATCTGCCCTGCTAATAGGGGCTGTGGAACTGAGGCTTGGTCACCTTGCAGGAGGAAAAGACCAAAGAGCAGTCGCCCAGCAACTGCACTGAGATGATCAAGGAGTTGTAGTCAGAAAAAGAGGCAACAGTCATACATTGAAGTGGGATTTTTTTCCCCATGAGACTAATTAAGAAGTGAAATGGGTCACTGAGAAAGACTGTGGCATTACTGTCCTCTGAGAATCTCCAGGACTCAGCTGAACGAAGCACTGAGCAACACATTCTGAATTCATAGACCATGTGTTGAGCACGCAGTTGGACAACTTTCCAGTTTGAATGTCTCCAAGAATCTAGCACTCCACTGTGTAAAAGAACATTAAAAGTTGTACTTTGTTCAGAATTAGAAACCAAAAGTTTTTTACAAAAATATCTTAAAATACCTTTGAAAGTGTATTTTATCTATTGCAGTTTTTATAACAGTTTAACTTAAGCTTGAGAAGAAGTAGAACTTCTTTAACGAGAATCAGAATTAGCAAACTGATGTGCCACTATCAGGCAAAATAGAATTCTGATGAATATGTTATCACATAATCCAAAATTAACATATATTGACTCAATGACATGACAGTGCAATGCTAATTCTTTGTTTGACAGTCTGCCATTGCCATCTCTGTTACAAGGAAGAAAACTTTATTTGAGAATTTGATACCTTATTTTCTTCAGTTACATTCAGTGTTGTCTTACAAAAATTAAAAAAAACCCTATAGTCTTAAATTATTTGATTGCATAGTATTGAATTCTATGGGTTTAATGCTGGTTTTGGCAGTCTTCTGGAGCTTACTTAAACGGTCTGATAGGTAGCTTTATGGTAATTAATCTTTGAACAAAAGGCAAAACTTTTTATGAACTTCTTCAGTATACTGGAGGAAGTAAGACTGGCAATATTGGAATGAGTTCAGGTCAATACTCACATAAGGATGAAGTTTACATATGGATTGTTTTCCAGCAATTTAGGAGTATGCAATACACCTTAGCTTAAGAAAGCTGAATTCATATGTGATTTTGGATATCAGGATTACTGCATAAATTATTTTTTCTTGTTTGCAGATGTTAAAAATAATGTCAGAAACAGAAATAATTAAATGATAAGATTAAAGAGATAAAAATGGAATAATATGAAGAAAATAAATATTTTTATTTTTTCATTTAGACTTACAACTTCCAAATATTTTCATCTTTTATTGTAGTGAAATCAATTTGAAAAGTGAGAAACTAGTCCTTTGGCATCTCTGTTCTTGTGTCAAGAATTTTTCTTTTGAACTATTCTTCACTCAGATGAGGCATTTGGAATTTACAGTTTCAGAAGACATCTGAAAACACAAACTCACTACCTTCTTCTGAGACACATCTTTCCAGCAACTTGTGTTTGTGCTGGTTCCATCTATACAAACTATGACTTGAAACTTACATCAGCTTAGGCTACCTAAACTTTTTCTACAGAATACTTAAAGTATGGGCTTTTCGAGTATATAAGTGTTTGTACGTATGCAGTATACCCACAAGCTACAATCCTGCGCTTGATAAAGATCTTTAGGAATCATTGGAAGAGTAAATCCACATTTATTTCACTCTGTTGCTTATATCCAAGTATGTCCTTGCCTGCTGCACAGATGGTTTGCGTACATCTGATTGTTCCTATTTATCTCGGCTGCTGCTGTGGTAATACTGCAAAGGTATAATAGAATGGAAATTGCAATTATATAGAGAAGAAATATATTCAACATGAGGGTGGCCAAACATTGAACAAAGCTGACCACAGAAATTGTTAAATCTCGTGTGCATCAGAGTGGATGAGAAAAAAAATGAAAGGAGATCATGCTGAAGTCACAAAAACACATTGGCAACAGGAATCAAGAGTGGCACAGTGATGTGTCGTTGCCTAAAGGGAGAAATTATGGCTCTCTTCTTCACAAGAAGGCCATCTGTGCTTGGGGAAAGAAAACAATTTTCCTTGAAGCTGATTTTGGTACCACATTTGTTTCACATGAGAGGGCGCTGAATGTATGTGAAGGTTCTGCTTCTCTTCCCAAACATCGCTTGCAGAACTTGCCCTATAGAAAAAAGATAGAGGGTTCCTCTTCCAAATACTTTGACTTGAAGAAGTACAAACAAGCTCTATCTACTAAAGAGTATTAAGCTTTTCCACTGATCATCTCATTCTTCTATAATGTGTAATATCTTGTTCATGTGAAAAGTATAGTGAGTAATGAATGAATTTCTGTTGGGAGACTTTCAATGACCAGTATATGAAATAGCTGGGAAACATTACAGAAGATATTGAAACCTGGATGCTACTAAGGTAAAAAAAAAACATTACCTCTTTCCTATAACTTTCACATAAGTTCCATAATGAAGGACTTATGCTACCTGTTGTGTGCCCCAGAAATCCTTTTGGGAGATAGGTCAAAGATAAGTTATACAGAAACTGAAATATCAGAAACTGAAATATGAAGGAGCGGACTGTCCATATCAAAGTATGTTATAAAAGACACATTAGAAGAAAAAGTAACCTTGAACGTCTTAAAAGTAAGAACATGATCAGTGTGAGAAATTGCTAATGTTTTGTGTATGAATACACCTACCTTTTTTTCAAGAGTCTCACTAATTAACTCTGACTATCCTTAAAAGTAATTTTTAGCCCAGTTCTAAAGATGGAAACAATAGGAACAGGTGATGTCTACAATGTTCTAGTTCACACTGAACTAGCAGGAGACATAGGAATAGTGTAGCAATGAATCAGTTTACCTCATGGATGCAATGGTCCAAAACCCATTGAGCATTATGAGATCACAGAAGAACATTTATGATCATTTTCAGAGTTTGATGCTCTACAGCTTAAGTACAACTAGTGTTGATAGCAACTCTCCCACTTGTTTCCAGTTCCAGAGGTAGAGACATTTTATGCTCTTCATTTCTCGCTCTTCATTTCTCACAATCTATTGTATTATTGAAAGAGAAAGGAGTAGTAAAGAAGATTTTAATTATAGTAATTTAATTTTTAATGAAGGAAAAGAAATCACAATTCATTTACATAAAATATTATTGACTTTATTTTGTGTATAATTGCTGATATGTTCAACTGAAATAATTATACACATTACGCAGTTATTGAATTAGAATAATGAATTAAGTAAGTACAATCACTGGTGTCACAATTATCATGCACTACCTCTAAGAAATAATAATTTCATTCATATGACCATTTTGTTCACCAAGACTGTTATTTTACTAATCTTTATGATTCAAACAACAGTCTGTTCCTGTTCCAGCACACAGTGGATGAGGGAATGGATTTGTTAAGCTGGGTGGTTTTAGCCTTCTTTTATTTGTTCATTCAATTTTATGTTCATTTATTGTACACATATGGTGGTAGAAACTGCTAAAGCAATAACTGTTATTCTGCAAACAAGGCAACACACAGAAACAGATTCAAGATTTCCAATACTTCTTTTGGAATTTTGAGATTAAAGACACATTTATTATTCTGCTTCTGGAGGTTTACACCAAGTATTTCTTTAACTCTTTCACCAAATATTCACAAATTTGGACCCACAAAGGGATAAAACTGGGGATAATCAACAGGAAGTTTTACAGCTAAAAGCTATGACTGTATCATCAAATCTTCTGTAGCTATAAACTGATGCAATTATTTTCCTGAACTGTGTAAGTGGGAAATATCCTTTTTCCCAAAGAACAGTACACATTATATTTCTTATTACTTTTGGAATTATTACATTTAAAAGTTATTTCAGATGAAGTGTTACCTTGATTCTAATAAAGTAATGAGAAAAAATTATCCTATGTAAAATAAAGTTCTCAGTTATAGATGTGCTGTATGAAAAAACACACCAAGCATTCAGCTGAAAAGATTTTTAAGGTGGCTGGCTTCTACTTTCAGTCCGTATACCATACCTTAGCTAAACATCGTGAATAAATGAGAAAATAAGTGGTATAATAAGCCTAAAGAGGAAAACGCATATTACATTAGAAGAAGCAGTGTATTTTACAATTTTATCTTTGACACGTGTGTTCAGTTCTTCACTACAATACTGCTGTTTGGGAGAGTAGGAAATCTGTTTCTCCAAAGGGTTTTTTTTCCTCTTATTTAGACATTTGACATACAGCGATGGGTTCACTGAAACTGTCTCTTTTACACATTAAGCCTTTTGAAAGACTTCCATTTTTTTCCTCCTAGAGGCTATTTGTTTCATGACAGCATTGTCTACATTCCTCACAAAAATGCAGGCATTTGTCTTTGTGCTAAATGCTGACATCCTCTGATAAGAAAAAAGCTAAAAGGGGGAAGAATTGAAGGTCAATATGTTTATTTTGCTCTCAAGTGAACACAGTAGATAAATACTTTTAAGTGACTTCCAGCTTGCTACAATATAAAGTTTATAAATGAATGGCGATGAACATCTACATTGTCATTACTCTGAAAAGAAAAGCAAAACTCAGTTGCAAAAGCTCCTGTCTGAACACAGGCCAGGAAGTAAATGTTGTGTATTATTGTGTTCACTTCATCTTCTCACTCTATTCTTGTTCAGTTTAGTTTAAAATTTCAGTTATTTACAGAAAATCAAAGCAGCTGTCAATCATATTCCAAGGGTACAAATCAACCCAAAGAGAACACATCTGAAATTGAAATATTGTTCTAAGTCATGTTTTGATAGAAAGTTCAGATGAGCTGATGATCTGACCCCTTCACCACTCCCATACTAGAAATTTCATATAAATTTTCGATTGACTTTTTGCTCTTGGATTAAGAAACATGCAGAAATTTCTAGCCTCTTGCTCCTCCCTTTACATAGTCTCCGGTCTTAGGTGATTTGAAATTCTGGAACTTTGATTTCTGGAATCTCAGACAAGGACACTATGAGCACAAAAGTAAAAGTAGTCGGTTTTGAGTCACAGAATGCCTTGCCTTGAGAAGGACTTAATAACCTTCTCTACTAAGTATTTTAAAGAACACAAATTTCCTGTACAAGTGACAGTGTAATTAAAGACAACAAGAGAGAATAAGGCAGTGACAACAGATGACAGATGAACGTACATATCTATTCCAATTTTAAGTTAGCGAAAATTATTTGGTTTAAGCTGTCCTGTGAAGGACAAAGTGTGTATAGGTGATAGTAGAGGGTAACAAAGTAGAGACAACTTCATGGTAAAATAAAATGTTAGATACACTTCTTTCTTTTCCTCTTATTCTCTTCACCCACCATTGAGATATAGCAAAACAGGCGACATTTTATAATAAGAAGAGTATAAGTGCACAGATAAATTGAGATAATTTCTATAAGAGTTACTTAACTTGTTAGAGCATTTATTAGATTAAATGATTTCACAGATAAAATTAAATGTAAATTTGGACTCAAACCAACATTGAAAGCAATGACAACTGATCATGTTCAAATAATTTTTGTGTTGAACACAGGTTTAAAACACTTGAATTTCACATACACGTTGCCAGAAGTTTATACTGTAGGCTCTATAATACAGAAGAATATTTTTACGTTTGGCAATCTATTAGGATACTGAAAAAAATTGATGACCATATATGCAGAAATATCTTGAAGTATGACGTAAATATGCATTGTTATTATTAGATATTTACAAAACTGCACAGATAATTGTTATTAACTTTACTACAAACACATGTCAGGTAGGAAATGGAATTTCTTTTGCTTTGTGTATCATATGCTCTTTAATTATACAACTGCAAACTACATTTTTCACAGAAAACTATGGTCTCATTCTGACTACTTAATGAGGTAAAATTCATATTTTACTTTTTCCTGAATACTTGATTAACAATTTCTTCATGGGTACATTTTTATTAATGAAATAATTATTTGGAAAACAGACAATAAGCTGTCTATGGTTACTGGATACACTCCTATAACCATCTGATCTATGGATTTGTCCTGTGTCATACAAGATGAAGTCAGCAGCTGATATTTAGCTTATATGGGATGAACTCACCTGCACTTGAAGTGTCAGGTATAAACTCTGTACACCCCCTAAGGACAGTAGAGTAACATAGGTTTTTACCATAAGTAAAGAACTGCCTGGGAATATTATTGTAATCTGAACAATTTACAATGGTAAATTGGCCCTCTGTGTACCCTTCTCTGTGATTCTTGGACATGTTTTAGATGCTTGAATATCTTAGGGACCTTGCATACAGCCACACAGGCTTAGAAGCACAGTGAATTTTTTAGCATAGATTTGAACTATTCTCCACCAGCTGACTTCACTGTGTAGGTATAAACCTCAGTAAATTCTAATTTATTGGTTTAGAAACAACCTTAATCTATCTGGATGATCGTTTTGTAGATTTTTGAAACTCTTGCCGGGTTCTATCCAGCAAAAACACTGACGTGGAAACACCTAAATTAGGCAAACCTGGAAAAAAAAAGGGCTTAAAGTTGATTTTAAAAAAATAAACCTACTTTAAAACTATGTATCAAGAATAACCCTACCACTGAATGTAAAAAAATAGTTTACGGTAGTTTATGGTCAGCAGAGTATTAATTAACAAGGGTATCAAACCCAAACTGAGATCTTATCACAGAGATGACATAATTTTCAAAACTCAGCTTTGTATGAAAGCCAGCAAAGCACCAGATAACACAGGGAGTTTTTTGCTCAGAAGGACGCTGTTAATATATCACAGGCAGAGCTGGGAACTCCCCTTAGAGTAGTTTACTGGAAACAAGCAATATTGAATCACTCTTGGCAGTGGATGCAGAGAGATCTTTCTCTATGAAAACAGGGGCAACAGCATGTGTTAGAGGACATCAGGAGATATGAATCGCTCACAGTTCATGTTTCACAGTTTTTATAACTTTACAACACCTCTGAAAGGTGACAGTGCAATTCTGTTCTCTTCCAACTGAAGAAAATAATGAGCAAAATCAACCAGTGAGTTGCTATTATTTATAATTTGACAAATTCAAAATGTTTTCCAAATACCATATTCTTATACAGAACTTACATAATCAGCAAAACTCCCACTACACCAGATACCTTGAAAATTGTGAATGCTTAATGGATGACTTCATGGGGAAAGTTTAGCTGTTTTATTGTTTAGCATATATTTTATTAAACAGAATTTCTTTTGCTTTTAGTGTGAAAGAATATCTGCCTTGTTCACCTCACACTTCCACCTTTTTCAATAATGAGTCAGAAACTTTAAAGTAGATAGTTTCATCTCATTCATCTTTATGCAGATATCCCATTTGAACTTATTGAAGTCAAGATTCTACATAGAAAAAAAGAAAGAAAATAAAGATGAGACTATTGTACAGGGATTAATTTGAAATAATGCAGAGTATTTTCTTAAATTTGTAATGTTGATATTCTCTTGCACTGGAGTGTTTGCATATTTTAAAAAGTATACCATAAAACAAAATCCTTTCACATGATTTCATATTGATGACTATCTTATAAAAAACGTATTCACTGCACAGACCTCTGCCACTGAAATACGTTAATGTTAGTTGAAGTAAGTTATCAACTCTGTATACATGTCAGAAAACATTTACATCTTACTAGTAGGTTTCACGGGTTATTTTTTCACAAGATTGGAATGTTGAGACTGGAAGCTTGTATACCCATTTGAAACATTTCTGCATGTTTTCTCATGGGTGATTTAGTTTTCATCTCTTCTCCCCAGTTTAATACTTGCCCTGGGCAGTGCCCTACTCTGTGTGGCACTGTTCATTTCTCATTCCACTGTATCTCCCTTTACAAAAGTGTAATGTCTACTCCATAGTCACCTGGTGGTACTTAAAGCAACTCAAACCAGGAACTCAAGATAATAAAATACATGGCAACCACAATAATAACAATAAAAAATTGTGGTGTGTTGACCCTGGCTGGACACCAGGTGCCCATCAAAACCACTATATCACTCCCCTCCAGAGGAGGATAGAGGAGAGAAGACATAAAGAAAGGTTCAATGATTGACGTATTACAGGGATATCGCTCACCAGTTATGGTCATGGGCAAAAGAGATGACTTAAGGAAAATTAATTTATTACCAATCAAAGTGAGTAGGATAATGTGAAATAAAACATAAATCTTAAAACGCTTAGCCCCCACCCCTCCCTTCCTCCTGGGCTTGACTTCACTTCTGATTTTCTCTACCTCCTCCCAACAGGTGCACAGAAGCACAAAAAATTGGGTTTGTAGTCAGCTCATCACAGGTTGATTCTGCTGTTCCTTCCTTCTCAGGGAAGGGACTCTTGAAGCTCTTCGCTTGCTCCAATGTGAGGTACCTCCTACCCACAGGAGACAATCCTGCATGACCTCCTCAAATACAAGTCCTTCCCACAAGCTGCACTTCTTCACCAACTGCTCCAGCACAGATACCTTCCACGGGGTGCAGCCCTTCAGCAACTGCTTCAGCATAGGTACCTTCCACAGGGTGTAGCCCTTCAGGAACAGACCAGTCCAGTGTGCATCCCTGGTGGGGTCACAAGTCCAGCCAGCAAACCTGGTCCAGCATGGAGCTCCTTTCTCTTCATAGATCCACAAGTCCTGCCGCAGTGTGGGCTTCCCACAGGGTCACAGTCTCCTTCCATCATTTCCATCTCCTTGGGTGTGGGGTCCTCCATGTGGAGCAGGTTATCTCCTCCACCTTGAACCTTCACAGGCTGCAGGGGGACAGCCTGCCTCACCATGGTCTTCATTACAGGCTGCAACGGAATCTCTGCTCTGGCACCAGGAGAACCTTCTCCTTCTTCTGCGACCTAGATGTCTGCAGGGCTGTTTCTTTCATATATTCTTGCTCCTCTTTTCAACTGCAATTGCTGTTGTGTGATGAATTTTTTCCACGTTATTAAATATGTTATCCCAGAGCTGCTACCACCATTGCTCTTTGGCTCAGTCTTGATCAGTAGTGAGTCTATCTTGGAGTGGACTGGCACTAAATTTATTGGACACAGGGAAGGGGAGGAGACGGTAGAGGAAAACCGAGTTCCAATTGGAAGGGGCCTACAAGGATCATCTAGTCCAGCTGTTTGATCACTTTGAGAGCTGACCCAAACTTAAGGAATATTATGAAGGCCATTGCACAAATGCCTGTTTTTAAGGCACCTAGAAGCATGGGGCATCAGCCAGCTTTCTAGGAAGCCTGCTCCATTGTTTCACCACCCACTTGGTATTGAAATGCTTCCTCATGTCAAGTCTGAACCTCTTCTGACACAGCTTTGAGTCGTTCCCACAAATCCCATCAGTGGATAACAGGGAGAAGGATAAGTACCTCCTTCTATACTTCCCCTCCTCAGGAGGTCATAAAGAGCAATGAGGATGCCCCTCAGCATCCTTTTCTCCAAACTAGACAAGTCCTTAACCACTCCTCACAGGACATGTCTTCCAGTCCTTTCACTGTCCTTTGTACCCTCCCGTGGATGAATTCAAGTACCTTCATATCCTTATTAAATTGCAAGGCCCAGAACTGTGCACAGGAATCAAGGCAGAGACTGCACCAAGTCTAAATACAGTGGGATAATCACCTGTTTTGACTACTGACTCACATTCAGTCTACTGTCCACCAGCATCCCCAGATAATTTTCTGTAGGGCTGCTTGCCAACCATTTGTCTCCTACTTTATTCTTGTGCACAATATTACTCCATTCCAAGTGCACAATATCTATTTGTTTTTGCTAAACTTTATGGCATCGATGACTGCCCAATGCTCCAATCTATCTAGATCCTTCTGCAAGTCCTCTTGTCTCACAAGAGGATCAACCACACCTCCCAGCTTAGACCAGCACACTTACTAACGTTACTTTCGACTTCTGCATCCACATCATCAATAAAACATTGAAAAGAACTGGCCCTAGAATTGAGCCCCGAGCAACACTCGAATCACCACCAACCATATGTAGCCCCATTCATGACAACCCCTGGCGCCCCATGGCTCGGCCAGTTCACCCAGAGCACTATGTAGCTGCTCATCTCACAGTTGGACAACCTGTCCAGAGAGATATTGTGAGAGGCAGTATGTAAAACCTCTATAAATTCCAAGAAAACTACATCCACCACCTTCCCTTCACCGACTGGGCAGGTGATCTTAGCACAGAAGGATAACAGGTTATACAGACAGGACTTGCTCTTTGTGAGCCCATGTTGACTGCATCTGATGATTGTACTGTCCTTGAAATGCCTTTCCACAGCATTGAGGTTGGACTAACGGGTTTAGTTTCCCAGACCTTCGCTTATGCCCTTGTAAACTGGAATAATGTTGGCAGGCTTCTAGTCAGTGGAGACCTCCCCAGACTCCAAAGACCTTTTGTAGGTGATTGAGAAGGGGTCAGGCTATAGTCTAGCTCCTTTGGTACCTCGGCATGAATTCTGTCAGGCCCCATAGACTTAGGAACTCTTGGCTGATACAACCAGCCCCTTAAAATTTCAGGGCCCATAAATAGAAAATCACTGCTTCCACAGTCATGGTCCTCCAACTCATGGGAGCAGGCAGCCCATGCTTAACATTAATATTAAAACCTGAGACCAAAAAACAACATTAAAAGTCTCTGTCTTTTCTTCATTCTTATTTGTCAGATTTATTTTTGTTGACTTCACATCTTTGTATAGTTTCTGCTTCTATGAATTTCACAAAGATTTCTAGAGCCTTAATATTTTTTTATTGGTTTATAATTATAATTTTACAGAACCTAAGAATTAACTAATCAGTGTATTCTTCTGTTATTTCATGACCCAAATAGTCTATGATCTTATCAGGTAGCAAGACTCTTGACTGAAAACTGATGGGTACAGAGAACAAAAATAAAACCTACTTAGCAGTGTATACATGTATTGTCAGAAGAGACCTTTGTTCAGAAAATTCTGAAAAGCCTAGAAATAAAACAGAAACTTTGCAAGACTGATGACATTAAGTAGGTAGATAGTTACACTTTATATATATATATATGTAAAAAGCAGTAATGATTTTATGAGTAATCCTTGATTTCTGAGGAGTCTGAGGGAGTCATAAAGCTTAACCAATGTATAGAAAATGACTTTTAGTTCTGGAGAATCAATACCCAATAAAAATGTTCTATGTTACTCATATATCCTCAATAATTATCTATCCCTTACTTTTAATCACAAGCTAATGTTACAAATAAGTACAGATGGTGTCATTATCTACACAGTTTCCTATGATATGCACTGGACAAGTACAGTTAAAATATACATTAAGCCTTCATAGGTATACCTTTAGGTTTCCCTCTGAAAATGCACTTCCTTTTTTTATTAAAGTTTAAAATATGAGATTCAGCAAACCCATAAAATATTCATAGTGCATAACATCACCTGTTATTATATGCGTCAGGTGTTTCTGGCACAGAATTTCTACGGAGTTTTAAGACTTGCTTTTCCAAAAGTAAATTGCAAGTTTTCACCTGTGCGTTTGATGTAATTAGAAGTGAAAAATTATTTCACTGAGACAAAATCTTGGGAAAGCTGATTACTATTTCTATAAAAATTATACATAAAAATTTTTGGTGGTTGAGATATTAGTAAATCCAAGGAGTTTCCTTAGAATCTGGAAGACAGATTCTCCAAGTTGTTAAAAAACATACTTTATATATTCTTTTTAGCATATCACAGACATGCTTGCAGAATGTACGTAGTGTAAGTATGCATCAGTGTATTTCTGAACACATATTTTCTCATTTCAATATATAAAAAAAGAAAAAGGAGATGAAATGTGATAGTCTGGATACTATATACTGACAGTTTAGTGAGTGTAAATAAACTTTTCAAAGCTACACAAATTTGCAGTCTCTGTCTAGTATCTAGCCTCTTTTTTATAGACTTTGTACAGGCACAATATACTTCAGAAAACTAACTTTATATTAAAAACAAGGGTAGTAAATGTCATCTACTGGCCACGTTTGCCAGTTATTCATAGCCTGTAGTGGTAATTTCATTAACTAAAACATGAGAACTATGTTATCTCTGTTCCAAAAGCTGAGCGAGGTCAGAGAGACCATAGGTAGGCAGACTGCATTTGCAACAGCACACCTTGGCTAAGGAAAATGTTAGTTTGACTTTAAGCATTGGTCAGGCACTGGAACAGCTGCCCTGGGAGGTGGTTGAGTCGTCATCCCTGGAGGTGTTTAAAAGGCGGGGAAATGAGTTTCTGAGGGACATGGTAAGTGAACAGGGACGACTGGACTCAATGATCTCAAAGGTTTTTTCCAACCAGATGATTCTATGATTCTGTGATTCTATTCTCGTACACCATATTGGGAAGATGGTGAATGCTACTGTTTTCATGTCCATGCTTGACTTTTAGTGTAATATTCAGTTTAAAACAACTGCATCACAATGTGCCTTTTTTTAAGATCAGTTATTAAAGCATGTGTCTGCTTTTCTGTCTTCTGCACTACTATGACTCTGACATATAAAATACTGTTTTCTCCAAATTTTGTCATGTTGGTGTGGATTGAGTTAGATGGTGTAGTTAATTCTTCACTTAAGATTTTTTTTAAATTACTTACGAAGTTGTCTTTCAAGCCTCAAAAAATATTTTATGAATCTGAAAGGAACAGTGTTAACAAAAGGTAGTGAAACTGTTGCTTTTTCAGATTACAAAAATACAGAGGGATTTCAAAATAATATTATATGGCTGCTTGTAGAAACTGGCAAATATTTAACCAACACAACTTTAAACAGCATTAAGCAATTTATTTTCAAAACAAAACCCCATGATCCAGCTTATATTTTAAAGGCAAATTTTACTTTCCCTCTCTTTCTCTCTGTTTTTTTTTGCTTGTTTGTTTTTGGTTTTTTTTTTTCCCAGGGCAATTGCTTGCAAGGTTAGGCAAATATAATGATAAAATAAAACTTAATGGTCTATCTTCATTTTGTTGATTGATAGCTCCTCTTTCTTATATGTGAAAGGCATGGAAAAGATTTGACAAAAATAATGATGAAGGATTTCAGACTGCTAAGAAATATTTTAGAAGGAAGATTGAGAAAAAATAAACAGACAATTAAAAAGATATATAGGGGTGTCAAATTAGGTCATGATGGACATTCTTGATTAGTTTGTTTGTGCAAACTCAAATAGAAAACATCATAAACTTGTTTTGGATAGGAGTGCTTTCTGGTTTTCCCAGAAAGGAAAACCCCACCCAGTGGGGTGTGGAACTGTCTTTCTTAGTTCAAATTTCTCACAGGATGTGTGGACACCACACCAATTAAAGAGCCATTTTGGCTGCTGAAAATCATGTATTACCACTATAGTTTCAATTGCATTTTGGAAGTATTATGAATTTCTAGTTGGAAAACTGAAGAAATCTTACATGTTTTGAAAAATAGTTTAAGAACATCATAGAAACTCCAGACTTGCCTGCTCTTAGAAAAGATTCTTGCTATCACACAATCAAAATGGGAAATCATTTCTCATCTTCTAAATGTCAAAGGTAGCCTATGCATTTTCATTATTCTGTTGCAATCCGAGTATTATTGTTTCATTCTCTAACTCCTTCTCATCACTATGGGATCAAACTATTGCCTGGAAATGAAAGGTTAGATTTATCAATCAAAGTTTGCTACCAGCGCGCAAAATAATTGAACCCTCAGGAGAAACAAGCCCTGTGTATTTTTCCTTGTTGTTGTTTTAATATGTCCATAAAAGCCATTTCAATATGTTTGGTTCTATGACAGGAGGTTTTATGAAGTGTTTATCCGTTTCACAGTTCTAGAAAGCAAAACTAATAGTAACTTATACAAACAAGTATTCTCTGGTTTAACGCAAACAAAGTTTTCATAGAATCCCAAATTTCTCAGTGTAAGAAGGAAGATTTCTAGACATGTCAAAATTAATCTTTGGTTGTATGTTTTAATGGGATTCTGTCCAGAGTCTAATTCTGGTATCCAAAAAGAGCAGAGTAGCTTTGACAACAAAGTGGTCATCTGCGGTTTCTTGTTATTGTATTCTTGTGCAAGGGCATGTGCAGTGGTTTTCCGCAGTTGCTGGAGTAATGACTTGAACTTGAAGATCAATAGACTACCATTCAAACTACACAGTAAATTTCTCATAAATTTCAATACTCCGTTGCAGGTCTCACTGTGGACACAGCTCTTATTCAGCTTACTCTTAAAAAATAATGAGCTTATGGCTTGAATATTTTAATTAGAAGTTTACCTGGCAGTATCTCTTACATACAAGGATCCTTAATCCACTTCCTGTATATTTTCCAATTGCAATGATTTCTCTATTAGTCCATATGCCCATTTTTCCCCATGCAGGATCTTATTCCTTTTGGTAGTTACAGGAAAGCTTGAATTTGATAGGCTGATTAGTTCCAGCCGGAGGGATCAGCACTCTAAACCCCAGCTTGGATCTACAATGAGACAGTAGCATCCATACTGAACTTTTCAGCATGAGAAAAACCCCTCTATTTCATGTACCTTTGTGCGCAGGTACACATTTTCAAAAGGATTTAAAATCTTTAGTTCATCATATGCATTTGAAATTTCTGAAGAGATGTGTCAATATAAGAAATAATACTCTACCAGAAAAAGAACATTACCAGAAAGGGGCACAGTGTTCCAGAAATTACTTTACCTCAAACATTTGTGAATAATGAAGAAGTATTTTTTATTCAAATTTTATAATTTTTATAATTTTATAATTTATTTCACAAAAAAAAGCTTTGGAAAATGGGTTTGCAATTCAAACAGCAAAAAAATTTACCAAAAATATTTATGGTGTTGGGTTTTTTTCAATCTAAACAAAAATAAGTCAAATCTTTCCATCCAAATTAATTAAAAATTCAAGAATAAAAAAATCATAATTTCCGAATTACCAAAACCAGGAATTAGGTAAGGTGTATGGAACGAATCTTGTTTTCACAGTATCTTGTCTGAGATGTTTCAAATGCACTCTGTCCATCATTGTAATTTTGGTTGCAGAGGAGAAAAGCAGGTTGGCTAAACTATTTCCACCAACAAAAAGTCTAAAAGGATATCTGAAGAAAAAAAATCTCATGTAGTCTTGACTCATTCTGTTTCTGACAACGCATTACTTCTTGGCTTCTGTGTGTTAAAGAAATTTCAGTGAATAGTCAGAACTTGGGAAAATTGTATTGAAAGAAAAACCCTCTATCAAAATGAATTATTTAAATCTTTATTATAAATTTAATGAAAGTATAAAACTAACGTGATTCTTTTAACAAGGATGCAATAGTTTGCTTGACCAGCAAAATATTTTTAAGTGTTTTTCACAGATTTAAATAAAACCAAAATGCGCATCTAGATCCATCTTCAAAATAATAATCTCCCTAATGAAAAAAATTGCACTTGGGTACCATTAAATCCATTAGGGTTGAATGTAGAAGTCAAATCCAGCTCAGCTAGCAGGAGTTTGTTTGCAGTTTATTGCAGACTTTGCTGTAAAACTTAGACTGGACACATTAAATCTTCTAAAGAAATTTTTTTTAAAGGGCTGAATTGTGTTTTTTGTGGCAATATTGTTTCAAATATAAAACAGTGGCTTATTTATGACACCATTTGTTGCCATAAACTTCCATAATCATTTCCTGTTGGGTACCAAGTCAGTAGCCAGCAGTTTATTTGAGCTAGGGATTATGCATTCATATAGAGCTGAGATTCTTACCTGTAGCTATCTGTTACATAGGTTTAATAAGTAAAAAAAAAAAACGCTTTGAAGATTTTATTATATAAAATAATTTTGAGAAAAAATAACTGACATGGAGCTCTGGTTTTTTATAACCATGATTTTCTCTGCAGCTGCTGATATCATGGAAGGGCAATGCTCATCTCTAGCATTCAATCAGGGTCAATCCAATGCACTAAGTGAAAGAAAAGAACAGAATGGTCAGCTCCACCACTTCAGCATAGTCCAAATATGGTTTGAGAGCCCACAGAATTTATAATACTGCACTACTTATTTCACTGAGCTTCCTCCCTTCATGTCTCAAAACCTCTGTTCTTTAAAAATAAAAAAATCTGCACTAGGTTTTGTGATGGGTGTAGCCAGAGGAACAAGAGAAGGAAAAAGGAGAAAGTCAATATGAGTATTTTAACGCTTCCTCTACAAGATTAATATCAATGGTGTCTCTGTGACCCTTGGAAAACCTTCAAAATAAGTTCACAATGGGAACAAAATAACAAAAAAAAATCCAAAAGTTTGAATGTTTCAAGATACAAGTCCTCTTGGACCTTGATGGTTTCCTTTGTTTTTGCAGATCCAGGTGGGCTAGGGAGTTTCAGGTTGAATAAAGTGGTAAAAATATTACAAAAAATTTACAACTTGCCTCCTCCCTCAAAAAAACAGAATAAACATATCTTTTTTGAGATTTCAATGCTTATTTACACATAGTACTAATTCTTAACTTCATGTACAGTAGCCAAAGAAGGATTTTGTCTGATTTGCCATCTGAGAACCTGAACTGCTTGGTGCTGTCTGGGACATGGACTAAAAGGGACTTAGAGTTTGAAAAGCTATTGTCCCTTTTGACTTTGAACGGAAGCGTAAAAATGGAGTTTTACATTGTTAAGGAATAAAAATAAAAATACCTAAACACTTAAAAAGATCTTTCTTAATTAACTTGCCTTGATTTTGAAAGGATCTCATTGAATAACTAGGGTAAATTGTCAAGTTAACTCGTGCTGAGAATGACTCTAAGTGATGATCTTATTTGACATAAAGAGATAAACACTGTATGAAATCTTCTGCTTTTCTTAGTATTTCATTGAAAAAGGAGCTTCTGGCTACAAATGATGAAGAAGACTTATAAGAACTGATAGGAACACCCTGATCTGTTAAATAATGTTAATACATAACTAGCTGTGCCAGCTTTCTAAGTTATTAGATATTTCACAGATGTTAAGGAAAGATGTTAAGTTTACTCAGGAAATGCACAATCTATTGTTTTTTGTAAATTAATAAACAAAAAAACCCCTAAATTCCATTAATCTCCAGACTTAAAAGAACAAGAGGGAGCCGTGATTGGTGTGATTTTATCCACCATAAACCATGAATGCAATTATTCTATAAACCTTTTCATTTCACACTGTTAATAATATGCCATAGTTCACCCTTTTCTTTCCAGAACTTATTTTCCCTTGTGCCAGCTTCCTTTTTCTATAGTATCTTCTGTCAGACATAGTTGCTTACCAAGTAAACACTGTTCTGTTTTAGAAATGGCTGATTCTTCTGCATTTCAGAAGTTGCTTATCACCACAGTGAGACTGAATAAAACAACAAACACTCCCACGTTCACCACACGAAAAGGAACGCTGCAAACAGCGCTTTGAAAGGACGGTTGCTGCAGGTATTCAATGGTAATATGTAGCACAATAATGATTTCACCTATAAGACATGCATGCAAATATACTATAGTAACTCAGAGTGAGTGCAAAGGAACATTTGGAAATACCAGAAGAATACTATTGGACTTGTTTGCTAAATTTCACTACTTCTCCTACTGAGATTTCAAAGACAGTGATGGACCCGGTTACACAGTATTCAGGAGTGAGTAGCATTACAGGTAGTGTTTCTTGATAAAGATAGTGGCAGTCAGAGTCCAAATCTAGCCTCTCTAGTAAAAGTGATTATGATTGCTTGTCCAAGCACTGGGATGTGATCAGTAAAGTGTTGTCAACATTAACCACAGTTCACCCTTGTTTTATGACAGTTTTCACAGTATCGCAGTATCACAGTATCATAAGGTTGGAAAGGACCTCTGAGATCATCAAGTCCAACCTATAACCCAACACTAACACCAACACCAACACTAACACCAACCATCATCTAAACCATGGCACTCAGTGCCTCATCCAGTCTCCCCTTAAACACCTTCAGGGTCGGCGACTCCACCACCTCCCTGGGCAGCGCGTTCCAATGGCCAGTCATCCTTTCAGTTTTGCATGTTGGAGTAAAATAAATAGGCCACTGGTACTTCCAAAACTGCTTTTGAACTGTTGGGTGTCTATAGAGCTCAGTTGGTTAAGTTCAGTTCCATCCTGTAAATAAGACTCCTTCACCTCCAGCAAACAAACTTACTTGAACTTGTTCCCAGCTTATCCCCTTGTCAGGATTTTTCTGTACTGAGCCTGTTTATCCATGATGACACTCTAACATTTTTTTTCCCTTTCCTATTACAGGACAGAAAAAGAATACTTAGTGTATCCCTGGACTGCATACCTCTTGGTGATTTCTAAAGTCTGCTCAAGATCTTTCACATTTAAAAATTTAATATTAAAAAATATTTTAGCTGGTGAACTTGGGGGTTTTTTTGCATATTGCTATTCTTCAATGCTCAAGAACATTTTTGTCAATACTAATAGCTTGAAATATTAATCTGTCTACGCCTGTCATTTTCTTTATCTTCTCATTTCCTGATAAACTATAAAAGTAGAAAAGAAAAGTAAGGTATTTGATATGGTTTTAGTGTAAAGTTTGACAGTGGAGAACACAAGTACAATCAGCTACAAGGAATATTTTAAATACATCTCCCCTCTTTATTTCAGTGGATCACAGAATATGCTTGAATTAAGTTTAGTGTGTATTTAGCCTAAACATTGGATTGTAGTCAATCCTGATAACATTTCTCTTCCTAAACTTTTCCACATCTCTCAACAAACTTACACAATTTTGAAAACATCTGTTAACTTTCTGTAAATTTAATACTTGTTTTAAGGTTCTATGTGAACTAAAGCTTTCCCCGTTGTGACTGTGAATTAGTAATCTACCATTCCATTTGGTAAGTACAACAAAAAGAAAAATTGTTGTATATTCCAAATGTGAATGTCCACAGCACTCATTAAAAAGTAATACGTCTGTTTTAAAAAATTAAAAACATAGCTTAGTATCTCACAAAAACTGGAAAAAATATGCTGTGAGGGTTTTGTACCTATATCATGCTTTATAGTGTTTCTGTGCATTTTTGAGTACTGATATGTTTTCCTGGTTACAGTATGTTGTCAAGATGTCGTGGGTCATCTTTTCTTCAAATTTAGCCACACTGCCATTTTCATTTGTTTTTCTGCAGAGATTTTTTTAAACAATACACAAAACTGCTGGACTAAGTAACTTTGAGTCTCCAAGGCCTTGCAGACAACACAGTACCAACTTTTACCAAACTAGAATAGAGCATTTAGACTCATTCTGTATTTTTGAACAGCTGTACAGGGTGCACTCAGAGCAGAGAATTGTCTCACTTTGCTTATCTGCAACAGCACTATGATGAAAGAAATTGCTACTGTATAATATGTAGGAACAGAGACCTCCATCACTGTGCATTTGTCTTTACTCAGATGGAAATTCCTACCTTTACATTCCTCTCTCCCCAACACATGTATTAATTATGACAAAAAATATTCCCTGCCTGTGAGGCCCTCACTGACATTCATTATATTTCAGATAATATAGGTTCAAAATGCAGTGTATGCTGTGCCAGACTTGAACAAATTGAATCATTATTGTAAATGCTTAGCACTTCAGACAAAGTTATAATCAAGGCATAAACACCTTTACTCTTACGATTGATTTACATTCCTAAGAAAGAATAAAAGGAAAGAAAATCAAGTATTATTTAATTACCATTTCAGATTGCAAATTCTATTTTAATTTAGTAAATTTGATTGGATAGATATTGTTCGGGTGCAATTTCAGAAAATTTCTATTGTAAAAATGCTAATAAGAGTAAAATAATTCCTAGAATCTAAAATGTAAAAGGGATAATCAGTGTCGTTACTCACAATATTGTCTTCTGAGTTTTCCTTAAGATATTCTTGAACCTCCATTCTGAAAACTTCTATAGATACGAATTCTATTATCACTGTGCTGTTTCTAATACACTTTTTGGGGAAAAATATATTTGTACTACTAAATAACACCTACTTGTGAGTTAAAAGCGAAGAACAGCTCATAAAACTGCAATAAAATATTTATTTCTCTTCAGTAATAGGATGAATTTTATCAGGCTATATTTATGACCTTGGAAAATCTTCACTGGATATTTAATATATCAAAATAGGTTTCTAAGTTAGGAAACGCTTTGTAAAACTTCTGATTTACTGAAGAGAACAGATTTAGCTTTTTTGATAGGACTTGATAAAACAATAGCAAAATCAAATTAGCTTGACAAAAAACTGATAGTGCTGTTATTTTAAAGTTTATGTATAATATGCATCAGAATTATTTTTTTTCTGATTAAGGAGTCGACTCTACTTCATAAAAAGGGTAACTTTCATTTGTTTATGTCCTTTATAAAGGGGGAAACACGTATGTGATTATATTTGAATTTAATTTTTCTCAACTGCTTTTCAGAGCTGATGTTTGGGAAAAAATGCATGTATGATAATACAGAGAGACTTGAATGAATTTTCATCTGTTTCTTCTAGAATTTCAGAAGTTATCTTCACTTTAAATCAAAGCAACCAGAGAGGTTTTCTTATTCAAGAAACGTTAAACAAATTGAAGAAATTTAGTTTTAGTTCAAACTAATATTTATTTCTGATTATCTTCTATCATAGTTTCATAGTCAAGTATAAACATAGAATACCATATTTCAATGCACTATGTGATGATACCCATTTAGGTACTCCAGCTGATGTTGTAGAAAAATGTAGAAATGAAAATATAATACTTAGTTGTTGTAGAAAAATGTAGAAATGAAAATATAAGACTTAGTTGATCTTTCAACACTTCTCTAAAAATATTTTCAAGATGAAAAAAGCTTTTTTTAATGGAAAGCATAAGAACTATTGATGATAAGATTTTTTCTGACAATTACTCAGGTTTTTTTAAATACTAAAACGAACCAGAAGAAGAAAAACATAGAAAGAAACAAATAAACATGTAGTTTTCAGTGTTTATATTCTGCATTTAGAGCTGTCACTATAGAAATTACTTTTTAGTTTTGGTTAATGCGTGAGTCTTTCCATAAAAATAACACTCAAGTAAAATTAAGAGCACATACTTTGGAGAAAATCACTAGAGTATTTTCTGTGCTGGAGGTTTTGTGGTTCTGCTACCTATCTCTAACTCAATGTTCAGAGATTATATTGGCACTAGAAAGCTTTACTGTGAAATATACAGAGAGTTAAATTTTGGTCCAGATTAAGTCATTGTAAAATGGCCCTTACATGTTAAAACAGTCAATCAGTCACACTGCATCAAAAAGATATGAGTAATCACACAATTATTCTATTATAAAACACACTGATTCCGGAACTGCTGCTTCAGGATGTCAAACTTTCTTCCCAAACAGCAGTCCCATATTTCTAATACAGTCATTTCTGTCACTTTAATAGTCTGAGTTTGTGCTCATTGTTCATAGAAGTGAGATGCAGCTGCAAACTGGAAGAACTGCTGTATAACCAAGTAGAACTAAGTTTTCAGACCAGTACGGAGGTTTAAAAGTCAAACACTGGAAGCTAGAAATGGCAAACCAAGTATAAGGAAGTAAAACAAATTTCTTGAGCACAGTAAACTTGTTACTTCTAAATATTACATTCACTATTATATGTGATCAACTGATTTAGTCTTTAGGGTCTCATAATCAGAAAATATAGGTAATTTTTCAGGCAGTTCTTCCATTTAAAGTTTTAGAGTAATGATAGCGCTTTATAATTTTTAATCTAATTTAAAGAATTTGCAGGTCAAAAATTGCTGAAATTATAGATTCTTTATGACATATTTATTTGTATAGTTCATATAATTGGTACATTAAAATGAAAAAAAATAGAAGCATGCAGTCACAGGGTGTTAGATTATCAAGTACCACAAAAGCTTTTCTATTCCCTCCAATAATTATCGAGAAAGCATGCTCAATTAGCATAAAATGCATTAGTAACAATTAAACAAAGTTGAGGTCAACAAATTAACCTTTTTTGATTTAAATTAGGCTTTTTAATTTTAGAGAATCATCAACCCAGCAAAAATGACATTTGATTTAAATACCATATTCTGATATCTTTGGAATAAATATATGCCCTATCTTTTTACGTCAAGCATAATATTAGGTTAGCCTGAAAGGGTCTAACTTTATCAAGATTAGGAGTCTGTTTACTAATCTGATGGGAAGAAACCCACCTTGGTGTTAATTTCTAAACAGCTTAAGCCTGTTAAATTCTGATATTCTGAGCTAAGAAAAACTATTACTCAAACAATATTAAATTACTTTCATTGTTGAAAACGTATTGAATAAAACAAAAAATAGACATTTAAGTACCTGTTGTGTCTCATAAGATTCTGTCATTTATACCTCCAGCAAGATTAAGAGCCCAGAAAATATTCTTCTGGGACCAGAAGATCCTTTGTAGTGTCTTCCACATGTTGTGAAGAAATTTATTGAAAGTTGGCAAGTAAGGCTTATCATGTATTTAAAATTCTTGACTCCTGTCATGAAACATAGGGTCATCCAGTGACATATGGATGAACGCTAGTTGTTCAACTACTATAGACATTGAGAGTAATTTTCTATATATGCACAACATAAAATTTTTCTTAGCAACGTTTTGATGTGGGTGATGGAAAATATGATAGACAGGAGAGAAAGAAATGGGCTCTACAAAGATAATTCTCCTCACCAAAATGCTGAGAATGCTGAGATATGATTGCCAACAAAGGTGTGTCTAGCAAGGAAAAAAGTCCATGACTGTAGCAGGTGAACAGACAAAGACATTAGGTGGCTGTTTTTTCAACAGATGCCGTCCAGCAGGTGCATCGAAGGAGAAGTCATGACAAAAAATTTTGTGTATGAGTTCTTAAGCCGCAGGTTTGAAATTCCTGGTCCTCAGCCAGCAGAAAGGAAGTGAAGATGCGTGACAAACCTGATGGGATCATTGAGGCACGGAGAGATATTGACAGTGACACTACTAGTCAAGTTTCCTACCAAAATATACTTGTACCAAACCAGCTTTTCCACAAAATGAACATATTCCTTAAAAGTCTCATACATATTTTATGTAGGAACAAATGAGTCCACATCAAATCAAACGCTATTATTTTCTTCTGTGTCATCTGGGCAGTCACAACATGGCTGAGGAATAATGCTTTACCATTACAGTAGTATGTTAAGAACTATGAAGTCCACCTTCTCTATAAACTATACTCTTTGTTCATACAAGGTCACTCCTTACAAAACACTTTGTTCCCTCTGGATGAACCATTGCACTTCCACTTCCATTAGACACTGCAGCTACTCAGACACTGAAATGAAATCATTCAATATTTTAAAACTGAATTATCATTCTGCAGATACTTTCCAACATTTTCATACCTTTCTTTATTCAGAAATCACTACCTGCATATGCACTTGAATTTCTTATGACTGGGTAATCCAACATCGAAAAGAAATACAGGTTAGAATTGCACAGGGTAGTATTACAAATAATACGGTACTGCTAAGTAATTGAATATACAATGGAAGACTTCAGAAGTTTTCAGCCATAGCTTTTCACTGTGATGGAGAATCCACCTGAATTTTCTCAAAACATTGGAAAATCTAAGGATAAACATTGGCAGATGATAGATTAGATAATTAAAAGGTCCTTTTCTTACTAAGTACTCAGTAGCAGACAATGAGTATAAAATCTGTCTATTGGTAGCTTCTTACTTCTCCTATTTCAATCATTTGTGTGACAGTTCTTACTTCCTTAGATAATATTATAATTCTCCTGTGTTTTTCTTTAAAAATCATTTCCAACAGAAAGGTGACCAGAGGTATGAAACAATCATTTTAAAAACTGGAGGTCTGGGGGTTTTTTTAAGTAGAGACAAATTAAAATGAGTGTAGAATTAACACTGAATAATTGAGATTTCTGAAGAAAAAAATCAATTTTTCTGTTGCAATCTAAATCATTAGTCTCACTTTTATTTTAAAATTACCATTGTATGCAAAACAGTGCCTGTCATTTATTCCAACACATGTAACATAAACTGTCATTATCCTGCTTTATGTCTAATAGGAACTGCAAAATAAGCTCTGCTGAAGACAACAAACTCAGCAGTTTGCAATTCACAAATATTGCAATTTTGAAACAGTATAGTAAGGAAAACACATTCTAGCTATTCATAATTTCTTAACCTTTGGTCTGAAATAACTTTGTAAAACTGTGCTTCTGCATGGAAAGTCGAGAGAAAATCTAGAAATAGGGGCATTTTATTGTTTTACTTAGATTATTTCTCGACTTGTCAATGTTTTGAATATTTTTGTATGAACTAGAATTCACTATTCTATTAGCGTTACAGTAATGACATTTAACAGTTCAAAATAGTGTATTTCGTAGCATTCATTAAAAGAATGTCTGTTGCCATCTTTTTATCTTAAATAACAGAGCAAAATATTTTTAAAAGCAGAGACCAATTCTTCAGTCTTACTGAAAATCACTCTGGCCATTCTCTGGAATATCTGTTCATCTGACCTGGTATATATAATTCATCCTCTAAAACATGCTTTGATTTGCAAAATATATCTGAACACACTAACTCTCCTTGTGCAACTTCCCTTAACTACCACAATCTCTGAGTTTTTCTTTATCAAACTACGATGCAACATCTGTTCTGCTTTGTCTTTAATTTGCATTTGTTCTTACAAATGATTTATGTTAAGTACTATTCTATAGATGTGAAAGCTTAAGCTCTTTTAGAATACATTTATTTTTTCAGTCACAGTGTCAAATTCACAACAAGGAAGGATGAAAAGTAATTTATTGATTAATCAGTAACAAAAGTCTTCAGTTACTATAATATTATAAACTATTTATGTAGTGCTCTGAAGGAACTGCATGCAGGGAAAGGAGTAGTATCAGAATGGCAAGACAAAGAGATCATGTCTTTTTTTATTTCGCCTCTTGAAAGATGATACAGGACTCTCCAACCAGTCAAGTTCAGTCCACCGAATGGTCATAAGGTTGCTAAGTGGATTTTCTGATGAAAGTTAAGCCTCAGAACTCTGTTGGCATCTAGCATACCCATCTAGTTCCAAGGTGAACTACATCCTTAATAAACCAGTTTGAAGGTTTAGTAGCTAAGTTGCATAACTTACAATTTTGTTTCTGTAAATATAATTTCTGTTACTTGAGGCAGATCATAAAATTAATCATATTAACAAAACGAACATTTATAATTACATAAATACTTTCACTGAGAGAATGATGCAATCAGTAATAATAATTTGAGGACATTTTCTGCCTACTGAACACTAAGTGTATGTTCACAGCAGCCACATTGTGAAAAGCAATTGGAAGACTTCCAAATAGCCTCTTACGGTTTGTCATGTCACTAATCCACAAATTAAATCACTGCTGAAGTGGAATATGATATGATTTTTCAGAACTACTTCAAAGACTATTACAGCAAATTGTGTTTGTGATTTACACATCAAAGCAGTAATAATAAAAATACTTAATTGTACGTAGAATTTTGATCCTTAGATCATGATGGACTTGTCAAAATAGCTAAGTATTGTTCCCGTTCTACTGATGAGGATACTGATTTCCTCAGGGTGCTCAGTAAAACAAAGTAAAACTGGGAATTATACCTTTGGTTTTGCCCCTTCTTACAAATCTATGTAGCAAGAAATACCTGTTGGGTAGAAGCAACATTACAGTTTGAAAAACTGGGGTGCTGAACCAGAGGGCTCTGCAGTCGATCCAAGTCTTCATACAGCATTCTGTAGGCCAAAAAGCTACAATATCGCAGATAGTCACACGTTATTATTTTGCTATGCTATTTCTCTTCATTGTTCCTCTGCTCTACTTCATCACCTACTGCTTCATTGTTGTCTTAGATTGCTCTCTTTATATGATTGCAATTACTTCGTATTGATCAAGAATAATATGATAGTTTATCAGTAACCAAACTGTGCCAGTTTCCCCTGCCTATAGTTTCAATATGTAAAGAAAGAATGTTATGATAAATGTTGCTGAGCAGCTGGATAGGGAAGAGGCAGCAAGATGACTGATGGTAATGCATCAAGAGATGGGAGGGAATGATGGGAAAAGGTGCTGTGTATGGGTGAGTGAGAACGAGGGGTACATGCAAGTGGTTTCTGGTCCAGAACGTTGATAGAAAATAAAGCTTTGGAGGAGAATAGAAAGAAATCAATGGAGTGAAACAAGCCTTCAAATAAAAAGAATTGTAGACTAAAAATTAAGGAAGTAGCAAATAGGGTGGAGAAGGTAAAAAGTAAAAAAATAAGATAGTGAGAGGGAAAATAATAGCAGAAAGAAAAGATAAGTAAGAGCAAGGGAAAGAGAACATACATATAGATATAGAAGTAGGACTGAGGTTTCTATATTTAATTTCTGATTTAAATCTTAAGATTTTAAACATTTGTTTGCATTCGGTATTTGACAAACACGTTTTCTGTGTCTTAATGCAGAGCTCCAATATTCCACAAGAGTAAGCTCTAAACTGTTTACAAGGATTTAACACCATATTTTGTCTTGAGGTCCATATAATTATCCCATTTTGAGACAAAAAATATTTACTGAATGATCTAAAAAAAAATTTTGTTATAAAACATATGGGATTTATACCACATTCTTATGAGGTTTGTCAAACAGGTCCTTCTGAGCAGTCTGATTTATTCTAAGTTTTTCTGTAGGATGTACCTAGATATTTTTTAATGAACACAGTAACACCAGTAGTAAATTAATCAAATGCTTGAACAATGTCCTTAAAATTATCTTATACTTTAATTTTAGGTCAAAGATACAGGATCATGAAGAAAAGCTATTATGAAGGACTATGTTTGTGAATTCTATATTAAAGAGTCAAAGGCAATTTTAAAATGGAAGAATAATAATTTTATTTTGCATACCGTTGGGAAGTTAATATTCCGGCGTAGGGTATTTATAAGCTTTTCTACAAACCACAAGAAAACTATTATTACAACTTAAGGAATTTTTCCTTAGACTAGAAAACAGGATACTAAGTTATTCATACATGTGATTTCACTCTCTTATGGCAGAGTGGGAAACTTTCAAGGAAATCAAATTATATGTACTAGATCACAAAATTTCCAAACCAGAATTATACAGTATTTGTATTGTTTTTACATTATATAATAGGGATCTGTATCATATTCTTTGTTTATTTCTTTGAGAAATTCAGTCCAGAACTTTGTAATTGCCATTACAGAGAAGAAAACAAGAATAGCACAGCGAGACTCTGATTCCTCCGCGCTACAATGCAGGACAGAATAGAATAGAATACAGCAGGAATAGTTGGAAGGGATCTGCAATTATCATCTGCTCCAAGTGCCTTACTACTTTAATGCTGACTAAAAATTGAATACACTCACTCTATTAGGCTTCTTCATATCTTTCTTCCTGTTTTCAGAGAGCACATAGGTGATCCTCCCTGCTGAGCACACATCAGACCTTATCCAGGCATTACATACCATTTGGGATTCTGAACTGGAGGGAGAAGTCAATAAACCAGAGGGGGTCTCTGGGGCTGGGGCTGGTTCAGCATAGAGCAGGGAAGGACCTAGGCACCTCACAGCACAACTTGGTGCCTTTGGGAAGGAATTAAGGGGATGGGGACAAGCTTTTTCCAACACTGTCTAGTGGGAGGGTGAGAGATACGGGCATCTCCTGAAACTGGAGAAGTTCGGGCTGGAGATAAGGAAACAAAACCAAAACCATTGTGAGGATCACTAAGCACTCCAGTGGGTTGCCCAGAGAGCTCATGGGATATCTGAGCCTGGATGTTTTAAACATGAGTGGTCACAACCCAGAACACAGTTATCATAAGCCTCTGAAGGGATACTCTCTGAAGTCCTGAAAGAGAAAATGTTGCCAGTGGGAAATGTAGTAACAGTTACTAAAATTGCAATGCCTTCCGGAGGCTGCAATATCAGAAAACCACTTTCTGGTTTCATTCAGTTCAGCAGCTTTCGCAAACCCCTGTTTAGAATAGAATAGAATAGCTCCATTTGGAAGGGGTCTACAAGGATCATCCAGTTCAATTGCCTGATCACCTCAAGGGCTCACCAAAACTTTAGGAATATTATGAAGGTCATTGCCCAAATGCCTCTTTCTAAAGTAGTAACAGGCATGAGGCACTGACAATCTCTCTAGGAAGCTTGTTTTGGTGTCTGATGCCCCTTTAGGTGAATAAAGGTTTCCTAATCACCACATAGCAGGGAAAGAGCTCAGATTCTCTTTCTTCCCTTCCCTTCCTTAGGAGGCTCTGGAAAGCAATGAAGTTACACCTCAGCATCCTTTTCTCCAAACTAGTCAAACCCAAGGCCCTTCGCTGCTCCTCACAAGACATCCCTTCCAGCCCTTTCAACAGCTTAGTTTCCCTACTCTGGACACATTCAAGCACCTTTCCCTTCTTAATTCTTGGGGCCCAGAATCACACAGAGTACACAAGCTGCGGCCTTACCAAGGCTTAATATTACCCTCTTTTTATCTGCTTGTTAAGCTGTGTTTAATGCACTCCAGAATACTGTTAACCCTCTTGGCTGCCAGGGCACACTGCTCACTCGCATTGAGCCAACTGTTCACCAGCATGCCCAGATCGCTTTCATCTCTCCTTTTTTCCAGGTCTAAACTTATTTTCTAGTTTCACTCTATACATATGTATAAAAATTTTGTTTTGCAGTCTGCAACGGATTCCATAAAGAAATGGAGGTTTTCATGTCCTTGCAAGTTAGCATATGAATTTTGCTTTATAACTTAATGCAGATCTGCTGTCAAACTGAACTGTATGAAATAAGAGCACAATAAGCTTTCTACTCTTTGGCCCTTAACGGATAATCCTGTTCACAAAAGTAGATTTTTTTTAAGTTAGTGACAGTAATCACTGGAGCAATACGTTTCTATCTGGGCAACATATCTGCTATATAATTTAATACTTGTTTTGCCCAGGAAATGCCTCTTTTCACTCCTACTGCAATATGTTATATTCTAAGTCTCTAATAAGCTAGTCCAAAAATGCAAGAATTAAAAGTTTTGAGAAATAAAAGCATTATAAATAGAGCTCACGAGTTTTTCTCTTAAATACAAAATTTAACTATCAGTAAATAAGTATGTGTGTCTATTTTTAAATATTTATATATGTGTGTCTCTCTCAAAGTAAGTCCATCCTGTGCAGATAGATTTTCTAACCCAATAAAGAGGTAGGCAGAGAAAGAGCGGATGCCATTAGCCTGAAGGGACTTGTATGGTAGGGAGTATCGTACATGGACTCACACCTAGATAAATAGAAAAATCCTGTGTTAGCTATCATATCCCAGTTAGAAATCTACCTCCTTTGTCCTCCTGGATCTAGACCAAGAAAAGAGGAATCACCACTGAAATCCAGTTATGCCCAAGTAATGCGCTCAGATGATTTCCAAATGCTATGGCAGGATATAGTTTTTCCTCTTTTTATCCATTTTACCACTTTCACTGCTTTCCAAGTTAAATGTCAGGTTCTATTACTCTGACACATTTTAGACTGCTTTTTCTCTGGTTACTAGCTGTAATGAGCTAGATCTGAGTCTTTCTAACAGCAATGTGGCTTCATTCTCTGGAAGTATCAAGGTTCTCTAGATCCAGGGGCTCCCTGAAGCCTCTAGGGAGCAGCACGACCTAGTGGCCCATGAGCCTTTCCAACACCTTCATGTGAGAATCCTGCCCTCTCCCCAGTGCTGTGGTTGCATGGCATCAGGAATCATGCTTAGCCTTTGCCCAAAGGCCCCATGCTTCACATTGCTAATGTCTACTTCATCGATAATACAGTTGGCAATCCAGTTCATTGTAGCTCACGGTATATTATCAACTGTTAATAACATTAACATGCATGAACATAGGCACACCTATATACAGGGCTCTCATTCTCTATTTGTACAAAAACATTTTAAAATAAAGCCTCTGGAGCAGGACTGGAATAACTAGACAAAACCTCAAAAGTCTTAGAGGTATGTGTTCTGAAGATCATCTGATCTGTAAAAGGTAGAGGACCACAGTGGTAGGGGGCAGAAGTTCTGAAACATTCCAGGTTTAGAAAGTTAAAATTAGCTGTGAAAATAAATTTTTCTCCTTTCTATTTGCATCTTGCTAGCAAAAAATTGTCGCACTAATATATTTTCATAACTTCACTATTTTTCCTGTACGTGTTATTACACAGTTGCATTGTCCTGAAAAGCTGTAACATTCTTGGGGAAAAAAAACCCAAACAAACAAAACAACCCAGATAACAAGAAAAAGAGTGAGTCAGAGAAATGAAAACACAATTTTGGTGACAGAAGTTCCTTCCACCCTCCCTCAGGCAAAAGTGCTGGTAAATATATATATATATATATATATATATAGGCTTATTCTGTCATTCTAACTTATTTCCCCCAGGTCCACTGTCACAATTCCCCATACTATGACCCCATTATGTTGTTATTACAAGGCACTGCCATGACACATGGAATATGGTGGTATTAACAAGAGATTTTTCCCTATTTGAGAACAGCATGCTTCCAGTGTGCAAGGCTGTAGTGTCTTCTTTAGAGAATTGATTGTTGATTAAATAAAATTTTTAAAAAAGAGGGTTTTTTTTTACAGTTACTTAGATGATTTCCTGTTAGTAATTATCTAATGCCTTTTGAGACTTCCAAAATTTTCACACATTGGTTGAGAGATTCTTTGAAACGGAGCAAGCTGTGTTGTAGTTGGGATATTACATGGAGAATTCTTCAAAAATCTTAGGATAAATTTTCAGTAATAAACTCACCGAAATAGCAAGTAATTTCTAAAGAAACTTACTGATGACATTTAACTGCAGGGAAGTGCCAAGGATAGAGACCGATAAGAACATTGAAAGGGAAGAGCTGAACAATCTTAAGAATTTGAGCAATAAGTTGGCAGTGTCATAGATGTGGAAAGGCATCTGTATATTAATTGTTCATCATCTGCAAGTTGTCAGCTATGCAGTCACAGTCTCATTTCCCTACATGTAATCTTTGGAAATATCATGAGCACAGAAAGAGAAATACGTTTCACTATGCATGCTAATCCCTTATTTAGAATTTGGGGCAATTCACACTAATAGGATGATTAAAGAATAGAGAGGATAAGGAATGGAAAATATATATGAGGAGTCTAAAGGTATCCATGGAGAGTGATAAGTATGGAAAATGGGTGGTTTTTTCCAACTATAATAAGAATGATATTGCAGAATAGCCTTTCTGTGGAAAACCTTATTAATTCCAAGATATTTTTGGGGGCTCCTAATAAACTGGCTGTGTCAAGTGAGATGACTGATATTAGTGATGCAGGAGTCTCGTTTCCATGCCCACTTCGGTAGAAATGGCTGCCCATTCTTGGCAGGTCTGAGCACCGTGAGCTCAGTGGTTTAACACTGTAAAGAGAGAAGTGCATAGATAATGGAAAACAAATTAAAAAAAAAAAGTAAAGCTTTTATCTTCCCTTTTTTAAACAAACAAACAAACAAACAAATAAACAGACAAACACACCCCTTCCCCCCCCCAACACACATTTTACAGGAGAATTTGTTGGTTTACAGGTAACTACTCTGAAGCATGTATACCATCACTGAACAATTACACAGTCATAATTATCTAGTCTCTGTCTTCTCCCATTTAATTCCATTTTGTTATTTTATTTCTTCTTGCCATTGCATGAAATCAGATTGGAAGCAGCTTGGGACACAACCAATTTTTGGGTTTTTACGCACTATTTATTTTACCTGTACTTGAAGCACCCAGGACATTATTGAACTCCATAAAATAATAAAATAGAGAAGGAAATATCATAAAAGCAGTCTCTCCTTTGAAATCTTTGATAGTTTTATTACTTATTATATCCAGAAATGCTATGAGAAGAGGTTCTCTCATTTTATCAATATTTCCTGTTACAGTCCCAGCTGAAACCCGTAGTTAAAAATAATGTATTCAAATATTTTGGAAAAAAAAGTGCCAAAACCCCCAGCCTTAATCATGTTCCTAGATTTGGGTAAATGTTCACAGGCTTATCCTTTCTTAGAAAATGCACTTGATGTGCAGGGATTCTTTACATAAGACTGAATTTGTGAGAGTAAAGAGTCTTCATAGCCACAAAAAGCTTTAAAATAGAAAAATAGCCTGCAGTAGTTTTTTGCAATTTCTGTGCTGTACTTTAAAGGCCCTCATATGAACTTTAAGGTATTCTGTTTACTATGGCTGTTAAAACTGTGAGCCTTTTTAAAGCAGCTGCATTACAACATAAAGCTCAACGTGTCACATGACACCTTTTATACAAACACTACATCATGAACTCTTAAAGGAAATGATTCTGTGCCTTGGATCATGCATGTTCTTCCTAAGACATCAAGAAACACCCTGAGTAATAGGGGAGTTTTTCTTCTGCAGCTTTTAAGGTGTCTTCTAGAAAGACATGCCACTCCTCTTTTTTATTTCTTACAAGCTATAGGGAATGAGATACATTTTTATTTCAGAAATGATGGGCAGCTGCATACTGCCAGCAGTATATGCAGCTCCAAAGTGGACAGAGGTTTCCCTGTCAGTTCCATAATTACAACCATGACATGCAAATCCATAGTGCTCTTAAGTCTAAATCAGGCCTGATATTTGTAATCACACCTTCAGAGCATATGCAATGACTCTACATATAAGGCGGATTTGTTAAGTCTTAGTATGTCCCTTTGCCTTGTGGGCAGGCCATATCATGGAACGTTTATCTCTCTTCATGGGGTCATTTGGTCACACACAGGAGTGCTAGTTTTTCATCCAGACCCCTCAGTTTCTCCCAGATCCTGCCATCTGCACCATGGTTTGCAGAGCTAGAAAGTCCCAGCATTGCAGTGGGACTGCATAAGTTGTTCTTTTATTGTTGTTTTTCTGGGTGGTTGGAAGATAGCAAGTAATGGAGGAAGAGAAATAAATCTGGACAGCTAAAGCCACAGGAGAAATGGCAGTGAACATAACGTTGACTTGAACAGGTATGTTGTGTAAGTGGCAGCACAAGTTGCAGTGTTACCTGTAGAACTGCTGCTCAAGAGTGCCTTGATAAGTCAACTTCACTTATGTGTATCTTAGCTAACCAAGTTTTAGATACTTTTAGCATTATTTGAGTAGAACAGCGTTTCTGTGTTTGGATGAAATAAACAGAGAGAGCCGAGCTGATTTGAGTTAGCTTTCCCAAGCTCTCTAACCGCTCAGTCTGCCTCTCTCCCAAACCTTCACCCCTTTCAAAGGAAAAATCTATAGAAAAACTGAAATCACACTAAATATATGTATTGCTGTATTTTCTAAATACAAAGAACTACACCGCAAGGATATCATGCAAAACTCCCAAGAAAGGGAAAAGGGGAAAGGGAAAATGGAAAAAAGGACAAAAAGGAACTATATAACACCCGGCATAAAACTATAACACCCAGTAACTAACAAAGTAAAGAATTAGCAAAATCTCACCACTTCCCTTGAGGAAAGCAGAAGAGCTCAATCCAACCCAGGACTCTTCCCCCACGTTTGGGCAGACAACAGCAGCCACTGCAGGCCTCAGCTCCAGACAGGACCAGCAGCAAGAGAGCTCCTACTCTCCAGCTTGCGGGAAGAAGAAGAGAGCGTACTCTCTTATCTACACCTTATTTATATGTTGTGTTACGTTATTGTATTGGAAATTGTGTCGGTAAAACCCTAGGAGATAGGACTGTTGTTAGGAAGTAGGTTTAATCTGTGTATCGTACCTGCTAACAATGTAGATAAACAACTTGTTTTTAAAAAGATAAAAAGTGGAAGTGACACAGCAAACCTTTCAAACCATGTTGTTCAACTACAAATAATAATATGATTAAGAAGGATAAAGTCCTCTCTTCACGTGATCCTTTAGGCGTCTGTCCCTAGCAGACTGTAGGAAAGACTCCAGGATGTAATTTACAACTTCAAATGAAGCCCTGTGACTCGTATTGTAAAGTCAGAGGAAATACATATGCATACATGTGTGTATCTTACCTAACTGTTGCAAACATGACAGCCCTTTAATTTTACTACTTTTCCTTCTTTAGCAGAGAAATAATACAATTAACTTGATGATAGATAACTTTTATGACTTCCTGGTCTGTAAATAAAATGAATTGTACATTGGTGTTCGCAGCTCTATATGTACACATCTAAGCACACACATGCACACACATATAGAATCTCACAAAGCTACATATATACAGCCCCACATGGCTGATTTTTCATTATGAAATACCGAACATTCCATTAAATTATTGAAGACCATCCTGTTATATTTATTACAGAGGTCGCTGATATTACTGCCAATTGTCAAATTTGGTTTCCTGTTGTTGATTTTCATGCATGAGAAAGACACATCCTCTGGACTGATGCCAGAGATCCATCAATCTCTCTAGGCTGCTACAACCTCAGGATATGTAAGAGTAGTGGATGAATTGGAAGATCAATGCCTTGTCTCTCCTGCTGTGCCAGCTGCTATTGAGAAATTAATATGAGGAGCAGTATAAATAAAAGATAAAAGAAGATATGACTTACAGTGTAGAATATTAAGGTTGAACACAATGTATTCCATGAATCTAAAACCAAAAGATAAGAAAATTAACCCTATAAGAGTATCCACAGCCTTTTTGGATCTGTGGAAAAGAGCAAGTTAGTGAAGCAGAAAAGTTACAGCTTTAATAGCTGTTTAAAAAAGCATGGAGATTTATCAGAACTGACTACAACATTGGATGTCGCAGGAAACAATCTTTAGCCATGGTATAGTTTACCAGAAAGAGATAGTGAAATTGTGCATTATTATATGTACAGTAGCATAGTTGTGGGAGACAAAATGACTGATACATTTAATGATGATATACAGAGCTTTTCAAGGTATGGGGTTTAGAGCTGTTTATAAATTGCTTTCAATAGATGCTGAGTTTATAGAACAAGCAACACAAAAACTGAACCAGAGTTTTACTGGAAAAAGCAGATCAGACCCCTTGCAGAGCAGAAAGTGGAATGGGAGCACTTCAGTTCTAGTGGAAGTTACTGGGAAGTAAAAGAGTCTTGCCCTTAGGCCTCAATTCCCCACAGGTACTTTAATGACTAACTGCCACTGGATCATGTTAAACAGTTAAATATCCCAAAGAGGCCAGTTTGCCTGCAATGTGGCCTAGGAGTTCAGATTTGGATGAGGTTACTGCTTCCAGGAGCTATTATCTAAGCTTCAGACATTTAGATCTACTTCCTTCTTATATAAAAAAACCTCTTCAGAACAAAACTCATCATGTGGGGAACGCTTCTTAAAAGCATAAAGGAAAAGTCTCTAGTCCAGGTACTTCCCATCCAATTTGGCTACCTAACAGAGAAGTCTAATATGGAACTTCATTTCTCTTCAACTGGATGAAGGTGGGACTTCCCTATGTAACTACTAGAGATTTAGGTAGGCAGATTCAAATCTTAAGTAGTTTGAATCTCCAGCTGGAGCTTTATTTTGTACCAGAGTAGTTAGGATGCATTGGGCAATATCATTCATTTCATAGGCACCCAGTCAGACAAGAGACATAAGTGCTCCATAAAGGGCTACTCCATAAGAAGCACGTGAATCAGGTGATGTTTGTTGCATGTTGTTCTTTAAAGTTTCTTCATCTTTCAGAGACATTTAATTTCCGCAGAAAACTTAGACCTGTCACATCTCTGGGTTATAAAGAAATAATTTAATTCACTAAAAGATAAGTAAATTCCACAAATGTGCCTGAAGAAGTTAAGGGATTCAAACTCCACTTCACCCAGAGTTTCAGCTTTGCCGTGTCTGCAAGGAAGTGAGTAGTGTAGAATTCTGAGTTATAGTCTTACCTTATTTATATTTTCATTTAAACTGCTTGGGCATTGCGGTAGTTTCCTCTTGAGTCAAGCACTTTTTGGATAATAAAGCATAATCCACATAAGATATGGCCTGACCTCAATAGAGCTTTTTTTCTGCTTCTGAAGCAAAAATGAACTTTTATGAATTGTGATGTCATACTTTGATTCCATGGGTAATGTGCAGTAGCCAGAATAGGATTAACATTTTTCTTGATGATGGCATCACATGTTACTCATGAATTTTAGGAATAACAGACTCATTCCAATTCTGTCTATCTAGTCTTCACACACACAGCTACTTATCACCCAGCACTTAACTGCATGCAACAAGACTTAAAAAAGCAGCTGTATGTATTTCTTATTGATCAGGTTAATGATTTACTTAAGTACACAAGACACTTGTTCAGTAGCATAGGGTACTCATTGGGACCAGATTGTTTCTGGTGAATACTGAATATGCATATGCACACACTCGTGTGATTTAAGTAAAAGTACAATTAGAAGAAAAGATCAGATTTTTTTTGAAGTGATGAGATGGAAGATTGAAAGAAAAAGATGTTTTAAGAGAATCTTAATGACATTTTTCTAGGAATTCACAGTTTTCAGAATTTATATAATCCTTGTTTGAGCCTGAAAAAGAAGACAATATTCCTGAAATCTTAGTTTAGGCAATCTTTCTTGTCCATTTATAATGGCAGAAGGAAAATTCTTTATTCAGTGGCAATATTATACTAGACGAAATAGAGACTCTGAATCACAGTTCCAGCTGGCTACTGTTCAAGGAGAAAAACATAATAAGAATTCTAACTCTTTAAATAATAATCATTTATCTGATAGATTGATCTATTAGGACTGCAGGTGAATTTGTTAAAAGTTTTTACAAAGAGATTTTTTATTCATATTTCCAAACTAATGTTTTTCTTTTCCAAGATTCTCTGTCCTGCCTTTTCACATTCAAGGTTCAATTCAAAATTAATTTACAAGTTATGTGTCACCTAAAGACTAATTCATGAAGTTTCTTTCTTATTTATAGCCACATTTCCTCATCAGTGAAAAAAGTTAGATCTGTTCAACTTCCTGGAAAGAATTCCAAAAGTATAAGGCTGTATTTCCTTCCTTCCTTCCCATCTTTTTTCTCTTGTTCACAGTCTGTACATTTCTTAAGGACCAAAAGTATGAAATACAAAGGGAAAAGAAAAAAATTAAATATCAATGTCTTTTCTTCCTGCAGTGACTACCTTGGTTGAGAAATGAATATGAAGATCATGATAAATAAAAGATAAAAATGATGTGGAGTTTGGAGTAAAATATTTACATGAGGCACAAAGTGATGTATCAAAATCTGACCAAATTAACCTCCTAGGACAGAGGCCTTGTTTACATTGCACAGGAAAACAAGTGGTGGAGATTTATGTCTCTGTGCATTGTGTGCATACTCATGTGCATGTGTGTATGCATGGGAAACGTGCAGAATGCACATCCATTCTCCCTCTCTCTCCACATGCATTCCATTTCTCCCCCACATATACACAGCCTTAATGTATATCTATGTATGTGATTACATATACATTTGTGAATGCTTTCATTATATCTATTTGTGATTTATGTTCCCATAACTGTGGGAACTGTGACCATAAAAGGTGTGCAAAAGAAACAAAATGGAAAAGCAATGTGTCTGAAAACCTAAACAGAACATACATACAAAAGAGACATGGCATGCAAACATACGCAAATGAACACATAGAAAATAAATATATATATTTAGAACACTAAACGTTTGCACAGATATATATCGTGTCTTCACGTGAATGTATCTTGTAGTCTTATATGTGGATGTATATAGATGTTCTTAAACATAAGTGATAAATGTATATATTTATAAACACACAAACACATGCACAAGTGACATGAAGCATTCAGAACCTCTGAGTGAACTACTCTGTGTGTTTCTTGCTTTCTTGATCCTCTTTAGGTGACACCTGCAAGAGGTTTTAAGTTGATTTCCCTCTGAGTCTAATCACTCCTTATTCTATATAGGAATGCTAACAATATCTTATTGGCAGATGCAGCAGCCAGAAGCAGGTTTTTTCACAGTTTCAATCAAATAAAACATGGAAAAACATAGTTTCCTTTACAGTTTACATGAGTCATTTTTTCTAGCTTATCCTTAGTTAGATTAATGTTAGGGTAAAACCCTGTAAGAAACTCTATGTGTTTTAAGCATTCATCTAAGAAGGCGCTACTTAATAGGTCACTGAATCACAGAATGATATGAGTTGGAAGCAATCCGCAAGGATCGGGTCCAACTCCTATGCCTATGTAGGACACTCCCAACATTCACCGTTGTGTGACTAGAGGGCATTGTCCAAATGCTTCTTAAATATTTTCAGGCTTGGTGCCGTGACTGCTTCCCTGGGAAGATGTTCCAGTGTTCCACCACTCTATGGGTGAAGAACCTTTTCCTAATATCCAACCAAAACCGTCCCTGTCACATCTTCCTGCCACGTCCTATCATTAATCACCAGAGAGAAGAGATCAATGCCTGTTCCTCCTCCTTCCCCTTTTAGGAAACAGTAAACACCTATAAGGTACCTCCTCAGTCTCCTCTTCTCCAGGCTGAGCAGACCAAGTAACTTCAACCACTCCTCATATAACTTCCCCTCTAGACCCTTCACCAGCTTTGTGGCCTCCTCTCTACACTTTCCAGTAGCTTCATATGCTCTTTATGCTCTGATACCCAAAACTAAACACAATACTTGAGGTGGGGCCTCAACAGTGAAGAGTAGAGTGGTACAATTCCCCCCCTCGACTGGCTGGCAATGCTGTGCTTGATGCACCCCAGGACACAGTTGAACTTCTTGGCTGCCAGGGCACACTGTTGGTTCATGTTTGACTTGCTACAAACCAGAACACCCAGATCTGTTTCAGCAGGGCTGTTCCCCAGCCTCTCACTCCCCAGTCTGTACGTATACCCAGAGTTGCTGTGCTCCAGATGCAAAACCTGGCACTTGCCCTTGTTAAACTTCATTCTGTTGGTGATTGTCCAGCTCTCCAATCTATCTAGACCCCTCTACAGGTCCTCTTTGCCCTTGAGTGTCAACAGCTCCCCCCAGTTTTGTGACATCAGCAAACTCGATTAGTAAACCTTTGAGTCTTGCATCCAGGACATTATGAAGGTATTAAAGAGCACTGTCCCCGGGATGGATCACTGTGGGACCCCACTACTGACTGGTCACCAGCCTGATGCAACCCCATTCACTATGACCCTGTGAGCCCAATCTATCAGCCAATTGTTCATCCACTGTGTTTATCCAGCTGTGTGCTGGACATTTTGTTTAGGAGGATGTTATGAGCGACAGTATCAAAGGCCTTGCTTAAATCCAGAAAGATTTCATCAGCTGGTTTTCCTTCATCAGCTAGGTGGGCAATGCTGTCATAGAAAGAAATTAAGTTTGTCAGGCAGGACCTTCACTTTGTAAATCTGCTCTGGCTGGGACCGATGACTGCATAGTATTTCATGTATTTTTTGGTAGCTCCCAGAATAACTTTCTCCATAATCTTCCCAGGCATTGAAGTGACACTGACAAGCCTGTAGTTACTGGGGTCATCCCTACTGCTCTTCTTAAAGATTAGTACTACATTTGCCAGCTTCCAGTCAGCTGGTACCTCTCCACATCCCCAAGAGCACTGATAAATCATTGAGAGAGTTCTTGTTATGGCATCGGCCACCTCTTTAAGTATCCTTGAATGAATCCCATCAGGCCCCATTGACTTATAGGGATCCAGCTGGATTAGCAAATCCTGCACAAGCTCAGGGTTGATTGGCAGTTTATAATTCGCACAGTCTTGCTTCTCTTGCCTATGGCTCTGGGGGTTCCAAGCCCATCACCAGTATTGAAGACAGAAGTGAAAAAAGTTTTAAACTTCTGTGTATCCCTGTTTATGAGGTGTTCATGCTTATCAAGTAATGGGACAGTGTTATTTATGGCCTGACTTTTTGTTATTGACACACTTGAAAAAGCCCTTTTTGTTGTCCTTTACAGTGCTGGCCAGCTTCAACTCTAATTGGGCTTTGGCCACCCGACTTTCTGCCCTATAGTGGCTAACAGCATCCCTGTAGTCCTCCCATGTCACCTGCCCTTATTTCCACTGGCCATATAATATCCTTTTATGTCTTAGTTTGAGTAGAAGATCCCTGCTCATCCAGGCTGGCCTTCTGCCTTGCCTGCTTGACTTCTGGCGTTTCAGAATTGCTTGGATGTGTGCTCTTCGGAGGTGATATTTAAAAAGTGACCAGCACTGATGGATACCAGCACCTTCAAAAGCTTTTTCCCCAGAGGACATTACTAAGCAGTTCCCTGAGTAACTTAGTCTGCTTTCCTCGTATCCAGAGTTGACGCCTTGCTGGCAGTATTCCTCATGTTACCATGAATGTTAATCTTGATTGCTTCTTGGTTGCTGTGACGAAGATGTCCTTGAAATTGTTAAAGCAGATATTTTTAAAACTATTCCGTCCTACAAAGTAAACAGATACTGAGCTTTAAAGCTCAACTGTACTTTTTGACTACTTAGATGACAAATTTTTTGAAGACAAAAGTGATGATAATAAAAAGCCAAATAATGCAGGCTGTGACTAGATCAGACACTTCAGCTGAATTGTAAGTAGAGTTGGTTGACTGCTATATATGCTGTCACAGTAGAACAGGAAGCCTTGATGCAGGAGATACTAGTCAGCAGGTATTCTAGAACTAATACAATATCAAGTGGTTGTTACCTGGATTGAAGTAAAATTTGAAATTTGAAGCAAATAACGTTGATTTGTAACTGCAGTGTGATGGATGCATTCATGTAAAGCCCCTCCTCCACTTTTGCCAAATCAGTAACAGTTTGGTTCATGCTCCAGAGGAAGTAAAAGTCTGCCCACAGCTGGGCCAAGAAGTCTTCTAGAAACTCACAAGGAGCAGAGTGTCACAGTGAACACTGATAAGGAATCTCATACACAGATCTATTATTTGCAGTTTGACTATGAGTCAAGCACTTTCAGCCCATAAATATGACAGCTTAAGTAAGTCTTCTTTGAGCCCTGCTCAGCAGTGTGGCTGCATGGTGATGATCTCACCTCATGCTGGGAAACCTCTCAAAGGTGCTCCACAAAGCAATGAGATCTTTTACCAATGACAGGTCATCGGTAAGCCCATTTGAACACTCCCTGCACAGCAGATGGACTGCCCGCCAGGCAACTCTTCTATTTAACACAAATTGGTTGCTTAGCCTAAATAAGTAATTTTTTTAATAAGTAAATCACTTAGAATTATAGTATTGTATATTTTAATGTGCTGTTGGCCTAGCTTTCTTAACATGAGTAGCAAGACTTGCTCTGAAACACTAGACCACAAACTGAGAATTTACAGTTAAAAACTTGCCGACATCATACAGTTTGTTTAGTCAAAACCAGACCTCCAGAAACAATGAAAAATGGAAAAATAGGGAGGCTTCAGGAGTACAGGTCATTAACAACTGCATCAAGATAAGAAAACAACCTGTTCGAAAGGCAGAGAAGTAATCCAATAAGGAACAAGAAGATCCCATGCTTAAAATTATTACTGAACTGAATAATCTCATGAGGGGGCAGGTAAATAGTTTGTAAGGGTGTAATTGCCCAGGCATTTCTTGTTTCATGTCAACCCCTCTCCGTGGAATCGGACCCTCTCTGTGGGGTTGGTCTCTCTCCCCAGAACTGACCATGTTGTTATATCCCTCTAATAAATTATCCATTTTATAAAATCCAATGGCTGGTAGTCTGCTTTGTGTAAGTTTGGATTCTAACTTCAGCACAGACTAACACCAGACAGCCAGATGGAAGGGTCTGATGCCTGACAGTCTGCTTAGCAAAGTCTAAGATTTGAAGTCCAGAGCAAACTCAAGCTGGACATCCAGGTGGGAATGTAAGTGAATTGGGTACATGCATCATAAAAATTTAGAAATTTAGCTAAGTAAACCAGGGAATTTGGTATGCACACATAATCTTTTGTCTATAAGCACATATGATTCTTTTTCTATAAACACATATTACCCTGTTTTCCATCATATATTTCTTCCATGCTGTAAGTAATAGTGTGACTTTACCATTGAACTCAAAGTTGTACTTCAATTTAAATACGAATTATACCTAAAAAAAAATTACTCATGACAAGAAGGCAGTAGACTACGAACTATATTTTATCAATGTTAAGAAATAAAACCATTGGCTGAGTCCATGGGTTCAGCTCATGTTATGACATTTGACAGTCTTTGCTTTGAATAGACATCACACTGCTCTGCTGTGCTCTCCTTCCATGTTATAGCAGCTACAGTCAGTATATTTATTGTGTTGACTTTTTTATCCTCTTGGTTTCATTGCGTAGTGTTGAATAGGAGATGAGAGGGAACTCTGCACTGGTGTGAAGACTGGCTAGTTTATTAGTCAGATTTATGTCATTCTTTAACCCTTAAACCAGGTGCAAGGAATATTGGCAAGGACAAGGCAATGGAGGACAGGTCAACTGAGATGAACAATCTGAGCGCTCCACATATTTTGTTACTAATTCCAATTTTGATTGTCTTGTATTATTATTAATCTACAAATACAATATCAAGGTGTTTGAAAACTTGTCTTGTGGCACTCTTGTACAATATTAAGAGTGAGATTAAAACTTTTATAGTACAAGCCAGATTACTGACTTCCTATTGCAGTTGAAATTTTGTTTCTGTATACAAAATCGTATTCTCACACAATATGAGGATCTAGCGTCATTAGCATAATATTAATTTTGCTAGTGTCTTCACAGAGTCATTATTGCACACCTCCTTACTAATATCAGCAAAATGTTTTGCGGGGCAGGGGAAATAACAAGTAAAAAGCCTCAAATGCCTGTTATGATCACAGATTTCCTACAGTCTTGGAAATACCTGAACACCCTTGGAAATACCTGTACCAGAATCTGTAAAGTAGACTTTAGAACAAGCTAAACAAAACATTACTTAGACACTAGGAACTATGAATAAGACTTTATAACAACTTCCATTTTTTTCACTGCAACTAATGATTTCTCTAACAAACAGTTTAGATCCAAAGAGTTTGAGAAGAGACGTGGACAACAATAAGGACAATGAAATAGACACTCATATCTGCAGAGATTTTGAGATATCATAACACCACCAACACCACTAAGGGCGCAATGACTTACATTGGTTAAACAGTTGACATTATGAATTAACATACACGGGTTTACATAGCAAACAATCAGAACCACACAATCCATTGTTGTCACTGCTTCATTTAAATTTCTGCATCGTGTAAGGAACTGTAGACAAAAGTACATTCAGTTTTTCATTTCTTATTGTATTCTGAAAAGAATTATTTTGGTATTCTGTAAAGATGAAAAGAATAATGAAGTTAAATAACTTTGCACAGTCATAATGTAGAGTGTCTTGATAAGATGTGACTTGCAGTATTTAAGGTACCAACAGTGTTAAAATAAAGTACTTAAAGAGATGAAAAAAACATGCCACCTTAGGCCTAAATATCTTGTTAACAGTACCACTTGCAAAATACAGTATGATGAATGATGTTATAGTCTTGGTAACTTATACTTTAATAATTTTAATGACATTTAGAATTATTAAATGCTTTAGTGGTAAATAAGACAATCTTTGAGTCTCATTATTTGTTCCTTTTTGCTGCACCATATGCATATATTATGTTCTTGGCTTGAGGAAGTAATACCCAAACTGCAAAATTAGGCAACCAAAAAGTTTGTTTCTTTCTCTTTTTGCCCTGCCAGATCATCCTGATTCCTGTTCCTAATATTCAACTCTCTATGTAAAAATATCCCTTAACCCTTATGAAGACAGTGAAAACAAATCCCTCAGAGGTCTAGTAAGAGTTTGTTACACCCTGTGGCCAACTGTCTGGACAAACCTTTATACCAAAAGTGTACAAACAAGGACTATATTTAAAATTCTTGCAGATATACCAGATTTTGTCTGGTATATCCCATGGGCAGTTCAAATGAGGCTCCCAAAGTTGAACCTTGCAAGCTACTCTGTAAGCTAAATCCCTGATTCTGGGAGAAGATAAGCCAAATGTATCTGTTGAAGCAGATGTGCTTGTGAATGGCTCTTCCAAATTACAGGATGGGGAGGTAAGATGGTTAAGGAAGCTTTGGTATATTTTATCTACATGTAGAAACTGCCACATCACAACATATTTACTCACATTTTAAACATAGATGTCCCATGAAAAAGCTTATTACTGACGTCATTTGCTTATCATATGATTTGTTTCTCTAGATATGCATACACACTGGAAGTCAAAGGGTTGACAAATTATTGTGTCTGATGAAGAACGTCAGAGATCAAGCAAACATCTACAGAGAGCAGGAAAATGTACAGTTTAATTTCCAACAGTGAATGCATCCTTCCAAGCAACAAAGATACAAATGTTTGTTAAGACAAAGACTAGCAAACAAAGCTACTGTTACATGCCTACCCCTGAGAAAAATGCAGATTTAACAGTCATGTGGCAAAGGAATTTCTGATAGGGACCTAGGAGTATAAGCAGTCTTTTTCTGTGTGAGAGTTTCTAGGTATAAGTCTATCTGCAGAAGGCAATATTTGGCTTTTAGGGGAAGGTAGAATGGAAAGGTGTTTATTTGATTGTGACTAGACAGTCAATAGATTGAAATAGACTTGAATAGTTTATTATTTCCCTTCCTTGATAAGGTGCTTTTCTCCATATACATTCTATTTCTAAAGCAATCAGCATTCACTGGAAAGAGTGTTGAAAAAGGAAAACTGAAGATATCTACCCTAGGAAGGACCAAGGAGAATGAATATATAGTTATCATGACTGTCTGTTGCTGAACAATTGCAATATCAAAAATAGATTCAACAGCCTTATCTACTAGTATGAGCTAGAAATAAAGTACGGAGAGATCAGGACTCCAAGTACAGGTTAATTGCATGAAGAGGAGAAAAAGGCTCTCTGCACAGGTTATGGACCTAGCCAAAGAGAACAATGCCTAAAAATTAAACCAGAACAATTATAGTGAACTTCCAAACTAATAAACAAAAAATAAGATGAGGATGTTCTTAGTCCACTCAGTGGAAGAGAAGGAAAATAATGAATAAGCCTAATTTAGAGGAAGTCATCTAAAGTCATCTCATATCCATCATGTGAACAGAAACAACACTTCAAGGAGCATCAATGCTTTGCAAGAAGTCCTTACTGGGGAGCAGTATTGAAATATACCTTCAGATAAAAAGCAGTGAAGAGATTTCTTAGCCCTACATTGAAAATTAAGAAATTCTAAAGTAAGTGAGGAAGACTTTTATTTCTAATGCTTATTAATGAGGCACAAAATGTATTAGTAACAGCTTAAGTGTAAATGTATGGATAGGTATATTTTCTTTTCATTTATTTAGACAACATGGTAGGTAGGGACTAAACATAGTAGTTCCAATTGTATTTTTAACTAAATAAAGAGTGAGTGGGACAAGAAAGAATTTAGAGTATCACAAGTAAGCAAATGTTTATTGAAAGTGAAAATTCTCACTGTTAATAATATACAATCTTACAAGAGGCCATGCAGCATTTGACAAATTATAGAATATAAGAATATATGTAGAAAAGATGTACTGTGTATATTTTCAGATAAATTGCGGGAGTTATCATGACATGAGCATTATTTTCACACATATCTCTGCAATGGATATGATTATTAGGCTAGTTATCTTGCATTTAAAACACATAGACAAATTAAAAAATGAAAGGAAACTAAAAAAGCAAGAGTTCTTTTACCGTTTTTCCTTCCATCGCCATTTATCACCTTCACTTACACACTAAATTTTTGTTCCGTTTTTAATTCAATATGAGACTCTTGGATATAATTTCTACAGGGAAATGATAGGATTTTGGCAAAAATGCTTTTCCTTGTTACAGTAATACATACATAGTGGCTAGGTACTTGATATTCTCTAGTGGGTTTGTCCACACAATAGTCTTACTAGAAAAAAGAGGAGTTACTACTGCCATTTTACGTGTAGGACACTAGAGGAGAAGGTCCCAACCATACACATGCAGACACTTCTTGACATGAGGAGAGGTAGCTCCACTGTCCTGAACTCCAATTCACTGTCTAGGTCATGGAAACATCGTGAAATATTTTTTGCTGATGTGTGCATCAATCCTTATTCTAAGGTACTAGCAGGAAAGCTGTCTTGATTCATTTCTCCTCAACTGAGCAGGATGAGCTGGAGAGGTAAACAACACTACTCCAGGCAAAGAAAGAGAGGCCTTTAGTATTCTGTGATTTTATCTGTGCTTTTCCTTTGACACAAGATGTTGTCAATGTTAAATACCTGTTTGCGATCAGAAAATGAAAAAAACTCATGAAAGAAAAATATATTGAATGCAAATGCAGGTAAATATGCCACCTCTAGTTCAGGTCTCTGTGTCATGAATCCCCAGAAGGAAGTAGACTATTCTAGGGAAGAATCATCGCTTGCCCTGCATTTATGCTCCTCCCTATGGCCCCTGTCAGGAGCAGGTTGATACAGACCTTTGATCTGACCTAGTGCAGGTAATTTCATGTAAAATGGATGAAAAAATAGGTTGATTGACTTGAAACACAGTGGAATGTGAAAGTAAATTCATTCACTGAGAGCAAGGCAAAGAATGTACAGAGCTGGAGCAAAATTAGTAAAAATTGTGAGAAAGGGCCTCTCCCTCTCAAACAAAATATAATGGAGTGGATAACGCAAGTTCTCCTATATTTTTTCCCCTGTCCATCTCTCTGTTTTTTTCCATTCTTATGCAAAAATATGTCCACATATGCAAATTTGCCATCTCATTTTTGTGTTCAAGATACTGCAGGTACGCCAAAGCCCACATTTTCTGCACTATGATACAACACTGCTCCCTGTAGTTAGGCTGCCTCCAAGGAGAGCGAAGCATTTATCACAGGATGGACAATTTCTCAAGGTCTGCTGTTTTGCCACTTGTATCATTCCAGATAGCAAAGCGTATTAGTGAGTAAATGCAGTTCATGAAGTCTTGTCTGCTCTGTCATACACTTTGCATATTATATACCATAGACATGCCTCTTCATACCGGAGTCACTACTTAATGAATACTCATAATAAAAATAACATGCAATTGAAAAAATGGGGAAAAAGAAAGCGACATCAAGGGATTTTGCCCAGGATAGATGTCATCACAGCCCTGCTATTCATATATGCAAAAAGCAAATAGAGGTATTACCATAATTACTGTAACATGCCTGTCTTCAAATAACAGTTGTCAGCTTTGACTACGATAAGAACATACACTTTTTAATGTGAGCTGACCAAGTTAAAATAAGCATCGTAAAAAATAAGTTCTTAGGAATCATAATAATATGCACGGGCACTAGGAATGGAGGTATGATTTTGTATTTTATTTTGAGTATTTCATAGGGTATTACTTTTGAACATTTTATTCTTTGTTAAAAAAAGGTCAGATCTTCACAGTGTTCTGATTGCCTCTAAAATGACTGTTTCTTGCCATGGCAGTTTTAGGTTAAGATGTAGTCTAAACACAGCGTAAAAAGCAATAGATTGTTTCTCTATAACATCAGCTGTTCTTCCTGCTGACGTGATTTATCACCAGGTGGAAATAAAATTGACACTTTTCTCCCCACAGGAAGCACAGGGATCTTGCTATATGGAGGTATTTTGGGATCAGAACTTCAGTTCATAGTTCTCCAGAAAACATTGTCAAGTTGATGTTCGTAAAGAGTATGTTCTTAATTGTGATTCACAGACACTTGCAAAATTTCTCCTAAATGATGGATGCCTTTTATCTCTTAAGAGCAATCAGAGGAAGCCAAGACTACAAAGAGTAGCATGAAGCAACAGGAAATAGAACAATATTCCTTTCTTAGTCTGAAGGTAACAACACCATGTGTTCACAACTTCTATTTTTATCATTGTATACATTTTTCTTGACAGTTATATATGACATCTGATACCAAATTATGAATGATGAATCAATTGTTGTTTCAGAGAAGCCTGGAACTAGCATTTAAAAAACTGTGCCTTTTTTTTACCACAGAGTTAGTTCAGACTTCACAAAATGATTATTTATCCGCATGCTAGATCATAATGTCACCTTCTTCTTTTCCTTGCAATACAGTATTTTTTTCAGCTAAATAGGAAACTGCATGTCAGTAAAGTATATTTTTAAAAAAATGATATGGATTGTTTTTTTCCTTTTTGTCTTAGAGAAAAAATTCTGAACTCAAGAAACAAACCTGTTTTCTGGATTTCATATGTATTTAGTGATCTCTAAGTGATTCCAACCACGTTGTATATTTGGTGACTCATTTAATCAACATTCATATTCTGCAATAGTTTTGTCTGAAATGCTTCTGAAGTATTTGATTTCTTGGCTCCTGTAAGGTTAAAGAGCTGTCTGATAATTTATTTTTTAGCAATTTGGCATTTCCATATCAGTGAAATGATATCAGCAGCAAAGTGAGTTATGTAGGACATGAGGAATTGCATAATTCTCTCTCTCTATATATATATACCTGTTCCATGGCAGAGGGACTGGAAGTAGATGATATTTAGGGTCCTTTCCAACCCATAACATGCTATGATCCTATGATCACAGGGTGCCTGCTTAGCAAGTATCCACATCTTCTTTCCAAAGATTAAAAAAGAGAAAGATATATTCTTTTTAAAATCTTCTTAACTATCAACTAACTCAGTTCTATAAGAAAGTAGCCTTGCTATAATAAAAGAATAGAGGTCATTTCCTAGATTTACATGGAAGGAGTCAGCTTTTATATAAACGGCAGTTTTCCAGAACAGGAGCTAGTTATTATTCATAAACTATTCATTTGCATCTTGCTTTGGATAGTGTATTAACTCGTAAGAACAGTCATTTTGAAACACGAGTGAATAAATTATGCACAACCAGACAGAAAAAAATAAATGCAACTACATTGAGTGTTCTGATTTAGAGGTTTCAAATAAGATAGAGAGAACTTTGCAGGGTGTGTTGCACAAAATCTCTGACAATGAACTTTATGACTGGGTTTCTAGAAGTTTTTAACAAATAGTAGCCTAAGGAAGTTCAGGTTCCATGGGCTCATATAGATGCAAACTGACAACTTCTGGTAGTTCATAAGTAAATCTTCAGCAAGGATGGAAGAGTTACAGGTGCCATGTTTTCAGAAAAATGTCTTATCGCAGCAAAGGTAAGAAATACATGTTTTCCCAAGTGAAAATGTAGAATTTTTAGGACTCTAAGGTAGATACCTGTTTACTATGAGCTTTTGATGGGAAGTAGTTGCTTGAGATCTGAGAACCTTCCCACAGCTTTTCAAAGTCTGTTTTACATATATCTCTCTAAACTTGAGCATGATTATATATTTAATATATGTAGTGTAATGAAGGGCAAAATCAATCATATATCCAGGGTAAGGGAGATAGAACACTTAACATCATGGCAAAGCAGACTGCAGAAGTCTGAGGTCTCCAATTGTTTTCATATATGTTTAAGAATCTTGTCAGATGAAAGACAAATTCTTTGCAGGAATGAAAGTGGTTTTAGTAAAATGAGTTTTCTTCATAACTTTTCTTCCAACCATATACTTAAATTATTGACATATTTTCCCTCAGAAGAAGAGATCCTGTGACCTCTGACTTAGTATTACCCTGTGAAACATGGGTCAGAAAATATGGCAAGGCCTGAAATTCCCCAGCCACTTCCAGAAAAAAGAGGGAAGGCAGGAGGGGGAAGCTGTTAAAGCTTTGGACAGAAAACCACGTATTTTTTTCCAGATGGTTTTGTGGTATCACAAGGCTGTTAATCCAGTAAAAAATTACAGGAATCTCATCTGAGCATTATATAAAAGCTTCATTTTTTGGAGAGTTCAGCTCTTCAGACGACTGAAGTGATTGAAGCATTTTTGGCTCTGTAAGAATTGAGTAAGTTTTTAAATATGGAGAAGAAACACATTGTAGTCTACAGTGCACTGATGGCCTAAATTTAAAAGAACACTTATTTTCCAAATAATGCAATCGATCAACTTAAAGTGTGCTTCCACCTCCTTCTTTACTATTTACTTTCCCTTATCCTTATCAAATCTGTTTTTTTTGATACAAGAGTACAGTAAAATTTGGTAACTGTCACAAAAAATTACTTCCATTTGCATGATTGTTTTGTTGAAGAACCAACTGCAATTTTTGCATTAGAGAACTGTTTCTATTTACACAATGTCATACCAGAACAATTTAATATGTCCAGTAGTGGCTACTCATTGTTGTTGATTAAACTATTGTCTCATTTTTAATTAAAATAACAACATTTTCATTTAACAAGCCATAATAAAAAAAACTAAAAGATGGTACTTAAATTCCAAGTAGCTCACAACTCAAAATTTGGAGTTATGATTCCAATATTAATATATGACAGACATGAATAGAGAGCAATATATTTTTACATTTAAAAATCTCAACTGACTCATATTTTCTGCAATACTTCTCACTAATTAAAGCAAAATTCCTTATGGAATACCTTTTCAGTTATTTGACTAGATTTCACTAATTCTTGCTGTTGAAGTCAATATAAGTTCATTCTTACAAAATGAAACATAGAACATCATCCATTTGCTCTGCTAACGCAGTCAATGGGGCCTGCAAAGAGTTACTTGTTCTGCACTAGACAGAATGCATGACAGCATAAAATAACAGCAGTCAATAAATATTATTTGTGCTCAGTATCTTGGAGCGGAGATGCTCATTTCAATACATGAAAGCATCCTTAAAAAAACCTGAAGGATATCTAATGTGTTGACACACTTTCTCTTTCCTTCATTTAAACTTTTCTACTTCCTCCCTTCTTCCTGAGTCCTGATTGTTTATATATTTTCTGACTGTTCTGCTGTTTTGGCATTTTCATAACTGCCTTATTTTATTTTTTTTACAGAGAAGACTCCTTGATCTCCTCCTTTCCCATAGATTAACTCTAGAGAGATAGCTCTGCTAAGAAGATTGCTAAAGCTACTGAATTACTTTCTGTGGGCTGATTATATAGATAAATTGTATAGGAGAAAGTCCAGAAAATTATCTTGATAGAGTCCATGACAGAAGGATTATCTTGCAGTTCTAAGGAAGGTTATAGCAGACCATACAAGAACCTGAAGCGTGGATAGATATGTGCCTGGAAGTCTCCAGCTTTTCAGCAAGTTTCCCATATAGCTATCACAAGTACTGTGCCAAGAAAGGGGAATCTGGTCATTCACGTAGAGGAAGAGTGCAAACCAGGAGATGTCTTGTAAAGAAGATCCTGACCACAGACCTATTCAATATGAGGGCAGAAAGAGGTGGGAAATGCAGAATCAAATCCACATGCGTGATGAAGTGTACTACCAACCTCTAGTAGTCATATTAGTTCTGCAGAAAATACCCCGTGTAGATGCCTACAGTGTGCTGGAGTTTGATCAACAGAGACTGGCAGCCCTCTTTGCTTCCTTGGTTTTCAATGAGGGTAAAGAGGTTAATGTTAACGAAGACTGCAAACTGGCATTACTGAAATCAGTAGGAGCACTTCTGGAGCTGTCCCAATGGCAGGTAAATTTCAGCATGAGTACAAGTATTTCAGAGTTCTCACAAGTAGTTAAAATAAGATCCTGATAATATTGCTGCTCTCATATCACTTCTTAAATCCAGCAGAAGGTTGTTAATATTGATATGGTTAATATACATCAAACAGGATTCCTTTAATTTTTCGAATCAAGAAATTCTCTACAGTGTTGACATTTCTTTACTGAACTCTCAGGATTGTTTGGTTTCAGAGACTGTAGGGCCCAAGACACATTTTATTTTAAATAGTCCTTCATAAAAAATTCAGCTTTCAGTCTAACATGATTGAAACTCAGCTTGAGTGTGTTTTATAATGCATTGAACTGGAAAGACTATGGATGTTGAATTATTCAAAAACATGATAGGGAAAATAGTGATATATATGTGTGCATACTGGGAGGGGTGATCAAAGAAATCAGGGTGACTTGATATGTCTTGTTATCTCATTTTATTTACTTTTCAGAACTCATTCAAATATGAGAGGGGAAAAAATCAATATCAATTTTCACCTCTGTCATGTTCCATGCATCAATTATTAACGAATGTCAAATTTGACCACATTTCTTCATACCACCTGCTCTGCAATAATATTTCTGAGCCTTTATTAAAAATGTAAAATTGTCATTGAATTTCCAAATATGATTCTCTGGTGGCTAATTCAGCTTGTTTTATTAATAAGTGAGTTCTGATGAGTAATACTAATCTAATATGCCTGCATGTAAGATTAAACCATAAATTATTCCTGTTGAAGATGATGAGATTTGACTGTTATGTGGTTGTTAGGCGATAATGTTCTGCCTTAACCCATAAGCACATTGAGGAAAACTTTTTTTTAAGAAATAGGAATGCTAGTATTTTCACCTTATTTCAGGAATCTTCTGTACCTTTTTTCTTTACACTAATCCTTCCACTGTATCTTTCTTTAAGACTATGAAAATAATGAGCAACCACTGCATAATGAGTTATATACATATGCTTCAAATATATAAAATATATACGTGTACACAAAGAAATATACACAATACATAAATGTGCACACAGAAATATGCACACAGATGAAATTAAAAAATTATAAATCTCTCAGTCCTCACCTATTGGAAAGGGATCTAAAATGACAATTGTTTTCAAATGTGCTTTGACCTTATTGTCACTCATATTAGAACACTTTATGGTAGTATGTTGTTCCTGGAGTTAAATAATACTTACAGTTCCCATGTAATGGTAAGGAATGGAAAGTAAATTGAGTTCTGACAGAACCAAGATTATTAAAACAGTGTTTAATTAATGGCTTTAACCACTTTTTTCTTCATACAATTTTTGGTTGAGAAAAGAACAATCAAATTATTTTCAACACAAGTAACAAATCATTCCATATCCTGGCTAACCTGAATGAGGGTAAGACATACCTTCCCAAGTGTGGTTTTGGGGTATATTTCTTTTGATATATTGCATTTAAAATCTTTCAGACTGAGTTGATATTTACCGATTGCAATCATGCAACATTCAAAAGTCTTCCTGTATGAAGAGTAAGTTCAAGACAAAGTAACTTCAAAATTTTCGGGTTACATGACCAGAAGCTATTGTCCCTTCGGCAGATGGACCATTTCATAATGATGTTTTATCTACTTGTCATTTCTAAACAGGACAGAATAACGAGATATATGTGTAGTCGTATGTACACAGATAAACTTGATCCTCTTTATTACTGATGTTCAACAATATACAGAATTACATTATTCACCACATTTTTGTAAAATTAGATTTTTTCTCTTAATGTTAAAATAGAGACAGCAAGCTGAACATAAGCTAACAGTGTGTTCTGGCAATAGAAAAGACCAAAAACGTCTTAGAGTGTATGAACAGGAACAAGGCAAATAGGTTGTGGGCGATGGCTGTTTTCCTCTCACATCTAGACACTGTGTCCAGTTTGAGCCTCTCTCTCTCCTCAGTCTCCCCCCTTACAGGAAAGACATCGATGAACTGGACAGAGTTCTGTAGAGAGCAGTGGACAGTGACTGGAAAACAGGCTCTGCAGGGAGACACCAGGGGGCAGATACTTGTTCAGCCTAGAGAAGGGATGGCTTCCAAGTCACTTACCATCAACACATCTGGGGAGGAGATCAAGGAGAAACATCTAGATTCTTCACACGTGTTTATAGCAGGAGGATAGGAGACAACAGGCATAAACTGAAACGAGAGGATTAGACTGGGTTTCAGGAGAAATGTGTTCCCAAAATGTATAGTCCAACAGTGGAGCAGAATTCATGTCATATTGTTCCCTTCCTTTTTGTATGATGGTTTGGCTAATTTGTGTCCATGTATAGCTATGCATAAAATAGAATACTTTTTAAGGAAGTAGTTTAACTATTGATCAAAGCAGAGAGATAAGCAGTCACTTGTTTTAAGTTTGTATTTTGACCAGTCTGATTTGTTTTGTTTTTGGTGTTCCTGGTACATTTTTCATTGCCTTTGTACAATACAAATCATCCGCCAAGCCAAAAAAACAAGATAGCATTCTGAATTTCTCAATGTAGCAATAAATTGGAAAGTAAAATGCAGCAATTTATCTCATTTTTAAATTAATTGTATCTCTCTGACCTCTTTGGTCCACATTATCATGTAAGCCTGTTTCAACTTGTGAAGAACATTTAAGGTAATTTTCTTTCTTTTATATAATTCCATTAATCCTTTTAGTTCAGAGTTACAAAAAAAAAAACCTGAATGCACACTAGCAATATAGAACAGAGGTGGGTTCCAATGGAATGACAGTATGGTAGCCTAGTGCCAGACAGAACATCTAGAAGAGCTACACAGAATAATGGCTGCTAAGTAAATCACTGATGAGTGAAAACTCAGTACTCAGCAGAGAGTAATGTGTAGCAAAAAAGACAGAAATATTAGATCACCTGTAAAGCTCAGGGAGTTGTTATGTTTTATTAGAGATAATTATTTTGCAGAAGAATGGGAGAATCAATGTTAAGACTGTTTCACTGGTGCTTTCTGGTGTTGGTGTGGAAGTCTTAGAGATGCTCCATTAATCATAAGAAGATAAAGGAAAACTGGAGAGACAAGGAAAGTTGCGCCAGTATCGCGGTTCTAACCCCAAATAGATAGACACGAGGTAATTTAATATAGTAGATTCCTCAAACCTTTAAGGGAAAGGGGAGTTGTATTTGTGCTTCCAACTTGCTCTAAGCAAGCTGAAAAATACAAAGGGAGAAATGAATTATGAGCTTTAGAATACATACAGAAATAAAAAGCAGAAATACCTGGAAAGTTTGTAGTCAAAGGATATTCTGAAAGTTTCCAGACAGGGATCAGATAAAAGACAGACTGAGTTTCCTATCTTTTCTCTACAAATTACCTGTTTACTAAAATGTAGATTCTACACTTCAAAGTCTCATAAAAAGGGTAGCAAAGTGGTAACACAGGTAGTTCCAGCTGGATAAATAAATAAATTTTCTCGAAGAGTCCTTGAAAAGACATCTTTGCTGCCAGCTTAACACAATGATGAAGAGACAAGTGTTGATTTGTATTTGTTACTAAGTGCAGAAAACCTGCCTTTGACAGAGGGCTATAGTTATTAAAAGTGAGTACTATTGCGTATTTGGGAGAAATCATCAAGTCTTTTCATGTGAAGTTCCCCTGTACCTGCAGACTGACTCAACAGACCAGTTTACCTGAGAAGTAAACCCTCAGTGCTCTTCAGCCATTCAACTACCACATCTATTTCACAACAAAAGTCCCTACCAGTCCAGCCTGAAACCCAGATTTGGCATAGAAACAGAAGAGGTTACAAAGACAGATGATTTGTAGTTCAGTAATCTGGACAATGCTCTTAGACATATGATTCTGTCTTAGGTAGCTCTGTGGAAGGAACTACAGGGAGTAGGAGAAATTGGACTTGATGATCCTTATGCGTGCCTTCCAACTCGAGATATTCTATATTTTATGATTCTGTGATTTCCTGAAAGCTATAGACAAAGATCAATTGTCCGAGCTGGTTCTGGCACACTTCAATGCTGTCGATTATAAAGTACAGTTGATCTAATGGAGAAGTTGCTAGTAATTGATGGAATGAATTAAATCAGCACTAAATGGCATTAAATATCAAGTAAGTTTCAAATGCATGAAAGATGTTAACTGCTGTTTTCTAAATGGTGGTCTACTTACCTTACATAAAATATCATACCATTTAGCTGTTTCAAATGGCACCACCAGCAATAGGTGATGCACAGGTATATATGATGCTCTTTCTACAGGTTCAGGATCTTAAGAACAAGGGCTGATGGGTAACTAACAGCTGTGTAACAGTCAGAAGAGATAGAAGTGAATGGCAAAACTGAATAGAAAAAGCAATGTTTCATATAATTGTCCTACCTCCCATTTGACCATGATGTTGAATTAATTGAAGAGGATCATTATAATGGTTTCTCACGTATTTCCAGTGATCAGGAATCAGTAATTCCTGATCAGTAATTCTTTTGCAGAAAAAACAGAGTAATTTTGTTTTTTCACCTTTAAAGAAAAATGAAGTGAAAAACATTCATTTCTTGATAGAAAAATATGAGTTTATACAATTAACTTATTCTAAATAAGTATGGAAGCCAAAGATTACAGATAGTTAAACTGTACAGCAGTTCATGATTAGAGTCGACTGAAATGAATGTGTCATAGTACTTGTTGTTGCAATTTCAAATGTAAAGTTTTGGGGTTTCAAGAATTTTCTTTCAATGCATTCTATTTGAAACATAATAACCTATTGTGGGTGTTAATTTGTGGGTTTTTTTCACCCTAGTCAATATCAGGATATTTATTGCCCCATTTTTCTTCTTTATATCTGTTATTGAAAAGTCAGTGTAGGCCATGAAAACACATTTGGGACAGAATTACTCAGGTGCTTTCATTCACAATAAACATTTTGTGTTGCAGTAGAAAATACATAGTCATCAAAAGTCAGAGGAATTGTAATTTAAAAAACTAAATGGATTGAATGTTCCAATGGTTATTTTGAAGTCATTTATTATTTTTAAAAATATTATAGGAATTTCTATGATTAAGTAAAATCTAAGTAGAACGTCTCATCTGATCAAAACAAAATGTGTTTATTTTCAAAATATTTTTTAATATGACCTTTTGGAACTGCTTTATTTTCATCTATTTTGGATCGGAAAAATGGATTAAATTTATTAATTAATAAAATGTGTGACTTGTACCGGATGGAAAATACATCTTTCAGATCCTCACTTTAATGCTGAGGCAGATGCATGTGCCCCGTAATATTTTTGAAATCTGGCTATCTAGAAAATAAATCAGTAGTTACACTTACGTGCAGTTTGACATGTATGAGTTGGTATGTATATGAAATCATTACTGCATCTTTAGTCATTAGATAATGGAAATGCTAGATTAATGTCACTTGGTTAGACTGACATGAAAAGAGATTAATAATGTATTTCTTGTATTTTACCAATAAGTAAATCCAACCTGCCATTTATAAATGACGATAAAATCTGAAATGCTGCAGTAACCTTTTCAGCAATTCTTCCTCAGAAATGCACTTTTAGTTCTCAGTTTTCAGATCAAAGAAACAGCTAAATCACACAGACTCCAACCTGTCAAATTACAAATAAAGTAATGATCAAGGGTGTTTTGAGATGATTCTTACATCACTGGACACTGAAAACAAGATGAAGTTCAGTAGGTAACAAAAGAGGGGAACTGTGTCAAAATCAACATAAGCTTAAACCGTTATGGTTTCACCAGTAATTGTGGAATGTTGCTATGCACCTTAATTTGCATTTTAATGATCCAAGGAAGAGATAGTGAATACGAAATATTAGTGTTAGTGAATTGTATAATAACAATTTAATCTCCCAACATGACTTAAAACGGAATCTGATCAAATGTCTCTTCAAATAATGTTTTCTTTAGCAAGACGGCAAGAGGTAACGTCCAGAGTTATTTTGTTAAAATTCTAGTTTATGATATTTTTTTCTATTTTTCAGTATATATCGGCATGTTGAACTGGAAAACCAGGAGATTTTAAAATTTCTAATTAAACTTCTCATTGAGTACATATTAATTATGTAGTGAAATGATCAGCATTGGTCAAATATGTCAACTCTTGTAATTAAAGAACTATGCTAATCATGACTATGACTTAGTTTGTCCTCAACTTTAATCATATTTCTCATCTTCAGTGAGAAAAGAGCTTAATATTAAAAGACTGAAGGCTTGAGCAGTCACCCCTACTTCTCTTTATAACTTTGCCCTAGATTTTAATGCAAATAATTGCTTCTGTTTGAAATGCATTATAATGCTTAAGAAAAAGATTACCTAAAATGCCCAACAGCAGAAATATGAGTTGCTGTATTCTTAAGTATCTCCAGGTTGATTTAAGCAGAGGTCTTATTTTAAAGCTTTAGCCCCAGGCTTGTTATACGAAGTCAGAACTTGTATAAGCACCTATCAAATTCCAACACTGGCTTGTTTCACTCCATTATTAGGAGCAATGAATAATCTCCCTTTCTTTCTGCCTTCTAAAGCTTTCCACTAGCCAATCTACCGCAGCTGAAGAAAGAAGATAATAAATCTTAAAACCTAATCTCAAAGGAGATTGGCCTGCTTATCCAACATAATAAAGGCTGATCTAGTGTGAAGTAAAGCTAAGACAGTGCTAACTATGGGTACATTATTTCACTGGGCAAGTATGTATTAAAATTAAAAGATATATTAACTAAAACCCCCTGAATGCCAATGTCTTGAACAAAAAAGTTATGTATATTGGAAGAAGGATCTTTTAGTTTTTGTAATAGTTTTGGACAAACAGCTTAAAAATTAAAAAGTACAAATACTTAATACCAAAATGCACCTTTATGAAAATTCCTCCAGAACTACAAAGATACAGAAGTATTTCAAGATCCTGACAGAAGATATTTTTTCTGACAGCCTTGGGATTGGCTGATGAAGAAGCATTAAAAACAAACAGTTATATTCCCTGCAGTAAAACTTAACTTTCTTAGACTTGTGACCCTGTTTTCTATATGAGAATATTTCTGTTAATGTGGATAACTACACTGAGAGCTAGACTGAGGAAACAGGCCAAGAAATAAGCTGGCTGTGATTCTGTTAATTGCTCCAGAAGTCAACAAGCTTGACTTTTTATCCATGCCTCACGAATCTTTTGACAAGTCAGAAAACCTTTTCCAAAGTGTATTAAATGGGATGAACTTATTTCAAAGAAGGAAAAGGAAGGCATAAAATATAGTTCCTACATTAAAAAAGAAAAAAGAGAAGGGAGGAATAATGAAAATTTGTTTTCAGACTTGGAGCTTAAAATTTTTCTTAGTTTTCCTAGTGAAGTACTCTAGCCTTCTTAGTATGCTGCTAAAAGGCAAGCAGCAAAACAATTTACTGGTTTACTGCCTTTGATTTCATGCTAGCTGCAGTTGTACCATGTCAAACAAAAATAATTACAAATATGGTAGTATGCAAATCAGACAAAACTACTTCTAAATGCCTATTTCACATGTGCATCCTGTTTTAAGCTTCAGAGAGCAAATGGATAAAACACTGGGTTTAACTCTGATGTCAAGGTTGAAGTCATAACTAAAATATATATTTGCATTTTAGAACCATAAGACATGCTTGGCTACAAATACCATACAATTTCCTTGCTCTGAAGAGGTATAAGCAAGTATACTAATGGAATTACCCCTCTCTCTTCTGAAACACAGATTAGATTTTGATAATATAGTATACCTAAGAAATCTTGCTGTAATTGAGATACCAGAGATCATATAGCATGCAAATCTGTATGGACAAATGACTCAGATAATGATTAATGCAGAAGTATAGAGAAGACTAGTGCACATGAAGTCTCTGAAATTTTTTATGAACACAGTTCACTGTGCCTCATCAATATACCAAAATTACAAAGCCTAGTTTTCTTTTTAAGTTTGATTTGAACTGGTGAATAAAAGCCCAGAAACAATTTTCCAGTAAGAACACAGGCATATGAATGTTTGAGAATTAAGGAACTGTTAATTTAACGTTGTTCGAGATCATGAGTTTTGCAAACAACAATTCAAGACGATGGTTTAGAGAGATGTGCTTTCCAAAAAAAAAAAAATTTTATACAACTACTAAAGGTGCAGGCATTAAATAAGACTACTTAATTTTCATTCATTAAATAGTGTTTCCAGGTGTATAAAACCTTGACCACCTACTGAGGCTGAAATTTGGTGTGCAAAATTTAATCCACAGATATTCACTCTTTTAGGGAGGCATCTCAGTTGTGTTTCAAGAATCAGAATAACAATGCTCAAAGGTCAGGATAAACTATGTAGCATGGTTAGTTTAGTAACTATTGATATTAAAATACCAAAGAGGTGTCCCCACTGGTAAAAAGATTTTTTTGCACTGGTTGCCAATTATCTTTGGTTTCTTTTACTTTCTTTTCTTCTGTTACATACTTTGTACAGTCATGTTGAAAGAGAAATACTGCTGCAATAGTACCTCTACAACAAATACAATAAACTTTAGATAAAGTTATCTTTCTGGCTCTTTCTTTAAGTTTTGCTCTGCTTTCATAATTTTATAACTATCAACTATCACTTTTATAGTTTTAGTAAAGGAATACAAATAGACGGGTTTGCATGGTCTCTACTACATTAGAAACATGACTTAGCCTTTCTTAAGAGTCTGAAATGAAAATCCCTGAGGACTCCAAGGAAGTCCTTTGCTCACTGAACACAGAGTCCTAGTAGAGTTTCTTGTGAGAATCAACTCTATCCAAGCACATTGCTATGTGAGTAGTGCCAGGAATCACTGATTAAAATTATTAAACTGATCCATAAAATAAGACAGTAATTTTTTTGAATGTGAGTAAAATTAACAGCTATAGTAACTAATATATAGCAACATACATAACTAAAAGATTTAACTACGGCTCAAAATATCTAAAATCTTACAAAAAACTATCATATGTTTAAATAGTATCTCATTAGGGAAAGTCCTTTTCCTTAAATAAATCATAATTCATTACAGACCCCTTGTTTATATTTTAGGTAGTGACAATGCTGTTGTTAATACATATTATTTAGTAGTATTTCTTTTTATAAGAACCGTGTTTCTTCTGGCATTAACACCATACCTTCAAGACACGAACATAAACTGAGACTCTGGCCTGAAATATTTCTTGGGGATTTGATTTTTTAGCATTATGTTTTTACAATGATGAATATCAACAGTTTTAGAGTAAGATAATCCCAAGAACAAGTAACAACAAGCGGTTTTAATCACTTCTGGATTTACAGTTCATTATTTAAACAGAATCTTTCAACTTTGGATAATTCACACACATTCCAAATTGGAACATTTTCCTTTTCAAACCTTTTAGAAATTCAGATGATTCTTTTTTCCTTTTCCTGAGATAACTACTACAAGTATCAGTGTATAAGGTATTATGTAATCTGATGGGAACACTAAAACTATTTAACAAAGGGGCAACTCTGCGATTTTGTTTCTTCTTTTCCAGACATCTAATGTTAAAAGGCTACTTCTTTTCCTCCTTTGCACAGAAAAATTATTGTTTCTGGAACAAAAGAGACTGCAAATCTTGTTAGTAACTGTCTCTTACTGTCTCTGGGCAAAATACAGTCCTTCCACAAAAGTGGCTCACCCTTACCAGAATTACCAACTGTAAAAGTTCAATAAATAAATGGTAATCATGTCAGTGATCCTGACTCTCTTGACATTGATGACAAATTTCCAGTTAACTCTGATAGGTTCTGAATGTTATCCTCTGTCTTTCAGTGTGCAAAGATGTGCACTTAGGCACAGCCCACGAAGTGTTCATAAGAGAGCATTTTCCTAACATCCGGTGAACGCTGGAAGAATATTACCTATCTGTCTTCAGTTCAGTGAAGTACTTAGGGTTTGAAGACCTTTAAGTAGCCTACCCAGTCTCCCACTTGACTGGTTGATGGCTCAGTTCTCCACTTTTCACATAGTAGCATGGTAACTATATACAAGGACTCTTCTGCTCTGTGTTTGAATACCACCCAGTTAAGGATAACATAGTGTAATCTGGTGGGTTTTCAGAACATCCATGAAATGTGCCATAAGACAAGACGTAAGGTCAGACAACCAGCCTGGATGAGTAAGGAGCTTCTGAAGGATCTAAGTGAGAAAAAGAGGATGTATCGCCTTTGGAAAGAAGGGCTGGTAAATCAGGTTACGTTCTAAGATATCATTAAGTATTGTAGGAGAAAAATTAGGGAGACAAGCACAGCTGGAGCTCAAATTGGCCACTTCTGTTAACGGTAGTAAGTTTTTACAAATATATTAATGGCAGAAAGAAGGGCAGCAATGACCTCCACTCCTTACTGGATGTCGAGGGAAATATAGTAACTAAAGATGAGGAAAAGGCTGAGGATCTTAATGCCTTCTTTACCTCCGCTTTCAACAGCAAGACAGATTGTTCACTGGACAACTAGCCTTATGAAGTGGTGGATGGAGTCAGGATGGAATATGGCTCCCCTGTAGTCCAGGAGAAAGAAGTTAGAGACTTGGATCCTCATACCTGTCTATCCACCCAGGCAAAAAAAATAAAACCACTATTAAAACAGAGATATCAGAAGCAAGAGATGTGCCAAACAAGGATCTGGTTAGCTGTGATTCATCAGTCTGTACAAATGTACAACATTTGTCAGCAAGCAGTGTGTGCTTAGAGTTAATAAGAATAAAATATGCAGTTATTAAAGGAACCCTGAGGTCTTCATTTTAATTTTCAGGGTTGATATTTAAAGAGCAACTAAGACAACCAGAATTGATTTTAGGGGTGATTCTTCACATTGAGGGCTGAGAGAAATGGTAATCCACACTCAGATACCCTGATATGAGCTAAAATATTATAAAATTTCTTCATAAATCTTAATTCTTAGCATCCAAAAGTGTCTGCAATAAGTTGTAAAGCAACTGTTCTGCAGCTCAGATCTTATGATTTTTCTTCTTCTTCTTAGAATAGTCTTCTCATTTTTTAAAAATTATTTTAAACTGGGAGGTTTTATTTTCCAAATTAACTGGCTTATCTTATGTTTAGTGTTTTTTCTTCTGCCTTTGCCTATTCCTCTCTAAATTTTTCTTCTCATACCTTTATTTTTACCTCCTAATCTCTCCTCCCTCTTAAATTCTTCACTTTTGCTCTCCACACTCTAAAGGTTTCTGTTAATTGTGCTGTTTCGTCATTAACGTACTTCTCCCTCCACAGTTATTGTTGTTGTCTGTTCAAATTATTACTTCTGGAGCCGATGATTTCTATCCTGATAATCAAATGACAGGAAGGACTGTACCTCTTTCTTCCTCTTTGTTTTTGGTCGCCACTTCTCATAATGTTGTGAGTCAGAAGTAGTAGCAAGGCATAAAAGGAGAAATAGAATGCATGCTTTTCTATATCAAGTACATTTTTTTAGTGAACTTGACCTCACACAGCAGTCAATTCCCTTATAATTTTTAGCAAAGTTGCAAAGGAATTATCATGTATTTTCCAAAGTATAGGACTTAACCATGTGATCAGCAGAACCTTTACCAGCTGAGTATTGGAAATTTTCTTGTTATTGAGCAGCGTTCTGGAGTTTGATGTAGAGTAGATGCCAGTGTTTTTCTGGCAACTTCTGATAACATCCTATTCTCTGCTAGGCTGAATTTAGAGGAGTTCCTTCAAATCTCAGGAAGCAATTCCATAGTTGTTCTGCAGAATTGAAAGACACCTGCAGAGAGTGACTCTAGTCATGGAGAAATATTCTAGGTCAGGTGGAATGATTCTGTCAGCAGCGGCACAAGAATATGGTTTATTACATAAAACTTAGAGTTACTGCTTAAAGCTTCATTGCAATCATTAGCATATTCTGCAAGTATAGATTATTCTGGATTACAGACTACATAAACAAAAAACCCAGAGTCAGCTAAAAAGTGTGAACAACACTGGATCAATACAAACTAAGACAGTACAAATGCTGGTAAAGATATTTTTAACATGTCTTTACCTTAAAGTTAGGATGAGATCTGATCTTTCTGGTTTCCTGTGAAAATTACTTGAAATGCCTGTCTGAAGAGTTGTGTTCAATTGCACTACAAATTCTAGAAATTCTGGTTAGTTAACTTTTGATTCTGGCAACAGTACCTTTATAGGGTTAATGACAGGAATTTATGTCCACAGTTAAGCCTCAGGTTTTTAAACCAAGTCAGGAAAGTACAGACACATGTAAAGAAAAGCTTTATGAATACTTATTTAGCCAGTGAAATGTAGCAAATGTGTTGTTCAAAGTTGATTCAAAAAGCCTTGCATTTTTTAGGAGACATTATTTCTAAGGTCTCTCGTCTGAAGTTACATCATTGTTATAACTCATAATATGTATTATCTAGTTTAAAACTTTACGTACAATGAAAAGTCAGACTTGTTTAGCCAAAGCAGAGATCTACTGAAAGGCAACACCCTTTCAATTTTAACAACTGTAGAAGTCAATTGAACAGGACCTTCTATAGCTATTCACCCTTCTTCAAACAAATCCTCTGAAAATAATGCAGAAGCTACATGAAAGAATTGTGACTTGCTTTTAAGTTTATCATTTTTAAATAAGAGACTGGTTTACTCTACACATTGAAGCAGAAAGTGGGCAAATTTACAGTATAATGATATATCTGAAAATGTCCCCAGAATCCTTGCCCAGCTATGGAGATGACCCTGGATAAAACTACAATCACAGATCTCAGAAAGAAGTTTGAGATTTTGTTGTTGTATTGGGTTCAAGTCACAAGGTATTGGTAGTGGAGCCTGCAGAGGTGACTTCTGTGAGCAGATGCCAGTAGTCTCCCCAGTGTCAGATGGAACCAGTTTCAGCTATCTCCAAGATGGACCTGCTGCTGGCCAAAGCTGAGTCAATTGATGTTTGCAGTGCCTGTGTACCCTATTTAAGGTAGGGTAAAAATTTTTGTGCAGCAACAACTGGGATTCTTCTGCCCCCCTGGTGAAGACCACCCATGGCGAGACAGGCTGTCCCCTGTAATAGGATGATCCTCCACCTTTGGAGGACTATGGTGAAACATATATCTGCCCTCCAGCCTGTAGAGGACCCCACGTCAGAGCAGATGGATATGTCCAGAAGGAAGGTATAATCCTGTGGAAGACCCACACTGGAGCAAGATCCTGCAGCACCTGTAGCCCCGCAAGGAATCTAGTCAGCAGCAATCTGTTCCTGAAGGGCTGCACCCCATCAAAAGCACCCATGCTTGAGCAGCTCTTGAAGAACTGTAGCAGTGGGAAGAAGTACATGAGGGGCTATATTGCAAGAGGGACCCCACGCTGAGGCAGAGAAAGATCATGAAGAGGAAGAGCAGCAGAGACAATATCTGCTGAACTGGCCGCAACTCCTATTCCTCTCTCCCTGTGCCACTCAGAAGGGGGTTAAGTAGGGAAGTCAGGAATGAGGTAGAGCCCAGGAAGAATGGAGTGGTTGGAGGAAGGTGTTTTTTAGATTTCTTCTTGTATCTCATCATCCTACTCTGATTTGAGTCGCAATAAATTAAATTAATTTCCCCAAGTCAAGACTCGTTTGCCCAAGATGGTAATAGCTGAGTGATCTCCTTGTCCTTATCTTGGCCGATGAGGCTTTTGTCACATTTTCTCCCCCTGTCCTGTTCGAGGGGGGAGCTTGATAGCACTCCTTGGTAGGCACCCGGCAACCAGCCAAGGTGCACTCACCATAGTTGTGTTTGAAAATCACTGCCAATTGCAAACTTGTGCCAGTTTTACGCACTTGATGGCACGCTGAATTGTTGTTATAACATGAACATTCTTAATGCATTTGTTAAGTGGTTCACAAGGAAGTATTGAAATATGTCATATATAAGATAACACAAATTTAATTGACAAATGCAATAAAGGGATACTTATAACAGTTTTAACCAATAAGTATAGTTTAGTATTGCAGAACAAACTCAGGACACATTAAGTTTACCTGGAAAAAAAAAAATCCAGCTATTCACAATCAGGCTCTGTTGCAGGTGAGCTAAAATGAAGCTCCCTTTTGTCGTTGCACTCAATATTAGAACAAGATTTTCATTCTTATAAGCATGTTGTCATTATATATATTTTAGAAAAAGACTAAAACTGTGATTTTAATCCAGGTGCACAAAATTTAAAGGAAGACTAAAATAAGAGGGCAGGGAAATTCTCAGCTACATTATTTAAATGATTCCTGACTGCAACTAAACTACTAGCAATTCTGGCAATGTCCATTGGTATATCAATAGCTGAAAGAGTCACCTATGATGGCGTTTCCCAAGTTCCCTAAGCATTCAATATTGAGTGTCAACAGGCAAAAGTGAACTATTGCTCTGGACTCACATAAAGGCACCTGCATTTTTAAAAATTAACTTTATTTAGTGTATTAATTTTTGCAATATTTGAGATCTTGATTCACTAAAAAAGCTGATGTTTCAATGGTTTAGTAAGACATTTATCTCTTTGATCCTTCAAAGATTACTTTACTACAGGCAATGTACATTAAGGACCTTAGTATCTGTGTTGTTGATTGACCATAACTTTAGAAATATCTTTATAATTCTGACATCTCTGCATGAGATATGTCCTCTGGATCAGAAAAAAATCTTTTAATTTTGTAGAATGAGACTTCTCTGTTCCAGATCTCTTGAGATTAGTTAGATAATAGATTTCTCCCATGGCACTTGCTTGTTATATGTAGTCAAAGTCAATGGTTTTATTATTCCCTTCCTTTCAACTAGGCGCGATACCCATGGGTCCTGGGCAAGTTGCTGTATTGATACAAGTTAACTTTCAAGTTAGTTTTGCAGGGTATCACAAGGATGGTTTGATCAGCGGACCTTCAATCCTAGCCAGCTGCAGATTCACCCAGTCACTGAGAAGGATCAAAGTTAACTACAAAATGACTTCGTAGTTAAGACCTAAAAATACACAGCAAGGTCTGAAGCCTGATTCTGTGTCAAAGAAGCACAGCTAGTTTATATTGATCAAAGATCCTAATGGAAGTACTGTAGAACAATGACAAGACATTGTGTTGACATTATTTTGTGACCCCTGGTGTAAAAGCTATATCAAATTACCAAGATCCTCCAAAAAATTTCAGCATAAAATCTCCTTTTTAGTTCCACACTGCATAAAACAGCTTTTCCTTCTTATCATGTTTATGACTTAGTTAAAATAAATATAAGAACAAATACTCTTAATTCCTGCTCTTGCATGCAGCGTAACTTTTAAATTATTGCTTATCATCACAGTAACAGTAAGCTTTGAAATACTTTGAGTACCACTATGGAGTGTGAAAACACTGTATCACACAATTCCAAAGTTTCTACAGCCAGCATCCCAGAAAATAAGGGAACTAATTATTAAGTAAATATAAGAATTGGCCAAAATGAAAAAAAGAAAAAAATATTGATTTTAAAACCATGACTTAATCCAGAAGAAAATGCAAGATTTGTTGTACATAGTAGGCACATAATCAGTGTAATTTTGAATCTATTAACAGAATTCCAGTGAATGTGAGAAGTGAATAAAACCATTTATATCTAAATATCTTCTGTTGAACAGTGTATTTGAGTTGAAAAAAATTTTTAAGATAAAAGGAAAACTTGTACATTGCTAATACTCAGTCTGAAAAAATACATCATCTGAAAAAAATATAGCCCCCAGAGGATCTATGGAAATGCAGAGGAAACAGAATTTGTAGGTGGAGAAATGAGAATTATTGATTCTTTTTAGAAGAATACAAAGATCTGGAGACCCTATCTTAGAGGAAGGAAAGACTCACTAGGGGGAACGGATTTAAGAAATAACTTTGGTTAATGTGGCAGCTTTGCTGGTGGCAGATAACTCGCGGATTTTTTCTACAGAAGATGAAAGCCTGGAAAATATTATAAAACTAACACTAACTGTATGTTCTGCACTGAAGGGATAAAGAGTGAGGAAAGGTGAGGTGAGAGAGAGCAGATGGAGGGATATTTTTGCATGTCAACAAGAAAGACCTAACAACAAATGACGTAATAAGATTACTACTTTAATAAGACAGAATAAGAGGAAGAATATAGTTAGTGAGTAACATAGTATGTTCCCTCGGTTGCTGGCACCCCATGTTCATGCAGCATCAGATAAAGCCCCAGTGGATTTTCTGATGGTGTGCTGTGCAGAGCAGATCCTGTTTGTGGGAGAAATTCTCTCTTTTATCTATTTATCATAGAATCGTAGAATGGTTTAGGTTAGGAGGGACCTTAAAGGCCATCCAGTTACAACCCCTCTCTTATGGGCAGAGACACCTCCCACCAGACCAGGCTGTTCAAGGTCCCATCCTGGCCTTGAACACTTCAAAGGAGGAGTCAGCCACAACTTCCCTGGGCAACATGTGACAGTGTCTTACCCCCCTCAGAGTGAAAAATTTCTTCCTGATATCTAATCTAAATCTTTCCCTTTCCAATTCAAATTCATTTGCCCTAGTCCTATCACTAGTTGCCCTTGTAAAAAGTCCCTCCACAGCTTCATTGTAGCCCCCTTCAGGCATTGGAAGGCCACTCTAAGGTCTCCTCAGAGACTTTTCTTCTCTAGGCTGAACAACCCCAACTCTTTCAGCCAGTCCTCAAAGCAGAGGGTCTCCAACCTTCTAATCATCTTCTTGGCCCTCCTGTGGACCCATCCCAACAGTTCCATATTCTTTCTATGTTGGAGGTTGCAGAACTGGACATAGTACTCCAGGTGACATCTCACAAGAACAGAGTAGAGGGGGAGAATCACTTCCCTCAACCAGCTTGCCACACTTCTTTTCATGCATCCAAGGACACTATTGGCTTTCTGGACTGTGAGTGCACATTGTTGGCTCATGTAGAGCTTGTTATCAATCAGCACCCCAAGCCCTTCTCTGCAGGGCTTGATCTCAATCATCTCATCTCATAATCTATATTGAAACCACAGATTGACTCGACCCAGGTGTAGGACCTTGCACTTGGCCTTGAGGAACTTCATGAGGTTCACACTGGCTCAATTCTCCAGCTTGTCCAGGTTCTTCTGGATGACACTCTGTCCTTCTGGTGTGACAATTGCCCTACTCAGCTTGGTGTCATCTGTAAACCTGCTGAGGGTGCACTCAATCTCATTGTCTGTATCATCAATGAAAATATTAAACAGAACTTGTCCCAGTACGGACCCTTGAAGGATACCACTTGTTATGGGTCTCCAGCTGGAATCAAGGGTTCAGCATTACACTCTGATGTGACCATCCAACCTATTCCTTATCTACCAAATAGTCCACCCATCAAATCCATATCTCTCCAATTTAGAGAGAAGGATGTTGGGGGAGACTTTGTGAAAAAATTTTGCAGAAGTCCAGGTAGATTACATCCATTTCTTTTCCCCCATCCACTGATTTGGTCATCACATCATAGAAAACCACTAGGTTGATCAGGTGGAACTTGTTTTTGGTGGAGTCATGTTGGCAGTCTCAAATTACCTCTCTGTCCTTCATGTGCTTTAGTGTAGCTTCTGTTCCATGACCCTCCCAGGCACAGAGGTGAGGCTGACAGGCCAGTAGTTCCCAGGGGCCTCCTTTCTACCCTTTTTAAAAATGGGCACAATGTTGCCCTTCTTCCAATCACCAGGGACTTGCCCTGACTGCCATTAGTTTTTGAATATTACAGAGAGTGGCTCAGCAACATCAGCCACTTCCCTCAGGACTCTGGGATGCATCTCATTAGGTTCCATAGACTTACACATATTCCCGAACCTGATCTTCCCCTTCGGTGGGAGGGGCTATACCCCCCTGATCCCCATCTTGTTGTTCCTTGACCTAGGAGGGGTGAGGAGAGCAGTTGCCTATGAAGACTGAAGCAAAAAAGCTGTTGAGTACCTCTGCTTCTCCTCATCTGTCGATATGAGGTCACCATTCTCTTTCGTCGGGGGGGTACACTTCCTTTAACCTTCCTAGTCTGGTTGACATACCTATAGAAGACCTTCTTGCTATTCTTTGCTTCTGTTGCCAAGTTCAGCTCCAGCTGTGTCTTTGCCTTCCTGACTGCATTCCTACACAATCAGGCAAGTTTCTCTGTGCCTGATTGCGCTGTCTGTGCACTTCCCTCTTGCTTCTCAGTTTGATCAGCAGGTCTCAACTCCATCACACTGGTCTCTTCCTTGCCTGATTTCCTACATCTGGGGTCCGAGTGCTCTTGTGCTCTATAAGAAAACATTCTTAAATACTTTCCATCTCTGTTCTGCTCCATTGTCCCTAATGACAATTTCCTGCTGTGTCTTACTGACTAACTCCTTAAAGAGGTGGAAGTTTAGTTTCCTAAAATTTCTCATATCCCTCAGGACCTTGAACTCCACCAATGCATGATCACTGCAGCCAAGGCTGCCTCCAATCGTGACATCAGTGATGAGCTCACTTGCTTTTGTGACCATCAGATCCAGTGTTTCTTCCCTTCATGTAGGAGTTTCTATTACTTGGGTTAAGAAATTATCATCAATGCACTGTAGGAGTCTCCTGGTTTGCCTTCAGCTTCCCGTGCTACTTTTTCTGCAGGTGTCAGGGTGGTTGAAGTCCCCCAATGGGACGAGAGCTTGTGAGTGTGAAGTCTCTTGCAGCTGAAGGAAGAAGGCTTCATCGGTAGGCTCCCCTTGATCAGGTGGCTGTAGTAGTCACCAACCACAAGGTTCCCATTTTTGTTTCGGTCTTTTATTCTCACCCATAGGTTTTTGACCTGTTTGTGTCTACTCTTCACGGGACAGCGTTTCCTTATACAGAGGGCAATGCCTCCACACCTCCATCCCAGCCTGTTCCTTCTGAATGGCCTGTAGCCATCAATAGCCACACTCCAGTCACAGGATTTGTCCCACCAAGTTTCAGTTATTACAATCAGGTCATAGCTTTCTAGCAGCATGATATCTTCCAACGCCTCCAGTTTGTTGCCCAATATGAGTGTGTTTGTGTAGAGGCACTCGAGCTGAGCTGTTGACTGTATCACTTTCTTAGTGGAACACCCCTTATTTCCCTTAAGGTGGTCCATGGAAATTCCATTGTTGGCTCCTACTACCTCAGGAGCCCTCAGTTCCTTTCCACAAGACTTCAACTGTGCCGCAGCATCCCCATCACACCTCGACGCAACAGGTGGAGGGCCTATACTAGCACCCTGTCCCTCTAACCAGAGCATATACTCCCACAGCTTGTCACAGGCAAGGCTGGTATCATCCCACTCTTCCCTTCACTTCTAATTTTAACTTGTGTCAATGAACCCTGCAAGTTCCTGAGCAAAGACCTTCCTACCTTTTCGAGAAAGCGACTCCCATTTGATGACTGTAAATCTGGTGTGGTGCCTCTTAGACCATCTCATTTTCAAAAACCCCAAAGTTGTTACAGTGACACCAGCCACAGAGCCCTGTATTAATAGAGTGGGTCCATGTGTTCCTTCCAGTGTCACTGCCCACAACTGGAAGGAGGGAGGAAGGAAAATCATGTGGGTCACAGATCCCCTCACTAGCCATCCAAGGCCCTGAAGTCTCTTCTGATCTGCCTTGGGCTATATAGTGTAGCTTTGTCACATCCCACATGGAAGGGCATTAATGAGTAGTAGCCTGAAGACTACACCAGACTGGGGAGTTTTCTAGTGATATCCTTAACTCAGGCTCCTGGGAGGCAGCAGACTTTCCTATGAGTAGGATCTGATGACATACTGGACCTCCTGTTCCTCTCAGCAGAGAGTCTCCTACAACTGTGACCCACCTTTTCTTCCTTGTGGTGGTTCTAGTAATAAAGGGGGGTGGTGGTACTTTGTTCTTGGCCCCTCCTTTGGTGTACATGGATCAACACCCACATTGTCCACTGACAAGTCCTCCACAGCTAGATCCTCATATCTTTTGTGCAGAGGCACCTGGGGAGGCATGTTTACTTTCTGCCCCATTTGTGGACCTGCTTCCGCTCACTGCTTCTCTTTAAGTCCCTGCCTACATCCTGGTGGGGGAATGATATCAAGTCCTTTGATCAAGGGCTTTTTCTGGTGGCTGTCTCTGTTCGTATTTCAGAGAGCTCAGGGTACGTTTTCACTATTTTTGAGGTCGTATATAATTTCCTTACAAGAAAACAACTCTGTTCCTGAGAGGTGTTCTTATAAGAAATCTTTACCTCACTTAGATGAGTGTGAAGACATACAGAGTCTGTAATCATGGTGCCTGCAGGTTCCTTGGTCATCACGCACAGCTAAATTTGTCTCACAGCCAAGGGATGCATATAGCATGACATGGCACAGCACACACAGCACAGCATGGCACAGCACAGCCTGAAGGCCATGTGGTGCCTGCCCATGTTATCTGGGCTGTGGGAGACTGGCTCCTGAATGACAGGCAGTAGGTGCCTGGTGAAGAACAGTGAATCATACTGTCTGTCTCTGCCTGCCTTTAATACATACTCCTTGATACGGAACTGAAGGTTTCTTCAGTGTTTTTGAGTCTTTCTCTCTCTCCACCCACTCTGTGAACAGTGACCTCAGAAACAGCCCTCTGCTTTTGGATGTATTTGACTTTACCATTTTCTCCCTGTCTGTGTGTCAGGTCATGTAGAAGATCTGACCCTGCATAAGGACCAAAATATTCTCCTTAGTCTCAATATATACTGATGTCTGAGTAGCAAATGTTAGCAATAAGGATGCACAAGTTGACACAAATGACAACTAAGTAGTGTGTGAGAGGGTACATACCACATCTTCTAATGGAAGGGAAACTGGATGAAGATAGAGAGTCTAGTTAGATGGGGATAAAATTAGAATAATGAAAGGAATTTTTTTAAAAAGTAATATTTTTATGAGAACACCAAGCTACACTTTCAGAAATATATCAACAGACTGCATGTAAACTTTGCCACATATACATTCCATTTGAAAGGAAGTGTATCTTCAATAACTTAATTAGACTAATCATTGAATCTACATGAAAACATGTCAGTGTCAGTTCTGTCAAAGTATACTATGATTTTATATTATTCAAGGCTTTCTTCTTCTGAGGATGGCTGAGAAAAACCCAGGAAATTGTTTGAAACTACATTTTAAATATATATTTATACTTACTAACCCTTGTGAACAGTTGATTTACTGCTAAGGAAAAAGTATGTATTAACAGATCCAGTTTGCTTCATTATGTGTGTAATAAAGTGGCTAATGTTTTTTCATCCCTTTTGTAACAATAGTAAATGAAGATTTGCATTCTGGGTAGAGCTTTTTCTTGAGGAAGCAGCAGAAGCCTAGACCAGCAATCCCTAAGCCCCAAACCTTGTTAAATGCTGTTTCAGTCCTGGGAACCTAATGCACTGATTGCTTCCTGAGAAAGAGTCTCATTGCTTGCTCCACTCAGTCCTATTACTGAGATCTAATTACATCTATTATACTGTTTCACAGATGGTTATAAAGCGAACGAAGACATTGAAAGGAGGAGGAAAGGAAGGGTGGGGGAGAGGGAGGGAATAAGAAAAAAACAAAGTGTATGGCAGTAAAAAAGCCCATAGGCCTCAAATATTGAGAAATGAGCTATTGACTGAACTGACTACTGTATGAGATTGTATCTAAACCATGAAGAGCGAGCCAAGAGAGAACCAATCACTGTCAAAATCTTAGCTACTGGATATTAAAAGTTTCACAAGGTCTTAGCTCAACTAAACAAATCTTAGTAGGAAAATAAAAAGATGGGTTGGGAAGTGTTTTTAAACAATGCTCTAAAGTTTCATTTATATTCTAAACCAGTAAAAGCCTTTCCCAGACCTCGTTTCCACATTCCATACCCACATTCACATGCCATATTATGCTTTTGTGTAGTCTAAATTAAGACTGTTGTCATGGCCTAATAGATCTCAAAATGAGAGGAGAGGGAGAAAGAGTCATTATTTTTAGATGGCTTCTCTTTTCCCATAGGATTCCCATAGATCCTACTTAGCAGCAGCTCATTCCAACACTGATCAAGTGGGAAATACACAGAATCTCCAAAGGTCAAACCTATAATCAGCTGCCCTAAGGGGTCGACTTGGAAAACTTCTTAATCCAAGTTCAGTTTATTGCAATCTTACAACAAAGTACAGTCAGTGATACACGCTGAGGGAAAGAGGGGACACTCCTAACACAGCTTCTTAGGATGCCTCAGTAGTATAATATTTTGTTTTATCTGGGTTTTTGTTCAGGAGTCTCATTATAGTCTCCATTCAATTTGTGCTTTCCTGCTGCTGAGGAGGGTATATTTGTAATAAACTAAATGTGCACGATACATACACGTTTACTGCCAAAAAAAAGGGTTCCCAAGCTGACCTACAGAGCAAGAAGAAACAAAACTCTCAGAAGCAGAAAGGAGGAAAAGAGAAGGGAAAACAGAAACAAATTATTTTAAAAAACCCCTTATAGTTATTTGGGTAAGGATTATTTCTATGCTTATGCATTATGGTAACAATGAAATGTATTTAAACACATACCTAGCTGTTTCCAAATCATCTCTCGTTGGTTACTGCTTCACATCCTGTGAATCATTTATACATCCCTTCAAAGCAGAGCTTGATTCAGCTGCTCTGGAAACATGGGAGACACATGCATTTCAACAGGATTTGAAGACTTCGATGGATGTACAACTCAAAACAGCAAATCTGGCAGAAGGGGTTTTTTTTATTATTTGATTTATAACGTATAGACTATCTTCCAGGACTGGGTATAGGTACAAGCTAAGTAGGCAGTTGCTTATGTCTACAAAATTCAACGGCCAGAAAATGACTCTGACCCCACTGCTTACATTTCCTCTGCCAGGGCTGTAGAAAACTGGACTGAGCACTGTCATGGCTTTTAGAGGGCCTAGGGTGTTTGAGTGGTGCATCTTTCCTAATGATGATAAAATCTTCAATATTTCTGTTCCTCCCCAGGCAAATCTCTTCCTCTGACTTTACCTCAGCTCTTTCCTTTTCCCACTTTCTTGTTCTTCCTATGTGAGAAATAGCCACGTCTCTGCTCCCTCTCACTGGATTAAGAAAGGTAGTTTCCATTTTACAGCCAAGTTGCCTTGAACTAGCCGTATTTAACTTGCTTTAACTAAGTGCAATGCAGTTCGGAACTGCAGAGTTTCCATCCCTTTCCTACAGAAGTTTCAAAACTGTGGCACAGGTACAATTTTATTTATTTGGGAGTGCTCTGAGAGCCTCCAGTACGTTGAGAACCATTCCAAACCAGGCCTTTACGAGCAATAATTGAACCTGGGTCACATTTCTCCTCTGATCTTGCTTAGAAATAGAGCCTTCTCAGGTGATAAAATCTAAAGTGTTCTCATACTTATTTATATATGAGGCTGTGATTTTGTGTAATTAACATGCGGTCTGATTATCTCATTGTGTAAGGGAACTGTAAAGGTGATTCTTCTGTTACACAATGTACACTTTAGAGACAGTCATATAAAACCAACAGCAAAATTCCAGAAACAAGTAATCAAACACAAGATACAGTGGACTTTCAGAATAAGCATTTCTTGTGTCTCAAAATGAATAACCCACATTGAGGTCCAACAACAGAAATTAAAAACCTAGCCTTCAGAAATAACAAGCGCTACATAATTTTGCACAGAGGATACCTGACCAGAGGGATGTATCTATATGTTACACTTATTATGTATCTTGGGACAGATATACGTTTCAAAGAATTAAAAAAATCAAAACAACAAAAGCTTCCAAGTAAACCAAAGGTTTTGAATCTCCTCCTGTATTTGAATATCACAACTAGAACTTAAACAAATAAGTTTGGTGAAAGACAATAAAAAATGTTTCTTCAAACATATTAACAACAATAGGAGGACCAAGGAAAATATTCCTCCTTTTCCAGATGCAGGGGGAACAGTAATGACAAGGGATGAGGATAAGGCAGAGGTAATTAATGCCTTCTTTATTAGTAAGGTAAGTTGTTCTCGGGATACTCGACCTCCTGAGCCAGAAGAGAGTGAGAGCGAAGCTCCAATGATCCAAGAATTTGGTTAGAGACCTGCTTGGCCAGCTAGATATTCACGAGTCTGTGGGGCCGGATGAGATCCACACAAGGATATTAAGGGAGATGGCAGAGGTCCTCGCCAAACCCCTTTCTCTGATACATCAACAGTCCTGGCTTACTAGGGAAGTTCCACTTGACTGGAGTTTGGCAAATGTTATACCCAAAGAAGAGTCAGAGGGAGAATTCAGGGCACTACAGGCCTACCAATGTGACCTCAGTTTGGAGTAAAGTCATGGAGTAGATGATCTTGAGTGCTTACACAGCACACACAGGAAAACCTGGTGATCAGGCCCAGTCAACATGAGTTTATGAAAGGCAGATTCTCTCAAAACAACCCGATCTCCTTTTGTGACAAGGTTGTCTGCTTAATGAATGATGGAAAGGTTATGGATGTGGTGTACCTGGACTGCAGTAAAGTCTTTGACAATTTTTCTCACTCGGCACTTGGCACTGGTGTGGCTGCACCTACAGTACTGCATTCAGTTTTGGGGCCCTCAGTATAAGAAGGACATTGAGGTGTTGGAGTGTGTCCAGAGAAGGGTGACGAGGCTGGTGAAGAGGCTGGAGAACAAGTCTTAAGAGGACTGGCTGAGGGAACTGGGATTATTTATCCTGGAGAAAAGGAGGCTGAGGGGAGACTTCATCGCTGTCTACAGCTGCCTGAAAGGAGGCTGTGGAACAGCAAGTGTTGATCTCTTCTCCCAAGTGACAGATGATAGAACGAGAGGAAATGGCCTCAGGTTGCATCAGAGGAGATTCAGACTAGACAGTATGAAAAATTTTTTCACTGAAAGCGTTGTCAGGTCCTGGCACAGCTGCCCAGGGAGGTAGTTGAGTCACCATCCATGGAGGTGTTCAAAAAACTGGTAGACGATTTTCTCAGGACTATGGTTTAGTAAGTGGACAGGTATGATTGGACTCGATGATCTCAGAGTCTTTTCCATTAGATGATTCTATGGTTCTATGATTCTATGATTTGTTTTCAGGACTAGATTTTCAGAAGTTGTGGCCCCGAAGTATATATTCAAATAAATATGCTTACAATTAAGTAACAAAATTTATAACTTGGAAATATATATAAATAGATTCATGTAAGAAATTCAGGGTACACTTGCACAAGTAAGATTATTTACAAGTGAAAATAAATATTTAGTTAATTCAGTTCCAAAGGGCGAAATGATTTTTATTTTTTTTTACAGCAAGAAGCATCTCTATCCTGATTTTCTCTGTGAAACAGGAGTAAGACAATTTTGAAAACAGAGTTGCCACATTAATGTGCTATAACCTAAAGTTAACCTTTTAGGTGAAGTGATGTTATGACAAACTTTGTACTGTAGTAATGCTAGAAATGGTCTGAAACTCTGTTACACCACTTACTGTAAAAAGCCAGATCAAAAGTTTTGACAAGTTTTGGATAGTAATTTTTAAAATATAGTCTTGTTTCTAAAGCCCAAGGAAAACTGACCAGAAGTCATCAAGTGTCATGAAAATACAGTGGCATTTTATTGGTCACACATAGCCCATTTCACTCACTGCCTGATAAATGTGATGGACTTATAGTGCAAATGAGACTCAAACTCTCACAACTGAAGACAGAAGCAATCCTCAGCTCTTCTTCTTTCTATAATGAAAATCAAACCACTTTCAAAATCAAAGTTTTAAAGTCAAATTACTTTCAGAGGTGTGAAAACATTTACAAATTTAGTTTAGCTCTTCTTATTATGATCCTAGGAAGTATGTTTCACATATGTCTTTGGAAGTATTGAGTGCCCCATCTAGGATGTTCATTTTACGTTTTCATCTTACACTCCAAATCATTGTACATTTATCTCACATCTCCATTTAAGTGGTCTTACAGTTCTGCCATTCTGATTAAACAGCACTTCATAGTCACATTTTGTAGTCATAAATAGAATAATAACCTCATTATCACTTCAACATATGTATTGTCTCATATACTTCCAGCAAGATCAAGAAATCTAGGACTTTAGGCCTGTAAATTCCTCATCTGATGCTGCTTACATGAGCAAAGGCAAGAAATACTTACAAGGAACAGTCACAGAATTTTTGGTGATCAGACAGTTGAATGTTTCAAGCCCATTTTGTCCTCCCTACAACAACGGGCAAATGCAAATGGATATAAAATTTAGATGAGATCTGATCCATATTAATTTTGGGCTTTAAATTCTACTTATATCACATTCAGTACATACCCTTGGTGTTGCTCTTCTAGTTAAATCTCTGCCTTTGCACCTTTTTTAAGGATCTTGATAAACTTAAAGCACATTCCTTTATTCTCACTTGTTTGAAATAAAATGAACTTTCTTTAATGAGTTCATCCTGATTCATGGCTTTCTTCAGAGGCAGAGAAAAGTTTCTAGTACTGTGCGTAGTTTTTCAAAATGCAGTTATTTCAGTAAATCACAAATTGGTGTTAACATAGGAGCCGCCAGAGGTGGCAGCATTCCAAAATCAAACAATCATAATGGCTTCAATATCAGCGAAGATACTGAAAATAATAGAACGGAGGACCCACAAGTGAGCATAAGACTGTGGGACACCCTGTTCATGCTTATCAGTCATCCTGTGACTTGAGAAACTGATCTAGTTTAAAACTAACCCAGCAGAGAAAAGGTCTAGTTTTAGTATGGATTGATACTCTGAAACAGAGTGCCTGAAGACTGCAGCAATATTTGTACTTGTACAGAAGAGAGAAGGGCATGACAACAGAATTAAGCAATCACTGACAGGAAGGAGGAAAACCTGTTTCTATGGTAGCAATATGGGCTTAAAATGATAATCAAATACTAGATTAGTATTTAAAAGAAAACCAAAATTCTAGTCAAATGCTTCTCCAGAATTTTAAACTCAAACTCATCCTTACTGGTCAGCTTTGGAGTGACCCCAAACTCCAAGGTCTCAGAAGGTAGCATCTTGCTCATAATCCTTTTTTATTTACTTTTTTTTTTTTCCAGCTGGGCTTAATACATAGTTCTAATTTCTTCAACCTAAACCTCACCAAGAATAAACTCAAGCAGCAGTTGTTAATTTTCCTGGGTTAAAGGAAATATGACTTGAAACATTGGTTGCTGTCTCTGCCCCAATTACTCACTACAGTAGTAGTGAGTGCTGCCTCTTTCATAGTGCCAACATTCTTCAGCCGAGAGAGATTATTTTTTTTTACTAATCTGGCATCCATCAGAGACTAATAAGTAGTTATATTTGAGCAACAGAGGTACAAGACAGTTAGGATATAACCATAAATTTAGCAGTAGTAAAGGAGAAATCTAGGATTAATTAATTTTTGGTTCTCTGCTCCAGTTTGTAGCACCTGGTCTCACTTTGCTAGCAGTGATGCCACTGTAGCAAAGCAAAAAGAGAGCTTTTACAAAAGACACCATCCTCTGGCATGTGGTTGAAATATTTTCTCTCCTTTCTCTGAATTCTGTTGCAAATTCAGTGTAAAGTCTTGCAGAATTTTTACACTATTTTCAACAATGCAACTACTGTAAAAATTGACTGAATATTTTGTTATCAAAATAGAGGCAAATTTCAATCGAATTTGCATACCACTCTAGAGAGAGATAAAGCAAATAAATTCAAATAGCATATTTGGATGTACTGTTTCCTCTGCACTGCTGTAGGAACTCTGAATTTCGCCTTTCCATAGTTCTGCTTACACTGAAATGTTTCCTCATTGACCTGATTCCTAAAATGTCTACTGACATAGGCCTCCTCTCTCTTTCTTTTCTTTCCTCTTCTCTATGTCCTGTCATAAGCTTTGTATACCAAAAATCAGTTTTTGTTAAACTTTCCCAAATCATATTATAAGGATAGGTCAGTGTGGCAACCATGTCACCCTACCTTCTCATTAAGATTTGGTAGTCTTTAGAGTCTTCTTTCATATAATTACCATTGTGCAACAAAAGAATGCTAGAACTTTTATTGTCCTGTGTGGTACAGGGTGAACATGTAAAGTATTTTTCAAACAGTATTCTCTCTACAATTACAGCAGCAGGGAACCCAGGAAGGCATACAAATGTCACTGGAGATAACAACCACTTGGATGAGTGGCTAACTTGTACAGAGGGCCATGCTATCACAACAAGGCTGCTAGCAATACTTGCACCAGCTACTAAAAATTGACTCAAGAAATCTGAGCACTACTCTCATCTTGAAACAGCAAATATGAAGCAGATTCTCCAGAGTAATTAGACACTAAATTCCTATTGATTTTGGTTCCTCCAAAGATATGAGTCTGCACTTGTGCAGTGTCTACAGCATCTAGCACTGAAAAGTCCATTATGACTGGAATACATAACCTTGATGGAGACACCAAATCAGAGCAAGGTTGTGTGTCTTTCTCTTCTCTTGTGAGCTATTTATTTCCTTGGAATCTAAGGCAAAGGTGAAGACTGAGGCTACTGGGGGTTCATTAATATGACAGAATAGGTGCACTGTGGTCTCAGTGATCTTACCTTTGGAGTGCTTTTAAGAGATTGGAAGGCATGTTTGTCAGGTCACTCTTAATAGAGGAAATATACACAAGTTTCTTTTAGTTTCTTTTCCAACGTCAAACATATTGAAGTGTAGCATAAGTTGGAAGCTGGATAGTGAAAACTAAACCAGATAAAATACAAGCAATTTTAGGAGACTGGAAAAAAGTGACTGGTAGAAAAGATTATATGGATCCTTTATAATACAAAGACGTGTGCACCCTACTTGTTACTGATCTCCTGGTTTTTTTATGTAGTCCTATCATAAGCTGTGCATAGTACTTATATTGGAGAAATAGCTGTGTTTTCTGAGTTGCATCTGCTAACATCATCCATATCTTTCTTATTTCACAAGAAGACACTTACAAAGCAGCCCACATGAGGATTTCTTATATCAAATTGGAACTGAAGCTACTGCAGAATCTACTCATTTGTGAAGTGCTATTTTGTCCCTGACACACACTGATCTATGAAGGACAGTGATGCACGATTGAATCTAAATGAAGCTTAAGACTTTTGTTTTGACCTGTAATACCTTGTTCTGTTCTATTAGAATGTATGCTTCTAGGTTTTGTGAAACTTAGAAGGAGGGAGTAAGGCAGGTAGGCAGGCAGGCAGGCAGGCAGAAGGCAGGAAGGAAAGAAAGAAAGGAAGGAAAGAGGATGATTTGATGTCTCCTCCCTTCCCACTTTCTCCACCTTTTAATCAAGGAATAGAAATTAGTTTAGACCTTTGTACCCTACATTTAAATTTGTCTAAGGCAGCTTCTAAAATCTCTTCATGGCTACCTGTCAGAGGTAGCCTGAAAGTTAATAAAACTAAATTAAAGGCTTCACAATAGAATCATAGAATCATAAGATTGGAAGAGACCTCTGAGATCATCGAGTCCAACCGTACCTGTCTCCCTACTAATCCATATCCCTAAGAAACTCATCTACCCATCTTTTAAACACCTCCAGTGATGGAGACTCCACCACCTCCTTGGGCAACCTGTTCCAATCCCTGACTACTCTCTCAGTGAAGAAATTCTTCCTAATGTCCAGTTTAAACCTGCCCTGGCACAACTTGAGGCCATTCCCTCTCGTCCTGTCGCTCGTCACTTGCGAGAAGAGAGCAGCATCCACCCCATCATAACCTCATTTCAGGTAACTGTAAACAGTGATGAGATCTCCCTCAGTCTCCTCTTCTCTAAGCTAAACAACCCCAATTCCCTCAGTCTCTCCTTATAGGGCTTATTCTCCAGCCCCCTCACTAGCCTCGTTGCCCTTCTTTGCACATGCTCCAGCACCTCAATGTCTTTCTTGTAGTGAGGGGCCCAGAACTGAACACAGTACTCGAGGTGTGGCCTCACAAGTGCTGAGTACAGGGGCACAATCACCTCCCTGGTCTTGCTGGCCACACTGTTTCTGATACAGGCCAAGATGCCATTGGCTTTCTTGGCCACCTGGGCACAGTGCTTGCTCATGTTCAGCCAGCTGTCAACCAACACCCCCAGGTCCTTCTCCACCAGGCAGCTCTGCAGCCACTCATCCCCAAGCCTGTAACACTGCATGGGGTTGTTGTGACCTAAATGGAGGACTCTGCACTTGGCCTCATCCCATTGGTCTCAACCCATCGATCCAGCCTGTCCAGATCCCTCTGCAGAGCCTCCCTTCCTTCAAGCAGATCAACACTTGCACCCAGCTTGGTGTCATCTGCAAACTTGCTAAGAGTACACTCAATGCCTTCATCGAGATCATTGATGAAGATGTTAAACAAGACTAGACCCAGCACTGAACCCTGGGGAACACCACTCATGACCGGTTTCCAACTGGATTTAGTTTTGTTTACCACCACCCTCTTGGCCTGGCCATCCAACCAGTTTTTCACCCAGCAGAGGATGTGCCTGTCCAGGCCAATGGCAGCCAGTTTCTCCAGCAGGATACTGTGAGAAACGGTAAAAAAGGCTTTACTGAAGTCCAGGTACACCACATCCACAGCCTTTCCCTCATCCATTAAATGGGTAACCTTGTCATAGAAGGAGATCAGATTGATCTGGTAGGACCTGCCTTTCATAAACCCATGTTAAGTTGGCCTGATTACCCGGTTGTCCTGCATGTGCTCTGTGATAGCACTCAAGACAATCTGCTCCATGACTTTCCCCAGTACCGAGGTCAGACTGACAGGCATGTAGTTCCCCGGATCCTCCCTCTGACCCTTCTTGTATATGGGAGCTACATTTGCCAGCTTCCAGTCAAGCGGCACTTCCCCAGTAAGCCAGGACTGCTGGGAGATGAGGGAAAGGGGTTTGGCAAGGACCTCTGCCAGTTCCCTTAATACCCTCGGAAGGATCCCATCTGGCCCCATGGATTTGTGTATGTCTAATTGGCCAAGCAGGTCTCTAACCAAGTCCTCTCAAACAGCTGGAGCTTCGTTCCCATTTTCTTCTGGCTAAGGGGTCCAAGCGTTCCTCCTTGGAGTTAAAGACTGAGGCAAAGAAGGTATTGAGCACCTCTGCCTTGTCCTCATCCCTCATTGCTACTCTCCCTTCTGCACCCAGCAAAAAAGGGAGAGTCTCCTTTTTCCTCCTGTTGCTGCTGATATATTTAAAGAAGTTCTTTTTATTGTCTTTGACCGAAATGACCGGTTGAAGTTCTATTTGGGCTTTAGTCCTTCTGATTTTTTCCCTACACGATCTCACTTCACTCTTGTAGTCCTCTTGGGACGCCTGTGCCCTCTTCCAAAGCTTGCAAACTTTATTCTTTTTTCTGAGATCGCTACGAAGTTCCCTACTCAGCCATCCTGGGTTTCTTCCCCACCAACTTGTTTTACAGCATACAGAGATGGCTTGCTCTTGTGCTGCCAGGGTTTCCTTCTTGAGGAGCGTCCAGTCCTCTTACACCCAAGTGAACTCCATCAAGCAGCCTTCTGAAGAGTTCAAAGTCTGCCCTTTGGAAGTGCAGGGTGGCAGTTCTGCTGACCCCTCTCCTCACTGCCCCAAGAAGTGAGAATTCTATCATCTTGTGATGACTGTGCCCCAGGCGTCCTCCAACCGTCACCTCTTGCATGAGGCCTGCCCTGTTCAAAAACAGCAGATCCAGCTGGGCACCCTCTCTAGTCAGTTCACTTACCAGTTGTGTTAGGAAGTTATCATCCACGCACTCTATGAACCTTCTAGACTGCTTCCTTTCTGCTGTGTTGTACTTCCAGCAGACATCTGGGAGGTTGAAATCCCCCACAAGAATGATGCAACACAATCACGAGACTTCTCTCAGGTGTGTATAGAAGAGTTTATCAGTCTCTTCATCCTGTTTGGGTGACTGATAGCAAACTCCCACCACAATATCTGGGTTACCACGCACACCACTGAGTTTAACCCATAAACATTATACCCTATCATTGTTGTTACTGAGTTTCATACAGCCAAAACACTCTTTGATGTATAGAGCAACCCCACCACCTCTCTTACCTGGTCTGCCTAGGCTAAATAGCTTATAGCCATCCATGGTAGCACTCCAGTCATATGAGTTGTCCCACCATATTTCTGTGATGGCAATTATAATTGTCCAGCCTTGCCATAGCTTCCAGCTCATCCTGTTTGTTTCCCATGCTGCATGCATTACTGTAAATGCACTTCAGATGAGCTGTTGTCACCCCCTCTTTTACTGTACGTTTGATTGGGGTTCCTAGGTTGTCATGCCCCCCAGGTCCTGGGGTATTGTCCCTATATTTAATTCTATTAGCGTGACTGATGTTCCACTCCCCCTTCCAATCTAGTTTAGAGCTACATGCTTCTTTGAGAGAGCCCTTTTGGCCTGAGGGGAATGGTGCATCCCATCACCTGCCAGCAGGCCTGGCATGCATGCCAACCCATTATCGAAAAACCCAAAGTTTTGTTCTTCGTACCATGTTCTCAGCCATTTATTTAATTCTTGGTTCATTCTCTCATCATTCCCCATGACAGAGGAGAAGACCACCTGTGCTCCTGAATCGTTACCAATTTGTCCTAGAGCTTTAAAGTCCTTTTTAATAGCACTAAGGTTTTTAGAAAATCTTTTGTTATTTCCTATTTGGAAAACTACTAGAGGACAGTAGTCTGTGGGCTTGACCAATCTGGGAAGTTTTTTGATCACATCCCTGACCGAGGCCCCAGGTAGAGAACAGACCTCCCTCTGCAACAGGTCAGGTCTTTATATCGGTCCCTCTGCACTCCTGAGGAAACAGAAAATATGTACCCATTCGTAGAATAGCAAAACAGAATGTCAGGCAAAACTTGGAATAACCTGGGATCTCTAAGAACAATAATAAATATTGTTGTGGTCACAGGTTTTACAGAACAATGGAACACAGACGGCTGCTATCATATCAGCTTTAGATCCAGGCTGGTGACTGAATGATCATAGATAATAAAACATTAACATGTATGATCTGATAAAAGGCAGTGCCCTATAGTGTCAAAAAGCAGCCATGCTCTGGCTTGATGATAAGGATGGCTCTGTGTTCGTCTAGGTCAAACTATGCACCCAGTGCTGTTTGAATAGAAAACAGGCTGAGGTGAAAGATACTACTTCCTAATCCACTATAGCCTGTACTTGTGCAGGTTACAGAAGGCAGTGTAACTCCATGAGGGGCTGCAAGGAAAGGATTTGAAAGACAATCCAGGAGAGCAAAACAAACAAAATAAAACCAGAGGGTTCTCCAAACTATATCCGAAACAATTCCCATAGGCAAAGGTACAGCTTTGTGAAATGACTCTGGAAAAGGAATTGTAAATTCCCTGTGGCCTCAATGTAATTGTCTTTCTTTCATAGGTCAGCATTTAGTGTTTGCAGCTAAGAAACGTCCTCCACTGGCTATTCAGTGTGCTTCTGTTTCTATGACAGTTTTTATCCTGATGCTGAGAGAGCCCTGTCAAGTGAAGTGTAAGCTACATTTACCTGTAAGTGCCCCACACTAGCTTGTGATGCCTAATCTCTTTTATTGATCCCACTAGCTGGTTTCTGGAGCCATTGATTTTCCTTGCTGTCAGTTTGTGGCCTTGACTCTTTAATGTTTATTTAGACTGGTCTCCATAAATTTCTTCTGGTGCTGAGGGCAAAGAAGGCAGGAAGAGGTCAGGGGTGCGTGTATACCTGTCCATATATATAAATCACAGCTTTTGTTCTTTGCTGTTGTTTGTGAACACTATTTGCTGGGTGAGTAAAAGAGAAGTATTCCACTAAATTCTACTAAAACATGGAGAAGCTATTACTAGTCTCCAGTTGTATTGCAGTCTAAGTTTTCAGTTTTCTGTATCTTTATGGTACCTCTTTTTATCTACTCAAACATGTAGCATTTCTTTTTGTTAAACAGACAAGAAGAGGGAGAAAAATTGTTTGCCAGCACCAAATTGTACTTTTAAACCAGGAAGGGGTGCATATACTTCATTGTTGAATTTTTAGGGTGCAGGTGAGGGGAATTGTTACTTCTTGTAGCTTTTTTAAATTTCTGTCTTTGTAGAGAACAATAGAATTAAAAATTGGTGGACTTAACGGCATTTGTACAAACAAGAAAACATCACCTCTTTTGCTGACACCATCCAAAACTCTATCCACTTAAAGAAAGACTATAGCCTTCATTGGGCAGAAATTACTATGCTGTTCCAGCAGCAGGACAAATCTTCTTCTCTGCTAAGGCCACTGGCAAAGATGGTAAAAAGAGAAATGTTTAAGAGAAGGTTTGCATTGTATACCAATAATTTTGGGAACACATCCTGAAAATTCAGAGAAGCCTCACCGTTCATTCAACAGTGAGCTATTGGAATCCTATAGCCTTAAATCAATGGAAACTGTTTTGCAACATCTAAGATTTTTTTCCTCTGCAGTAGTAAACATCGTACTCTGTACAAGGTGACAAGTGGTTCTACTGAGGCTATGAGGACAATAATCAATCGAGGTGCAGTCTGGGCCACTGTACTGTTTGTTAGTGCAGAAACTTTGTGCACAGATATCATGGTGAGAATAAATCAAAGGAAGAAAGAGAAGCTGCTCCAAGACACGTGAAGCAGTATCTTACAGGCAATACCTTAGTGAATATCTGATTCAGAATTTTTTTCTGTTTGACATCTCTTGACTTGTAGGTTCATTCACTGTCCTAAATTTAATCAAGTTCAGTTCCCTATAAAACGGAGATGTAGTAACACTGGCAATGTAATTATTTGGCATAATATCCCTCTTGCAAAGGTGAGTGTGTAGCCTTTTATACATTTTGTAAACCCCATTAAACATATGTTACAAATGACCTGTACCCAGAAGAAAGTCTCAGACACAACTCCATATTCAGGTTTCAGTTTCAGTATTTTTTTAGGATTAATGACCAGGATCATTTCTCTGAAAAGTCTTTAAGTACCTTGAAATTGTCCCTTAACTTAGGCTAACAAAATTACATGCAAGGCCCTAAAGCATCTAAGACAGAAAGCTGCACTGTCCCTGGAGGTGTTTAAAAAATGGGCAGATGAGTTTTTTGAAGGATGTCATTTAGCGGATGATGGGTACGGTTGGACTCGATGATCTCCAAGGTCTTTTCCAACTGGAAGATTCTATGATTCTATGATTCTATTGTTTACATACTCTCATATGTTAAACCTTTGCGTTTCATATTATATATGTTATTGGTAGATGATATTCTGATTCTAAGCAATATAAAGTACTATAGAAAAGGGAATTGTTTAAAGTAATGTGCCTGTTTTGATCCTGTGCAGAAATTGAGTGTAACTTTAAAATCTGGCCCACAGAAAGAAAGTAAAATAAAAGTTAAGATATCAGGGAATACTCCTAAGACTCTCACATGCGTCCTCCAAAGAAAGAAATCAGCAACATTTCAAATGTATAAAGAATGATGAAGAATAACATTAATAATTCTTAACAAAGATTCATAGGTTAGTGTGTTTACTGTAATTACGTATGCTAATGAACACTACAACAGAAGGAATATCCTGCCCCAAATTTAATTGTAATCAATCATCTGTAAGAAATTATATCTTTATTTATAATGATAAGGATGACTAAACCCTCAATGAATTGACTATTAATTTTGTTTAATAGTCTTCAATATAGCAAATGTAAAGAAGAACCAGTGTAACATAAAGCAGCATTAACTAGTATGATACTGTACAGTAAAAATAACTGTTTGCATAGCCAATTTAACTTGCAGACTGTAAAAAGAACAATCCAAACTTTTTTCTGTAGGTAAGTAGTGCTTAGATATGGTGTTCTTCAGCCCAAGTAAAGCAAGCAACTTCCCCCAATACAGATTTTTCTGTACTGACACAACACATTTTTAGAAACAGCTGAGTTTAACAGTGCATAATATCTCATTAATATTTAACAGCACAAAATACGTTTCTGTAAAAATTTTGGGGGTTTTTTGTTAGTTTATCTTAATCATAGAAAGAAAGGTTTTTAAACTTAATTTTTCTTTGGAAAAACAAAACAGATTTTTTTTTCCTTCACGGTTTTCTATCTGATGGCAGGAGATTACATTAGAGTTTTCCTTATTTTCAGTCGTAACTGACATTTAAATACGAGCAATGACACATTTTAGAGATCGTGAGAAACAGCAACTCATTTCTGTCTGTTATTATCAAAGATATGTTTAGTTAGGAGAAACAGATGACCTAACAGTAGACTAAATCTTGGTAAGTTTACTCATATTGACTAAACCCTGTGAAATAAATTTCAGCCAGCTGGTTTCTTCTACTCCTCTCTTATTCAGTCGGTTTGGATGAGTTTTCGGTTTTTGGGTTGCTTTTTTCTCTAGTCACATTCATCCATCACTAGCAACACAAAACAAAACAATATTTTGTGTGAGAATGAATCACAGATTAAATGTCAGGGGGTTTACTAGACTGAGAATGAGGCCAAAAACACTCAGGAAAATGTGAAACTTTGTCACACATCCATAACTCCAAGTTAGCAAGCACAATGAACAGAATTCAAGGTAAAAGCCAACTCACTGCCCTAGCTGTAAACTGTATTGCTGAATATTAGCCAAACAACCCTTGTTTATTCCCACATTAGGGTATTTTCTACTTGTATTATCAAAGAGAAGGAATGTTGAAGAAAGGGGTGATAGAAGGTTGGTGTTGTCACTCCAATGTACATGCTGCAGGTTAGTAGTACAGTCCTACCTCTGCACTGTTCAGCAGTTTCTTCCCAAAAGAAGAAACTTGGTTTCTCATACGACCAGGAAAATCTGAACTGTCTTACCCAAATGGTTAGCAGTTCTACTTGGGCATGGATTTTCTGCTTTGTTTGAATCTCTTTTGAAAGAAAAATCCTTGTTATTAAGACCAAAACTGCAGTCCACTTCCAGGCTCGTATGCGTTCCGGGACAGCCAAAGAAATGAACAAAATGCATGTTGAGTTCCTGCTTTTTTAATAGCTGGGGTTGGAGAAAGAACAAAAAGGTAACAAAACAAGACAGAAAAAAAATATTTGCACATCCATTTTCTGTAATTACAGAAAAGATGATTTGTCACAGTCTGTTTGCATCTGTTTGCATCAGCAACCTGACACAGGAAGGATGCATGTGTCGTCATTTTGTGAGGAAGAAATCCGTTTTTCCACACAGCTCTGTGAAAAGTGTAAGTTAACATGATCCCAAACTTATTAATTCTGGGAGTTTTGGCATTTTAAATACATGTAATTAAATATACAAAGAAGAGTCGGATAAGAAATTTAGCTAAATAAACAAAACTCCGATATTTTATAGACTGAAAATGGGACAATTGTGAAGGAGAATACTGGCACTATAATCAATTAATCTCATGCATGAAGCAATAGGAATCACAGTTATTTTTAATTTTGGCAAAACACTAGTCTCTAATTTGGTGTTTTCAGAGTCACGTCCCATTGTGCAGGACAAAAAAAGAAGGCCGTGGAAGGATCAATCTTTCTCAAACACCATTCATTTAAAGGATGAAAAATACAAAGTTGGGATATGAAGAAGACAGGAAACAAAAGGATCAATTATCTCAGTTTTGTTAGTTGCAGAAAAATGTTATTGTCTTTCTTAAACTTTGAAAAGATAGAATTTGAAAGAACTGAATGGAGAGAAATTATTCGTAATATTCTGTATTTCTTGTTTTAATTCCAAGAGTGCATATAATCACAAGAATAATATTTTATTCAAAGACATTTACGTGAGTTAAAAAAATAAATCTAATCTAGAACATACGTATAACGGGGTCCCTGAAGACGCTGTGTAATCTCCACGAGGCATTAATCTCCTCCACCTTGCAACTGCTTAATATACAGCCAAGTGTTATGGAGAACAGTATTACCTAGTGCTTTGTAAGTGCTCAGAAGAAGAGAGAGAACACGTGGCATGTGAGTGTAATCAGACCCTTCATTATTTCTACAGGAGTATCAGAACAAGGGATAGCTAACCACTTAAATCATTGAATAATTTGATTTCCAGGATTTGTCAGAGAGCCTGAGAGTCAAGAGAAATCTGAAGGTTATTTCATTGACACCAACTAAATGGATTGAATTCACCAGGTGCATCTTACTATTCCAATAATTTGTCTCTGGAACATCTCCAAAAATTAATATCTTTCTCCAATGGAAATACTTTCAATGCGAACTGTATTTCACTACTATATTTCACTGCCAATCACAGTGGTGATCACAAGGGCACATCCAGAATCAGTACAGGTTCTGTTTGTATTCTAACTCAGTACATCCACAGACTCTCATGAGCTACTTACGGCAACATTGTCACACTAAGAATGCCCAACCAAACTCCAGACTTTTTAATAGTCACGGTTGTCTAGGATGAAACCTCAAATATTTGCAAGCAGTAATTTAAGACTGAACTTTCCAGCCTGTATGAATCAGCTCTTACATGGATTTACTCTAATTAAAAGAAAAAAAAAATATAAGTATCCTCAACAACACAGCAAAAGCAATCAAAATGATGCTGGAAACGTAACCAAATAGGAAGAGACAAAAATAATTTTTTCCTCTTGAGAAAAAATTACGCTCCATGAAAAGAAGGAATCAAGTGTCTCCAATACTTAAATATTACATAACTTTTCTTAAATTCAAAGCAAAACAAAACCCAAATATTAATGTGGGAAAAACTATAGTATCCAAGTTATCAGAAGTTTGTTTCTTTATTTTCTGAGAAGAAAAAATTGAAAAAGTCTATTATTTTGATTTCCTCTTTAGCTGTAGTAATCTTAGTGAACGTTGTTGTTACTGTCCACATGAATGCACCAACTCTCCCCTTATGAGAAAAATATTTCACATTTAAAGAACATTAATGTAAAACTTTCTTATCTTTGTTTTCAGGTATGATTCTAAGATCTGTGTGAGGAGAGTATTCAAATATTTGGATCTCAGAGCAGGTACAACCTCTTGCAGAAAACAGGCTTGTGAAAACTTGTTGGTTGTTCTCTATTATTTTATTAATCTACAATAAAAATCACTGAATAGTCTTTATTTGTGTACATTTGTAGAATATAAGCAAACAAAAAAATGTTTGTATTTTTTCAAGTCTATTACTAATGGTTCCTGAATTCTTCATTACACTAGGAACACCTAGGGAAATAATGTAATATCCACCTAAATCTCCAAAGAGCTCATTATCATTAGTGCCTTGACAATAGCTTCAAAATTAATAATAATGATGATAGACATTGAAAATAATGTATTATCGTCATCTCTGATGTAATTGCTACTTAAAGAGTATTTCACAGACCATTGTAGAATTATAACTGTCAAATTTACCATGATTAATTTCAGTTTATTTGATTTGGTGAAAATAAAATGAGGTAGATTTCTATATGCCTTGAACATAAAGGGCAGAGTCATTAGTGTAGTCCATTTTGGATACAGGTAAAATTAAAATTCAGTCTGGGATTTACTGAAAAAACACTAGATAATGAATTATGCTGAGAGACTCTTGAAATCTTCTGCTTATACTTATAACAGATTTCATCAGTTAATACTTTTCACCTACGACAGTCATTCTCTCCACATGCTAATCCCATAAGGGATATTTTACCACCAAGGGTGAAGATAATGTTTCCACAGCTGTTCCATATTCTCTGCCTTCTGCATTGCTGTTGGTACTTAGCGGGAAAAGAAATAGTTTTCTCACTACCTAGGAAACTGCATTCATAAGATTAGCTTGTTCTTCAGTGGTCTGATCCAGAGCACACAGAAGACGAATCAAGAGAGTGTTAATAATTTCTCCTTACAGTATCTGTACTATTCCTATTAATAAGCATTATGCTTATAGGCAAACTGGCAAGGAGAACTGGCAGCAGGCCCTTATTCACTAACCCCATGGTCCTCTTAGTTTAGTGTGACCAGGAGAGCATGGATACAAAATTTGTGGATCCTTACCTCTGCCTCTATCCATTGGACTATGATAACCAGTTAAGCTAAGTAATCCAAAAACAGGTTAAAAATTTCTGCTTACAGCAGGGTCATTATAGATGTTGTATTATTCTTGGTCATTTAATGAGCAAATTTCAAAGCAGATCATAAGCCCTATGTACTTTAAATAAAGTAATAATTAACTTTTGTGTGTGTACTAGGGATTTTAACATTTTTCTGTAAGTGTATTAGGTTTTTGTACTTTTCTTAGGGAACCCTAGAACAGACATGTAATTTATATCAAATTCCATAAGACAGTCGTAACAAAAGGACATTCCGATGAAATTTATTTTCCACTACAGCACGTAATACCCTCTGTAGAGCCTGAGGCTGTAAATTACAAAGAAATCCATACTCACTGATCCCATCTATGAAACTGTCTCCAGAACTGCAGCAGATAGGGTAAGATTTCACCCCTACATATGGTTTGGGACCTGTCACTGGGGACTATTTCACCCTACTGCTTTCTAGAAAAGGAACTAGCAAAAATGTCATTTGTTCTCAGGTGGGTCTGCCTACTTTGAAACCAACAGTCTACAGTCCTTTGACACATATATTGATCTTAGGGGCTGGGGATTTTACAGTTATTTACTCAGGTATACACAGACGTACGTGTTTGTTTTGCTGTTAAATAGTTTATGAAGACAAACACTTCTAAGTACTTTAGTGGCACTGCACCTGTACTTACTGCTCCTAAATGACGTTTTCATTCTTCAGAAGAAAGAGCAATATTGTTCGAGCATGCACAGAACATATGCTAATCAACTGTACTCTTCAGGCACAAATGAGATAATGTGCTCATTGTTTAGACACTGGAATTGTTCATTACAAAATGACACAGTGTTTGCCAATTTTGTCTTCATTATGAATGTAAATATTAACTGGCGATATGCAAAAGAATACAAAAAGTCAACAGCAATTAATTGGCTTCTGCAGTAATTAGTAACTGTAAGGCAAACACTTAGGAACCGTTGTAATTATCTGCATTAGAAATACACCTCCTGTACAGATCTAATTAGCAATTTAAATAGTTCAGAAATTATATGCCTCTTGCCTTTACACTCCCTCAAGTACTGTTCATTAATGGGGAAAAAAATTGCTCGTAAATGTCATTTGCATTGTCTCATGTTAAGAGCTCTACATCAAAGCCACTGTGTTGTTCCCTTATACTCAATAATACAGAACTAAGGCTTGTGGACCAATACATTTGTAATTAGGCTATGATTTCTTTGTAAACAGTAGACACAAGAACTGTCAGGAGCATATTTTCCTCTGAGGTACCTACTCTATGATTTAGGTTGTAAATAAGGAAAGCAGAGCTACACAAAAGCTGCAGCTACCAAATCAAAAACAATCCAAACTGTGTCTAGGGTTTATGCATTTCCATTAATTGATGTTTCAGCAAAATATTTCCTTTGGGGAAGGGAAGTGTTACAGTAATCACATATGGCCTAGGCAGCACTTCCTGCAGAACAGGATATTACCTCCAAGAATGGTACAAAGAAGCAAGAGCAAACAAGCACTTGATAGATAACTATGGTGCACACACGAAGATCTGGGTCATGAGGGGTTTTCATTTCAATTTAGAAATATTTCACACAGAGAAATAGGAGGAAATAATTGTATAAATAAATAAAATATTTGAGCTTAAAATGGTAGTTAACATTAAATAAATTGGTGAACTATATATACATTTGGATGAAAAGATGACAGAACCTTGGTGAACACCAACCTGATTAAATTCCCAAGTAATTTTTAATTAAGATCAAAGTCCCTATCTAAACAATGGCAGAGCTTGATCTTTTTATGAAGATTCAAAATAATACAACTCCATGGCCCAGGGAATACCTGGTAGTTTTACATCTGCAAAAAATACCATGGGCTCCTTACTGGTATGCCTCAGGTAAATGCTGAAAAAAGGAGCTATGTTCAGAGTGACGGGAACACTGAATTTCAGCATGTGATTAACCTCAGGCGAGCGTATGTAACAGAATAGCTATCATTCCTGGATTCTACTGCTGCTACCATTAGAAATAGTTAAGCTGCACTACTTGCAATACAGATGCTGTTGTAAACAAAATCAGACATGTTATCGCTCATAACAATGAAGAATGTTTAAGACTCTAACAATGCCTACAAGGAGTATAATGATCCTTAGACATCACACTCAATTTTTTTTCTCTCTAGAGTCTGATCCTGGCAAATTCAGCTCAAAAGTCTGCTTCTGTGTTCCTGTGAGGACATCTCAAAGCAAAAAACGTAGCATCACTGCACCAAACCTTCATTTTCTGGCTAACACTGCAGGTAAAAATGAGGTATGTTAAAAAGGTTTGTTAGATTCTTTTTCTGTAACTCAAACATCCATACTCAATATAAACTTTAAAGATTTTGACTGGAGTGTTTTCTTACACAAGTGATAAAAGTCTAGATGAAGGCTTGTTAAGTATCTGATTATCAGTAAATGTTTCAAACTGTATACTAAAGAACTTAATAGATTTTTCAGTTTTTCTCACTCCAGGTTCTTCAGAAGTACATATTTAGTCCTGAAAACTGTATGTTTGAACTTCTTTTTTACTGAAAAATCTATTGATATTTTGAGCATTTTAAAAGTCTTTCTGAAGATGAAGTTGGAATTACTTACAGGTGGTAAAAACAGGACTTCTATCTGAGTAGAAATGCCAGACAGTTTCTAAACATCTAGGGAAACCATGTACTCAATAGAAGAGAGAAATTTCATAAACTTTTTTCTACACAAAAATTCTTTCTTCAAGGTTGACTCTTGCTCTCATTTATGCTTAGTTGCTCAAAATTATCTTTCCAGCAAATTAATCTACAATAAGTATTTGTTTCTTTCCCACAAATTTAACACCTGCAAAAATGTTTCTCTGATTGAAAATTCTTCTGTTCGTGTGCAATCTGGTAAACCACATTGATGCCTCCTACTGACTGCACTGCTGAGACCTTATAGCAGCCTTCCAGTACCTGAGAGGCGCCTACAAGAAAGCTGGGAAGGGCCTTTTGCAAGGGCAAGTAGTGATAGTTTGAGGCATAATGTCTTTAAATTGGAAGGGGGAGATTTAGATTAGACATCAGGAAGAAATTTTTCACAATGAGAATGGTGAGACACTGGATGTCTTTGGATGCCCCCTATCTGGAAGTGTTCAGGGCCAGGATGAAAGAGGCCTTGACCATCCTGGTCTGGTGGGCGTTGTCCCTGCCCATGGCAGGGGGGTTGGAAATGGATGATCTTTAAGGTCCCTTCCAACACCAACCAATCTATGATTCTATGATTTCAGGAACACTTTGGAACTTAGGTGTAGATTTAATTAGGATGGTTTTTAGGGTTTGGGGTTTTTTTTTGGTCACATTTTTTCTGTCTCCTTAAAAAGAATATTACCCTTTATAATTGCACATCGTTGTGTACTGAATACACAACGATGACATGGAAATTTTGAGATTAAGGAAGAACATTTCCATTAAGATTCCATTTATTTGTATCCTGAACTCTAAATATAAGAGTTCAATAAAGGAAAGAATAGAAAAAAAACACTTCTTTTTCTCAACATATATTAGGAATTTTTAATAAAACCGAATCCTGTCCATAGAGAACAAAAGGTAAAAGACCTCTCCCTTGGTCAACAAGTACTGTGAACATTTTTCCACACAGCCTAATTTTAATCCTTCACCATATACCTGCTATCTATTTCAGTCCTCTTCCCAGAGCCATGAAGAATAAAAACTTGCACTCAAAAAAGTTAAGGAATTTTTTTCCTTGCAAGTTACTACACTCAGAAATAAAGCCTTTAAGAACACAACAAATATTGAAAGAGGCTTGATGACCTTATGAGAACTTGTAAAAACCAGGTACCCTTTTATGTTTCTCACTCCTTAAAACAAGACTGGTTGGAGATAATGCTTTACCCTCAGAGCTCAAATATCCAGACATCTCAGAAAAACAATTGTTAAGTACATTTTTTATCTACCAGGTCATTACAAACTTGAAAGCAAGTCTGATCACAGTAGTACTCCTCTTAGGAGAAAGGGCATACGCTTTGCAATTTGAAGATCTGCCAATTAGTATTCAAAAGAAGATTTTGACAGACTTAACCTTAAAATAGAGCTCAGATGTTGTTTAAAACAATGTAACAAGCAACTTGCCTTACCACTTCCTCTCTTTTTCCTGACCTAGCGGCTAGGTGCAAGACTCCTCCTAAACAGCTCCATTCTTGAGAAAAATAATTTTCTTTACGCATTTACCTAGAATGCTGGTGAAAGGCACAATAACTTCTTGATAAGGATGTTTATGTCTAAAGTGTTGCTTGGCCCTTACTGTGTCAAACTGAGCGTATGTCTCTGAAATTATATTATTAGCTTATCTTGGCATCATAAGAAGCCATATAAATAACTAAACAAAGCACAAAAATACCAAATACCAGGAGCCAAATGCCAAATGAGAATATCACATAATCAAAATAGTTTTTAAGTGAAAAATTATTAGGAATGTGAGCTGATTTCAGCTAGCTTTCCCAAGCTCTCCAATTGCTCAGTCTGCCTCTCTCCCAAACCTTCCCCCCCTTTCAAAGGAAAAAAAAAAAACTATAGAAGAAACCAAAATCACACTAAATACATATATATATATTTCTGTTTTTTCTAAATAAAACAACTACCTACAGTAAGGATATCCTGTAAAACTCCCAAGAAAGGGAAAAGGGGAAGGGAAAATGGGAAGAAGGACAAAAAGAAACTAAAACAAAACAGGTATGCACAATTGTAAGATCAGGTAACTAACAAAGTAAAGAACTAGCAAAATCTCATCACTTCCCTTGAGGAAAGCAGAACAGCTAAATACGACCCAGGACTCTCCCCCCAGGCTTGGGCAGACAACAGTAGCCACTGCAGGCCTCAGCTCCAGACAGGACCAGCAGCCACGGAGCTCCTGCTCTTCAGCCTCCTGGAAGAAGAAGAGAGTGTACTCTCTTATCTGCACTCTATTTATATGTCGGGTTACGTTAAAGGAAGAAATGGAATACTTCCGTGGATCAAAAGTCAATCCACTACAGAATGGTATTAGATGAAATAGTGAATAGTATTAAATAAAAGAAGCTGAACTTGTAAACACTAGACCACTGCAGCAACAGATGTTTAAGACTTGTAATCCTGACAAAAGAATCCTCACTATTAGTAAGGATGAGAGTTATCATGTCTCATTTAACTTTAAATTTGACACGTAATTCACTGATGAGAAACACTAAAAATATTGATTCGCCAAGGCGTAAATACAAAATCTTTAACTCTAGACATATAAAAAATTTAGAGAAAATGTAATTAAATAACTGGGGGAACCCCACATGCAATTTATTAATTTTGCTGATTTTTGGAAAGTCCTATACCTCCAGATGTCTCTGTGTTTATACCATCTGACATTTGCTATGTATTTGTGTCTTAAAAAAAAGTCCTGGTATTTTTCTATTTGTACAGAGATATATGAAGAGAATTCCTTGGTACTAATTTTCTTTGACTTCTGTTTGGAAAGTATGGTATGAAGAAGAAAATTTTGGTTTTTCACAAGGAAAATAAAACAAACTAGCAATAATTGCTGCATCTTAAGAAACAAGAAAACCAAAAGATTCTTGAGGAACTAACACAAGAAGATATGAAGAAACAGCTACAAGAAGAAGAGTGTTTTTGCTTGTTTCAGTAGTTATGACTCAGTTGTCAGCAAGCAAGATAAAGAGAGAGTTTATACAATACATCCCTCCCACAACCCCCCCCTAAAAAACAAATGCCTGATTTTGAAGAGTAGGCAGCCATACATTCTAAAGAATAGGGAAGTGTGTCAGGGATGGTGTTTTTCTACTTTGCCTGGAACGTACACTTTTTGTAGTCTAATTTGAAAGTCATTACTTTTGGAAGACTATAAGATACGTATCTCTGTTTTTACTATATGTGAACAGATGACTTGCAAGGCGTGGCTTTCAAAATCAAGTGGTAGACATGGGTTAGCAAAAATGTTGTAGAAGACAGCATTTACAGGGATTTAGATACCTGCACTACTCTTACTATCTCAGTGCCAAGCTCTGGGTTGGCATGAATGGAGGTAATATGCAAATGATGTGTGACTGCAAAAGGATTAAGAACAAAGTATTCAAAAAAGGGACGTAAAAGAACTAATATTTCAATATCCCTTAAATGAATTTTCTTTATTCTCTCAGAGCACAGTTGCTGTAAATACCTAGGTCACAAACATGCCTGTATCCTGTCAAAAACTAATTAAAAAATTCTTTATGTATGAAAGTATAGTTGGACTCACATGGAGTAATAGTGTTACAAGACTTACCTAGCTAGACACAGAACAGACAGCCATCATGATCCCTACGTCCCTTGCTGGAAAGAACAAAAATTTAAAAAGTCTGTGAACAAATATCTCTAACCTATCTTGGAAATAATAATCAAGAGATTGTGATTTGGGATTCTGATTTTTTTCTCTTACACATTATGCAACAGGAGTTCCTCACCTAATGACAATGATATTGGACTGGGGCTGTTCCCAGAAACATCCGTGAAAGATTTAATCATGGTGAAGCCAGCAGTAGCAATCAACCAGCAAGAATCAGTGACAGGGATGGTAAGTTTTGCAGTCAAGTGCAAGATTGAGGCAGACAGGGGGTCCCTGGATCAAAGGAACCTCCAGGAGGAAGAAAGGGCCAGGAAATTCCCAAATCCTGGAAGTATGTGTTCCTAGAAGCATCTTCAGTGACCAGGAGTATAACAAACAGGTGCTGGTAAACAGGGCATGTTGTGTCAGAAGGGCGTGTCAAGGCAGTTTGTGAGGCAGGATGAGCAGGCAAGGTCGTTCAGGAAGGGCTTATGGGGAGGGTGCAGGACCTTGGCCAGAAATACCAGGGAACCGTGGTGTCCACTCAACAGAAAATTAAGACCTCTACAAGCTCTGCAGTGGCTATGACTTCCAGACAAAGGTCCAGGGGATGCATACTACCATCTACATGTCATGTTGCAAGGCGTGCCCCTCTCTCTTGCACTGGTATCACATTCCAGTGGGGAATTCACCTGTGGGAGTTCTGCTTGAGTGGAGGAACTCAGGGAGGAGGCTGAAGATCATCAGGGATTGTGAGAGGGAGATTGACTACTAGAACAACACCCTGTGTTCCCTGTCTCAGACTCAACAGACAGGTGTGCCTTGTGCTACAAAGGACTCCCCATCCTCTCTCCATCCAGCTGAACAGAGAAATTTAGGACACTGTCTCCCATGGCTTACTCCTGGATAAACTGGCAGCCCATGGCTTGGACAGGTGCACTCTCAGCTGAGTTAAGAACTGGCTGGATGGCTGGGCCCAGAGAGTGCTGGTGAACGGGGCTGCGTCTAGCTGGCAGCTGGTCACCAGTGGTGCCCCTCAGGGATCAGTGTTGGGTCCAGTTCTATTTAACAACTTCATCGATGATTTAGATGAGGGGATTGAGTCCATCATAAGTAAATTTGCGGATGACATCAAGTTGGGAGGGAGTGTCAACCTGCCGGAAGGCAGGAGGGCTCTGCAGAGGGACCTTGATAGGCTGGAGAGATGGGCTGAGTCCAACGGGATGAAGTCCAACAAGGCCAAGTTTCGGGTCCTGCGCTTTGGCCACAACAACCCCATGTAGCGCTACAGGCTGGGGACAGAGTGGCTGGAGAGCAGTCAGGTGGAAAGGGACCCAGGGGGTGCTGATTGACAGGAGGCCAAACACGAGCCAGCAGTGTCCGGGTGGCCAAGAAGGCCAATGGCATTCTGGCCTGTATCAGGAATAGTGTGGCCAGCAGGACGAGGGAAGTGATCCTTCACCTGTACTTGGCGTTGGTGAGGCCACACCTTGAGTATTGTGTTCAGTTCTGGGCCCTTCAGCTCAAGAAAGATATTGAGGTGCTGGAGAGGGTCCAGAGAATAGCAACAAAACTGGTGAAGGGACTTGAGCACAAGTCCTATGAAGAGAGGCTGAGGGAGCTGGCGTTGTTTAGCCTGGAGAAGAGGAGGCTCAGGGGTGACCTCATTGCTCTCTAAAACTATCTGAAAGGAGGTTGTGGACAGGTGGGGGTCAGACTCTTCCCCCAGGCAACCAGCAACAGAACAAGAGGGCATGAGCTTAGACTCTGCCAGGAAAGGTTTAGGCTGGATATCAGAAACAAGTTCTTCACAGAGAGAGTAATCAGGCATTGGAATGGCCTGCCCAAAGAGGTGGTGAATTCACCATCCCTGGAGATTTTTAAAATAAGATTGGATGTGGCACTGAGTGCCATTATCTAGTAATCATGATAGTGTTGGAATAAGGGTTGGACTTGATGATCTTGGAGGTCTCTTCCAATCCAGATAATTCTATGATTCTATGATTCCCCTATAAAGGGGAATGACAACAGCGTCGTGCCCAGCAGAGCAAGTGTGTTGCCCTTGTGTTAACCTCAACCTCCCAGGTTCCCTTGAACAATAGATACAAACTCTGCAAGTGGAACTGAACCTTAATGCGAGTGACGGTTCTCATAGCCTAGAAACATTCCCAAGGTTAAGACACCCTAAGCCATCCATTAAAGCAGCTTCTGTAAAGAAGAAAAGATGGATTGTTGTCATAAGGGACCACCTTCTGAAGGCAACAGAAGGCCTGATATATAAACCAGACCCATTTCATACGGAAGTCTGTTGCCTACCTGAGGCCTTGGTTAAAGATGTGGAATGAAAACTTTAAACGCTGGTTAGGCCCATGGATTATTATCCATTTTTATTTTCCAAATACTTAGCACTGAAACATCAACAAGAAACCTGAGGATTATTAAGAAGGACTTTAGAGTCTTGGGACAAATGGTGGAGGGATTGGATGCACAGGTAGTGTTCTGCTCTGTCACTCCTATTACAAGGAATGACAAGGGAAGGAATAGGAAGAGTCAGGAAATAAATACCTGGCTTCAAAACTGCTGTGAGGAAAAAACTTTGGTTTTCTTGACCATGGATGGGCCTACACAACACCAGGCCTGTTGGCAAATGAAGGGGTACACCTGTCTCCAAGGGGCAAAAGGATGCTTATCAAGAAGTTAGCAGGGCTCATCAAAAGAGATTTAAACTAGATAGGAAGGAGGAAGGGGACAAAACGAGGCTTTCTAGAAATAAGCCTGGGAATGGCACTCCGGTATCAGAGGAATGGTGTGCTAGTGAGGCCCTTTGGTCTACCACCTCAGAGGAAGTGGAGAATAACATTCCAAGTGACAGCAAAGATGCAAATGTTGTTGATGGGGTAAAAACAACAGTGAGTTAGGAATTAAGGAAAGTGATGAGATCAATAGCCCAAGTGAAATGCATCAACACCAATGCATGCAGCATGGGCAACAAAGAGGAAGAACTAGAAGTAATTGTACGGCAATAAATCCGTGATGTAATTGCCATCACAGAACCATGGTGGGACGAATCATGTAACTGAAGAACTGCCATGGTTGGTTATAAACACTTCAGGCAGGATCGGCAAAGAAAGAGAGGAAGGTAGGCTTCTATGTTAGAGAGAATTTAGATTGCCTTGAACTCAGTGATGGTGATGACAGGGTTGAGTGTCTATGGGTGAAAATTGGTGGAACCTCCAACAAGGCAGATAACGCAGTGAGTTTGCTATAGTCCTCCCAGCCAGAAAGAAGAGACTGATGAGATTTTCCATAAGCAACTGGGAAAAATCTCACGATTGGTAACCTTTGCTCTTGTGGGGGACTTCAACTTACCACATGTCTGCTGGAAGTATAGTACAGCAGAAAGGAAATAGTCTAGGAGGATCCTAGGGTGTGTGGAGGACAACTTCCCGACACAACTGGTGAGTAAACTGACAAGGAAAGGCGCACTAGTGAACCTGTTGTTTGTGAACAGGGAAGGTCTTGTGGGAGATGTGAGAGTTGGAGGACACCTGGGGCACAGCGATCATGAAATGATAGAATTCTCAGTTCCTGGAGAAGTAAGGAGAGGGATCAGCAGAGCTGCCACCTTGGATTTTCGGAGGGCAAACTCTGGACTGTTTAGAAGGGTGCTAGATAAATTTCCTTGGGAGGAAGTTCTAAAGGGCAAAGGAGCCCAAGAAAGCTGGAAGTTCTTCAAGAAGAACCTGGAGGTGCAAGAACAGGCCATCATCGTGTGTTGAGAGAAAGATTGGGTGGAGAAGAAAACTGACTTGGCTGAGGACACAGCTTTGGTTGGATCTCAGAGAAAATGGGAAAGTTGATGAGCTTTGGAAGAAGGGTCAAGCATCTCAGGAGGACTACAAGAAAGAAGTGAGATCATGCAGAGAGAACATCAGAAGGGCTAAAGCCCAACTAGAACTTCAATTGTTCAATTCTCTGAAAGATAATAAAAAATGTTTATACAATTATACTAACAAAAAATAGGAGGGCTAACGAAATCTCCATTTTTTACTAGATGCAGGAGGAATAATAGTGACAAAGTATGAGGAAAAAGCTGAGGTATTTAGTGCCTTCTTTACCTCAGTCTTTAATAGTAAGGTCAGAAGTTCTTTGGGTACTCAGCCCCCTTAGCCAGAAGATGGGGAGAAGGAGCAGAACAAAGCTCCAATGATCCAAGAGGAAATGGTTAGAGACCTGCTTGGCCAGACCTTCAGAAGTCTGTGGGACCAGATGGGATCCACCCAAGGCTATTGAGGGAGCTTACAGAGTTGTTCACCAAATCCCTTTCCATCATCTACCAACAGTTCTGGTTGAGTAGAGAAGTTCCACTTGGCTGGAGATCGGCAAATGTTTTGTCCACTTACAAGAAGGGCCAGAGGAAGAATCCAAGGAACTCCATTGACCTCGGTGCAAAGGGAGGTTGTGGAGCAGACCATCTTAAGTGCTATTACGAGCACCCACAGGACAACCATTTGATCAGACTCAGTCAACATGGATCTAGGAAAGGCAAGTACTGCCAAACTAACCTGATCTCCTTCTATGACAAAGTTGCCCATTTATTGGATGAGGGGAAGACGATGGATATAGTGTACTTGCACTTTAACAAAAGCTTTTGACACTGTTTCTAACAGTGTTCTGCTTGAGAAACTCTATGCCAATGACCTTGACAGGCACACCCTCTGCTGGGTAAAAAACTGGCTGGATGGTCAGACACAAAGAGCAGTGGTAAATGGAGTTAAACCCAGTTGGAGGCCAATCACAAGTGAGGTTCCCAGGGCTCAGTGTTCAATACCTTTATCAATGATCTGCATTGAGTTTATCGTCAGTAAATTCATGGATGGCACTAAGCTGGGCAGAAGTGTCAATCTGCTTGATGGTAGGAGGGCTCTACAGAGGGATATGGAGAAGATGGATCACTTCGCTGTGACCAACAGTATGAGGCTCAGCAAGGCCATGTGTCAGGTCCTGCAACTGGGACACAGCAACTCCATGCAATGCTGCAGGCTAGAGGAACAGTTGCTAGAAGGTTGCTTTAACAGTATTTGATACTGAACAAAAAAAAGGATGGAATCTGAGATCTCCTCTCTTATAAACTAGAGTATAAAAACACTTTAAAAGGATAATAGGACATTTCTGTATTATTGTTGTAATTTTGTTAGAAAGAATATCTCAAACAGTAATTTGCCCTCAATATTTTATGACTGATATTTTTTCCATGGTAAGAGCATAACACATATCCTGAGTCTTCATATCTTGTGTCGACTTGATCGGAAAACAGGAAAATGTGTATAGTGTTTCATTTAAAAATACAGGTATGTTAGACACCTTTTTTTGTACTGTTCTCTACAGGAAAATAAAAGAAAAATACAGGAACTACTTCAGAGTTTGAGCTATGCTCTCCTTTATTCTTTCTAAGTTTCTTTATGCTTTTAGCAGGGAACGTGCTCAAAATTTCTTTTGTAAAGATTGACTCAATTATAGTTTCTTTTCACTGTATTTTACAGAAACCTAGGAACCCATTTCGGTTCTTACACTGACTTCACTAAAAAGTGGAGAGGGCTTTCTCTTTTCTAGATGAAAGTGAGAACCTTTGACCAAGCTGTGCAATATCCATTGTTTTGACCACTATACCTACACACATAACCATGCTATAGACCCTTTGTGTTTTTACAATTACACATTGATGGCCAAACTGTATAGGTAATTTCCCACTTCAGTTAACCATTTTCAAAATAGAATTTAAACATTCTTTTTGAAATAAACATGCTTCCCTGTGAAAACAGTCTGTTACCTTTCTATCCTGCTTCCTCCTGCTTCACCGTTCTCAAAGATGAAAAAGTATATTTCTCCTAGAAGTACTAATTGGAGAGCCAGTCATTACAAGATATTTTACTTACAAAAAAATGAAAAGAAAAAGAAAACAGTGAAGAAATAACCCCAAAATATTTTCAGAGCTCTTTAAGTATTAACAAGTTTTTGCACTCTTCTTAGACGAGAGATCTACTGCTGTAGGAATCCATTCGTTAAAGTTGTTTTACTCCTATCAGTTTTACGCCTCCAGGCCAGAAGAGTTGATATCCCACACTATGCATTAAGAGGTATTTCATGTGAAAGTAACCGTCACAGCAAATCTTGGTGAACAGAATCAAATCACTCACAAATCTGACTGTTTTCCGTGGTTTCTTGAAAAGTGAGATACTGGGCAAATTGCTGTACAGTGATTTCCGTTGCTAACCTCTGTATTCTTCATATCCAGGAAGAAAAATATTGTACATCTGCCAAGATGTGGCTATGACTGCACAGATTAAAGGCCATTACAACTGTAGGCTGTAATTAATGATAGGTTGTGATGACTTTAAAGCAGCAACCATATCATACGTATGAGAAAAATTATGTAGGTGTTAAAAAAAAGGCACCTGGCTTTTCAGAAAAACACACTTGAGGGGCTGGGAATTTATATGACATGTTAAGCCTTGAAAAGGCATACACAAGGAAAATATGTTAGTTAATGCTCTAGCTTTCTTTTCTGGAGTCTGATATTTTCTAGTAGTGCATCCCACATTATCCACTGGATTATAATACATACTTAAGATATAGAATCATAGAATCATAGAATTACCTCATTGGAAAAGACCTTTGAGATCATTGAGACAAACCATACCTGTCCACTACTAAAACATATCCCTGAGAAGCTCACCTACCCATCTTTTAAACACCTCCAGGGATGGTGGCTCAACCACCTCCCTGGGCACATGTTCCAGTGCCTGACAATGCTTTCAGTCAAAAAGCTTTTCCTAATGTCTAATCTGAACCTCCCCTGGCGCAGCCTGAGGCCATTTCCTCTCAACCCATCTCTTGGGAGAAGAGACCAACACTCACCTCACTAAAACCTCCTTCCAAGTAGTTATAGACAGTGACGAGGTCTCCCCTCAGCATCTTCTTCTCTAGGCTAAAGGGCCCCAGTTCCCTCAGCCATTCCTCAGCCCTTTACCATCCTCGTTGCCCTTCTCTGGGCATGGTCCAGCCCCTCAATGTCCTTCTTGTAGTGAGGGGCCCAGAACTAAACACAGCGTTTGAAGTGCGGCCTCATCAGTGCTGAGTACAGGGGTAAAATCACCTCCCTGGTCCTTGCTGGCCACACTGTTTCTGATACAGGCCGAGATGCCATTGACCTTCTTGGCCACCTTGGCACACTGCTAGCTCATACTCAGCCACTTGTCAAGCAACATTCCCAAGTCCTTCTCAGCCAGGCAGCTTTCCAGTCATTCTTCCCTAGGGCTTTAACACTGCACGGGCTGCAAGTTTAAAGGATTCCATAGTAGTAAGAGTTCATTATTTTTCCTTCAAATAACTGTGGGATGAGTTATTTGCTTCAATAACTTCAGTGAGCTATCAGACTTACCACAGAAAAAAAAATTGCCTTATTAATCTGTATTACTCCTGTTATAAGTGACAAAACAGAGTAATTTTGGGTTTCATCACATTTCAAGTAGACACATGAATTCTCTTGGCTTAGGATTGGTAAATGCTGAGAAGACAGAAAAATGAAACCATTCCTGTGCATTACTTTATTACTCCTACAAACTAGAAAATTTTAAATTTCAAATGACATTACTATTCAGTAACTTGAGAATGATAATGGAAATATACATATAGTGTAAGAACAATTACTGGACTTTTGGTGGTTGAGCACGTAAGCCACAGAAAACAACTGAAAAAGCACAGCTTATTGAACAACTTGATGCATCAGGATAATATGAGCAATGAAAATGTGAATGGAAGATCCCAGCTGTAATAAAATAGAAATCAATTTCAATTCGACTAATAATGCAATACTATATTTCTTTCAAAACTTCAAGAAATCTGGTGTGATAAAAACCCACAGCCCACAGTTTTATCTTTTAAAGGAAATTCAACAGGCTGAGAAGTGTCATAAGATCTTTTTTTTTCTCATATTTTCATTATTGCTCATACAGCACAATCTTTCTAAAACACATCATAGCACATATATTCTGGATTTTTTTCCTAAATTTAATTTATGGTTACATCAAGAACTCCGTTAAAAATCCCAGTTCTGCTTGATGCCCTCATCTCGATGTTCTAGTAAGTTAAAATAAGAGTGCATGGATACATGCCTGAAGACTAACAAAGAGATATCCTGTTCCAAGAACGTGAAAGTTTATTTTATGCTTAAAAATACTCTTAGTTCTGGTGAAATGTGAGTGATTTTTTAGTGTTAACGTCTTTTACACAATCTGCTTTTTGTGGTGTTATTGTCTCTCTCTACCTGATTCCTTCCAATAGATGTGCTGAAATAGAACATAAAGAACCGTTCTCAGAGAGCCTCTGACAAAGTTGAAACCATGAAAATCTTGAAATCTCTTTTTAAAAATATCCGTTTGAGTCTGAGAAACTGACTGCCTTTTTATGCTACTGTTTATTCTGATTTCTGGAAGAAATACTAGGTTATAATAAAAATAACTCAGTTTTAGAAGAAACTGCTGGTTTAGATCAGTTGATTTTCTTTTTTTTTTCATTTTGAGACAAGGGATGTGGTAGTAGTAACCTATTGTACCTCTCCAGTCCCTTGTACTGGAGAAAATCCTCAACTGCTTTAAGTGAGAAGAGTCCAATTGTCTACTTTTTGGAATTTTAATTTGAGGCTTAAAAATTTCTGAAAGAGAAATCTTGAATCTTATTTGATTCTAACTAAATCAAAGTCACTGTTCTCTTGGAGATTTTTACATACATAATCACAAACTAACAATTACTTTCCAAGTAATTTTATTTTAAGAATTTGTTAACATTTTAGAAATAAATTGTATACTCTTTTCTTCTCACACGTAATTTTTTGCATATTATGAATTGATTTTTCTGTTCATAACACATTCTCCATTAATTAAAAATACAAATAGCAGTATCTTCAAAATGCTGCAGTTTCAGTAGAATACTTCTTTTCAATCAAAGAAATCCTTGGCAATACATTACAAGTTTTACAGGCTCTGAGCTTAGATTAAGAAATTTATCTTGATCTAATTTAGATTTTCCTTCAATGATAAATTTTTGATCATGTTTCTCAATTAGTAAACACTGAATACATTCAGTAGAGGAGCAGATAGAATGTTTACTACACTATAGGTATAATTCTAATGATCTCCTTATGATCATCAGAGAAGACATTAACATTTAACATTCATTCTTACATGAATACTTTCATTCTTTCTTCATTTAAGTACTCAGAAAAACAGTTTATAAAGAGTAGAAGAAAAAATAATCAAAACAAAATCCAAAGAGCTTAATATACCTTACTTTAAAACATAATGATTAATATATGTCACATTCACACTGGAGATTTTTTATGTGACTATGATGGTATTTCTCAGTATTGAAATGAACCCCAGATCTGCATTGTACCTTGGCCCTGTGGTCAGGAACTAAAGGCTGCTTTAATACTAAAACATGATGGTAAAAGTCCAAAAATCAAGGGCCTGATTTGGTAAAGGTCTCAGTGTTACGAAAGCTGAATCCTTCCTGCAGAAAAGGACGAAGGTTTTTCTTGGATACGTGACAAGGTGTAAGTAGATTCAGACCAGTACAGGTCTGAAAGAGTTTAAAGAATGGAAGGAACAATTTGGCAGAGAAGTGAAACGTGAACCTATTTGGCAGACCATTTTAACTGATTTACAATCTACTTCGTCAAGGAGAGTTTCCAGTAGAAAGAAAGAACATAAAAGACCAGAGAATTATCCAGCAGTCTTGGGGTTCACAATAAGAAGAATTGTGCTCCAAGGTAAAAGAGTACAGAAGATGCAGACTCATAAATAAAGAAAAATTCACAGGTAGTTGAAATGTTCATTATCTCCAACTGGAATTATATATTGCTTTTATCATCCTGATTCACAAAGACTTGCTGCCATGACCATTTTAGGATTTAATTTGGAGTGTGAACAAGTCAGTTCTGACATAAGAATGTTAATGTTAAATACTCAGTTTTCAACTAACTAAAAATTAGACTCTCTCATCTAAGAGGCCATCCAACATCAAGGCAAGCTACCCTGGTACATAAGTGACTTCTGGCTGACTTCTGCTGTCTTGAACCACCACTTCCTCCAAATTACTATATTGTACTCAAATGAGTATTTATTTCGTGTTCTGGAGCATGACATGTTCACATGCACTGCAGGTGTTTGAAAAGAGGCCCCTTTTGCACTGAAGACTGAGGATCTGGTAAATATTGAAAGCTATGAAATCTAAAATAAACATATCAGCACTCCTCAGCATGGTGATTTAATTTTTCAAATCTCATTGGGCTCTTAGTTTTTCATGGGCAGACAAAATAATTCTCTGCCAGCCACGAAAGTAGAATGTTTTTGTTGATGCAACCCTGGCTACTGGTATGTGATGTGATGAATCGAATTATCTGTTATCAGCAGTTTTCCATGAGACTGAAAGGAATCATTCCACTGACTTCACTGAGAATAACACCATATACATATGACCTAGTTCCTACTGGAAAAAGTTGATTCCAGTAGGAACTACTACAAGGTAGAGTTGTTGGCAATCTACTGAAGCTTATTTTCACTGCAATGTAAGAAGTTGATGGTAGCATTACTGGTAACTTTCCACTTAAGATGTGGATGGAAAACAGTTGGACTTGAGACCTTCATTAAGTTTTAGCATGATTCTCAACTTCAGTGCAAAAGAAGAGGAATAGATACCATATAAAACCAAGCTTGCATACTGCAGTTTTCAAACATTAACATGGAAATCAGTTGTAATTTTATCTGTGACACACATACATAATTTTTATTTTAATCAAGCTAAAATACTCTAATAAACGAAGAAAAATATTCCAGTGTACTATGGATTTGTATATAAAATCTTTTTGTAATTGATTTCCGTGTATTGGTCCTCATAGTTACTGAAAAATCCTTTGTTTATAAGATCATATCACAGCAAAAGGCTGTTGTGGTGGAGGAAATACTTCTGTATCCCTCCCCAAAATGCACCAGGATTTTGAGCCTTATTGTAGATCACAATGCTTTTCTAACCTTACTTTTAAGATTTTGATTGATAATGTTTTGTCTAATTAATTTTAAAAAAGAAAGTTAAAGTTATAGTCTTACACCTTAGCTAAAGATTTATTTGCTTCTCATAATGTCTGCCTTTTGACATACTACTCTAAAATGATTAAGTTCAGATTTGGGATGTAATTACCTGTATACATTAATTTATAATTTTATTTTACGTTTATCTTGAAAATTTGAACTTTGAAGTTATCTTCCTTAAACGCTAACATCCAGCCTTTAATAAGTTAAGTATGTAAGTTACGAGGATAAATAAACAGAATAGTTTAATTAAAAATCCACACGTTGCTTATTTTGCTCATAACTTTCTGTAATATGATTGCTTACAAGTATATAAGTCCTTTGTTTCAACTTCTAAACACTGGATTTTACAGCAAACCTTAACTGGAGATACATCTACAGTGTAAGTATTGTAAAGTACTTTATCCCTATGTCATGCAGACACGCAGTGCCAATCTGAGACAAAGTGACTGCTCTATGTCATATGTTTCTATATTATCTAGAGTTGACCCCCACCTGGTAAATCCATCTCTGAACCTACACAGAGAAAACCTTAATGTGCATGTTTACCTTGATTTTGCCTCCACTTATGACCACCTCAACTGTACCTTATACCCACAAGAAATTTGTACTTGGTCTTGTAATAATTTCCCTACAATTTATTCCATGAAACAAATCACAGAGATGCTTAGTCTCTGTCAAATTGGGTGAATCTGAGGGAACTAATTTTCTAATGTTAAACGTGCAGTGTAGACTGGCTTTAAGATGCAGTCTAAATGTTCAGACTTTTTGCTGAATTGCGGTTCTTAGTTATTGCTAATGGTCTCCAAACCTTGTATTGTCACTGATGGTGTACTTTTGAAACTCATAGGCTGAAGTTCTTCATATACTAAATGCCACCTTCAGCCATGTAAGTACAGTGAAGTGGCCCAAAACTTCAGTGAACTTTCAGTATAGTATTGCTTTTTGGTATAAAACTGACAAAATAACTTTTGAGCTTCCTAATAGGCAGGGACTCAGCTACTGTAATTCAAAGATCTGGTACTCATTTTTGTTTCACATAGGCTGAAACTAGAATATGTTAATTTTTTAAGGATATTTAGGAGAAATTACAAGCTCATTTCTCCCCAAAATAAGAACTAGCATTTTCCAATGAACCATCATTACTTCAGTAGTTTATACTGTATTTCAATAACACTAATAATGTTTCTAGATTATTTTTATTAGTAATAATTATTATAGATCACCATGCAATACAAAAGTGATCGCTGTCATTTCTGTGTACCACAGCATTTGTCAGATTTGATCATATGAAGGAAAAAGGAACAGTACAAGACACAAAACTGTTTTTTACTACTTTACTGGTTACCCACAGTCTCAAACTCAGGAAGAAATGCAACAAGCTATTATGATCCAGAAAATGACCATTCAAAATAGAAAATTTCCTATTCACATTTCTGTAAAAAATATCTAAATAGTGTTCTGATTCTGCAGAATTTTATAATATAATTTTAAATAAAGGTGAAAAATATAATAAAATGGCAAGTGAATAGATGAATACTATTGGACAAGGAACAATCAAGAAGTTTGGAGAACTCTGAAGAACATGGGTTGATATTTTTAGTTCTCTAGTTCCACCTAGATGTACCTTTTCATGTTGACAAGGGCAAATGGACAAATCAGTCTGCCCTTCCTAAACAAGTCTCACACGGCTTTAAACCCTAGGTGAGATGGAGTATAAGGTAAGGAGACGTTACCAGTAAGGATATACTAGTAAACCAGTCTTAAAGCCCAGGACACTAACATATTCTGAGCAGCTAATGAGATCTCCCAGATGATTCCTCTCCTCTTCCTTCTGAAGGAAGGAATGACTCTACTGTGCTTGTTTCTCAGTTCTAGAAACCTGTATTAACTCTGAATTAGGTTGAGTTAGTCGTTGCTGGCAGATGTGGCCTACTGCACAGTCAACTAAAACTCAGTGGAGTTTGTGAAAAATATGGGCAAAACAAATGACCAACTAATTAGAATATTCATCAAGGGATATGATTCAGAAGAGACAAGCTAAATGAGAGTCCAGATTGAATTTTCGTTGGCCTTTCGATTCATTCAGAATTCCCCTGAGGTGGCTTTCCTGATGATGAATGACATCTGTGTTGGGAGCAAAACAAGAAGACTGTGTTGTTGCTTAGATGTTCTCAGTTCTTTCCAATAGGGATTAGGAGAACATGGTTGCTTAATGGTAGAAAGGAAATCTGTGCAGCCCAGACAGTGTACAAATTGATTATCAATCTGCAGCCAAATATACGCGCAATGAATTTTGTCCTTGTTCTTGCCTAATATTTCACAAAAAAAACCCACCTACAAAAATAACAGAGGGTGGCTGGTTGTATTCAAATAGAATAATTTTAAATAAGTAAATGAAATATAAATAAATAAGAAAGATTCTCATAGATGCTACTTTTCCCGTTTCTTTTAGTAATTAACTACATTGGTGACCAGAGAAAACCTCTAATCTCACAGGATATTTGACCAAGAAGAGTGGATCTGTTTCTCTGTGCAGAGTTCAGCCACTCAAGGCTAGTTGTACAATGAAGACCTGATTCCTTTGTTTAGCACATTACCACTTGAGAAAGAATAAACTGATTAAAGGAAGAATTTATTGAAAATTCCTGAAAAATCTCCCCCTCCAAATTGCTTTACTTCTTACTTTGAGTCCCCAAAATGTTGCTTAGAACTAAGATTACCCAATACTACCTCCTGGTATTGCCAGCCTTTGATTGGATCAGTCAAGGCTTTTTCTAATTAAGTTCTGAGAATATTGAAGGATGCAGATTCCACAAGTCTTGTATTGGTTGTGGTATTAGATGTTAACCAACTAAAAATTTGACTACCCACAACTTTTGGGGGTAACCTGCCAGGGCATCTCCAATTTCTTTGTGAAAAATCTTGTCCTATTAGGTATCATCATTCTGTCTAATAATGACACATTGGATAATACCTAGGAAACAATCAACTGAACTAAAAGTCCTCTAGGAGAATATACAGCAAAGCCAAAGAGAGATTTGATCCTACCTTTCCTACTCGCAGCCTTATAACGTTGTACTTATATGGCACTTCATAACTATCACTTCAGAGCAAATTCTGTTTCTTTTATTCAACAAGATGCTATTTCTCCAGAAACACATGCAATAAATTCAGATTTAATGTGAAGCAAATTCAGATTTACCAGGAAGTAAATCGCTTGGTGATGTGAAAAAGAAGTCTGAGAGGGTTCCTGTGGATAACATAAATAGTATCAGTGTTCTATCTTTGCATGTTTTCTGTGTTCTTTGATAATGGTCTCTCTTATGAAGACAAGTGTCTTCATTAAAATATGCTTTGTTCCTTCTATGAGCAAGTTCACACACCAAGAGCCAGGGAATACCAAGTAAAGGCATGTAGCTTTTCTGTAACACTAAAGAAGTGTTGAAAACTTAAGCTCAATAAAATTTAACAGGAAAAGTTTTTTGCAACAAATATTTAGGTAAGTTTTTTTAATTAACCTCCTCTTAGGACTTCAAAGAAAAAGCTTTCTGTTTGAAGCATCTTTTTTTGAAATAGCAAAAGGAAATGTTGTCTGTGGGCTCAATATCTACTTCAACTAAAACCAATAATTGCCACTATTGGACTTGAATGGAATGGATATGCTCTTTTACCTGTTCTGATAAAATTTATCTACAGACACTAACATTCAAGTTATAGTGCCGTTATCCATGCACAAACACCCAATATATGTCTGTTACTAATTGTGAGCTTTAGCAAGGTTTATTCAAATAGATATTTATGCATGAATAATACCTAGCTTTCAGCTTAAAACAATACCACTTTAAGTGTTTGTCTTCGATTTATGCACTGCATGAGTAATATAAGAAAACTGCTGAACCAGGGAAAGTTTATTGGTTTTACTCTTGACTCTGATTTTTTCACAATCAAGGGGATTTCTAATACCATAGATGTGTTTTATTCTAGCTCTCTTTGTGCCAGTAAAGTTGTTCTACCTCTGATTTGCTTATTACTCTTCTGTAACTTCCAATGAAAAATAACTTGTGAGTGAGCCTTAATCTGCTTTAGAAGATTAATCAGGGTTAGCTCAAATCTCCTTCATTGGTCAGTTAAATTATTAAATCTAATCATACCTCTTAGGATTCAAAGGCCCTCACATGGGTTTTTTCATTGACAGGAAGCACAGGAACTGAAAGCACAAAGGATAATCACAAATCAGAATATTTTTTTAAGGGATGGATTGTTGGCTTTGGAAGAAAAAAAGACAAAGATTTTAGAGAGCAGTCATTGAGTAAATAGGGAGAAGTTCTGACATGGACTAAAACTGAACCAATCCATTATTTAACTTTGCTTCAAAAGTTGTCAGATCTTCCCCAAAATGTGCCCAGAAACACCCCAAACTAAACCTATTCAATTCCACCCCACATAACACTCTATCTAGGCCTACAATGATATTTTTCATTACAATTTGTGAACTTCAAAACAGCCTGGAAAATGTATAGTCAAAATGACCATGTATATGTCTAAAAGAAAAAAAACTTAAGGTACCACGTCAGTCTCATGCTGCCAATTTATACTGTGAAAGTCTGGAAACCTTAAAATCCTCACAAAATGAGCATGCATAGAACACCACAATAGACTGGGTTTTTTTAAATGTATTTAAGCATCTAATATCTTTTAAGTCAATGCCTAACACAAATGTACTGACATCCCCAAACAATTTTAAAAAATATCTTCTGTATTTTATTTCTAATGGGTATACCATTTGTAAACTTGGCTCCTTGGTTCCCAGACTCATAGAGGATGTGTGTGCATGTGTGTGTGCACGTGTGTGTGTGTGCATATGCATATTTTTTCCAGCATAGCAAAACAAGTATAACAAAACAGCAAAGTCTTCAACACCATGCAGGGGAGTGTGAACAGGTATGTAATCAGTTTTACTTTGTTGAAGGCCAACTTGATACTCAAAATGTTTAAGGATTACACTACCATCCGAAGCACAGTTTGTCTGAGAGTTCAAGGATCACGAGTGAGATTGCCATACTCTTGTATCCAAATTCTTCTACCATTTCCCCTGAAATGTCATTTTTTAACCTTACGCTGGTTTTTTTCCTGTCAAATAAGCCCATAGGATCTAATTTGGCATCAAATTAATGTCTCCTTAACCACCAACTATACTGTCAAGCAGATTGGGTGATCCAGCTAATGGTTCTTCAGCAAATAGCTCTTCCATAATCCTAGCTACTGCATGTTTCATTGTTATATTTTTTTCCAAAATCAGACAGACCTTAAAGAGGTAGATAAAAGACACACATGCTCGCACATACATATATCCCTTGCACATTGATTTGCCAGAAGTGGATTGGCCCAAGTTCAAGAGCCATTCTTGAAGCAGAACCTCTTTTAATCACATTTCATACAGCTGAAGAGCCAATCCAAGCATGTAAGTGAATGCTACCAGAGGTTTTTAATCCAGATAAAACCCCTTCAGTAAAAGAACTGAAAAACCTACTGGAATACAAAAGAAAATGTACACCTCTGAAGTACAAGATACTCTCACCAGACTTCAGAATTTTTGCTTTACTTCAGGCCCACTTCTTCTATTAAAAATGATCCTGTACTTCTGTCATTGTCAAGAAAAGTCTGAGATTTAAGAATGGGTACCACTGTAGACTAGGTACCTACAACCACCTGACCCGGTGAAGGATCCTGAACTACTTCATTCATGTGACTGGAAAATGAGACCACTGAAGTGAGAACAAGGACACAAAATGAGAAAGTTCAGATTTTGCCAGTCACCGGGAACCTGCTTCCCAGAAAAACCAATGTTTCACAAATGACTGCTTCTTACTCCTTGTCTTTTCAATAAACAGTACATAGATATTAAAATACATGGACTGCTAGGTGTCTTGTCAGTGTACAAATAGGGATAACAAACTATTTTTGACATTACAGCACACCCCCTCCTCCTTCCCCCCAACCCTGCTGAGAAGCAAGCATGAATGCATCTATTAGATAAATTGTTCATCCATCCATTCATTGAGTAGTGGTCATGACTTCCATAAAGTGTTGCAAAGAGATGTTGACCTTATTTGAAAAGTGCATTTCTGAAAACCATTGCTGAAAAAGAGACTAGCTGTTACTTCCTGAGTAAAATTTCTGTAAATAATCTCTGCAGGCCAACCACAAAAAACTTTCAAAGGAAGTGGGAACAGGTCATGAAAAGCATCAACAACGTGAAAATTTTTTGCGAAATACTTGTTTTTTGACAGAAATCCACAATATATTCCCAGAATTCTCTGAGCTAGTCTCTCTCTTTACTCTGAGAACAAAATATATCTTCAAACTAGGATTCAATCTCACACCTTCATAACTCTTCTCCATACTACAGTCGTGTTTTCACACATAAAAGTCAGCAAGAATAATCTTTTCGTACTATGTGCCAACTATATCTAGAGAAAAATGTCCTTGCAGCATTCACAAGGTTACAACAATAACCACGAAGTGATCTTCAAGCTAGGTGGCGACTGTAATGACACAACTCAAATATGAGTGATAGCAAGAAGAAAAACGACGAAGATTAGATCATGTAAAGAGAAATACAGAAGAATAGTACCTTAAGAAAATTGATATCAACAATGTAAAGTTTTAGAAACAGATAAGTGGCAGCAAATATACCTACAGAGAAAGCTGAGAAGCTTGGTAGAAAAGAAAACAAAAGAGGGAACAAATGGCTGGCTCAAATAGATCAGGTAAAGAAGATTTTTATGGACTACAGAGCAAAGACTTGGATAGTATCATAGGCAGTGTGTTAAAAGAAGATGTGACTTAGGAAAGATGGAAAGGTAGGAAATAAAAAGAAAAATAAAAAGCAATACATAATTAAATGTGTTACACAGATAGCTAATCTGCAGAAGTCTGGAAGGCAGGGTAGATGTCTTGAGACACTTCTGATTTGGTAAAATTTTGAGTTGCAAAGTGAAGAGAAACTATTTCTTTGCTTGACATGTTCTCTTCCAGAGGCCACCACACAGTTTTCAACTGTCTCTTTAAGTCAGTCTAGTGATTCTAACTACACACTTTCTAATCTCTCTCACTTCCTCTTCCTCGCCTCCTCCAAAATGTGTTGATTATTCTCCTCTCTGTGCCATGCTGCAGAGGCCATAAGGCAACAATAAATCAGGAGGCAGAAGTTTAAATTAGATGCAGAAGGTGAAGGGAAGCCAATATAGAGATTTGAAGAGAAGCCACCCTATAAATGTGTGGCAACACTTGTCTATTTTAAAAGTCAGCCTCCTGCTGCTCACATTTGTATTTAATTTGCAAACAGTAGGCGGAAATTTGGAACTTGTAGACTTACAGTTCCTCTTGATGCACTGCATGTTCTAGTTAGGAAAACACTTATCCAGATTGACAGCGTCTTCCTTAGCTGAAGGTCAAAAAAAGGATGCTGAAGGTCAAAAAAAGGATGCTGAAGGAGATGCAAATGAGAAACGTGGGGGCTTTAGCCCATAAGCTGACTCCAAGTGTTAAACTCCAACCAATCTTTCAGAAGATATTTTTAATGTGACTAGACTGACTATAGCACGTAAAAATCTTGATAGCATGGCATTTAGCAAGTACTCAAGTACGATTTTACACATTTCTGTAAATGCTAGAGAATCTGAGTTACTCTATCGTATTTTGGATAATATTTTTCAAGTGAGTTCTATTTAAACTGCTTTTCTATTTGTTTCTTTTTTTCAGCATACTCAAAAAAGTCAGCTTCCATCCTCAGTTTTTGCTGGCAGTTATGCAGACTTTCCTCTTCCCCTAAATACAGTGTAATGCTTCAGAACTATGGGTTTGTTTTGCTACACTGCTATACACTCCCAACAAGCTTCCTGTGCTGGAGAAAGGAAAGACAGTACCTGAATTAAAACACATCACTTACTAGTTAGCTATCACAAGCCAGTTCCAGAGTTTTCTCTCTCTGATGACATTAATAAGCTAGGTGATCAGTCTAAACATAAAATTTAACTCAGAGTCCCTATATCTTGGTTCTAGAAGCTAAGAGGGAAAATGAGGGAACTATGCTGTATATGCCTAGTTCCTATGTTATTCCTGTCTGATCCACTGCTATGACCTACAGATGAGAAACCATAGACTAAGAAGACCTATGGTCTTCTCTGTTATGCATTTTCTAAAGTATATCATATGTTGCAGCTTCATTAACCTCTAGTCATCACAGTCTTGGAAGTCTAGACAGGATCTACTTTTCTAACAAAAAGAAACAGGACAGAAAAAAGCATCTAAAAACAAGACTCTTTTGCACTTATTAAAACCAAAAACCAAAACAAAACAAACCAAAACAAACCAAAACAAAATGTCAACTATTTTCTTCCTTTCATGTTACAAAAAATATAGCAAAACCCTCACATGTAGTCGAGTGACTTCTGACCAGCGATATAACTGTAGCCCTAGCAAGCCTGTGTGTCAGACTCACATTCTTACCAGAGACCGAGTGCAATGGGAGCCTGAAATATATTTATTAAATTAACCAAAAATGTTTTTCTTTTGGACTGAGATTAAGTATTATAAATTTACCCCCAAAGTAAGTGCTGTACACGTTTATAAACAGAGGGGCGAAGAGATGAAAAAGGACTAGAACAGCTCTGGTAGTTTTATCTGCAATAACTCTGCTGCTCTGTCTCACTCTTAGCTATGAAAGTCATTCACGAGATTTAGTGATTTAAAACACAAAATAGACTGTCTTAACAATGCATATGAGTACTCTGTTACCAGTCTCTGCTATCAGTGATACATAAAATATACACATCCCAAAGGTTTTTTAAGAGAAATTTTCAGAGAGCTGGAAGTTGCCGTCTTGACTCTAGCTAGGATATTCTTGCGTCATGATGTAGACAAAGCTGCAATTTCCCAGGTCATCAGGAAGCCAGACCCCTTGGTGTCACCTAAACATCAGAATACTATCTAACTAGCATTCACCAGATTCCTGTATATGCCCTGAAGGACAGATACCAGGAGGACAGGTGACCTTCTTGTACCTCATCATATGGAGACATGACTGAAAAAAATAAGCCATAGTCAAAGAAACACAAGCTCCATCTGTAAGACAGGACATGATTTGGCAACAAGCAGTCATGTGCAAGGGAGAACTGACTTACTTAGTAAGCTTTAGACGAGTTTCATTGGCTGAGGCTATGCTCACTTTCTTTTCCCAACACTGAAACATAGCAGACCTGAACATGAGCTCAAACCTTCCACAGATGACTCTTCCAGCTTCTGCCATATGAAGATGTTCGTTTCTTCAACATCTCCCTTTCCTCTCTTCTTGCACTTGGCAATGAGACAAACAAGACTGGCTCAAACCTGACTTCTAACAATTCCCTCTAGATACGCTTGGACTAAGCAACTGTGATCAAGTTTTGATATTCTTAATATTTATATATTAAGAATATATATCTTAATAATTATAAGCAGAATTTGAACTATAAAAAGTAGTGCTCTGAAGAGAAAGAAAGAATCCCTGTGAAACAAGTCCTCATTTCTCACGTGCTCCATATTTGACATTGGTAAGTGATTAAGCAGAAGTGAATTCTTAATTAACTAAGAAACTAGTACATATTTCTAGAACTTGAATTTGGAAATAGAGTAGAAAAAAAAGTCTTTAAGCATCAAGTTTAGGTTAAGAATTTTTCTAAAGGAATACATATTTTTGTTAAGTCGTAATTAGATAGTAAGTTTACAGGAGAATAGCAAAACTTGTTTTTAAAGGTCAGAGAGGGGAAGAGACATGTTTCGCACAGAAAGAAAAATTTTCAAATTAGGAGATGCTTATACATTGCAGCCTATTGTAATGTAGTGTCCTAGGTAGCACATATTGCACTCGTTTTGACATAACTGTATAATATGAATTCCTATATCCCATACTGCTTTTGAAATTCATAGATCTCAAAGTAATCTATAGAAGACTATTCAAATTTCATTGAAGGGAAGTCCTGATGGTTCAGTAATTTTCTCAAAGGATATTCTGCTTGTCCCTGGACTTCATACACAAAAGGAACTCCTTAAAAGCCTGTTTCATACTCTTATTTTGATTATTGCATTCTCAGTACCTGAATAGATTCACATTATTTAGAAATACAATTATCCTCTAGAAGATTGGTTTGACGCAATAATCCCATTTCTAGCCTTGGACACAGATTAATTACTTATCAAATCATCCAATGTGGAAAATCAAAGGCAAATGTGAAATATTTGCAGTTCTTTGTAGTTCCCTCTCTACCAGCAAATAGCTTTTTCCTGAGATATGTCTGTTTGCTTCTGAGATTCTTATTTTCTCAATACTGAGTAACACTAGGTAAAAGTACCTAGAAATGGACTGGATCAAGATTAAAAGAGATTGGAAATCACAATGTTATTATGGCTGTGTATAAATTAAACAACAGCATAATCATCGCAATACATCCTTGATTAACTAATCTTAAATATTTTAAGTATTAAACTTTTCACTTAATGAAATTATGTATACGATATTACAATGTCAGCAGTGCAGGTCATACGTCAAGCAAAGAAATACAAGCAACACATGTATCAACTCACATGTATTTTTTCCTTTATGGTCTTACTTATAGGATTTTAGACATATTAGAATATGTAACAAATTTGTTTGGACAAAGTCCAAACAAGCAAAAACAAAGAAGAAAAACATAAATATTATGATGACAATACCAATATCCAGAGAACTGCTGATACACCCAAGCTGTGGGTCTAAACCTTCTACAAAAATTTGAATAATGACATCCATAAATACTTGTTGTAAACTTAATGTTGGAGTCACTTGGCAGAGCTGGGAAAGAGCACAAGCAAATAAAGGTCAAATTAAACCCATGCAAATATAATTTAATGATACCAACGAGGGGAGAAAATTACATGCAACTCTGTCCACAGAGTTAGAGAACATCTGTTAAGAAGAACGATTCAGATGCATCCAGTGGATAAGGTTTGAGTTGGTTTTGCATATTTTTCCCATTATATTATGGAAACTTCTGAATGGATCAGGATCAAACTTTTGTCTGCAAATCAGGACCAGATTATTAGGGTTAATAAGTCTTGCGTATCTTCAAGATATTAAACACTAAAATATATTTTCTTTGTAGTATTGAAGAAGACTTCCACGGAGAAAGAAAAAAAAAATTAGGTGGTCATAGGAACAAGAAATTACTGGTTAAAAATATTCATGCTGTTTTTGTGCCAAGGTTTGTAAAGTATGAAGGCAATATCTTGCCTATTACATAATTTCATCACAGTGAAATATGGGAAACAGTTAAATTTACCATGGCCTTCTATTTCAGTCAGTACACGCTGCATTTGCTAGAATGTGTGCATCAAAAGTGTGTCTACTTACGCTTTTATTACTTCAACACAAGAAGTGGTAGTGGATATGTGACAAGGCTGAAGAAATAGCTGTGTTGGCTTCCATAGATGATAGTTTATCTTCTATATAGTTCTCATAACCTTTTCCAGAGAAGAATATTGATCTTCTACTAATAAGGTAATTTTCACCAAGAAATGTAAACCCTTTTTTTTAACTTCTTACACAGTCTGAGAATCAAACTTTAGCTTCCAGAACTGCCTATGAACTGTTCATGCATTAAGTCAGTGCAGCTTTCATCAGCAGATGAAAGTTTTCTAATTAATATTCCATAAGAGGCAGGTTTAATACAGTATGTTGTAAAAGTATTTAGGAAGAAAGTTTGGCTTCTATATGCCTCTAACAGACTAAGTTTACCTAGCTGTATCTCTCTTGAATTCAGTGGTTTTACTTTAGCTTAATTGTGGTGTAAAGCAAGGACTTTTGCCTGGAGGTCAATGAGAGATATTTATAAGTTCATAATAGCATCAAAATCTTTCTTTCTTTAGGAGTACTGCACGTGAAACCTCATAGGTATATTCCAACTAAAAACCTAATCAGACGAGATTGTTTCTGTTGTTGCACAAGGGTTTTAAACCTTTGTAACTGCAATGGTAATTCTTGTATAAAACTGAAGGATTTAATCCAAAAGTTTAAGATAAAAAGTCAAGTACTTTTTCCAGGCTTTTTAAAGACCCAGTGTCATAACAATGCAACGCAAATCACAGAAAGGCTTAAGGTAATGTGAAAGTCAGATGCACAAAAGAGAGTGAGTTGGTAAAGAAACTTGTCAGCTTCTCCAAATTGTACTCTTTCTGCTTGGTGTTTTCTTTCTTCGTTTCCTTTTATATTGATGCCATGCAGTACAAGGAAAAAAAAAAATTAGCAAACCTGATATTTTATCCTTTTGTTATGAATGTTACCAGAACTTGCCTTCAGTCTTGCTTGACTGGTGTTTGTAAAGCCTTGTCCCATTGTGACATTGTGAAATTAAATGGAGGGTGCTTCTTGAGTTTTAGTTAATGGTAAACTTAAAGTCAATGCAGACACAACTTGGAAATGCTGGAAAATGTTAGTATCCGATATGATATTAGCTTTCCCCAACATCACAATCAAGAGATTGCTTCTAACATCTTTTATGCATTTGCAGGAAAAAGAATATAAAAGTTTCAACACATATGTTTATCCTGATCTCAACAATATGACTACTGTTGTGTCCCTCTCCCATACTGTTTTATGAACAGAAACCTAAAAAAATGTATCTAATGTCTCTTTGCTCTTACTTTCTCATTAAATGGTTGAGTTTTCAGATGTAACAATCCTTCAGATAACCATTAAATTTAATGATTAGCACCTTTTTAGAATTAATTACCCACCTGCTTTGTTGACTAAATCTTACCCTTTTTAAAGTCAAGTACAAAAGCCAAGGTAACTGCAACAGAGCTCAGATTTCCTCAGGTACCTCTTTCTCTCGGGATTCAATAGTCACTTTTTCTTCAGTTATGATCAGAGATTAATACCATAATTGGAAGCATAATATTTATCAAAATAAACTTTTAAGCTGTTTTTTCTTCCACATAATCTTTGAATGGCTTGAATTTGAAGGGCCCTTAAAGATCATCTAATACCAACACCCCTTCTGTAAGCAGAGATACCTCCCACGAGATCAAGTTGATCAAAGCACCGTGACTTTGAATACTTCCAGGGATGGGGCATCCACAACTTTTCTGGGCAACCAGTGCCAATATCTCACCAACCTCACTGCAAAGAATTTCTTCCTAATACCTGACCTAAAGCTACTCTCTTTCAGTTTAAAACTGTTACCATTTATCTTACCACTACACTTCCTGATAAAAAGCCCCTCTCATCTTTCCTGTAGCCCCCTTTATGTACTGGAAGGTCACTAAAAGGTCTCCCCAGAGTCTTTTTTTCCCTAGGCTAAATAAGCCCAACTCTCACAGCCTGTCCTCATAGGGGATGTACTCCAGTCTCCTGACAATCTTTATAACACTCCTCTGGACCCATTCCACCAAATCTATGTCTTTCTTTGGATTTTTTGGCTTGAGCTTTCTTTCCTGGAAGCTTTGGACCTGACAAGTGAGTTTATCATCTGGATCTCTAATGCCTCAGCCAACACTTTTACTGCAGAGATAGTCTATATCAGATGTCTGAGGACCAGTTCTTGGAAAAAAAATGTGAGCAGCACAGTACAGCCTCTCATAGAAGTCAAACCCAAACAGTTATAAAAATCCACAGAAAGCTATTTTCAAAATTTCGTTTTAGGAAAAGAAGGTTTCAAAGTAACAAAACATTATGGCAAAAACTAAGCAAGAGCTGAAATATTCTTTAAAGGGGATCTAACGTTTCCCAATAAGTCGAGGGGATTTGTATTGTAGAAGAAAAAACTACCCAAAGCACACAAAGCTTTTATCACACTTGCAAATCAGCCAGTCCAATTCATTCTTCGTTTTAACCTAATACATCCCAAAATTGCTTTTTGTATAAAAATTGCAAAGTAGCAATCAAGACAACTCATCAGGATGTCTATCTCCACATTTCGTTGTCACACAACAAGTGTAACAGAACAATCAACTCCAAATGCCCTTCTGACAATCTTTAACCAGACGTCAAAGGTCAACACAGTGTGGGGGTTCCAAGTTAATTTCTGTATTGTTTAAGCACACACTTTATTGTATTTCTTTCACCTTTCCTGAGTATTCTTCTCCTTCTTTTTCTCTCCTAAGAAATGCTATTTAGAAGATGGACAGGAGATAGTAGTTCATTAATGATAAGAACAAATGTATAATGCTACCACAAAGGGACAGAGAGGAGACGTCCCCTTTGAAAATGAACCTGCTCTTTCCATTGAATTTAGCCTGTGGCTCCAACTGATTGTTGTGCCCTGGAAACTTTCAGGAACTCTGAGAACAATACCAGTTGAAAAAACCCAATTTGCCCAAAATTGAAGATATATATGTGGACTCAAGTGTCCTTGGAAATATAATTCTGCATAAAAATCCCCGTCTGATAACTGTGTAACACCCAGTCCTTTCTTATTCTTTAGATTTCATTACCTAAGGTCACGCTTATATTCAAGATGGTATGTAAGGCCAGTATATCAAATACTGTGAAGAAATAGTGGGAGAAGACATAGAAGACAGATGTAAGACAAAAGTCTTAGCTGTATACACGTTTTGAAGTGAATCCTTCCAGATGAAATTTTGCACGTAAGCATACAAAATTACTTTCTACAGGATGTAAATCTCTGAGATGGAAAATTTTCATGCATTTGGTGATTTTCTTAGGGTTGATATGGCATTATTTTAGGAATCCTTCTAGATGAGAGAATGAAGATGTAAAAGAGAAAAAAAGTAATAAATTAGAAATGGTTGCACCCCTTCAGAGGTCCTTATGTGTTTTGAAGCCCTGACTCAAGTCTGGCAGCACAAGTTTCACGCCTTTCTTCCCAGTAAGTGCAGCTGAGACACGTACTCTCAGCTTCTGCCATAGAAATGGTGGATTAAGACATGGGACATATTCATATACAAAGAAATATTTTCATGTATGTGTCTAAGGTCTGCGACCCAGAACACTAGGAGATACATAGATGAAGGCCATTTTGAGTCTGTTCTTCGTTATCTGCAGAGGTCTTCAATGTATGCTCAGATTTCTGATCTAAAACTTTGTCCATCAACTTTGTTATGTGCTGTTCTAGAGAACGTGGATTTTTTCGTCTGTTTTTCATTTTACTGCACTCCCTGAGATGAAAACTGAAGAGCTAATTCCCTGACTTCCTTTGAATGTTGGCTTGAAAGGTTTTTTTACTCCAATTATTATGTCTTTTAACTATATAATTCAACTTTAATAAACAAAAACCACACATGCTCTTCTACTAGTTATTTTCTTATTCTGCAAAGCATCTGCAAAAGATGCTGCAAATCAGTAACAATCTTATCATTTAAATAGTTCTTGCTATGTTTATTGTGTTTCACAGACCCCTACTAATTAATTAAGCATAATTACTGAGCCAATAAGAAAATGTCAATATTTCCTATTAACGTCAGAAGGAAAAAAATTTCTCACACTAGCAGAAACCACTTTCCAGTTGTAATACCTGCCATTAGAAGTTTAATCAGGAGAAATCTACATTCTTTCTGAGTTATCTCTATACGTTACGTAATGAAAGCCTTAAGGTATAAACGGAATACCATTGTGGTCATGCCACATGAATGGATCCCTGTGTTTTTGCAGCCCATAATTTAAGTATTAAGGATATCTCGGAGCTATCAAGGACCATTCTGCTGTAAGTGTTTCAATACACATTAAAACCATCACATGTAAGCCATAGTTTATCATTTGTTCTATATCACATTGTCAGACTTGGCAGAAGATTTCATCTTCTCTTTTCCTTTATTCTAGATGGTTTTATTTTCACTCTTCTTTTATAGATTTTCCTCCAACCCTCGGGAAAACTTCCCATTGTGAGTGGAAATGAAAGACTGTAAATACTCCAGAGAAGGAAGCGTAATACTTTGGTTAATGCACAGGAGTAGAAGGCAAGAGATCTGGGTTCTATTCCCAGCACCAGTATAAAGCTTATGTAATTTTAAAATTTCACATCTATTTACCATAAATCCTTCGCCAGTAAAACAGGAAAATACCGTTTTCACCCTAAACCTCCCTGGGTTTCAATGATGTTTTTAAGACTAAGTTTAGTCTAGGAACGAACATAGGTGTGGAAGTAGAAAAGTATGGTGATGATAAGCCATCTATATTTGCTGAATAAAAGAAAAAAAAATCCATCATGGTGTGGTATCAACATAGCAGATTTCTCTAAAATACACCACATTACTGAACAAAATGTGGGAGGAAATTTTTCCTGTTTAGGAGACTTGCAACCACAGAACACTTTCCAAAATTGTTGATGTTTAACCCACATTATAACAGCAAAATTTTGAAGTGCTCTGAGTTGCTCTGAAGAGAAATTATTCTTCTAAAGTGTGGTTTCGCAATAATTACTAGTGAACTGCAGCATCCTCAAATTTCTAAAACTAAAATATTGACATTTCTAATCCTCACACAGACAGTGATGAGAAAGGAAGAAAGGAGGAAAACATCTGAGTCTGAAAATATTCTTGTACCACCTTGTGCATATTTTCCTTGCCTCTAAAACTAAAAAGGTTGATTTTTGTTTACAGTGGGGTTTTTGATTACTTTTGCCACTAATTTTTTTAGAAAAAAGGAGCATGTTTAGTTACAGATCTTTGACAATTGAAAAGTGCCTTAAACTGCTATTTAGAGAAGTACTATTCAGAAGGTTCCTGCATTAGCCTAGCGTGACTGCCTCCCTTTCCTGAAAACAAAACAAGAATCAGGCACTCTGGGAGCAGATTAACCAGCTTTTTTGCAGATGATGTTTCAAGTTATTTTCCAATGCCTAAGGGACAGGGCATATTGGAAATAAATCTTCATAAAACACCTGGCTCCAGATTTAACACTGTAATACCTCAAAGCAGTGTATGCCTGTTTTGAATGTACACTCACAGTATATTCCAGGACAGATTCATTTCAGTCCTGCACTATGTGCCCATTTTAAGTATGTCCAGCATGTCAATTTGCTAGCTCGCAGGCTTGCTATGAGTAGTGATAGTGATTAAAGCTGTCAAAGGAGCCCTGATCTCATCAAGTCCAGCCAAACAGATGACAGATCTACAACTAGCCCTGGAGGAAGAAAACTGAAAATGCCACATTTTTGTGTACACATGTGTTTTCATAGTGTCTCACCCACTGAGACATACAGAATATATTGAACAATTTGTACAACTTGATCGCTACTTCAGCATACCTTTCCACTCCAAAGGAGGTTATGACCACAACAGAAAGTGAATCCCAAATATAAAATATTAGTGCTATAAATTCCAGAGAGAGTCATTATTAATATTTTCAGGTATATAAATGCAGCTATTAATCACTACCAATTTAATTTTATGCCAGCTAAATTATTATGAGTTCCTGTGTAAACTGAATAGTTATTAGTTCCACACTCATGACATAGACAGCAATGTTCTGAAAGAAAAAAAGGTATGGTAAAAAATGGTTTAAATTAACAAAGGTATTTTAAAGAAAAAAAATTAAAGTATTTTCTTTTACTTGATTACAAAAGCAAAACCACCTCATGGTATAATATGCAGTAATTGTAGCCATATATCATAATAAGTCATATCTCTAGGATAAAGCTAATCTGCCTTTCAATTGCAAACAGCTAAGAATGCAGATGAAGGTAAGTGGTGAGGTCATAGAATCTTTTCCTGTATTCCACTAGAGAGCAGTATTCTTTTATACAAAACAGGTAGGTTATTCTCTGCAAAGCAAGCTGTGGGAAATCTATCTGTCACTGAAAGAAGCTTCTGTGGTCATTTATAAGGGTGTTTGTGCCTAGTCTGTAACATTAAATGTTCCAAAACTATCAGTAAAGGAAACATTCACAGCAATCGTTTCTTATGTGTAGTACTTTATATGAATAGCTTTTTGTAAGGCTTTTGGCTTTTTTTTGTTGTGTTTTTATTTTTCTCTGAAAAATACAGTAAAATATACAAATAGTTAACTAATGGACCTAATTTTCAGGAAAAAGGGATCTCTGTATATATAAATTTAAGTGTGATTCTAATGATTTGCCAAACAATTAAGCTGCAAAACAATTAAAATTCAAGATGGTTATAATTCAGAATATTTTGAATATCTTTAGCTGTACTACATTTAATAACAAGTAAAAGTGATGGCAAACTATTTGGGGGGAGTAGATGGGCATGAAAATCCTTTCAGTTAAAAAAATCTTAACAGGAATTTTAATGCTGTAGTAACCATACAGCACTAAAAATATAGCCCTACAGACAAATTTTTAGTACCTGCTTTACAGATAACTTATCAACAGAAGACAAAGAAGACTCTGCTTTGAAAATGCAAAATTTACAAATTATTTTGTTCTATAAATGTGTTTCTAAGTTTATGTATTGATCACATGTAAATAAAAATGGGAAAACAAATAGTTCTAGGCTGCTTTAATTTCCTGATGAAAACAAAACTCTTGGGCAATCCATTTACTTTTCTCCTGAGAAGAAAATGGATATGTCAGACAACTGGGTTACATTTTTTTTCAGGGTAGAGGATTGTTTCTGGTGCCAATCAGAAACAACTGAAAAATTTATCCCTGCTTGGGGTTCTCCCCACCTCCTGTATGCCATTACAGTTTTTATTTTTACAGGTTCTTGAACTCTGGTCACAGGCAACAAGCACCTCAGACTAGGGTGGGGTGGGAGAGAAAAAAATAATACAGATATGACAGCAAAAGGAAATCCACTTCAGAGCAGGGGTAACACTGAAAAGCATGTTTTGCACATTTTAATGCAAGCAGGTCTGTGTTTTTCACTCAAAATTGGAGTATTCACTTAAGTCCCCCCGACTTGGCAGCTGTGTAAGTCAATAAACTAGATTTCCTTCCATAAACATCCCAAGCTCCCACAGAGAAAACAAATTCAGGCAATACAATACTGAAAGAGTAAAGAGTAAGTGAAAGATCAAGTTCAGTCCAAAACATATGATAACAGGTAATTTAGTATTTGAGCTGAGTCAGGATTGTTGATGAAGCAAAGCCAGTGCCTTCTCCAGCGTCTACTGGATTGACAGATGGTTAAGGCAGGACTCTTCAGCCCCACAGTCACTCAACAGCACTTACCAAAACCCTTTCCTGAGCCATTATGTCCCCCTGTAATCCCTGCAGTTCTCCCAGGTGTGAAAATTCCAATTGCCAGATGTGTCGACCTCTTAGCAGTTTTCTGAGCTTCCTGTGAAGTCCCTCTTTGAAATATGGGCTCTGATACCTCCAGGTCTATTCAAAGAAGGCTGGATTCAAAATACACATAGAGTTCACAAAGCAGAAGGCTAAAACCTGTGTGAGCATTCATTGTAATAAGCAGAAATTAAAAATGTGCATTCAAGTGGCAGAAATCCCTTGTAAAAACAAGAGAATAACACTTGAAAAGAAACCATCAAAGAAAAAGAATCATGTATTAAAGCTAACTCTAGTAATCAATTTCATTCAGTGTTCAGACTCCATGATTCTAGTATGGGCTTAGGACTACAATGTATAAATGCATCATCATTTATATTGCAGCTTACATTCCGCTTATTGCTAAGGTAACATGAGTGTTTTACAGCTGCACCTTCCTAAATGAAAGTTGGCAAATACAATATTCCCATTGGTTTTGGATGCATTAACTGTGACAAACCACTCATAATTTGGTGAAGCTGCTGATTATTTTATTATCCAATAGTCTGACATGCAGGACTTTGCATTTGTGATATAAGCCTGAATACTATCTAACCTGCTCCAATCAAAACCAGTGTTTGTTCCCCAGTTTTGTAGTTCACATTTAAACAAAAAAAGACACATAAATAATTTTCTCTAGAGCTGGCACCCAAATTCAAGAGACAGGGAAGAAATAAGACCATAAACCCCTGAAGATTTTGTATCAAGTTTAGTACAAGTTCTTTTACTTAATAAACTGATTAGAATGTACTCTCATGTCAGATTTTGTATCAAGTTTAGTACAAGTTCTTTTACTTAATAAACTGATTAGAATGTACTCTCATGTCAGTTTGCAATCCTTTTCAATATGATATTGCTCAGGTTAGGGAGAGAATGTCTGCAGCACAGAGTGAGCATAGATCTCTGAGTAATAAAGCTTTCTTCATAGGGTTTTCCATAGGGTTCTGCCTCACCTTTTGTTTCACTTGTTTTGGTTTTATTTGATTGCTTAAGAAAACATGTTGTCCTCTGTGGGCTATGGTTCCCTAAAATTAGCATTCCAAATATATTTTTATATTCCTTGTGCTTAAAATAAAAGCAGTGATAAGGTATCTGGAAATATTTGAAAATGTATGAAGAAATAGTAATACTTCACATCATATAGAGTGTCATATATAATTCTCATCTTCCAGAAGTTCCAGGTTCTAATTCAATGTTAAACTACACATAGCTTTAGACACATAAACTGTTTGATTGTCTTATTTAAAATTACTCGTATATTTACAAATTGACCTACGTTTAAATATCCTCCTACTTTACTTTACAGTGCTGATGTGAAACATCTCAATAAGTATACTAGTTGCGCAAAGAAACAAAAAAATGCTGGCATACTTATAGGCTGTTATGTAAGGGCTTCAGAATGAGACACAGATGATGTACAAGGTATGAAATACTCCAGTCACTTCTATTAGGAGATTTTGTTTTAAATATGATTGAAATTAATAGGAGTTAGCATTATTAGGAGCAAAATGCAGCTTTAGAGTAAGGGCATTAGAAGAGTATAAGCATCAAAAAGGCAAACATTTCTTACCAGTAACATACTATTTGATGTGCAATAGGATGTGAATAAATGTGTCACATTTCTACAGACAATAACACCCTGCTTGAATAACCATGGCCTGAACAAGACTGGATTGGATTGGATTGGATTGGATTGGATTGGATTGGATTGGATTGGATTGGATTGGATTGGATTGGATTGGATTGGAATGGAATGGGTTGGGTTGGATTGCATTGGATTGCATTGGATTGCATTGGATTGCATCGGAGCTCTTGGTCATAAACTTAGTCATCTGAGAAGGCAATGTGGAAAAGAAGACCCTGATGAGCTGTTGGCAGAACACACCAAAGAGGGGAGGCAGCAAAAGGAAGTAGGATTTCCTGGTGATAGGCTTTATCAGCCTCATAGTATGGATGGTACCAGATCAAATACTGCAATCCCTGCCTGTAGAAGGACGCTGAACCGATCAGGACTCCGTGTGGGTTTCTTTTTAATTCCCCATTTGGTTCTTATCATTATAGAATGAGAACTCCAGGTGATGGACTATATAGAAATATTATTTCCTGCTTGCATAGACAATCTTGCTCCAGTAGAAGTTTATTCAGCTCCAGAGTTTTATGACAATGACAGCTGGGAATAAAGAGACAGAGGGAAGTTGTTCCATTTTTCCTGTCAACAGAGGGCAATTAAGTCTATACAGGGCTATTTGAACCATTTACCTTGTGAGGCAACAGAAAGGTATTATCCTGTGCAGGTGTATCTCTCATTCTCACTTCTTTCATGGAAAAATCCAACTTTGTTTCTTGTGTCATATATTTTTATAGCTGTCAGACAGAAACAGAGAGCAAAAAAGTTAATCTGTAGTGCAACAGAGAATAGAAACTCATTGAAAAGAATCATCAAGATCCTGATGCAACGTTTTGTTCAGTACAGTAGAAAATGTTAAAGCTTTCAGGCTGAGGAAGGCAAAACCTGCACCATCCTTATTGTTCTTTGAAAACTTAAACATAGATTTAAAATAGGTGAAGGAAACCCTCACTTTGCAGTGAAATTGTCATTTTTCTGCTGATGGTGAGAAGGTCAAGATTACAAATATCTTGTCAAAAAAGAGAGGAGAAAGGAAGGGTGATTGCCACTGTATTATCTAAAAATTAACAGCTTATCAACTTATTGAGTCCAATATTTACAGAATTAATATTAAAAATTCTAGTTACAGGATCTTTATGCCACACTTCTCAATGATGTTTAGCTGCAAAGGCTAAAGGGCAGCATTTGACTGCAACTCATTCAAGGGTTACTAACTTTACAGTTCAGGACCATGAGCTTGATCTTCATTTTATAGGAGCATAACTTTTGTTACCCTTTCAAATACAGTTACACAGAGGAAGTGACCAAATCTCCCTTCCCTGTTAAATGATTTCCTAATGTTTATGTGAGAAAGCCAACAAAATTTATTTGGAACAGACAACATTCTTGAGGAAGAGAGAGATTTATATTGGACAGAAAAAAAAAAAAGAAAAAATAGCCAAAAACAAAGAAGATTTCATAGTAAAATGATTTTTAAGAACAGTGTAATTAAATGTGAACTTTAATATCAGAACAAAAGTCTTTTTCCAAACTTCATTTTAAAAATGAACCACTTATCAGAGTTCAAACATTTGTGTGAGAACTGTGTTGAGTGCACAATACTCTTGTTCTGCTCCACTGCTGCCTGCGAATATGCTGTTGAGACATTTGTAAAAAGATGCAACTAATACATCCTGTTCATTTTCCAGAGGGGGGAAGATGAGATTATTTTTCGTAAATCTGTGTTTACTGTGCATGATCTAAGGCTAAACTTTTCAGCAAGCTACTTGTAAGTAGAACAAGTGAATACAAAACTTGTTTAGGATCAAAAGGAAAAGCTCAGGAATCTTGTACAGTGGATCCTCTCTGTTAACTGAAATATTATGTCTCTGTGTGATAAATACTGTCTAAGAAAATCTAGCTAACCATTTTCTGTTCAAGGGTCTCTTTTTCTCATTTCTGAACTACAGTTGACCCTTTCCTCTGTTATGCAAGTTTGTTGGCTAAAATGTACAGCAGCAGAAGAATAAAATTATTTGATTAAATAACTAATCAAATAAATAAAAAGTGAAAAGAGAGAATTAAATGTCTACTTCACTGATCTTGTTTATGATATCCTCACCCCAATATTATATTTATGCATTTAAGAAGCCAATGCAGGCTTAGGAAAGACTGGGGTGAAAGAGCAGCTTTAAATAGATTTGGCATTTGGGAAGAAAACCCCAAACCAACCACATAATAATGAGGATAATGAAATTAACTTCATCTTCTTTCCTCCATCTCTTATATTCCATCTGACAGAATTCAAAAACAAATCTAAAAATATTTTCTGGAAAGGGAATAGAAAACAGATTGGCAAAGTATTAGAAGAATGTGGAGACTGATGCCATGAAAAGGCTTAAACTAATAAGAAAAAGGATGGCACTCATGTATACAGATGCTGTAAAAATCTGTATCTCAAATAGATGTATATAGCAAATAAATTCTGGACATCTTTAGAAAAGATATTTGATCTAATAGCAACTCTTCATTGCAACATTTTTCTTACATAGATACATTCTCACTTAGAGGTTATTAGGTTATTCAAATTTTTCCTGTAACAACACAGAAAGAATGAAGGAATTGTATCCTTGTTAGAAGTCCTAACATGGTCTCTTTCTGATCTCGAGCTGAATACCCCTAATATAGGTGATATAATTAAGAAAAATCAATCATATCTGTACATATATAGTGAGAGATTTTAGCCTGACTGTTATCACTCAAGACCAAGACCTTGAGGTTATAAAATATAAAAACAGTAGCAGTCAAAAAACCAAACAAAACCAGAACGAAAAACAAAAAAAAAACAAACAAAAAAACAAACCAAAACAAAAAAACACCACCAGATCAGGTAATTATTAGGACATTTACGGTGTAAAAGATCAGAAATCATCACTCTGAAGTCATACAGGTTTGCACATCCCTTTGAATATCATGCATGATTTGGTCAATTCCAAATTAATCTGCTACATTCTGCTTAGGGACTTCACTGGGCTGGAGATGAAAGAAGCATCTTAGGGGAAGGAAACATATTAGTCAAACTCTTCCCTATATGAACATAGTAATGGCCGTAGCTCGCAACAAAATATTGTCTTGAACACGTATGGTAGATCTTATTTTTTTAATAAAAGACATTGCATACAAAGTGGAACTATTGTCCAAAATAAGAAACACACAGGGTAAATAATAAGATACATAGCAGAAAAGACGTAAAAGAGAACAGACTAGAAATAAAGCTAGTAGGGAACTGTGAAGCATAAAGAACAGGCAAATTAAATTAAACAAAAGAAATTTAACAGGCTAGTCCAACCAGAGCTGTCAAAAAGAGGGTCTCTGTAAAGGAGAGGGTCATAAAACACCTCTCATTTCCTTAAAAACTACCCTGAAGTTAGAGACTTGCTTCTTATTGGTGATAATTTGCAGAAAGATTCTTATTGGTAGAAAAATTGCCAGTTCTACTTGGTTATAGATTTGATTCTTTTTAATACTCATCTAGATTTGACCAATGATGAACTTCAACAGTATGAAGAGTTTGAGGCAGTGATAGGTTTACTATTAACAAAAGATGGTATAAGAAAATAAAGGACACTAACAATTCCTTAAAGGACATTCATATAACTAGGTGTATCTCATAGACTAAGTAATTCTACGCATTTCTTTCTTTAATATATATTGTGTATTTTGTGATCTTCAGAAATGCGGGGGTCTTGTATTAGAAAAATCTCTCACAAGAAAACTTCAAGCCCTATAAATGACCCAGAATTTCCCTTCAAAAATTAAAAGTGAAGTCAGATTGAAGAAGAATAAGAGAAAAAATTCCTCTGTACAACTAATATATTTAATGTGCATTTGCAATGTATCTTTTTGTATATAAAACAAGATAATAAACCTTTTTTTACCAATATTAGTTTAAAAATACATTTTTTGAAAAATAAATTGTGTAGCATCCATATTTTTAATCTCTTTCTGTTGTGAATAATCAAAATCATAAGTGAAAATATTTCATTGGAACAGTTTTACAGTATATTCAACGATCTTTTATTCTTTTCCCCGAAAAAAAAGAAAAAAAAAGCTTATCCTATTTGTTTTCCATTAAATTACTCTCCAGACTCTTCAAATGTTTTTCTTTCAGAGCTGTTCTCTTGGAGCAGTAAATTTGTCCTGAAAGCAGCATTCATCTGATTTTGCCTTTGCAATCATTGTTCCAGATAAGTGTATTCCCATGGACAAATTTAAAAGCACTAATGCAGCTTTATCTGTTTGAAGTGGCCTCCTCTGTTATCAACATTCATTGAGCATGAAGACCCAAGATGTAATGTTTTTCAGCAACAAGCACCAAGTGTTTATTCAGCTCTCACAAGAGTGCTACAATTCTGGTTCTCAAAAATACCACAGAAGATGCTTCTGGACAGAAAAAAAACACAACAAAACCAACTACAGTAACAACAACAAAACCAAAAATAAAGAAAAGAGGGCACTAAGCTGTAGCCAAAAACCCCAATAATTCATTTTATTTGCATGCATCTCTGAATAGTACTAGAAAACCATCACTAGGGAAGAGTTTATACTTGAAGCCAATGTTTTTGTCTGGTTCATCACAATCCTAAGGTTCCACAGTTCTAAAGGGAAAAGATAAATTAAAAAAGTCTCTCTGAAGTCTAAGAAGATGTTGGGATCATGCCCAGAAAATTATTGTCATTCCATTTGTTTGCTGTGAAATGATGATATCTAGTGTAACAGAGTATAAAAGGGACATAGTTATGAGCGTGGATGGTTTAAGGGGTAGATAGAAGGGAGTGAAGATGGCCATCTTTACTGGAATATGAAGATGGTTGAAAGGCAAGAAAGTATCTAATTTCCAGACCTCCCAACATGAATTACGACATGGTGATGATCTGTTCTAATCTGGGATGACTGACTTTAGCTATCTGATAGGTCATATTCTTTGAAATATTCCCTGTTGTGTGTTTTTTATTTTCAAAGTATATTTCTTTAATGTAATTAAAGAAAACAAAAAAAAAATGTTCCGTGATGACAAAGCAACGTGGTTATAGATTATCTCCTAAGTAATTGTCAGGATTTTTCTTTTTGAAACTGATATTCTTGGCATACGTTACTTTCAAAAGAGATGGAAGTGGACTTTTTTTCAAAATCTGTAAATACGCCGAATGAGTTTGCTTTTTTTCCACATTTACCAAGTGGAAATGCATGTTGCTGGTCTTTATTTACATCTTATTTCAGGTGAAATTTTGCTTTTCATTTTCATAAAATCATAGAATCATAGAATCTTCCGGTTGGAAAAGACCTCTGAGATCATAGAGTCCAACTGTACCCATCATCCGCTAAACCATGTCCCTTAAAGATTCATTCATTCTTCTTTTAAATACCTCCAGGGATGGTGACTTAACCACCTCCCTGGGCAGCTGTGCCAGTGCCTGATCATCCTTTTGGTAAAGAAATTCTTCCTAATATCTAGTGTGAACCTCCTCTGACGCAACTTATGGCCATTTCCTTTTGTCCTATCACCTGTCACTTGAGAAAAGAGATCAACACTCGCTCTGTCACAGCCTCCTTTCAGGCAGCCATAGACAGTGATGAGGTCTCCCCTCAGTCTCCTCTACTCTAAACTAAGCAACCCCAGTTCCCTCAGCCGTTCCTCACAGGACTTGTCCTCCAACCCCTTCACCAGCCTCACTGCCCTTCTCTGGACGCGCTCCAACACCTCAAAGTCCTTCTTGTAATGAGGGTCCCAGAACTGCACACAGTACTCGAGGTGGGGCCTCACCAGTGTCGAGTACAGGGCGACAATAACCTCCCTTGTCCTGCTGACCACACTGTTTTTGTTCAGGCCGAAATGCCATTGGCCTTCTTGGCCACCTGGGCACACTTCTGGCTCATATTCAGCCGGCTGTCAACCAACACCCCCAGGTCCTTCTCCTCCAGGCAGGTCTGCAGCCACTCTTCCCCAAGGCTATAATGCTGCATGGGGTTGTTGTGCCCCAAGTGCAGGACTCAGCATTTGGTCTTGTTAAACCTCATCCGGTTGGTCTCAACCCATAGATCCAGCCTGTCCAGATCTCTTTGCAGCACCAGATCTTCCTTCAAGCAGATCAACACTTCCATCCAGCTTGGTGTCATCTGCAAACTTGCTAAGGGTGCACTCTATCCTTTCGTCCAGATCATTAATGAGTATATTGAACAGGACTGGACCCAGCACTGAACCCTGGGAAACACCACTCGTGACCGGCCTCCAACTGGTTTTAACTCCATTTACTATCACCCTCTGGGCCCAGCCATCCAGCCAGTTTTTCATCCAGCAGATGCTGTGTCCATCCAGGCCAATGGCAGCCAGTTTCTCAATCAGAATACTGTGAGAAACGGTGTCAAAGCCATTACAAAAGTCCAGGTACACCACATCCACAGCCTTTCCCTTGTCCATTAACTGGATAACTTTGTCATAGGAGGAGATCAGGTTGGTCTGGCAGGACCTGCCTTTCATAAATCCATGTTGACTGGGTCTGATCACCTGGCTGTCCTGCATCTGCTGTGTGATAGCATTCAATATGATCTGCACCATGACCTTGCCTGATACTGAGGTCAAGCTGACAGGCCTATAATTCCCCGGATCCTCCTTCTGACCCTTCTTGTAAATGGGAGTTACCTTTGCCAGTCTCCAGTCAAGTGGCATTTCCCCAGTGAGCCAGGACTGTTGATAGATGAGGGAAAGGGGTTTGGCAAGGACCTCTACCAGCTCCCTTAATATCCTTGGGTGTATCCCATGTGGCCCCATAGACCTGTGGATGTTTAATTGGCCAAACAGGTCTCTAACCAAGTCTTCTTGGAATATCGAGTGTTGGTCTTCACAGTCTTCTGTCTCAGGAGGCTTGGAGCCCAGAGAACAGCTTACCTCCCTTTTAAGGACCCAGGCAATGAAGGCGTTACGTACCTCTGCCTTGTCCTCATCCTTTGTTACTACACTTCCCCTTGCATTCAGTAGAGGAGGGAGATTCTCCTTGGTCCTCCTGTTGCTGTTAATATTCTTGAAGAAACATTTCTTATTGTCTTTCACCGAACTGGCCAGTTGAAGTTCCAGTTTGGCTTTAGCCCTTCTGATTTTTTTGCCTACATGATCTCACCTGCTCCTTATAGTCATCCTGGGAAGCCTGTCCCATCTTACAAAGCTCATATAATTTCCTCTTTTTCCTTAGACTAACACAGAGCTCTCTGTTAAACCAAGCTTGTCTTTTTCCCTGCTGACTTATTTTACAGTGCACGGGGAGGACCTGCTCTTGTGCCACCAGAATTTCCTTTTTGAGGAACATCCAGCCTTCATGGGCTCCTTTGTTGTTTAGAGCTTTCTCCCATTGGACTTTATCAAGCAGCCTTCTAAACAATTTGAAGTCTGTCCTCTGGAAATCCGAGGCCATGATTCTGCTGACCCCTCTCCTACCCCTCTCCTTATGCCTCCAAGAACTGAGAATTCTATCAGCTTGTGATCACTGAGCCCCAGGTGTCCTCCAACAGTCATCTCCCCCACTAGGCCCTCTCTGTTCACAAACAGCAGATCCAGCGGGGCACCTTCCCTAGTTGGTTCACTCACCAGTTGTGTCAGGAAGTTACCTTCCATACACTCAATGTACCTTCTAGACTGTTTCCTTTCTGCTGTGTTATACTTCCAGCAGACATCTGGAAGGTTGAAGTCTCCCACAACAATGAGGACCAGCCATTGTGAGACTTCTCCCAGTTGCTCATAGAAGAGCTCATCAGTTTCCTTGTCCTGGCCGGGTGGCTGCTAACAGACTCCCACTACTATGTCTGACTTATTGTGGGTTCCACTGATTTTAACCCACAAGCACTCAACCCTATCGTTAGCATATTTTAGTTCAACACAATCAAAACTTTCTCTAACATAGAGGGCAACCCCACTGTCTCTCTTTCCTAGCCTGTCCCACCTGAAGAGTTTATAGCCACCCATGGCAACTCTCCAGTTGTGTGAATCGTCACACCATGTTTCCATGATGGCAATTATATCATAGTTTTCCAGCTTCACAATGGCTTCCAGCTCCCCTTGTTTGTTGCCCATTCTGCGTACATTAGTATAAATGCACTTCAGTTGGGCTGTTGTTTCCACCCCTTTCCTAAGTGGAATAGGCTCAAGTCCTGACTGTCTACTATCAATGATTTGTAACCCACCGATAACCTTTGAATTCTGGCTGCCACCTGGAGTGTTATTCTCCATTTCAACTGAGGTGGCAGACCAGGTACTCTCACCACCAGACCAACCCTCAGAACCCGAGGTGCCATTCCCATGATTTAATCTATTGAGCCAAGTGGTGTCCCCTTCCCCCTTCCAATCTAGGTTAAAGCACTCTTGATTAGTCCAACCAGCTTTTTAGAGACTAACCTTGTGGCCTTATGGGACAAATGTACCCCGTTGTTTGCCAGCAAGCCTGGTGTGTAGGCCAACCCATTGTTGAAGAACCCGAAGTTTTGTTCTTCACACCATATTTGGAGCCAGTCATTCAATTTCTGCCTCCTCTCTCTCCTTCCCTCACCATTCCCTATGACAGAGAATATGACCTGTATTCCTGATCCCTTTACCATTTGGCCTAAGGTCCTAAAGTTCTTTTTGATTGCTTTGGGGTTTCTAGTCAGTTTCTCATTATTACCCACTTGGAAAACGAGTAGTGGGTAATAATCTGTGGACTTGACAAGTTTGGGAATTTGTCTTGCCACTGCATCAGCTGAAGCCCCAGGTAAGCAAAAGACTTCCCTATGCAATGAGTCCGGTCTGCGAATCGGATCCTCTGTACCTTTCAGGAGGGAGTCACCAATGAGAACAACTCTCCTCTTCTTCTTTACAGAAGAATGCTACCTTTTTTTTTTTTTAATACTACCTGATTTCCTCTTCCAGTTTAGATGTCTAAACTGGGTGGCTATGTATAGAAACCAAACACTGAGTGGCTATGAATAGAAATGAAACACTGACAACCAACTTTATTTCATTTCTGTAATAAGATTCGTGGTAGTTGGTTGAAAAAATGAATAAAAAAGCTGTCATTCCCTTAAACTTAACAATATAAAATATTTTTTCACTTTTTCTGGAGTATTTTCTACCGTTAATTTTCCACAGTCTTCAGAGCAACATTTTCAGACATTAATGAATTCGTTAGTTCAGAAACTGAATTCTGAACTTCCATGTATCTCTCATTTTTATTTAGAGTAAATGAATAAACAATTTGATAAATTACCAACAGTCATATCTGAAAGTAGAACCAGGAAAGATTAAATTTCATTATTATGAAGATGTGTGAAGCAAAGCTCTACCTTAAAGTATTTCTTAATTTTAATAGTAAACTGTTTTATTAGGATGGAAAAATGAAGATAATCTTGCTGAATACTCACATTTCACTAGTTCCTAGAAAGAAAATGAGACAGTCTTACAGTCCCAAATGTCTAAAATGGGACTGTGATACAACAATGAAACAGTAAAACCTCTTTTCCAATTATATTTAAAAAACTCGAAGCTCTTACCTAATGCCATCAACAATGGTATTTAACAGAAATATTTGACCATCAACAAGCTGTAGATGTATTTCACCTATTCTGAATAGTAAGAGTTCTCAATGAATTTATATTAGCAGATTACAAGGAATTATCTGAAAAGCTTAGCCATAATGCAGTAAAATTATGCCAAAGAAAAAATATATCTAGGCTAATGTTGTGGGTTAATCCACAGAGCTGCTCACTAACTCACTCTGCGTCAGTGGGATAAGGCAGAGAATCAGAATCACAAAAGTGAGGAAACTCTTGGCTTGCGATAAAGATGGTTTGGTAAAGAGAGCAAAAGCTGTGTGCACAAGCAAATCAAATCAAAGAATTGGTTCACTAGTTCCAATAGACAGGCAGGTGTCTCCAGGAAAGCAGGGCTCCATCACACATAACAGTTATTTGAGAAAGCAAATTCTATAACTTCAAACATATTCCCATTCCTCCTTCTTTCACTCAGATTTTACTGCTGAGTACAACAGCATGTGGCATGGTTATAGCAACACCAAGCAACCAGAATCATCTGCTCCAGTTCCTAGAAGTTCCAACTTCTTGTTCCCCACTCAGTCCGCTTATTAGTGGGGGAGTAGGAGGAGCAGAAAAGAGCTTGATGCCATGCAAGAACTGCTGAGCAATAGCTAAAACATCCCTGTGTTATTAACAGAACACCGTACTGTATAGGTAGCTCTGAGGAGAATCAACTACACCCCACCCCAAACCAGCACAGCTAGGTTCATTAAAGTAGATTTTGCCAAATGGATCTCAATAGGAAAATTATGTTGAATAAAACTCTATTATTTTTATATTTTTATATGTAATGTTAAATGTTTCAATTCTTCACCTTCCTACACCTTCAGGTGTCCAATAATACAGAAAGAAAGCAGTAAGAGGGAGAACAAACCCAATAGATTATTTTGATAAAAATCGAAACTTTACTATCTATTTGTGTCATTCTGCTTTTTTTGGTTTAAAAAATGTAAATGGGAATGCTCTGGGTTTGGCTGTGGACATAGAACACTGCTAATATTCTACAGGTAGGGTGTTTGGGACGTTTATTTTATTCTTTTTCTACTAAAAAAAAAGATGAAAGCAAAATTGTACACTTGAGCATACCTACACAAGGTATTCGTATTTATTAATTTCTCATGAAAGGTTTGTTACATTAAATTTAGTTAACTAGTGAATTTTACAACAATTTAGTTTCACAGTTGTCACTGGAATTGAGATAGATTGAAAATACTTGATCCTAAAACACTCTTTTAAGTATCTAGCCTTTCAATTGAGTTCTTTTCGGGATTTAGACAAACCTCCCTGCCAGAGTATTTCTTGCTATGATACCGTCATATTAATTCATCTCATGAAAGCTATACAATCACAGCCAAACTTATCCTTAAATTGGTTGGTTGTATGTGAAGTCATTAAAACTAGCAGGACTACTTGTGTTCTCACAGATAAGTCAGTGCATAAAGGGTCGTAGGTTCAAACTCTTATTTCTGGGAGTTATTTCACAAACTACTCAATAAAGGAAGTTTTTCACACACAGATGTTTCCAGAACCAGAGTTAGAGTTCAAATCATTTTGCATCGTAGTTCATTACAGACTGTTGCATAAAGTGCAAATAAATAAAATGCAGAAGCAACATATGTTTACATACAAGAAAAGATTTTCATGTTTATTTTATATATATATATTCATGCACACACGAACTAAAAAGTGTTGTTTCTGTTTGCAAGAAGTTGTCTCACTGTGACTGTGTAAGATTTTAATAACTAGCCAGGAGAGATACAATATATTAATATTTTACCGGTGCTTTGTATCTTCATTCAAGTTGCCAGAGTTAAAATTACTTGCCACCCAAGCTAAGACATAAAAAGTTCAATTAAATCTTATGGAGTGTTAGTTTCTTCGGGTTTGTTTGTTTGTTTGGTTTGGTTTGTGTAATTTTCTATTTTGATTGCTATGTTAATATTTAAACCAGAACCTTTCTCATTTTCACTGTGAGGATTTCTTTATAAATTATTACGATTTTTATCTGTCTGTCAATTCCAAGCACAATGGGAGATCTGCCTAGCTCAGCTAACCTAGGATATATACAGTTATCTAAGATACAGAGTGACACTTATGCTGAGTAGCCAATTTCCTTAACCTGTTTTATTAATAATCCTCACATAATTACGAAGTATTGGGTCATAGTAGTTCTACTTCAGTGCGTGGAGAATATCAGTTGCCTGCTTACTACACTATTACCATGAAGCAAATTCCAGAGATTTATAACCTTGTTTACTACTTTCCCATTCTGCCTAATAATTGAAAGGGTTTCAATTTTTCATCGAAAGTAAAATACACAACAGTAGTGAAGATTTTATTTGTTACCTTGGTAACAAATATTCCCTTTACAATAACTTCAAGTAAGTTTCTTGTATAGAATGTTTATTACAGATCTTAATAATTATAGTTGTAAATAAGGTGCATTTGGCATGATGGCCTCAACATGAACTTTTTAAAGCTAGGGGTTTGTAGTGAAGATCTGTGTAAGTAGTCCATAACAACAGAATTATGTCAGAGAAAAACTGCTGGAACGCTTTTGCCTTTTTTCCTATTCCATACTTGATCATTTCTAGTTGAAGTAAATTATATTCTTTCTACAGTGTGGTATGCTGCTAGGTTTTCAGAATTTTCTGTGAAAATTTTGAAATATTTATACATGGAATAAGGTAGATCACTGGACCAAATTGTCATGCGTTTTGGAAGCTCTAATATCCTGTGTCAGAACCTGATTTAACAAATCAGAAGAATTAATAAAATCTGCATCCTTTTCAGAAATACTTTAATTTTAAGTGACTGGCATTTTCCAATGGAAGAAAGTGCTACAGCAGTAACTATGTCATGTAGTTTTAATTGGTATTTTTATTTTTAATCCAATGTTTGTAATAACAATTCCAAATCCTAGTAAAGCCATTTTAATGTTTTGGCTGCTACAACCTATATCCTAGGAATCAGTTGGCAAAGCCATCTACTTGAGGAGGTCACTTGTTGAGAAAACTAGAAATCTATGTTTTGTCAGTGCCTTTTGTAGGTTAGGTGTTTTAAGTCAGTATCTATCTACAGGTGAAAGAAGTGCCCTAGTTCCCAGTGATTCACTGGGCTACAAAATAGCTTTCCTAGTTCTGTAAGAGCAGCAACTTGGAAATTTTATTTTTACCTACATTTTGTTTAGGCTATACTTCCTCTGTGGTGAAGTTTCATGCTAACTGACTAAATAGCTAATGTTTAGCATGGTGAATGTGGAAATATTGGTATGTTCCAGTCATGGCCTTTCTTGAGTAGGGATTTGGACAATTTGACCTCTAGACATTCCTTCCATCCTCAACCATTCTGTGATTCTGTTATTTGGCAGAAATTTCAAGAAAAATATACATGTAGACAATAGAGAAAGAGCATCTACTGTAAATCCATGGATATTACTGCAGATCTATTTTTTTAGTAACTTACCAAATCTTTACACACTAAGTTTAAGTTTTAAAGGATTAAGTTTTACGAGCTGTAAAAGTTAAACATTCTAAGAATTCTTCATACTTAAGCAACACATCAAAGAGGCCTATGGACAGAAATCCATTTCAGAAGAGACATGACGTCTAACAAGATAATGAGACTTTTTGCAGGGGTAGTTTATGATTCAAATTAAACATTTCAAAGGAATTCAGAGTAAGCTGTCAAGCCTTTGAAGCTGTCTAGGGGTAACAACTGAAGATTTCCATTTCAAAGAGGATATACATCAGGATCAGGATGGACCTATGCAGATGTAATATGAACTGTAGTTTAAAAGTCAGTGAACAATTTACATAGGGTTAACTGAAGCTATTCATACAATCCCATATCCCTAATCCTTTGCAATCTTGCACTCTTCCACGAAAAAATGGAAGACCTCGATATTTTAGTGGATATGCAGTTCCACAACTAAAACATATTTAAAAGGATAGGACAGGTGTCAAGAACCAAGCATTCAAAAGCTAACAAATCCCAGTTTTTGATTGTCTATTAAAACTTAATTCTCTCATGTGACACAATGTACATATAGTTTGAGCTCTGAAAGTAAAGAGACGGCAATAGAATATAAATTCTGTAATCTAAGACTTGGATATGCCTGGACACAAGGGGAAATAAGGTCACAAAGACCCCAGTGAGATAATGTTAATGTTTTATAACAGCTCAATGCTTCTGCAATCTAAATACAAATCACTTAATATGGATATTTCACTCACTCACTGACTGTCTGTCACATGCAGTCATTCTCTTCTCCCTGGCCAGCAGAAAACTCTCGCACTTGGTGGTGTTCCTAGAGAGAGACAGAGAACTAAATCTAGCAACAATCTCTTTCCTTATACATAATTTTTCAGCTACTCTCCTGCTCTCAGTGCACTATATGATACTAGCTTAAAAATGGGCCCACTCAGTTTCCCAATCAGACCAATCTCTATATTTTTTCTATCAGAATTTTTGCTTTTTCCTCAAGAATTTCTCATACTTTCCAAATCTAAGTTTAGCAAAAAATAACAAAAGTGGGAGTTGAGACAGGTGCACTACAACTGAGATGCAAATGTATTAAAGCATTAAAAAGGTGTTACTTTCCTCGATTGTTTTAATCACATTAAAAGTATAAGCTTACAACATAAGCTGTATTAGAGAACTTCTCATTACTCAGGATGCGTCAGCATAATTGCCACTTTTGCCATTGATGAATACATATATTTACTCCTACTGAAAACATGTTTGGTGATCATTGTTCTTGGATAAAGGACAAGACCATGGAGTAAGGTACCCTACTTAGATCATTCTAACTGAGATGGTTATTTCCCTAGGATTAGAACCTGGCAGTCTCAGAAAACGATACTGATGTCAAGAATACACCGGGTAAGTGAAACTACCCACAATAAGAACACTGTGGTGAAGAGAATATAATGCAATACAATCCAAAGATGCTCTGTGTATGTGTGTGTGCATATGAGTAGAACTTCTTTAGGAGGCAAAGTGAAAGAGAGAGAAAGATTTAGGAGAAGATAAACCAGAAATAGAACAAAGTTTTCCTTTTAACTCCTGTCTGTAAGATAAACCTTGTTGCACCAAGAAGGGAAGACAGAGAAGACATAATGAATAGTTGTGACCGAAAGATAGCATCACTAAACTGAACACGTAGTGGATGGAATATGTAACTGAACATCATGTGTGATGCAGAATGTGTGTGACAGGTCCATTAAAAGGCTTTACTTTCATGATACTGAAATGTTAACTACCAGAGCTTGTAAACATTTCAGCTAGATTTCTTGGAGATCTACTGCTCTCCTTGTGTTTTTACATATCTGAACTAAACTGTTGCAAAAGTCCTGTAGGAACACCATGAGAAGTGCAGTTTAACCAGGAATTCTGTTTAATGGAGGAAAATCAGAGTTTTATGCACCCCTGACATGGACAAGAGTATGCGTCCAGCTATTCCAAAAATAAAAATGAACTGCTTGTTCAACTCTGTGCAACAATAGCTTAAACTTCTGAATAATGTTTTGAAGCTGGTTAAGAAATTTTCTGTACAGTGATATATTCTATACATGTCGTAAAACTACCAGGTGCTGCGAAGGTGCAAAGACAGACAGAATCTGAACAAAATAACTCAATTTTGGGCAAAAAAGAACCTACACAAAATTTATATGACATATCATTTATGTCAACAATTAAATTGATTCATTTCCTGTCTTTATTTGCAAATAAGTTAGAGTCATTAAGCACAGAGGGAAAATTTCTTGACCACTCAGATCATTTCATTCCACACATACATTTTGGTAACAGAACAGATTTGCAGTCTACATCACGCAGACTACCATCTAAAGAACCTACAGTAAAAGTTCTTGAGATTGGTTCATTATGCATGCCAAAAGGAATAATTTGAGAGCTGCAAATTTTCCTGTTTACTACACAAAAATATTTAACTAATATAACATGTCCAGCTATTATTAACATCCATAACTTCAGTGAATATGAATATTTAGTTCAATAGAACTGCATATTCCTTTCAGTTGTCTTCAGATGGTCAAAATGGTCAAAGCAGTCTACAATGTCCAATAGAATGACAAACGAAATGTAGAAAACTTAAGACTTCTTCAAATACTTTATTTCTGGGAAATGTTGGTGATCTTGAGTTTCATTACAGCCATGAAACCTGACAGTGAACAGGATCAGAACCTCAGTTATGCTCAAGTATTTATAACTCGTTAGTGGGAGAAGGCATCACTTCTAAAGTATTAACAACAGTATTAACAGGAAAACTGATTATAATAACATAATTATGTCTTGAAATTTTTCAATAAAATGTATCATACAAATTCGCATTCATATTGAGTAATTGGGGTTTTTTATTCCTATTTGGCTAAAAGTAGCTATGTTTTCCTGCAGTAAACACCCACTGTCCCTGCTACTACTGAGCAAAATGTGACAAGATATTTTCTTTAAAACAAACCTTCAAATAAAATAATGTTATTTTAACTGAATATTGGCCGAAGAATACTTTTCATATTAGATATAATGAAACATATTAATAAGGAAGCCACCGACAAAATAGCATAGTCAATGTTTTCTTAGCAGCTTATTGTGTCTGATCATCTTAGTTACTTACCGGTGAATTATGAATGTTCACAATTATTTTTCTATAGTTTTTGGATTTGAAGTAAGTGAAGTACAATGCTAGGTAAGAATTTGGAGTGCGATAATGTAATAAGTCTCATCTGCCTCTCTTAACTTGTTTGAAGTCTCTCAGAATATCCACAAGTACTGAAGGTATCCTGTTAGTTTCTTGTATCTTGGAGTACCCTTGGCTGTCAGGCTAATCTTAGTTTAAATTGATTAAGTTAGGTCTATGCCCACTGAGGGCATCAAACTGGAAAACCATCACAGGATTTTGAAATAAAGCATATAATTAGACAATATTATGCATCCTTTTTTATACTTTTTATTTTCTTGTCAGGCTAAGTTCTTCTTGTCTGACTACTTACAGGAACTTAACTAGTCCTTTGGGTTTACTGAAGTTAATTTAAACCAAATTCTTCTTTCTCTGTTACTTCAAACCTAATTAATTACAATTCTCAGTCATTTCTAATGAATAAATATACATGGTCAATACAGAATATGAAAACAATTTTTTGCCTCCACAAATTGTTTTTCTGCCTCTCCTGGTTCCCATATAAGACAACACTCTTTATAACCCTTGGGACTGGCCATAATTTTTATATCAATTACTGCACTTTTATGGAATTTTTTCCTAGTAGTGGGAGAAAAATAATTAAGTTTAGCAAAAGCAGATAATTTTTTCTTTACCAAACCAGTGATGGATTTACCCAGAGAAGTCAAAAAAATCGAAAAAGAGAACATATAACTGAAATCCTTCTCCTCACCTCCCAGAAAGGACTGCAAAAACAAACTACTGAAGTTGTCATTTGTGAGTTAAATGAACAGGATCCCTCAATAAAACATATGACAGCTATACAGGAACCTTGCTCTCTGGATCACACTAAAATCCAACCCTATCTAAAAGCTTGACTGACAACCCATGTAAAAATAAAAATCAATGTGTGGTAAGGATGTTATGAAGTTTTACATATGATTTCCCTAAGGTAACCAGAACTGGAATGTACTCACTGGTCCCATCACACTACACCTATCAAGCCAATATGTAACTTATTTTTGAACATTACTCTTTAGCTAAATAATTTAACTTGGTGTTTTCTCCTGAAACACCAAGGTCTTAGCTGCAAAAATGACACGCCAACAATCTTCATGCTCATCATTCAGGGCCTCACACCTGGCCTTTTTGAAAAACAATGAGCCTTAGGGAGAAAAAAGCCATCTAGAACCTTCTCTTGACAGGAAAATTGAAATTCAGATTGACTATTCCCACATTTTCGTATGTATTGATATACAGTAGCAAGATACAGCAGCATGTTTCTCTTTTTATGTCGTAGTGGAGTGAATTTAGCTGAGGCTGTGAAATACAGACATGATTATTCCTTCTGTTTATTTTTCAGGAAACAGATACTTTATTATATAGTACCAGAGACTTTCAGACATGAGCAAGTTCACCTTAGCAACCACACTACAGATCTCAAACTGGAACAACAAGCCATTATTTCTATTATTGTTTTTTCTCTACAATCAATAATAAACAGTTACCTTTGAATGAAATATTAATACTGGTTTTGAATAGTAAAAACTTTATTCCTGCCCCCATTTTGATAATTAACTTCTTGCAAGAAGGCGTGGTTAAAATACCATATTTTGACCTTGTCAAGTCTGTTCAGATGCCCAGAATTTAACTAAGTCCTGATTTAACAAGTAATCAAGTAGATTAGGTCAAGAGGAGCCAAGGAAATTACTTGTGTGTTATAAACTGATTAAAGCTAGGTATATATTCAGAAGCCAGCGTCTTCCCAGTCTTCATGCATTACTGACAACATCTTCAGATACAAAGTATTTTTTTTTGGTGGATGAGTGAGGGTCATGGTATCTCTATTTGTCAGTCAGTAAAAATGGAAATGGAAAAGGAAAGCATGTTGAAATATGCACGCATAATTATAAATCAGAAATTATTGCCTAAACAATTAAGCTAAACGACTTTTTTCCTCTGACTTAAGTGGAATAAGAATGTCACTAACAGAAATTAATGTTTCTACTAAGAATAGGAAAATGCATAGAAGTGATAAAACTGAATAATTTTAAAATCCCTAAAAAATTTCTGTTCTGTTAACGAACAAACAGATCATACTTTTAGTAATTACAACCTTTGTCAGTACATGTAAATACTTCTTCAGCATTTAAAACCAAAGTGCGTTTGTAATAATTCCCTACAGGATGACTTCTTGGGTCACGACTAGACTCTAAATATTTGAATGTACTCTTCTTGAAGTCATTAGAGGTATTCATACACAGGAAGAGAAGCACATGCTTGGAATAAGGTAATGACTTCGACATAGTTATTACAGAATTCCTAATTTTTAATTGTAGATACCTATTATCATGAAATACCACATAAAGAATATCAAAAAGTTAAAAAAAATGCCAAAGTAGAGGCATTTCATGGGACAACTTATTATGGTATGTTCATTTTTTTATTACTTTCGTTTTCTCTCCACTATTTTTATGACGGTCTTTAAAGTTTATCTTCATAAGAGCTGTTAAAGAATCAGTCAGTTTACTGAAATAGCTGAGGGTCTAGTAGTGACATAAATGAATATTTGAACTGAATACAGGGCTTTGGCTAGTCCTTTTTACCAGCTGTACTAATAAATCAGTTTGATGGTGTGGGTTGCCCTGATGCATTCCTTCCTCTAATGCTGCTAAATTGTAGGTATTACTGTTTCACTATTGGACTTCCACTTGCAATACTGGCCAGCTGATCTGAAAACAGATGTTTGAACAGAAATACAAGCAGACGGCCTAACTGAGGTAAAAAGTTCACAAAGACTTCTATTTTATTCATCTGCATAGTCGATCTTCTGCATCTAAGCTTGGTACACCTGAAACTCTGTGAGGATAAAAATATTTCATTTATATTAGCCCCAAGCAGCATACAAACACATTTAATAACATTCAAATGATTATACCAATACTTTACACAAGTCCTAAACTGCTAGAAAAATACTTTTAGAGTGCATTTGTATAGTTGTAAACAAAGTTATATTTAAGAACTCAACAGACTGAAATGAATTTTTCTGTTTTCATGTGTTTTAAAACTAATATAGGTAATACGGATAGAGGCTTATACTCTGACTCTGTTACTATTACGTGCATTGAAAAATAGAATGAAACTTCTCCTCTATGCATTTATCTGAACATAAATCCCTGGCAATTTTTCTTAGAAGATATATTCGCTACATTATGATACAGGAAGCCTCTCAAGGACTGCCTTTTAACTATAAGGCTAAAGTTTCTATGAAAGTGTCTCTCTAATTGCATATGCACAGACATCTAATGTGCACGGAGTAACAGTGATTGCTTGCCTTAAATCAAATTTACCACTGAACTCCATTTTACACAAAATGTTATGTCTGCAGTCCATGACGCTCAGTCCTTCTGCTGTCCGTTTAAACACCCAAATGGCTGCTAACTCTGTGTATAGCATGTGAAAGTTTCAGAAAGGACTTCACCTCCGTAGTGCTAAGTACTAGCATTCTGGTTTTATAGCTTGAGAACCTAAGATTAATGTGGCAGGAGTAGCTTGTAGATCTTATCCTTACATGCAACTTAGAACGAAGTGCAGTTGAGTGACTGACAGCTGATAATGGTATAAATCTTCTGGGGAGACCTTATAATGGCCTTTCAGTACCAGAAAGGCTACAAGAAAGATGGAGAGGGACTTTTTACCAGGACATGTAGTGATACGACATAGGGGAATGGTTTTAAATTGGAAGGGGGAAGATTTAGATTAGACATGAAGAAGAAATTCTTCATGATGAGGGTGGTGAGATACTGAAATCAGGTTGCCCGGAGATGTTGTGCATACCCTCTCTGTAGAAGTGTTCAAGTCCAGGTTGGATGGGGCATCAGGCAACCTGGTCTCGTGGGAGTTGTCCCGGCCCATGGCAGAGTGGTTGGAAATGGATAGTCTTTAAGGTCCATTTCAACCCGAACGATACTATGTTCTATGATTATATGAAATGTGTTACTGAAGTCTAGCAAGACCAGTAAAAACTTTAAACGGTCTTTACAGAAATGTCTACATAAATTAAGCAGCACGTAAAAGAAGAGTATTGGAAGTAAAGATGCATCCTTTAAATAAAAGAAGCCAGTTCCCAAAAAAGAAAAGTCAAGAACATATAGCTTGGTAGGGAAAATATAAAGTCACAATCAGTTAAAATAAAAATTATTCTGAGCATCAACTTGCTAAAACCATGATATCTAATAAAAGGCAAAATTTTATAACTCCTACCACAGAACTGATCACACCTTAATGTGTGATTAGGTGTAGAGGGAACATCCATAGCAGAAAAACCAAATTAAATATTTTTGTGTCAGTATCGTCTACAAAATTTCTTACAGAAGTTTCCCAACAAAGCTGTTCTTCACAGAGCACAAGGGATGAGTTTGTAGTTAAATGTCAGTATAGCAGAAATTATAATAAACTGCTTGAATGAACACTAGCAACTTGTAATAATGAGATGGTATTTTCACTCAAGTATTCCAAAGGAATTAAGTCCTAAATTGCTATGATACAGAACCCACCACTATCATTATTTTCCATACCAAAACAGCAGAATATAAACAAAATGTGATATCAACTTTTAGACATAATCTAGAAAATATAGCCCTTTATTTCTGAATTTGCAGTGACTAAAACAGTAGTACAGTTATTTACTACAATAAATAAATTAATCATTTGGATTATTACACGGTACTGCCAAAAAAACCGACAAGTTTTTACAATCTAAAACATTCTTTGACTATTCAACATACCAGTGTTCACATTAGAAGAATGACAGTTATGGGGATTTGTGACAGTAGATTTTATTCAAAGCTAATGTGGGAAGCAAAAAAAAAGTTAAAGTTACAAAGTTTGCTGATGATAAATAAGATAACCCAAATGAAAGTTGATTGTGAAGGGTTGCAGAAGGATCTTATGATATTGAATGAGTACATTGAAAATATTTGTCAGAACGAAGTCTTTGTCAACACAAAGTGGTTTACATGAAATATATATGACAATGATAACTTATTACGGTTCAGAAAAGAATCATCATACACAGTTCTCAGAAATGGTCAACTCAAACCTTAGCAACACCTAAAATGTCATAAAAAATACTAGGAAATAGCAAAGAGTTGAGAATAAATTAAATCACTCTCACATTTCTTCTTTTTAAATTCACATTTAAAACACAACATATGGTTCAGGTCATTCCATATAAAACAGAAACCACAAGAACTAGGAAAACACAGCACATAGTAAAAACAATGCTCAAAGGAAAAATGGTCTCCATTCAAGGAAACATTAATTACTCCAGGTGCCAGAGCAGAGATTCCCCTGTAGTCTGTGGGGCAGACCATGCACCCTCGGGAACATCACTTATGAACATCACTTATGACCAGACACCAACTAGTTTTAACTCCATTCACCACAACTCTTTGGCCCCAGATATCCAGTCAGGTTTTTTTACCCAGTGAAGACTATGCTTGTCTAAACCTTAAGTATTCAGATTTTCCTGGAGAGTACTGTGAGAAATGATGTTGAAGGCTTTGCTGAAGTAAACAACATCCATAGGCTTTCTCTTACCTACTGAATGAGTCAGCTTGTCATAGAAGATCAGGTTAGCTAAGCAGGACCTTCCTTTCCCACACCTGTACTGACTGAGCCTGACTATCCTGTAAGTGTCATGTGATGGCACCCAAGATGATCTGCTCCATCCCCAGCAATCAGGACAGGCTGCCAGGCCTCTAGCTCCCTGAATCCTCCTTGCAGCACTTCTTGTAGAGGGGAACCGCTTTTACTTCAGTCAGCTCGGACAGCCCCAGACAGCTGATAAACAATGGAAAGTGTTCCTGGTGAGCAATTCCTCTAGTTCCTTCAGTGCTGTTGGTTGGATCTCATCTGGCCCCACAGACATGTGCGTGTCTAGGTGTTTTTTCCCTCTGGGATTACGGGTGCTCCATTCTGCTCCCCATCCCTCTCTTCCAGCACAGGGGTCTGGGTGGCCTGAAAACAACTGGTCTTACTATTAAACACTGAGGTGAAGAAGACATTAAGTCCCTCAGCCTTTTCTTCATCCTTTGTCGCTGTGTTTCTGTATGCATTTGATAAAGGCTGGAGAGTCTCCTTAGCACTCCTTTTGCTGCCAATATCTTTTTAGAAACTTTTATTTCTTTAGCACAGTAGCCAGATTAAGTTCTAGTTGGGCTTTGGCCTTTGGCCTGTATAATTTTCTCCCTGCAGAACCTCACATCTTTATAGTCTTCCTGAGTTGCTTGCCTCTTCTTCCAAAGATCATAAACTCTCCTTTTTATCCCTGACCAAAGCGTTCTATTCAGCCAACCCAATCTTTTTCCGTGTTGGTTCGTCTTCTGGTACATAGGGACAGCCTGCTCTTCAGCTTTAAGATTTTCTGCTTGAAGAATGTTCAGCTTTCCTGGACTCCTTTGCCCTTCAGGACTACCTCCCAGAGTACTCTGTTGATCAATCTTCTAAAATAGGCTGAAGTCCACTTTCTGGAAATCCAAAGTGGCATTTCTGTTGACCCTCCTTCACATTTCTCCAAGAATCAAAACCTCTATCATTTCACAATCATTGTGCCCAAGAGGGCCTCCGACCAGCACGTCAGCCACAAAGTCCTTCTCTGTTAATGAACAACAGGCCCAGTGGTGCACTTTCCCTAGTTGGCTCACTCACCAGCTATATCAGGAAGTTATCTTCCATACATCCCAGAAGCCTCCTAGCATGCTTCCTCTCCACTGTGCCATATTTCCAGTAGAAATACGTAAATGAAGAATGAATCTACTGGTGCATTGATGGAATCTCAACCTAGCAGATTAAATCAGTCAAGGAATGATGAAGAGGAAATGTGCAGAGCTGGAAAAAGAGAATCATGAGTAGGCACTAAGTCCTGAGCTAAGCACTGAGTACTAAGATTATGAGTATGGATTAAGTTACTTGGATAGCAGATACTGCTGACGAAAATACAAGGATGTCTGGCTTGCAGATTATAGGTAACACCCACCCCCTAAGACTGTATGCTTGAAACAGGACAGCTTCTGCACAACTGAGTTACACTCTGGGGGATAATTGAACATGCCAAATAGAGTATGTTCTGTATTCTGGTATATTACGTGTTACACGTATTATTGAAGAATCAAATAGCTTTCTAGTGTTGTACAGCATGCTGATCCCCTCATGCATGAATAGAAGTCAAAATCATCAAAACAACTCAGGTTCTTGAGGGAGTTTTACTTTTTGTAGAATATTGTCCATGGTATTCTAATAGCATAGGAGGAGACACTACTCTTTTCACCTCTTCAAAAAGATGGCTGCATTCCACGTATTCAAGCTTTCAATTTATCGAAATATTGGTCCAATCAAAGCATTTTCTCTATACTGAAAACTAAACATATAGAATCAATAGCATGGGTATCAGAACACCTTGCATATTTGGATATTTTTATTCCACGTCTGTGAGGTATGTAAGCATTCTGAATGAGACAGAATGTTAACTCTGTTTCCCCACCAAATAAAATTTCTATTAATATGAACTGATTATACTTATGTTTCAGAAACCATGACAAATGATGTGCATACATACAATTTTAAACATTCCTTGTTTTTACCAGACACATGTCATACCTCACATGATGAATCCTATCACCTGCAGATTACTTAAACTTCACTATACATACCGTTTTGTTATTTCTTTATATAATGTTATATAAACTTACTACTTACACTTGCAACTGCATTCAATGGGTGTTACTGCAGAGTACATAAAAAAATAAAGTGATGTATCTGCACTTTAGACAGTTTTCTGATTGAAAGTACCTTAGACAAAAGAAGGATTTACAATAGAAACACTGGTTTTGCATGTAGATAAGTTTCTTCCTGGGGATGCTTTCAGGATATTTGCATATATATGTTCTCATATGTATATAAACAAATACATGCATATATACATTAAGAAGATTAAATTACTTTCTTAAATGAAACAAGAATATATTTTTCCCTTCCAACTACATTTTGACAGATAGATTAATGGGTATTTACACTTTTCGTAAAGGACTTATGAAAAGTTTGAAAAGTAACATACCTCAAGAAAGAGTAAATAACAACTAATACAAAAAATTTTATGATTGAAGTCTTACATGTAAAATCAGCCTCTCTAATAACAGATATGGTGTGTTATCTAAAGCCCCACTAACACATTAAATAAAAACAGAATTAGTTTTTACTTTACTGAACAAAAAATCTATTCAATTTTGCAACAGCAGAATCTTTTCTTTCCTTATCATTTCACTTAAGTTTATATGAAGCTTCAACAGATATTTTAAATCAATAAAATAAAGTTGCAAAAACATATTCGACTAGTAACATTGGATCATTTGTATTGTCATCAGATTATGTACGTTTTACAACAATGTAGGACAAAACTTTTTAAGTTTTGATTTTGAATATATGTTTTGAATATAAGTCTACATCTTCACTTGTCTTCTTAAATTATTTGTTTTATGTTTTACTCAGTCAAATAACTTTTAAAATGCAAGTTTTGAAATGACAATATTATTTCTAATGTACAATGAGGCATAAAAGTAATCACACTTTGCCTCTTTACGAATGTGTTTTGATTGTTGTTGAAATGGACATTCAGTATGGTTTTCGATGTTTTAAATGGGTACACTGAACTTCTTCTGCTAGAAAAAATATGCTACCAAAAATACATACCAATATTTGGCTAGCATTAAGGGGAAAGTGACAATGATTGACTTTACTTACTTAGCTAGGCATGTTTGTTAAAGAAAATAAGTTGGTTTTTGAAATGTAGGAATGACAGAAGTAACACTAAAACTGATGGCCAGATCTCATGCAAACTTCTGTTTAGTAGAAACCTATGGAAAAGCGGCAATATTTTTGAATAACTGGCAAGTAGATCTGTGATGCAAATAAAAATCACAACTATGTGTTTTTCCTTTCACAGAAAAGAATAATGCTATCCTAGCTAGCGATGTGAGTTATTAAAAAAAAAAATCTATCCCATGTTTTTAATAAAAAGAGATCAAGAACTTTTGTGGGTTCGTTGATTTGGTCTGTGTTTTTAATTTTTATGAAGCCTTTTGTTTTCTAGCAGTAACGTGGTTATTGATTTTGAAAGAGTGCAGAAACAAACCCCACATTTAACATAATTTCTTATATAGAGACCTAGATTTAACAAACCTGTGTTTACAACTGCAGTTTTCTATTCATAATTAATTTCACATGCAAATGTTAAGATATTTACACAAATTACTGAATCTGAGTGTAGTTAGGCAACATATTAATGTTATGCTTTCTGAAACAATTAACATAATTATATATTCTAGAATTTGAGTAGAATAATACCTACGATATTCTATTTCAATGAAATCAAGAGTATAATATTTGATGTCTCACATCAGCTGATTTCAAAGTTCCCAAACATCTGATTCAAGCTACATAATAGCCTTAGACAATAATGATTTTAAAATACTTGTTTGTTTTTAATTCACACAAATATTTATTAGAATATATATCTGAAATGTTTGTTTTATTATTTTTGTATGCAAGAAATGTTATTGGAATGTATGTACATTAATATCTATCCTTATAGTCTTCTACAGTTCCTTAGAATTAGAAAGACTAAAGGACAAGTTAACATGGTAAAAATAATGTAAGATTCAGAGTAATAAATAAATAAATAGATATATAAAGTATGATACTAAAATAAATTACAGGAGAAAGAACAACTTAAAAAGACAAAATGAAAATAGGTGGAGTAAGTTGTAAGTAAAGAGCTATAAAATTATTACATTTTGATTTAGTACAAAACCAACAAAACCAATGTTTTACACAACACAAAATTAAAGTGTCTATTTTTTTTCACTTGTAAGGCTGAATAATTTACACTAGTTGAATATGGGTCCCTAGACAATTAGTAGAAAAATATTTTCTATTTATAATATTTGTTTAGAGTTGAGGTCTGGATCCAAAAATCACTAGTCAAAATATATATTTAATCAGAGAATGCATCTTGAGCACTCTAATCACTGGGATCTAATATGTGGTGGGGAAGAGATTTTCCAGAACAAAAAATTTACATTAACTTTCTAGTGAAATAAGACGGATATTAGAATGGCACCGGCATTTTTAAGGTGAACATCTGTGTTACAGAACACTGTACCCTAAAGACATCCAGTTAGGTCTAGGAGACCTGATATGTCTCTTCAGAGGAAGTGGGAGCATCCAAATAATAATGTAAATGATAACTCCCAATGCAGAATATTCATTGCTCTGCAGTACTGCACCTGAGTTAATTAGCCCTACCGTACGAGCAAATGAGCCTGGGCAGAGACCAAGAGATAAATATAATGTGTTTGTAAGACTGTATTTTTCCAAGGAATTCTAAACTAACACATTTTATGTTGCAATTGGAAATTGTATTTTTAATGAGTTTGTTAAGGCTATTGTGAGGATCTTTCTAAATATCTGTAATTTGACAGAGTTAATAAGTGCACACGGCTCAGCTTCACATACCCTTCTTTAACAATGGTTTTATTCAACATTTTATTAAAAAGAGATATGAAAATCATGTCTGAGTACTGATTGAACATAAAATGCCCTTGTTGAAATTTTCTGGAAGAACAAATTAATCATATATTTACACCAGGACCAGTCCCTTGAACAGTCACATTAGACACTTTGGCCTGGCCCTGGGTCCATCTCCAAAGGCTGCCTCTGAGTTTGGGCCCCGGAGTACTCCCATTTCAGGACAAGACAATACTGAAGCTGCCTCTTATCACCAGGAGCAACTTCATTAGCTTGCAAGGAGCCATTCTGCCCCTGGCACTCTTGCTTCCAGATAGTTTAACCCCTTCTTGCAGTTGGGCTTCCTGGCCCTGCATGCCAGATCATTTCTTTGTCACAAATTACCAATGCGGAGATATTACAACCAGAACTTCCCCTTCCAGGAGCAGTATCTGGTAGTTCCTCCAGCACCTGAATAGGGCAGTGAATATCACATCTACAAGTGTGCCCCAATGGAAGAAACTGGACAAGCAGCTGTGTTACAAGAGGAGCACAAGAAGTCATGCAGCGTCCAGGAATGTGAGCAGGAGGTTTATATAAGGCAGTGCTGATCCAAGCTGAGTAACAGCCCTGCCTTAAGTCTGTGCAAGGCTAAGGTAGACCTTAATTCAACCTGAAGTTGACTGACAAAAGGGCAGAAGGAGGCAAGGAGGCTTAGTGAACCTCAAGACCTTCCCACTATAAGAGAATACCAAGTTCAAGACCACCTGAGGAATTTGAAAAAACACAAGTCTGTAACACCCAATGAGATGCATACCAGGGTGATGAGGGAATTGGCTAATGTACTTGCTAAGCCACTCTCCATTATGTGTGAAGAGTCATGGCAGTTCAGTGAGGTTTCCAGTGACTCGAAAAAGGGAAACAATGCACACATTTTTAAAAAAACTAATAATGGGGAACTACAGACCACTCAGTCTCATCTGTGTGTCTGGTAAGATATAGGATAGATATTCTGCAGTTATATCAAAGCCCAGGAGTGACAGAGAGGTGATCAAAGACAGCCAGTGGGGTTTCATCAAGGACAAATCATGCCTGACTAGTGTAAAGGCCTTCTATGATTCAGTAGCTGTATCAGTGGACAAGGAAAGAGCAGTTAATGTTACTTGCCTGGAATTCTCTAAGTTCGTTGATACAGTTCATCCACCTCACTATTATTACCTGTAGATTAGAGAGATGTGAGTTGCATGGATAGACTGTGAGATGACAAGGAACTGAATGGATAGTAACATCCAAAGACTCATAGTCAATGGCTCAATGTCCCAGTGGAAATAAGTGATTAATGATGCCTCTTAAGGGTCCATACTGGGACCAATACCATTTAATAACAATATATGACATATCTAGTGGGATTGAGTGAAACCTCACAAGTTTGCAGATGGCAGAGAACTGAGTGGTGCGGTTTGCATAAAGGAAGTAATGCCATCCAGAGGGACCTTGACAGACTTGAGGAGTGGGTGCGTGCAACTGTCATGAACTTCAGCAAGTGGAAGGTCCTGCACCTGGGTAAAGGCAATCCCCAATATCCGTATATCTGTACAGACTGGGGGGTGAATTCATTTGGAGGAGGCCTGCAAAACAGGACTTGGAGATACTGACAGACAAAAAATTGGACATGTGGGGGCAATGCACACTTGCAGGCCAGAAAGCCAATCACTTCCTGGTCTGCATAAAAAGCATTGCTAGCAGAGCAAGTGAGATGATCCTCCCCCTCTGCTCTCCTCTGGTGAGACGCTCATCTGGAGTACTGTATCCAGCTTTGGGGTCCCCAGAAGGACGTGGATATTTTAGAAAACATCCAGAGGAGAGTCATGAAAATAATCAGAAGGAATACCTTTCCTATGAGGAGAAGTCATGGGTTTTCAGTGTGGAGAAGAGAAGGCTCTAAAGTGACCCAACTGCAACATTTTAATGTATAAATGTGGCTCATAAAATGGAGATAGACTTTTTGCCAAGGCCCCTAGTGACAAGACAAGGAGCAGTGGTTTTAAATTGAAAGAGAGTAGGATTAGATTAGATGTAACAAAAGCATTTTTTATGATGTGGGTAGTGAGGCACTGGAACAGATTGCTCAGAGAAGTTGTGAGTGCCATATCATTGGGAGTGTTCAGATTTAGGTTGGATGGATCTTTGAGCAACGTGATTGAATGAAAGGTGTCCCTGCCATTGCAGGGACGTTAGACTAGATGACCTTTAAAAGTTCCATCTAACCCAAATAATTCTTTGATTCTATGGGTTTGTATTAGTATTTCATACCAAGACGTAATCTGTCATAGAAAACTTGAAAACACAGCCTTAAATGAATCAGCTACCGAGCAACAATAGGTTTCAAAATATTTTCTATGTCTTCTTCTTCTGATTTTGAAAACCTAGCACTGAAATATATTCCTACACCCTGAAATGTCCTTAAGGTAGGTTCTCCTGACACAAAACCATTTAATCCAAGTGAAGATTTTGAAGTTTGAGAAATTTTTAGAAGTGAGGGTTTGTTTCAGCTTTGTATTTCTTTAAAACAGGAAATGTAGTTTGATTTATACTGGTTTTGTGTTCATTCTCCTTCTGCAGTCTGATCCTTTTTCTCTTTCAGTTTAGCAACTGAATAGAGAGTTCAATTACTCACTGAGATTTGTACTCTCATTAGCTGGAAATGGAAGTCAACGCTGTGCCCTGTAATTAGTCTTGAAAGTCATTACAGCATCTTTGCAAAGCACTAGCCATGCAAATGAGAGAAAAATTAGTCACGAAATTTATAACTCAGTATTTTAAAATATTTCTCGTAATTTCAGAATATAACCAAACTCTGGAAAGGCCTAAATATACAGAATTTCTAATTCTGACCTTCAAAAAACCACTTTTCTGCTAACTTTTTTCAGGTGCCATTTACAGATTGCACAAAGGTCAAGTATGCAGGAACAATAAATGCTTTCTTACTCTTTACAGAAGGAAAAGTTATTTCTCCATTGCACTAACATTTCTAAATCAGAATGACTTCTACTTTTTGCTGGCTATCAGGCTAAATGGTTGACTGAAAAAAGATACTGGCCATGCAAGGGACTTTAAATGAAAGACCTAGAATATTCTTGGGCTAAAATTTTTCACTTCATGATCAGTTTTACACAGGAAATAATTTTGACAGGTCTTCTAACTCCATCCACTTTTTCCTTCTAGCAGGTTTTACATCAGTGTTTTCTGAAACTTTTTTTTCCAAATGCTTTCCAGAATGAGCACCTCCCATTTAGTGAAGGCAAGGCACTACTTCTTTTGCTGTTACTGAGAATTCTCATTGGTGTCTCAAAAGAAAAGTAGTGAAAACTATGCTAATTCCTACTTCAGCTCATTGCTGCCTGTGTTCAAGGGACATGTCCTGGGTGTTGAAAATGTACAATGAGGCATGAGAGAGAAAAGATATTACCATTTGTCTTCTTCACTGGAGTTTATTCTTAAAAGTAATACGATTTCCTCATGTAGCATTTCAAGCTACATTCTGGAAAATACCATAATATTAGTTAAAGCTAAATGGTTTTCCTTTTTTATTTTTTGAAATAGTAAAGCACTGAAAGCTTGTGTAAAAGAATGGAAATGATCATTATTGAGATTTTATCCCATAATATTTCACTGAATATTCTATTATATTATTCAATTTACCCTTGACCTGATTTTGTTCCCCTGATTATAACAGTCAGGGTATTTCTCAGAATGCTCAAGGTGGCTTCTGTAATAAAACCAGTTAAGCCTAAAACCTTCCCCCATGCTCTTTAAAACATAAGCCATTTTTAAATTGATTGACTAAACCAAAATGCCCTCCTCATTCCTCAAGGGATTTATCAGATGAACCTAGGTCACACTGTCTGCTCTTGCATGGGCTTCCAGGGATTCCGAATTTATGATGATGAGAAGTGATGAATTTTGGTCATATGAAAACCCTAAGGGACACAAAATTTTATTAGGTGGCAGATGCAAAACACAATTAGCCTTCAACCTAGCCATTTTATTCCTAGTAAAGGGTCTATCTGAGTCAAGCCAATTGTCCCTACTTGTCTAGAAATCTGTGGAAAGATCCATTGCTCATAGAAGTGCTGTTAATGACTCATTTTTCCATTTGCAACTCTGGCTCCTGTTAAAGTTGTAAGTTAATATAATAAGGTCTGGATGAGATCAGTGGTTCTATGCAGAGCTAGGACAGACTTATCCTTGTTTAAGCAGTATTCATTTTGAATTCTTCCTGTTACTTGCCTTTGAGGAATGAGGCGTCTACCATGTGACTATGTGACTAACATGAACTGGACTTCTTAGGACATTACGGAGTCCCCATCAGAACCTGTCAAACATTTCTTAGGTAAACAGTCATACAGCCCTGCACCTCATAGAGTTATTTACACAGTCAGATACTACTAAACCAAGAGTCATTTAGAGATGCTTTGAACACAGGTCCAGTGATCACAAAAGCCAACGTTTGTTTGCATCTAAATGACAAGCTTCACATCTGATAGGCTACTTCACATTATTGGTTACATCATCTACAGCAGATACAGCTATCAGTGTCTTTCAAACAAAGTATGACTAAACAAAAAAAACCAAGAGACAAGTGTCATGAATTACCTTTCTGAGGTTTTTTTACCTCCATCATTAATACATTGCCTGATTTTGAAACTTCTGTCCTCTTGTCTTAATACAAAAAGGGTGATAATGGGGGTTTATGGTGTTGTCACATTTATTTCAAGTAATATTAAAAACACCTTTTGTCTTGAAAAGGAAAAAAATCAGTTACACAGATGGCACATTGCTGGGATCTCTTGGAGGAGGTGGTACAGCTCACAAAACTGGAGTGCTGTGGTGGTCATACACAAGTCCTTCAAGAGGCACACACAGAGAAGGGAGGAAGGGGATGCTTTCTATGCACAGGAGCAATCAGATGTACAGGATAGAGACCAGGTCAGGGAGACCTTATGGATAAGGGTTGAGGAAAGAGTAGTAGAGTTGACAGCATAGTGGGAATGAGTGACAGACCATCCAGCTTGGGTGAGGAAGTGAATGAAGCTGTTTTCAAACTATTTGAGGAGGTCTGTGTGTCACAGATCCATGGCATCTCCTGGAAGGACAGTTTGGCAGAACACAAAGAAATAAAGATTTCTGTAATCAGAGATAACTTCCCAATTGGATCAGCCAAGTGAATTGATGCTCCTGGATATGCTGTTCTCTGACCAAGAAGGCGCTGGTTGTGCATGTGGTAATCAATGGCAGCCCCAGAAAGAGCGAACATTAAAAAGTGATCTACAAGATCCTGAGAGTCATGAGGAAACAGAACAGATCCTGGGAAGAAAAGATTTTGGCATATACAGAATCTGGTAGATGGTATTCCAGGGAAGGAAGCTCTGAATGGCAAAGGAGCTCAGGAAAGGTAATAAGTCTTTAAGGACAAACTACCACAACTATTTGTCCCAATGCTCAGAGAATCAAAGTTGCCTTGGCTGAGTAGGAAATTCACAGCATAGCTCCAACACAAAAAACAGAGCTTAAATGGAAGAGGAACAACCTAAATGGAACAAAGGAAGAGTTTTAAAACCTTCCCCCTGTATGCACAGGTGACTTCAGGAAAGTCAAACTGAAATTGTAGTGATATCAAAGACAACAAGAACTTCCACAGGTGTGTTATCAGTAAAATGTTAAACAAGGAAAAAGTGTGAATACTGCATTTTCAAAACACTGAGTTACTCACTGCCTTCTTTGCCTCACTTCTCACTGACAAGATGTGGCAGGCATTATGAGTTAGTGTTCAAGAAGGAGAGGAGGTACCAGGAGAGGAATGAAGATTGAGTCAAGGATTGCTTGTAAGACACCAAACCATATAAAGTCTCTAGGATCTGATGGGGAACACCTAAAGGTGTTGAGTATTTAGGGGCTTATGCCTTCAAGGTTATTCTCCATCAGCTTTGAAATGTCATGGAGATTGAAGAGGTTTTCTGACAAATGAACAAAAGGCAAGTTTTGCTCATATTTTAAAAACGTTAACTGTAACAAAATCTGAGGAACTACAGGCCAGTTGACCTCTCTTTTCCAGCTCTAGGAAAGTCGCAGACAGAGTTCTCTTTGAGCACATTTTGGGACAGGTGAGGAAGACGAAAGAGAATGCAGATAGCCAGCACAGATTTACTAAGGGTAAAATTGATTTGACCAACCTGACCGCCTTCTGTGATAAAATGACCGTATTTATGGATGAGGACACAATAGTGGATGTCATTTACCTGCAATTATTTCCTTCCTTATCCTTTTTCTCTGCAATTCATTATCCATCTAGCCTGCAAATACTGTCTCAGAGATTTTCTAGTGATCTGCTTTCGTACCTTGCTGATTATACAAGGACAAAAGCATAAAAGGGTACATTTCAGATATATCTTGTCATCAAGAGTAAGGGTGATGTTTACAGTCGGCAGACCCCCCCCCTTGAAACTCAGATGTATCTTTTTGCATGTTTTTACATAGTCTGAGTACACATGATCCTCCTTTACAGTATTTCAATTAGAAAGGAATTCAGTCACAACAGGCATAGACGGAGATGCAATATACTCAGCAAAATTCTCTCCCATCTTCAGCTCAGGGTTGCAAATCTCATGTCTGGGCATTCCCGACTCATTATCAAAAACCTCACTGGTCTGCCTATTAGTTCCATCATGGTCTTTTGGATGTCACTGAAATAAAACAACAAATCAATATTGAATATTAGAAGTCCTTGATGAAGGACTTCTAAAGAAAGAGACAAAAATATCACTGTGTATGCACACTGAATGAAGCAGAAACATAGGCATGTTTCCTTTAAGTCAGCATGTCAAATCTGTTTCTGCAAATGAGCAGTTTTATATTTAGAAGTCTGTCTGACTGCACATCAGATACAATGAATGATTTATTTTTCACATTGTCAGTTTCGCCCTAGGTATCAAACTGTAAAAAACATTAATACACCCAAATTTCCTTGGAATAGTCAAATATTTCTCCAATAACTTCAAGAAACTATACTGTTTATTCCTGTTCTATGTTTAAAATCAGTCACAAATGACAATGCCTTTGTTTGAAGTATATCTGAAGTCTCTTCTGTCAATTAGATTTGTCATTACGCACTTAAGACCCTAAAGAAAGAGCATGACGAATCGATTCTTATTTACATGCTAGCAAAAAGCCAAATTCTGTCACTTGATAACCATGAGCTATACCTATGACAAACAACAAAGACATTGCATTATTGCTTTACAGTGCAAGGCTTGAAGGTTGGGATTTGTTTTATATCCGAAGAGACAAAAACAATACAAAATATTCCCATCCAACAAAACAAGGAATCACCAAGTCATGAAAATCTTTAGTGCCCATCTGGACTTTCAGGTATTTCCTTTTGCGGTTATTCACATATTTTACACAAAAGCTAGGCTCATAGCACAAAAACAGACTTAAAAGTTCTAAGTTACTAAAAGCTTAGCTAAGGCTCTGCAAGCCTTTTTTTTCAGGGTTCAGATAATGCATAAAGCTATGATTTTGGACATCTTTTTTTTCCATATAGGAAAAGCTTCAATAAAATTATTTTTATTATTATTTTCTACTGCTACAGTTGAGGAAGGGCAAGAGGAAAAAAAGACTATACTGCATGCTTATTTACAGTCTCATATAAATATAATAATGATGATTAGTTCATAAAAACACTGTTCTGAAAATAATAAGCTTAATGATCTCATAGCAGAATATGTGGTGAAGATTTTGAGGTTGAAACAAATGCTTTATATTTTTAGTAACAAGATTTTTAAGGTATTTGGGGTTGATTTTGTTGTTAAGTATGACTGCTATATTGACATACTGTACAACCCTAAGTGTATTGCAACTCTGTAATATACTCAATCCACATTAGAATAAACTAAGTCACTGTTGTATGAATTTAAGTGTTTATTTAAAATACATAATATTAAGATTTCCAAAGCAATTACTGTGCAATATAGTGCTCAGGTAAATAACAAAAAGGTAAAAATGAAATCTAAAAAGTTAATTGAGCTACAGTAGGCACTGTTTAAGATTAAGAAGGTACAGACAGACTCAAACAATTGCATACATGGATCAAGATGTGGGAATACCACGAACTGGCATGTCAGTGATCTGTGTAATTAGCATAGAGAACAGATTTGCAGCTTTAATGTAAGTTAATTAAATGAATGGGGTTTTTTAAGGCACAAAGAAATGGTATTAGATAATCTCTATTAGATCTTGTAATTTTAGCTAAATTTAATCCCATATATGCACTAACTCCCTAAAAATACGGCTTAAAATACTGAACACAAAGGTAGTAGGGTTATCTTTCAAATGTCTTTTAAAAATATTTTAAAATATAACTTATAAATAAGATAAATTATTTCTTTCAGACTTAAAGCAGTCCACTTGACTATAAAATTGTTTCCTCAAAAATCTAAATAACCATCTCACATTGCAATACATCTATCTGAGCATTCCTTGAAGATGCATAGGTATAGATCTTACACGTCTTCTTTGCGCACTTGTGAACATAGAAAAATTCAATACTTCTTTGAAAGCTTAGCCTTTTTAGCAGTTGCTTTCCAGTATTATATGTCATATATAGGTACAAGGAACAACACAGATCCACAGAGGATTGTACTAGAGATTTGACAGCAGTCTTAATTTTGAATGGCCTTACTATTCAAGATTATTTTCTTGTCAGCATATTTGATACCTATTCTTGCAATATCCATTTTTTTTCCCTACAGTTGTATGCTCTGCAATATAGTTATCTCCCAAGCAAGCGTTAAAGTAGTTCATAATGTAACAGAGGTTCAGGGAATTTTGCTATAACAATTTATGAATAAGGCAATAATTCGTCTCACTCTCCCTTTTTATTTTCAATGATTTTCCTTACCATCGGCTTTTGTGTCTGATCAGATAATTCCTTGAAGCTGTCTATTTGTAGATGATAAAGAGTGAGTTTCAAACAGGAAACTCTCAATATCCTATACAATTACTTTTAAAAAGTGCTAAGTATTTGATAGTGGTGTCAGATGTACTGGGCTGAAGGAAAAAAATTAGAGCAGAACAGTAATTTTTTCAGACTCTCTCTGGTTCTACTTATATCTTAACACAAAAGAATGAGGTCACATATTCAGTAACCATTTTATTGTATACAGCAGAGTGACATTCATATCCCTGAATTACACACAGTACAATCTTAGAATGCTTTTTTCAAAGAAAAACTAAAAGATGGAGGGAAAATGGCAGCAACTTAGACCTTTAGAAGAGTTGGACTTTGTAGCCCACATTGTAAATTGGCAACGTTAATTAGATTTCAACTAATTGTCAGGAAATTAGAAATACAAAGTGAGGTGAAGATCCCACTGAAATTGTTAGGAGAATAATCAGACCCTTCAGCATGAGAATATTCATTCATCAAATGAACAAGCAGACAGAGAAGACAGACCTCACAGTACTTAGCAAGAGTTATGGACCAAAAGTTAAGAAGCAACAGTAAGTTATTTCAGTTTTTTACAGCTTTGTGCCTCAATATATGCTTCAAAGATTCCTGTCAGAGAAAGACCTGGGGGTGTTGGTTGACAGCTGGCCATATATTAGCGAGTAATGTGCCCAGGTGGCCAAGAGGGCCAATGGCATCTTGGCCTGTATCAGAAACAGCGTGTCCAGCAGGACCAGGGAAGAGGTTGTGCCCCTGTACTTGGCACTGGTGAGGTTCCATCTCGAGTACTGTGTTCAGTTCTGGGCCCCTCACTACAAGAAGTACATTGAAGGGCTGAAGTGCATCCAGAGAAGAGCAACGAGGCTGGTGAAGGGGCTGGGGTTTTTTAGTCTAGAGAAGAGGAGGTTGAGGGAAGACCTCATCACTGTCTACAACTATTTGAAAGGAGGTTGTGGTGAGGTGGGTGTTGGTATCTTTTCGCAAGTCACAAGAGGATGAGAGAAAATGGCTGCAAGTTGCACCAGGAGAGGTTTAGACTGGACATTAGGAAAAATTTCTTCGCTGAAAGGGTGGTCAGGCAGTAGAACAGCTGTCCAGGGAAGTGGTTGAGTCGCCATCCCTGGAGGTGTTTAAAAGGCAGGTAGATGAGTTTCTTAGGGATATGGTTTAGGAAGGGGACCGGTACAGCTGGACTTGATCTCAGAGGTCTTTTCCAGCCTTATGATTCTATGATTCTATATCTTCCACACATGTTCCTTCCATTTGACAATGTACAAAAGACAGATTAGCACTTGCAGGCAAAGTTTGACCCTGAGTGAAATCCAGAATCATTTCAAAGGCATTTTACCCAGGTGGATCCTCTCATTTCAATAGAATCTGGAAAAGTTAGTAATTTCCATTGTTACTATAGCTGAAGATTTTAGCTCTGGAGCTGTCCTGTGTTCCTGGGGCTGTGCATGTCCAGTGGACTTTCCCTGATAACTTACAAACAAGGATACCCTTTCTCTCACAGGACTCTGACTCTCCGTATAAGCAAGAGTCCCCTAATCACACAACTTATTTTATTTTTAGTTTTTTTAAATAATTATTTAAAATCATATTATTTTTCTTCCTTTCTGCTTGCATTATTAATGATATCTTGTTATTTTAGGAGTCCACTGTTGTCTTGATATTTGCCAATTGTATTTTTAAAATCAGTAGAACACCTCCAGCATTTCACTGTAAAGTATCAAAGGATATCTTAACTCATGCTTCCTCTCTTATTTTTGTTCTTGACACCAAAGCTCACACGACATGCATTCTTACCTATATGTATAACTATGTACATAAGATCTAAAACACATTGGGTAAAAAAATGAGATCTTTCCTAAATATTTAGAAAAAAAGGCCACTTCTCTATTCTTTCATTTATTGAATAGTACAATAGACACCATGAACACATATGATGATCCATACACATGGATTTAGGAAAAGGCAAAACTGTACAAAGAAAACAAATTTCTTAGTAGCTGAATGCAAACTGTTTAAGATTATTTAACAGTCAATTAATTTCTACCATCACAAGTCACTATTAAATACTTTTCATCTATTGATCAAAAACTGCATGGATATATAAACAGAACGGAATTGAATTATTGTATCCTCCAATAAATAGGGAGTAGACATTTTGCCAAGGAACCATAAAGACTGTTTCATCTCCCATGAAAAGCTATGTCTGTAGTTAAAGATCAGACTTATTCAATATGAATGAAACATTTTCTACAAAAGACTATTGGCCGACCAGTTAAACAAAAGACATCATCGGTGTTTAAATATACACAAGGACTCTGAAATACATGTTAATAACTAAAAAAGACTGCCGTAAAGAAGAATTCTTATTTTGTTGAACATTATGCTGTTGCCTCCAAACATCTTTCGTCTTGCTAGAAAAATAGAGGAAAAATAGTTAGATAGAAATCAACTCATTGTTGATGTATCCTATAATTGCATGTGTTGGTGTCTCAGTAAATTCTGAAAAACTGCTAATATGCACTTTCAAGTTCAAATACCTGTAAAAAAGCCGAAATCTTTTGCATAGATGATATATCATTTATCAGGTATTGCCTGAAGACTTATTTTTTTTGTTCTAAAGCATGTGGATTCTCATTCTTTTGTTTATTAGCTATCTGAAATTTCCAGTCACTTGCCAATTAGATTACTTAACTTTATATTCAGTACACAGGAAATTAATGCTTTCATTCTCTGCTTCTTATTACATTTGTGTACTTTGTGAATACAGCTTAAATGTTTTCTATTGCTTAGACTTGTCTCTTGTAAGTCTGTCCTAAGTCGAAACATACAGAAGCTTACAAAGTTCTTCGCAAATTTACGGAAACAATTACCTGAAATTCAAGAAAGAACTTTACAAACCTTTCTCTACAAAGATAATTTGGTAAATCTGGTCAAGAATGATGAAAACAATCTACATTTTTTGAGATTTTCTCTACCTTTAAGCTCTGCTTGAATTGAGTACTACATTTCTTTGAAGTAGGCCTAACTTAAAAGAAATTTCAGAATATTCTTTACCAGATGCCTGTAAACTAAAATCCCTCTGGAATTCAAAGAGGTCCCATATGTCTGTTTTAGGTTTTGTACATAATGTATTACCAAGATATGTAAGTTATTCTCCCAACAGACATGTCACTTCCTTTCATTTGTCTTTTGACTGAAAACCTTGATTGAAGTGTAACTAGTGATTCTTTCTTCCTAGTCTTCTCAAGAAAAGATGGGAAGTTAGAATATTACTTCCCTGTACTTCAGAGGAAGTGCTTTGGATTTTTGGAGACGCTTTCTTATAGTATGCTTACTCTTATGAGAATATGTCCATCAAAACCTCCTGCCTTTTTAAAGAGCTTACAAAATCCTAGTGTTATAGGGGAAAAGTCTAATTTTACCATAAAAATGAAGTAAGGGACTACTAGAAGTAGCTTAAAAGAGGAATTGGTCTAAGACATTTTGCATAGGTCATAAAGAAATATTCACAAAGTGATTGGAACGTCTGCAAAGAACACATGCACCTGGAATGTTTTGAAATGTGTGGCAGAAATTAAGTAAGAATAAACATGCACAGTTTTATCTCTGATCAAAATAATTATTAACGCTACAGCATGAAGTGTCTCAGTAGAATCTTACAAGTGCTGTGACAAGCCCATCCTTGAACAAAGGCTCGATTACCTATGCCTCTTTCATAGTTGGTAGAAGTTATTTGACCTGTCATTAAAAACCTACAGTTACGGAGTTTGAACTCACCTAGATAATCAGTTCATCTGCATAATTATGCCTTTTGAAAGATACTCCTAATGCATATTCCTGTTGTTTATTACTTTTGTCAGTGGACTTGAATGATTAGTCAATTATCATCCTCTTTAAAATAAAAATTTTGCATAATTGATACTGTGACACTGCTTACATGATTCTTCTCCAGAAACTAATACCTCCAAATTCTCTCACATACACTGTGCTTTTAAAACCATTTATATTTGTTGTTCTTCTCTTGACTGTCTTAATCTTATCGACTCTGTACTAATCTGCACGGCCTGTATTATGCTTATTGTGCCAGGTGAGATACCATGACTGGGAACACGAGAATGATTACCTCTTACGTCTTAATGCTTCTGATATGTCTTAATGTAACCTGATAGACACTAGCACTGTCAATCTACATTCAGCCTGTACCACAGTGATAACAATACCCATGTCTTTTTCTGTATTTTTCTAAGTATTTTTTTCAGTCTGATATTTCCTAAATGTAGCACATTATTCTTATCTCTTTTGAATCTGATTTAGGCTTATTCATCAATTTATCAAAATTAATTGATTAGGATTTTAGTTCTGAACTGTTGTGGGTCTGCTATCTCTCAGTCCTGACCATCATCCATGGAATTCCACTGTTTCTTTTTGTTATTCCATTAATCATGTGCAAGACTGAAAATTGGAAGTTCAACATGCAAATCAATATAATTTCTAGGATTAAATGAAAAATAAAAATCTATGCCAAATAATGTTTAAAAATAAGCAACTGTCTTTTAAATTTTTAACCAGCTGTGACTCATCTAGTAACAGTACTATCTAAGTCATTATTGCTTAGTCTGCCGATGCATTAAAAAATTAAAAGAGTCAAGCAACAGCACTTCTATTGAGTGTTTCTGAAGCACAAAGCCAGTTCCCTGTAGGAAAAGGAAATTGAATTGATTTGTCAGCATTTGTTCTTGACAAATTAACTTTGACCATAACTTAGCACCTGATTATATTCCAAGAACTACAAATGCGTTGTTCAATAATTTTTTTCCAGCAGCTTTCTTTTATTATATTTAGGCTGAACAGTCTATAACTCCCTTTTTTAGTGATAGGCATTACATTTGGTTTTCACTACTCCTTTGGGATCTCCTTTGTCATCCATAGATTTCTGGAGAGCTTTGCTATTAGTTCATAGATTGCTTCAGCTAGTCCTTTAACAGTCAAAGGCAAATTTCCTAACACCCTGAAATTACAAGGTGAATAACTCATCTAAGCATTATTTAACCCAATTCTTCATTATTCTTATCAGTGTTTCTATACTGTTGAAATGAATTGTGCTACACATCTGATTGCCACCAACCTTTTTTAAGACTTTTGAATCTAAAAGGCAAAAGTACTTTGTTCTTTTTTAACATCTGTATTTATTTGTTTAGCATCCTGGCTGATAGCTGGAGTTATATTTTCACTTTTCTTTCTTTTTTGCCTTAAATTTATTTAGAGCTTTCAAAATAAATACATCAGCTTGTTTATACAAAAAAAAACAAATGACAGACAGGCATCTGAAAACACTTAAGAATTGAAAATTAGGCCAGTGATAAGCACACAGTACATGGCTTGCTCAATATCAAAATGTATATGCTATTTATTTATGTAATTTTTACATAAATTTCTATTCATGCATTTAGAACTGCTTTTTTCATACTAATGATTTTTATCCAACTCACTATAGTGAGAACAACATACAGAAGCTTTTAAAGCTTTCTTAATAGAATATTACTTGATGAAGTAGATTTTAAAAGAATGCATGATGTATTATTTTTGCTGAAGAAGAGATTCACAGTACTGACTGTAGAGGATTTTATTCCTCCTTCCTCCCTTTCTCCCTTCCTCCCTTCCTTCCTCCCTTCCTCCCTTCCTCCCTTTCTATCTTTCTCCTTTACCCTTTTTCTCTCTTCCTTTGCTTCTTTCTTTCTTCTAACTGAAAATGGAGAAAACAAGGTTGTTTAAAGGCTGCTTTAAGGCAATGACCAAAAAATGAGCAATTCCTGTTAATGATCAGCCAACAAGCAAATAAACTGTGTAATATACACTCCACTGAGACGTACCCATTAGCCCCCTTAGAACCTAAGTGTTGCTGACAGCACTTACTGATTTCTAGACTGGATTCATTACTACCATGTAAGAAAGATTTCTCAGATAACTATGCCTGAGTATTAAAACACATTTCAGACAATAAAAAAGGTACCTGGGAAAATGCCTGGGAATAAATTTGATTCCATTACAGACCTTAGAAATACATGCTGTGGATGAGATCTTTGGGTTGAATGTGGTCTAGCGCTGCAAAGTTCATTTGTTCTGTTGAAAATAATTAAGTGTAACATCATAGTTTGCAGAAGATAAGGTTTCTGTAGTTGTTTCAGAGTCGCCCATGTAGAGCTCTCTATAGAAGTAAAGATAGTAAGTCACAAGGGCAGTTATGTCCAGAGACACTCACAATCACATAGCTGCAACATACATGAAAAATAGAGATCTTTTTGCAGTGCCAACCTAGAAATCCTTTTGAAAAAGATTCACTATTCCATCAATTAACTGGAAAACCATTCATTTGGGGTGTTTCATTATATGGAAATAAAATTACATCTATCTAATTTCTTATCCAAAAGGGTAGTAAACAAGTATATAAGCCAGGAAGATTTTTCAATTACTACTAAAATTAGACATAACATTTCACTGTACTGAATGTTACAGGACAGCTTAAGTCAGGAATTAAATTTTGTAATAAACATGTAAAAATTATCTAATTGAAATTATGTAATTCAAAATTTAAATATTCCTACTGGAATCTACTTTGGTTGGATTTTAGCCAGACCACCACACCCTATTGCAGTGCTGCATCCATTTCTTCAGCTCGGCTCATAGGCGATGGTGTCTTCAATGAATCATCAAAGCAAACAACTGAAAAATCCGGGAACTGGGGTAATGTTTAGAGTGAAATATATTTCATCAGTACAGAACCATGGTAGTTTACATATTGTACTAGGAGTGCTTGGCAAGACGAAAGCTGACGATTAATTGGTGAAATATTAAATTAATTTCCCCAGCTGGAGTCTGTTTTGTCTGTGATGGAGACAGGTAAGTGACCTCACAGTCCTTATCTTGAAGCATGATGCTTTCATTGTGTTTTCTCCCCGTGTCTTTTTGAAAGGCAAGAAGGATAGAACATCTTGGTGGGCATCAGATGGCCAACCAAAGAGAACCCACCACACATACACAACCAAACACTGAGATCCACTTTGTCTTTGTGGTAAGCTCGTATCCCTGTGCTGAGTGTAACACCACCATCTATGGAAACATACAGATATCTAATTTCACCTAGTATTCAAGCTTTGTACTTAGAACTGTGTAACACCCTGAAAAACTTTCATCCATCTGTTCTTCCTTCCTCTTGGAAGGATATACTCATATTGGTCAGGCACAAATACATTGTGGTAGGTCCATCCTATATTAGTTTAAGTAGTCTCCAACATTTGTTTATGTTAAATAATAAGTATTTTCCCCAAAATTGCCTCTGAAATGAGTGAGTAAAGAAGGAGAGAAGACAGATGGTATAGTTCATAGAAGTAAAACTGAGAAATGATAGATATGTCTTTCAATTAGTGGAAAGTATAATGCCAAAATTCTTGCTTGAAATTTGTAGTGAAATATGAGAACAGTAGAATACAAGAAAGGGCAAAGACAGCTAGCGGAGTGCAATTCAGTAAATGGTCATTTGCTGATCCAATAGAAATACACAGGAGTTATTACATTTTGGCAGACATTTATTTTTCCCTTCTGGAAATTCAGACTTCTACATTAAGACAGTTTTCATCTGATTAAAGCTTGCACAATGTTTAATTTCTTTTAAAACTACAACCAATTTAGAAGAGAGAGAAAGGGACTGAATGAGTCCCACAATAGAATGAAATAATATTGGGGGTGGAAAAGGGGCAGTAATTTTGCCTGGATAATGTTCTCATACTTTGTAAGCCTTTAATGCTGGAATTTATTTATTAATGATGCATGGATTATTACCCACCATCTGTCTCGTGTTAGCAGTGGGCTGTTTCAGATTATGTTAATGTGTTTCTGATTTGAGTCATGTTGAAAGCGAGAACATGGCATCCCATGTGCAGTCCTCTTTGAGGCCTACTGTTTTCTGTTCCTCTTCATGGAATGGGCTTTGATTTGATTTGTTTTGGGTATTTTTTCTTCTGTTGCCAAAACAGCTGCAAGCCTGGAAGGGAACGAGACACAGGGCCACATCAAACTTAGCTCATAAGAGAAACAGAATGTTCCAGGAACTAAACAGGGAGTTGAAGTGAGTTAGAGAAATGAGGAGAAGAGAAGAGGTAGGAAGGCATAGAAGAAAAGAGGGTAAGTGAAAGGATAAAGAGCTCTAATGGAATTTTACTTGGTTTTCGTTATCAAAGACAAATCAAAAATTGTTTTCTATTCTAAGTGGCATACAACATATTGTTTCATTTTTAATTTATTGTCCCAGTTAACACAGAAAGTATTTTTTCTTTTTTCCCTGTTGTTGAAAGACTTCAACTGCTTTTATTTTAGTGCAAAGAAAGAAATAAAATATTTACCCTAAATGAGCTGCCATCAAAGGGGGGAAAACTCCCAAAAAATAACAAAGCCAAAACTCAGGTCTGCTCATATTTCTAATGCAGCATAATGGTACAGAGATGTAAAGACAAGGAGAAAAAATACCCAGCTCTCTTGCTGAGAATTCTCATACTTAGGTCTCAGCGTCTGTCTGTCAGGCATTTGAACTCTATTCCTGAAGTTAAATAAGCAAGTAGATAAGGTAATTCCTCTCCATAAAACTGATTCTTCTCCATAACACCTGGAGTATAGGTTCCTTAGCATCCCAGCTACGTGTGGTACATTTTTAGTCTGAGGAATATTTTTGGAAAATATTGTGCTTATTTCTATAATTAGGTTAAATTATATTAATTTACGTAAGACTATTGGTAAGAAAAAGCTGAACATTCCACATGCTAAAATGAAGTTATTTTACATTAAGAAATACAGCAATATGCCATCTCATTTTCAGACCATGGCATATACTTCTTTTACTTGGTATGATACATAGAACAGCTCTCAATTTCTGTGTAAAACTTTTTACTGACAGAGAACCACTACAGCAGCATTTCTTATTCTTTTATCAGACTGATGCTTTATCCAGCAGGCTTTTCTCATTCATTCTTAGCTGTACGCATTTGCTAAAATTCATGATTCTAATGTTTTTCATGCAATTCATAAAAACATAATTTGGAATCTTTTGTTTTGAAGCTAAATTACAGTTCATTACATTTAATTTTTTAGACTTTTTTTTTTCCTAGTACTCTGGTGAAAACAAAGTCTGTGCACGTGAACATTTATACTACAGAATTTCAGACCTCAAGCCAATGTTCATATGTTTTTGTGAAGTAAGATGAATTTGTAGGAGCCATAATGTCACCTGCAGTTTAGTGTAGCTATTTTCGAATACATGAATTACTGATATAAGCCAGAAGCTTCAGAACATCGCTGCAATATGTTGAATACAGTCAGACTGACACGTTAATTAGTGCAGATTATGTGTCACAGTCTTCAACAAGCAATTTACATACTCCCCAGAAAAGTCTAGAAAGCAGACATTTTGCAATTTAGTAGCTCCTTTAGAATTATTCAAAAGATATTGACAAGCAGATGTTATTTGTTTACAACCCCTCCAAATTCCTTGATCTTTACCAATCAAACTCTGAAAAATTGTATGGTAGAGGCTATCTTAAACCCAACATTGTAAGCAGTTTCTGTGCCATTTTTAGTGTAATTTGTTTAGTATAATTACTAGTCTTTAAAAGTCCTTTTAAAATGTATGCCTACATTTTAAGTAAGTCTTCTTTTAGAATTCAGTGCTAGAAACAAATTCTAAGACCTTGCTAACAATCTTCAGCAAAAATCTGTTTCTGAAAGTAAACATATAAATATCATGGTTGCTGAGATTTTAACTTGAATTGGCTATAAAGGAGTTTCATCAGACTTTTTAAACATTTAGTAATAGTAGAAATACAAACTTACTCATTTGAGGGAAATTTAAGTGACTATTTTCCATTGAAAATACAGAAGAGGCAGAAGTACATCTTAAAGGAATTTAAATGTGAAGAAAATATCTGCCTTTTGGAGGATGTTTGGAAAAGATGGAAACTTTTTAGAATACCTAAAAAAAATTGCATCTTCTGAGTGAATGAAAAAACAAACCTCAAAAAGGCACAATGGTGACAAGGCATATAGAAAGAAATAAACCGAATAATACAAAATAGAAATTTATATAGAGCAGTGTAAGTTACAATCCCTTTCCACACTAGAAACACCTTAACTGCATTTGATCACAACACATACATATTCTGATAGTAGTTTAACCTTACAATGAGAGAATCAAATTCAATTTTTCTCGTGCAGCTCAACTAAATATGAAAAGGAAGCCAAAAGCGCATATGTAAACCTCGGTGATTTCATATGCTTTACTGCCTGCAATGAAAAGTTACTACAGGCATTTTTTTATGTTCTTACTACACAGAGGTTTCAGAGGGAATTCTAGTGATTATTATCTGTTATTATCTGTTATTAACAGTTGTTATCTGTTAGAAATTAAAGAAGATAAGAGAGGAAATACTTTAAAGCAAATGGCTGTTTTGTCCAAACATTGCTAAACATGATCTCTCACCTGTTAATATTTTTCTTCGTAGTATCAAAGGTCTTTGTTTGAACATAAGAGGAAAACAGCTTTTTCAAGTTGTTTATATAAAGTAAACAAAGGCACAAGCATGGAAGGATATGCATGATAATTAGGTACAAACTGAGGTCAGAAATCCATCTAATTTGAAAATGCTGGTTCTAACAGTAGCCAAGAGTGTATGATTAAGAGTATATGAACAAAAAAGGATACCATGATTACCTCCTCTGGTTTATTTTCTGACAACCTGAACTATAATTATTCCTGAACTAATGGTTATATGGAGATCTTTGGATCAATAATTTTCACGCAGTACTTTTCTTCCATGACTTGTATACTTACTACACAAACCCATTTTGTAATTTTGGTCTCCAGAAAATTTTGTTCCATGGTTCAGTTACGTATTCTGTAGGAACAGTATTTGTTTTTGAAAACTTATGCCTGCTAATTTTCTTAGTTTTCTTCTACTTCTTACCTTAACAAGTAATAATGAACAAAGATGCCCTATTTATGTTCATCATACAGATTGCATAATTTATCTACGCTTCAAGATAATATGCTATTTATAAAATCATAGAATTATAGAATTACCTGAGTTGAAAGGGATCCAAAGGGATCATCGAGTTCAACTTCTATCCCTACACAGGACACTCCCAACATTCACACCATGTGACTGAGGGCATTACCCAAATGCTTCTTGAATGCTGGCAGACTCGGTGCCACGACTCTTTCCTGGTGGAGCATTTCTGGTGCTCCACCCCCTGCTGGGTGAAGAACATCTTCTTAATATCCAATCTAAACCTCCCCTGGCACATATTCCTACCATTACCTCCAGTCCTATCATAGGTCACAACAGAAGAGATCAACACCTGTTTCACCTCCCTCCCTTGTGAGAAGGCAGTAAACAGCTATGAGAGCCCCTCTCAGTCTCCTTTTCTCCAGGCTGAACACACCAAGTGACTTCAGCTGTTCCTTATATGACTTCCTCTTTAAACCTTTCACCAGCTTTGTGGCCTCCTCTGGACACTCTCCACCAGTTTGACGTCCTTTTTATCCTGTGACACCCAAAACTGCACACAGTACTCGAGGTGGGGCCGCACCAGTGCTGAGTAGAGCAGAACAATCCCCTCCCTCAACCTTTTGGCAATGCTGTGCTTGATGTACCCTGGGACATGGTTGGCCCTCTTGGCTGCCAGTGTACACTGTTGGCTCATGTTCAACTTGCTGTCAAACAGAACATTTCAGTTTGAGCTCTAATCACTGAGAATCGGTGGCAGGAATGGTAAGTTCTGCAGCTGAGTACTAGATCAAGGTGGGCAGGCAGTCCTGGTCCCTCGAGGGAGGGAAAGCCCTGGAAGGAGCCAGGAGTAGGTAACTTCTGAATCCCTGAATCTCAGCTCACACGTGGGTGGCTGATGCAGAGGGGAGGTTCCCAGAAGCATCAGTAGGAGATTTAAACAGCCCCTAAAGAGTGCCAGTGGCAGGAGTGCTGCAAACAGAAGCGGGCAAATAGGTGTGGTTTGTTAGAAGGGCATGGTGAAGCAGGTGATTAAGGCAGTTTGTGAAGGCAGGGTGAGGGCTCTGGGCCTCAGCCAGTAGTACCAGAGAACCATGGTGTCAACTCATCAGAAAACTAAGGTATCGATCTCCTAGCTCTGCACCAACCACAGCTAATGCAGCCTCCCAGACCAAGCCCCAGTGGATGCATACTGCCACCCAGATGCCAAGCTGCAGGGCGTGTCCCCCTCCCACACTGGTATCAGATTCCAGTGGCGAATTCACCTGGCGGGGATGTCTGCTCTGGTGGAGGAATTCTTCCATTTGGTGACAGAACTCAGTGAGAAAGTGAGCAGGCTGAGGACAATCAGGGAATGTGAGAGGAAGATTGACTTTCGGAAAAACAGTCTACTCCCTGTCTCAAACCCAACAGTCAGTCATGCCTTATGTGACAGAGGACTCTCCATCCTATATCTGCTCAGCTGAAGAGAGTAATTTAGGAGATGGAGGGGGATGGCACCAGGTTCTTGCCTAGCGCAGCAGGTGTGTCTCCCCTGGTTCAACCTCAGGCTCCCAGGTTCCCTTGCATAACAGATATGATGGTCTGCAAGTGGAACCAAGTCCTAATGTTGATGATGATTCTCACAGCTTAGTAACATTCCCTAGGTTAAGACATCCAAAGACACTGATTAAACAGCTTCTGTAAAGAAGAGGAGGTTCATTGTCATTGCGACTCCCTCCTGAAGGGAATTGCAGGTTCAGTATGCAGACTGGACCCATTTCATAGGGAAGTCTGATGCCTACCTTGGGCCTTGGTCAGAGACATGGAAAGGAAATTTCCAACTCTGGTCAAACCCACAGATTGTTATCTGCTACTAATCTTTCAAGCAGGCAATAATGAAAAACAAACAAGAAACCTTAGGGTGATTAAAAGGGACTTTAGGGCCTTGGAACAAATGGTGAATGGTGGAGGGTTCAGATGCACAGCTAGAGTTCTCTTCTGTCATTCCTACTACAGAGAATGATGAGGGAAGGAGCAGGAAGAGCCAAGAAATAAATACCTTGCTCTGAACCTTGTATGAAGAACAAAACTTTGGCTTTTTTTGGCAATGGGTTAGACTACACACCAAACCTCCTGGAAAACGATGGATTACAGTTGTCCCAGAGGGGCAAAAGGACTCTTACCAGGATGCTGGTAGGGCTAACCATCAGAGCTTTAAACTAGATTGGAAGGTGGTGGACAATACTAGGTTTAATGGAATAAAGCTTGGGAACGGTACTCCAGTGTCTGAGGGACAGTGTAAAAGTGAGGTCCCCTGGTCATACATCTCAGTGGAACTGGGGAGAGCACTCCAATTGACAGCCAAAATGCAAAGGTTATTGGTGGGTTAGAAACTACAGCTAGATGTCACTTAGGATTTAAGACTATTCCACTCAGGAACAAGGTGGACAGAATAGCCCAACTGAAGTGCATTTACACTAATACATTCAGCATAGGCAACAGACAAGGGGAGCTGGAAGTCATTGTAAGGCATAAAAACTACAATATAATTGCCATCATGGAAATGTGTTGGGATGATTCACACAACTGGAGTGCTGCCATGGGTGGCTATATACTCTTCAGGTGGGATACGCTATGAAGGAGAGATGGTGGGGTAGCCCTCTGTGTTAGAGAATGTTTTGGTTGCATGGAGCTTAATAATGGTGGTGTTAGGGTTGAATTCCTATGGGTAAAAATGAATGGAACACACAAGAAGGCAGATACAGTGGCGGGAGTCTGCTACAGGCTGCCCAACCAGGAAGAAGAAACTGATGAGATCTTCTACAAGAAACTGGGAGAAGTGTCACAATCACTAGCCCTTGTTCTTGGAGACTTCAGCCTTCCAGATATCTGCTGGAAGTTATAATGCAGCAGAAAGGAAACAGCTTAGGAGATTCATCAAGTGTGTGGAAGTCAACTTCCTAACACCATTGGTGACTGAACCAAGAGGGAAGGTACTCCAGCAGACCTGCTCTTTGTGAAAAGAGAAGGCCTTGTGGGAGATTTGATGGTTGGAGGATGCTTGGGACTCAGTGTTGTCAAAATGATAGAATTCTCAGCTCTTGGAGGAGCAAGGAGGGGGGTCAGCAGAACTGTGACCTTGGACTTCTGGAGGGCAGACTTTGAACTGTTTAGGAGGCTGCTTAATAAAGTTCCCTGGGAGACAGTTCTGAATAACAAAGGTGCCCAAGAGGGCTGGATGCTCCTGGAGAAGGAAATTTTGGCAGCACAAGAGAAAGGTCATTCCCATGTGCTGTAAAATGAGCCAGCAGGTAAGAAAACCAGCTTGGCTGAGCAGAGAGCTTTGCATTGATCTCAGAAAGAAGATTAAAGACTATGAGCTTTGGCAGGAATCCCAAGAGGACTACAATTATGAAGTGAGATCACATACAGAGAAAATTAAAAGGGCTAAAGCCCAACTAGGACTTCAACTAACCAGTTTGTGAAAGATAACTAAAAAAAAAATTCTACAAATATATTAACAACAACAGGAGGACCAAGGAGAATCTTCACTGGATGCAGAGAGAACAATAGTGAGAAAGGATGAGGATAAGATTGAGGTACTTAATGCCTTCTTTGTCTCGATCTTTAATAGTAAGATAAGATGTTCTCCAGGTACTCAGACTCCTGAGCCAGAAGATAAGAAAGGAGAACAGAACAAAACTACAACGAAGCAAGAGGAACTGGTTAGAGACCTGCTTGGTCAATTAGACATCCACGAGTCTATGGGGCCAGATGGAATCCACCCAAGGGTGTTAAGGGAGCTGGCAGAAGTCTTCACCACATCCTTTTCTCTCATATACCAGCAGTTTTGGCTGACTGGGGTAGTTCCACTTGACTGGAGATTGGCAAATGTTATGTCCATTTACATGTCTGTAGGTCTGAGATTGGTGCAAAGGAAGGTCATGGAGTAGACCATCTTGAGCGCTACCGCATAGCATTCACAGGACAACCATGTGATCAAGCCCAGTCAACATGGGTTTATGAAAGACAGATCCTGCCAGATCATCCTGATCTCCTGCTATGACAAGGTTACCTGCTTACTGGATGAATGAAAGGCTGTGTATATGGTGTACTTGGGCTTTGGTAAAGCTTTTGACACCTTTTCTCACAGTATTCTGCTTGAGAAACTGGCTGCCATTGGCCAGAACAGGCATAACCCTCTGTAGGTTTAAAAAACAGCTGGACAATCAGGCCCAATGGGTTGTGGTAAGTAGAGTTTAATCCAGCTGTAGGCCAGTCACAAGTGGTGTTCCCCAGGGCTCAGATCTGGCTCCAGTTCTGTTCAATATCTTTATCAATGATCATAGAATCAATTATCATAGAATCATAGAATCATCTGGTTGGAAAAGACCTCTGAGACCATCAAGTCCAACTGTTCCTGTCTCCCTACTAAATCATGTCCCTAAGAAACTCATCTATCCATCTTTTAAACATCTCCAGGGATGGAGACTCAACTACCTCCCTGAGCAGTTGTTCCACTACCTGACCACCCTTTTAGTGAAGACGTTTTTCCTGATGTCTAATCTGAACCTCCTCTGACACAATTTATGGCCATTTCCTCTTGTCCTATCATCTGTTACCAAGCTGGGTGGAAGTGTTGATCTGCTCGAGGGTAGGAAGGCTCTGCAGAGGGATCTGGACAGGCTGGATCAGTGGGCTGCAACCAACAGGGTGAGGTTCAGCAGCACCAAGCACGGAATCCTGCACTTGGGACACAACAACCCCATGGAATGTAACAGACTTGGGTAAGACTGGCTGGAGAGCTGCCTGGCAGAGGAGGACCTGGGTGTGTTGGTTGACAGCCGGTTGAATATGAGCCAGCAGTGTGTTCAGTTAGCCAAGAAGGTCAGTGGCGTCTTGGCTTTTTTCAGAAACAGTGTGGCCAGCAGGACCAGGGAGGTGATTGTGCCCCTGTACTCGGCATTGGTGAGGCCATACCTCGGGTACTGTGCTCAGTTCTGGGCCCCTCAGCACAAGAAGGACATTGAGGTGTTGGAGCATGTCCAAAGAAGAGCTGGTGGAGGGGCTGGAAAACAAAAACCAGCTGAGGGAACTCGGGCTGTTTGGCCTAAAGGAAAGGAGGCTGAGGGGAGACTTTATCACTGCCTTCAACTACCTGAAAAGAGGTTCTGGCGAGGTGGGTGCTGGCCTCTTCTCCCAAGTGGCCAGTAATAAGGTGAGAGGCAATGACCTTGAGTTGCACCAGGGGAGGTTCAGATTGGACATCAGGAAAAATTTATTCACTGAAAGCGTTGTCAGGCTCTGGCAGAGGCTGCCCAGGGAGGTGGTTGAGTCTCCATCCCTTGAGGTGTTTAAAAGGCGGGTAGATGAGATTCTCATGGATATGGTTTCGTAGTGTACAGGTACAGTTGGATTCGATGATCTCAAAGTTCTTTTACAATCAGGCAAGCCTATGATTCTATAATAAAAACAAATTCTCTACGCACTGAAGATAAAGTATAACAGAATGTATATTAATACAGAGCTGTGGATAAGATATCTGCAGTCCAGAATCTGGGTTATACTTTTATGGCAACAAAATATAATCCAAAAGTTCTAGACAAAAAAACAAAAAATATCAAGAAAAGATTCTGGTAGAAATTAAATCTTAAAAACATTTGAACAATTATAATCTGGTAAAAAAATTTTTATAGTACAAGTCAACAAGAACTTCACCTTACTATTTTTCAGTCACTCTAAAAGAAACGTTTCATTTTTATGAGGGCATACGTCTGCTTTCCTTTTGCTACTGCGAGTTTTTCAGAATCACGAGTAAACAAATTCATTTGTACTGAAGATAATCTATAAAAAAATAATTTTCAATAGAAACCTAAATTAACTTGGATCAGCGAAAAAAAGAAGAATCTGAAAAAGACTCATGAAAATATGACCATTCCCACTTTCACCTCTAATTGTCTTCTAGTTATTAGTGATAAAAACAAGGAGTTATGTCATCCTAAAGATATATACAGGTCTACATGAAAAGAAGAAGAAGACCTAAGTGCAGCAGACAATGTCATGGAAAAGAGAAAAAAGAAAGGTATCCTTCTGTACCTCCACAACTTAAACCTGTTTGTTCTGGTTTGAGCTAAAGCAGCATTAGTTTTCTAGCTTCTAGACTGTATTTGGCTTCTGACCTGGCCAGCACGGGAGGACTAAACCATAACACCATTATACTCTAAAAGCAGAACAAATAGCTATTCAGCTTTCTAATTTGTACAACCTCATTTGGAAAATTAGTAATTACTGACTAATTTTTCTTCTTACCTCAAGAACAGATACAGTTATGAGTAGTTTTGATTATATCTTTTTTCTTCGATTATACTCCAGTCCACTGACTAAATTGAAAGGAGGCTTCTGACAAAACTTTAACATTGTAAGAATAGATTTGATGTTAGGAAGAAGTTCTTCACTGAAAGGGTGATTGGCCATTGGAATGTGCTGCCCAGGGAGGTGGTGGAGTCTCCGATCCTGGAGGTGTTTAAGGGGAGACTGGATGAGGCACTGAGTGCCATGGTTTAGATGATGGTGTTAGTGTTGGTGTTAGTGTTGGGTTATATGTCGGACTAAATGATCTCGGAGGTCCTTTCCAACCTTATGATACTGTGATACTGTGTGATACTGTAGTAAAATAATTTTCTCTCCTGAGTGTGTACCGTCTTCTAAATGCATCAGTCTAATTTACTGATTTGTGATCAGACCATAAAAGGAAAATGTAAATGAGAAAAATACATATTTTCTCATACCCTCTAAAAAAAAAAGATAGGATCTATAAAAGCATACAATGTAGTTGGTAAGAAATGTGCATATTAAGCATCTTGGAATTTGAATATGTAATAAATTAATGACTATACCAGTAGACCATTTAAAACACTGTAATTTAAAAAAACCTGTAAATTTGAACACCATCCAAACCCCGGTATGTGAAGGCAAACCAGAAAAGACAATTCTATATAGTACACATGCTTTCTAGCTTATTTTGACAGATTGTAAAACAGGACTTGTTAAAATAATGACTTTACATTCAAACCAATACATTTCAATGGATCTACAGGCAACAATATCTGTAAAGTAATGTTTCTGCTAGTCAATGTAAAGTATTGATTTGTCATTTGACTTTGTTTCAAATAGTATGTATCGATGTAGTCCACAATTTTGAGAGATTTCTGATGAGAGGACATAGTTTGTGGTGTAATATGGTACTCTGTAAAAGTCTATTTAATTGCTAAATTGGCAAATTGTCCCACTTCTAATGCATATGAAAAGCAGTTTTCCTATAAGAGTATTGTACTTCTATTGTGTACATGTGAATTTTTCTTTCCCTTTTCCAAGTTCCACAGTAACAGCCCAGTCAAAACGTCTGAAATCTGGATGGCAAAGCTGCACTTTGAAAGACAGAGCCTATCCTTTAACATTGTTGGAAGATACACAATAATATAGGGAAACCACAGGCATATGCAGAACTCCTATTGACATCGAAAGGTTTTCTGGCACTATATATGTAATGAAAGTTGTGGTCAAGTGTACTCTGGACTGAAATTCAGATTGAGTAGGAACTTAGGGACAGAAAGGAGGAATACCACAGAATCTAAAAGTAGGAAAGACTACTGACTTTCTTATTTCATATGCATATTCTCTGAACAAGTTAAAAAGATTTACTTACATACGACTATGTTCAGGTTACCCGTGTGTCTTCCTTTCTAAGGGCAATCTCAAGTTTAATAAAATAGTACCTACATCATTCCTTTGAAGAATCCTTAATACTTTCCCACCCCCTCATGGATGACAGTCCAGCAAAAGGAACAAAGGGTAGATTTATATTTTCCTGTCAGTTTCAAATACAAGACAATACTATATTTTTAAGGTAAACTCTACGCAGATATCTTCAAGTGCCTTACACATACAAGCTTATAAACTCCACGTGAATTAGGTCTTTTTCCTAATTAATAGAAGTAGGAGATTTATTTTCAAATATAGTGTTTAAATTTGCCTGCCTTAATCCACAGTTGCCTAAAATTAATTTAACTATCAATTCATAATTAACCATCAATTAGTAAATTACTTTTCAAAAATACAGGTACTCTGAAGGCATTATGTGATTTTTTCTTCTAGTTAATATGCATAACAAAAAAAAGGAAAAAAAACCCAGCCAAACACACCCTTACCCCACACAGACCCCTTCCAAACAACAAAATTTACCTTTCCTGTAGATGGTCTCTAATTTCTTCTGAGCAATGGAGGAGAAATGCAGAAATTTGTGACTAAAATAGGTTGCAGTCACATAAATCTGTAGATTTCAAAAATCCCACTGAGATGCAAAATACTGTACATACTTGGAATTGGGATTCGGGTGATTTGCCTAAAATTTAAAAAAGTGTTCAAAGATCATAGTAATTACTAGAATGCACGGAGGAAATTTTAGTTTTGGCTCAGGCTATTGTACCTTGCATGAACAATGGATTGTGATAAACTTAAAGGTGGATGGACATAATCAAACCATTGCCAGAAGTAAGACTTGACACTTAGAGGATTCAAAGGCAGCTGAAGCCTTTTGTAGAGGAAGAGATTTCTTTCCTTTAAATTGGTATTATTGTTAAGCGGGAATATCTCTGTTCAAAACAAGGATCCAGGTCTGTAACAGTGTGCAAGTTTCTTGCAGGCCTCTAACACAAGGTACAGGTCCTCATTCAAATACACACTATGTTCTTCAGTGAAGAGAAATTTAGATTTTGTTCAACGAGTCCTTACTGGTGCATGAAATTCTCCTTACAGCCAGCCCATAAGTGCCTCATAATGGACACCAATTAAAAGCTTCAAGTGTTGCTTTAGGATCTATAAACAAGGCACCTATTTGTTTACTCCTTCTAATCCATACTTAGTCATATAACTCTGTGCTGCACAAAAGAAGGGAGGGTAATACGAGTATGTGACAGCCACTACATTCCACAACACTAAAGTATACCAGCAAGAGAATATGCGTCTAAGGTGTTAAAGGCTGAACTCCCAACGCAGTTGCCACCTGCACTTTTAATCTTTCATTTCCATCTCCTTAGTGAGTATTTTCACCAGTGTGCTACTATATTTATGGGAAAAGTATATTTACATGATATGAATTAAACAAAAAATGTAATATAAAATAAAAATTAAAAACAATTTTTAGTTTTGTGAATTTCTGCTATGGATGGGGGAAAAAAGTTAACCTGGGTACCTGAGTTTTTTTAGAAACATGTTTTCCTCAACATTCCCATTGACTTGCTCATTCTAAGTTTACTTTTGCTGAGAAAAAATATTTCTCGACCAAAATTCTCCCCTGAAGATGGGGTAAAGTATTGCTTAAAGTATTTTTTTTTCCCAGCAATACCATGATTCAGTCAGATAAAAGCTATCAACTGAGCCTACAAACATTGCCTTTTATCCTTAAACTAGAAATGTTCATGTTATATTCCATGGATGCCTGAGCATTCATAAACTCCTATTAACTGTTCTATAAAAGGTGACTTTAAGAAAGCACCATTCACATTTTATGGAACCTGTTCCTTTACAGAAAATATGTTGATACAATGTGAGGGAGATGAACTATCACTGTCCTAAAGCATCAGAACTACAGTTCTGCAAAGAAAGCCTCAACTTTTAAGTCCAAGTGTGGGTTACACAGAACAGCTAAGTATATAAATTTTCCTTTACACAGACACTCAAAATCTATGAAGGGAGGAAAAAAGATTCTTGTTTGGGAGTTGTCTGTTCTTTGTTTTGATTTAGTTGGTTAGTTGATTTGGTTTGTATGTTTGTGGTTTGAGCTTTTTTACTTTTTTGGTTGGTCGGGTGGGTATTTTTTGTTGGGTTTTGTTTTTTATTTCTAAACAAATTATCAAAATACCCTGCTGAGCAATTTCTGTCATTAACTGTGTTGGGACCTTGGTCACATCTCCAAAAGAAAACTCCAATAAGAATCACATGTGATAAAAGCTGAACACTAAGAAATTAGGCAACAAGTGTGTGCTCTCTACTGTATAATATTTATTAGGCCCAAGAGTGGGAAAGTGCCAGCTATTTACCGTCTAGTTCAGGCACCTCCTCCCTTTTGAAAGTCTTTCACCGGGGCAAATTGCTAAGTACTTGTAAATCTAGCAGAGACTGGTTATAGACAGACCAGCTGGGAAGTTCTCATTATGAGAACATCCAGACAGCTCTTCTTTTTCTATTCAACAGGCTTAGACAATGGTGACTGAATTTGGCACAACAGACAAAAAGGTAAATAAAATGTCACCTATTTAAAAGGTCAGTAAGATCAATGTCTCGAACCTAAGGGTTCAGAAGTTATGTAACTTACAGAATTTGTAGTTCTGAACCTTGTAATAACATACCTCTTGACCCAAACACAGATATCTGGTCAGGAGTGAGAACTATAGTTAGGGCTTTAAGGTATGTGCAACTCGTAAAATAATGTATTTAAGAGCACTGATTTAGATTTGGTTCATTGATGTCCTTAATTGCTGAGTAAATTGCTTACTTTTTAAACCATTGCTAAGTCTACAGCATGCTTAAGAATTTATATTCCTTTGTCTGCAGAAGTCTTCTTTTCTGTCCTTTTTAGAATCAGCAATCTCAATTTAATATTTCTTGTTAAAAACAAAACAAAACAAAACAAAATTAAATCAAACTAAACCATATACCCAGAAAGTTCCAGATAAATAGATCTTCAGAGTAATTTACAGATTCTGCAACCCCATTTAAGATTGCCTTTTTTTGCTGCAGAAGCCCCACTTATCACATGAATTTCATCTCTTTAAAAAACCAAAATGCCTACTAAACACCTTTCTGTGCCTTAATCCATTCATTTTCAAAGTATTTCTTTTAAACTGAGTGAGAATTAAACCTAATGCACACAGTTCCATAACTACATTCCTTGTAACAAGAGCCATCTTAAAATGGAAAGTGCTTCCCTACTAAATTAAAAGCATAGGAAGTATAAACCACATATATCAGGATTTAAAAAATAAGGAACCCTTCATTTATTAATTTCACTAAACACTGTGTTGATCCATACTAAAATTAAATACACAAACACACTTACAAAAGAACTTATATCCCCACTGTCATAAAGATATCTTTCTAACAAGGAGGAATATTGAAATCTGTTCCCAGTTAAGGAAGGAAACAAGAAATAATATCCATCCAATATCAATCTAGATCTCTAACAACTGTTATTTTAATATCATTTGTATTTAAATTCTATTAAAGAGCCTTATAATTAATTTTTTTTTCATTCTGGAAATTATTCTGTGTTAAGTTTCAATAAACCCCAGAATTAATGCAAGAATAAAACTGAACACTGTGAGGTTTCAGTTTTTCAGGGTTTTTTAAGAGTTTTTCAGTTTGTATTTATGAAATTTCAAGTGACAAATGTCCTTCTGTTTTTCAGTTCCAACAGTGAAATCTGCATGGTAGAAGCAAGAAAGAGAGACTATTCTTATAACTGTGTTTGGAAATTTGACGGCACTTTCTTTTAAAATGTTGGAGTTCCATCCAGTACTGCACAAACTAATCAACAGGTAACAATATTTGTAGACTCAAAATGTCCAAAACAATATTACATTTGTTGACTATTAAACACCTTTCATTTACTTTCTAAGGCTGTTACGTGTATGATTAGACGTGTACATTAAAATTAATGTTTCAATAGTTATTTTAGTCTAAATATATGGAAAAGGAAATTGAGGTAACTGATTATAAATATCTTTTAAAATTATATTTTCAGCAATGCATGAGACTGTGGTTTAACGGCAAAAACCCTACAAGATTTCTTGCTTATTTTCTTATTTTTATATAGACATCTTGAAACATAAGATACAGGCCACACAAAAACCATATAAGACCCAGAAAATGTTTGCTACATTTCATTAAGCATAAACTGGCTAAATTGCATGCTAAGAATAAAGTCTTATTGTCAAAGGGAAAGTTCAAAAGGAAAACACACAACCCAAAATTATGTGAAGATTATTTATGACCATACTAGAAGATCACAGTCACAACAATTAATCCAAAAAATATCCCAGGCTGGTTTATTCCATATAGTACTGTTCAAAAGCATTATATGTCAAATTCGTGCTACATTTCATGAAAGCCATGCCAACTGTTTCATGATGTCATTTTTTCTTTTACTCTGTTCAGAGACAGAGGGTCTCCAAAAAGATGAAGTCTTTTGTGTGCTACTGACTAAACACCATCTATTCTGTGATGCTTTTTATCATCACTAAGATGCACAGTTTGTCTTTTAATCCATCAATTTCTGCCAGCAACACTATTGTTTCTCCTGTTACTCATACAAAGAAATAATCTGTAACTATCCAGACACCTTGTTCCTTGACATTGAGGAAAAATTTTTTCCTCTGTAACAGCTAAAAAGACCCCAAGATTTCTTATTGCTCCTAAATCCCTCTACCACACGTATTCTTACAAGAATAGTAGTATTATTCCAAGAACAAAAGCGATATAGTCTTTTTTTAACCAAAATTCATAAGCCTCTAACCATAACTGAACTCTTTGTGTTCCATGTGAACTTAATTCAAAATTTTCCGCAAAACAAAATAAAAAAAAAAAAACTATAGAAAGAGAAACTAAAGTTATTCAAAGGAGAACACTTATTTGGGAAAGATTTGCAAGAACTAGGAAATCAGACAAACATAACCAACAGTCTATGGGGTAGGTACATTAGAATTTTTTTTGATCAGGAGTGTGATCTTGAAGAAAGTATTCGAATTGTCCCCATTTATCATGTGTTGGTTCATATAACAGAGCACTCCTGGAAGACAAAACTTGAATTTTGGATGAAACAAACCCATAAGATGTGTTCCGACTGCCTGAAGTAAAAAAACTATGAAATGCTGCGGTATGAACATCAGATGCTCAATATGAATGGTTCCAGTCTATAAATTCACATTTCTAAGTTCACACTTAAATTTTTAAATTTTATATCCTTGATCTTTGAGAATAAGAGTAAAAGAGATAGAAAATTTAACTTCGAAATTCTCATTTTCTTGAAAGTAATATACTCCTCTATCTTTGACATGCATATTGGGAGAAATTGAAATGAATAGACTATTTGGAAGAAAAGCAAGTGGTAAGTAGGGAAATTATTCATGAAAGAAGGACAAATTTAAAAATTCTTTAATTGATACAGCATATCACAGTTGATGAAATTCACTAGTCACAAGCTGCCAAAGAGAGAAAACTGAGAACATTTATCAGCATTACTATTGCTCTCAGTGTTCTTTAACCATCCTGTTTTTCATTTTTCTCACTTCCTACTTCAAAGTGCAAACCAATACTATTGTTATTGGTTATGAACACATCTGAATTCAAAATATTTGGGGGCCATTATCCGTTACTAGACCTATTGAAAAGGCAGGTGTATATATACAGGCTTAATTCAATAAATTTTATTCAGATCTTTTAAAAGCTGATTTTGTTATCCAGACAAATAGTCACACTGGCTCAATTCCCAGATATCCTTTATTCAACTCATAGTCGTAACTATATAGTTGAACTTGCTGCTTTATATGTAAATGTCTGAATGTGCATACTATTTGATAACAAATCAAGTTGTGCCCCAGGCCAGATTTTAGTGTCAGTTTTCTTTAATGCTTATATAAATGATCTGGACACAGGAAATGAATGTAAATTAAGTAATGTTGTTGACAATACTAAACTGGAAGGAGCCATGGACTTCCTCAAGTGCAGAGAGACATTGCAGAGAAATCTAAGTAGACCTGAGAACAGAGTAAACACCAAGTTTATGAAATTCAACAAAAACAAGTGGAGGATTCTCCACCTGGGATGGAGTAATCCTGGTTATATGTAAAACTTGGGGCTGAGAGGCTAGAGAGCAGCCCTGCTGAAACAGATGTGGCATGCTGGGATGTTGGCAAGTTCAATATACATCAACAGTGTGCTGTGGCAGCCAGAAGGTCCAACTGTGTCCTGGGATGCATCCAGCACAGCATAACCAGCTAGCTGAGGGAGGTGACTGTCTCAATCTACACTGCCCTGATGCACCTCAAGTACTGTGTGCATTTTCAGGTGCCTCAATACAAGAACATGAAACTATTAGAGTGTGTCCAGAGGAGGGTGATCAAGGTAGTGAAAGATCTTGAGGGTAAGACTTGCAAGGGGTGGCTGAGGTCATTTAGTTTGCTCAGTTTTGAGAAGGGTGAAAAGCCTGCCAGCATTCAGTGAGTGTGTGAGCGATGCTCTTTAGTCATGTGGTTTAGTTATAGGTAGTTCCACAAAGAGCTGGAAGTTGGACTTGATGTTCTTTATGGGTCCTTAAGAAATGAAGGTCATTTGACTTTATAACCTGATAGTTAAACTAAAGAACAGGAAATTAATTGGTTTCTTTCCCTCTAAAATAAGAATAGGTGGATTTATTTGCTTTCAAAGTCACTTTATCAGTGTATTTTTGCAGAGGACAGCCAAAGGTACTTGAGTAATCTCAGCACTACAAAATCATTGTGGTAGTAAGAGATAGTATTTCCCTTTTCTTTTTGAGATGAATGTGAGACCTAGCAAGCTTCATGACAACAACAACAAAATACAAGGTTTGAAGAAGTTTCAAAATAAAGCAATGGTAGAGGAAAAATTAATCCTGGCACTTTGGTTGAAGAAAGTTGACAGAAACCAGAAAATACGAAAGAAAACATGTAGTATTTTTGTAACAGGAAGTTGACAACGTTTTGGAAATAGAATTTTGAGCACTATTACACATTTAGATTGATTTAATGTTTTGGATTTGTCTGCAGGCATCCAAACAAGATGGTTTGAATTTAGATTCTTGTCTGTATTCTAATTTCACCCAGATTTCTAACTGTTCACATAAAAGACTTTAGCTCTCAAAAATCCCTTTATTTAAATAATTTTCAAAATGAAGGAGGGTTTTTTTGTTTCCAGAAAGGGAGTATAATTTTATATTTACACAGACAAAGCAAAAATTTTGCTACAATTATTATGAACCATTAGGCAACATGGTTCCTTGCTCAGAATCCACTCAGATGGCTTTGAAGATATTTTGATGATCATTATTAATTTTTCCCTTTTTGCTATCTTCCCCCCCAGCTTCTTTATTAGGACTGTTGTACAATAGTTAAAATAATTGGAATTCAGGGTGAGATGGAGAGTAGAGGGAAATAGCGTGAAGAGAATTAACATCAGGCTATTACTTTCTGCTTTAAGTTATAACATCCCTGTTGTGATCTACAAGTAAAGAAAATTACTAATCATGAGTTCCTGATCAGTACATTAGATATGCGTTTAGCTGAGACGGGAGCTGTGGATCCCATTTAGTTTACCATCTCCTTGAGGTTATTATACCCCACAGTCAATCATTCAGTACATTGGATGGTTTATGTTGATTTTATTGCTCACTGGAATATGACAACCTAAGACTACCCTGTTTCTTGTTAATGACCTCAGGACCTATTCCTAGGGAGCCCTAGCACTAATTATCAGTTGATTGTAAATGGCTCTTATTTATTGATTCGCTTTTCAAATATGTCAGTTTCTGAGCTTCAGTCTCAGGGTCATCACTCCATTGAAATACCTAAAAGATGCAAGCTGTATCTCTCAAGGTCCCAAGGCCTCCAATTCCATGTAGACTATGTATAAGCAGTCACCTTTCCATCTTGGCTTCTGCTGTATCTGTCAAGAAAGCTGGGAAGTAAGCAGTAGATGCACATCCTTAAGAATCAAAAATTCTTCGTTCACTTATGTAGCCTACCTACCAACCATCAGAGAGGAATGACTTCAAATGTGTACCATGATTTGCTATACATAAATGTGAACCATGGATGAGTAAGTCTGTATCCTACTAACATGAAACTCCTTTCATTACCTCTTTCTGATCTGCATTCTGATAGGTGTTTCTTTATTAAACGTGTGAGGAAATAAAGAAAAAATGAAAACATAAAAAGCGAGCTGTGTCAGTTTTCCCAAAATTTGGACACTTGGTAATTGTACACACATTTTAAGATTTACAATACATTGACTACTCATGACTCCTTCAGAACATACATTTTACACATTTTTTTTACTCCTTCTGATCCACATTTGGAAAATAAAAGCTGCATAATTATAATAGATGTTGAAAGCCAAACATTTATGTCTATCACATGGAAAAACTTCCCTTCCAGATCCAGTCCTTAACAATGAAATGCAGATCTCGGCATTCTCTATCAAAATCACAGTCTAGGTCAGAAAGAGCGAAAAACAGAGGAGGACATCATTTGACAGACTTAGGCTTGCTTAAATTCCTAGAAGTTCTTCTTCCCTCCCAAAAGGAAATGGTCAACAATTCAGCAATTAAAACTTCCCAGAAGTATGACTAAGTTCTATATCAGCAATCATTTGTATAAATTAAGTAAAATCAGTAATATGTCACTCTTAGAAACTGGGTAATACTATAACAATCTAGAAGAGACTATTATATCAAAGAAAATAATAAGAAACATCTATTTCAAAATAAACAATGATGCTTATATAAATTCTAAACCTGAATACCTCAAAAGAATATTCAGGTATGATGGATAGAACAATTGTGGGATTTAAGCTTTGTCATTTATTATCCCAGGAAATGGTTTCCTATAGGACAGTTAGGCGCATATGAGACAGCTGGTAACAGAAAGATAACTGCAATATAAAATAAGTATGGATCTGTGGAAGGCAGTAGTTCTAGGATAAGGAAAATACAGCAGAGAATCCTCCAGTTTAATTCCTATCTCATCCTTCTTCATCTGTGGTATTCTACTGTAGAGAAAGCTTGCATAGAGCATAGTTTTGCAACTACCCTGGAATCAGGAGCAATCAGACAGAAAACATCCTCGGTGGACGTCGGCCATCGCAGAAGAGTGAGACCCTCATGATGTCTCAGTTTTATACTGGGTATGACATACATAGGGTAGAATACACTGTTGATCAGTTTGGGGTCACCTGCCCTGTCTGCCACTCCCTGTGGGTGTGGCCTTTTTTTTGCTAGTTCAAGGATGGCCTTGGTTGCTAGAGGAATAACTATAAGCATCAGCATTTCTGCATACCAATGTTCCATCTTATCACTTCTAGAGAGAAACTGAAAAACATGCAGTTAGCTTTCAGAAAATGGAGTTATTGAGACAAGATTGAGTTGGATTACAAAGCTGACTCTAATTTGAATCAAACCACAATATATTGTAAATAGGCCTAATATTAATGGAAAAAGAACGTTCCCATCTCCAAGTGAAAGCTGTGAAAACTTCCGCTAAGAACATAATCACTTATTCATACAAATTTGACCACTAATGCGAGAGACGAGGAATAGAAGTATTGTTTTCTTATTAATTTATTAAATAAAGTTTGATGCTATTTTAAATGCTATCTTTCTGTGTTATTCTGTAGGTGAGCTGAAAAATTAGTGTTCAAATTTGTGTGTAAGACCATTCTTGAAGAGCTGAAAAATTATAAAATATTAACTTATACTCCTCTGTGAATTTTTTCATTTTCCTCATAAGACTAACTGATTTCCCATCACTAATTTAAGATCAACTGTAAACTTCTTTCATATGTATTTTTTGTGTCATTATTACAAAAAGTACATCTTCTTCTGTAGAGCTGTATGACTTTAAGAAACTGTACTTGTAAGTTTATGGCAGCCTTCCTGTTTTGTTGTATGTTGTACTTATTAATCAAGTATTCTATCCCATCTGCATCATACTAAGTATAATGCTGAGGAATCACAAGTGTAAAGCCGTCTTCTGTGGCTGGTGTCCAAATACGATTCCTTCCATCCTCCTGCCTTCGATCCCAAGCTGTACTTTCCTGAATCTAGTTCCTAAGTCCAGTTCCTGTCCACTGCTGAGTCCAGTGTAGGATTTCCAGTACCTGCTTTGCAGTATTATTTGTGATGTGATTATCATCATGGGAGCTCAATATCTGGTTTGTATGTTTTCATATATATGTTGTAGTTTCAGGGTTTTCAGAATTTTTCCCTTGCCAATAGTGGGACTGAGGGGGCAGAGGCCTGGCTGGCACAGTGAGGGACTGGTCAATCCACTGGGACACTGGGACTGTGAGTTTTTTTGGGGAGCAGCATTACTGGGGACATCCCAGGAAGAGGAGTTGCTTGTGTTGGGTTTTGAACTGTTGGGCTACAGTGTTGCTGTTTGTTTCTGTGTTTGGTTATATACATATTTTGCAGTTGAGAACTGTTATGTTTTCCTATACAATTTCATATTCTCCTCTTGATTAAAGTCTATTAATTGCAAAGGGCTGTGGTGATTTTCTTGTGGGAGATATCCTAGTTTTTCCTTTAAACTAAGACAGTATATTCCATTATTTTCTTATTGATTTTATTATCTTTCCTTTTTCTTCATATTTTTTCATTAAAGCTGCTTTTAGGGGGTTTTAAGTCTTTCTCTCTCATTCCATTCTCCTTTATCTCATCAAAAAGGACAGTGACTACACTATCCAGGGGCTTAACTGAGACAGAGGTGCATAAAGGAAATGAAAGAAAGAGATGCAGTCAGAAGCAGCAGGAAACCTAGAGTTAAAAACGAAAAAAAATGAGAGATGCAAGTAGAAGGAATGCTATAAGCTTTGCTGGTGATATTCCACAAGTTAGTTACACATAACACCCAACATAAATCCTACTGGAATCATTAGAATAAATAAAAACTTGTACACCATTAAACTGAACTTTAACTACCCTTACTATTGTCCCATTGGACCTCTTCTCAAAATAAACTATGCCTTCTAGGATATCAGTTTCCTAACTCTGCTGATCGTTTATAGTCTAATTCTAGATGTTGAACTCAGTAAACTTTTATTTCTTTGTAACTAAAACTATATCTGTGACTACATTTAACACCATCAGGAGGTAAAGCAGAACATTGCTTGTGTTTGATCCTTTATGTTTGCCTTAGGGATCTGTCTCAAAATGCAGCTTAGAAAATTCTTGAGGTGCCTGAACTCATGCTGTCTTCCTCACAGATGTCTGGGAGATTGAAAACCTAGGGAAGGATAATCTGTGTGCATGAATAATCACATTCACTGTTAAAATCAGAGGTGTCATACAGTTATAACTAAAGGTAGAATTTGCAATGCTGTAGGAACAAACACATCAAATAGACAAAACAATAGCTCTTAGCCACTCATAACTATTCTGTTATTTCTCAGTCATGACAAGGAAATTCAGTGGTAGATAAATTTTTCAGAGTGTGAAGTCCTGAAATCTCCTTGTGTCTCCCCACCTCTCCTAGCTGAATACCATAGTTCAGCTCTTGGGAAAAAAAAAAAAAGATTATAAAAGTAAGTGTTGTTTACTTTCTTTAAGACTAGATGACTGTAAATGTGGAGGTATGGTATCAAGGTAGACTTGCATTTATTTTCAGTCACTTTTAATGAATACCATCAGATCTATAATTTCTCAAATATTTTTAATGCTTTGTAAATGAACTGAAGTTATGATGAAGCCAACATACAGCAGACTGCAAGACTAAAGATGCCTTGAAAGAACCTTAAGTCTAAGTGTTGTTCACTTTAAAGTACTTTTAATATAATTACAAAAGTTTAAAATTGTTCATGTAGATGAGAAACTCATCATAATCACACAGTATCACAGTATCACCAGGTTGGAAAGGACCTCTGAGATCATCAAGTCCAACCTATAAGCCAACACTAGCACCAACACTAACATCAACCATCATCTAAATCAAGGCACTCAGTGCCTCATCCAATCTCCCCTTAAACACCTCCAGGGTCGGCAACTCCACCACCTCCCTGGGCAACACATTCCAATGGCCGATCACCCTTTCAGTGAAGAACTTCTTCCTCACATCAAGCCTAAACTTTCCCTGACGAAGCTTGAGTCCATGCCCTCTAGTTCTGTCACTGGTCACCTGAGAGAAGAGACCAACCTCTGCCCGACTACAACCTCCTTTTAGGTAGTTGTAGAGAGCAATGAGGTCTCCCCTGAGCCTCCTCTTCTTTAGACTAAACAGCCCCAACTCCCTCAGTCGCTCCTCATAGGGCTTATGCTCCAGCCCCTTCACCATCTTCGTTGCCCTCCTCTGAACACATTCCAGTATCCTAACATCTTTCCCAAACTGGGGGGCCCAGAACTGCACACAGTATTCAAGATGAGGCCTGACCAGTGCCGAGTACAGGGGGACAATAACTTCTCTGGTCCTGCTGACTACACTATTCCTGATGCAGGCCAGAATGCCATTGGCCTTCTTGGCCACCTGGGCACACTGCTGGCTCGTGTTGAGCTTCCTGTCAACCAGCACTCCCAGGTCCTTTTCTGCCTCACTACTCTCCAGCCACTCTAGCCCCAGTCTGTAGCTCTGCATGGGATTGTTGTGTCCCAAATGAAGTACCCGACATTTGGACTTATTAAACATCATCCCATTAGAATTGGCCCATGTCTCCAGTCTGTCCAGGTCCCCCTGTCCAGGGCCATCCTACCCTGTAACAGATCAACCCTTCCTCCCAGCTTGGTATCATCTGCAAACTTGCTGATGATGGACTCAATCCCCTCATCCAGATCATCAATAAAGATATTAAACAGGACCGGACCCAACACCGATCCCTGAGGGACACCACTGGTGACCGGCCACCAACTGGATGAGACACCATTCACCACCAGTCTCTGGGCTCGGCCATCCAGCCAATTCCTAACCCAGCACAGAGTGCTCCCATCTAAGCCATGGGCTGCCAGCTTCTCTAGGAGTCTACTGTGGGGGACAGTGTCAAAGGCCTTGCTAAAGTCCAGGTATAACACATCTACAGCCTATAATGTTCCTAAATGTCATTAGGCACTGAATATTCTCTTTGTTCTCTATTCAGAGCTTCTGCATGAGGTTCTCAAAATGGAAATGAAACAGTCTGGAAGTTTGGTAGGCGCATACTTGGCAAGTGATACAGAAAACAGCACATAATGGGATGTAAGTCTGCGCAGTGTGTGTAGATCAAATACTCAAAACTTTCTGGAGGATATTTTGTCCAGAAACAAGATTTACCAAGAGGATCATCACTATCAACGTGATTAAATTTTAACCAAGAAACTTGAAATAGTCTTCTGAATTGAGGATGGAGTAGTCAGTCAAAAAAATAAGAGAATCACAGAAGTTTTTTTAATGGTGATAGACTTGACACTGGAAAGAATAACAGTTAGACATGGTTTGGCACTGCTGGTTGTCACCCCATGGCACCAGGACCTCTGTCCGTGTGTGGCACAGCAATATTCCTGTCAAACATTGAGAGCAGACTGCACCCGACTGGTGGAGAATGTATGTGGGACTTCAAGGAGGACTTTTTTCATGACCTGGGGGCCATTGTGTTGTAGGGTGTTGCTCAGGTGCAAACACTGCTGAAGCACCCACGTCCTCCCTACGAAGGGAGTGCAGGTAGGGGAACACACACTCTCGGGAGTGAGTTGTAATTCTCATCTCTAGAGCCTTTGAGACAGAGTGGATATATGTAGTTGTGTGTGTGTGCGTATGTGTATGATGAGAACTTCTTGGCAATAGTTTTTGAAAAGTGGTTAGAAACATGTAGGTGTCATTCATATTTTGTGTAAGTGTTATACATATTTTGTAAGTGGCTAGTGTTGTAGTTGATATGTTATGTTACTGTTATTGATCTTGAATAAATAGTCCTCTGATTCCTCATCCATCATGCCACTAATATATTAATGAAGTGCTTTGCTCCTCACTTTGTTTTTAAGCATGCAAACTAAGTAGCATTTCTCTGTAACAAGCTGTTCCAGTGAATATTAGTCTCAACAACTGCCAGCAAGAAGTCTGGTCTCATTCTCATGGATCAGTGGTATAAACATATTTTTGAAAATTCTGAAATTTAAATTCTCAACTTAACTGCATCCAAAACGTGTATAATCGTATTTTTATAAGAGAAGATAATTTTTGTGATCATGGTTTTCATTTTCTCGATTTCCATCAGTTTTGCTTCCTCCAACTTATGTTGAAGAAAAATAACTAATCTCTTCTTCAAAAGCTGGATTTTGCCATTAACTTCATTTCCTCCTAGTGATACCTTTATTGGTGAAAGTACTCAAGATTGAGGTGACAGTAGGATAAAACACAGGAAGGGAAACAGCCCAGAAATTAAATGACTGTCTGGGGGGGGTAAAAAATCACGTATCTTAAAACCACAAATTTTAAGTGCAGGATTTACTCATCTTCACTCAGAAGGTATTTTTTTTCTTGATAGCATTGACCAGGTCTCCAGAGAAGATTCACTGCTGAGTAATGCTAGTATTTTCCTTTTGGGAAACATTTACTCTTCTCCTTCTCTGAAGATTATGATATCTAAACTTTTGAATGGTAGAAATTATTATAATATATGACCTTACAAATATTCAAAAACTGAAAAATTGAGTCAAAGTCCTTTGCTCTATAATGTCCACTTATAATCCATTTTCCTAGACCTACCGAACACAAAGAACTCTAGCAGCTATTGGACCTGGCATTTAAGGTGCAGCTTTACTAGTTTTCTTATTATGCTTTTAATCCTCTTTTGAAAGCAGCTGGTAGTTTCACTGTTCATTTACAAGAGAAAAGTTACATATTTTAGCCTCATCTATCATAAAGAAATAACATGAAGCAAAGCGTTGCACAACATACCTTACTTAGAAAATTCTTTCTAAAACCAATATCTCGAGATTTAGAGATATGAAAAATTCTGAGACATAAAATAGTAATAATAAAATAACATTGTAACCTATAGAGTTACAAAATAATAGCTGGTTATCTAACAACAACAACCAAAAAACCCCACATCCCACAAAAATGTTTTATAGCATTTCAGTCTTAAAGCACAGCAGAGGCTGAAACACTCCTCACAAACCCACTGTTTAGCAAAATTAAATCTAATGTTCTAATATGACTTTATTATCAGGGGTTTTTTTTTCCGCTGGTAATTATTTTTACCAATTCAGATCAGTACTTCCTTAAGACTAAAGCTTAATAAAGCATTTGTCATCTTACTATTCCACAGTATTAATCACTTAGAAGTTGAGACACGCTTCAGGAAATGCTTCAGTCCATCTCGTCCACATCAGGGGTGTTATATGACGAGATGGACTGAAGCATTTCCTGAAGTGTGTCTCAACTTCTCAAAACTTGTGTTGTACAGCAGAACAGAACACCACTGCTGACTTTCGGTCTTTTTTTCTCAGGTAAATCAGCTAATCTCCAACTGGAATTGTATTTACTGTTTTAGCAGTATCCTAATTGGCAAATCTTGAAGACTGTGCTGTCATGCAAGGTTTCCAGTGGTACATCTGTTTCTAATGTACAGTGCATAATTTAATAATGAGACTCTTCAGTGATCTACCCACTGCAAATTTCAGTTGTTAAGGATGTCTAGAGCAAGATGCATTTGAATGGTAAACACTTTCTTGGAACATTAATTTTCTCACACTCAGAAGCAGAAAATGTAACAATGGTTGTTTAGTGTAAAGCTCTGTTTACTTTAAAAAGCTATTTATGGCTTAAAAGTCTTGTTCGAACTGATTAGCTATAGTGGAACTTAAAACTTTTATAAGACCTATTTATTACAGTTAATGTGTTTTTCCTAAGACTGTAGTTCAGGAAATCCATCCAATCAGCATTAGGACAATAGTACTTTATTTTTTTCTTACCAACCTTATATGTATAAGTCAAATGGATTTCCAGAACAACTGAAATGAAAAATATTAAACTCTTAACCTAAAGCACCGGCTGTGTTATTTACATTTAATCCCTTTCATTCATAGGTATAAACAGAGAGAGACAAAACAGCTCCCAAAACAATACCTAAACAGTCAGAAATCCATATCCTCATCTATAACTCGTCTTGGCTAGTCATTTTCTTACCGACTGACACTGTATCCCACAAGTCCCTTACAATGTGGAAGATCTAATTAACAAAAGGTATAATGCAATTATCCCACAACTAAGAGACTATTTGGTAAATATTCCAAATGTTGAGACATACATAAATCAAAGAAAATTCCAGATTTCACTTAAATGTAGAATAAATCCACCTTCTAAGGTGAAGAAAAAATAAACATTAAAGAATATAAAAATTCAGTGAGGAAAGTTTTTTACTACTCCTATATCAGATTAGTTGTTTCAAACATCATAGCATTTACTAGAAGCATTGCCCCAAAACAATCTGGCAAGATTTTCCTTGTACTGGGAAGAAAATAAAGGAATAGTCATGTTATCATCTACTTATTATTACTTACTATTATTGTATGTCTGTCAACAACAGTAATTTTCCAGACTTACAGTTTGGTGGCTGAGAATAGGATCATTTCCAGTTTCTGTCATGCTACTGAACCAGAAGGTCTATGGGCCTCTCTCTTTCAGCAACTAGCACTTTCACACACCGAAGTCTCCAGTAGGTACAGGAGCTGAATTTATAAGCTTTCTCACACTTGCAACAAAATCTCAATCTATGTCAGGCACATTCCTCACCTTCAACCATCAGTAAAGTTTGCTCATGTGCATCTTTACAAGTTTTCTTTAGATCTTTGTTTAGAACTGATCTATCTAAAGCTATCTTATGATACATATATTTGTAGGTTTACTTGACCAAGCCTTCTGTTTTACTTTTCAGTTAATTTGGAAATTATATATAAAAATGCAAAAAGCAAAACTCAAAACAAACCATACAGCCATAAATTAGGGACACTTCTTTTTCTCTCCATTTATACTGAGAGTAATTTGAATAATACACTGCAAGGAAAATAGATCCATTCCTTTCAGGAACATATGCCAAATTCACTATGTTTTAGTCCAATGTAGAATTAATATTATTACTTATATCTAGAAAAAAATAAATCAACTTTTCAGGGTGATGAATGTCATCAACAAGAAAATTTAATCTTACCATAAGCAAAACTGAAAAGATGCAAAGCTCAGCCTAGTTTACTATTTCACTGTCAATGTGACACTTAGCCACAGATTCTAAATGGTCTGCAAAACTATGCATGTACTCAGGCCTGATTTCTTAGAAATCTTGGCTAATCTTTCAAGAGATATGGACAGAGTCACTGTTCAGGTGGGAAACCTTGTTAGTCAAGCTGGCTTTTGATTTGAAATAAGGCAAATAAGGCACTGGGATGAATTATGCATTCTGTTGTTTGGGTGAATATCTTCTTTTTTTAATGAATATCTCCTTTTTAAAACTATATCCCATATAGAATCTGAATAGCAGTGTTAGAACACAAGCTACTTGATAGTTCAAAAGGAAAGATGGGGGTTTAGGCTTAAGTGGCTTGCAGCCTAACGACTACTTGTTGCATTGCATATCCTTACTCTCTATAGGGGTAGTCACAGATTGTTTTTAAATATAGCATTTCCATTGACAGCTCTTTTTGTAAAAGTAAGTATTGCAAACTGACATAAGGACAATTCCTTTCTCAAATATTTTATAGCAAAAACAAAGTAATAGAAATGAGTCAGAAGAGCAAGCCCTAAGGGTCATTGAATCATGGAATTACAGAATGCTGGGGGCTGGAAAGGGCACCAGGGGTGTCAGACTTACAGACTGTGGGCCAAATCCAGACCTCTGCTTATTTTTTCCAGCCTGGCACCCTGTTTCTATGTGGCAGCAGCACCGAGCTCCTTGCCCCTATGTTCCTGTCAGAGCCCTCGTCAGATGTGCAGCGTGTGACGCTGCAGAAGCAGGAGCAGGAGAACAGCAGGAGCCATGATTTTGACACCTATGATATACACTTTCTGTGTTCACAACTAGGCAAGAGTTTGTGCCTGTTGCCCCTTTTTCTATCACTGGCCACCACTAAAATGAGTTGGACCAACCCTCCCAACACCCACCCTTTAGATATTTGTAAGTATTGGTAAGATCATCCCTGAGCTTCTTCTTTAGACTGAAAAGACTCAGGTCACTCATTCTTTCTTTAGAAGGGAGATGTTCCAGTCCTCTAATCATCTTTGTGGTCCTCTGCTGGACTCTCTCTGGTGATTCCGTGTCTTTCTTGAACTGGGGAACACAGAACTGGACACAGTACTCCAGATGGGATCTCTCTAGGGCAGAGTAGAAGGGAAGGATAATCTCGCTTGACCTGCTAGCCACAAGTTTGGTGCACACCAGGATACTACTGGCCTTCTTGGCCACAAGGGCATATTGCTGGTTTGTGGTTAACTTTTTGTCCACCAGGACTCCCAGATCCTTCTCTGCAGAGCTTCTTTCAATCATTTAGCATAATTTACGTTGCAAATAGCTTTTAGACTGCACACCAGTTTACCTACATACCAAAACTAAAACTGGCAGAAGAAGCCATACTGAGCCAGACCTCCAGCATATGAGAGGCTACAGATAAGCATTAGCTACTTCAGTTTACTCACAGCATTGTTTTATCAGTTAACACTGGTCAGCCTTAAGAAACCTGTCAACAAGACAGTGGGAATGATCACATATGAAAACCTTTTGCTTTAGTTTTCAAACACAGCAAATATTTAGCAAGGGTCCAGGGTACAGAGTGCTTGCAACTGTTTAATATCTTAATAAATACTACAAAGTGTAATATATTAAGACATCAATTAGAAAAATTCAGAAAAGTATAGTGTTAATTCTAATCCACCAGTCTCAGCTCATTCTACTGTTTGACTACATTAATTTCTTCCATATCACAAATGTTAGCTTTGATCTGGGTTCTGGATGCTGTTGTTGGCCTGTGACATAATGTTATTTAAAAATAGTGATTTGCATCTGACCAATGTTCAGTGAGTGTCAGCCTGGTTCTGTGGTTTGTCACTAACCGTGAGTGGAAATAAGATAAAGAAACTTTACAATGCCAATTAATCTCATCCAGCAAAACTGAGATTTTGGTAAATTCCATTTGGGATCATAAAACATAAGTTACTTCAATGAACTCAAATTTCATTTCAGCCAGTAAGACCACCTTTCATTTTTGAGTACCCAGAGAGGTGGTCTTTGATCTAAGTAATCAGTTAGAGTCTACATATGGCACTTATTAATTTAAGTGAGGAGACGCTTGAATCCCCTCACTAGTCTTGCATTCACTCAGGCACCTGAAAAGAAATTATTCAGATACAAAGGAATTAACATGTGAATGGTGCTTCCACACAGTTTCTGCATATGCTGTCTTGCATTTTTATCAAGACTGCAAACATAAACTAGCGTGAGAAAGCAGGTGCTATTTTCCTCTGTCTTTTGAGCATCAGTCTTTCCCAGCAGTAGGCTATGCGTACTAATGGCCAAAGTAAGGCACTCCACAACCAGATTTTTTTTTTTAATTCTGGGCTTTTGATCCAGATTTAATTAAGGGCAGACCATTTAAATAAGAAGAGACAGAAAGCAAGAGCCATATTTTTCTTAAGGTCCTTAAGAGTATCTGAGACAACTGCAATATAGAAGCAAGAGTGTAAAGCGATTCTGAACTATGAAGATGTTTCAGTTTCTCTTCACAACTTGCAGTTTGCACAGGATGTAGAAGTGTCTTTTGAGTTATGTCTGACTTTCAGTAACTTATCCATACTGACTTCTTAACTCTGTCTCAAAGTCATCTATACTGTACAAATCAAAATTCCCCAATTTTAGTCAACATATAAAAGGGAAAATATTTAATTATGGTTAATAATAATTGCTGCTACTATTAAAAAAGCCATTGTCTTGTACATAAAATGATGCCAGAAACCAAACCAGAGAGAAGGGCAGAAAACAAAGAGAGAAAAGAAAATGTGAAAATTCCCTTTTTAAATAAAACTAGTGTCAACCTTTGGGGGAAAAAATTGTCACTGTACAAGTCGGGATAAGAAGGAAAAAAAGAAAAGCAAGACACAACAATATTAAGACAGGGAAAATGAGATATTGCTAGTAGTTCAAAGTTTAATAAGTAAGCTAATAAAAGTTTATTTACACAACACAAATTGAAGAGAAAAGCAGACAAGAGACAAATGAAAGGGAAAGCAAAGATGACCAGTGGTGCACACAAGGTTAGCAGGAAGGACAGTAAGCACTTCTAATGTCTGCCCATTGTAAGGTGCTTCATTGCGTTCCAATAGATCTGGAAAAAATAATTCAGCCTGTCAAGGAAAATAATGAATCTCTGATAGCTGTACCAAGATTGTCTTTTTTTTCACCCATCGCCATTCACAATCAGTGTAACATCATTAATACAAGCTGCAGTGTCAAGAAGTATTATTCCATTATAAACTTAAAATCTGATTGGAAATAATGACATTTGTACTGCAGAAGTGATAATAGTAATTCTTATATTCAGCTACTGAAACTCAAAGTTTAACAAGTTTAGATTTTCTAGTGCTTTGCAATCATATGCAGTGCTGACATCAGACTGTTGTGTCAAACGAAGTTCTAATAAAGCCTGACACCTCTCAGGTTCTTCCTCATTTTCTTTAGCAACTGAGGTAAAGAGATTAAAAAAATACAAGAAGTAACAATTAGAGAAAGAGTGTAGAAATCATAAAAAGAATCCCAAACCCAAGAAAACCTGTCTCAACTATAACCAAGGTTTTGTTATACATCATATCATCAAGGAGCTGACAGGTGTAAAGACGGAAAAGGATTTTCAGTACAAAGAATATTTTCTCATAATTTTCTGGGGGAAAATATTATTACGAATATAGAGCAAAAACCCGAATGCAGAACTAGAGTAGCTAAGGAGTATTTGTGCCTTAAACATTATGGTTTCAAGTATTTGAAACTGAATCCTCGCTATTTGAACTGAGAGTTTGAATAATCCAGTTATTGAAAACTGCAAGTGTACATTGCCACTGAACCTTTCTTGGCAGACATCAATTTAGTGTCCTTCAGAGTAGATGGAAAAAAGAAAAAAAACCCTAAGATTGAGAAAATTAATCAGTCACAAGACAGTAAAAAAATTTATATTTCATTAGAGCATACAACCTGTCTTTTTATATATCTCTTGAGAGAAATTTATGACCAGTGTATATTTAGAATGAGATTGGAAAAATACAGAACTAAAAATTTCTGTCTCAAATATACTAGCCCCTAATGAAACAAAAATATTATAACACCACAGACTGAAAAATATGGATGTGTTAATTTATTCAAAAACTGAAAGAAAAATACCACAGTCTCCTCTTATTAAAACAGTAATGAAATGTATATACACCAAAAAGCACTTTGACAGTCATGAGAGACTGTCAAAGTGCCCAGTATGTTCACTGAAAAAGTAAAATCTCATGTTTATGTGTCTACACTGTTTCACACTAGATTCTTGTCACATTCTGTTTTGCATTCCCACTGGGGGACCTAAATCTTTACTTCATTCATCCTCATAAAGGTTTTCCTCTCTGGTGCCCTGGCTTGAACAAAAATTCAAAATATCTTTGATTTAGATATTTATTTCCCCCTAAAGATCTCTTTTTTGTGAAACTTGAAATATTCCTATAAAATTTTGATTGTCACTAACAGGAATTTGCTGATTAGTTATTCTCATATTGACATTTTTAACTAGTTCTGTTTGTGTGTATTTGTTGCCACCTAATTTCAGGAGCCACAGAATTATACTTGAGATGTAATTAGTAAGCAGGAGTATAATTGGTGATACGTACTAAAAAGTGTTAGATTGCATTGGACATTTATTAAGTGTATTCCACAGTAATATAACCAACTTAAAAAATATGATAAATCAGTTTTGTATTGCTAGCTGTATGAAAAGCAGGACAAAATAGAAATTAAATATAAACAAGAAAGAGAAAAATAAGTGAAAAAGTTGAGTTGCAAGTCCTCAAAAAATAGGACCTGGGAAGGCAATTGTCAGCAGTAAATTTTTATCACTTGGGTGAAATGGATGTGGCCAATAAGCCATTAAATTCCATTAAGTCTGCCATATTCAACTTTTGTTATTAAATCATGTGTTTAATTTTGGTCTAAAAGGAACCGAAATATATGATATTTTTGGAATTGTAACACTAAATAAAAGCAGAACTAAACATATGATTAAAATTACTTTTGGTGTGGGCCTTTTAACATTCTCTACTCCTGTATTTTTTTTAGAAATGTTGTTCTTGGGGTGTTAGCTAAATAAAAGACAGTATTCAGTACTTCGTAGAAATTGCTATCGTGTTTAAAGGCAGGTTTATAAATTAGTCCACAGGCTTCACGGATGTCATTTACACTTTACACACATTGGTATTTTCTGCTTTCAATTGCTGTATCTTCTTCACATTGGAATTATTTACGCCAGCCAAAGACATGACACGAAATGACCACTCCTCTGTGCTTTCCACTTCGAAAAAAACCCACATAATTTCTATAGGGCAGCCCTTCAGTTACTTTTGCAGAATGAGAACAGGGTTCCTTGCAGTGGCATGCAGCCTTTGCTGAGCTGCCAAGGTATGTTATCAGAAATTACAGCATCAAATATTTAAAAAAATAGTGAACAGAAGACAAAGAGCATACTACTGATTCAGAACTTGTTGTAAAGCCTGTATTAGAACATCACAATTTTGGCAATTTACTGCTATAAGGAATTCTGTAGCTAATTATTGTCTACACAAAGCCACTTCAAAACTTCTCATATGCTTTTAATACATCACTTGGCATTAGACAATTACCATTTCCTTTCCAATTTGTAGACTTTTACGTCTTTGAACCCCTAAAACTACAGTGTTCTCACAACTTTTATAAAACTACAGGGAAAATGACACATTTTTTGCTTACTGAGTCATAAGCATTAAAAAAGTTCTTTTTCTTTTACTTTAAAATTTTACTTTAAAATTTCTTTTACTTTAAAATCTTTTTAATTAGATAAAGGTAAGGCATAGTCTTCAAATTGCAAGTGTTTTTATCAAATAAGTTAAAATTTAGAAAACTGCATGGTATGCATTTTTACTGCAAACTTAGTCCCTTGTACAAATGACACTGTGTGTTTTAGGGAGCAAAGAATGTTATACATGGAAGAAGAGTAGGGAAGCTATTGTGAGGGTTTTTTTGGTTGTGTTCCATTCTATAAATACTATTCAAAATATTGGAAAAAAATTATTAGAAGTAATAGTTTGCAGTTGTTGGCCAATATATAACATGCATTTAACACATAATGTGCACTTTCATGTTTGTTTTCAATATAGACATTTTGAAGATCTTGTTCTTGCTATTTTTCACTGGAGAAATAAAAAAGTTGACAAGGTAAAGAATCAATGTCTGCATTAAAAAATGCTTTTGATTACTTTTTGTTCAAAATGGAATACTGAAGGTCTTGTGATAGGAAATATATATCCTTAGGGAAGCACTGGCAAGACTTGAAGAGGAACAACTAAAAAAAAATCTTACTAAACCATTTTTATTTCCATAACTTTACTACCTAGTTCTTCAGATACAGTTTTAGTGCCCAATATTCATTAACGACTTATGAAAGAGGATTCAACACTAAGCCTATCAACTCCAGATAATTCATCATACTAAAATGATCACCATTTAGAATCATAGAATCATTGAATCATGGAATGGTTTGTGTTGGAAGGGACCTTAAAGATCATCTAACTCCAAGGCCCCTGTCATGGGCAGGTACACCTCCCACCAGACCAGGCTGCTTAAGACCCCATCCAACCTGGCCTTGAACACCTCCAGGGAACAGGCATCCATGACTTCCCCAGGACACCTGTTCCTGTGCCTCACCACCTCATTGTGAAGAATTTCTTCCTAATGTCTGATACAAATCTCCCCCCTTCCAATTTAAAGCCATTCCTACTCCTTCTGTCACTACATGCCCTTGTAAAAAGTCCCTCCCCAGCTTTCTTGTAGTCCCTTCAGGTACTGGAAGGCTGCTATAAGATATCCCCAGAACCTTCTCTAATCATCTCTGTAGCCCTCCTCTGGACCTGTTCCAACAGTTCTGTATCCTTTTTAAGTTGGGGATTCCAGAACTGGACACAGTAGTTCTGATGGGGTCTCATGAGAGCATAGTAGAGGGGGAGAATCACCTCTCTTGACCTGCTGGCAATGCTTCTTTTGATGCAGCTCAGAACATGGTTGGCCTTATGGGCTGTGAGCGGATATTGCTTGCCCATGTCGAACTTCTCATCAATCAGCACCCCCAATCCATCTCAGCAGGGCTGCTCTCAATTGCATCGTACCCCAGCCTGTACTGTAACTGGAAATTTCCCCAACCCAGGTGTAGGACCTTGCACTTGGCCTTGTTGAACCTTGTGAATTTCACACAGGCCCACTTCTCCAGCTTGTCCAGGTCCCTCTGGATGATATCCTGTCTTTCTGGCATCACAATTGCACTACTCAGCTTGGTGTCATCTGAAAACTTGCTGAGGGTGCACCCGATCTCATTGTCTTTCATTGATTACCATAATTTCATTGTCATCAATGAAAACACCAAACAGCACTGATCCCCGTATGGACTCGAGAGAGACACCGCTTGTCATGGGTCTCCATCTGGACATCGAGTTATCAACCACTCTTTGCTAAATGTGACCATCCAAACAATTCCTTATCCACCAATCATTCCACCCATCAAATCCATATCTTTCCAATTTAGGAGAAGGGTGTTGTAGGGGATGATGTCAAAAGCTTTTCAGAATTCCAATTAGATTACATCCATTGCTTTCTCTGTGTCCACTGGTATGGTCACCCCATCATAGAAAGCCACTAGGCTGGTCAGGTGGGACTCACCCTTGGAGAAGCAGTGTTGGCTGTCTTAAATGACCTCCCTGTCCTCCATGTACTTCAGCATAGCTTCTAGGAGGATTCGTTCCATGATCTTCCCAGGCACAGAGGTGAAGTTGACAGGTTGGTAGTTCCTGGGGTCCTCCTTTCTACCCTTTTTAAATTGGGCACAATGATGCCCTTCTTCCAGTCACCAGGCACCTCCACAGAACTGCCATTACTTTTCAAGTATCGCGGAGAGTGTCTTGGCAACCACATCAGCCAATTCCATCAGGACTCTGGGATGCATCTCAGTAGGTCCCATAGATTTATATGTGCTTAGGGTCCTCAGGTGGTCATGAATCTTATCTTCCCCTACAGTGAGAGGAGCTACACCCACCCTGGTCCCCATCTTTAGCTGAGCTTTAAGTCATATCCTATTGCATACGGCTGGAATTTATAACTGCATTTTTATCAATCCTTTTGACTGAACATTGCAAGGTAAACAAATTCTACATACAGCTTCATTTACTGTCATGGTATTTTAAAGCCGAACACATAACGATCTTGCCGGAACAGAATCTCTTGACAGACCTTTCACGGCATGGAAAAATAAGACTGTAGGTATTGCATGGGATGATGACAAAAAAATCAAGACCAACTCACAGAAGACTGAAGGATTCCTAAACATAACCATATCACAGTTTCACATCAAAGAATATTGTTTTAGTGGTTGTAAAAAATTCAACATTTGCCCTAGGGAACATTTGCAGTTTAGGGGAAACATTGCTGGTTTTATAAATCTTTAATGCCAAAGGTTTGCAAGCAACTAAACACAAAAAAATATAATACTTTGATTTTTTATATAACATTCTTATATCAGAAATATGCTTCGCAACACAGACATTTAAAGAAAATGTCAATAGCTATATTTAATCAATCTTTCAGGATTTTATTAGTGAAATAATAAACATAAAACCAAAATCAAATTATAACAGAGGAATAAGCAAAGGGTAAGAAAAAATATAAAGAAAAAATTAAGAAAGGATATTATCAGTAAGTTTTAAAGGATTTAGAAATGTTTTTTCTTCAATAAAAATTTTCTTTGGAAAGATATTTTAAGAACAATGTCTTAAAGGTGCAAGTATCCATCTACCTCCCTACCTCAGTTACATCTTCGGATGCTTCACATCATTACAAGATTGCAAGGGTATTGAACAGTTAACCGTAATTATTGACTGTACTTAGTTCTCCATAAGCAAAATGAAAGCTAAAAATATTTAATGGCAGATTGCATACAGTGTATATAAGTGTATTGCAAAAATTTTTCTTTATCTGACATGTAACATCCTAAATCCGAAATTTGAAAAAAATAATCTGTGCTGTACTTGAAATAATGTGACTAGTAAAGCTAATAAAACCTGATGCAAACCTAATCTGTACATGAGCTGAGCGTTTTGAAATAAGAATGAAGTGAGGAATGTTCTGTATGAATTGTTACAAAGCTTGAAAGAACACATGAAAAACCATAACCTTCATGGTTTTAGCACAATGTTAAGGCATTATAAATAAGAACAGGAAAGGAAAAATTATGTAGCTGTTTCACTTGACCTAAAGCATTACAACTCTGATTAGAAAAAATCTGAATTAAAACAAACAAACAAACCCCAATAAAGCAAGTTTTAAAACTAGAACCACCTTCTGGATCATCACGACATGAAATTTAGGGAAACAACAGCATTTAAAAAAAAAATTTGCTTACAAGATAAAAAGTAGTGTTTGGTTTTTTATGAACAAATCCCACAAAGAACAAAGTCTTCCTCCTAGAACGCTACACTTATAGGAAGACTGATTAGAAACTAACCTTATATGAAGGAACATCATATAAAAAAATCTAGGCAACAGTTACAAAAAGAAAGGAGCTCAGTACTGATGTCAGAGAGTCGATCACATACACAAAGCAACACAGCACAGGGGATCACTGAGACAACAGAGAATGAGCTGGTATGTCTGGCACGTATATCCCTTCAGAGTCCCACACTTACTATCTGAAGATTTTGTCCTAAAAGCAGCAAAACTTAGTATTTCAGCATGTGGAAAATGTTTCCCCATCTTATAACAAATATTTTTTTCTCCATTGTAATTGTAACTATTGGTGTAAGGGATAGAGGTCTTCAAATCTTTTTAAACTCCAAAGCAAGGAAACCTTGCGTAGCTGTATTAGTTTTAATAAGATTGAGCAGGTAATGAAAGCAGACTTGCCAATTCCAGAAACACTAGCACCTAATTTTAGAAATATTTGTGACTATCCCTTAGCTTAACTGTAATATCTTAGTCAAATCTAAACAGTTGTTAAAAGAATCACCTCGTTTGTAGTTGTTTCCTTACCACAGCATTAAGTTATCCTGATGCACGTTACTTATACATACAGTTGTCTTTTAGACATCAGATACTAAAATGCTCTGGATGAATTACAAATTTAGAAATGCAAAACTGTGTATAATAAAAAAACATGAAGAAAAATAAAAACCAAATTCCCCTCTCTGAAATTCTTGGTGATCTATGGGTTGAGTATAAGTCCAGGAAAAGAAATAAGAAGCAATCAAGAGACAAGAAGTAATTAATGTTCAGTAACAGAGTGCAATCTTGTACACTCTGCAGAAACACTAGGTATTTTCCTGGTATTTTATTAAGCAAAGCATGTGAGTGATTGTTTCAGTGATTTAATGAAACTTGCTTGAATGAGTGTAGACAAGGAAAAGTCAGCTCAATGTAATACTTGTGTATATCACACATTTGGAAACAGCATCTCAATGGTTTCAAAATTTATGGTTAAACAATTTAGCTAAAGCCACTGCTGCTATAGAACAAGGGTTCAGACCAGTTCAGATCACCATAGCAAAACTTGCCAAGTCTTAAGTGGAATAGCCTTCTATGTTCTTGTAGAAACTCAAGACTAAGTAACAAATATCTGAGAACATATACAAATTTTCCCTTTGTATTTTGAATACGACAAAAGTATTTAAAAAAATACAATGCACATAACCCTTATCTAAAAAATACTTTGTGATATTTGTAATAAGTTTTTAAGGATTTTCTTAGTCCAGCACAAAGGTAAACCAAGTCTAAATTGTGTGGAGTTATTACCACTAAACAAACAAACAAACAAACCCCAGTCAATGAAACAACCCCCAAAGCGAAAAAAAAGTGACAGTCACATTCACCACCACATTTATTTCAAAGCTGAGAAGGTACATAAGATTACCTCTGGTTCATGCAAAAGCTGTCAGACACAGATTCCCTCCACTGGTTTAATGCTGCATACATATGACCAGGCTGTAGTCTAATTTATGAACCAAAACCCAATCAAACTGTTAAAAAATAAGCGATAAGAGGTAAGACTGACATTAATATTGACACTTTCTGACTGTACTTCAATATTGTTAAAAGAGTCAAAAAAACACCTTAATTTCAAATACTAACATCTTCTTCCCCTCTCCAACATATTTTAAACCAACAGTCTTCCTTCTTGTCTTCCTTTCCTTCCTCCAAATATTTTGATTTTGAAGCTATTAGATGAAAGTCAACCGACTATTTTTCACTTGATTAAGATCCCCTGACTGGTACAACATACTTTCCACTTACTGGCTATGATCCTTATAAGCATACAGCATGGATAGCATGTAAAACTGTCCATTCTTGTAAACACCTTGTGATGCTCCCTCTGTCTCCCTCTTCCTTTACACACAGAGTTTTCTAAACATACCAATGTATATCCTAGGAGACTCCAGCTGAAATATGGCATCATAATTTGCAGGGGTTTTTACTTATTTCAGAATATTCATTTGGTGAAACCTCAACCAGAATTGCATATGTCTTTAGTTATATCAGTACAAAACTCAGGAAAGTCCATTAAAGTAAAATCATTTCTTTCAGTATGTTCCATGTGGCTTCATAGAGAATAGCCAGAAGTTTCCCGATTTTTTTCTTTTTCCACTTATTTCTCCACTTCTTAGTTTCTTGCACATATTTTTTTCTACTCACACTTTCAGTATTCTCCTTTAGACTCCCTAAACCATCAATTATTTTCCAAAACCTATTGCCTATGAAAAGCACCTACAAACTGTATTCTCAAAATAATACAACTGTACTATGAATCTATAACTAATATCAAATTTTTCTGATTAATAGTGTCTTCCTGAGTGAAGAGTTAGGAAGACCTTCCTGCAACATCTTGTGTAAATGGAAATCTTGTCAAAATATACATAGTATTTCAAGGCAACCCTGATGACCTTTGCGACATGATGAATAATTCTTCTAGTCTTCTCAAAGTGGAAAAGCACATAAGATTTGTCTGCAGTGTTGAACATGTTCCTTTGGAGTTTTTCCCTCCCCATTAAGCCACTGCATCTAAAGATTTGAAAGCATCTTATTTCTATAGGTGAAGCATAATATAGGGAGGGGGATATGTAAATTAAGTAATGTATTTGTGATAAGAATTTTGCACATTGTTTATAAGCCTTCAGTCAAAATCATCAGTGCAGAAATGCTCTTGCGTTAATGAGTTGGAATAGTTGTTTTAGTTTGTGAAAGCACAGGTTTAAACAAGTGCAATATCTATAGGAACACATTTCAGATTCTAGATACTGCTGTTTAAACTTGTTTGAAACTGGACTTGACAGACCACTTCTTTAATCTATTGGAATTCACACTTCATTGCAAGTGGTTTTGCATTTGGATAAGGTCTTCATTTTCACCTTCTCTGACATTTCCTCAGGAAAATCAGCAAATTTGCTGAATTGTAAGCCAGTTGTGGGTTTGTTCAATGGCAGCTTTCTACACTAAGTAAACATCTAAGTGTCTGAATTTCTTTGGAAGTGTTAATAGATAGATTTATTTCCAATGAATGACTTGTCTCTGCTTTCTGTTTTAAGGATATAGAGAGCTCACTGAAAGCAGAATCAACAACAATGTATACTGAAGCCTACTATTTATACAAATAAATAATAGAAAAATCAAGGTACTTGCCACCATTAAAGGCAGTTCTTTGAAGATCTTCAGGTGATAAGGACAAGACAAAGGAGAATTTGTGTAAAGTTCTTTGAACTGTATTAGACAACAGACGTTAATGACGTCTGATGGAGAGTGAAATAGTATTTACTTACTCGCTAGTCTGTGATGCAGAAAAGCCTCTAAGTATTAGATGCGTTTCGTCAGATCCTAATATGTCACTTTCTCTGATGATTCAACTGAGAAAGATCTATCAAAAAGTTATCTGTTTGTTACATATTAATAAAATTTTCTTTTGTAATTTCATCTAGAAAATGCTATCTTAAGAACTGAACAAAAGAAATTGAGTACCAGGTTGTTAGGCATTTAGGATAATCAAGTAAATTGCAGTGTTACTGCTCAAGCATGGCTGAACCTCCAGCTCCCATGGTATCTTTAGGTGTGAGTGGTCCTGCTCAAGCATGCCTGAACCTCCAGCTCCCATGGCATCTTTAGGTGTCAGTGGTCCTATATTTGGATTTTTCCACTAGCTGTCCATCCATACAAACATAAACAAAATACAGAGAGGTGTTCATGTGATTAATTAAGGAGCAAAATATTTAACATACCTTCGTTATAAAGCTTCATTGGGTCACAAGATATTTGCCCTTAAACTTTTCATCGGCTACTGAGAAGAGTTACTGGAGAACTGCAGTAAACCTTAAGTCAGAATTTATCAGTTGTAATGGGAGTAAAACCATGCAAGCTTTTAGTGATGAAAATAAAGTGAAATTACCAATAGAACTCTTTTTTCCTTAATAACCTGAATATTAAGTTTAAAATGATTGAAAAGTTGTTAAATCGTACTATTTTTCTATTGAGTTCAGTTCCTAAACTGGTTTCAAAAATGGGATCTAGGTCTCATTTTTTATGTAATGGCAATATAAAGTTAGACATAGAATGTAACAAAAAAAAAGGAAAAAAAACCAAATGGATTTTATTTTTAACTTGAAAACAAGGAGAAACTTTCCAGAAGAGCCATAATACTAGTTCACTGTTTAACATAGCTCATTCAGATACTTGCCTGTATTACTAAAGTGCTATGCAAAACTACAGAAAAAGAGTCATAAATTCAATACAAGGGTTGTACAAGGAAAAGGGAACCAGGTTTGATCTATCTGGCACAAATGTTCAACTTCTTTATCTGGAATTTGCTCTAGAAATTCCAAATACACTTTCTGGAAGTTTATCGCTTCAACATATATTTAACTTTTCCTTAAAATATTAAAAGCTACCACAAGTTAGTGATGGGGTTTTTTTTAGTTTTCTTTCACCTTCCTATAAGGTAACAGTGGCAACCCACCATCCTTGAGAAGAGTTCTGGACTGATTCCTAGCTGAGTTTTAGAGTGAAGATATCACTATGTTAAAGCAAGAACATAACTATTACCTATACCCCACTCAAACTTTTTTCTTGTATTTTCCTGGGTGATACAAGCCATATTATTTGAAGTGTACCATATGCCACTGATATATTAAGTATCAAGCACCATAGGTTAAACCTAAAGAAAAGCAAAACTTTGAAAAAATTCATAGAATCATAGAATCATAAGGTTGGAAGAGACCTCTGAGATCATTGAGTCCAACCGTACGCGTCTCCCTGCTAAACCATATTCCCAAGAAACTCATCTACCCATCTTCTAAACACCTCCAGGGTTGGAGACTCCATCACCTCCATGGGCAACCTGTTCCAATCCCTGACCACTCTCTCAGTGAAGAAATTCTTCCTAATGCCCAGTTTAAACCTGCCCTGGTACAACTTGTGGCCATTCCCTCTCATCCTCTCGCTTGTCACTTGCAAGAAGAGAGCAGCACCCCCCCATCACAACCTCCTTTCAGGAATTTAAATTACAAGAAAGGCTTAGAAAATCTTACCTGGCAAAAAAATCTTGCAGAGAAAAGTAGTGTCTTTTAGTTCTCCAAAAAATCAACAGGAACGATTAATTTGCTCTGATTAAAGTATTATTCCACAAGTTTTTTTCTTTTGAATTGCTATTATAAAGGAGCTAGCTAGGTTTTCAAGCCTCTTCTGGTTAGTGGTTGGGGTTTTTTTCCTAAAAGAAAAGAAATTATAGAATTATAGAATCATAGAATGGCTTGTGGAAGGGTTGGAAGGGACCTTAAAGTTCATTGAGTTCCAACCACCCCGCCATACTTCTCACCAGACCCAGCTGCTCAAAGCCCATCCAACTTGATCTTGAACACTTCCAGGGAGGGGCATCCACAGCTTCCCTGGGCAACCTGTGCCAGTGTCTCACCTCCCTCTTTGTGAAGAATTTCTTCTTAATGTCTTATCTAAATCTTCCCCCTTTCAATTTAAAGCTGGTCCCTCTCCTTCTATCACCACAAGCCCTTGTAAAAAGTTCTTCCCCAGCTTCGTTGTAGCTCCTTCAGGCACTGGAAGGCTGCTATAAGTTTCCCCGAAGCCGCCTTTTCTCTAGGCTGAACAAGCCCAACTGTCTCAGGCTGTCCTCATTGCAGAGGTGCTCCAGCCCTTTGATCACCTTTGTACTCCTCATAGGTTTTATTTTCTTTAGTGGGGACAGTTTAAGACAATGTTGCAAAAAATTCTTGTTGTTGCTAGTTTGAAAGAGGTGTGTTTAAAAATTATCATTACTAGAAATGAAAGATGAGGTGGTTTAGTTAAAAAATCAAGGAATAGTTTGAATCAAGGATTGACAGAGAAAGACAAATGAGAAGGCAAAACTCCAAATCAGTAAAACATTTATATTTTTGATATAAATATATGATGATTTTTAGGGAAATGCTAATGATTGATAAAACTTGTTTTAGACTACTAGCAATTTATAAAATAAGCTTTTTGACACAAAAACTAAGGCATATCATTAACAGTTAAAGGAACAGCTAGAAAAAGGGTGTTGTCGATTCATACATTAGAGGAAATATTTTGTGCATTGAAAAAAATGAATGGTGCTTAGAGATAATATGATTATACTTTATTTTGGAGTTTTATTTTTATGTTTGCTTGTGTATGTTTGCTGATAAGTCCTCAAAAAAATTTACACCTTTTCTTCTTCATCATATTCAGTTATCCATGTAGCATGTGCTGCTCTCTTAAAATATTTCCTCTGAAAAAACTGTAACTACAAAGCATGTAGTGATGGATAACACTATCTTTCTGTGGAAACATGTTTTTAAAAAAAAAAAATCAGGAAATTCTATCCACACTTCTACTCATCCTACTGAATCACAAAATAACTGGATTAATTTGGAGTTGCAGTAACAAGAGAATAGTTACTAATTTTGCATGGAAAATAAATAAATAAATCCTACCAAAGCTTCACACTCTCCCAGCTCCTGAAATAATGTATTATTAAAAACAAATGACGGTGTGTCACACTGCACCACATTATGATGTGATGTGGGTGTAAAGCAGACATAAATCCTAGACTTTGAGAAATAAATTTATGATGTGCTGTGTAGCTTCATGTCATGAAATGAAGTCACAGAAGTATTTTAGAGTGTATTATTGGAAATAGCTTTATTTCTCTCCTGTATATTCTAAACTCTCAGCAGAGCAAAGCTTGTTCAGAAAAGAACCCTAATCCAGATACTATGGATCTCATCAGACACTGCATCAGCATATCTAGTGTAAGAGGAAGATTAACAGGAAACATGTTATCTATATAAAATATGTGTCTATGGTACACAACTCTGATAGATGCTGCAAAAATAAACAGAAGACAGCCCTTGCCTCTATATGCTCAAAAATGATTTTACAGTCCAAGACAAACGCAGAAGAGAACGGTAACAGATGAGCCAAATGATTTGCCTAACGTTCTACAATAAATGTTAGCAGGAGAAATAAAACAATTCAGTCTACAGCTTTTTCTGGATTGTGATCCAACCTTACATGTATTCTTCCTAGTGACACTTCAAATATCACCTAGTTCAGTCAAAGAGTCTGATGCTAGTAAGTAGTAAAGGTGAGCAATTATTTAACATTGAAGAACAAAATATACGCTGCACAAAGATCCGATCACTGCAGGAAAGTTTTGTCTACATAAAGTTGTTCCAAGAGAAGCAATGTCTCTCAATATCCACACAACATGCTCCATAACTCAATTATAAGATGCACTGTTTGCCAAAATCATATAATTTCCGATAACTTTGTGATTGTTAGCATCCTGACAGGTCCTAGAACCACAAGAAGAGGAAGTGAAATCATGATTGCAATAAAAGAACAGAGAGAGAGAGAGTATACAGACTTTTTCTCGTCAATGTTCCCTACTTAGCTATAATACAGACTTCTCCTAGACCCAACCAAGGAGAATTTGTTACAAAAGCAGGGTTCTGCTTGACAGAAAAACATCTTTCTATTGAAATTACTCTCCAGTCAGCATTTAATATTTCCTTCACAACATTGCAGTTGTTTCAGTTTGTGTGACAACTGCACCATAAGTTTTACACTTGAGGTAAAACCAGAAATATTTTAATTTCCCCTATCCTTGCCTTCCTATGCTTTTTTCTTCACCTAGACTTAGAAGAGTTTTGAGCTTCTTAGTTTTTTTCAAATTTGGCAAGTAATCCATCACCAATTGACTACATCTAATCAAATTCAGTGGTACTGAATTTGAATCAGTCCTGAATACAACAGAAAAATATTTAAAGTATAAAGCAAAATCTTCTGGCCCATTCTGCATTGTAGCTGCTTCCTGGCCTACTGACTGGTAATTGGCCAGGTATTTGCCTGTACTAGGATAGTGCCAGAAAACCTTTGCAGTTCTGAGTGTTTCCCCAACTGAACTCTATTCTGAGGGATAACTCCAGACAGATTAGTTAGCGAGTGCTGACATTACAATATGAAGATCAATTTTACATCCTTTTATTTTCTTTAACAGTTATTTGTATCCTTGATCATTCTCAACAACGAGAATTCAGCAGAGCTTTTGCCAAGTGTATGTCTTTCTGAAGATACATATTGCAGACATTAATGTTTAAAGCTCTCCTTTAATGACACAGATTTCAGATGAATGTCTTGTCTAATCTGCTGTTATACTAAAACTGTGAGCCCTTTGGGGAAGAAATTGTCTTTTTAGTCACATGGGAATATTTTGGCTACAATATTTGGCCCCTGCCCAGACAGGGACATTCAGACTAATACTGTGTCTCTTTTATTGACTAGTACAAGATTCTAAGGGGACAGCTGAGGGTGGGTCAGGTGAAACACACAGTCACACTTCTCTGAAATACTTTCCTGTGTTTAAAATTTTTATAAAGAGACATTTCCCAATTTATATATAGAGATGGTCAACATGAACAATGTCTTGAAGATTTTCAGAACACGTAATTATGACTTAGAAAATGAGATTCTAAATAATGGACATCAGAAAATTACTGTGAGAAGACAAAGCTGTATCTCCAATTTAAGTACTGTCTTACTATCTATCTAGTGAGACGTAATTATTGTCTTATCCTATTGTATGCTAAGATATAGCATATAGTGTTTGTTATATTTTAAATATCATTATTAGCTGTATGGTAAATTCACAAAAGGTCTTACAACCCTCTTGAATCTAAATATACATAGGGCTGTATGTGCTTTCTTATTTGAATTCATATTGAGCAGTCTGACATTTCAATTTAAATATGCATTCATATTTTGATATAGCCTGATTTTATAATAATATGAAATCTATGAATACACAAAGGATGACTGCACACTCATGCTTTAACTAACATAAGATTAACCTGTGAAGAGGTGAAATGTCAATTTCCACTGGCTACATGAGGGATAAACTAGACCCCTGGGTCAGAAATATGTGCTGTCCATTAGACAACAAAACAAATAAATAAAAAGCTCAGTTGTATCATTCTTAAGAGATCCAAGTACAAATCAACAGTAGCATGTTTACTGGCTGTTAGTGTGTAAGAGACTGGGAAAGTAGAAACCCACAGGGCAAGCAGAAAGGGAGTATATATTATCATAAATATTTAGCATGAGACAAGACTAGTAAAAAAGAGCTTTTCTCCTATTTATCGTGTATTTCAGAAATACAATATGTTGCCAAAAAAATCTGTTTTCTAAAACTATCACTAAAGAAAATAATAAATTGTTTCAAAGACGTAATATTAATTTAGCTTGGAAAGAGCCCCTAGTGTATTTAAAATGCAATGTACCAGTACAATAATTATAGTACTCTAGGAAATCTAATTGCTATTGAGTAATGAGAGTATGTGGCGCATACTGCTGTTGGCATGCAGAAAGGACTGCTGATGAAGCCCATTCCCTTCAGTGAACTGTAAAATAGAGCCCTCTGTCTGATTTATTGTCTCATGTGAATGAACTTGACAGCATAATTCTAGAATCTATTTTAGCCTCTGTTCGGTCAATTAAAAAAAAAAGTGAACATGAAATTTAAGTTAGTTACATGGAGGGCTGTCAAAGCAATCTATTACAATGCAAAAGCAGTGTTTTGACTTACTTTTGGAAGCAATGCAGCAACAGATTTCCTTTTTAAGTCTTCAACACATTACATTTTTTCAGCTACAATAAAAACAACAGAAAACATATTTTAGTCCTTTAGGAATTCTCAGCAAGCACTGTGAAAGGTTGGTAACAAAATTAGTCATTTTTCCTGTGCTGTCTTCCACAAAAAGAAAATACACTTAACATAGTTTCTCACTGTGGCAGATGCAAGCCGTAATTGCTAACGAACCTAATCCACAGGAAGAAAAAAATGCACACCCAAGATACACATGATATCTAAAGTATAGATGAAAATATGACCATATAATCTGTTTTTAAAAGAGACAGATAATTGTTGCCTTCTTCAAAAGGGTTAAGAGTTTCTGATTAGCTTTTGGGTCATGTATCACACTTGGAGTGCTTAAGCTTAACAACACACTTCATTGAACTCCATCTAGGAGTTTCATGCTTATGAAGGTGTTCCTCTTGATTGCTTTTCATCTAGGCTGCAGAGCCATTTAGTTGGAGGCTGACATTGATTAAGTGCAAGAGAAACGTGTTTTACCATGACAGCTGCTAGCCCTCTGTCAACAAATCAATGGGGCCTTTTCCCTTTTTTTCTGGCACTTCTTTTCTCTTTTCCCCTCTCTCAGACCCTGCCTGCCCCACCCCAGTCCTCTCAGCCCTCCTGTTAGCATCCTGCTGTTACTGGACATGAAGCTCCTCTTCACAGCTGCCTTGTGATTGAACATTTTCTGATTTGCCAATCACGTAAAACGTTTATCTGACAGGAACAAGGGTCTCTGTCCCTGATTTCTCCAGGATATAGAGAATACACAGGAGGAAAGAGTGTCCAAAGCCAGAATATATGTTTTTAAAACATCCCTGTTCTTTTCTGCATGGACTGATGCATGAATATCAACAGTGTCTGTATGAAACTACAAAGAAATAATTTTGATTCTGTTAAAGTAATTTTACCCATTTTTATTTTATATATTTTTTTCTCATAAAACAACCCATCATAGGTTTTCCACATGACATCACATTCCTATTATTTTTCTGATTTATTTTTCGAGATTTGTTTTAGGAACAGAGCAGAATTTTTTAAATTGCTTACTTTTTTCTAATTTTTTTTTAAACTAATTAAGGAGTCTATTTGTAGAAAAACCATTAAAAGCTTATATATACTAGTTCCATAGCAAACAATGTCATACACATGTGCTTAACAGTATTTCATTAACTGGTTGTTCCATGGTCTAAAGCATATATTTTTATTAAATTAAAATTTTAAAAATTAGGATGTTCAAATTAAATGCAACAAAGTTAAATAATTAGTTTGAGTAAGTTTCTAAACATCTAGTAAGAAAATGTCATCTACTACCAGATAAGAAGTTTTTTGTACTAAATCAAAGAAAAACTCAAATTAAAAATGCAGTCAGGAAAAAAAAAGAATAAAGAAAAAATATAATCTAAAGGGAAAAATTTGTTGTCAAATTGAAGTAGCAGAGTAAGTAACAGGTATAAAAATAGAGATAAAAAGGCAGTGTCAGATTACTTTTGGAAGGTGTTACAAAATTCATAAAAAAACACTTTATTTTTGTTTTCCTGTTAAAATATGAAAGCACTGATATAAATTCATGATGATTCCAATAGTTCGCATGAATCATCTAAAGACTTAGGTTGTTCTGCTAAAGCTCAGGTAGGTAAAATACAGTATTTCAACACACAGGTAGTATAAACCTTCCTTGTGGACATTCATTATCTTTCGGTTAAGAAAGACTGAAATGAACACAAAAATGAAGTTTGCATATAAAAACTGTTCTATTACAGTTACACTCATAAAAATTTCAAATATATATGTTTACATATGCGTAAAACCACCAGTCTGTGAAAATACTGAGAATCAAAAATAGCAGGATTTTGTCATCCAGAGAACTACTGAGAGAGTACTTGTGGATAAAGAGGATTGCAACTCCTTCCTCTGTAAAATATTTCCGAAAAGGCAAAGCATATATTTTGGAAGTACAACAGAGATGGCAGCAAAACAAATGGGATGTTATAAAAAAATTCTGTGAAAATTCCTCCAACATTTCTGACAGTATCCAGATCTTTTAAATTACATTGGTTGCAGAAAAGCAGCTTCAGAAAGCAACTTCTGTACGACGTGTTAGTTTTGACACACCAGCCAGACCTGCAAGCCTTACCACACTCAAGCTTATATTGCGTTGAATAATCAAAAGTTGTATTTTTTTAAAAAAGAATAAACTTATTCCTTTGCATAAAGTATTATCACCTAGTGGCAAATAGGGTTACTTTGAACTGATGGTCATTCACCAGTGGGGTGCGTCAGGGCTCAATTTTGGGGCCAGTGTTCTTTAAATTTTTTTTAAATAATCAAATGTATTTAAGTAAGGTTGACAGCAATACCAAATAGGGAAGAGCTGTGGATTCTAGTCGAGGGCAGAAGAACCTTACAGAGAAATCTTGATAGGCTAGAGACTGGGGCAATCATCAATCGTATGAAATTTAACAAAAGAAAGTGGACGATTCTCCACCTCAGATGGGCTAACCCTAGTTATATGTACAAACTGGGGGATGAGAGGCCAGAGAGTAGCTCTGCCAAAAGAGATCTGGAGGCTTGGGTTGATGGAAAATTGAATAGGAGTCAAGAGTGTGCCCTGGCAGCCAAAAGGGCCAGCTGTGTCCTGGCGTGCATCAAGCACAACCTTGCCAGCCGGTCAAGAGGAGTGATTGTCCCAATCTGTGCTGCACTGGTGCAGCCCCACCTCGAGCACTGTGTGCAGATTTGGGTGCTCCAGTGCAAGAAGGGTGTCAAAATGTTAGAGTGTGTCCAGAGGAGGGTGATTAAGGCAGTGAAAGACCTTGGAGGTCAAGGTTTTTGAGGAACACTGATGGCCTTTTGCTTGTTCAGCTTGGAGAAGCAAAGGCTGAGGGATGATTTCATCACAGCCTGCAACTTTCTCAAGGGGAGCTGGAGAGGGGTAGGTGCTGACCTCCTCTCTCTGGCGACCAGTGATAGGACATGAGACAATGGAATGAAACTGCATCAGGGGAAGTTCAGATTGGACACTGGAAATTTGAGAGGTTGGTGGTTGCTCACTGGAACAGTCTCCACAGGGAAGTGGTCACGGCACCAAACTGTCAGAATTCAAGGAGCGTCTGGATGATGTAGGAACAAGTGAAAATGCAATGTTAATGTGAAATTTTACTTCACATACTTGCTGATGAAGGTTTTTGGCATCAGCTTTCTTATTTATTATAGGTGAGGAAAGACGGGAAGGATCATACATCATTCTGATAAATTGTGTTGAAGAATGTTTCAATATGGTCTTTCAAAAGTACGAAGAGCATTTTTTTCCTCTGGTTAAGAAAATTACATATGTGAAACCTATATGATCCTAGAGAAACTTCTCTGGCTATCAAGACCAAAATAATTTATTGTGATTCTTTATCAGATTTCCACTCAGGTATATGTACTGATGATTACTTAAAACTTCTGGCCAATGATTAACCAAGCAAATTTTATCACCGTACTTCTAAAAAAAAACCCCAAACATGGCAAGTGAGACAAATGTTTTTCTTTGTACATTTACTCATCTTTGCAAACATTACACTACTCATAGATTCAAGTATGAATGGTTTGCCATTGTGACCACTTTCTGGAAACAGAGTTTGAATCAAAAAGAAAAAGACGGAAATGATACTTACAAATTACTCTATGTGTTGATTAACATCATCAGTAATATTTTAGCTGATACTCAGCTAGGGATGATCAGAAGCTTAAAAAACTTTGAATTTTTAAAGAACTTGTTGCAATTTTAAAAGATGTTTGATTCTAAGTTGGTAACATCTGTGCAGATCGTAAGAAAAATTTAGAGACAGGTTAGTTTATGAAGGAATTTAGGCCCTAAAAATATTTAAAAAACTGGGAAGGAAGATATTATACCTCCTCTTTTCCCTCCTTCAATATGGACAACAAGGATTCTCCACTTAGACCCTATCTAGTCAACCAGGGGACATGGAAGCAGTTTATAAGTATTAAACAAAAATAAGTTGTTACTATGGAAGAGTAAAGAACTTTCAGCAAACTCACAGTGCAGTTCAGGAAAGGAGTAGGAAACAGAAATGATATTTCAGTAGCCAAGCCTCTTCTACCTGTTTATGATATTCATTCTGTCATTTAAACTTCCAGTGTCTCCAAGCAGCTAAGTATTGCTATTTGGCAGTAACATTGTGATGACCTCCAGAAATCAATACTCCGTGTTACCATGGGCATGGTGTGTTACCACTGACAATTTAACTGAAATTCCCAGAGCTTGAAGTAGGTGTAGAAGAGCAAAAGTATAGGTGCTTGCAGCACCAGGGCGCTTTCCACTCCAGAAGCTGAAGGTCCTCCAGCACTGACCCTTGCTGTACCACAGCATTTTTGCAAGATTATTCCTACCTTTTATTTTACCTGGTCTGACTTTTCGAAAGAAATAATAGAAGAGCTGTAATTAATACAATAGTTGGACTTCTCATTCAGGGTACAAAATATCTTTTATTCAGAATAAAGATATAAATCTGACTCACTCATATCTTAGGTGACCAATGGACTAAATGGCATGAACGAAATACGCTAAAATTTCCTTGGTTTAGGTTTTGTAAATGACTCCTGAATTCCTTTATGAACAAAGCTTCAAAATATTCACTTCAGAATCTGTGATTCATATTTTTCCACATGCTGGAAGATTGTATAGAATCTTCCCTTTCAGTAAGAAAATATTCTTACTTGGAAAGAGGAATAGAGCGGAGAGCCATGCAAATTTTATTCTAGGATCTTTGTTTTACCTGAGACCAATTAAGAAAAGTAATATAGGGAAGAGGAATACTTTTTACCAAAACTCTCATACTTTCTTTCTGTTACAAGCACTTCTAAGGACATCTTCTCTGTTGCCATAAAAATTCTGATATTTCATTAGGTGTTTTAACCAAATCCAGTTTCAGTTCTATTTGTTCCTCATCAGAAATGTTAAGAATAAGACTCTTTTTAAGATGAAAACTTTCTGGGTACCGAGTGGCTCATTACCATACCAAGATTGTCTATAATCACCTAAATGTGAAGACTATACTGCCAAATTAATTATAAAAAATGTTTTTTTAAAGTTTTACTCATACTTGTGTAGCATAGACACTATCAAAATGACTTTTTTATGGAGAATGATCCTCCAACATGACAGACACTGGTCCTTAATACCAAAAGGAAAATAATTTAAATCAGTTCAGCCTTTCAGGACATTCAAATACTTCTTAATAAACTGGAAACATTTTTATAAACTCTGTTTTACCGCAAGATCATATAAGGCATAACTAAATATATAGATGGTAAAGAACTGTGACTGTCTAAACCAAAGAATTTTAGAGAAGTTTCCTTTCAAATTTGTAAATATGCCAAATTAAAATTTAATTTCTTCCTAAGTTTTTAGAGGATCCATGCACCTGGTTTACACTAGTGAATTATCACAGTCCATGTCACACTCACAAATGTACACACATATGTAATATGATGGATGGTATTTTTATTGCCAAATAGATTCAGTAACATCCTGAAAAATTTCCTTAAATTTCAATGCAATATTAAATCAGATACAAATATATGTATACATACCCTTAAAAAAATGCTAGATGCAGGCACTTTTGTCAGGCTCTGAGTTGATATATTCTTTGCATTAACTTCTTCCACCTATGCTGTTACACATTCAGCAATTTATAGTCAAATATCACAGGACAAAATTTTTTGAAGATTTTTTTTAAGTTATTAATTGCTAGTTCTAGTATAATCAATGCTTAGAATAGAACCTGCACAAGACTTTTTTCTATTTATGACTTGTCATAAAATTTTTCCCGTAATGCAAATATGGTTTGTGTTGTGAATATTCAGTTACTCTGCATTTTGACATTACCTTTTTGCCTTACGACCCTTTTTTCTGTATAATCCTTTTTTCCCCATGACACTTTTTTCCCCAGAACTGCCAGCACAAGCCCTACCAGTTGTGTTCTGTGTCTAGGTAAGACCTAAAATTTTTCTTAATCGTAGCTATTGCCAGTCCAAAGAGGGACAGAATTTACTGAGATTGATAGCATCTTGTAACAGACCAACAATATCAGAAATATGAGCAGTCCAATAATTGATTTACTGAAAAAAAGAAATGCCTACCTCTTAAAATCTTATCTACATTGTACTCTACATCATTGTAGCTACAGCAGCACCACTAATTCAAAGCAAGTACATGTATACGAAAAAAAGTTATGTTAAGACATCTCAGAAAAGAAGACAGCCTTGTTGTTTGCTGTCTCCATTGGAAGTGGTAGAAGAAATAGAAGGGAAATAGACTACTAGCAGAGTCCAGGTCTTGAAAACCTAACAGACATAGCATGGGAGAGAGCCAATGTACTGCCTGGATTCCCTGATGACTAAATCTCTAACCTTATCTGGTTTTTTTTTCATAACATAGATACTGAGTTGAGGAGTTTTGCATTAATGCACATCTACTACTGAAGCAATCAAGGAAATTCCTCCAAAAGCATTATTAATATTAGGTTTTCCTGCAGATGATTCCACAACACTCTCAGTGGAATTTGTTGATTTTTGTAGTAAGCAAATATTGAATTTCAGTCACAAGGAGAAACATTATATGTTAATAAAAGTAAATTTGGTGTCTAATACAAAATGATAAAAATTCTAATTAGGGTTTAAATGTTGTTTTCATCTTGGTGCTTCCAAAAACTTTTAACAAAAATCTGGCAATTTGTTTCTACAGCACTTGAGGGGACTTCTTTTATGCGACTTAATACTTATCACCTTTATAAATACTTACTTCTTGTTTGAACCACTGTTATAATAAAAACTGAAGAAATCCTATAGTAGGAAAGAAAAGGATTTAAAAAGTTTAAAGATTATAAACTGCATGAATTTCTTTATGGTTTTGATATCTCTTTAGTAGAAATAAATAAAATTTTTCGTGGTTTTAGAGTTATAATTTGACTTTTTTCTTTTTAGGGTATAAAAAGTTCAACATTGAAGAGAAATTTAGATTTGGACTTGAATTTAATGACATATATTCTTTCTGAAATTCAGTAGAATTTGTTAATCAGTCCATGGAGCACAACATCTGAAGATTTGAGTTAAGCTCATCTCCATTTTAAGGAAGAGGAAATAGCCCAAGGTGATTGTGCCAACAAGCATTCAATAAGAACTTCATCTTGTTGACTGAATCTATCTCTCCCCTTATTTTGTCTCAATGAAGAGATGTTTTAAGGTTTTTATATTTTAAAATTCTGAATTTTCACAAAAAAATTAAACTTTCAAAATACCTATATTAAGAACAATTATGGCATGAACACTTCAGTGATGAACTTGTGAAGAGTTTCAAGGAAAGATTTGTCCTTGCTCTTTCACCTGAAGCTGTACCTAAAGTAACATTTCTTTAAGAGAAGATGTGTCAGGCTTTAAGCATATCCTGACCTTAACATCTGTGACCAAAGGAGGCTGAAAAATGATGACTGAAAGTCATATGGATGTTTTGCAGAATCAAATCTATCCACTCAGAGTTTGAGATAAAAGCGCCAGCTTTTCCTACATAGTCGGTTCACTGGCTTTTTAGCAGCTTTTTCTGTGACTGCTTTCATGCATCCAGATAGCATGGGTTTAAAAGGCATTGGAATTTCATAATCACAATATTAGAGATGGAAACACAGACAGTCCATGCACACACTCAAATCCTCACCAAATTGTTACCATATTTCTATAAATGTTTTCTCCATTTTAAATAAAAATCTTCAAGGTATTATGAGAATGATTGCAGAATAGGTTTACATAGAAATATTTACCTTTTACTTCTTTCAATTGTCATTACAAAACAAAGATTGCCCAAGGATCCATTGTAAAAAAACAAAGGTAGTTGTGTTCTACACCTATACAACTTTATGTATCCATTTCTGTATCAAGACCAGCAGAGGACTGGTGTGGTGATTGAGGCTGGAGTACCTGCTTCTGAGGAGAGACAGAGGGACCCGGGCCTGTTCAGCCTGCAGAAGAGATTGCTTTGAGAGCATGTAGTGGCAGTCCTTGCCCAGGAAGGCTGTTTAGTCTCCATCCTCGAAAGTCCGCAAGAACAAACTTGCAACCTGATCCAAATCCAGGGTAGACCCTCTTTGAGGAGAAGGCTGTCTCAAGAGATTCCCAGAGCTCCCTTCTAGCCTGAATTGCTCTGCAGTTCTAGGATTTCAGGATTCCATACCTTGCCACTTGTGGGTTTAGTGCTTTGAAAATGAATTAGTGTTTTGTTTTCTGTACTTATGATCATTTAGGATTTCTCTCTTAACTGCAGTTCAAGAGAAACAAGGAGAGACAGAGAGGGAGAAAAAGTATCTAGAAACAAATCTTTTAATATCTTGAGATCTTAGATAGCAAGAGGGGCAGGAGAGGTTCCACTAATATAAGTAAGGAGAGTCATAGAATTTGTAACTTTGATCTTTAACTCTACTTACTCATGACAATATTATGTAACTTCTTTGACTAGGTGATCCATAAAATGAGATGCATTGAAAAATATTGGCCAATAATTATAACTAGTCTCCTTTTAGCAGCTTCTTGCCAATGCTATTTTATTTTTGTCATAAAACTCAGCTCTATTGCAAATCGTCCAGTATGAAATCTTAACACCAGTGAAGTCAATGTTCAAAATTTGGATTTATTCTCATAAAACCAGAACTTAATCTCTGGGTTACAGCTGGAATTTAGTTTTAATATTTTAGAGTCTCTTAAGCCTATCTTGCCCAGAGTTGAGTATGGTGAATAACCCTGCATTTTTCAATTTTGATGTGTTACATAGCAAGATTTCCCATTGAAAAATATAAGAAATACCTGCTGTTATAGTGCTAAAGAACTGTGTAACCTATGATACTAAAGACATATATATATATATATATATATATACATATACATGAAACTACTGCAGCGGATATGCACATTGGGTATATATGAATACTAATGGATCTTCTGAACAGAATTGGACTGTATTATGATTTTTTTTTTATCTTACCTATAGCATACTCCAATTTAAATAGTGATTTTTTTCACAAAAGTTAAAAGCTTTATTATGAAGGTATTGGAACTAACATTATTTTGGTTTTGACTTAATTTAAATGAAACTATCACATATTTATCAATGCAGTAAAAGGCGACATATCCTATTTTATATATTCTAGTTTATACCTCATACTTTTCTCCCACAAATGCATTTAGCAGTCATCAACAAGCAGTCATAACAAAGAATAGTTAGATAAAACTTCAGACAAATTAAAAAATGAGTCTATGGCACAGTTAATATATAAAATTAGGGAGAGTTCTTGAGGCTAAAAAAATAATACAGTCTTTGAAATTCAGTCATCATGGGTTCTCTCAAATAGTAAATCTTGACTAAATATTATGAAAGCCTATATTTTTACCTGTTATGCTTTGCCACTACTCTTGTATGTGAAAAGATACATTTCCAAGGTCACTTAAATACTTATATAAATGGTTCTGGATTTACATGTTGGAAAAAAGTGTACGTGCTTTAATGTATGTGAAATGAAAGGTGATACGGTATTCGTTGAATACTGCAAAGTGGTATATCTGCATCAGGTGAACAAATGCGTACTGACAAATGAGGTAAGAACCTTATTAGTACTACCCACCAAGGGACAGCATTGCAAAATTGTCTGTAGAGCAAACCTAAATTCTTTATCAGTCAACTTTGCGTTACCAGAAAATTAATAAGCTGATAGCCTAATTAAGTTAATCATAAAGATGCCAGGTTACAGTAAATCCAGTGGGGTTTTCAGTGCATGTAATTGTATCTTTGAGAGTTTCCTGTAACTCTCAACACTGATGAAGCCAGATCTTCAATATAGGAGTCTTGGCCCAAAGACTGTTCTGCCACTGTATTCCCAAATAGGATAAATCTGCTCTGAGGCTCTACCAAACTGATTTCCAGAGTAAAACACAGTGAATAATCTGATTTTTACACAAAGTAATAGCAACAAACAAAATGCATCTCTTCTTGCAGTTATTTTTATACGGTTTTGGGTTTTATTCAAATGCGTTACCAAGGTCTGCACTGCTAATCTCAAATTGAAGGCAGGCTTGCTAAAGGCTCAGTAGCATGCTGCAAGGCCGTTGGGAGAAAATAGAAAAGTCTTGAATCTCTTGTCAATAATAAAACCTTAAAAAGAGTCAAAGTCCATTTTCATTACAGTATTGTTGTTCTCATATTTCAGGCACTCGAGGTCCCCAAAATTGTCAGAGTAGTATTTCTGTGCTATTTCTTCTCTGTTTCACAATGAGTATGAAGGTGAACATGAATTATCCAAAATAAACCTGACAGCCATTATTTCCTGAAGAAAAATCAAGTGATATATTTGAGGAAGCCAGGCAGTTTTAGATCACACAACAGGCAGCAATACCAAAACGAACAGAAACAGGAATTGAGCTCAGCAATATTATGTCATTATGGACAACAAAGTATTTACTAAACGTTTATAACACGTATTCAAACCAGTAGGCCTTTCTGAATGAGTTTAAAAACATACCTCTTATTTCTAGTGCATTGACTAATATCTCCAAGAACTTTATAGTACAAGGAAATTAGGGATAAAAAATTTAAACGTAATCTAAACAGTGTGTTTGTCAGTAAGTTCAGTTTCTACAAGGCAGTATTCTTACTTATGGTTTTCTTGAATATTTTTGTTTTGACTGCAAGCTACAAATCAAATTCCAAATTTGAAACAGCCATACTTTTTGTTCGGTTCAATATTTACATATGCACACCTCCCTGCATGACTGAGACTTACATGAGCACTCTGATTTTCAAAGTGTCTTACCCACGGGAACTATGTTTTGATGTAACATTAAAACGTTAGAAGTATAAAATAACAACGCATAGCGTATCTTCATTAGAGTTAAGTGAATTCACCAACCAAGTTCAGTAATAGTAAATTGAATTGATAAAGCTTATTTTAGCAAGTAAGAAATCATCATTAATACCTTTGACAACATTCATCAAGACAGAGCCATTAGATACTAATATAAAGCGGTGTATTTTATATCACTTCATTGAATGATTTCATAATTACATTGTGAGCATAAATATTTTAAATGAAATATATACTTATGTAAGTGTAGGTATGTCTATTGTGTATAAATGTATTGATACACATATTTACTTAGACATCTCCTCTCAAGGCCAACCAAGACCAGTCAAGACTGATTCAACCTCTAAGATTCTGGAGAGTGTTTATAAACCTTCTGTGGTTTTCTGTCATTAAAGCCATAATTAAAACATATTCCACATAGCATAAAATGTTCTTTTACTGTTTTCACAGATCATCAGACATCAAGAAACTCCCGATCTTCCCCGTCTAAATGAATCATTAGCACTTTAAATAATTATTGCTCAGAGTACCATACAGCCTATATCCTTCATGGTATATGATCTGAGGCTGGTTTTAGAATGAGTATTAGAACACGTTTTAGAAAGTTATGCTAGAAATAACCATTTTGTTTATCTGCAGGAAAGTATTTTTATTTGGAATTTTACAAAACATACACCCTAGACTTTTTAGTTAGTTAACTCTTTAAATATTGAGTACAAATAGCAATGTCTTAAAATGACATCTTGTTTTTATTTATAAAATAATCAACTTTCATCCGTCTGTCTTTTTAGAACAAAGGGAAGCTCACACTACAACATTTACCAGTAACAGCAATCAAAATAACTTTCCATGAAAATATTATTTAAAATTAAACCCCTATTTCTCCATTAAAATTTCCCAATAGTTTCTTTAGAAAAAAAAAAGAAATTGCACTGTAAGAACTCTTTGAAATTCTTCTTGTAAATACTACTTACATAAGTACCTTGGGCTGGCACTGTTTCCTCACCAATTGGTAAATAAATTAAGTAAGAATCCTGCAGGTGTCGGTAGTTGCCTAAAGTAAAATAATTTCAGTTGTATAAAGCTATTTACATACATGCTGGCCCCCTTTGGTACTTAATGGACAACAGATCAGGTTCCTTCTACTTTTCTGCCTATCCACTGGTATTGTTTGGGCAGTAGAATGCTAGAACCCTTTTACACTTCTCCTATTTGGCATGTGTATGTTGTGTGTTCTGCTTTCTTCTTGCATGCTTACAAATGCAATGACATGACAAGAACTATTTGCAGTATTTCCTGGAGAAGAATATTTCAGCACTTCTTGGCCTCCACACCAGAAAAAACTGCAAGAAGCCATTGGTCTTCTGGGCCCAATGGCAAGGGTCTCTCACCTTTCTCCAAGTCCAGTGGCATGGAGAGGCTGCTGTTTTCACAAGGGCAGACATACTTCTGCTGCGGAGTTATTTCTCTGTCACATGTAGAAATAGATGTGGGAAGCTGTCTTCTCTTTAGTCACCCCAGCATTCACAGGTTTTTTTTTTTTTTGAGGCTTAGATTTACTGTGGGTTTTGTGCCTTTTAATATACAAAACCTTCTGCTGAAGTATTGTTTGTGAGTTCCAGAAATAAAATATTTCAAAATACAATTGCAACTGCTCAAGTGACAACTGGGTATTCTTAACTATGTTGTTTAACATTCCCTGTGGGTTTAGAAAATTCAGTAACACTCCTAAAGTATTTTCAAGGTTGTATTTGTCATCTTATAGGTTGGATCATGAAATAATTGCACTATTCCCAAAAAAACCACTACAGAAGTGAGTTTATACTGTGTCTAGTCCTAACTTCAACAGAAACTCACCATAGGCTTTTATGATAAAGTCAGGTTTTTGTTATATTTTTTACATCATGTCTGTCTTTTAAAATGTGCCATATGGATTGCTGAGGAAGAGGCAACCAGTGTTTGATAAAGGCTTCTCTGTTTTCCAATATCCACGTCATTCTTCTGTGGAGAACAAGCCTAAATTACCACTTTGCTGGGAAGGGTTCTGGCTGCTGTGGGAAAGAAATTTCCAAGGACAAAGCAAACATCAAAATCATGAACTATATGAGACTGAGTGTACCAGAAGACCATCACAAGTACAGGGAGAATCCAAGCTGCAAGACAGTGCTACGTGTGGACCATTTGGAGAGAAGGCAGATCCCACACAACAATGGTACCTGTGTGGAAAAGTCTGTGTGTTAGTATTCCATAGTTGCATGTTTAAATAGTTCTGATCTCTTCTAGAGGAAAATTTAGCATATTTACTAAATTCTAACTTTTTCCATAAATTTCTTGGCTCTTGCTCTGTCATTTTGTGAAAGGCAAGCATCAGGAACATACAGCCAACTTTCACCTACTAGGAGGACAACATGGCTCGCAAAGTAGGGTTTGCAGGAAGGAGAGTTTTCGGCGCACTCCTCTTGAGCAGGAATCTTGAGAAGGTTTTGTTGTTATTGTTATTTTTATGTAGGTCAGGGATGAGAGAATTATTACTCAGTCAAGAAACAAAGCTGAATGAACAGCGCCATACTGTTTCTTGCCCTTTACCTCTTGGGTCTTGCAGTATTTGTTAAATATGTCCCCCACTAGCTTTTTCAATAAGGCAGTGCTCTATGTACAAACACAGCTTCCAGTAACTTTAGAATATCAGTCATTTATTTCAATGGTCTACAGCACCAGTATCACTCAGAAATGTTCCTTATCCACCCTGCTTGTTGCAGAGGGAAGACTCAAGATAGGAAAATGGAATTGAAGAAGGAGATGCAGAGGAGGGATTTGGAAAAGCAGAAGAAAAAATATCTATAGGTATGTACCTAGGGGAACTCCAGGATGTATTTTTAAACTAGTAAATCAACAACTAATATTTAAAGAAGAAATGAAAGCCAGATCAGCAGAAAATATGTTCTGGAAGTAACTATGAAGATAATTTTAGTGATGCTTTTATTCTGACAACCCATTTTTACGGACTTTTATTGCAGGATACCTTTAGTTACCCACACATGAACATCATTTCAAAAACCTTTAAAAATAAAATAAAATTTCCAAAGCCAATGAATATTTTATTAGTATTCATTAAGATCTAAACAATAATGATGAAACCCATCGAAATCTATGAAACCTGGAACTGCTCCTGTGAACCAAAAAAGTGCCACAGTGTCTTTGTGAGAGTAACAAAGCCATTTATTATTATTGCAATTGTGTTCAGGCTGAGCAAAAGATGCCACTGTCATAAACAGAAGTGTGTTGTATCCATCTCATTTCCTTCTACTAAGACTGTTAGAAAGGAAAAAAAGACACAGATTTTCACCTGTTTTCTCTATCCCCATTACAAGAAGCTACACCTGATTCATCATGTCACACTCTGCAATGTAGCAGCACAGTCAGTGCAATCCAGTGTGAGCCAGTTCAAGGAAAAGATATAAACCACCTGGGGCCATTAGAAATTAATGATGTTTAGGGAATATCAACCACTGAAGAAACAAAAACTGTCAGAAAAAAACCCAGTGTTCTTTCAAAAAGAATATAAATGTTGCCAATGTTTAAGAGGAATGGAAGTGGCGATAAAATAATTTCTCTCTCATGTGGTGTAAACAAAGTGAAAAGCCATTTTGTCGTTTCTGTAACTAAGACCACAATCTGTGAATAATGTCATAGGGACCCATGAATAATCGATGTTGTGGAAAAAATTAGTCCCCATAGCGCAGTGTATTAATTATTAAAATACAAAAATCTAGCTTTAACACCAACATGGAGCAGCAACTGTTAAATATTGGCAACTGAAAATACAAAAGGTGCTTCTTCCCCTGTCCAACTCTGTTTTCTTCAAATTCCCCCACAAATCACAGGAGTCTCCTGGTACTCTGTGTAACTTCTGAAGGCCTTGGTTGCACAGTTGTACACTGAATATCAGTAAAATAAACTTTCCCCTTGAAACTTGCACTGTATAAGGTGACACCTGCTGTTTTCAACCAGTGAATCTCTTGTTGACCATCCTGACCTACATAAAGCACCTAACTTGTATTCAAGTTCACTCTGTCATTCCAGGTGCCTCTCCTCTTTCTCGATGATCCTTGTTATGATGGATATTACAACCAGTCCTCTCAGTGCTGCAGCGAGCAGTGGTAGCAGTGGACTGCCATGGTCAGTACACAGTAGTTTCTTTCTGCTGCTTCTTCTTGCTCACACGTTTCCTCTGCTCCAACGCAGCACTTCAATGGGCTGCAGAGTTTTCTTCTCTGCCACGGCGTCTTCTCTTCCTCCTCTGACCTAAGTCTGACCCAAGTGTTCCCTCTGTTCTTTCTCACTCCTTTAACTCCCAACTTCTTGATCTGTCTGGTATGTTTTGTGCTTTTTAAGCCATGTTTCCACTGAGGTGCCACGAGATTCACTGATGGGCTTAGCTTTGTTCTGCAGCGGGTCCATTGTGAAGGCAGTCATGTCTGGCACAAGGCAGCCCCTGACCAAAACCTGCACATCTACACCAAATAAAATACTGGTCAAAACCTTTCATCCTTCTGTCATCTTCATATTATCAAAAGTGACCTCTGACTCAGCCTCTTCTGTTAAGTACAAGACGAACTAGGACAACTGGATGCAGAAGAGTACCAGTGAATCTGCTTCTTAAAAGAAAAGAAGAGACAACCAAAGCAGCAGCCGCTTTGCCAATGAACCCTTGAGGGCCAAGATATTGCAGTGCTGACAATTATTATTTAATTATTTTATTAATACAGAAAATATTAACATTATTATTTAATTATTAATAAAACACACTTCTAGACTTCTTGCTACTTAGAAGATCTAAAATCTCTTAATAAGGTAACTGACCCCTTGCAAGACACAGGATGTACTCTTGTGTATGAGTGGGATGTCTGAAAAATGGTGTTATGGAAAGCCACCACTATTCTGTTTCTGCTCAAATTTAGTCACATTTTAATGCTTTTACTCCAGAATCTAACCAGAACAGCTTAATCCAGCTATGCATTACCTAGTTTTATTTGCTTAAATTTGATTCTGTTATAGGCTAGCTTTCAGATTAGAGCTGTGACTGTATGTTAAAGATTTATATCAAAATGAAAAACCCCAACCCACCCTTTCTTCATAGGGGAGATGTTTTTCTGCTTGCAAACTGGCAATAGTCTTTTTGAGTGTGTGGTCTTTTTTTTGGTAAGGAATCATCTGTTTAAAATAACTTCTTTAATGCTTCTCTAAATTGTTTATATCATTGTAGTAAAGAAATCAGAACTAAGATAGAAAATGTTCTTTAAAATTAATTTATATTAACAGAACTACCCATGTAAGTATTTTAGGTGAAAAGGCTCATGCAGACCATCTTTGGATTTCTTCTTTTTTCCCTCTCTTTTTCCCTTCTTTTTTCTTCTTTATTTCATGAGAGTATTCAGCAAAATAAGGAAAAGATTATCATCTAAAAACCCATTGTCATTTTAATCAAGCTCCATAAAATCACTCAGTCGTTTTTTGTGGTAATGAGCTGTGTTGCCAGTAGGATTTAAATCAGATCTGACTTATTTAGTGGCACTGTATTCTGCCATGTGAAGCTCAAGTTTGAAATGTTGTTCTTCTAAGAAATGTTTAAGCATATCTTAAACTGAATGCCTTATAGTTTTTACTTTAGCTTTCTAATTATTATTTTACTAAGTTCAAAGAGTTTATACTTACTTTAAAGTTCAATTAATGTGTTTATCTATTAGCTGCTCCTTATGAACAGTGTGCGTCAATCTAATAACTACACTATTGAAGCCTGATAATTTCATTCTGGTTTTTTCCCCAAATTCTATATTATTTAATTACCTCGGTTTCTAAATTCGGTTTTCTGTTTCTTTAGTTTCCTGATTTACATTCAATAATTCCATTAACTAATTTCCAATAGATAGAACATATTTCCTGTAGCTTCACAGCTTCTGGTCTTACAGAGAAATCTGGATAGGCTAGAGACTGGGGCAATCATCAATCGTATGAAATTTAACAAAAGAAAGTGGACGATTCTCCACCTCAGATGGGCTAACCCTAGTTATATGTACAAACTGGGGGATGAGAGGCCAGAGAGTAGCTCTGCCAAAAGAGATCTGGAGGCTTGGGTTGATGGAAAATTGAATAGGAGTCAAGAGTGTGCCCTGGCAGCCAAAAGGGCCAGCTGTGTCCTGGCGTGCATCAAGCACAACCTTGCCAGCCGGTCAAGAGGAGTGATTGTCCCAATCTGTGCTGCACTGGTGCAGCCCCACCTCGAGCACTGTGTGCAGATTTGGGTGCTCCAGTGCAAGAAGGGTGTCAAAATGTTAGAGTGTGTCCAGAGGAGGGTGATTAAGGCAGTGAAAGACCTTGGAGGTCAAGGTTTTTGAGGAACACTGATGGCCTTTTGCTTGTTCAGCTTGGAGAAGCAAAGGCTGAGGGATGATTTCATCACAGCCTGCAACTTTCTCAAGGGGAGCTGGAGAGGGGTAGGTGCTGACCTCCTCTCTCTGGCGACCAGTGATAGGACATGAGACAATGGAATGAAACTGCATCAGGGGAAGTTCAGATTGGACACTAGAAACTGGAACGATCTCTGCAGGGAAATGGTCACGGTACCAAGCTGTCAGAATTCAAGGAGCGTCTGGACAATGCTTAGTCATGTGTTTCAATTTTAGGTAGTTCTGCAGCGAGTAGGGAGTTTGACTCAATGATCCTTATGGGTTCCTTCTTACTTGTGATAATCTGTGATACATACATTGCAAGATTTTCTTCTATGAGAAGTTTTAGGCAGATTATAACAGTGTCTGCTTTAAAGCAACCACAACTTATTATTACATACTTGTTTTATGAAAGTACTAAGATCTTGATGGTTTTCAAAATGCTGAACAATTATTTTAACCCATATCTTACTCACCTCACCTTTTAGTTCATCTATGGTTCAAATTGAATAGACAGATAAAAGTGCCACTCAGAAATTGTACCATTTGAATAACAAGTGCACTCTCAACACTGTGCTAATTTTTTTTTTACGATTCAGCATCTAAACAGGAAATCAGAGCATATATCCTGGTGTTTATTAATAAATAGTTGCTAAGTGGCTTGCCTTCGTTCTTCCTCTGCTCTTATGGATGTTTGGCATACGTGTTTTGGTGCAATTTTTGGAATAAAATATTATTAATATATCTTAGCATTGTATTACTACAAATTATTAATGTGGCTTGGTGCTGTATTACCTACCTTCCTGTGAAAGGAGACTGAACAGTCTACTTGTTATTGGTTAAAAATGGTTCAATAACAAAAAACAGAGAACTATGCAATTGTGAGTTTATACATTTATACAACTATATTTCACTATTTCAATATATATTGTTAACATGTCCTAGGGAAACGTATTATTCTGGAATAGTTTTCTGCTTTTCCTTTACTTTTGGGCTATATTCTGCATTTTCTTTACTGGTGAGACTAATTTTTTTCTTCTCTTTCTATTAACTCATAAACACAAACCCAAATACTCTTGTGGAGGGAAGAAACAGAGTTAACGGTTTGAAACCCAATTCCTCCATATGAATTGTCCAGCAAAACTAGATAACAGACACAGCTAACATCCCAACTGTTGCCAACAAGCACACTCCAAATGCCAAACTGCTGTGACTTACTTGAGGCCAAAATGGTGAGGTTTTGAGCACAATATCTTCCACAGGGACTCATGAGCTAGACAATAGAATATCCTGGTAGAATGAGAAGATGCTACTCCAGAACATGGGTCTCTCATTAACATACAAAACATGTAATGTAAAAATATAATTGTATTTATTCCTGTTGAGCTGAGTTTATATTCTGGTCAAGAGATCAGGAAGTCTACCTCAGTTGCAGCTTCATAGTTTCCTTAGGCTGTAATAATGAAGAAGCACTTCTGAACAGAGTAGTCCTTGCCTACACCATGCCATTAGCTTGACTTTCTCTCTTTTCCATACACTGGGTTTCACACTTATAAACTGCATAGTGTATGAATCATGCGTTCACAGCTGCATAATAAGGTAGATCAAAGATCTGCTGTGCTTTGGGTGCACCTATGTGCAAGTGCAAGTTAGTCTTCGTTTAGAGTCTTGCGAATGTACAAGGGAAGATGCAGAAACATTTATGTAGAGGTGACATGACGGAAACTTTTTAATGAAAGCTCCTTTTCTCACAATCATGAAATTACAGTTTGAATACACACATATCTTTAAATCATTTTAATTTCAAGCCATAGCTTTTTCTTTATTTTCTCTTGTTTCTTGTTTTTATTGTAATTCAAACCATTCTGCCAATACAACATAGAGCATGATCTAACATCAGCATAGGGATCTCTTTAACTAGGTTTATAACTAAAGGGAATTAATGCAGATCAGCACCCTAAATCACCTGATTTCCATACTCACTTTGAAAAATACGTCTTCGAAAAATCGTTGTCAAATATTTTAGACAGTGAGCCCACACTAAATGACAGGAACTGAGAGTCTGATTGTGGTGGGTTGACCTTAGTCGGGGTCAACATAGGTGAAGCTTCTAGCAGATTCTCACAGAACCCACCCTATAGACCCCTCACTGCCAAAACCTTACCACACAAACCAAATACACCGATCTACAGAGCAATTGCCATGTTTGATCTATGTACATATACATACATCTTGTTACTAGGCCAACAAGAGACTCTCTGTTAATTGACTCCATGTTAAATGACTAGTAAATCTTGAATAGTCTCTCCAAATGATGTAAGGATGTTCGCTGTTTTTGTTTGTTTGTTATGCTTCCTACTCTTGCAAAATATCAAAAGCAACTTCACCAATCCAGCTCTATGAGTAGCAAGTTTATTACTGCTTCTCTGAAATAATAAGGTATCCCTTACTAGTTTTGATCACTAGTTGTCATCTAAAACCTCTTTCCGTAGTTCTAGGTCTGAATTGACAAAGCATCTTTGTCTTCTTTACAGAAATATTTCAGAGTTCTATTTACAGGTTTTTGTTGTGAAGCTTCTAAGCTTCTTCCGCACTATGTTGCTTAGAAATAAGAGACATTTATTGCAGCATGATTTTTCTTTGGCATATGTACTTTTGAGTTTGTGCACTAATAATCCTGACCTTAATTTAAAATGTAAACTGACATATTTCTCAAAATAAGGCTTATTTGGGAATATGACAGTTTATCCCTTCTTTTGGTAAAGTTGAATACAAATTGAAAGAGAAAATTGCTATCAGGGTTTTTTTGGTTAATCAGGGGGCTAGAATTACAAGGTATTTATTTTCATTCTCTTAGACACACTACTGCTTACAAACATAGTAATATTTCTCTGCCTTACATTTTATTTGGTTGTTCATGTTAACGTATTCCACTGCTCATGTTAATCTATTTCACTGAGTACCTTGAGACAAGTTATTAAATGCTCAGCAGACATACAGGAGGAGTAACATGTTTTAACATCATGTAGTTAGCCCAAGAATAACTGGTAAGTTGGTAACCTCCTTTTCTGGTTAAGACTGCCTGAGCTTTTGCATAGAGATGAATAAGGAGTCAAAGTCTAATCCATCACTTAATGATGTAATCTTAAGGGTTATATATTTTCTAATTTCTGAACTTCTAAGAAAGTATTACTCAAAGAACTTTATATGCCCTTGAAATCCAAAACATTTTTTCCTAGTGTTAAAAAACAAAATGACAATCAAACGTGCAAGAAACCACTTTAAATATAGACTAGCTATATTGAAAAAGAACAAATCAAATTATCTAGCTCCAGCTAGTTCAGTCAGCTCATTCATCAGGCTGGCGACTGGGAACACATTACCCTCATGCACTACTCTTGTAACCGTTCTTTATTTAAAACCAATCCTGCTACAAAGTTACTGTGTCAGCTTTAAAACTTTGATTGGTACATGTTTTGAGACTTTCTCATACTACCACAGTCCCTCCTCTGACAATGAACCACACCAAGGATTTTACTCCATTGCCAGGACCCTGGTTGATCCAGATGCTGGTTCTTGAAAACAGATGTGAATTCTGTGTTATGAGTGGTAATATTTGCCTGTCCTGATGTTTTACCTGCAACAGCATCTCCATCCAAAAAACCATGCCTTCCCCAGTTTTCCTTTTCTTTGGTTTACAAATAGATATAGATACAACTAAAATACTCGTCGTTCCCGTTTAGAGAGTTTTTTTATGGTGAAAGAATATGAGTGCAGGGGTCAGTTTCACGAAGACAAAGAACTATTTTCTCTCTAGTAGGGGGATTGAACATGTTAGTTATCTCTCATGTTTTAAGATTACTGGTATTTTGCTTAGTGACATTTATGTTTAAAAAGTTCAGCAGAGAAAAATGAGTTAAGAGGTTATACAAAGATTAACTACGAAGTTCTCATTAAAGCAAAATACTGCGTTCATGGAAATGAGAAAATTTTTCTTTTCCTTGCACAAGTTAGCTGTGTTTATCTACAAAATTACTATAAAGATGTATTATAGCTTGGAAACAAATAGTTTGAAAACAATTCTTCTGATAGATCTAGATTGCAATAAAAAAAAAGTGAGCACCACCCCTGTCACAAGCCAACACTTCCTCACTGGAACTGATCAGTACATGGATTTTCAGCATTAATTTGAAACAAATTACTGAGTGGAGTCATGGGGATAAGAAGCACAATGTTGCTGTAGTAGATCCCTCATTGTCATGAATAAGTTAAAGTACTGTAGGTCTTCTCACCTTAACTGCTCTTTGTACTTTAGTCTCCTGTTTATTCAGAAGTAAATACTTTCTAATTGTATCTTCTAATACAAACATAAGTGATTATTTCCAGCAACACTGTCACAAGATGAAAATTTTCTCTCTGTACAAACATATTCTTTTTCCTAAAGTTCTAAAAAATTCACAAAATAAGTGACTTGCCCGGGATAACTGAAAATTTTATTAGCAGGATGAAAAGCTGAACGCAAAATATTCTTGATTTTTATAGTTACTATCCCATCCTCCCTGGCACGAATTCAGTGCATTCTTCAGCTGTATCGATATTACATTCTATACAATGTTTTAGTTTGTGTCGACCTATGAGTCATTTCAACCTTTTTATTTTTTTTAACGCAGCAACCAATGGGAGCCTTCCTATAAAAATCTTGCAGCAAGTTATTCAAAATTGTTATATGAACCACATATACATCTCTATAAAAGAGTTTTAGAAGAATATTAGCTCCAGGATAACTTAACCTAAACACAGAAATATCTATACTGTCCAACCTTTTCATCAGTCTCTTTCAGCTTTTCTAGAAATGGCTTATAACCCTACTTATTACATAGAACATATACTGTGTGGATCCTTTTGGTCTTTATTTACCTTCTCCATTTTTTTCCCCTTCCCTGAGTGTAGATAAGGGGCAAGAAGTTCTTGGGAAACCAAGAGCAAATGAGTGGCTTGCCTACTTATTTTCATAAAACTTTTATGAATGAGCAGAAATGCCTGAAAATCCAGGGAGGCATGACCAGATAGAGGATGTTGGATCTGCAAGTCAAGCATTGGAAAACGCTTGTATATGATTCCACTGTCCCACCAAGATTTACTCTGTCTTGGAGATGACTTTTCCCAAACTCTTCTTTTTCATTCAATTTAAAGCTTTATCTTACCATCCTTTTTTCCCAGCCAACATGTTCCCTGTATCCGAAATAAGCCCCATTATCTAGTAAGCAACGCTGCATAAAGACTGGTTTTTCAGTCTATTTCATCTCTGAGTTCACAATGTATTCACACTATGTGGGCTCACAACAATTGCCCGTCCAGTTGAAGTTATGTACAGATATCAGTAATAACTTGTTTACTTTCTCTACTATTAAAATCAGAGTGTCGCACTTATTGCCGCCTGATTAGAAGCCTGATTTTATTACATTCCTCACTAATAAAAAATACAGGTATTTGTTACTATATTTTTCATTGTAAGTGTTGAAACTCAAGCCAAAAGGAATGGAAATGTGCTTTGTGAAAATGCCACTGGAGGCTTAATATCCATGAACAAAATTTGTAACTTAATTATAAAAAAAAATATTATTTTTAAAGATTAAATTTGATTCTTATCAAATATTAAGCTTAATGCTTTATTATGTAAGGGCTAAATATGATTATGTACATTTTTCTATACTTCCATTTAACTGTAACATTTTAGTTCTACAGTTTGCAGATTGAAAATAATTGTGTAGTTTGTTTGTTTGTGGGGGTTTTTTTGTTTTGGATTGGGTTTTTTGCTTTGAACTGTAGTATTTACTACAGCCAAGGAACCCTGTGCTCGGATTTTGCTTATGACTCATATTTATTTTGCCTCTTAGTCCTTTCCTGGATACTTTTTGTAAATTTGAATTATTTTAGATACTCGTCAGGATCACTCATAATTGCTATATTTTGACACCTGTTTGCGTTTCAGTCCTTTGATACTGCTATTCGTTGAATAAATACATGGTCAATATTAACAATAAAAGCTCTCTAGCTTGCTTAGTTCTCCAAGATCAAATAATCCATAGTACTGAAATGCAGTAATACATGTGGTAGCTTCATTTTCATATTTTCATATCTAGATTCTAGTTATGTTTGCAAAATACTTGGTGTTAGAAGAATTTTTTTTTAAAATTTCCTTTTCAACAAGATGTTTAACTTTGAATTAGTATTTTAAATATATTCCATTTTCAATTGTATTTTAATTGCACGTTGAAGTCATATATCAAAAGAAATATTTGACACCTTTTGTAAAACCTTGTAAATGCAATTAGGTGGTTCTTTTAGCCTTTTTTACAGGGAGGGGATAGGCCAGGGAAGTCTCTGCAAATTTAGTTACCTAGATTTATTATAAACAATACTTTTTGAACTCTGGCAAGCTGCGTTTATTCATGATGACTTTGGGGAAAACAGTCAAGGTTTATCTTTCACTTTTCCCTGAGTTTTACTGATAGGACATTAATTAGAATTAAGGTAAGAAATGTCTCATATGGTAGAAGATAGATAACATTGAGTGTTCCAGTATAGCCTAGTTGCTGGATGTACATGCCGGATGCACGTTTCTGATGCACGTGCCATACATCACCTCTTCAAAGGAGCACATTTGCATTGTAAATGTATAACCAGGACTCCTGGATTTAGTTACAGCCAGCCTGCAGGGCTCTCTTAATTCCAGTCAGGAGCTCAAAAGGACGATCTTTCATAGCACTCAGTCTTTCACAATTCCTATAATAAAACTGACAATATTTTGAGTGAAAATTAACTTAAACTTTTCAGCCAAAAAAAGGTTTATATAGGAAATGATACGAAACTGAAGGGTTGAGATTTGCTGAGGAAGTGCTTTATGGGAAATAAAAAACATGTTTTCTGTAATGAGGTACAAGAGGGAAGATGAACAAATACTGTAAGGAGCAAGACAAATGCAACCATGGCTCTTGAAAGGATCCATGAAACAGCAGCAAAGGGTATCAAAAACTTATGGAATCAGGCGACAGTTTAGGGTCAGATTTGAGCTTTCAAAGCTCAAAACTATTGTCTTGAAAATGTTTATTTATCTGGTAAAAAAATATTAATTTCTTAGAAAAAATTATTTTATCTCAGTAAAATTAGTCTCTGCACACACAACTCTGTTAATAAGTACGAATATTGACCCTATGAACTGAGAGGTGAACACTTCTTTAGGGGCAGAATTTGTGATGAGAGCAAAGAATTGGGTCTAACAACTGAGAATTAAAAGGAAAGTTACATTGACACTTTGATTTCTAAAAGATCTTTAAAAATTAAGGAAAACATCAGTATTCTAGTTTGCTGGGGTTTCTTAACAAAGAAAATGGTCATCCAGGATTTTACTAATTTTTAGCAGTGGTATGATATCTGATTTTTTTTGATATCTGACTGGACTAATCACTTTTTGTATTACTTATTTTCAGCACTAGGAGATTAAGGTCTAGAGTAATATGTGAGAATTAGTAGGCTTTTTTTATTCACAGTATGAAAATTGTACATGGTATCTTTGGGGAGAACCAGGAAAAATTTATGAACCATGATAAAATTCAGAGTGTGGAATTCTAATATAATGTAATACCAGAATTATTACTTAAGACTTTCCCAATATTCACTTCAGTTTCTCGAAAACTGAGATATCATGCAAAATATCCACACAAATGTGAGTATTTAAAAAATAAACCTTTCAATCTTTCAGAGTTTTGCATCTTATATGAAAAATTAATCCCATTAAACACATTAATAAGGTCCATGTGGACTCATATGGTAGTATCCTGGCTCTTTTTTTACTGCTAATTTCTCTGGGTCCATTTTATTCTAATACTGCAAGGCTATTTTTTGGCTAATGGTGATCAGCATTTGTCACGCTTCAAGTAGAGCTTGCCTTACTTATATACATATGTATATGTAAAGCCAAAGGTAACTTAAAAGCTGTAAGGTCTTATTTAGAACAAAAATTCCATTTGTTTTCTATAGATTGACAGCTTGAAGTAATACACAGACAACGGGAAGCAAAAAAATCACCAATATACATGTTTGTGAATAAATGACAGATTATTTCTCACTTATTGTCCTGGAAACTTGACTTCTAGGAAAACCCAAGTAAAGCTTGAGGTGATAAAGGAAATACATGAAAAAAAAGAAGAGTTGTCTTGACACAGTAGAAGACTTCATCTGTTATTAAAGCAAATAGTACACTTATTAAAACTGCATGACATCTTATAGATGGTAGTGGAGCAGCCTAAGTAACATAATGTTCCTAAAATGAACATTTTCAGTAATGTTCATGCTGTTCTGTCATAATGAAACTTCACAGAGACAAACAGAGCATTGATTCTTTCAAAACATCAGAGATGATAAACTATTAACAGAGGGAAAAAAACCCAAGATTCAGTTCACAATATCTGGTGTCATGCTGATAAAAATAATTTTGAGAAAATCACTTTGACAAGAGAAAGGTTCTGACATTATAATGTCAGTATGGTTATAGACAGGTATAGATTATCTTGATTTTATATAAGACCTTTTCAAATCCACCGAACTGGAAACACGAATGATGTTGTAAATGTCTACATAAAATTTATAATTTTAATCAGCCCAGAAAGAGATTGTAAAATATACTTTTGCCACCAGAACTTTTTGGTTGCTAGCAACAAGTCTCCTTTTTGATTTAAACTCTGCCACTGCTGGGACTGAAATCACCAGCATCAGATTCCTGTCACAAGAAGCAGTAGCATTTGCGGTTCAGAAAAATCTCTTAAATTGTAAGATCAGTTTAGATGTCAGTGTCTGGAAACATAACGTGTACTAATCAAAGAAAAGCTAGTATTAGAATTAAATTCTTATATTATTATTTTATTTTTGCATGTTGCTCTTACAAAGAGGTTTTGAGAAGAGTCAGAATTTCCATATAAACCATTATGGGTTTCTTCCAGGCCTCAGTTCATGCAGTTTCCAGGACTTCTTCCTCTTTTTTTTTTTTTTTAATTTGCAGAATGATATATGCCAGCTGTTATGTACCGGGTAATACACCCCAAAAGCTTTCCCCTCCTCATTTGTAATTAAAATTATTGAGATGTTGAAATTTTAGTACTGAAAACTGTCTGGAAGAAAACAGAAAACTGTGAAGCTTTAAGAGAAGTACTATTTCATCAAACAAATCTACATCAGATTAAGGGGGAATACTAGAAAAATATATTAAAGAGTGGCTTTGTATTTCTTCAAGAAAGTCACAGTTTGAAATAGTTTTTCTTAATGAACATTTCACTTGAAAAATAGTGTTGTATCAATCCTCCTTGACATTTATAACAATGACAAAATGACAAAATATCCTCATGCGTTTTCCTATATAGTATTGTTCAAAAAACATAATAAGTACTGTTATATGGGCCTTCTGTGTACTAACAGAAAAGTGCATTTTTTTCTATGCGTGACTGCACGTGCACATTATAGAACCATGAAATATTTACAAAGGGATGGTTAAATCAATACAATTTTAAAATTTCCACTCTTGTCTTCTGGGACCTGTATCGTCTTGATTTAATGAAGTAAAAGGAGAGAGAATGTTGACACACAGAAAAAAAAATATTATTTTGATTCCCCTTTACTGTACATACAGAGGGTATTAAAATAGAATTTGCTAGTGTTTCATGATGTAATTAATTCTTACACCTTTTGTGTTCAGGCTGTTATTTGAGTTGTCTCATTTTCAAAACACAGAAACCAACTATTAAGCAAAGAGAAGGAAGACATGAAAGGCATTCAACAGAAAATAAATACATTTTTAAGATTTCTTGTCTTGTGTTGATTATTAATGGGTTTAACTTAGAGAATATCATTTGGGCTAAAAGAAGAAACACATTTAATTTAGTAGCCATTACTACAGACCATAGAAGACAAAAAATAAAAAAAAATAAAAACAACACACACACACTCCAAAAAATAAAAAAAATACACAAAAGACCCAGACCATGGAGTTTGTAATTAAGGGACCATAAATATATATGAATATATTGTCTTATCTGATTGTTTGTGTACTTAGACTTATAAATCAAATCAACATAAATTATTGTTGCACACACATATTTTTCAGATCAATGGCACAGCAGGCTAGGAATACATCCATTGCTATTCATTAATGTCTCACTTCATCCATGCAAGAATGGTTAGCTTACTCTTTTAATTTAGAATGCAACTGGATGAGATATTCACAGCATATCATTTATTTGATAAACAGGGAGTAAGTTTGTTCAGGATTTTTTTCTGCAAAGAGCCTTAGATTTTCTAATAACTTTTGTCCATTGTCAAGAATCTTTTAAGATTACATAGGATCATCTTACGGAGTCTGTTGTTTGCTAGTTATTAGCTTCCACTGCACATTTTTACCTTTTGCTTATTCCATCTCATTATATTAAATGACATTTTAATGTACTAGAAGAAGGAATTCACAGTGATTTTTTCAAAACTTTTTAAACACTGATTATTATCATTTGCAAGCATTAATTTGGAATCTGTTATCATGAAGACAAGAAAATCTGTCTTATTTTTTCCAGTTTTTACTGTCAACAACAGAAATTGATAACAGGTGAAGTCCAGAAGAAGGCGTGACTAACATGCTTAATTTAATTCACTCTGCAGACATTGATGACTTCCAACCCTACTACCTGTGGTATAAGACTATACTATTCCAAAGTTACTAGCTAGATTCAAATAGCATTTTATAGAAACAGCAGATAGGCCTTCATGTGGTCTAGAAATTTAGCTGGTGGGATGTTTATTTTGGGAGCTGTTGTAAAGGAAGAAAACATGCAGGAAGAAGGAATTGAATTTAATGAGGGCAATTGAGGGGTAAAATTTAAAAACTCTGCTTGGTAAACAAGGTGTTAGGTGTTCCTTAGCAATGAGATTCACCTTATAGCCCAACAAGTGTTTATCAATGTGTTTTCCTTTCCTGAGCTGTGCCTTAGACCTGACAGAAAAGCTGCTGGCAAGCCTGAGCAACCACCTTTTCTAACCTGTTGCCCAACTTCACCTATTATCCAGGGCCTCCTCCAGCCCCATCCTTTGTAATCAGCAGCTGTCAGTTCTCCTATCTTCCAATCAGGAAAAATTCCACAGGCGTTCACCCACATATCTCTTCCCTTTCCCTGCCTCAGATTTCTTGTTTAAGCAGCTTTATCTATACCATTGAATTTATCCAAGTGTCTAGTTATTAAAAAAAGGTAGGAATACCAGGCAATGTTCCACATGTTGCTTTAATCTAGTGTACTGCAAGTACACTCTGAGTGCTTTTAATTATGTGACAATATTGTATACCATTTTATTACATGCATAATAACAATCAGGCATCAGCCGTGAAATTCTGAGCTTGCAAATCACCATACAGGCACATTCTTGCAACAATAAAGATATGGTACAATATATAAAGCAGTTAAGTCTCATCCTTTAGCGATCTTGTAATTCTTTGTCTAAATTTTGCAATAAATAAAGTTAGAGTATTACACATGTTCTTCATGACAAAACATCGATTTATTCTGATGAGTGGCAAGATTTAGGAAAATGTCACATCAGAGGAAAAATACATACAAAGTTATGAAATTAAGAATGTATCAATGTAACAATGAATATAACAATGAAAAACACCTGGTTCAGTTGGCATAATCAACTACAAACTGGACATTTTCTCATTTTTAAACACTTACTTTTCCTGCCTGCTCTTATTTGTCTTTTTTTCCCCTACTATAATAATATAAAACATGCCAAAGATATACCATAAAATGTTATTTAGAAATTAAGAGCATTTGCAGTCATGGAGTTTCTAATCTTTAATGCTCTTTCACAACAGGATTAAAAAGTCAAAGAAAAATTATTCTTTTTTCTGTTTCTCATATCTTTCTTATTTTATGCTTTCTCTCAAGAAAAACTACCAATATCTGTTTGCATGTGTGAGCTATTTCTCAGCACCTGTTGCATTTTATTCTACAACATCTGCAATGAGGCTTTATTTCAAAGTGCAAGGGTGACTCTGCAAAACAAAGTTGTAATTTGAAGTTGTGCAGACAAGGGATTAATTAGTTCACTTCTAGCAGCCCTATTTAATAGATTAAGTCAAGGAACGTGAATGCGAATATGATCAGCTGCCAGTTTAGGTGCACTGACCTGGTCAAGAAGAATTTGATACCATTAACAATCCAGGAAAGGAATATCAGGTGCCTGGAACAAGATATTTGATTATAACAGAAGAGAAGCGTTGCATAAAGCAACACAACAGAATGACAGACTGGTTTCAGCCCTCAAAAACTATATACCCATGGTAACCTCTACATGGACACTTGCTTCTTGTTGCAAAAAGGAAGGTGAAGGTAAAGGCAGAAGGATATTGATAACCTCAAGATTGCAATGGCACCCTTTTACAGTTTCAGAATTTTGAAATTAGATGGCACTACAGGTTGTCCCTAAGACATCAAACCTGCAACAAAGCTCTACAAAACAGTCCAGAACATTTTCTATGTAACAGAAGTGTCTTTAAGATTTCCACACTTAAATTATTAGTGATGGTTCCGTTCTGATCTGGTTCAAATCAGAATCAGGAAGCCAAGATTGAGCAGTGAAAATCAAACCATGGACAGCCTCTCAACCTTAGAATAAGTGTGAAATATTATCAGGGGCAATATCTTGAAATCTCAATAAATCAGGATTCATCAACACTAAAATAATTTGATTCTATTTCCGAATTGAAAGATCTATTCCTACTTGGTTTGATTAGTTGTAATCTAGAGAAGTTTGTTCTGGAAATGAATAAACTATTCTTTGAAGTGGCAATTCTTTTGTTCATCAAATTTACTGTATAGTCTGATAAAATATTAGTATCCTCATTCAAAAAAAAGTGTGATTCAATCTCTTATGTCACAGATTATCAGAAAAGCTTTATAATGAAATTTTTGCCTATCCCTCTAAAGAGTTATATGTTTTAGGAACAGGAATTGAAAGAGTAAAAAAAAAAAAATTTTAAAAGTTTCTATATAGAAAGTTTGAGGAGTTTCTCAACTGAAGTCTGTTATTACTCAGATGTCTGTAGCTGCATTCTAAGAAAAAATCTAGCATATTCTGTCTGGGGTGATTTTACCTCTTCTGTTTCTTGAAACAGGTATAGGTAGTTCAGATTAAGGAGTGTGTTTCTATCCATGCTTCAAAATATTCCAAAGACATAAAATGGAAGACAGTGAATAACATAAAGAATAAGGTATATAGTCTTAGCTGCTTCACTTCTGCTGTTCTACACTATCCTTTGAAGTTCAGCTAGAAGTTAAAATAGTTCCTCATTTTTACTTCTGTTCATTATCTAGTGAATCTGCAAATAGTTTTGAAAAATATTAGTCCTTTCTTATTCATTTCTTACAACAAGGTAGATACTACAAACTATCTGCCGTTTGCCCAACATGCACAGCACAAACTAGCTCATCTGAGTGCACAATATTACTTCTGTTCTCTTTAAGTATATATTAGGTGCGATACTGATTTTACCGGTCAGGCATACAATGTGTAAGAAGTGATTGAGGAAAGCCAAGATATTTGACAAAAAGCCACTAGGTGAATTATAACTCACTTATAATAACACTACTTGCAGTTTTTAAGATTTAGATGAGGGGTAAAAAAACCCTGTTGGGTATGTCAAGACCATTTCACAGGGCCCACTAACAGATGAAAACCTTTACTAAATGTTTTTGTGAACTTTTTGGGCAACAAGCTACAGCATCAATCACTGACAACACACTTTCATGTAAGTAATTGCAAGTGAAGTCAGAAAATCTAGTTCTAGAAAACACAAAAGAATTGATAATAATAAACACGATATACGTGCCCTTGTGCTTCGCGCTAGCATATGTTCAGGACACTTGACAGATAAGATACTCTCCATAATCCACCTATTCATTCTCATTGCTATAATTATTTTTTTCTGTTATTTTAGATTTCTCGTACTGTGAAGAACACCAGGAGGTCCAAGTGTCATACAGAAAAGATGGATTTAATTTTTAATTTCACATATTAAAACTTCATTATGGGCAAGTGGGGAGTTTTTTATTTATGAACAAGGAAGAAAAATTGTCAGAGTATGCCTTATGAAACAGACTTTAAAAAGCATAATGTCAGTAAAATAATACAAATGAATGGCTGTGGTGCAATGCACTGATTGAAAAAAAAAAGAGGGTTGCTGCTATGGACAATAGTGGCCTCCTGCTACTGAAACACTAGTACTCAGAGAAATCAAGAATACATCTGTGAAAATGTTTCACTGCAAATATTTTGTCTTTCATAGTGGAAGACTAATGTTAAACTAAAATTTTCATATGAGTATGTAGCAATTTTGCCACATCCAAAATATAATGCTCCTAGCTGTTTATTCAGAAAGGTAAGCTGAGTACAAAGTGCAGAAAGACATGTGTTTGTTGAAGAAGACACAGATTAAACAAGAGCTGATAGGCTGCTCAGTAACATTTATCAGAAGGTCATTAACACAATATTAGTAGTTCTTTGAAATTTATTGCCAGTTATTATTGCCAGTGCAGCCAGGACTGTATCTGAAGTGTCCAGGAGCCACACATTGGATTATTTGAAATAACACAGTAGTATTGAAAATTCCCTTAATCTTTCATCTCCTTCTTAGCTTTACCTAATTTATTTAGATCCTGTATTTCACAAAGAATGCTCTCCTCTCATCTTTTCCTCCATTCCTTGAGATATTTAAAGCATTCTGAACTTTTTGAGGTCAGACTCTGAAATGGCTTTTAATTAAATGAATAAACCAATAAATAACATCGTGTCATGATTATGACTCACAAAACACCTGGTTATAGTTCTCACTCTTTCATATTGTCAGCTCATCATTCAAGGCAGATAAAGATAAAAAAACAGAAAGTAAATAATTCTGTATTTCTTAAAAGTCTCTGTGACTGACATGATTAGTTCTGAAGGTCTGCAACTTTTATTTATTTTGTTGTTGTTGTTTATATGAAAATTGCTTAGTATTTCTAATAATTATTTTTAATCTATTCAGTCCAGAGAGGGCAAAAAGGAAAAACTCACAACAGCAACAAAGGAATGAAAATCATATTTAGAAAATAAAGCACATATTCAGAATATTAAAAAAAATAGTTGAACTTAGCCCAAAATTCAAAACATTTATATGAAAAGCAGAATGCTTTTCCCATAACACAGGCCATACACATACCGCAAGTCACCTGATAACTGGTCAGCTGCTATGAATAAGAAAACATGAAAGTGGCTATAGAAAACATCTTCTTTGTCTTCTTAAAAGTGCCAAAGGAAAGTTCATTTGAACCAGTAATCTTGTGTCTACACTAAATGGAGCTGATGAGGGTCAACTGGGTAAGGAATAGCTTGGAGACTGCTGCTGTCTAGTAATACAATGGTGTCCATAAAAACAGTATTTTCCTTCTAAAGAGAAGTTTATTAAATGTTCTTGCTGAATAAAAATAAACATAGATAACTACCAAGATATCTTCCTGTGTGATTGCAATTAGGAAAAGAAACAATAGAGAACTTAGCAGAAAACTACACAGAACATAGACAAAAATTATGATTTGGAGCTGTCCCAATATTTCCTGAACTCCTCTGAGGGTCTGCTCTCAAGACAAATGGTGACACCTGTATATATTCAGTCTGCTTCTTTGTACATGACACTCTTGAGCAGCTAAAATCAAAGATCTGGTTTAAACTAGATAATAATCTCTGAAACAATGAATCAAATAGTTATGACTGTTATCTGGTCAGGAATAGCATTGTAAGGGACAAGCTGAGGGAGGAAGCCCGCAAATTCCTGAAAGCCACTTTTTTTTTTCTCCAGCAATAACTCATTCTTCTTTCAATCTGCTTGCTACCACTGATTGTCTGGAAGGGTCTGCTTGAAATTAATTTGTGGGATGAACCAATGAGCCATCACAACTACATATGGAGGGAGCAACACAAAAACAATTACATTGAATGTTGAATCAGGCATAAAAATCTATAAGCATAAGCGCTTCTTTTCCTCAGTTTAAAACAACACCACTCTTCTTTCTAAAACAGTCATATATTGACTTCTTCAACCCTGTCTACATCAAAACCAACTTTTCTCAGTTTTGTAAACTACATGCCATGAGTCTGGGTAATGTTTAACTTTCCCAAATTCTCAATGTTCATTGGAGTATGATTTTCTTAGAAAGCACTAGCTTTCTTAGCACTGACTAAACCAAGATATAATGTCAAAAGTTGTTTGCAAACTTACACAGAACCTCTGAATTTTTATCCCTTTCCTAAACTCCTTTTCAGTTATGAAGACCAGTCTTACTGTATCAGACATTGTTCATGACAATTTAATTGGACAGCAGCTGTTCTGCTCTTATTTTTAGTCTCCACCAATCCATAATCTATCACTAAACATGGGTGCATAACTTCCTCCTGCATCTCCAATGAGAGCTCTGATGAAATCTTTCATAAGAAAAAGGCTTTTTTATCATTTGATGTTACTACTCTCCTACTAAACCCTTAACTTCTATAAATGATTAGAAGTCCTGAGTAGCTTTTTTAAAAACCTCAAGGCAACTGATATATCCTTTAAGCAAACAACAATTAAGGTCTAATGTTGTCTAATCCAAGTACATGTTTTCTAAAATCTTAAAAATCCAATTGGGTGCTAAAATTTATCATCTCAAAGCAGAGAAAAAAACAAGTACATATGTTTCAATGAAATAAACTGTATCATAGCAAACAAAACATTTTTCTTGAAAAGCATCAGATACCAAAAAGAAGTTCAGATGTTTAGGTGTAAAGCAATATAGCCTGTCAATCCTTTGGCTTTTAACTTCAATTTGACTGCCTTAAATGGGAAGTGCAAAAGAAACCAGAAAATTCCACCCAGCTATGTTTGTCCATGCTACAAATCAACACACCATCTGGTACTCCGTGACCTCTGTGCTCAAGGGTGAGCGAGGCTACAAAAAGCAAAGCCCATTAGAACTGAGAGGGAAACACCATGTTTGCTACTTCAAGTCTGAAAGGAGCTGTTCACTGAGAGTGTAACAGCGTGTTCCGGAGTCTCATTCCTCTCTGTGGCTTTTATGTAACATGTTACAAGCCTTTATAATTGATGTTTGTGGTTCGTGGCTTTGGTAACAAGGTGACCTTGGTTTACAGCGTACTGAGCAGCACTGAGCAAAACAATTTGAGTTCTGTTCAAATATGTTATAGTAAGCGCAGTTGAGCCAATCCCAAACCTTCAGTCACTGACGAAAAAGGAAGCACTGAGAAGAGCATTATCTAGATCTAGACACTACTATTCTTATAAATGTTGGAGTGTTATTTTAATGACAGTCTCATTAACTTCAGCAGAACTTGTCAAGGCATAAAAAATACACTGCTTCAGGTGGGTAAGGGACCTGGTCTATAATGAATCAACTTTGCAACTGTAACAAACAAGAACATAATTTATGTCTTTACTATCTACCTTGTAGCAAATAGCTTGTGGGGTACTCAAACTGTTCTACATGACAACCCAAGATCCCATTAGATCACCTAAAATTTGGAGTACATAATTTAGTAATTTTGATTGCTCTGCTTTTTTTTTTTTTCCTGGATAAATTCACCTCACATATTGATCTTGATGGAACTGGCTGTCAGTATGACTGTTGAGAAGGAGCCTATTTTATTACATATCAAGTATCGTGGAAAACAGAAAAGTAACGTAAACTATGAACAACAACAACAAAAAAGAAAACGGCACCCTTTGAGAGTTTTTAGGGCTTTTGTGAAAACGCACAATTTCTTTGTACGTCTTCCACATTAGTTTTACAAGAAGAACTGTTACACCTTTCAGAGAAAATAACAATTCTTTTTCAAACAAAGCACTTGCACATGCAAGTCTCTTGTCCATGTATTGTTTTTCAAGGTGATTTAAATCCCTACAGATACCACCGAGGAGATACAGCCCTGGTAATTCCCACAGGCATTTTGCTGAGCCAGCCAATATATGTGCTTATGCTATACATCACTTTGGCACCATTAAAGAATTACAGGACCTCACGTGGTCTTGCAGAAATTAATCACTGCTTAACAGTCTGTGCTCTTGTGTTATGAAGTCATTTGTAATATCTGCATATAGCCATTAGTACTCTGAAGAGAGTGTGTATGCAGGTAATGAACCACAGTATTATGTTACAGCTGAAATAGATAGTTTTCAAATTGATAATTAATACTTTGGAAGATTATTTTATGGATTCTGTGATTTATTGCAGTATATTTCCAATCATATCTAAATACTGAGTGGTGACAGTTGTAGCCTGAGAGAAACATGCAAGCACTCACTGCAAAAGACTATTTAAAGCAGATATTTATACTTAAGTGTAAAAAAAAAAGAGCAAAATCCTCTTTACTTTCATTACAAATACACTTAATGATACTTCTGAAAATAATACTTTTCAAATCAGAAAATAACTGCAGGTTTTTTATAATTAGGTTAGATTATGTTTTACATCTTTCTAGTTTATATTTTTTAAATTGTTTTGAACATGTCTCAAGAATAAGGTGGCATGTACAGAAAACTTTCTGATGATAACCATTTGATTAAACTTCCTTTAATGTTAATCATAAATGCAGATCTACAGTGAGGTATATTTGTGCAAAATTCAGACAGCATTTAATAGAAATGAGTTTGACTAATAGAGCTGGATTTGGGGGAGAGAATGGAGGCTGCTTGTTTTTAAGAGAGAAGTCAGCAGGTTCCTTATTAGAGTTTTTAAAATATGGTCCACTTCTAAATATTTTCCTTGTTTATATGATTCAACAAGTATAATTGAACATCAATTAGCCTACTCAGTAAAATAAGATGAAGGAAAGTAGAGATTCTAGACTTCTAAAAAAGTGTTTAATGTATTCTTCTGTCAATTTCTTTATCTTTATTATACTTTATTTTTAAAGTGGCAAAGAGATTTTTTTTAATTGAACCATTTGAATTTTTAATATAAGAAGTGCTTTTGAATGAGTGTTTTTAAGTTTCTCTAGATTGCAGGGTCATGAAGTAATTGGCGTGCTAAGACACAAGAAAGTTATTATTAGAGTTATTAGAGAAAGTTAACACTGTACTTCTGCCACTCATTTAAACCAGTGGCACAAGCTCAAGAGTTTAACAGATACTGAACACATTTATCTCAGCATTTAGCCTAAAAGGAAAAGCAAGTGCTTCTAAAAGATGTGACCGGATCTATCTAACCTGTTGCACGTATAATTTTTCAAAAGACAAAAAGAAATCCGTCTTGAATACATAAGCTTATTTTCATGAGGAAAGTGTGCTGTAGTTTGCTTGCTGTCAAAGCTGAAATAAATCAGCCAATTTTACATGTTAGTGAGGAAATACATTTTAAAACTCTTTTAAGCTGAGATAAAGTTTCTGATAAATAGTTGACATTAGCAAATAAAATTGACAGAATAATAATTTTAATAATTTCCCTATAACAGGAGAAAAAAGAGAAATATCTGCTTACAGTTTCAAGAATATTGAAACATCCTCTCCTGTAAGGTCCAGCTTTCCATCTCTACCTTTATTCAGGGCTATATTACTGTCTTGTTGTTCCTTATTCCAGTTGATTTTCATGTTCCTGTTTTTCTGCTTTCCTGTTTTGGTTGGTAACATCCTATTAAGTGCCAGAGTATCATAACATACAAAGGTATGTACGTGTGTGTTTATATATATTGCTCTTTTTTAGACTTACCCTTGAATTAGTAAAAAATCATATTTTCCATTTTATTTTCCATTTTATTTTCCCTTTTGAGGAGTTTTTAGTTCTTTTGATTTGTTTATGAATTTCACTGAAATGAAATTATATTCTATTCAAGCAGAAATACTGAGTTAATTTAATCTAATCCTAATTTTTTGCAAATATATAATGTCAAAACCCAATGGGCAATATTAAAAGTTTGTGTGGTATCCACCACTAACAAGAAGCAGACATGCTACTCAGCATACATGGGCATCCACCTTCCTCCTCCCCAATGGTACCTACATATTCAGGAGTTGGGGACAGGTTTAGTAAGAAGCAGCTGGAGATGTCAACACTGCAAACCTCTCCACCAAGTTACTCAGTAGTGATAGTGTCCTGGTTGTTGGACTGCCAGATCTGCCCTTATTCCCTGTCCCTCAGAGGAGCAGGTCCTTTTGGAAAGCCAGAAGATCAGTTTCTGGGCCATAGTCTTCCACACAATCCTAGCCTACACAATCCGATGGAAATCTGGGAAGTTCTCCAGCAACTCAGTAAATGTGCTTTCAACAATACATGTCAGGCTAAAGAAAACTTTTTTTTTTTTTACATAATTAAACTCTTTGACTATAAGCTGCCTAATCAATTAAGTATAAAGCAACTTTACACCCACTAATTTCAAATTTTATCTAAACGCAACATCCAAAATGGATCTAGAAGCAACCCTGGTATATAATTTATTAAAAATGAAATTTATTTGCAACTGTCTTAGACAATATCTGAAACAGTTTTTAAAACTTGCCTTTGTTGCTTAGAAGTCTCACATTAAAATTAAGCTGAAGAAGGTACTAGATTAAAGAATTAATTTCAGCTACCTAATATATGGTATCCGACATCCAGGGTTCAAGCCTGCCTCTGGCTTTTATCTTTTGTGTTTGGGTTTTTAGTTATTTTAATACAAAGTATAAGATGTATCTTGGTTACTAAAACTGGCTATTTCTACAGTAGTAAGTAATTGGGAACAGTAAGAACAATTATAAAACAAAGGTAGATGATGTTGAGGGCACTATGTCTGCTGCAAGTCATTCATGTAGTTATTCCAGACAAAATTTAATTTCTTCCTCTGGATTGAATATCCCCAGAAAGCACATGGTTCAAAGCTGTCTAAGAAAGATGTGGTAGCTTGGGCTTTACATCCCTGTTAGGAACTGGAGAACATTTAGTGAACACATGGAGCTGAGCAATTGATTTAGCTCCTCCCTGAAAAAGAAATCTAAATTGTGGTGCCAACTGGGACATTGGCTTTGAAATCACATTTTTTTGTCTAAAAAAAACACTAAAATTATTTTAGAAATCTTGTATTTCTTTGAACGTATAATCTCAAATGACATTTCAGTGAAGTTATGTGTATTAAAATGAACATTATGTGCACATGAAACCATTCAGTTTAATGTAGTTCTAGTTCTCTGAAGTCTCAGGACATAAATATCAGGCACACATGAATTTGGACTAAAAACAAGCACATTGTAGGAGGTGGTTTCTGTAAAAATGATAGACAAATGAGATTCAAATAGGCCCCAAAAAAACAAAATCTGAGGTTATCCAAACTTCTTGGTTTGGAAATTATGCAAAAGGCTTAGACTAACATGGAGGTTTTGGTAGGATTTTCATTGCTCTCTGGTTTTAGCTAGATATTAATTACAATTGAAAAAAAGAAAAAGTTTTCTCACAGAATTTATTATTTTTGTTTTGAGCCCTGGCATCAAGTCAGAAACCAAAAAGGTGTACAAGGATTATAAAAGTTTGCATGTAATTTTAGGAGTTCACTATTTAAAAAAATAAGTAAATAAAAATAGGGTTTCTAGGTAAAAATTAGTGCTTCATAGACACTCACTTGATTTTGATACAAAAAGCTAGCAATATTTTTATAAACTCCATTACCATTAGAAGAATTGTGTTTCATTTCCAAGGCCAGTTATGCTAGATAAGGAGAAGTGAGGTTGTTGTTAAAATTATGTTTTCCAAGAAAAGCCTTTAGAAAACGTGTCAGAACAAATGCATTGGTTTTAGCTTTTTTTTTTACTGTAGTGTATTAGTTTAGTTCAACTTCTAAAGATATTATGAGCCAGGGTACTTTCAACAAGGTGGGTACATATTTGCAAACAAATATCTATCCAACCTAGGAGCATCTCAGCAACAGTATGTACAAAATCTTGGATACATGAATCCCCCTGAAATAAACCCGAAGGTCTTACTGTGTCACTATGAAGATATGCCTCGTAATTTTCCTAAAACTTTCTCTTTGCTTATGTTTTTTTTTTCTGGCAAACCATATGTAGTGCTAATTCAAACACTCCACAAAAACTCAAAACCACTGAAGCAACTATTTTTAGATGACTCACCACTTCTTCACAAATTTTTTTTAATCTTGGCCTGTCTGTTTTCTAATCCCCAAGTTTCTGAAATACTGCTGGGACTGTGCAGATATAAGTTGGGATTTTTAAAAAAAAAATTGAAAGGACCAAAAATCATATAATTTACTTTTCCAACACAACACTAGAGTGAAGAGCCATGGAAAATTGGCAACATGGGATATATGGGTTGCAAATAGTATCTTAATGGATGTGAAATAAAAGCCTGTCAGTGTTGCTTTTGTTGGACCTTCTAGAGAGTTTTACATTTATACAAAACATCATAGTGCAGTTAAAGGAAGTGGTTTTTTCAGTGTTATATCTTTAAATTCCACTTTTAAGCCATTCTTAAAAGAAATTCTTAAAGGAAAGAGAAAAAAAGAACAACTTTATCCTAGGATGCTTATCCTGGACATTTCCCTCCCAGATGTCAGTTGTGCAGGACATGACAGATAACTACGCTTTCGAGAACAATTGTGAGGTTCCATATTAAAGAGTTTGCAGTCGAGAGTGATGTTGAAAACAGTAAGAGGTAGTCCATATGGGAGAACTTGTGCATGTCTGCTTTTCCTCACTAGCAAATGAAATCTGGAAGAACTGCAAAGCACAGAAGGGCTACATGAGTAACTGAGCAACAGTATACAACAACCTAAAACTAACTGCGTACAAAAACCAGCAGTTTGAGACTAGCTTTGGAAAAACAGAGCATAGCAGAGGCCAAAGCAAAGCTCCCAGACTACTGAGACTAATGCTGTTTGATTCCCAACTAGTGGTATGTAGAGATGTCTTAGTCCTGCTTTCAAAATTTTAAAGGAAATATAGACAAGGCAAAGAATTAAATGAAATAAATATTTGCTTTATTTAATGGATGGGGAACTGTGGCAAGAATACATATAATTTTTCACAGCATATTACAATGCAAGAAAATCTACTGCAGGATATAAGATGTGTTTTACCTTTAGAATATGTTATAATGATTTTTTTATATGTCTGTTTGACAACTTCCTCAGAGTTGCCAGACAACCATGCATTTCCATTTGAAATCACAAAATAAGGTGGGAAATAATTTCCACATATTATTTCTGCATTTCTTGTAAAGTTAAGGCTTCCTAGATACAAACCTCACTGACAGGCTCAGAAGCAAATACAGCCTCATATACAATCATTTCATGCCTCAGTTCTGCTTGATTTTTCATGCTGTTTGAACACCAACCTAAGTGTGAAGTTCACTTAATTTGAATTTGGACTTTGGGAATGGTTTTAAGGAATCTGTTTGTGTTTTGGTTTGTTCTTTAATCTTTTTTTCCAAGGGTAATGAAGAAAATCAGGACTGAACTGAGTGACCAGGAGTTTCTTCCTCATTGCCGTCATCCTAACTTCATTGAACTCTATCTTTCCTTGTTTAAGTCATTAACATGACTCTTCTGCTACCACTTTCATGCTATGCAGAGTACCTGTGGTTGAAATATCTGATACCCAGAAGTGATGTCAATGAAATGCAAACTTCAGAAATTGCCAAGTTATGTTGAAATCTAACTGTAGTACTCCATCAAAAAGAAATTAATAAATTAATGGAATCCTTAAATCCATGACTTGTCACTCAAATAATAATATCTTAGATATTTCTGTGGAGCAAGAGTAAATAAAACTGACATAAAAAAAGGAATCAACAGCTTTGGAATAAATATAAGTTCTCTCATCATCTCTAATTGTCACTTACTATACACGTCAAACTAACAGAGAAGCAGAATCTAATTTCCTTGTTTGATTCACCATGAAATTAAACTGAACCAACGATTTTTATTTTCACCTGGAAAATTCATCCAACACTATTTAAAACTAGCTAATCAAGTACAGTTATCTACTGCACACACTCATCTCTCCTCCCACACCTCTGATTTTCAGTATCCCACACCTACTGACAATCTGTCATTGGATTACATTTACAGTCATGCAAGGTGCAAAGGAATGCATGGAAAGCAAGGCCTCCAGCTAATGTATAAAGTTGTAAAACTAGAACTGAAAGGTGATGGGCAAAAGGGAAAAATAAAAGTGTTAGAAGTATGGAAAACAAAACAAGTAAAGAGACAAAAACTTTGGGACTGTCTTGAAGGGTATAACAACAAAAGCTAATGTCTTTTCTCCACAAATAGATGCCTTATTATAATTAATAATTCACTACTCAAAAATATAGGAAGCAATAATTGGTATCTAGAATGCCCCATAACCCATAGCATGCCAAACATTGTGCCATTGAGTGTGGTGTAGTCATAAATGGAATTAATTTGTGGTTAGACTATACAGAATATATCTCTTAATTAGGTGAGCTGTGGACCCAATTGTGATAGCTCTGTAACCTCCAGTCATCTGAAGAGAGATGGTTCTGCTCACATATTAATTATATTTTCCCTCAATAAATAATCAAAAATTTAAAGTCAATGAAATAGTCCAGTGGCCACATCTTGCTCCAAAACAGAAGGAAGGGATTGCATATAATATGAAAGGTGTTTGACCTATTGCACTCTTCTGTAAATTAAGGCTTCTCCCCATTAGTCATTGAGAGCAGAGGATGTGATGTATGACATAAACAGTGAGAAGAAGTCTGTGTGTACTCCCCCATAAAAAGTGATGATACTGGGGAGCAACCTGAGGCCTCTATTTCCACCTTTCTAGGAAGAGAATGGCAGAAGACATACACACAGCAGCAGAGAGTACATATCCCTGTAACTGCGAGAGGAGGGAGCAACAGGTGACTGGGCTGCAATTTCTTCTTTGCCGTTCCCCTGGGGAAAGGCAGTGCATTGCAGACTGTGTCCTTAGGTTAAGACCTAGCTCAGCCACTTCATTTTCACAACTGCTTTCTTGGCAGCATTTTTCCAAGGACAAACGTCTCTTACAGAAAAATTCCACCAAGAAGTCAGAGGGAGCAAAAGGCATCAAAGGAATTATTTAACTATTCTCTTTTCCCCTTAAGTAACACGGCTATACTGTTTTGACTCACTAAAAGTGCAGTTTTCCTTTGCTCTCTTCCTTCCCACTCGGTAGGTTTCTTCTGTTAGAAACATCCTGACACCCTCAAATTTTCCTCCTAATGGGGTAAATCAGCTAAATGTTAGAGTAATTGGGATAATAACATTTCTCAGAAAATTTGCAGTAGACCACAGAGAAAAGTGACAGCTCTCTTTCAACACTGAAGAATTCATTCCCTTGAATCTATCCATAAGTTATGAGTACACTTTTGTAATTGCATTGGCTGTAATCACAGTGCTGTTCTAGATAAACAATGGGGTCCCAAATGTATCACGGAGATATGCTTGGCTACTTTGAGGGGAGACTCAGTTTTCTAAGGGGTGCATATTCTCTCTCTCAGCCTGCATTCAAGCTCTTATTAGTTTCACACATTTCTCATTCACTGTTTTCTCTCTTCTGTACAATTTTTTCCTCCCTGGCAAATAAAACAATTCACCTCAGACCAACAAGCTAAGAACATTCATTTCTTCCAAGGATTCCAAATAGTTTCATGGATCATCCAGCTCAGACCACAAGAGTCTGTTGTTTCCAGCATCTCCTAAATGCACTGATTTCCTTTCCAGGAACTTTTCCATTGCCTTCTGTCCTCCTCCTTCAACTTTCTGTACATCTGTTCCTTATCTTTGGGGAATCCAAATCCTCACATGGTAACACAATAGAGTGGGCCTTCTTACAGATTATTTTATTTAAAGCAACTTTAGCATATAAAAATTTCAATTTTATATTCCAGTTATTAAACTAAATTTAACTATTACCAAGTACTAAAGTGAGCACAAGGTACTACATAAATTCTATTGCTTTCCAATAATGTCACTTTTCAGTCATTTTGTTATTACCTAAATATAATGCACTGTATTACATCTTAACTAGGGCTTCTGTCATAAAACATTGTATAAATGTGAAGTCCGTACAGAATGAAAACTCTGCTTTTACTCTGTACTTGAAAATCTCTTTTGTTGGAAGTTATATAATTTGTCTACATCAATACAGGAAATACATACTTCACTCCTTTAAGAACATTTTTCCTGTTGAGTAAATGAAAGGGGTGCCTTTAAAGAAGAAGACATTATGCATCAAATTCATGCATGATAGAACTTCTTTGAAGATTATAAAGTTAAACCAGAGACAAATCTGGTCCCATGCTCACCACAAAAAGCAGTCAGACTGCCAGACAGTTAGACAAGCAAGAACATTTTATGATAGAAGCCAAGAAATGCTAATGCAAAAAAGACAATGTTTTATTTTGAAAAAAGAAATGTCTTACACTTTGGTATGTGGTTTCCTGAGAATGAACAGCATTATTTGTTTCTTCAACAGAACTGAATTTTTAAAAGTTATTAAGAATAGAAAGAGGTTAGACAAATTAAATTCTGTGTTTGAAAAAAAATGCAACCAAATCATAACATGCAATTTTTGTTCCCTGTACTATAAGTGTGAGGGAAGAAGTCTTCTTTTATTAAGACATGGTCAGAGCAAGAAGACAAATACATCTAGTATTAACCAATGGTAACAGAGAGTGAGTTGGCAAAGTGAAAAGTTGCGTACAGGTACAAACCAGTCTAGGTCCTAAAATACCACAAGCTTCAAGCAGCACAAGCAGACTTCATCATATGTTCATACCCTGGAAAAGACACCAAAAAAATTCAAATGTTGAAAGCCAAAATACATTGCTCTTGCTTACCTAAATGCTTCCAACTAATTCTATTTGACAATGATCCAAGTGAGGCTGGCAAACTGTGTGCAGGACTCTCCTCTTAGAGGGTTTGAATGATCAACAACACTTAAGAAAACTTTGCACAATGAAATATTACTTCAGAATTTATCCTGGCATGGGGCTCGTGCATGAGATTGCAGGTTTGTGTTCTAAAGAAGAGAAAGGTGAGGATTTTCTCTTCATTTATTTTATGAAATTTCATGTTGAATGATTATCTGTAGATGTAATTTGTTAACCTTCTACAAGAATAGGGTTGCCACTATAACTGACTGACTCTCAATACTGCAAAATCAATTAAGCAGAACAGACGACTAGAAGCTTTTAATAGGAATGTTATAATAAATACTTGAATTACTGAAATGTAGATGTCCAAATGTATTTAAGGCCCAATTCCATTTGTGGTCCTCACAGCATTCTTACTTCTGGACTGCAAAGATATAGATTTGATCGACTGACTATTAGATGGATAAGGAATTGGCTGACTGGTCATATTCAAAGAGTTGCAATCAATGGCTCAATGTCCAAGTGGATCCCAAAATTTAATAGTATTGCTCAAGGGTCCCTGCTTGGATCAGTAGTATTTAATATTATCATCAACGTCATAGCCAGTGATATTGAGCGTGCTCTCAGCCAGTTTGCAAAAGACAGCAAGCTGAGAGGTGCAGTTGATTTGTTAGAGAGAACGGATGCCATACAGAGAGACCTTGACAGGCTTGTGGAATGGGGCCGTGAAAATATCATGAAGTACAACAAGGTCAAGTGCAAGGTCCTGCAGCTGGATTGGGGCCACACTTAGTGTTTGTACAGAACAGCTGATGATTAAGAGCAGCCCTCCAGAGTAGGACGCGAAGACACTGGTGAATAAAAAGCTGGACGTGAGACAGGAACGTGCATTTACAGCCCAGAAGGCCGGATGTATCCTAAGCTGCATCAAAAGAAGTGTGGCTAGCAGGGTGATGGAAGTGGTTCTCCCCCTTTACTCTGCTCTGGTGCGACACCACCTGAAGTACTGTGTCCAGCTCTTGTCCCCAATACAAGAAAGATGTAGACACGTTGAATTGAGTCCAGAAGAGGGTCACAAAAATTATTAGAGGTCTGGAGCACCTCTCCTATGAAGAAAGGCTGAGAGAACTGGAGTTGTTCAGCCCAGAGAAGTGAATGTTCTGGGAAGGCAATATTGCAGCTTTTCAATGTATAAAGGGGTCTTGTAAGAAAGATGAAGAGAGGCTTTTTACCAGAGCTTGTGGCAATAGGACAAAAGGAAAGCAGTAGGTTTAGATGAGTAACAAGGAAGAGGGTGGTAAGACACAGGAACAGTTTGCACAGAGACATTGTGGAAGCCCCCAGGTTGGAAGGGACTTTGAGAAACCTGATCTGATGAAAGATGTCACTATCCACAGAGATTAGATGGCCTTTAAAGGACCCTTCTAAGCCAAAATATTCTATGATAAAATGATTCATGTAACTCAGTACTGTTATATTATGGATGGTCTATATGGTCCACAGTGTCCAAAGTTCTCAAGAAGAAACAAGGGAAATGAGTTTACCTGAATGAATTAGTTTTAAAAGAACAGGGTGGGGGAAAGGGAGGGAACTGGGAAAAGACAGCAGGAAGCAATAAGTGGGAAAGCAGGAGCAAAGAATTCATACAACCAGTTTTCTTCCATGCACTATTTTCTTTTTCCCTTTTCCTACTTAGAGAGTACATTTTTCTAGGATAATTTGGCACCGGACCTACTTCCCAGTTTTTATGTCATTAAAATTCATAAAAGATGTTAAAAGAAAGCAAAGGGGGAAAATCATAATAAATAAGACAGTGATATTTTGATGGCTGTTATTGTAATAAAAGTACATATTTAGTGCTTTAAGAAAAAGTTAATGTGTTTTGTGTAATCCTTCCTTAGACATCCAATAATATCAGGTTCATTCAAAGGACATCTTGATGGATAAAAACCCTCAATAAGCCTGTGTTATGAGTCATGTGATTAAAGATAAAAGAAAAAAGTAAAGGTTAATTGCATTTTTTTTTCTGTGAGGGAGCACCATAATTACAAACATAGATCTTAAATGTAAAGTGCAGACTGGAACAAACACAACTGCAGTGCAGACTTCTTGCAATTAACCCAACAAATTTGTCACTTTGCCTTAATGCCTTAATTACAATGCTACTAACTAGCAGGCTCCTTCTCACAAGCTAGTCCTGCTTGTTCTTTGTTGGTTTGTTGAGTTAATTTTTGTTTGGATTTGGAGGGTGTGAGTGCTTGGGTTTTTTTAATGTGGATTCTTTCCATTAGCTATTTTATAAAGTGATCGCAATGACTACACATAGTAAAACATGGTTGGCAGGAAACTTTTTAAACTGTCTTCACCTCCCAAGACCAGTTTAAATTTATCATTAAAATGCTGTCTCTATTTTCATTTTTATTGCAGAAACTCACATTTAGAGAATAAGGACAAGTATTTAAAAATAGTCTTTCAAAGTGAAAGACATAGTGCTTTCTTGGGCTCAAAATCACAAATGGCTGTTTAAATTTTGATCAGAGACAAGCTTTTCAGTATGCAAATGACATATATGAAACAACACAAAAAGGATATTTAAGCCATCATTTTCTAAAGTACTGGAAAGAAGGCTATGTATATGTTAATATAATACCTTGCCTCAAAATTACTTTCTTTTTCAATCACACATAGGAAGTGTGGTGCCTAATTTAGGGTTTCAAAGACACTTCTGCAGTGTAAGAGGACTGCCCAAACAATATTGAACTGACTATATTTCTTTAACTATCAAAAATTAATGTTAGCCGTGCTGAATGGCTGACATGATGTAAAACATGAAAGAGTACATCTTTAAAGAAACCCTTGAACATCAAAACCCTTGAACACTGAAAGGAGGAAATCCTGGCGGCAAAAGAGCAAGCCATGCCTGTATGCTGTAAAACAAGTCGGCGGGGAAGAAAACCAGGATGGCTGAGTAGGGAACTTTGTAATGATCTCAGGAACAAGAAGAAAGCTTACGAGCTTTGGAAGAAGGGGGGGCAGGCATCCCAGGAGGACTACAAGAGTGAAGTGAGATCGTGTAGGGAAAAAATCAGAAGGGCTAAAGCTAGAACTTCATCTGGCCACTTCAGTCAAAGACAATAAATTAACTTCTTTAAATATATCAGCAGCAACAGGAGGACAAAGGAGACCCTCCTTTTCTGGGTGTAGAAGGGACAGTAGCAATGAGGGATGAGGACAAGGCAGAGGTGCTCAATGCCTTCTTTGCCTCAGTCTTTAACTCCAAGGAGGCATCCCCTAGGGATACTCAGGCCCCTCAGCAAGAAGATAATAGTAATGAATCTCCAGCTGTTTGGGAGGACTTGGTTAGAGACCTCCTTGGGCAATTAGACATACACAAATCCATGGGGTCAGATGGGATCCATCCACGGGTATTAAGGGAACTGGCAGAGATCTTTGTCAAACCCCTTTCCCTCATCTACCAGCAGTCCTGGCTGACTGGGAAAGTGCCGCTTGACTGGAAGCTGGCAAATATAACTCCCATTTACAAGAAGGGTCAAAGGGGACTGCAGGTCTGTCAGTCTGACCTCGGTACCGGGGAAAGTCATGGAGCAGATTGTCTTGAGTGCTATCGCAGAGCACGCGCGGGACAACTGGGTGATCAGGCCCAGTCAACATGGGTTTATGAAAGGCAGGCCCTGCCAGACCACTCTGATCTCCTCCTATGACGAGATTACCTGGTTAATGGATGAGGGAAAGGCTGTGGATGTGGTGTACCTGGACTTTTGTAAAGCCTTTGACACCGTTTCTCACAGTATCCTGCTGGAGAATCTGGCTGCCATCGGCGTGGATGGGCACACCCTCTGCTGGGTTAAAAACTGGCTGGATGGCCAGGCCCAGAGGGTGGTGGTAAATGGAATTAAATTCAGCTGGAAACCGATCACGAGCGGTGTTCCCCAGGGTTCAGTGCTGGGTCCAGTCTTGTTTAACATCTTTATCAATCATCTCGATGAATGCATTCAGTGTACTCTTAGGAAGTTTGCAGATGACACCAAGCTGGGAGGCAGTATTGATCTGCTTGAAGGATGGGAGGTGCTGCAAAGAGATCTGGACAGGCTGAGACCAACGAGATGAGGTTTAACAAGGCCAAGAGCAGAGTCTTTCATTTAGGTCACAACAACCCCAGGCAGCATTACAGGCCTAGGGAAGAGTGGCTGGAGAGCTGCCTGGAGGAGAAGCACCTGGGGGTGTTGGTTGACAGCCAGCTGAACATGAGCCAGCAGAGTGTCCAGGTGGCGAAGAGAGCCAATGGCATCTTGACTTGTATTAGAAACAGCATGACCAGCAGGACCAGGAAGGTGACTGTGACCCTGTACTCAGCACTTGTGAAGCCACACGTCGAGTACTGTGTTCAGTTCTGGGCCCCTCACTACAAGAAAGACATTGAGGTGCTGGAGCGTGTGCAAAGAAGGGCAACGAGGCTGGTGAGGGGGCTGGAGAATAAGCCCTACGAGGAGTGACTGAGGGGATTGGGGTTGTTTAGCTTAGAGAAGAGGAGGCTGAAGGGAGACCTCATCACTGTTTACAACTACCTGAAAGGGGGTTGTGATGGGGTGGGTGCTGCTCTCTTCTTGCAAGTGACGAGTGACAGGACGAGAAGAAACAGCCACAAGTTGTGCCAGGGCAGGTTTAGACTGGACATTAGGAAGAATTTCTTCACTGAGAGAGTGGTCAGGGATTGGAACAGATTGCCCAGGGAGGTGGTGGGGTCTCCATCCCTGGAGGTGTTTAAAAGATTGGTAGATGAGTTTCTTAGGGATATGATTTAGTAGTGAGACAGGTATGGTTGGACTTGATGATCTCAGAGGTCTCTTCCAAACTTATGATTTTATGATCGGAAATTTCTGTTGCTTATGCAGAATTTGACAGTTAAAAAAAAGGTGACTTCAAACTTAGAATAGGATTAGAAAAAAATTACTTTAAAATGCAACTCAGATTTTCATAAATAGATACTAAAGAATACACAAGGGTATTTTAACACATGTGTTCAAACCTCCTGAGTATTTTCAACTACCTCCTGCCCCATGTAGTTTTGGTAGGTCCTTATTTTCAACATAAAGAGCATAAGAAACTGAAGGAGTTTATAAACCTTGACATTCATACGGAAGAGAGGAACGGAGGAGAAATGGATCAGTTGTCCATCACATAGGAGGCAGGGTTTTTCTTTCACAGGAAGGATAATTGCCACACAATAGAATTGGCACTGAAAAGAAGCTTAATACATGAAAACACATAGAGATACATCATACCATGTCCTACTGAATGAGTATTATAGCAGATAAAGATATTACAGCAGTCTTTGTGAAAATGAGTTCAAGAATATACACCCACAAAAATTATACTTGAATTGTTAGAATGGTCAGAAAGATTATTTCACTAAATAAATCATACTAAGTTCTTATTTAAGAACTGAAACCACACCCATTACAGACTTCTTAAAACCTGGAAGTTATACCTGAAGTTATTCTGGTGTTGCCTCCAGCACCCATTACATGAACTAAGACCATTTCTCATAACAGCCTTCAAAAATATGGTGATGAGAAATTTTATCCAGAAAAGGTGTGGTTTGTTAACAGAGTGGACAAAATTAACTGAAGAGTTAAGAGTCATGTCATTTGATCCCTGACTTTTTTCTCAACATACCTTTTCTGATTGGAGTAAAGAGATCAGTAAAACTTCAGCTGAAAGTAAGTGCCATAAAATACCTGTTTCCAGATATTCCCCAACCAGAAACACTACAATAGTCAACAAAATGTTTTCACCGTTTACAGCAGGGTTGGTCACTTCTCCCTGAAGTCTGTTCATGTTTTCTGAATATACTTAATGGCTATGAGCTAATAATCGTGTGATAGTAAGAGGAGTCCTGGGAAAGATAATTCTCCAAATCTAGCATAGTCTCGTTACGTTGTTGTCATATAAACCCTGAACCGTTGGTGTCAGTCCGTTGTTTGCAGTTCTAATATTGCTTAAGTATAGTGAAAAGCTGTACACAAACTCCTAAATGATTAACAAGACAAAGGGAATTTAAATAGCCATTTTACGTGGGCTAAGTGGGGGTGAAGTCTTCATATTTCACTGGGACTTGTCTTTTCACGAATTCATCTCAGTGTCATCTTTCATACATATTACAGTATCAGTTCATTAAAATTCTCAATGCAGACCTGAACCTGGTCAGACTGAAATGGGGCTGACAAACCTCATGCCTGCTGTACAGATAACCAGGCCCTATGAAGGTGAAATTAGTTTCCAGGATCTGTGCTATTCACTTGATTGATTCTGTCTTACAAGTCGTATGACTTAATGTTTCCTGCATGGGTTGCCACTGTCATGCAAACATGACCTGATAACACATTGTCAGGAGCCTCCAGAGAGCTAATAGCAATCTAACATCTTTCTACTGAGTGTGAAGTTCCATCTGAAATGTGCATATTTGATAAGCAGTTCCTCTTCTTCTATCTCTCCTTTTCATTTTCAGAAAGTTAATCTTCTCTGATCCACTGAGTTCTGTGTCAAAACAGGCTGGCTCAGAAATGCAGCAGGTGACCCCATATGACAGTATGTGGGCCAGCAGAATCCCCTGGGACACACAGATTTCTCCACCATCCCTGGACAGGGGCATAGATGGGAACAACAGTACATCGTGTCACTCAGACCATTTCAAGGAGATGGATTTTCAGGTGTCAAGATAAAAATCCCCTTGAAAGCAGTCTTGTTACTGTTTGATACTTAGATTCAGGCTCAGGTACAGGTTATAAACCATTTTGCCTCTTGAAGAGCTAGAGTTAGCAGATGTGCCATTCTATATATGAAATCTGTTTTCCCTGTGTAACCTACATACAAAATGTCAGTTCATTCCAGAACAATTTCAGACAGTGACAAGTTTCGCAGATTGTAATAGCAGTGCTTTGTTACACACCTCGCCCACAGCAGTTTGCCGTCTAAGTGTCTGTCCCCACACCATCAGGGACAACCTTAACTTTCATATCACACTAATGAAACCTATATAATAACATTAGCTGCCTCTGTTATTTATATTGAAATAAAACAACAAGCTATTATATCAGTCTCTACACCCACATACCCAACTGTCAAACCACAGCAATTTATGGGGGCTACAATTTACTACTCATTCACTGACCTCTTCAACAAAAATTACTTTTGAATTCAACACAGTGATAGTTTACCCTTTATGTAAGAAAGAAAGGTCTCCACAAAGAATCTCAGGAGTTAAATCCAATATCACACAATCCCTCACACCACAAAAGTAAAAAGTCAGATGTTATCCCTACTCCTGCTCCTGAAAATAGTCTGGTAGAAGAAATCTAGGGAGCCACACTCAGCAAGAGAAAAACATTCCTGGGTCAGCTTTAAACATAGCTTAGCAGCTCTGGCCCTCTGAAGAGTTAGTCTCTCTGAAGGGATGAGGAAACTTTCCTTGATTGCTGAAGCTATTTGACAGCAATCGTACATTAGTCGCCAGGATTTGCAGCTATTCAAAAGAATTTTTCGTTTTCTAAACATTTGACAGGGTTTAAAAAAAAACAAAAAGAAGGACGAAATATCAGTATTTTATGTCCAGTCTAAAGGGCTGACGTCACAACTTAAGTGAGTCTACTGATGTTGGTGGAAATACTGCATAACATAATATGACACACCCTGAAAGTGGTTGCAATTGTACTCTTCAAATTTTATTAATGATTTTTCAAAAATTAGCCCTAAGTACTCTTACATTTTTTATACTTCAGAACTTAGGAAAAGAAGAGTTCTCTCAAAATATGTTTTGGTAGACAGTAGCATACAGGAAAAAATCAAAGTTTCCTTGTTTTAACTGTTCTTCTCACATCTATTTTCTAATGACAATGCAATTTTACCAAAAGGAGTGCAGAATTTTCTGTCTTGTGAGTCGTGGACTTCCAAACAGAAAGACAAGAAGAGGTTGCCAAGTACTCACATTTTTTGCGCCCAAATATCTGGTGTCAGCATTTTATCTCCTTTAAGAGTTTGATGTAAACCATGAAACTAAACAAGTGGAATGCTTCTCCACCTTGACTCTCAAAGGCAACCTCAGTCTACATAGAGGCTGAAGAATGTAACAGTATTCTATATGTGCCATACAAAATCCTCTCTTACACACTCACAGATTTACCAAAGGTTACTAAACAAGCACTAGGTACTCTATACTGTGATGAATCGAGTTGAGTTGTAACAGGAAGCAAGAGCTGCCTTTCTTAGCATTCTAAATGAAGGCAAATGGAAGAGTGAAATAATGGTACTTTATTTCCAGTCTAGCCTATAGCAGTGATTTGACAGCAAGACCAGTGATCTCACTTAAAATTATTTTAAATCTACCCTGAGGCTAAAACTATACTGAGGTGTTAGAACAGAGCTGAAAAGTAAAACAAACTTTTCAGCAGAAGAGCCACCCTCCCCAGTAGTCACATCAGGCTAAAAAAGACACATTTTTGTCATCCCAAACTCCCTTTGAAATGGCCATTTATAGTACAATGGTCTACATACAGATAGATTAACTAGACCTTTTTTTTACTGTCTAACCATTCAGATTATTTTTGACATACTACTGGATTTTCCACATCCATTTGGAGAAATACTTCATAGAAGAGTGCATTTGATCATAGCTTGTCTGAGGTGTTTAAATTTAAACTCTCCATAAGAGAATAATGTCCAACAGCCTTACTGAAATACAGCTCTTCCAAATTAGAAAAAAAAGATGACAGAAGATATAAAACCAAATTTCTAGACAACTTTCAAAGCAGTAACTCCTAGGATGGCACATTACATGTTGGTGCTCAACAGGTAAAAAACAAGCTATACAGTTAAAATATTCATTGAGCCCAGTGCTCAGAGGTGTTCAAACTCCTCTGAGTCAGTTCCTCAATTCTAAACAGAATAGCAGCAATGCAACACTCAGGAGACCAGTAAATCAGAGCACTGGCTAAAGGCAGAAGTAGTAGACACTGCTGATTCAGCTGTTTTATCTGATTAATCTCCTGCCACAATTGTCAGGTCCTGAGGGTACTGATAATGCCAATCTTACCACAGCTAATTATTATTTCTCTTGTGATATGATTTAGTGATCTCTAACATGTTTGCACTGTGTTGGCTCATATCAGAACTTCAGAGTTTAGCAGGTGAATATTTTTAAAATCATACTTGCATGGTATGGGAACTCAGAAGGTCCTCTAAGTTAAGCATGAAAAAACAAAGTCTCTTTTATATCTAAACATACTTCAACCTGATTTAAACTAGCTCATATATTATAAATTCCTTCTCTATTGTGTTGTTAGGGGCTACTTCAGCTTTGGATTTTGGATATTTCCTACCAGGAGGAATTTACACTTCTGGTTTTCAGTCTCAGCAGTACTCATCTGCCATTTTGCAAATTTCCAGTCTACTGAAGTTCTTTATAAAGTTTCTACAAAATCTTAATTTGTTAGTGAAGAGCTGTGAACCAGAAATTAATATCACAAGCACAACTACTTATGGACTAGACATAATTGGTGTTCCAGTACTATTTGCACAATAGATAAATCTTGATCTCACATAATATAAGCATTATTAGGCTTCCAGAAATCAATACTGGAAATACACTACCTATATTTGTCATAGTTGCATGAATATCTAGTTATTTGGTTTGTTTTTTCTATGCACATGTATGTCCTCCTTTGTTTGAATGCCTAGATTTCACTCTTCATGGAGATACAAACGTTACTTTTATTGCACAAATATTACCTAAAGGTCACAGGTACTCAGGGAGTGCTGTTCTATATCTCTGTTCTTTCAAGTACTCAATGTTTTGGCTGTGCTTGGATATGATATTTAGACACAGGCATAATATTAAACACATAAATACGTCCATTGTACATATGCAATAGCCTAAATGAGAAGAGAATGCTTAGTACCCGTAAGATTTCCATCCCAATTGGGCAAAATAATGCCTCATTTGTTGCATTGGGGTTTTTTTCCCCAATAACACTGTCCTATTGAATCACTTAAGTATTTTCAAGGTTGATTGTAAGGCATTTCCCAGGCTCTGTACACAGGAAAAATGCTGCTGAGTTTGAAGTGAACCCTTGCAGCCTGACTAGAAATGTACTATCATTATGATAATGTTTTCTAGACCCAGTATGTTTCTCTAGTTTCACCTGCCTCTTCCTTCACATTGAAATGTCTATACCTTTTTTTCCCCACAAACTATTCAGGTTATGTTTTTCTGATAAGCCACCAGATGCTAGATGCCAAAATACTGTTACTGTGTTTTCCTGGGAGCAATGTTACAGTCATCCTAGTTTAGGAATGGTTTTTCACAAAAGATCGGGGGGCCTATGCAGGAAAAACCTGAGCAAGAAAGCAAGAAATTACTCTATTGTGTTGCCTTTTTTACAGTGCTCGTTATTATTATGTTCTGGCTTCAAGTTCTCAGGATTTTTCGGCAGCATGTGCATCATGGACAACAAGAAGCAGGAAAATAATGTCAAATATTTAACTCAGGATGCAAAGCTACTGAAAAAATGTTCCTTACCCTGTGAACTCTGCAGTGGTTTATGTACTGATCTCAAAGAGATTTCACTACCAGCTGCACTTTGTAACTGGTTACAACACTGACAACATGTGATTTATACATTAGCCACATTCTAGTATCAGTTTGAGCATCCCACATAAGGAAAGATAGAAACATTGGTATATGGAAATAAGGTATTGATTAGAAAAATTCTGTAATGTTGGGGCTTCATGTGTTTCTCCATTTCTTTTCTCCTTCTCCACACTACATTTTTAAATATATATATTACAGAAATGTGCTAATGTGTACAGATGCACACAAATATGTGTGTATGCATAAAAATATATCTGCAGAAAGAAAGGCCTAGTGAAAAAGCCTCTGTCTATGAGTGGTTTTATTTGCTTTATTCTTATGACTGTCCTACTTGCGACAGAGATTCAAGTAGATGTAAACTCTCAAAAATGATGCACTGACAGCATTAACTTGAGTCAGACATTGTGAAGTTAGAGTTGTTCAAGCTCCTCTAGGTGTTTCTACCAATGTACTTCAGTATTGACTTGTTGATCTATTGGTATGTCTTCGCCATTTTTCTGTGGAAAAAAAAATAGACTATGGGGACTACCCAGCCTAGACTGCATTGGCCTGGAAGGGCTCTGTCAATTTAAATAATGAAGACTGCAAAAGCTAACCTTTAATTTCTCACACAGGAAAATACAATATGTGTGCAAGTTTGTAAAACATGTAGAATTAATAGAACACTCTTCTTGTTCAATAGAATTTGACAGAACCAGGGACAGAGGAGCAAGATAAAGAGGAACAGAAATTTTTATTTTTGTGTCAACCAACCACAGTGTGATTGTATTTGGAGGCAGTAAACTTCAGGTGTAGACTTTTCACTGATGGTTGTGGTTAGACTGATTTGGACGTGAATCCACTAAAATTTCAGATTTTATACTGGTCTGCCACAGTTATGTACATGAGGGCAAGACAACACACAGATAGATTAGAAAGGGAATTACATTCTATCTATTGTTGAATTGATAATACCTCAGAAACAGCAATGAGTATAGTTCATTGTAGCAATAAAATATAAGCAATAAACTTGTGTGAACCGTGAATATAAGGATTATGGATTTTATCAGCTTAGACACATCGGTGACGCAATGAACTCAGACTTCTTGTTTTATCCTTCCTGATAGTGGTTTCAACAACTGAACCAATAGCTTTTGCTGATAATATAGATTGTGGCCTGCTCCCCAGGCACAGCTGTGGTACCTCCTAGGATTTCACGGACGATCAGCAAGGGAAACAGACACTGTATTGATCTCTAATAAGCCTGAACAAGGATAAGCACCAAGCTGTTCAGACACTGTCAGTACATCAGACTCCAGCAAGATCTTCTCTTACTCAAGTAGGTTTGGTCAAACAAGCAGTTTCTTCAGAGTAGCTCGTGTAAACTGTGAGAGAGAATGATTAAAAAAGAAAAGGGTGTTTTCCTGTCTTTTATTTGTAAGGCAGCCAGAATTGTGTGATTGTGTAATAATCTACCTGTCTTTGGTTAACTTAACCCCTTGGGCACTTTGTTTTCAAAAATCCCACAGTTATCTGATTTTGAACAATATTTTTGTGCCAGAGTGCCAGGCACTGGTGGCTGTCACCTGGCTACACGCCTGCCCTCACTCCAGCCATCTCACTGACCAAAGCCTATTATATTCCATGGCTGCAGCAGATATGTTATGCAAGATTCATACTGGCTGCCCAGGGGCACCCAAGGGATTAATGAGTAGTTTTGTAGCCAGTCCAACCCAAGAATCCCATGAATAATCAATTATACTCGAGGCTCTTCAGGTAATTGAATTGCAAACCTAGTAATAACTAGAGATGTATCATCAGCAGAATTATGCTCATTCCTGCCTCTAAACATATAGGCTAATGAAAACTCTCAATGATTGTGAGGATTATTTATCTGCTTTTATACCTATATTCTCCAGTAGTGCCTAAACCTCATGATTCCTGTATACTTAGTGGCAAGATTAAGAAAGATCTAGAACACAGTAAGATCATACATATTTTTTAAAGGTGGTAGAAAAATTGAACACTAGAAAACAGTCAGCACAGATTGGCAGCAGAGTTGGTAAGTTCTACAGTCCATTGCTAGATAGAGGCACACAGGCAACCCCCAAAGTGATGGAACGCCCAGCAGGGAGCAGAGGCAAGCAATTCCTGAATCCTGGAAACGGCAGCTCTCGAGAGTGAGGCTCAAGTGTCAGGGGTGTTCCCAGAAGCATCTGCAGGAGATTTAATTGACCCCTAGGGAGAGAAAGCAACCAGAAGACTGGTGAACAGGTACAGGCGAACAGAGCATGGCACACCAGAGGGGCATGGAGAGGCAGTTCATGGGGCAGTTCATGCAGGTAGACTGAGAAAAAAGGTCACAGTCACCATCACAGCGTAGGAGGTGAGTTTGATTGGCAGTCACCTCCTTTTCAGGAATGGTATCCAGAAAGCCAAGTCATCTGCTGTTGTCAAAACAAATGTGGCCTCCCAGACGGAGACTCCAAGGAAACATGCAGCTATCCAGGTTTCTGGCTGTTGGAATTGACAGAACCTCTCATTGGCTACCAGTGACATTGGTGAGAACAGCTCTGTGAGAAGTGAGCAGGTGGATGACCTCCTCAGCATGACAGCAGCACTGAGAGTGAAATTGGAGTAGTTAAGGAGTGTCACACAGGCTGAGATAGAGATACACTGGTGGCACCATGCTCTTCCCTCCCTGAGACAGGCACAGGAACAACCACTAAAAGTAAGACAGGAACAAGGGAATAGCATTTCCTCCTCCTGCTAGCCTTCAGGCAGTAGCTCAAAGGAGAGGAGTGAATGGAGGCAAGTCCGTACTCGGGGCAGCAGGTGAACATCCTCCTTGTCTGCTTCATCTCCTCATATCACACTACATAATAGATATGAAAATCTGGGTGTGCTAGATTAGTCAGTCCATGATATGGAAGACAGTTCATCTACTGCACAGTTGTCATCAAGGTCAGAAATGCCTACTCCCTGCGTCACAAACACCTCCATGTGGAAGAAAAGAAGGGGGATAGTTGTAGGTTTCTGAGTGGAACAGAGGGACTGATATGTTGGACAAACCCTCTTCATAGGAAAGTCTGCTGCCTCACTGGGAAATGGGTAAATGACATCACTAGGAAACATCCCAGCTTGTTAAGGCCCTCAGACTACTACCTACTACTGCTCTTTCATGTGGGCATTGCAAAGCTGCAACACGTAGACTGAGGGCAATCAGAAGAGACTTCAGGGCTTTGGAATGGCTAGTGAAAGAATCAGAAGCACAATTTATTTTGTCTTCTTCCAGTTGTGGGCAGTGACATTGATAAAAACAAACATGTGTAGTCTATTAATACATAGCTCCGTGGCTGGTGTCACCACCACAATTTTGGAGTTTTTGACATTGGAAAGGCTTTCATAGCGCCGGGCTTGCTAGCTTCTTATGGGATTCATCTGTCTCAAAAAGGGAAGTGGGCCTTTGCAAAGGATTTGCTGGGCTCATAAACAGAGCTATCAACTAGATTGGCCTACCAATCAGGCCTACCCACAGCAAGATGTGGGAGAACAAGTCAAGACTAGAGGGACGGGTTCCTGGCGAAGGGCCATCAGGCTGTTGCTTCGAAATGTACTGAGGACGCTGCAGAACACCTGAAGAGAGGAGATGCTGAGGTAGCATGAACCAACAAGGAAATAATGGGGAAATAAATGAACAAAGAATTTCTCCTCTAAGAATGCTACACAGCTGACAGAGGAAAATGTCTCTACACCAACACATGTAGCCTGGCCAACAAACAGTTAGAGACCAAGGCAACAAAAGGAACTTAGCAGTTGGAGTCTACTACAAGCTGTCCGATCAAGAGGAGACAACTGATGAAGTCATCTGACTCCAGCTTCAGAAGGCATCTTGCTCACAGGGTCTCATCTTGCTGGGGGACTTCAACCAGCCAGACGTCTGCTGGAAGAGTAGCCTGATAAGCTGTAGGTGATCCAGGAGACTCTTGGAATGCATTGAAGACAACTTTTTAAGCCAGGTAGACAGCCCTACCAGGGCAGATACAACACCTGAACTGGTGATCACCAATGCGAGCAAGCAAACAGAAGATATCAAGGTTGGAGGCTACCTGGGATGTAGCAACCATGGTGGAGTCTGCAATCCTGAGAGATATGGGTCAGGTGAAGACTGGAGTCAAGACCCTGAATTTCAAGAAAGAAGAATTCCAGCTCTTCAAGGAGTTAGTCGATAGGATCCCTTGGGAAGATGCCCTCAGGGAAAAGGGAGCAGAGTAGAGCTGGTAGATCTTCAAGGATGCTTTCCATAGAGCGCAAAAGGTCTCCACCCCCAGGTACAAGAAGTCTGGTGGGAAGGGCAAGAGACTGGCATAGCTGAGTTGTGACCTGTGACTCAAACTAAAGCCCAAGAGGAAATCTACAGGCAGTGAAAGCAGTGGCAGGTATCCTGGGAAGAGTGTAGGGATGCTGTCCAACTGAGCTAGGAAGGCCAAGACACAGCTGGAACTTAACTTGATTAGGGATGAAAAGAATAACAAGAAAGGATTCTACAGATATGTAAATCAGAAAACAAAGATCAAAGATAGAGTACCTGACCTAAAGAGTGAGACTACCAGGTTGGTGACAACAGCCAAGGAGAAAGCTACGATACTCAACCACTTCTATGCCTCAGTCTTCACTAGAAACCTCTCTTCCCACACCTCTCAAGGGCATGGACAGCAATTCATAGACTGGGAGAGCAAAGTCCTCCAGCTATAAGAGAGGATTGGGTTTCGTGACCACCTGAGGATCCTGAATGTACATAATCCCATGGGACCTGATGAGATACATCCAAGAGTTCTGAGGGAACTTGCTAATGTAGTCACCAAGATTCTCTCCATGTTATTTGAAAATCATGGCAGTCAGAGGAAGACCCTGATAACTGAAAAAAGTGTAACATGGCACCCATTTTTAAAAAGCATAGAAAGAAGGACCCTCAAAACTACCATCCTGTCAGCCTCACCTTTGTGCCAGGGAAGATCATAGAACAGATCCTCCTAGAAGCTATGTTCCAGCAACTGGAGGACAGGGAAGTGATTCAAGATAGCCGGCGTGGCTTCTCTAAGGGCAAGTCTTGCCTCACCAATCTAGTGACTTTCTATGAGGGAGTGACTACATCAGTGTACAAGGGTACACCCACAGATATCATCTATCTGGACTTCTCTAAGGTTTTTGACATAGTACCCCACAACACCCTTCTCTCTAAACTGGAGAGAGACAGATCTGATAAATGGGCTATTCAGTGGATAAGAAATTGTTTGGATGGTTCCATGTAGACAGTAGTGGTCAATGGTTCAATATCCAGATGGAGATCAGTGACAAGCTGTGTCCCTCAGGGGTCTGTTCTGGGACTTGTGTTGTTTAATACCTTTATCAGTGACATAGACCAGGGCTCCTGGTCTCCCACTGTTCTTCTACTCCTCCTTATGCAGCGTAACACGCATCACACACACTGCACACGTGACTGGCACTGGCAGGAGTGGAGGGGCAAGGAGCTCAGTGCTACTGCCGGGCAGAAACATGGTGCCGGGCCTGATAAAACAAGATGAAGGGCTGGATTCAGCCTGCAGGCCCGGAGTTTGACACCCCTGACAGAGATGATGGGATTGAGTGCATCCTGAACAAGTTTGCAGATCACACCAAGCTGAATGGTGAAGTTGACATCTCTGAGGGATGGAATGTCATGCAGAGGGACCTTGACAAGCTGGAGAACTCGTCTTATGAAAGCCTCATGAGGTTCAACAAGACAAAGTGCGAGGTGCTGCATCCCGGTCAGGGCAACTTTCACTATCGATACAGGCTGGGGGATGAAGAGATTGAGAACAGCCCTGCAGAGAAGGACCTGGGAGTCCTGATGGGGGAGAAGCCGGATATGAGCTGGTGTAGGGCACTTGCAGCCCAAAAGGCCAGCCATATCCTGGGCTATATCAAAAGATACATGGCCAGCAAGTCAAGGGAAGCAATTCTGCCCCTTTGCTCTGCTCTGCTGAGATCCCACCTGAAGTACTGCTTCCAACTCTGGAGCCCTCCGCACATGAAAGAAGCAGATGTGGGAGCGTGTCCAGAGAAGGACCACTAAAATGATCAAAAGCCTGAAATACCTCCCCTGTGAAGAGAGGCTTAGAGAGTTGCAGACTCCAAGGACATCTTATTGTGGCTTTCCAATACTTAAAGAGGGCTTGTAAGAAAGATGAGGAAAAGCTTTTTAGCAGGGCCTTGTCCCTAGCAATAGGACAAGGGGTAATGATTTTAAAGTAAAAGAGGAGAGGTTTAGACCAGATGGCAGAAAAAAAAAATTCTCACTGAGGGAGGTGAGGCACTTCAAAATGTTGCTCAGAGTGGTGGTGGGTGCCCTGGAAACATTCAAAGTCATGTTGGATGGGGCTTTGAGCAACCTGATCTAGCTGAAGATGTCCCTGCTCATTGCAGGGGGCTTGGACTAGACAACCATCATGGTCCCTTCCAATCCAAACCATTATGACTCTATGAAAACAGATCCTGCTGAGCTAGGCATGGGTAAGCAGGTAAATATCACGTAACTAAATGTTTCTATAGAATCATCACTAATTAGATCTTTCACAATAAATTCTCTTGTGGACAGAAAATGAGCACCATGTGCAAAGTCAGATTTCC